>OZ005734.1:255985148-257312648 GCA_963930755.1 Eudasyphora cyanicolor
CTTTAAAGGACAATATTCGTGAAGCCATTGGTGAAATACAGCTGCACACAATCGATAATGTGCTTAAAAATTGGACCGATCGTGTTGGCTACTGCATGGCCAGCCGAGGCAGCCATTTGAATGAAATTATTTTCCATTATTAACCGGAAGGATTGTACTTTCAAATAAAAAAAGAAATTTGAGAAAATATTTTGTAGTTTTTTTTTATAGCATTTTCAAAAAAAAAAGTTATTTTGGCTAGTAAAGATTTTGGGAAATTCTTCTTCCACAAATTGGGTGTTTGAAATTGATTGTTCATTAATAAAAGCCTACGTGCCGATATCGAGTTTCAATATCACAAAAACTTCAAATATGATTTTCTCGAAACGACAAATATTAATTTATTGATTCGTTTATTGTCAGAAGAGGGAGCTTAACATGTATTAAAAATGAGAATATTGGTAGTAATAGAAAAATAATTAAACAAATTATTTTTTAAAGGAAATTATAAGATTTTTTATTTATTATTAGATTACCTAAACATAGAGAAACAAATATTTTCGGAAAAAAGCAATGGAGTATTACAAAATTGTAATACTGCATATTAATTAATACATCCATTGTAAAGAATGCTAAGTCGACTTGGTACGTTATACTGGAGATTGCATTTCTAAATTCTAAATAGTCTAAATTGTCTTCAGTCAAATCCATCAATTCAATGATTCAACGATTCGCCTCTCCTGAAAACAACCAGTTTCGCATACTTTGAAAATCGAGGGCCGCCTAGCGTCAATTTTATGACTTATCATTGTATGGACACCGATGATTTTTATACCCGCCACCATAGGAGGGAGTATACTAACTTTGTCATTCTGTTTGCAACACCTTGAAATATGATCTGCAACCCTACAAAATATATATATTACTAGCTTACCCGGTGCGCTTCGCAGCCCCCATCTTTTATCTATTTTCTGTTTATTTCACGATTCTAGCTCTTGCCATTTGAATTTGGCTGTTGTACTACATTTATCCCATTTTCCCCTTTTTACCCCACTGTGTGTGTAAATATTCGAATTACGAAAAATCCTGCCAATTTCAGAGTCTACCTCATAAGGGCTACCACCACACAATATTTCTCGATTCTAGTTCTTGCCATTTGGATTTGGCTGATGTACCACATTTATCACTTTTTACCCCACTGTGTGCGTAAATGTTCGAATTCTCATACCAAATTTCAAGATTCTAGCTCATTTCGTTTAGATTTGGCGGTGGTACCATATTTATCCCTTTTTGCCCCATTGTGCGCCTAATAGTACGAATTTTGAAAACTCCCGCCTTATTGCTCGTCTACGTCCCAAGGACTACCCTCCCACCAAATTTCATTATTCTAGGTTCAGCCTTTTGGCCTGGGCGATGATCAGTCAGTCAGTCAATCAGTCAATCAGTCAGCCAGTCACGCAACAATTTTATATATATAGATAGATTGATCGTCGTGAAATTCTAAAACGATTTAGCCATGTCTGTCTGTCTATGTGTTGAAATTACGCTACAATAATAGAGCTAGGTTAATCAAATTTGGTATAAAGTCTTCTTATACGAGTAGTTGCAGGTCGTTTGGGATTGCAAATCGGCCATATTGGTCAATGTTTTTATATAGCCCCCATAGAGGTCGCTCCAAATTATGGTTTTTGAGCCGTAGATACCACATTTTTAAAGCAATTTAGCTGAAACTTTGTAGTTTGTATTCTATTTTGACAAAAAATTTATCACAACAAAAATGTTACATTCATATTTCATATTTTGTTATAGTCACCCTATAGAGGCCGCTCCAAAATATACATATTTAAGCCATAAATACTCAACTATACATTTTAACTGAATCCTTGAATTTTTTATTTTACTTTGATTTCTTCACAGTAATTTTTTTTAAATCGGTTCATATTTGGTTATAGTCCACCTATAGATGTACTATTATATTTTGACAAGAATTCATGTCAATTATACAAATCAAAAGTTTGGCTAAAGAGACCTAAAATTTGGCTAAAAACTGAAGCGTTCGTTTTTTCAATAAATTGCTTCAACAAAAAGATCGTTCCATGACTTGTTCCATATCCAAAAATCTTTCAGTAATAGAATTGAATACAATTCATGCTGGAGGGTATATAAGATTCGGCATGGCCGAACTTAACGCTGTTACTTGTTTCACTTCACAATATCTTACAATTAACTTAAAAACATCCATTATTTATGAATATATAGCAGAGCTTATCTGTTCAACTATTATTTTGAATGTAAAAATGACTATCACAGAGCCGCCGTATGTCAATTTTATCTGTAATTTTCCATGGCAGCCGTCGCCGTCAATTTTGCCTCGGCTTCATTATCTGGTCGTGGGTTCGATTCCCACCAGTGGCTCTGGTCTGTCGCAACAAAAATTAACAAGCAACATGGTCTTTGTCACCCGGCTTCTCCGTGGACCGTAAAATTAGAATATAAATTTACTTTGTATTGTAATTCATATAAATAAATAAATACTTAGGGTCTTAGGTCAATCCTTCGATGTGTTATTCTTTTGGTTTGTAGCAAATGATAGGGCGGTCCCAAAATTAGCCGACTTAACGAAGAAAAGAAAACAAACGGGGAATTTTTTTCTTTATTTCTCAACAGGTGATTACCTTTTAAGCTCGATACACTTTTTCCAGTGATTTTCAATAGTAAGAACTTTCTAGCTCCTGAAAATAGCCAATAACACTACGCAACAAAATTTTTGTCGAAGAGCTGTGCATAACATTTTCTGGTGTAATATGGTAAAATATGGTTAAAATTATGATAATTTTGTTTTTAATTTTTCTTTATAATTCCTATTTTCTTGGAAGTGGCCTTTAGTATTTGGACCATATTATGTGAAGTATACGCTAGGGATATAATTTAAATTATAGGAAATTAGGAGGACTACAAATGTTGACAATGACACTTTCACGAGGAAGCAGAAGTAACTGTCGTTAAAACAATAAAAAAAAAATTTTTTTCATAAAAAATTGTTTTTTGTTGGCATATTAAATAGAAAAAAATCCCCAAAAAAATTGTTTGTTCCAATTTTTGAAAGCTAGTATCCTAAAGAAGAAAACAATGCCTATTTGATGAGCATTTATGGAAAAATGTAGAAATTGTAGCACTTTTAGTAGATGTAAGAGAATTTCAACATATGGTTTCTATACCCTCACTATTGTGAACAATGGTATATATCGTTACCTGAAATCCAAAATAACATAACCCACATATTCATGATTTTTCAGGAGAAGCTAAATTACGTTACTCTGTTGTAACGTAATTTTAAGCTTTTGACCTAATTTAGAGATTTCGGACTATTAAGGCGAAATCAAATAACAAATCTAGCGCAATTAGTTGCGGCGTACATTCTCAATTAAATAAAATAAAATTCTATGAATCTTTACGCTTATTTAATGACCTTGTTTGCTGTAACGTCATTTTGAGTATCACTCATAAAATGGTAAATTGTTGTTATTGAACTCCAAAAAAATGAAGGAATGTGTAGTTTAGCCTAATAGACTATAATCAATCATAAAATTAATTTTGATTTTTTTGATGTTACGCGATTTTGGATTTCAGATGACGATATATCAGATGCTGCGGGCCAAAAGTGTAACACATCGATGGAGTGACCTAAGAGACCCCAATAATATTTGGCGAAAATCCGTTTTGGGCCAATTTAAGTCATTTGGGAACTGTCCAATGCCAGCCTTTCCGTCTGTCTGACTTGTTGATGCGCAATTTTTTCTATCTCCGGCTAAGGTCAAAGATGGAATATGTTAACCCACTCCTTCGAGTAGCTCCCCTACGAAGGGTTAAAATTTAGGGAAATATTGATTATCTCATAACTTCGATACTAAATACTACCCAGAATCGTTTACAATTTCACACATAGTATTAATTTTTTGATCGCTATAATCTTGAGAAAAATGGGAGAAGTTTAGCCATAAAAATAGACCATTTTGCACAAAAAGTTAAAGGCTTATAACTTTGATTCCAGTCCATACAAATACTTCAAATTTTGTGGAGAGTAATGCCTTTATAGTAGCTATAGTCCAGTGCAAAATTGACGTAATTACCACACCCCTTTTGGTACCTCCCAAACAAAATCGCCAAAATATAAAACTGTGAAAAATTATTTTTTGAAAATTTGTTCATTTACTCGTATAACGGGGAGGTTCCCTACTTTTTTAAAGAAAAAAACCCAGAAAATTCAAATTGAATGGGGAATGTTTATTATCATTTGAAATAACATTCTTTGTCATTTATTTTTTGAAGATTATGTCTATCAAATGTTGGCCGCGGCTACGTCTCAGATAGTCCATTTTCGATGACTCGTTCGAGCATTTCGACTGGTAACTGGCGAATGACACGCGTGATGTTTTGCTCCAAGGCGTGAAACGAAGCGGGTTTGTCTGCATAAACTTTAGACTTTACATATCCCCACAGGATAACGTCTAACGGTTTGATATCACATGATCTTGGTGGCCCATCGACCGGCCCAAAACGTGAAATTATCTGCTCACCGAAGTGGTCTCTCAATAAATCCATTGATTGATGCGGTGTGTGGGAAGTGGCGCCGTCTTATTGAAACCAAATGTCGCCGAGATCACGAGCTTCAATTTCAGGCATAAAATAGTCGGTTATCATGGCACGACAACGGTCGCCATTGACGGTTACGTTCTCACCGGCATCATTTTTAAAGAAATATGGACCAATGATTCCGGTACGTTGGATCGGGAATCGGTCAATGGCAAAAAGATAGCTCTTAACGAGAGCTAAAATATTGATCATGGGTGTCATTTAAAAAATATGGACTTAGCGAACGATTATTTTGATAATAAAACTGAATAATTTGTAAACGTTGTTCAGACGTAAGCCTTTCCATGATGAAATGCCAAACAATACTTAACAAAAATAACATGACAGCATGACACCACTCACACGTGTTACAAAAAAGGCTATTGAGAAAAGTATCTCCACTGAGAGCATTTCGACTCTCTACTGAGATCACCCATTACATTTATCCATAGACAGTGCTTTCATAGACAGTATTTTTCCAACTGTTTTAACGACAGTTACGAAACTATCGTTTCTATGCGGAAGTTATGTTCTCAGCATTAATGCGATGCTACCAAGCCCTTTTTGGTACCTCCCATTTCTCACAAAAAAGTTAACGGCTTATAACTTTAATTCTAGTTCATACCAATAGTTGCAATTTTGTGCAGTTAAGTGCTTTTATAGTTCGCATAGTCCATCAAAAACGGCTTTATTGCCGTTATATCCTCCTCCTCTATACTTTTGTTGCTTACAAAAGCATACACACAAAACTTCAGCATAATCTTCAGAACCGTTCTCTAGATCCACGTCCACTTATGACATCAAAAATTCAAGTAGCCTATTTGATCTCCCTGAACTACGTCTATCTATATTCTGTGGAAATTTCTTGAAAATTGGTTCAGCGGTTTCGACGTCCATACGGAACATACAAACACACCAATTCATTTTTATTAATATTAGTCATTCCATGCCAAACGGTACGATTTTTGACATCACTAGCTTTGATTGCTTCGAATTGCTTGTTAATAATTTCTAAATAAATTTGTAGTAACAACATAGCAAAATGCATTTTTTTTATTTTTATAATTTTAGCGTAAAGCTTGATCAATAATGAATAAAATGAGTTAGTTCGGAAGAAAATCGTTGGATAATTTAGAATTTTGTAGGTAATGTAGCAAATCTATCATTAACTCTCAAAAACTTTTATCGTGCGGATCAGCTAAGGTGAATGGTATGGGTTGGTTGGTTAAATTTCTTACAACTATGCGGCGATTTTCTTCGGAATATGCTCGTTTTATTCATGGTCGATCTAGCTTGACGATAAAACTATAAAAATATAATCATTTTGAATTTTGCTATGTTTTTATCAAAAAAGAAAAATTTTATAGAAATTATTAAAAAATATAAAAAACAAGCAAGAAAGTTAAAAAATGGTACATTTGTGTGGGAGGTACCAAAAGGGCCAAGCCAATAACGCTCATTTTTCTGTGGACTCTAGGTACTATAAAAGCATTACACTGTACTGTACAAAATTTCAAGTCTTTGTATGCACTGGTAAGAAAGTTATAAGCTTTTAACTTTTGGTTCAAAATTGTCCATTTGTGTGGGAGGTAGCAATAGGGGCGTGTCAACTTCGCCCATTTTTCTCGAGATAATAGAGTCTAATAAACTAATACTATGTGTGGAATTTCGGAGGATTCAAATAAGTTATTAAATAATTTCCGTCTCACTTATAAGGGCTTTTCCTTTGAGTTGTTTATGATATAAAGATAGACCTCTAAAAAAATAAGGTTCAGGGCTATATTTTAGCATAACTGGAGAACCATTTATTTTCAACTTCTTCTAATATAATTTCTTCATCCCATCAGCGAATTGAAAGATATCCTTTAAGATATTGCGAGAAAATCAAATTTTTTGAGAAAATTTTAATAATTTTGCACAATTTATACATATTTGTTACTAGCTGGACCCGGTCCACTTCGTTGCCCCACTTTTTGGAAAATTTTTTTTTCCAAAACCATCTCAGGCAAAGTAGCTTTCAAACAAAAGAAAAAATTTTAATATCGGTCCAGTAGTTTAAGCGTCTATAAAACACATACATACATACAAACATTTTTCCATTTTTATACCCTACACCACACTGTGGTACAGGGTATTATGACTTTGTGCATTTGTTTGTAACACCTAAAAGGAGAAGAGATAGACCCATTGTTTATTATACCGATCGACTCAGAATCACTTTCTGAGTCGATTTAGCCATGTCCGTCTGTCTGTCCGTCTGTCCGTCCGTCTGTCCGTCCGTCCGTCTGTCCATGTATTCTTGTAATCAAAGTGCAGGTCGTATTTATGGTCCGATTGTGATGAAATTTAGCATAGTGCTCTTTTTTGGCCCAAGGACGATCCCTATTGAAATTGGTTAAAATCGGTTCAGATTTGGATATAGTCCCCATATATATGTTTCACCCGATTTGACATGGAAGCGCCGTAGAAACCACATTTTACATCCGATCTTTATGAAATTCGGCAGAGAGAGTTTTACCAACTTCGGAGAAAATCCGATTAGATTTAGATATAGCCCCCATATATATGTTTCACCCGATTTGGCATGTAAGCGCTGTAGGAACTGTATTTTTAATCAGATCAGTACGAAATTTGGCAGAGAGAGTTTTCTTATTACATGTATGAACACTGCAAATTCGGGGAAAATCGGTTCAGATTTAGATATAGCCCCCATATATATGTTTCACCCGATTTAACATGTAAGCGCTGTAGAAACCGTGTTTTATATCCGATCAGTACGAAAATCGGCAGAGAGAGTTTGCTTATTACATGTATGAACACCGCCAAATTCTTATCGCAATGCCCATTTTCGCATTGGTAGGTAGGTGTAGGGTATTATATAGTCGGCCCCGCCCGATTTTCTCTCTTTCCTTACTGGTTATATATGCAGAAGATTTCATCGTAAAGTATGATTGGTACAACTTTTTAAATTGTGCAACTATTTTCTTCAGAATGGTCTCATTTTATTCATGACCGATCAGTCTTTACGATAAAATAGTAAAAATTTAATAATGCAATTCTTTAAGAGGTTTTAATAAAAAAATTATTAATATTTTTTCCAAAAAATTGATTTTCTCGCAATATCTGATAAGATATCTTTGAATCCGCTGATGGGGTGAAGAAATGATACCACAAGAAGGTGACGGTTACTTAATTAGGTATTCTTTAAAGCTTCCCTGAACCCAGTAGAAAAATTGGTTATCCAGTTATGCTAAAGAATATGTTATAACATTATTTTTTTCTTAGAGGTTAACCTTTTTTTGATAGATAAACAAGTCCTATCCCCCTAATAGACCACAAAGCTCTTGAAGAAAACGACATAAGCTTTCCTTTGAGCAAAAAAAAAATACTATAAAACCAAAATATGGGTTTTGGCAAAAATGTCAAAACAAATTTTAATTTCGCAAAAAAAAACAAAGAAATATTTTTCTAATTTTTTTTTATCTTCTTAAAAAGATTGGAGAAAATAGCTATCAAAAATCTTTGGTGGAAATTTTTTAACTACAATAGGTAATTAATTACGAGTACAAGGAAGAGATAAAAGTTTGACCAACGGCCAAAATTCAACGCCATCCAACTCGCACAGTTCTTAACCGATCTCGTTGAAATTGTCTGTCATAACTACTATCCAATACGGGTAACACCTGGCGACTGTTTTGACTGATTTTTTATGAGAATTTAGGAAATCTGACGATAAGCCTGACTTGCTACTACACAGAACTAAACAAAGCAGATTATGAAACAACAAGACTGTATTAGCAAAGTATTTTCACAATTTGTTTATTACTTCAAAGGTTATAATTTGTACAAGTGGACAAATTAAAAGTCCCATTCTAACTTTAAATTTAAATAAAATATCTATCTTCCCAAATAGTTACCCTCAGATCTTTACATTAAAACACGTTATTTTGTATAAAGTCCTTCTCCCTAATTGGCATTACTGACTGAACACTCTCTTATGCTGCAGTTTTTCATACAATTTCTTAAAATTTCTTCATTACTTAACAAATCGTTTTGTAAGTGTGCATTTGCACAGTTTGAATTTTGTATATATTGTATTCGTATACAACTCTTTCTAAAGGTTATACAATTTAATTAAACGAATTAAGATGATGAAGTATGTGTTCAAAAGAGAGAGCATTTCAAATTTAAAATGGAATTCATACTCGGCCACAATATCATCGTTTCGAATCGATGATTTGAAGTGACTACTTAATGTCCATTTCTATTTTATTTGCCTTAAGTCATAGGAGTTATCCCATTGATATGAATTTGTGTAAACTTTTAAAGAGAATTCAAATGATTTTAATTAAATTTGCAGTAATTAATAATATTAAGAATGTCTTTGTTTCATAACACATTCATTCATTCATTGAACAATTGAAGCAAAAGAACACTGTGCGTCTCCCCACTAAAGACGTGGAGATTATGGGGGTGGGTGGTGGTTAACAAGTAACTAGTATTCATGGAACACTATGATTGTGTTTGCGATTTGTTGTAGTAAAGGGACGAGGGAGTTTCAATAAATACCATAATTGTTTGATTTTTATGGACTCCTATTAAGCAAACTATCAATTCCAATGACATGTTAGTTTCTAATTAAATTTAACAATTTTGTATAGTTATAATCTCAGTTTAGTGGAGGAGGGTATGTATTATTTGCTAAGGCCCAAAACAGTAACACCTCGAAGAAGGGACCTAAGACCCTAAGGTTATTTGGCGGAAATCAGTTTCATGAAATTGTTTACTGATCTGAGCAATGTCCGTCCGTCCGTCAGCATTTCTGCTCATCTGTTAATAAAATATTGAATCCTTTATACCATAAAGATTTTGTAAAACATAGAGGCGGTAATATAATGGTCTGGGGATGCTTTTCCAGTAACGAGGTTGGACACCTCTATAACATTAACGGAATTAAAGACAGGTTTATATACAGCGAAATCTTGGATAATGCCATGTTTCCCTATTCTGAGTCGATTATGGCTCTATTATGGCAATTTCAACACGACATCGACCAAAGAATACCGCGAACTGATTCAAAGATTGATTTAGAAAGGAAGGGGTCAAAGTTATGGATTCGCCAACTGAACCCTAGACTTGGATCCCGTTGAAAATCTTTGGGAAATTGTCACCAAAAGGATAGATCGAGAAAGGGTAAGTGGAGATAAAAATAAGCTATTTCAGGCCATTGCAGATGCTTGGAACTCCATAGATACGAAGATAACAAGCAATCGCTTTACCTACACGCAAAAAAAATCTTTCCCTAACGAAACCAATTGGACATGATAGTAGAACACTAGTATATCAAAACCCCCAGGGTTTTGCCCAGTTAGTTCGAATTTTTCTTTTATAGCCCTTTGAAGTTGGGCTTTTTTCAGTCAAATTTCTAGACAAAAGTGCACATTAGCGGGCAGATGTCACCAAAAAAAAAAAACACCACCGCCGCCGAAGTCACCCTAAGAAGGCAAAAAATATGCCCAGTGGCGTAACGGGCCCTGTGGCTTTCAAAAATGCCCTAAATGTCAAGAAAGTTAAAAAAAGAAGATAAACCAATGGCGGAAACCAGGTCTTAAAACTTGGGACTCAAAAAAGTCCCGTGGACTTTTGGCGTGTACCAATCCATATGTTAAACAATTGGAATTAAATATTTTAGGCTTCAAATATTTTAATTTGTTAATTTTTATACTTAATGTGATTTTGGACATGTATGTTGCCCCAAACAAAATTGGTTGTTCTGACAATTTGTCAGTAAAATATTACCGACAATTATTTAAAAACAAATTTCATTAATTTTTATTTTATTTATTGAACACAAAAGCCAAACAATTCATAACAAAATTATAAATCCATAACAAATTCATCACTATTATAAGATGAGGAAATATTTGACACAAATTTTAGTACAAATTTAGAGTAAAATGCATAACAAAACTTTTATGCTAATATTGCTTAATAAATCACAAACAAAAACTTGGTAAGTACCTGTCATTATTCCCTGCATTACCAAATAATGACATCTCATTATTCGCTGCATTACTTTCGGCCTATCAACAATGACAGAAAGATGTAATTTTTTGTTATCAAAATCATTTTGGCAATTTTTAATATAATATAATGCAATTTTGATTTATTTACTTTTCAAGAAGTTTTCAAATAATACGTGCTGGCTTGAATGGAAATACCATAAATATTTACGTATATCGTATGGCGTTAGACCATTGAAGATTTTTTCACCTGGGGGTTTGGGTTCAGAAATTCGAATCTGGCATGAGGAAATTGTTTGTTTCGAGAAACATGGCGACAATCTGCAAAAAATCACTTTTAATGAAACGTATTGGTAATGCATTACTCAAGTATAGAAAATCGTGAAAATATAAGCACATATTTGTGTGGTATTCATATGCTACAATAAAGTACTTATTATTAGACCTAGGATTTTTGCATATCTTTCAATTTCCATACGATTTGAAACAAAATTTGTATTTAGACGTTTCATCACTCAAATTTAAATAATTTGAGTGCATATCAAAAATATGCAAAATATGTGCACAAGATATGCAAAATATGCTAAAAATAAGCAAAATATGCCAAAAGGAATGCAAAATATGCAAAATTTCTATGAATCAAAAATGCAAAATATCATAAGGATATGTCAATACTATTTTAAAAATGATGTAACAAAAATGAAAAATATGTAATTTCAAAAATCATCAAAAAAAAAATTGCGTAAATATATGATGGGGTAATTCCAAATGAAACCGACACGCTCTGAATATTTATATGTTTAGATTTTGATGCAATTTTGCATGCGTATACTACACGAAAATGCGGAATTATGACCTTTTACCGTTTGACCAATTTCATAGTGGTTTAGATTTGATAGGGTGATAGGATGACCAAATTTGGTCATCTACAACATTTTTTATACAAATTTAGTTATTTCGAAGTCGACATAACTTTTGAATGGAATATCATATTTGTATGATATAAGTACCATTTTTGTGTATCAAGGACTCAAAAGGACGAAAACCTTAAACCTTGATTATGCTGAAAAGCGTATCATAAATTTTTTTGTTATATTTTTCAAAATTACCCACATATTTTCCCAAAAAATTTTAATATTTCAGCTTTATTCTCCATTAGCTTAAAAAATATGATTTAATTATTGTCCGTCCGTCTGTCAGTTCGACTGAATGGTTCTAACGTTAACTTTGGAAAGGAGTGAACGAATGACTTAAAATTTCGTACGTATATGTGTAGTTCTTCCCAAGTGTCACAGGTCAAAAACTAGATCCTTCTTAAATTCTCAGAAAATGTTACCCCAGTATGTGGGAGTAATGACCCACAATATTAAAAGAATTAAATGAGAATTGGAGGCAGGGGAATCGATTAGTTTTTATTCGTTAATTTTTCTTATAAGAAATGGTCAACATGTACTTTACCGATGGTGTACATTTTTGAGTGGGCACAACTTTGGTTGCTACATTATAATAACTGAAAATCTTCACAAAATTACAAAGAAAAAATATTTTGAAAAAAATCAACAAACAGAATATAATTGAAAACACATACAAATATTAATTTGTATGTGTTAAATTTTGTTTAATATAAATTAAAGGCGGTCCCAATCCAAAATTTACAGCATCGGTGGACAATTTTATATTAAAAATGTAAGGAAAAAAATTAGATCGATTCTGAGATATCGCAATTTATATTTTTATTTCCGCGAAAAGTGACCGAAATAAATTGTTTAAGATGAAATTAATATTTTTTATGAAAAGTGCACGGAAAATCCTTTAAAAGACAATATTTTCTATTTTAAATTTCTTATGATTTGTAGCATTAAAATCAACTTCAAAAAACCATTATAAAAAAAATCAATTTTTCTAAAATTTGACCTCGTCCCCCCCTGCCACCAGTTTTCATTTATTTTTTTAATATTGTGGGTCATTACTCCCACATATTAGGATACCGTTTTCTGAGAATTTGAGAAAGATCTAATTTTTAACCGGTGATACTTGAGAAAGAATAACCCATATATATAAAACAAACATTTCTACAAATTAATGGCTGAAAATAGGTAACATGAGTCCTTTTATACCCTGATCACATCACACGAACAACGGTCGTCATAGATCCATGTTTCTGATATAGCCATCATACTGCTTTGATTCGTGCTGTGGACTCTTTCCCAATGGACGAGGTGCGTGCGGCTATCGATGTTGGCCAGTGCGACTTTCGAATGAATGTTTGCTTTTTGTTTACAATATCGAGAGCTTATATTCAAAACCCTCTATCTTAAATTTTTGCAAAAATGAAATTTTTATGTTAAAATATTCGGTAAAATAAGGCGCATCTATGGTACTAATTTGGAAATAAAAAAAAAACAAAAATTGAGATTTTATGGTCATTTTTGTAATTTCTCTATCTTACACACATATTTTTTTCTGAATGCAATACCCTCTATCTCTTCATATAATTTGGGACTATTTTTTTGTTTGTTTTTTTTTTTTCTTCTAAAAGATGGTTCTTTGGTGAAAAGAGTATGCTAAACCCGAATTTGGTTATTATGACTATTTTTATATCTAAACTTGTGATTCCCCAAGAATACCATTTTTTCTATGACAATTTGAAAATGGATTCAAAAATGAACCCCAAGAAATAGATAATACTTAAATAAAAAATTAATCATTAATTCATTGTTATTATTATTTATTATTTTTATTATAATATGTATAATTATATATTAAAAAAATTTGTGGAATTTAACCCTCTATCTTTTTTTATACATGAAGAATTTTTGAATAGCAATACCCTCCATGTTCCATAAAATGGCTCATGGTGCAAATATTAAAAAAAAACATTATTTAGTAGTTCACGTAGTTAGGTGTAATAAACATTGTAGAACAAACAATTTTAATTTTCTTTAAAATTAGGGATATAAACGGTTTTTTGGCTCTACTGAACAATTGTGTTTTTTAAGATAGAGGATATTGAATATAAACTGTCGATATATTTCAATAAATATATACAACCAATTTGGTCCAAAATCATTCAATGCGATTTTTGCGAGAAAAGATCAACTAATTGGTTATTGTTAAATAACAAATTTATAAAGAAAACTCGACTGCGTTACCTCGTAAATTATGTAAAGAAGTAGTGTTAAAAATTTCCAAAGGATCGTTTCAGTAGTTTTTGAGTTATGAGGGACACCGTCTTTGAAAGCATGAGTTGTGGCAAAAACGCTTTAAAGTTTTTCTGATGTACTGAGTCAAATATGAGGCGCGGTTGCTTAGACTGCTGTATCTTCGTTAGTTTTGCTCCGATTCACCTCAAACTTTCACAAAATATTTTTGAAAGGTTCTCTGTTAAAAAAAAAAATAAAAAATAAAAAACTTTATAAACATTAAGTTTGGCCATGACCCTCCACCATGGATTGAATTCAATTTTATTACTGGAAAAATCTTTGGATATGAAGCAAATCATGAAACTATTATTTTTGTTTAAGTAAATTATTAAAAAAACGAACGCTGCAATTTTTAACTAAATTTTAGGCGGCAAATTCTTTAAATTGAAAAATGTGATATTTATGGCTTAAAATAGCACTAACAACAACAAAATAAAATTTGATTTGTATACATTTTATTGAGATGATTTCTTGCCAAAATAGAATACGAACTGCAAAGTTTCAGCTAAATTTCTTAGAAAATGTGGTGTTTACGGCTTAAATAAGCCTTTTTGGGAGCGACATCTATAGGTGGACTATAACAAAATAAGAAATCATTTAATATATTTTTACAGCGATAATTTTTTGTCTTAATTAAATACAAACTGCAAGGATTCAGTTAAAATGCTTAGAAAATGTGGTATTTATGGCTTAAATACGTATATATAAGGTGACTATAACAAAATATGAACCGATTTATAAAATTTTTGTTGTGATGAATTCTTGTCAAAATAGAATACAAACTGCACAGTTTCTACTAAATTGCTTTAAAATGTAGTATCTATGACTTAAACCCCGTTTAAGTCATAGATTGACCGATATGGCCCAAAACATTGACCGATATGGCCCATTTGCAATCCCATACAACATGCAACTATAAGAAATGTTTCTACCAAATTTGGTCAACCTAGCTCTATTTTTAGGGACTGTAGCGTGATTACACCAGACGGACGGACGGACAGACTGACAGAGTGACGAAATAAATCTACCCCCAACCGATGGTGGATGGTATACAAATATTTAAATATGGAATGTGTCAAGATCCATAATTAGTTTCTTATTTCGGACATCTTCTACCTTTCATTGTAGAGGTTTTTGCAAATGTTGCGCCATTTTTATCTGTCATGTGCTGCTGTTTGCTGCCATTCGTTTGTCTAAATCATTTTCTTCGAAGATATTATCCAGGCTAAGAAATTTAAAGAACAGATATTAATTGAAATAATTGATTTCTGCAATTATTTCCACTTTCACTATCACTTTAGTTGTGGTAATATTGAAGCGAAATGGATTCAACACAATTTCTGTATATTCAATTAACCCATTGTGTTTCTTCCGATGAAAATAAATGCTAGACATTATCCATCTAAAACTCAATGAATTCCAAATCTCCTAATGGCAGTATTTAGTTTTCCTAAAATATACTGTTTAAAATGCCATTATGTCCGTTCATATCAGGGATGTAACGAATATTGCCATCCGCATATGCGAAAGCTAATTATTCGCATCATTTTGAACATTAGCTTCGCATTCGCAAAAACCAACTTTGGAATATTCGCTTTCGCAAAAATATATATCAGTATTCGCTTCCCTTTGTTAAAATCGTCACATCTTCTTAATCGCTTCACATATTTTAAAGTTATTAATACCAATGAAAATCTTTGCAACTTATCTTCAAAAGAGTTGAATAAAATACGTTTGCCCTTGTGGTAACAGGAGGTCAAAATATAGAAAACATCCTTAATCCTTAAGTATACAGGAAAAGTATTAATTCAGGTCCTTAATTTTGTTGGTACATAAGGGTCAAACTATTATGAACAGACCATGAAAAACTCGAAATGGATTCTTGATATATCATCCAAAAAACTACCAAATGTAATCAGTCAATATTGTAGTTTATTCCGATACGTGGCGCTATATTCGTGTTATTGAAAATTTCCACAGTTATGGACCAATATGACGGAAACCCTTTGGTCTTCAGCTCAACTCCACCGTGAAAAAAAACACATATTAACATCAATAACAGATCAACCCCTAAATTGTCTGTACCACAAAAACTACAATGAATTTTTAAAAACTATCAAAGCCAAAAAATGCATATACGCCTGATGAATTATCGTGCATAATTTTAAAAATGTGTGTATTTTTGATAATTTGGCTTTGCAATTTCCCAACTGCAATAGATACATTGAATTAAAAAGTCAGTAAGTTGGAATGAATCTAAATTGTTTGCATTGGTAAATCAATGTTTGTATATTCGCTTCGAATTCGCAAAAACAGAAAAGTATTATTCGCATTCGCAAGAAATATATTTCAATATTCGCTAAAGCCCCTTTCGTTATATCCCTAGTTCACATCATATATTTCATTTAAATTACTACAAATTCTTGCCATAGGTAAATCCTTTGGCCAACGTTAAAAATACGTTTCCATGGAATCGAATGTCATTTAATGAGTTTATCGTTAAAGTGATTTCAAAGGATGTCTTTCATTTCATTACAATTTTATTTAATTTGACAATTATTTTCATTTTTATTTGTGGTTTTGATTTCTGATTAATATGAGTTCTGTTTTATTTCTGATTAATATGAGATGAATGAGGAGTGGCGACATTCCTTTTTAAAAAAAACATTTATCAGATCGTTGAAGGGCGGGCCACTATGGCGATAATATATAAATAAATTATTCTGTTGAATTGCTGGAGCAGTGGGCAACACACGTCAGTTACTATGACAGAAATTTGTTTCACTACGCAGCACATTTTTTCTCAAATAAGCAAAAAAAAATCGGGAAAAATTAATAATGTCATAAAATACACATTTAAAATAATATATTTCAAAGAAATTTTTGTAATAACCGGAAGTGGAAAAATTTAATTATTTTAATGCAAAGATATTTAAAAGCGACTTTTTCCTCTTTGTGTAGAATTTTAGAATTAAAAACAATACAAACTGACATGTACCTATGTGGTAAATTGTCGATGTACACAATTTGACTAGATATATAAAACAAACTGCAAGATTTTTATCGTTAAGAATATGTGGTACTTATGGCTTAAATAAGCATATTTTAGAGCGACCTCGATATGAGGTATATAACAAAATATCAGCCAATTTGTGTAGTTTTTGCTGTGATGAATTCTTGTCAAAAGTGAATGCAAACTGCTATGTTTCAGCTAAATTGCTTAAAAAACGTAGTTTTTATGATTTAAAAACATATTTGAGAGCGACCTTTATAGGGAAGCCATATCAAAACATTGATCGAGGAACGTTTTAGCAGTGTTAAAACGTTCTTCAAACCTTCATTAAATGTTTATGAATAAGGGCCTTATACTTTATAGTATCGAAAAACAATATTTAAAGGAATGACAAAATTACTATTCCCTCACATTTTGCCACGGTGCCTGTGGGGAAGGTACAATAACATTAACCCTCTGACATGCTAAATCGTAAAAATGATCGTATGAAGCCTATATTTTTTTTCAGGTAGATGTAGTCAAAAGAACCTTAACTTTTAATTTTTGGACAAAAAACCAGCGAAACGAACGTCATGTGAAAAATAGTGAACTTTTTTTCACTATATAAAGGGTTTTCCAACAAGAGGTGTTATTTTGGTATTCAAAGAAAAATGCCGTTTTTTGAGATAAATGATCGGATGTTTATTTCATAATAAACAGGAAGGTATGCCGTTAATAATGAAAAACAACATCAGCCAAATGGCCACCACGACCACGCTTACAGGACCATGTCCTTTTCATGAAATTTTCCATAACCAAATCGTGTCTTATGTCCAAAGTGGCTGTCTTATGTCCTCGATAGCCTCGGTATTGTCCAGATCAATACCATCCAACTCCGGCCATAAATAAATCATTAATCATCTCTCGATAGCGTAACCCATTCACCGTAACTGTTGACCCAACCTCATTTTCGAAAAAGTAAGCTCCAATGACCCCGCCGGACCATAAACCGCACCAAACAGTCACACGTTGAGGATGGAGAGGCTTCTCAACAATAACTTTTGGGTTTTCCGAGCCCCAGATGCGACAATTTTGCTTGTTGACGTAGCCACCGAGGTGGAAATGGGCCTCATCAGTCAAGATGATTTTGTATCGTTGGTATCGTTTTTTTGTTCGATCGTTTTGTATCGTTCGATGATCGTGTACCGTTCCATTTTTAGTAATGGCGTAGTTTCTACTTGTTAAATAACACATCTTGTTGGAAACCCCTATATTTCGATTAGAAATCACGATTATATTTTTTTTTCACTCCAAAAGCATAATAAAATCAAAGTATAATATCTTAACTATTGCTGGTAGAAATTTGAAGTCGATCGCTTTATTATAAATATCATAGAAATTGGACAAATAATTTTTGGTGGCGATTTCTTGATTTCTCAAATAAGATTGACCATATCTCACAAAGCACAAGTCACAATGTGTTGGGGAACATTCCAAAATCTCAAGTAGGACTGTCTAAAAAGGGTTTTTTCAATTTTGAGGGGAAAGTATTTCTTAATTCAGCAATGGAGCCCAAAAAGCGAACACCGTCTATGTGCGGTCTTGCCTGTTAGAGGATTAATTCTTATGCATATACTTATATACTTATAATTGGATACAGTGCAATGCCTTTGTGGTATCTAGTGTTCAGATCAAAATTGACGTATTTCTTAAACTCTTTCTGGTACTCACCACACAAATAGACAGATTCATTCGAACACAACTTTTCACTAAATGTTATCCCTTTGTGGGGGAGGTACTAGACCGAATGACCAAATATGGCATACTCGTATTTTCGGACTTAGCCAAAGATAAAAAAATCATATTATCCCATACAAAATTTGAAGTCAATCAGTTACTCCTTTCGAGAGTTATCGTGCGCACCAGACAGACAGACGGACATTGCTCAAATGACTTAAAACAACCTTAAACGTATTTCCGCCAAATATTCTTATGGTCTTAGGTCACACCTTCGATGTGTTACACTTTTGGCCTGTATCAAATTATATATGTCTGCTCTATCCCTCTACTAACAGGTAGATGTACTATCTCCTCTAATTTGGAATCTAGCGGTGAATGCAATCCTGTTAGATCTGGAACGTAGTGGCGCCAAAGTCGTGCATATGCATATGAATTACAATTCTTGCAAATTTTAAAAACTGCATTTTCACGTTCAGTCTGAAGTTTAGTAACTGTCGTTAAAACTATTAGAAAAAATTTAGTTATTTTCCAAAAAAATGTTTTTTGTTGGCACGAAAAAAACCATAAGAAATAGAAAAAAATCTCAAAAAATAGTTTGTTCCATTTTTATAAACGCAGCATCCTAACGATTTCTTCAGCATTCCTGAAGAAAAATCTAATAATACAGGATGTTTTTTTAGATGTGTGGTTTTCAATATGACAATAAAAATTTTACGGAGTAGGTCTTTTTGACAGCTGTCACTTGATTTATGCTCAGTTTGGTTTGCCATTTCATAATGAATAGACTTACTCCGGAAAAAACGTTTGCAAATCGTGCAAATTTATTACCAAAATAATGGTTAGTGCGGATCGCGCGACACATCGCGCAAGGAAACATGAACATTATGTTCAGCGATGTAGATCACTTTTGGGTGAATGTGTACGTTAAAAAACAAAATTTTCGCATTTGTAGTAATGATAATCCACAAGCCATTGTTCAGACGCCGATACATCCACAAAAAGTCACTGTTTGGTGTGGTCTATGGGCAGAGAGAATCCTTGGTTCATATTTCTCCAAAAATGAAGCCGGCCATAATGTTACAGTCAATGGGGAACGGTATAGAGCCATATTTAATGGCTTTTTCGTGCCTGAATTGGATGATGTTGATGTGGACGACGAAACAATCAATTTATTGAAGGAAACTTTTGGTGAGCGCATTATCTTGCGTCGTGGGCCTGTGGAGTGGCCTCCAAGATCGTGCGATTTAACATCGCTGGACTATTTATACCCTACACCACACTGTGGTCCAGGGTATTATAAGTTTGTTTCACGGCAGATGTTTGTAACACCTGAAAATAACACAGCTAGACCCACCTTAAAGTATACTGATCGACTCAGAATCAACAGCTGAGTCGATTTAACGATGTCTGTCCGTCCGTCCGTCTGTCCATGTAAAGTTGTTCGTCGACTACAGGTCGCAATTTCTCTCCGATCGTTCTGAAATTTTGTAGTTTAGAGTATTTCGCAGCTGTTAAGATCGCTATTGAATTTGGTTGAAATCGGTTAAGATTTAGCTATAGCGCCCATATATATGTTTCGTCCGATTTGGCCCTTTAGTTCTATAGAAGCTATATTTTACATTCAATCGTTTTGAAATTTAGAAGGGTAGAGTTTCTTGATTCATTAGCCAACATTGCCGAATTTGAAGAAATCGGTAAAGATTTAGCTATAGCTCCCATATATATGTTTCATCCGATTTGGCTCTTTAGATCCAATCGTTTTCATACCCTACACCACACTGTGGTACAGGGTATTATTTAAGTATAAAATGTCCCAAAAGTAAATTTATGTAAACAATTTATACATGAATTACAAAATTTATATATCAGAGTTATTCAATATTACGAGAGTGGTGTAGGGTATTATATAGTCGGCACCGCCCGACTTTAGCCTTTCCTTACTGGTTTTTATTTGAGGTTATGTGTAGTCGCTTGTCTACGCAGATAGGCCCGACACGATTGACGAATTGGAAGAGAATGTTCGGCGCGTTATTGCTGACATATAGCCCCAAATACTGCAAAAGTGGTCGAAAATTGGGCCTCTCGGCTAGAATTTATTCGAGCCAGCCCCGGGGGCCACTTGCCTGAAATCATTTTTAAAACATAATGGCAAACCATTATCTTTATAATAAAGCTATATTCTTGGCCATAACATTAAATTATAAGTATATGCGTTTTATTTCTTCGTTAAATCCGTTTATTATACCCCACTATGGGAACAACACATGATGGAGTGACCTAAGCAACCCTTACAATATTTCGTTTTGGGCCATTTTAAGTCATTTGAGCAATGTCCGTCAGCCTGTCCGACTGTATGGCTGATTGGTGCGCACCATAACTTTCTACAGGATTAACTGATTGACTTAAAATTTTGGTATGTGTCAATATTTTTTTCTATCTCAGGCTAATGTTAAAGATAGACTATGTTGGTCCTCTCCTTCGAGTACCTCCCCCACGAAGGGTCAACATTTTGTGAAATCTTAACCAATTTCAGACATAGTATTATTTTATCAGACGCTATCAGCTCGGGAAAAATGGTCGAATTTGCCACGCCCTTTTGGTACGATCCATAAAAATGGACCATTTTGCAAAAAAATTTACGGTTTATAACTTTGATACCAGTCCTTAAAAATTCTTGAAATTTTGTGAAGTGTAATGCTTTTATTATGCCTGTGTGTTATTGTCACGTCTGTTTTGGTACCTCCCATACAAATGGACCATAATTTAACTGCCTATAACTTTGATTTCAGTCCAGAAATATACTTAACATACTTACTTAAGTGCCTTTACATTATCTATAGTCCCGTTCAAAATGGGCGTTATTTTCACGCCTCTTTTGGTACCTCGCATACTAATAGACCATTTTGCACAAAAAGTTAACGGCTTATACACTTGACAATTTGTGCTGAGTAATGATTTTATAGGTGTCCCTGCCCCTTTTGGTACCTAAACAAAATGTCCAAATAAAAAATTAGACAAATGTTTTTTGAATTTCCCTTACTTTTACAATATGGGTCATAATTTATACATTTATAGACACAAATAGACACTGCTTTCTTCGTTAGGATGCTAGCTATCAAAAACTGGAACAAGCTAATTTTTGGGACGTTTTTTTAAATTTTTTATGCTTTTTTCGTGCCAATAAAAAACAATTGTATGGAAAAAATATTTGTTTCTAATTGCTTTAACGACATTTCTACGTGAAAGTAATATTCCCAAAATTTTTTGCTCTCATAATTTTCTTTACTTTCATTAAAACCGGAATTATAAAAAACAAAATTTCTAAAAAAACATTACAGTAACTCGAGTTAGCATGTTTTTAGGGAGATTGCATTTTTAATTTCTAAATATTTCAAATTGTATTCAGTAAAAATTTGGTGCTTATCCGTCAACCCAATCAAAAGTTATTCACAAAACAGTACTGGTCATTCGATTTGAATTATGCAGGAATTGAACACACAATTAAAAAATGCATCAAACTTTAATCACCACTCCTGAAAAACTACCTCTTTGCACTTAGCATATGTAGTTTAGAATGGAGGTATCGATATGGTCTCAGATCCAGAATAAATTTCGTTTGTTTCAAGAGGTATCAAATGAGTTTATGTTCTTCTGACCGATATCGATATTTTTGGCTATATTGTTTACTACAACTATTCGTTCGGCATTCAAAGGATAACCAAGGACATGCTTTACCTGTTGTGTGTGTACTAGCTTTTTGGTTTTGTTTTTGATTAAGGATGTACATTCTTTGCTATTGGTTTGTAGATGAAGTGGAATCCCTTGAATTGGGTTTGAACAAAGCAAAGAAGCCTTATGACATTTAAAAGCATTTTCTTGTCCAGAGGTATTTTCAAACAGTGCTGCTGACATGCTAATGGTCGTTGAATTGAGACAGTATACCTTTTTATTAACTCTATTATAAAATGGATTTATTTATCAATTACATTTGATGAATATATTGACCGTTGAGCCATTACTTGAATGCTTCATTTCCCTTTTTCCCAATTAAATAGAATCAGAGAAAAATATTTTAATTTTAAAGATTTTGCCCTAAAGACGTTGCTAGCTTTAAAATAAATACATAAAATACTTAAAAGTGTGTACCATTTACCAAGTATCAAATATATTATCTTCCTGTGTATTTGGTACTCAATTTTTAATTTCTCGTAAATAAAGTCCGTATATTGTTATTGGTCATAATTCACCGACCACCTACTACACATCCAACTCTGTGTACATGAATATCATTTTTTAATCACTTTTATGTAATTGAAAACTTATCGAAACAAAAAAAACCTGTTTCGAAACTATGACACAGATTTCAGATTAAATGTTTTCCTGGACAGACGGACGGACGATTGGACGGATGAATGGGTGAACACAAAGTAATATGTAGTACAAAAGGAAAATAAGTGAATTAAAATTGTACAACATTCAAAAGGAGTTTTTCATAGTACAAGTAGTATCTTCTATTCTGAAGAATTTGTTATTTTGTTAACATTTTGGTAGATCAAAGGCTTTGTTTGAATAAAGCTAAAAAAAATTATTTTCTATATATAATAAGTGTGTCTGAAGAAATGTTTACATAAATAAATTTAAGTGCAAGGTAGACAGTTTCATTTAAGCAAATTATTGTATTCCATAAAATTTTTGTTTTCTTAAAATATTCTTCTGGAGGTTTATAACCTTAAAGGGAGTGGGAAATTAATATTTATTGAAATATTTAATCGCTGACAGCTTATGTAGGATTTTTTTTTTTTTTGGCGTATTTTCCACACACCTTCTCATCTCCCATAAAGGCAACATTTTGTACTAAAAATTAACCTACGGTAAAGTGAAAATGTGAGTAACTTTCCGCGACACTTTCGGTACATACACTAAAATAGCGTACTGAAAATCAATGAATTTGACTTAAATTTTAAGGTTTCGGCAATGATTTCGAACAAAAGACAATCAGAATTAAAATAAGAATGCTTGTCGTTAATTGAATGCCATGAAACGTACTTGATTTGAGGATGCATATCATAGAATCAAGTACAGGACAGTAGAAAATAATAATGTTGGCCTAAATTTAAGTATGACACGAACTTGCTTGTAGTAATATTACTTAAAATTAAGTACATATGCGTATTTAAATTTAAATTCCTGACATTGAAAAAAACATGTCTTGGTAACTTATTTAAGGAATGTAACAACTCAAAAACTCGTGGGGGATCGGTGGGTATTATATGGGTGCTATAGGAATGCATCCATACCAATGGAGCAATCGACTCAAAAAGTGAATCTATGTCGATCGGTATAATAACCGATATGTTATCTCCTTGTTTTTAAGGCGTTAAGAATAAAGTCATAATACCTTGTACCACAGTGTGGTGTCGGGTATAAATAGAAAGAATTCGCAAAAAAATATTTGTTACATTTTTTGAAAGCTATTATCCTAAAAAAGCAATGCCTATTTGAAGAAAATCTGTGAATAAATGTTGAAATTACAGCATTTTTGGTAGAAACAAGACAATTTCAATATACGGGCATTTCACAGAGTGGAAAATCGTACAAGAATTTACGTTCTTGAAATCGAAAATGTTTTTAGCTTCTACAGAAAGCTTAAACCAAAAAATAAATTTCGGTTTAAAACGTTCACAAAATCTGAAGTGAAATTTATATTTATAGTAATTTAAACTCCGAAAAAGTCAAAAAATCTACTAAAGATTAAGAATGAATAATATTTGAATTAATTTCAAACAAAAAAAATCTATTTCAAATACTTTTCCTACGAAAATGTTAATACTTTTGATCTTAGAAGTGCTGTACCCGATAAAGCAACAATAAAACAAAAAAAATAAAAAATAAGAGAAAATGCAAATCGGAAACTATAAAGAAACAACAAACAAAATAAATTAAATTTATTTTAGGAATTAATTAATTTGGTTTGCTATACTGTCCTTTATAAGAGTACCTGCGTTGAACAGACTTCTTTAAGAAGTATCTCAATATCTCATAATCAATTTCATCCATTACTTCAATTTCCTCATTGATGTTCAAAATATGGGGTTCCTCAAGTTCAACGTTAGCTATGTGTTCCTTTCCTATTGTAATAGAGAGACTCCTCTTCTGTGGGTTTCGACATTTTTATGTGACTACCGAAGTTATGTGTGGACCAAAGTAACGTTTATCGGTGGTACAAAATGTTCTTATAGGGCCGAGAAGATGCGAAGGACAAAAGCGTGCCGGACGCCCGAGCACGTCAATAAGCAGACGAAAACATTGATAAAGTGAATAAAATAATATTGGCCAATCGAGGAATTACCATTAGAGAAGTTGCTGAGGATCTAAACTAGAGTGATCAAAAAACCGGTTTTTTTGAAAAAATAAAAAACCGGTGGATGGTTTATTTAAGTTATAAAAAAAACCGGTGGACGGTTTTTTTCTTCGAAGAAAACCGGGGAATCCGGTAGAACCGGTTTTTTTCTGCTAACAAAACAATATGAAAATTGCCGTTTGAAAAACATTTTCCTTTTTAATAACAAAAAAGGCGATTTTTTAATATTAAATCTTTAAAAGCGATGTCTTCCGATCAGGAATCTTGCACCAAATTTAGTCCTGTTGGATAGTAGTTATGAGTTGGATTGTGATGAATATTGTCATTTGAGTCAAACGGTCCTTTTATTTCATACTTATAACTAATCAGCTATTGTATTTAGAAACATTTTCCAAAAGTGTTATCGACAGTCTTTTCATCAACCTTTTAAAAAAATTAGCAAATATATTTTCATTACTTTTTTGCAAAATTAAACTTTTTTGAAAATTTGGTAAAAACCTATGTTTTAATTTTTGATTTTTTTGCTCAAAAGAAAGCTTAGATAATTTCCTTTAAAAGGTTTGTGACCTATTAATGGGATGGGACCTGTTGATCTATCAAAATAAATATAAACCTCTGAAAAAAAATTAACGTTCAATAAAACATTTTAGCATTTCAGATGGGAAAAACAACCGTTTGACAAAAATGTCAATATTTGACACCCTCCAACTCGGAAAGTCCTTAACCGATCTCGTTGGAATTGTGTCTCATAACTACTATCTGATAGGGCTACATGGTGCAATTTTCATCCCGACAGAAGACATCCCTTTTAAAAATTAACCCACTTGACATGAAATTCCCCTTATGTAGTTCAGTCAAGAAAATATTAATATTTCGGGGTATTAAATAGAATATTTAATAGAGGTACTAAATCTTTATACATATATATTTTATATACACACTTTAGTGCAGGTGGTTATATACGAGTATATAAATATATAAGAGCATACACATACACCCAATTGAAATTGTCTTACTTGTTTTTGTTTCGGGAGCGGGAGAATGCGTTTACTTTTCACATAACTTCTGCGCGTATGAATCATTTATTTTCTTTAAATTTTTGTAATTTGTATAGAAATTGGTGAATGGCTTCGTATTCTAGCAAAGTTGCCGAGTCTTTTTAGGCCATATAAGGAGATATTTCATATTATTATCTTAATTTGTTATATTTTGTATATAAAGTTGTAAATAATTTTTAATATTTTAGTGATAATAAAAAAACCGGAAAACCGGTGGAAACAAACGAAAAAAACCGGTTGCACCGGTTGTTCGAAATTCATGATTTTGAGAAAAACCGGGGACGGTGGAAGCAAAAAACCGGTGGGCCGGTTTATTTTAAACCGGTTTTGATCACTCTAATCTAAACATATCGATTGGCTCGTGCCATTCGATTTTAACCAATGATTTGAGCATGAGTCGGGTCGCCGCTAAATTCGTGCCAAAATTGCTCAATTTGGACCAAAAACAGCATCGCGTTAACATTGCTCAGGAGATGTTGAACTCGGTTCGTGACGACCCAAATTTGCTCCAGAGGGTCATAACTGGTGACGAATCACGGGTTTATGGTTACGATGTGGAAACTAAAGCTCAATAATCCCAATGGAAGCTGCCGCATAAACCAAGACCGAAAAAAGCGCGCCAAGTTTGATTGCAGGGGCGTGGTGCATTATGAGTTCTTGCCTCAGGGTAGTACGGTTAATAAAGAATACTACCTGCAAGTTATGCGCAAATTGTGGAAGAACAAAAACTTTTACACACACGTCGTTGCTTATGCGCGAATATTTGGCCAAACACAATACAGTAATGGTGCCGCAGCCACCGTATTCCCCTGACCTAGCCCCCTGTGACTATTTTTTGTTCCCAAAACTTAAAAGGCCCATGAAAGGATGACGCTACGCCACGATTGAGGAGATAAAGACGGAATCGAAGGAGCAGCTGAACAAGATCACAAAAAATGATTATTTGAAGTGCTTCGAGGATTGGAAAAAACATTGGCAGAAGTGTACATATTATATCCGAGGGGAATTACTTTGAAGGGGACAAAATAGATATTCATGAATAAATAAATACTTTTTGTAAAAATACAAAATTCGCGATATTTTTTTAACATACCTCGTATGTGCCCATAATTTGTTCTATCTCAGGCTATGGTAAAAGATGGACAATGTTGGTTCAGTCCTTCAAGTAACTCCCCCACGAAGGGTCAAAATTTAGTGAAATATTGATTATCTTGATTTCACTAATTAATATTTGCTTAATATTTCACAATTACACACATATGTAGTATACATTTTAGGGTCGCTATCACCTTAAGAAGAATGGGCGAAGTTACCACGTCCCTTTTGGTACATTCCATACAAATGGACCATTTTGCTTAAAATTTTGATTCCAGTCCATGCAAATACTTGACATTTTGTAATGTGAAATGCTTTTTTAGTATCTATTTTTTTATGGCTAATGCAGCCGGGGATCGGCTTCAGCATGAAGTAAAATAGAACGCCAGCAATTTCTGTCTTCTGCTTTCTGGCGCCAATTGGTGATTTCAAGTGCTGATAGATTTTGTTGCACCTGATCATTCTAACGGAGATTGGGTCGCCCTTTTCTACGTTGTCCTCCGTCGGGTTCTTCCTTGTATGCCTTCCGGGCCGGGACATCGTTTTCCATTCGCCATACGTGTCCAAGCCAGCGCAGTCGTTGAACTTTGATGCGTCTGACTATGTCGATGTCGGCGACAGCTGATACAGCTCGTGCTTCATTGTGATACGGAATTCCTCATCGGTACGTATGGTTCCATATATCTTACGGAAAATTTTTCTTTCAAACACTGCCAACTATGACTCATCTGATTTTTTTCAGCGTCCATGTTTCAGCGCCATATAGTAGAACGGGTAGGATGAGCGTAGTAGTATCTATAGTCCAGTGAAAAATGGGCGTCATTGACACGTCCCTTGTGGTTCTTCCCACACAAAAGGACCATTTTGTCCTAACCGTTAACGGCTTATACCTTTAATACCAGCGCATACTTTAAAGTTATTAAATGATATTTAAATTGATAAATATTTATTTAAAAGAAATAATCAAATAGATAAATTAACGAATTTTTTTATGACTGATGGTGAGGGGATTCATAAGTTGGTTTACCCGACAGAACTTTCTTACTTATTTAATATACTATGGGTACTATAAAAACATTACATTGTGCAAATTTTCAAGCATCCTAGCGAAGAAAGCAATGCCTATTTGCGAAAATTCTATTCATAAATGTAGAAATTATGACCCATATTGTAAAAAATAGGGAAATTAAAAAAATAATTTTTAATTCATATTTTGTTTTTGCACTTAGGCTCAAGATCGTTATTGTTGTTTTCAGTATATGAAAACAACTTTGTTAAAAATAAGAAATAAGAAAATAAATGACAGTCATCTAGCTCAATAGTTGTAGAATGTAGCGCAATTACAACAGACACTATAAACTATATCGTATTAGAATTTTACGACGATTAATAATATGTTTATCTTATGTGTATCTTTATGATGTCTCTCATCAATATTTCGAGGTGTTACAAACGGAGTGACAAAATTAATATACCCCCTTCCTTTGGTGGAGGGTATACAAATCGAAATAAGTTTTAAAAACCAACAAAATTTTTCAATTCTGGTAATTTGGTACAATCGTGGTACACTTGGTACAATTTCTTGATCATTGTGGTACAATTAGAAAATTTTCCAATCCCATCATTGGTGGAGACCAAAGAAGCCCCGTAGTGACACAACAAATACCCTAATATTTGTATATGTAATCCAATAGAATGAATCAATGCATATACTAAACAATTGGAATTGAGTATTTGAGGCCTCAAATATGTTTATTGTTATACTTTATGCGGTTTTGGACCTCCGGGAACTTTTTTGGGGAATACATATTTTAAGCCCCATATCCTTTATTTTCCTTTCATTTGAGTACCATACCGTATATCTGTGGGGCTTTGGGCTAAGGCTCCTGGGCTCTTTGCCCATTGTGCTTTTTTATGCCTTTTTGGTTCATTTCGGATGTCGTGGTGTTTTATTTTTGTTTTGACATGTGCCCGCTAAAGTGTACTTTTTCCCTTTTTCCCATATATGGTGTTACAAATTTCGAATTTCGATGGATCGGTTAAGTAGTTTTTGAGTCATGAGGAGCATCGTCTTTGAAAACATATGTTGTGGGAAAAACGCTTTAAAGTTTTTCTGATGTACTGAGCCACATATGAGGCGCGGTTACTTAGACTGCTGTATCTTCGTTAGTTTTGCTTCGATTCACCTCAAATTTTCACAATATATTCTTGAAAAATATTTCTTGATTCAGAAAATAAAAATTAAAAACATGCAAAAAAGTTTATAAACGCAGTGTACTCGTATAACATCGTTACAGGTGACGAATCATGGATCATATCGCTCACTCAAGAGTGACATAACTCAAAATTTAAAATTTTTGAGGTGGCCTCACAAAATTGCGAATTTTGCAAATGTTCATAAATTAATCTCAGCGAAATTTGGCTTATAGGTAAACAATATTTCGGATTATTCAAGCGTATTTAAACATCTTATTTCATGTTACTTATCTTTTTATATGGACTTAAAGTTTCACATCTTGGCAATTTTCAATTTTGAGTTATGTCACTCTTGAAGTGAGTGAGCTATATGTGCCCGATACAAAACAGCAATCGACCATATGGGTCTTTCAAGACGAACTAAATCCAATAAAATTTGTTCATAAAGAAGAACATCCAAGAATGTTATAACCGGTCATGAGGCCACAGTACCTTTAGTGGAACGTAGGATGGTCAATTCTTGGTGGTACACAACCATCTGTTGTGTATCATTTTGCATCACGACAATGCAAGCTCTCACACATCGGCTGAAAAATAGGCTATTGAGCACTCAAGATGTCGAATTGGGGGGTCATCCGTCATACAGCCCCGGTTTGGTACCCAATGACTTCTTCTTATTACCTCAAATTAAGAAAACACTGCGTGGTCAACGTTTTTCGACGCCCGAAGCAGCTGTTGTGAAGCGTTCGAAAACCATGTTTTGCTGGTGTCTCAATCGGAGTTGAAAAAGTGCTTCGAAAATTTCGTTTGAGCGCATTCAATGGTGTTTTGATTTACACGGAGAATATTAAAAAAAACAACAATAAAACCATTTATAAATGATTTTTTTTTATTGCTGGACCCGAAATATACATAGCAACCCTCGTACTATAAGTAGTATACCAATATGGCCCATTTTCGAACTTAGCCTAAGATAGTAACAAATATTAACACATATCCAATTTGAAGTCAGTCGGTTACACCTTTCGAGATTTGTGTAGTGCACTTGCAGACAGACGGACGGACATAGAAACGTCTTGAAACTGAAAATGTCTTGAAACGGATTTCCATCGAAAATACTTAGGGTCTTAGGTCACTCCTTCGATGTGTTCTACTTTTGGCCCGTAGCACTATATAGCTATATCTGTCCGTGCTGATTTGGCAAAACAGACTTAATAAATGAGAGCCAATTTGACAGATGCAGGAAATCTTCTAATAGAACAGCATTGCGGGTAATTGACACAATGGCAAATTATATATGGAAGATACTGAGAAAATACGTGTCTAGTACCGATTTTCTGTAATCCGTGGGGTATGAAAATCATAAAAAAGGAGCGCACAACAGGCCGAACCACTGGCTTAAGTGTATGTCCATGGACATGAGACGTTTTAAACGTCTCCTCTATTCAACCTAACCTAACCTAAGGCAAATTATAACAATCATACGCGGTGATGTATTTGTACCTTATGTTCTACTAAACAATTGTTATGAGCGTGACGCGTCATTTTGGAGTAGTTTTCACTTGATTTTAGTGGCTGATTAAATTTTTAAATATATTGTTGAAATAGGAGCGCACAACAGGCCGAACCACTGGCTTAAGTGTATGTCCATGGACATGAGACGTTTAAACGTCTCCTCTCTTCAACCTAACCTATATTGTTGAAATATAATGAATGACAAAATTATCTATTTTCCGCTGTAGTAATTCAATATTGTTGTTCACAAAATTCCACATTTTCACTTAATTATACAGAAACCAACACAACACAGAAATTATCAGCGCATTACATAGTTTGTGTAGAATATAATATAATTGATGCTATCATTTGCAACGCATTAACCACAGATGAATCCGGAGAAAAACTAAAATGCTTGCCACCACTATTTATTGTTACCTCAAGTAGTGTTTCGTTTGTTTCCATTCTCCAGAAATTCCAGCAGAACTGATGTGCGGTGTAACTATCCTTGCCATATTAAATTACAAAACAACGAAACTCAACTGAACTCAGCTCAACACGACTAGAGTCAACGAACTGTATTCGAGTAGGAAAAAGGAGGTAACGAAGTGTAGTAATGCATTTAGATCATATGAAGTTAGAAATTCTTAGCCATCGTCATCACCAGCACCAGAATCACACATTCTCTCGACATCATCAACAGCGGCGTCATTGCAGCTCGAAACTAAATTTCAAATAATTCTAACATTTCAGTCACCGAAGGACTCTAGATGGCTGATGATGCTTCATGCTCCTTGCCACAACCATAGTGAATACAGCAAGACAATACAAAACGAGAAGCATGAGGAGGTTCCAGGTGGACTTAGAAGTTGGCATCAACGCGGTTTGCTCTGTCTTTCGTCTTTTAGTGTTAGTGTATAAAAAAACGAAGGCATGAAAACTGAAGGATGTGAATGCATTCCACATTTGGTTAATATGTGTCCTTACAACTAGAAAACATATTCTTTTTTCTCTGTTTTGATTTTTTTTCTCGAATCACAACGAGTGTAGCGTAACAAGAACAAAAAGAAAAGTATAACACCCGAAAACGTACGAACATTAAACGACATGTCTATGTAAATAAGATAGGGACGAACTATAATGATGTGAAGAAAATATTCATTTTATTTAACGAAAATATTAATGCTTATTAATTTTTTTTTTAATTTTAACATTTGAACATGGAGTTTCGAGACTTTGGTGTATGTTTAAACCTGTATATATACTTATATGCAAGATTTCATGTCAGAAAATTTTAAGAAATGATGTCTTCTGATCGGGATAAAACTCTCGAAAGGAGTAACCAATTGACTTCAAATTTGGTGTGCGGTAAAATTTTTCTCTATCTCCGGCTAAATAAAAAAAATTACGAATGTTTTTGGGACTGAAGGTGACTGGATTCAAAAGTCGTATTATCCGACTGAATTTTCTTACTCATTTGTCCTTATTTTGTAATCAATATTTTACCTAAAAAAGACTAAAACATCAGTGATAATACTATTAAAGATCTATAGGATAATGTAAAAGACTCAATGTAACATATGTTTATTCTGACCATTTTCACTTTGAATGTGTACGTTCGACACCGTGGAATTGTCCATATACCTTTTCGCAATAAAATACAAAAATTACATATTTTTGAAAATATTAATTTATATGGCCATAACTGTTCTTTGAGTGGGCACATCTGATAGTATGAAAGTTACTCGTAACATGAGAGAAATCGATTTATATTCTGCACTGATATTAACAAAATGTTAGGAAAGGGTCAGTAAAAAAATAAATTTTCACAATCAGGCAGAAATGTAATAACGTCTTAAAATATTTAAAAATTAATATTTTTCTGTGAAATATTTTGTAGATTGTAGGTCCTGTTCTTTTGATGCAATTTTTGTAAAACAATTTTATTAAAAAAAATTACAACAAAAGAACATTGGGTGAATAAATGCATTGATTTATCGATCCAAAGTTTTTCATTTAATAAAAACACAGCAAAAGGACATTGGGTTTACTTTTATATTTGGCCTGTTCTCTCTTCGAAAACATTCTATAGCAAGTTTCCTTAAAGATAAATATAAATATGTTATACTTTTTTTAAATTACTTTTTTTGACCCTATTTACATTGTTGTACAGTTCCAGACTTTTCAATAGGAAGGAGAATAGGCTAATTGGTCTGAAGTCTGTTGGCCTGTCTGTTGTTGGTGTGACATCTTTCCCGCTTTAGGTATGAATACCACTTTGGTATCCCTCCATCGATTCGTGATATATGAAAGCCTGATATAGCCTACATAAATTTTTTCCAGCCAGGGGATAGTGTACTTTAACCATTTCTGCATTTCTATTGGAGTGATGCCGTCAGGTCTAGGTGACTTGAAGGGCTCAAAGCTGTTACTAGCCCAGCTTATTCTGGATCTCTCAGTGAACAAGCTAGAGTCGCTCGCAGTCCACTCGCACTCTTGTTGGTCCTGCTGATCTTTGGGTTCTATTAGGGAGTTCCCCGGGAAATGTGTGTCGAGCAGTACATTGAGCGACTGCTCGCTGTTTTTGGTCCAGTTGTTTGCCTCATCCTGCAAGTAACCCTCAGCCTTGCGGCTTCGGAGACAGTTGCTACTTCTCCACAGAAGGTATACCAAGAACTTCTTTGCGCGTTCGTAAGCTCCTTCTTATATCTTGAGTTGATCTTTATAGGCATCCCAATCATTAGCGACCCCGGTAGATTTCGCCTTGTTGAATAGCTTGTTGCTGGTCTTTTTCCTAGTCGTTAGCTCAGAAGTCCACCATTGAGGTTTAGTTTTACCCTTGTACCTTGTTTTTGGACAGGCTTCTTCAAGGAAACTATTGAATGATGTGGTGATATGCTCGACCAGATCATCCAGGCCGGCTTTGTTATTCGCTTCGTACAGAAGTTTAGAGTAGAGGACTTTCTTGAAATTCTTCTTATTCAGGTGCCACTTTGTTTGAACTCAATATAACGGTGATCTGAGAATGAGTCGTCGTCCAGTACATTCCACCCAATAATTTTGTCTGACAGCCGGTCAGTAGCAAACGTTGCGTCGAGTACTTCTTGTCAGCCTTTAATTGTAAAGGTCCGTTTATTGCCTATGTTACAAATACATAGTTATGTTGGTAGTAGCCCCACTGCGTAGGGCTCCTGTATCAGGACGATGTCTACCGCACCTGTGGACAGGCGCAGCAATACAGCCACTGAGGCTGCTGGGGGTTAATCAGTAGAATTCTTACCATTATTGGTAATCGACAGATTAACATCCACCCCGACAAGTGTGTTATCGAACTCTTCGTCCGTATCATCGAGAACCATGTCCCCGCCAGATGCGACAAAGAGTCCGGAGACTCCCCTCATCTCCTCAGTGTCCGATGTAGAGCTTTCGTCCGTAGAGATGGACGTTACAGATCTTCTGTTAGAGTTGGAGTCACCAGAAATAATAGGCGTAGGTCCCTCCGCACTTCCAGAAAGCCGTATATCAATCACTGTGGATGAGTCACCTTCCGCAGTGGGAGCTATATCCTGCTAGTATAACTTCAAGACTATAGTCTCGAAACCATATTGCAGGGTTGCACTTGCACTTTGTGGATTCAGCGTTAAGGATCAAATTGACCTGCCGTTTTTTACCATTCGCCTTACCCACCTTGCTTATTCTCCATTTATGGGTTGGCAGACCAGCATTGGAATCTTTTATTATCTCTAATATGTCAGGCGGGTTGGAGGGCTCTTCTGTAACCCAGGTGATGGCTTATTGGGTATATCGGATCGACTTTTTTTCATTATATTTGCTATATCCTATATTATGTTGCCAATTCAGAAAAGTTGACGTGATTTCAATTATAAATAACTCGGTAACTATATGAGCCAGCTCTTTGGCATAAAAATCCTTTTGAAGGCCCCGGTTAGTAGCGCGTGTAACATTCTGGTTAGTAGACTGTTACACGAGCTTGAACCGAGCCGCGGTTTCCATCTTTGAGGTACTGTGGCTCCGCTCCTTTATACCATAGTGGGCCCAACTTAAAACTGAAGTGCTCTAATACGTCTCCTGCAAGTATGCCAAGTTTTGTCGCATTCGGTTGTCTGGTTAAGATACTGCTGAATTATTTCCCTTTTTTTCGAATTCCACCCACTGTGCGGTTATTTGTAGGATAAATTAATGATAATTAAAATAATAACACTATTTTGTTTTGGAACAACTGTCTTGTCAGTGTCAACGTGACTGTCGATTCTGCTCTATTTTTGGATTTTTTAAATCGCTTTACGACTCGAGACATTGAGACGATACTTGTCTTGGTCTTGATCTTCACACTTCACACTCCATTTTTCTTTGGGTGTATGTCTACTATAAAAACTGACTGAGTTCGACCCCGCTTAACATGAGTTCAGATATGTGAATACCTGCAAGCAACAGGGAAACCACAAAAACTTATTTTCTATTATTCGCATCCAACGTTGTGCAGATGACTTGGCTGGTTATCTGTCTGTCTGTCCGTCTGTCTGCCTGTCTCTATGTAATTTTACTACACGCACACCATCCCGAGGATAACTGGAAATCAGGATATCGAGGATAGAAAGACGACATTAAAAGCTGAAACATTTAATTGTAGAATAATACATGGAATTCATACGAGTGTATGGAGAACATGAATGAATGAATGAATGTTGGTGCGGTTGGGTTGGTTGGCTTGACTATTGCTGAATGGTGTTCCTGGTTCGGTTACTGTGGCAGCAGTTCCTCAGTTCTTCAGCTCTTCATTCGGCATAAAGTAATTCTGTGCGAACTAGTCTCAAGTTGTGTTAGTCAGTTTTCACGTATACGCGCGCACACACACACTTACACACTTACACGTTCACAGTTATACATTCATTCTTGTGTTTACAATAAACATGTAAAACTCTTAAAAAGTTTGTCAGTTACGTGGTTGTTAAAAGTTTTGCAAAACTTCTCCTTTTTTGGCTTATTTTTTATTATTTTAATAAATATAAAATCATATATATACACATTTTTTAAAACCAACAAGCAAATAAATATACGAATAAATGTACATGTATATACAGTCAGATCAAAAAAAATGTTCAGTGAATAAAATTTATGAAAACTGTTTGTCCAGATTTTGACATAGAAACCACCAACCTAAAAGTCCTTTTTGAATTAAATCAATAAAGTCTGTAGGTAAGTTTTTAAAGATGATTTGATTTTTTTTTATCCCCTCACCTTATATATATCATTTGCTACGAGCCAAAAATGTAACACATCGAAGGAGTGACCTAAGACCCCAATTATGTTTGGTGAAAATTCGATTTGGGTCATTATCCCCTCACCTTAGAGGAGGGTATATATCATTTGCTACCAACCAAAGGTGTAACACATCGAAGGAGTGACCTAAGACCCTAAGTATGTTCGGCGGATATCCGTTTTGGGTCATTTTAAGCGAAATGAGCAATGTCCGTCCGTCAGTCTGTCTGTCTGTCTGTCGGCTGGCTGGTGCGCACGATAACCCTCGAAAGGAGTAACCGATTGACTTCCAAATTGGTATGTGGTAATATTTTCTTCTAAAGCGTTAACATTTAGTGAAATATTGATTATTTAATAACTTCTATACTACTTATTTGAATCCTCTGAAATTCTAAACATAGTATTAGTATATTAGTCACTATTACCTCGAGAAAAATATGCGAAGTTGCCACACCCCATTTGGTACCTCCCACTCAAAGGGCCAATTTTGAACCAAAAGTTAATAGCTTATAACTTTATTACCAGTGCATACGAAGCCGTGATTGGCACGCCCCTTTTGGTACCTCCACAGCTTATAACTTTAATACCAGTGCATATAAATACTTGCAATTTTGTACGGTGTAATGCTTTTATAGTACCTAGAGTCCACCTAGAAAAGTGACCGTTATTGGTACGCCCCTTTTGGTACCTCTCACACAAATGGACCAGCTTGTACCAAAAGTAAACAGCTTTGAACTTTAATACCAGTACATACTTTAGAGTTATTAAATGCAATTTAAGTTATTAATAAAAAAAGAAATAAATTTACTAATATCATTTTACGACGTTTACCCGACTGAACTTTCTTACTTGTTTTATGTCTTTTGAGCAATGTCCGTCCGTCCGTCTGTTTGCTGGCTGGTGCCCACGATAACTCTCGAAAGGAGTAAGCGATCGACTTTGGTATGCGGTAATAATTTTCTCCATCCTAGGCTATGTTCGTAGATTGGCCATATTTGTCTACTCCTTCTAGTACCTCCCCCACAAAGTGTTAACATTTTGTGAAATATTGAGTTTTTAATAACTTCTTATTATTCGAATCTTCTGAAATTTCACACATAGTATTAATTTATTAGTCGCTATCACCTCGAGAAAAATGGGCGATGTTGCCACGCCATTTTAGGTACCTCCCACACAAATGGACCATTTGGCACCAAAAGTGAACAGCTTATACCTTTAATACCAATAAAAACCAGTAAGGAAAGGCAGAAAGTCGGACGGGGCCGACTATATAATACCCTACACCTCCCTAACAATGTGATAAGGGTCATTGCCATAATAATTTGGAATAATTGGTAAATGGGTAGAAACATATTATCGAATTCTGAAACGATAATAGCTAAATTAAGCAATATTCGTTCCTAAATTGAGAAATATCTTTTGGGAAAATTTTAACGATCGGAAGTAAAATACAGCTTCTATAGCGGTTTGATACCAAATCAGGAGGAACATATATATGGAGCTCTAATGTAAATCTGAACCGATCTTCCCTGAATACTCATTCATGTAAAAAGACCTTCTTCTGAAATCTAAATCTGAACCGATTTTCTCCGAATTTGGCAGTATTCTTTCGAGTAATAAGAAACCTCTTTCTGCCGAATTTTGCACTGATCGGATATAAAATAACATTTTTACAGCGCTCACATGTCAAATCGGGGGTGACGTATATATGGGGGATATATCTAAATCTTAACCGATTTCTTCCAAATTTAAAAGTGTTCATTCATATAATAGGAAACATCTTTCTGACGAATTTCATACTGATCGGATATAAAATACAGTTTTTACAGCGCTTATATGTCAAATCGGGGGTAACATATATATGGGGGCTATATATAAATCCGAACCGATTCATATAATAAGAGACTACTTTCTGCTGAATTTCATACTGATCGGATATAAAATAAAGTTTTTACAGCGCTTACATGTCAAATCGGGGGTAACGTATGTATATATGGGGCTATATCTAAATCTGAACCGATTCATATAATAAGAGACTACTTTCTGCTGAATTTCATACTGATCGGATATAAAATAAAGTTTTTACAGCGCTTACATGTCAAATCGGGGCTAACATATACATATATGGGGGATATATCCAAACCTGAACCGATTTTAACCAAATTAAATAGGGATTGGCCTTGGACCAAAAAAAAGATATGTGTAAAGTTTCGTCAAGATCGGGCCATAATTGCGACCTGTACTTTGATTACAATAATACATCTACAGACGGACAGACAGACGGACATAGCTAAATCGACTCAGAGAGTGATTACAAGTCGATCGGTATAATAAACAATGGATATATCTCTTCTCATTTTGGGTGTTACAAACACATGCACAAAGTCATAATACCCTGTACCACAGCGTGGTGTAGGGTATAACAAATAATTAAAAATGTTTACAGTGTAATATAGTCCAGTGAAAAATGGGCGTCATTGGCACGCCCCTTTAGGTATCTCCAAACACAAATCGACTATTTTGCATCTAAAGTTAACAGCTTATAACTTTAATATCAGTGCATACTATAAAGTTATTAAGGTGATGAAGTTATTAAGGATGACGCCTGATGTGAGACCAAACGTCCACTGATACCATATTTGAGCCGTTGTGATTCCTCATATGTTATTCTTCTTCATTTTTGTTACTTCTAGATTTCCGATTGGAAGCCAGCTCCTGAACGGAGAAGGAGCCCAGTATCTTATTTTTCTATGGGATAAAAATGGAAATTTTCAAGGAAAATTACAAGTATTTTCCACTTCTCCAGCCGCAAAAGTTATCATTTTTAGTCCAATTCTAAGCATATGCTTACCAAGGGTATTGCGTACTGTGATAAGGCCCACAACCTGTAACTCAGTATTCAGTTCGTCGCAAAGAGGTTTTGTTCTCTCACATCCTGCTGACGATTTCTATATCTAATGCCAGAGGTTTTTTAATATTTCGATTTTATATCAAAGTACACTGATAGAAAAAGCTTCGTCATGACGACGAATTTGTACCTCATCACGATTATTTTTTCGTCAAAAGTCAGCTATCGTATGGAATAATCCTCTTGATGAATTTGTTCGTCTCCATGACGAATCTCTGTTTCCAAAAGCTTTCGTCCTCAGGATGATCACATTTCATCCCTACGATGAATCGAGTTCATTACCACGACGAATCCCATTCATCATCACGATGAACACCAGCCATCACCACGATTAATACCATTCATCACCACGACGAACTCCATTCATCACCACGAAGAATTCGTGCCCCCGACTATTTAAATTTTAAAAATTTCAATAAATATTCTTCTGGTTTCAGATCATTAAAAACGATATGGAAAATAAAATTACTCCACTGCTTTGCAAGGTGCTGTTGATTATTCGGTTCGAAACCCAGTTCTTATCAAGGAAGGCTTAAAGCAAACGAACGAGAAGTATTCATTACTTATGATATTTTAAAACAAAAATAATCTCATCAAGTAATATATTTGCCAACAGAATCCCATTCATCTCCACGACGAATACCATTCATCACCACGACGAATCCCATTCATCACCACGACGAATCCCATTCATCACCACGACGAACTCCATTCATCACCACGACGAACTCCATTCATCACCATTATTAGATTTTTTAAATTAAACTTTTACGACAATTATTTAACTAAGGTAATCAGAGCGCATATATTTAGAACAGTACAATTAAGCACAAAATATAAAATAAACAAAATGGTAAAATAAATCTCCGTGGGAATGAAACCTTATCCTTCCCTCGACGAATTTCAAAATCACCAAAAAGGTGGATTGATGATCGTGTTCGTTCTATTGACGTACAAAAACATCGCATGTACGAAACTTTTCGTCACCAGTACGAAGATATATTGACGAAACTGATTCGTCATGGTGACGAACGGTTTTACTATCAGTGTAGATTAACGAAAGGGGAGGAAAGACATTAGTCCCGATGTTGCTTCAGGAAATTGCCCCTGATTTTGCGATTTTATCTGCAGCTTCATTACCGAATATATCACAGGGCAATATTATGCTGGTATTCTAGATAAGTTCAGCCGCTTTGCCAATCGCATATAATTCCGCTTGAAAAATGCTGCATTCGTTGCGTAAGCGGAGAGAAACCTCCATTACAAGTTCGCTGCAGAAAACACCACATCCAGTATAGAGTGATCAAAAACCCGGTTTATTTGAAAAAATAAAAAACCGGTGGATGGTTTATTTAAGTTATAAAAAAACCGGTGGACGGTTTTTTTCTTCGAAGAAAACCGGGGAAACCGGTAGAACCGGCTTTTTTCTGCATAACAAACCAGTATGAAAATTGCCGTTTGAAAAACATTTTCCTTTTTAATAACAAAAAATGCGATTTTTTAATATTAAGGCGATTTTTAATATTGTGATGAATATTGTCATTTGAGTCAAACGGTCCTTTTATCTCATACTTATAACTAATTAGCTATTGTATTTAGAAACATTTTCCAAAAGTGTTATCGACAGTCTTTTCATCAACCTTTTAAAAAAATTAGCAAATATATTTTCATTACTTTTTTTGCAAAATTAACCTTTTTTGAAATTTTGGTAAAAACCTGTTTTAATTTTTAATTTTTTTGCTTAAAAGAAAGCTTAGATAATTTCCTTTAAAAGCTTTGTGACCTATTAATGGGATGGGACCTGTTGATCTATCAAAATAAGTATAAACCTCTGAAAAAAATTAACGTTCAACCAAACATTTTAGCATTTCAGATGGGAAAAACAACCGTTTGACAAAAATGTCAATATTTGACACCCTCCAACTCGGAAAGTCCTTAACCGATTTCGTTGGAATTGTGTCTCATAACTACTATCTGATAGGGCTACTTGGTGCAATTTTCATCCCGACAGAAGACATCCCTTTTAAAAATTACCTCACTTGACATGAAATTCCCCTTATGTAGTTCAGTCAAGAAAATATTAATATTTCGGGATATTAAATAGAATATTTAATAGAGGTATTAAATCTTTATACATATATATTTTATATACACACTTTAGTGCAGGTGGGTATATACGAGTATACATATAAATATATAAGATTATACACTAGTCGGTTTACTCAAATGAAATTTTCTTACTTGTTTTTCTTTCGGTTTGGAAGTGGGTGAATGCGTTTACTTTTCTCATAACTTCTGCGCGTATGAATCATTTATTTTCCTTAAATTTTTGTAATTTGTATAGAGTCTTTTTAGGCCATATAAGGAGATCTTTCATATTGATATCTTAATTTGTGATATTTTGTATATAAAGTTGTAAATAATTTTTAATATTTTAGTGATAATAAAAAAACCGGAAAACCGGTGGAAAAAAACAAAAAAACCGGTTGCACCGGTTGTTCGAAATTCATGATTTTGAGAAAAACCGGGGACGGTGGAAGCAAAAAACCGGTGGACCGGTTTATTTTAAACCGGTTTTGATCACTCTAATCCAGTACCCTCCCCCATTTTGGAACCATCTGTAAATACATGAAGATTATGTAACCTAACATTACCTTTCTGCCAGGGTGGGAATTTTAATCAGAAAACCTATATTAAGAAAACCAAATTATTTGGGCGATTTAACTTTTTACTTTTTGGTACTTGAAGGCAAAATTTGGCCCCAAAAATCGACAAAATTACGATAAATCGTCACTTCTGCGCACGGTTTTCGAAAGTAATATATTAACTCATCTCTGATGGTGAATAAGGCATTTCAAACTATTTTTAAAGTTAATTTGTATTTCATACCATGACAGGGGTACCATATTTGTCGCCAATATGTAGCAATTTCGAAAATAGATTACTAGTTCATCTTGGTGCTGGGGTAACATATTTCAGCACATTTCTTGCGCTTTTTATGTTGGAAATTTCGTAAATTGAGATATTTTGTGCCTTTTTGATATCCGACACAACACTGTGTAAAAGTGTTATTTCATTTGTTTGTAACGCCCGAAAATAAAGAGATAGACCCACAGCGAATTGTACCGATCGGCAGAGAATCACTTTTGGAATCGATTTATTAATGTCCGTCTGTCCGTTCATATATCCCTGTGATCAAAGCACAGGTTGCAAATATAAAGCTATCACCACAGTTGGTACAGAGGAATTCCTTACACTAAGGGCGACCCCGATTGAAAATGGTGTATATCGGTAGCTGTTTTGAGGTGACCCTTAAAAGGTTACTTTCGATGTCACATATTGAAGGTCTAGGGAACACATTTTTTTAATAGATATAGCTGAAATTAAAGTATTTATACACTATATTGCACTAAATCAATGGTGCACATCGGTCGATGTTTTGATTGTGCCACCATATACAGATCCTTTCCGATTAGTCATCTTGAGGATCTAGTGAACACAATAGGAACATAATTTATACTTCATATTGGACTTAATTGTCCCTAATAAAATGGTGTACATCGGTCTATGTTTTGATATAGCTCCCATATAAAGGTCCCTTCTGATTTGACTTTTTGACACTCCAGAGGACGCATTTTTTAACCGCTTATGCTGAAATTTAATCATTTATACTGAATATAGCATTTAATCGTCCCTAGTGAAAATGGAGCATATCGGACCATGTTTTGATATAACCACCATATAAAGGTCAGAAGCCAATTTGCTTATTGTCGTTGTAGATCCTGCGTTTTTAACCTATGTGCTTGGAATGTAGAAAATTACACTATTTAACGTGCAATAATTCGTGGTATTAAAGGTTTCAGACTCCCCCTACGTATTTCCCGCCTGAATTTCCTTTTTGATACTCGTGTTCTGTGTGACCTTTGTAAATTTTACCCCAAAAATTAAAAAATTCGAAAACCGGTATAGTTTATCGCTAAGAGAGGGTACAATACTTGGAGCTGTTCAGGAAAAAAGCGCAAAATTTTGAATTACGTTATTAATTCGGCTCCAGAGAGAACGTACTGTATATATTTGTGCATTTTATATCCTTACTTCAGTAAAGGGGGGTTATATCATTTGCTACGAGTCGAAAGTGTAACACAACGAAGGAATGACGAGTGACGTTTTAAGACATTTGAGTTATGTCCGTCCGTCTGCCTGGTTGATGGGGACGATAACTCTCGAAGTAAGTGGCCTATTGATTCAGATTTTGTTGTAATATTTTGTTTCCGCTCAGATTGGCCCTACACTCCTTGGGACCTCGCACACAATTGGTTAACATTTAATGAAATATTGATTCTCTAACAACTTCTTTACTACTTACCGGAATGTTCTGTAGTTCCACACATAACACCGTGCGACACGATGACTTCCCTGCCAAGAACGAGTCTATACTCATATATAGCGTGATCAATTTCGAGGTTCCCTACTTTTTTAAAGAAAAAAAAAAACACGGAAAATTTAATGGGGAATGTTTATTATCATTTGAAAGAACATTCTTTGGCATTTATTTTTTTAAGATTATGTCTATCAAATGTTGGCCGCTGCTACGTCTCAGATGGTCCATCCGTTGAGTCCAATTTTCGATGACTCGTTCGAGCATTTCGACTGGTCACTGACGAATGACACGCGTGATGTTTTGCTCCAAGGCCTGAATCGAAGCGGGTTTGTCCGCATAAACTTTAGACTTTACATATCCCCACAGGGAAAAGTCCAACTGTGTGATATCACACGATCTTGGTGGCCAATCGGCCGGCCCAAAATGTGAAATTATCTGCTCACCGAAGTGTTCTCTCAATAAATCCATTGATTGATGCGATGTGTGGGAAGTGGCGCCGTCTTGTTGAAACCAAATGTCGCCGAGATCACGAGCTTCAATTTCAGGCATCAAATAGTCGGTTATCATTGCACGATAACGGTCGCAATTGACGGTTACGTTCTCACCGGCATCATTTTTGAAGAAATATGGACCGATGATTCCGGTACTTTGGATCGGGAATCGGTCAATGGCAAAAATATAGCTCTTAACGAGAGCTGAAATATTGCTCATGGGTGTCAAGGTCGTGGGTCGACTGGAAAGTGTGGATTTAAAAAAAATGGACTTAGCGCAATTGGCGAACGATTATTTTGATAATAAAACTGAATAATTTGTAAACGTTGTTCAGGCGTAAGTCTTTCCATGATGAAATGCCAAACAATACTTAACAAAACTAACATGACAGCATGACACGACTCACACGTTATCTGCCAAAAAAAGGCTATTGAAAAAAGTATCTCTACTTTGATCACCCTATAGAAGTAAATATATAGTTCAACAGTAGTAACTGTATACTCAGTTTTTTTATTTCGTGATCGTTTGTGCTTTTTACAGGACTTTTAAAATTTCAAGAATAAAATTTTGGAAATATTTTTCTTTGCACTTATAACAATGTGAATTGATAAATATGCATATCAAACGAGAGTGGACAAATTCCCGCTACTTAATTAAATGTTTGGAAAAGTTACCCAAGGGCGAATGCAATAAAAAAATTCTTTTCAACTTTTATGCTTGAATATACTTGAAAGTTGTGGGGAGAAGAGGAGAAGTCCTGATATTCATTAAAACATTTTCTAGTATTTCACATCGATGGGATACATTTTTTCCAGAAACGAAATTGCCATGAGTTCGAAGTTGACACATATTGGTCAATTCCTGTCCAAAAAGGGTTAACATTTAGTGAAATATTGAATCCCGTATAACTTCTACATGGTTTCCAATAAGAGTGATATGATTTCTTTGAAAAAAAACACACTTATTGTTAAGAAAATGCAAAAGTTTTTTATTTAATGTGAATTCCAATCGATACAATTAAGTTCTAAATAAATCTTCATTCAAATGGCTTCCACGACTTCTTCTGCAGTAACGAATTCGATGAACCCAATTTTCGAGCACTTTTTCCACTAAATCAAGTCGTATGTCATGAATAATTGACTTGTTAAGCTTGAAGAGAGTGTGGTTTATTTCGAAAGACCAATAACTTCAAATAACCCCACAAGAAATAGTCTAATGGTGTTAAATCACAACTTCTTGTAGGCCATTCAATATCACAACTTCTTGAAATAATCGAATCTCCAAACTTTTCTCGCAACAATTCAATTGTTTCATTTGCTGTGTGGCACGTAGCCACAATCGGTCAATGGCGAGAGCTAAAATATTGTTCATAGGTGTCAAAATCGTAGGTTGAATGGAAAGTGTTTTTTGGATTTAAAAAAATGGTCTAGCGCACGAAAAGTTGCAATTGGAGAACGATTATTTTGATAATAAAACCAGTAAGGAAAGGCTAAAGTCGGGCGGTGCCGACTATATAATACCCTACACCACTCTCGTAATATTGAATAACTCTGATATATAAATTTTGTAATTCATGTATAAATTGTTTACATAAATTTACTTTAGGGACATTTTATAGTTAAATAATACCGTGTACCACAGTGTGGTGTAGGGTATAAAAACGATTGGATCTAAAGAGCCAAATCGTATGAAACATATATATGGGAGCTATACCTAAATCTTTGCCGATTTTCTTCAAATTCGGCAATGTTGGTTCATGGATCAAGAAACTCTACCATTCTAAATTTCAAAACGATTGGATGTAAAATATAGCTTCTATAGAACTAAAGGGCCAAATCGGACGAAACATATATGGGAGCTATAGCTAAATATTAACCGATTTTCTTCAAATTCGGTAGTGTTGGTTCATGGAACAAGAAACTCTACCATTCTAAATTTCAAAATGATTGGATGTAAAATACAGCTTCTACAGGACTAAAGGGCCAAATCGGACGAAACATGTATATGGGAGCTATAGCTAAATCTTAACCGATTTTCTTCAAATTCGGTAGTGTTGGTTCATGGATCAAGAAACTCTACCATTCTAAATTTCAAAATGATTGGATGTAAAATAAAGCTTCTTCAGGACTAAAGAGCAAAATCGGACGAAACATATATATGGGAGCTATAGCTAAATCTTAACCGATTTTCTTCAAATTCGGCAATGTTGGTTCATGGATCAAGAAACTCTACCATTCTAAATTTCAAAAGGATGGGATGTAAAATACAGCTTCTATAGGACTAAAGGACCAAATCGGACGAAACATATATATGGGAGCTAGAGCTAAATCTTAACCGATTTTCTTCAAATTCGGCAATGTTGGTTCATGGATCAAGAAACTCTACCATTCTAAATTTCAAAACGATTGGATGTAAAATACAGCTTCTATAGGACTAAAGGGCCAAATCGGACGAAAGTTATATATGGGAGCTATATCTAAATCTGAACCGATATCAACCAAATTCAATAGCGATCTTAACAGCCGCGAAATACTCTAAACTGCAAAATTTCAGAACGATCGGAGTGAAATTGCGACCTGTAGTCGACGAACAACTTTACATGGACAGACGGACGGACGGACAGACATCGTTAAATCGACTCAGCTAGTGATTCTGAGTCGATCGGTATACTTTAAGGTGGGTCTAGCTGTGTTATTTTCAGGTGTTACAAACATCTGCCGTGAAACAAACTTATAATACCCTGTACCACAGTGTGGTGTATGGTATAATGATAAAGAATATCTATCCATGAAGAAATCGTAAACACTACTGAATGAAAAACATATGACAGATGATGACATATTACAAATGGCCAAAACATCACTTCAAAATCATATCATCCCTTTTGGAAAACCCTTTATACGCCCCTGTTCTGTATTCCGAGTGTGGCTGGAATTTTCCGCTCGGAATCGAAAGGCAATCTGCGTTTACGGAGAATCTTCAAAAGTCCTCATACATAAATTATTGACAATTTTATGAATTAGAAATTCGGATTTAATCCTCTCTCGGAATACAGAACAGGGGTGATTAACTAGTACCTAATCTTCTATAAAATAGCACATAATTATATTTTGTTTCCATTATAAAATGAACTTTCTTATAACATCCTCTGTATACTCGTATACACTTACAACAACGACAACAACTTGAAAGGGAAACATACGTGATTTAAGTGGAATTTTTGTGATTAGAAAAGTTTTTTTGTAGTTGTCACTGTTGTGTTGCTTTTTCTATGTTGACTGTAAACAAATAAAAATGCTATTTAATTACTTTTGAAATTAGAACGAATTAAAGATTATTTAAACAAAAGTCGTCATGTCTCCTTTGAAAACAGCAGAAAAAGGTCATTGATCCCAGTTATATGATGGAGGGTTACGACTTAGGGTTACAATTACTGGTGGGGGAATAAACTTTATCAGTTGAGGAGTGATAATAAATACAGTTTTGTATATCTTTTTTGCAAAGGGAAATGTAATTATTAAGGAGTTTATATCAAAAGACATTTATTACCAAAAACTGTTGCGGAGAACAAAATACCTGAAAATATATGTCAATATAAATAGAAATGTTTACCTATGACAGCCAATTTTTCGTCAACATAATGTCTGTGGTCACAATTAGTAATATAAGATTCTATATCACATTCATAGTTGTCACCCTAAATCCAGGGAGACGGTTTTTCGATGTCGATGTTGGAACAGACACGCTGTGCTTTCTTCAGTATATCAAATGTGGAAAATTTGAGTAACTTAAGAAAGGGGTTCATTATTAATTTCCTTAAGCCAACATAGGGACTTTATATTAAACAGTTACGTTCAAAATGAAAATTGTTTATATAAATATGCGACAAAATGTCTCCAAAATCATTAGTTTTTGATTTAATTATAATGAAAAAACTAAGTAAGATGTGTTATTACTTTGCTTATATCAACGATGGGAAATCCTGTCTCAATAGTCTTTGTCATATTCTACTACACGTAGCTTGCCAGTACGATTGTCGTTGATTGTGGTGTTCGCTAATTCAATAGATAACAAACAGGCGTATCGGGAAGTTATGTTATATTAACAAGAATATTTCTGTCGAGTAGACCGACTTATAAAGGGTGGTTAAATTTTAAGAGTCGATGTTGATTTTGAATAAAACTCAAATTATTTAGGAAATTATTGTCATTTATTTTTATTATGATAATATTGGTATGGTTCAATTATGTATGGAACAAAATATGGGCCAAATGGCCGCCGAGGTCGCGCCCAAATTTTCGATGACGCTGAGGCATAATTTAGGTTCTATGCCGTTAATGTGCCGAATTATCTCATCCTTTAGCTCTTGAATTGTTGCTGGCTTATCGACGTACACCTTTTCTTTCAAGTAACTTCAAAGAAAGAAGTCCAACGGTGTCAAATCACATGATCTTGGCGGTCAATTGACATCGCCACGACGTGAGATAACACGGCCATTGAATTTGTTGCGCAAAAGAGCCATTGTTTCGTTAGCTGTGTGACAAGTGGCGTCGTCCTGTTGAAACCACATATTGTCCACATCCATATCTTCCAATTCGGGCCATAAAAAGTTCGTTATCACCTCACGATAGCGAACACTGGCCTCATTTCGAAGAAGTATGGCCCGATGACGTCGCCAGCCCATAAGCCGCACCAAACGAACTGGGCGAGCATGCACAGGTGTTTTTACAGACCCGGTTGGCTGAAATTTGCGCACAATTCTCCCGATTGTGGACACATTAGGTCGACTATGCTAATCAAATGAACATCACGAAGTGTTCCAAATACATTTTGATTTGAACGCCCATTTTCGTAAAAGGCTTAAAAAACTTTACGCGTTGCTCGATTGTGTATCTTTCCATGGTTCAAATTGAGTTAGTCTGAAATTGAGAAACGTCAAATGAAATGCAGAAAAAACGTAACGTTTAGGCGTGGTTCACATTCAATTTCGGCCCTTAAAATTTAACCACCCTTTATTTATACAAAATATACAATGAATGTATTGGAATGTATACATTGGAATTACAATTAATGTATTACAATGTTTTGTGGAATAAAACGTTTTAATTTTAGACATCACATGCAATTTGGAATGCCAATGATTTGGAGACAAGCATTCATTCACGATTTTGTCTAAGTAAACAGATTGGAGTACGAAGGAGCATTCGCTGGAATTACGCTGAAGTAAAATCTGTCACTTTGCCAGTTGCACATTCGGAAACAATACCAATTTCCAAGTGTCCAAGTATAGCTTACAGCCTAACAGGAAACATCATCAAGTTCAACTAAGTACTAAACTCTGAGCGATTCAAGTTTGATTCAGAAGTCATCGCTTTTAACTCAGTTTCAACTCAATGAGAGATTTGGAACTGACCAAAGATAAGGCAGAACTACTTGCATCTCGGATGAAACAGTACAATATTCCAATTTCAATTCCAATTTCACTGGACGGTATGTACAGGGTTTTCCAACAAAAGGTGTTATTTTGAATCACCCGGTATTTCGGTAGCTGTCACTTTTGAAGCTTCTATTCTTTGACATTTGACAAGTAGAAACTACGCCATTACTAAAAATAGAACGATACACGATTCAACTATGCACTGAAATTACTAAAATTCACTACAAAAATGGAGAAAATCTTGCAGTCACAGTTCGCAAAACTAAAGCATTTTTGGGTCGTCGTGAAGCACCTTGTCGGACCGCAATACACAAAGTGGTGGAAAAATTCGAGCTGTTGGGACAAGTAAGTGATGTGAAGAATAAAACCCGTGCACGTCGCTCAAGAACAACGGAGAATATTGCTGCTATAGCCAGTGTTGCCTGAAATGACGATTTATCGTCATTTTGCCGATTTTTAGAGCCAAAAAATAGGACATGACGATTTGACGATTTTTTTCCCGAAATGACGATTTTTTATGATATGAAAAATGTAATAAAAAAATAAAAATGTTTCCTTATATGTATTAAGGATTTTTTTATAATTCCTTCGAGAAATAACGTACATTCCCATTTATCTTTTTAAAAATAAAATTAGAAATGTTGGAAAAATTTACAAATATTACGGCTGATCATTGCTGATAAATTCGATCGCATTCAATGCCGAATGGAATGTTGTTATGTTGTAAAATCAGTGGAGAAAATTACAGTGAAAATTTTTAAAGAAGGTAAAGGATATATCAAAACATGGACCTAGGAGGCAATTATTCTAACGAATAGCTTTAGTTAAAATAAATCGCATGTTATCATTTTTGCAGCCCAATTGGTATGATTTTTTTCTTTGGATTGGCATTTGTGTTAGGCCGTAATTTGGTTAAAATTAATTGCAAATAACGAAATTTCAGTCCAATCGGTTATGTGGTTTCTATATAAAAAGCTCACTATTAATCCTGAGTTAAAACTAAAAACATTTTGTTAAAATGAAGTCTAATCGGTCGTGGTTTCAAATGCGCCGATAAGTCAAATCTATTGGTACCTTGGTATGGGGGCTACATAAAACCATGGATCTTCGCTGGACCCTATTGGTGTGAATGGTTCTATGCATTTTGTCAAATTTCGTCCCAATGGTTTGAAGTTTCCGGACTAAATGACGTAAATAAATAAAATCGAAAATTGATCCTAAGAAATAATGCTAAGAAACTGATATGTATGTTTAAAAAATGTTTCCGACAAATTTGATTATTATTGCTGTTCGAGAATGTGATATCGGCTTACAACATTTTTGTACCCTTAATTTCAGGAACCGCGATATCATTTCAGAGTACCAATAAATACATATCTGTCTCAGAAACATCCATTGATTTCTGGATCAACATAACTGTAGATTTTTGTGTTGAAGATTTATTGACGATTTCGAAAATTTATTTTGACGATTTGTATACCCCTATTGTTGAACCCAGGTTCAACAACAACATATTTTATACTTATATCTGTATATGTTAGTTCCGTTGTCGGAAAAAACCTTATTTGGAAATCCTCTTCGTCCTACAAATCTGTTCGGAGTTAACAACGGAAGCGTTCCTGTCCACTTTCAACAGATTTGTAGGACGAAGAGGATTTCCAAATAAGGTTTTTTCCGACAACGGAACTAACTTCGTAGGCGCGAGTCGATCACTTGCTCAGGAGTACCAACTGTTTCTAAAATCGGCTGAAAAATCGATTGTTGCCAAGTACGGCATTCATGGTTTCTCATGGCACTTCATTCCACCACATTCTCCACACATGGGTGGTCTGTGGGAAGCAGGAGTCAAGAGCATGAAGACCCATCTACAGAAAGTTTCTTCAAACATCAAGTTTACTTTCGAAGAATTCTCCACCCTGTTAGTGAGAATCGAAAGTATCCTTAATTCCCGGCCTTTATCCCCACTCAGCGAAGATCCCTCTGAACTTATTCCTTTAACACCTGGACACCTGTTACGAGGAGCTGCGTTGCTCGCCATTCCTGAGGAGTATTCGGATAATCTATCCTTGCAAAACCGCTGGCAACGACTGAAAACGTTGCAAATACATTTCGCAAAGCGCTGGAAGCACGAATATATTTGCGAGCTCCAGAAAAGGTATAAATGGAAGACAGCTCAAACTAATTTGAAGGAAAACGACTTTGTCGTAATTAAAGAAGATAACCTTCCCCCTAGCGAATGGTATTTAGGTAGGGTACTCAAAGTCTTCAAGGGTAAAGACTCTAAAGTGCGTGTTGCAGAAATACGTACGCAAAACGGTGTAGTAACACGACCGCTGGTCAAGCTTTGTATCCTCCCAAATGCATAAAACCAATCTGTATCCAATTTGTTCAATTACCTCATAAATTTCCACCTTTTAGCTCAGCCACTAGTGCACCAAAGTGCCGCATTTGCCAAGAGAGGCACTTCCTTAGATCCTGCCCTGAATTTCAGCGAATGACTGTCGCGGAACGGCGGGAAGTGATCAAGGACAAAGGGTTTTGTTATAATTGCTTGTGTACCGCTCACACACGAAACTTTTGTCCCTCACGGAACAAGTGTATAGTGTGTGAGCGGAATCATCACACGATGATACACGTTGATGAAATCCACAAAAAGCCGTCACGTCCTCGATCAGCCCAGCATACTTCAAGACCATCCCGAGTCCAAGATCGCCTCCGCCGCCCTAAGTCCTCTGTTTCAAACCGTGATGAAGACGCCGCCAAATCACCATCCTTGTCCCCTGAACGACGTCCAGTGCCCCGGCGTGGATCCAACTCCGCAAGCTCGACCTCTAGTCGCAATATCACATCGCGCATCAACGAGCGGCTCAGTCGTCGTTCAAGGACACACGTCTTCCTTCCAACAGCGCTGGCTCGAGTCCTCACTACCAACGGTCCCCAGATGTCGAGGATCCTGTTGAGCTCCGGAGAATCGCAGACACTTATCCTGGAGAGCCTCGTAGAGAGACTGGACCTTCCCACAACCAAACGGAGCGACAAAGAATACTGCACACTCAATCTGCAGTCATACCACGACCCTGAGGTGAAGCTCCAGGTGGTAGGTCTGGTGAAGACGAAATTCCAAACTGGTACACCCAAACCCACCAATGAGAAAAAACTTCAAACTGTTTATGACCATATTCCGGATTTAGCAGACCCTCATTTTTCGAAGCCATCCAACGTGGAAATAGTGCTGGCGAACGACTACCTTCCCAGAGTGCTGCGCGCAGGTCTCATACAGACATCCTCTAGCTTGCCTATAGCGCAGAGCACCATCTTTGGGTGGACTATCTCTGGGCCCTGCCAATATTGATGTTGCTGTCTCGCAAGGCGGGCGGCATGTTGAACCCAGGTTCAACAACAACATATTTTATACTTATATCTGTATATGAATTGAACTACCTGAATTAAAATAATAACTGAATTTAAATTTCTTCGTTAATTCCTATACTTTTAAGCCTGAATTCCCTACAACATTGTTACATTTCGTCCAGATCCAGATCCATTCCCTGCCACGAAAGGAAAAAGCTTTTACTCAAATGGATAAAGGGCTGCCATCTTCCTTACTGTTTCCAGTTGTATCTTTGCTGAATTGCCTCTTCTAAGGCTTTTCTAATACTCGCTCTGCACCGCAATTTCACTTTGGATTCACCTACTAAAGCGGTAAGCAGCAGCGACCCTATACTCAATAAATCTGTTCCATACTGAATACAAAATCAACACTTGCCTTTCTTTTGTCTCTTTGCATAATACACATACATATACCTGTTTACAATTTGGGAGTTTCAACTATTAATACAGTCCACTTCTACCAAAGGTCTCCTGGAGTTGTACACCTATTTTGACGATTTTAGGTCAAATTCGTCTGGCAACACTGGATGTGCCCCATTTTCATTAGGCACGATTTCAGGCTATACAAATTTTGCAACGCTTTAATTTCAGTGAGATTGGTTGACGTAAGGAAGTATAGTAGATTTAGTGCAATATAAAGATATAGTGCAAACATTTGAGTTTAAGTTTCTATTGTATATTCACAATAGCGGTTCGTACGGAATCATAATGCGTTAAATGTTTAGCAAAAGTTGATATACAAGAAAATTTCTGCATAATATCACAAAAACATTTTTTTCATTTTATGATGTACATACGTAAAGATATATTGGAAACGAAGATATGTTGACATCTTCTGTCTCAAATTAATCATTTAAGCAATATAACAATTAAACTGCGGATACAAATTAAGAGTAATTTTAAAATCGTGTGTCATTAATCGACCACTAATTTAATTTTTTTTGATTAATCGACCACTAATTTAATTTGATGATGTTTCGTCATTTCGAATCTCATCTGACGAACAACAATTATAATCCTTAGACCAAATGTTAAGCTGTTTCCGCATCTGTTTTACTGCTCTGCACTGTGTTCGGTGCTTTGCTAGTAAAATGTTAATTTATTTCAATAATTCCAAATATTACTAAAGCTTGCAGCATATCACCTCCTGTGTGTAATTTAGCTCCCAATCAGTTTCGGCAAAATAGCACAAAGGCAGTCACACTCATACACACACACAGAGACGCACAGATACTCATACACTCGTCGCATTGCAAAATGCGGTTGCATTAACAATTGCTACAAATGCTCGTATCGTATCATCATTACTGCGGTGCAGTTCAGTGCGGTGCGGTTGGGATGGAGCGAATATGCGAATGTGTGTCTCTGTGTCAAAAACCTCTTTACCTGTTCTAATTAAAATCACTTTGTACAACGCCCCGAGTCCTGTATCCGAATTTGAACCAGGTTTTTAAGCCCTTTCCGCCCGTCTGTCGTGTATTCCTTGTGGCCCCCACCAGATGCCAGTGGCGCTCTGCTCCAATTGATGTTCCTCTATACGAGCTGTGTTAAATATAGTAATGTATGTAAAGAAGTGCTTTAGAGATACACTAGAGATAGTAAGGTTTGAGGAAGGGTAGAGCGGAAAAAGGGTTAAATTACATTAAAACATAGCAGAAAAGTGACAAAAACATCTAATTTTACGTATTCACTGAGTTCAATTGACGTTGTGGTTGTTTTTCGTGTGTGAGGATTTTAATTTTTGCAGTCGCACAGTGGAGGAAAATAATTATGAGCAAACTATCCGATATGAAGGAAACATCAAACACTAGTAGTTAGACTAGCTTAAGCTTGACATTTGGTCATTATTTGCCTTCCTTCCGGTGGAGTTTCGATGCCTCAGTGGATGCAAATGGCTTAAATGACTTAAGAAGTCATACAACTATATGACCTTACAGTATAAGTAAGGGCCGTAGGTCACAGTTTTGTACTGCGTTAAATGGCAAACAGGTGTGCGTTTGAAGGGGTACCAATTACCAATTTTTATTATACGCTACACAATGTGGTACAGGTTGTTTCATGGCAGATATTTGTAACCCTTAGAAATACTACAGCTAGACCGTAAAGTATACCGATTGACTCAGAATCTCTAGCTGTGTCGATTTAACAATGTATGTCAGTCTGTCCGTCCGTCTAACCATCATATGTAGTAGGTTGAGTACATGTCGCAATTTCACTCCGATCGTTCTGAAATTTTGCAGTTAGGAAGGAGTCTTTCGTACCTGTAAATAATCCTATTGAAATCGGTTCAGATTTAGATATAGCTCCCATATATATTTTTCATCCGATTTGAACCTTTAGCCCTATAGAAGCTGTAGTTACATCCAATTACTTTGAAATTTAGCATGGTAGAGTTTATTGATTTCTGGATCAACATAGCCGAATTTGAGGAAAATCGGTTCAGATTTAGATATAGCTTTTTAAACAACTTCTTGTACGGGGTTTTCAAATAAGAGTGATATGATTTATTTGAAAAAAAAACACACTTATTGTTAAGGAAACTCAAAAGTTTTTTATTTAATGTGAAGTACAATAGATACAATTAAGTTCTAAATAAAACGTCATTCAAATGGCTTCCACGACTTTTTCTGCAGGAACGAATTTTCGAGCACTTTTTCCACTAAATCAAGTCGTATGTCAAGAATGGCACGTTTAATATTGACTTGTAAATCTTGAAGAGAGTCTGGTTTATTTCGAAAGACCAATGACTTCAAATAAGCCCACAAGAAATAGTCTAATGGTGTTAAATCACAACTTCTTGGAGGCTATTCAATGTCACAATTTCTTGAAATAATCGAATCTCCAAACTTTACTCGTAACAATTCAATTGTTTCATTTGCTGTGTGGCATGTAGCCACAATCGGTCAATCGCAAAAAGATAGCTCTTAACGAGGGCTAAAATATTGCTCATGGGTGTCAAGGTGATCAAAAAACCGGTTATTTTGAAAAACGGTTTTCGGTTTCTTCGAAAATTAAGTTAACTCTACAACCGGTTTTCGGTTTAATCGAAAATAAAAAAACCGGTTGTTTTCGGTTTTTCTTTTTTAATAAAAATTCATAAATAATGCTCAACATTTTGTTAGATGACGTAAAATAAGCGTAGTGCAAATTCAATATGTAACCATATTCCAATTAAATTAAGATTTATTTGAAAGTATTATTTTAAACACTTCATATTTTTATTTATAATAGGTAATTGTTCCAATTTCATTTATGATATAATATTATAATCTCTGCAATATTTGTAATATTTATGTTCAATTTTTAAAGAGATTTCTTTCAAAAAAATTGATTGTGATTTTTATAAAACTTGACTAATAGTGAAGATCCGGAAAATCTTAGCTTTTAGCATCATATAAATGGCAAACCGATTATATACATATATTATCAGAAATAGCGGATTCTACTATAGAGATAAAAACTTGTCAAAATGTGAAACTGAACATATGTATTTTTATTTATACCTACATCTCAATTAGAAAGGATTGTTAATTAATTTCTATACCGCAATAAGACCCTTGGTAAAATATGCAGACGAAGTCAATAAAGAAGTTAGCAATGTAAACAGTATAAATACATATAAAACTGCATTTTGAAATCGATGGATATGCACAAATGGTGTCAACGGTTTTTATATTGATGTTTTCAAAATTTTAGGTAGGTTCCTGTTTCAAAAATAATATTTTCTTTATCATTTTATAATGGTTTCAAAAAACCGAAAAGTCGAATAAACCGAGTTGAAAAAACCGACGGTTCGAGTTATTCGAAAAAGCAGAAAAACCGGAAACCGATAGGCGGTTTTTAAAGAGAAACCGATTAACCGGTTAACCGGTGCGGTTTCTGATTACCCTAGTCGTAGATCGACTGGAAAGTGTTTCTTTTCGATTTAAAAAAAGTGGGCTTAGCATCATTTTCAAATGTGAACAGAAAGTTTATTTTTTCTCTAGATCCTTAACGGTACGTCGGATCGGGAATCGGTCAATGGCAAAAAGATAGCTCTTGACGAGGGCTAAAATATTTATCATTTAATATAAAAAAAAGTTGCAATTAGAGAACGATTATTTTGATAATAAAACTGAATAATTTAAACGTTGTTCTCGCGTATATCTCTCCATGATGAAATTGCAAACATTACTGTATACAATGAAAAACAAATGACAGATCATGACATATTACAAATGGCCGAGATGTCACTTCAAAATCATATCATCCCTAGTGGAAAACCCGTTATAACTCCAAAATACCACAACGGTCAGTATATTTAATATCGACCTATGTAGTTCAGTTTTGGCTAAAATGATTATAAAAAATGTTTACATTAAAAAAAAATTTTTAAATAATTTTATGGGCATTTTAATTTTTGAAAAAATTAAAAGAATGAGTTTTTGTGTTTTACGAAATTTGTAGTTGCTCTCGAACGGCTGAACCGATTTTTGCAAAGTTTACTTAGGACACAATGCGCTTTTTTTTGTAAAATTTTGTTTTGGAAATTTTTGTAAAAAAAATGTTTTTTTTGAAAAAACCTTTGTAGAAAAATTGGACCGTTTCTTAACCAAACAACTGATTGCGAAAAAACTTGGCATGGTAGATGAAGAGATGTTAGAGAAGTTAAGTTTAATATTTGGGCCCCCTATGTAAGACAGGTGCGGAGCTAGGGGGCCTCAAAGTTGGCCACATCGGGTGAAGAAAATGTTCAAGCGCGTGTAACTTGTGTTTCTCTTCCGATTTATAAAATTTCTAGCGGTTATAACTTTTGTACTATTGGGTGTTTAGAAACAATTTTATTGCCTCTCCAGACATGTTGTTATGGCTGAAATCGGTGCATATTGTGCTCCGATATTTACAAAATACTAGCACACGGTAAGGGAAAAAATGAAAAATTCGATTTAAGAAACGGTCCAATTATTTCCCCTTTTTGAATTCGTACCACTGTGCAGTGTGCAAAAACAGACGAAAATTGGCAGAATATTCTTGGTATTTCTTTCAGAACTTTTACAAATATTGAGTCTCCCAAAAATTGTTTACTGTTCTGGATTTGTGAAAAAATTTGAAGAAAATAGAGGGGAGCAATATTTAAAAAAAAAATCGTACAATTTTTTTAAAAAAATTCCAAAAAAAATTACGGAAAATAGCGCTTTGTATCCTCTTTAAAACAACCCAGCAAAAAATCTCATTACCAGGTAACCTGGCGGGTAAGTGAAATTCAAAATAAATAATGACTTACCATGGACTTACTGGCTAACACCCTTCAGATTATTTTTACATGGGCATGACATTGGAGGAAAGTACTTCCATGCAAGCATACGAAGAGCTAACAAATAACTACTTACCCCCACGCTTACGAAGATCCAACATATAAGTAGTTATTATTGTCATTTTAATAAGTGGTTAAATAACACCTTATCAGTAACGATTTTCATAACCATTTACTCATCATATATAATTAAATACGACGAGACATATTTTTTACTCGGAATATTCCCATCAAAAACATGGTAAGTACATGTCATTGTACATTGCATTAGCATGTAAGAGATGTCATTACCAGCTGCATTACATGTAGTCAACAAATAATGGCTTACTTATATTGACAAAGATATGTAATTGTAAGACAATTTTAGATGGGTATTGTAAAATATGCAACAACAGTTTTTATTGGAGAAAAGTTGATTTGATATGAAAATAAAAATTGGCGTTGTCGCATATTTTACAATACCCGACTTAAAATAAGTTACAAATAAGTACATATTTATGTCAATATAAGTAAGTCATTATTTGTTGACTACATGTAATCCAGGGGGTAATGATATGTCATTACCTGGTAATGCAAGTGGTAATGACATGTACTTACCAAGTTTTTGCTGGGAAAGTAAGCTTTGCAAAAATCGGTTCAGCCTTTCGAGAGCAATTACAAATTTCGTAAAACACAAAAACAATTTTTATTAATTTTTTCAACAACATTTTTTTTAAAAGAAAATGATAGCGAGATCTTTTTTTACCTATGTGTAGCTGTAATAAACATTTTATGCAAAAATAAACTACATAGGTCGATATTAAATATTCTGCCCCATGTGGTATTTTGGAGTTATAGAAGAAGTTGTTTAAAAAGCTACAACATATTTATATTCATCATAAAGAGAATCTTTTCAAAGAAAGGACGTGTTAAAATTATTCACTGTTATTGTTACCAAGCTTCTCCAATTTACACCATTTTTTTAACAAATTTTAGAAGTAAGCCACATTTTACATTTTATTTATAGCAATTTTTTCGAAATTAAATTTTGATAGAAAAATTTGTAGAAATTATATTTGTATATCAAATTTCAATAGAAAATCCATCGAAATTTACATTTTTTTTAAAAAGAAATTAGAACTTTACAGCAGATTTTGTCAAAATTTCATTCCACAGAAAGATCGTCGAAAAATATTTTTATACCCTACACCACACTGTGGTACAGGGTATTATAACTTTGTGAAAAATATTTTTATACCCTACACCACACTGTGGTACAGGGTATTATAACTTTGTGCATTTGTTTGTAACACCCAAAAGGAGAAGGAATAGACCCATCGTTTATTATACCGATCGACTTAGAATCACTTTCTGAGTCGATTTAGCTATGTCCGTCTGTCTGTCTGTCCGTCTGTCTGTCTGTCTGTCTGTCTGTATGTCCGTCTGTCTGTCTGTCTGTCTGTCCGTCTGTCCGTCTGTGCATGTATTCTTGTAATCAAAGTACAGGTCGCAATTATGGTACGATCTCGACTAAACTTTACACATATCTTTCTTTTGGCCCAAGGACGATCCCTATTGAATTTGGTTAAAATCGGTTCAGATTTAGATATAGCCCTCATATATACATTACCCCCGATTGACATATAAGCGCTGTAAAAATGTTATTTTATATCCGATCAGTGCGAAATTCGGCAAAGAGAGGTTTCTTATTACACGAAGGAATACTGCTTAATTCGGAGAAAATCGGTTTAGATTTAGATATAGCCCCCATATATATGTTACCCCCGATTTGACATGTAAACGCTGTAAAAACTGTATTTTATATCCGATCAGTGCAAAATTTGGCAGAAAGAGGTTTCTTATTACATGAAGGAATACTGCTAAATTCGGAGAAAATCGGTTCAGATTTAGATATAGCCCCCATATATACGTTACCCCCGATTTGACTTGTAAGCGCTGTAAAAATGTTGTTTTATATCCGATCAGTATGAAATTCGGCAGAAAGAGGTTTCTTATTATATGAATGAACACTGTTAAATTTGGAAGAAATCGGTTCAGATTTAGATATAGCCCCCATATATACGTTACCCCCGATTTGACATGTAGGCGCTGTAGAGACTGTATTTTATATGCGATCAGTTCGAAATTCGACAGAAGGAGGTCTTTTTACATGAATGAGTATTCAGGGTAGATCGGTTCAAATTTATATTGATTGTTCCTCCTGATTTGGTATCAAACCGCTATAGAAGTTGTATTTTACTTCCGATCATTAAAATTTTCCAGAAAGATGTTTCTCAATTTAGGAACGAATATTGCTTAATTTAGCGATTATCGTTTCAGAATTAGATAATATGTTTCTACCCATTTACCAATTATTCCAAATTATTATGGCAATGACCCTTATCGCATTGTTAGGGAGGTGTAGGGTATTATATAGTCGGCCCCGCCCGACTTTCTGCCTTTCCTTACTGGTTTTATATTATTTCTTCGAAATGGCAATGTTATAGAAAACATTGCCAAAATTCTGTCTTTACGAAAATGTTCCTCGATATATAATTTTGTACAATTTAAATTAGTATAAAAATTTTGTCGAATTTTCATCTTTATAGCAAATTTTGTCGAAATTATCTTTTTGGTAATATTTTTTTGTAGAAATTGAATTTTTATAGCAAATTTTGTCTAAATTTTGTTTATAAAGCAAACAATTCTTTAAAAAAATTTCTCGACGACATTTTTATAGCAAAATTTCTCGAAGTTTAAGTTTTATAGGAATTTTTTTCGAAATGTTATTATTATAGCAAGAAATTGTGTTATTGTTAGCAACTTTTATAGACTTGCTATATTTTTTTGTTGAAATTAGCTTTTTTTTATAAAATTTTATTTAAATTACTTTTTTGTAGTCAATTTTGACGAAATTGTATTTTTGAGTAATTTTATCAAAATTTAAATTTTATAGAAAAAGTTACCTTCTTCAATAATCTCGAAGCCATTGCAATCAAGTGATACAAGCAATTGATGATCTTTAAGTGTTAATAATTCGGTAAATAAAAATTTAATATTTTTTCAAAAACATATTATAAAAAGCTTTTAGTGTAGCGTTTTTTTCTTAGGTTGTCCAAATAAATACTTACCAATTAATTTTTTTGTTTGCCAAATGTCGTACGATTTGGCATTTTGATATAGTCACTTTTTTTGATATAGTCACTTATAGTATATGGTGGATGTAGCTAAATCTGAATATATTTAGGTTCTATATCATAATGTGAACCGATTTTATTTAAACATGACACTGTCCGTTGCTCGATTAAGGATCATAATTCTGCAAAGCGTCATAATCATCGGGTGTAAAATACTGCTTCTATAGCGTTTATATGCAAAATCATAAGTAACGAATATACGAGTATGAGGAATATATTGGAATCAAATTTTGGAAGTAAACAAGATGTTCTTGTGATATTTCGTAGTAATCGGAGCAGAATTTCAACATGTTTTATGCGAAGATTCAAAATCGTAGGTGGGATGTGCGCTAAATAGAAAATGCAACGTTGATTCAGCAGTTTGATACAAAAATTATACATAAAAGGTCATGTACTAATCTGCAGAGTACAGTAATTTATGTTGGGTAAAGTAAACAACACCTCAGCTTGAAGTGCTCGAATTTTCCTTCAAATGGAAAATGCTAAATTCATATTCATCATAGTTTTAAATTCTCCCCACTGTGTGTATCCCATGGCACTTACATACAATTGCAATCTCAACTCAGCTCTCCTTGTGCGTGGTTTTTGTTCGTGTCTGTGAGAGGTGGAGTGCATTGTTTTGTAGTTATACGTATGCTTCCATGTAATTTAGTTAGTATGTGTATGTGTGCGTGCAACTGAAAGTGATGTAAAATCTTGATGTTACTACTGCTGCATAAGTCAAGCCACTCATAATGCCACTTCTGTCATGTTTATGCCACTTTATGTAAAAATAATTGCACAATTAGTTTGTTGCTTATAACATATGTACATTTACATACACACCAACAAACATGCACGTACGCTCGCACACACACACACACATGCATGCTACTAACATGCGTTGCTGGCATGAATCTGTCGCACGTTGTTTTCTTTTTTTGTGGGCTTTAAAAGGTGTTCCACCAACACCAACAAATAAATCTAAAGGCAAAGAGCGGGATTGTCATGAGAGCAGGGAAAACTTCAGATGCATGGGAGGGGATGTAAGAATTAACTTTGTTTTTGTTATAGTTTTATGCTCACTCACCCACCCATAGCTCATTAGTGAATTTTGAATAAGTTGTTGTTATTGTTGTTTTTTTTTTTGTTATTCTTCTTCAGCCGTACATCAAAAGAGTGAAACTTCCTGCTGCACTCTGCAACTAATGGTAAAACAAAAGCCTCATTTAAGTACATAGGCAGGGAGTAATAACATTAGGGTGGGCAACATTCTGAACATATGAGATATTGTCATTGAATTTGCGAGTGTTGTAATTTGTTGGACTCCTGCTTTCCTGCAATCGCAATGTAATAAGTATACCAAGGCCAAGACCAATATATAAGTATACTTCTCATACCTTCGAATAAACTAGTTTTTCTGGGTATAATAAACAGATTTTCTATATTCAACCTAACTGCATGAATTTTAGGTCTAATTAAATTCGCAGATTTGGAAACACAATTTGAATTGTAAGATAACACTCTTATGCCAATGTGGTTGCTGATATTCCTGTTTACGTTCGCTTAGTGTAATTTTTCATTTTATTCGTACATTTACGGAGAATCAAGGCTTCGATCCGATTATTTAAAACATCTTTCTTCACCCATGCATTTTGTTAATAAATGCCTTTGTAACAGTCACATATGATAAATATAAACTGCAATATTCATCACACGTCAAGTTAAGTTAGATTTATTGAGTCTTTCAAATATAAAATTTTCAAAAGCTACATAATTTACAGATAACTTAGAACTAGAGTGTATTATTCTAATTACATTACAATGTTTCGGCCTCTTGCCTGCCCCTATTTGCTGTTACAGTTATATGATTGTTTATATAAAATGCGTTCGTGTTTGCTCCCGACACAAAAATAGCTAGAGAGCTTGTCTCCAAGGGTTTGCGCTTAATTCTAATATTAAATCTAAAACTTAACCTAATCTTAACTACTTAATCTAAAAACTATACTACCTTATTCTAAATTATAAATATAATTTCATAATGTTCCTATAAAAGAAACAGGCTAACCCCTGTGAGTTCCAGGAGAAACATGACTGTAATAATCAGGACACAAAGTGGATGTTAGATCCATCGACAAGTCAATGCTTGGCGCTGTAGTGTAGTTAGTCCCTACCCAGTCGAAATATGAAACTTGAGAATTTTTACTATTCTGAAATAAACAAAATTATGGAATTAAAACTCATCCTTTTACTCCAATTCATTCCCTGACTCTTGGTCTTCGATTCCATAAAAAAATATGTACATACGTATTGCTCATTTTCCCAATCAATAACATTGGGAAAGTGGTGTATAATAACTATAAACTTTCAAACTTTCAAAAAAGGTAAAAGTTTAGCTTTAAATGAAATACCATTCACTAGTATTTGGTTTCGTACGTTTCATACAATTATGTATGAGAATTAGTTGTACATTAGCATCCTCGAGCATTTGAAAACATTAGTGAACTCAAAAGTGGATTTTTTTATTTTCATAAAAATATTGAAGAAAAAGCTATCGCTTTGGACATTTCCAAAATTTCCAAATACAATACAATTTAGTTATATGGATGGGAAAAAGGCCGTTTGACCAAAATTTCAAAATTTAACAATAAACTTACTAAACATGGTGCAAATTTCATCCCGATCAGAAGACATTACTTTCTAAAATTGGACTCATTTGACTTGAAATTCCCATATATATTAATGGTCCATTATGTCTTAGAAATATTAATATTTTTGAATACTATATCTTGAGACGTTACACATATTTTTAAAGCGGTGGCAGAAAAGCACAACCAATAATAACTGCTAGGGAGCATTTGTTTAGTGTTTCTGGGTAGTTGTGTTCAATAGAAGAAATAAATAATATTAGTTTGGCAAAAAAAATACTTTATTGCCATTGAGATTTTTAATTTATGCACTAACAGACATAAATTGAATAAAACAACTGTTTTTTGTAGAGTCACTCTAGCAAGTAAACATTTCTTTAACAAATTTCAAAACATGCGGCTTCGGGCCCGGCCTGGGCTTTAGACAAATGTTGCAAATTTAGCCAAAGTAGTAGTAAATATAGTAATAATTGTAGTAGTAAATAAAAAAAAACGTTAAAATTAGACTACATTTTTTCTTCATTATTTCACATATTGTTTTCACAACTGTCCAACTAGTGCGCACTGTGGCGTATGATAAATGCATATAATATAAATCATACAACATGAGAACCTCAGATAACCAGATTTTTATTTTCTGGAGCGATTGTTTCTGTGTAAAAAAAAAACATAAAATAATTGCTCCTCAAAATAGCTATGTATATTTGTGACAAATCGAATGCCAAATATCGATATCCGATGTGCGACACATAGGGAAAATTACGAAAAAATAAATAATTTTTTTGTGTTTTAAACAGTAAGCTGTTTGCTGGAAACTTTGTAAACATGTTGAAGAGGAAGTGTTCCGCCTTTATTTCGTCATTGCTAAATTTAGTTCAGAAAAAACAATCGAAAATTTTAATTCACCAATTTAAATTCAGAAAATCCATTTGGAAATCAGAACTCGTCACATGAATTTCAGAAATTCCATTTGAAATGCTAAACTCATCATTTGAAATGCTGTGTTTCCATTTGTAATTAATAACTCATTAGTTAAAATAACTCGTAATTTCAGGTCATCAAATTGTCAAAGACTATCCCTAAATCTGACAATTATTGTCTCATTATTTGCCGTCATTGCAGCTGTACTGCGAGAGTACATTTTTATACCCTACACCACACTGGACATATTCTGGCTTTGTACAGTTGTTTATAACACCTTAAAGGAGAGGCGACGATCGATACACTTTCTGAGTCGACGTTTCATCACTCAAATTTAAGTAATTTGAGTGCACATCAAAAATATATGCAAAAAATATGCAGAATATGCAAAAATATGCAAAATATGCAAAAAAATATGCACATTTTTTTCCCAAATATATATGAATCAAAAATGCAAAATATCAGAATGATATTTTGTAGCATTAAAATTACTTCAAAAAACCATTACAGAGGAAAAAGAATATTTTTTTGAACTTTGACCTCGCCATTGCCTCCAATTTTCATTTAATTTTTTTTAATAATATGGGTCATTACTCCCCCATACTAGGGTAACATTTCCTGAAAATTTGAGAAATATCGAATTTTTGACCTGTGAAGAACTACCCATATTTAGATTTCACTTTTTGGTTCCTATAAGGAACGTTGGGTCAGCATGAGGTCTTCGCAGCGCGTGCCCGATCCATTAATACCAGTGCATACAAATACTTGAAATTTTGTGAAGTGTGATGTTTTTATAGTACTTACAATACAAACTCTTTATTTATACAGGGTTTTCCAACAAGAGGTGTTATTTTGAATCACCCGGTATTTCGGTAGCTGTCACTTTTGAAGCTTTTATGCTTTGTCATTTGACAAGTAGAATTTACGCCATTACAACAACGTATTGAAATTATTAAAATTCGAAAAATCGAAAAATCATCTTGACTGATGAGGCCAATTTCCACCTCGGTGGTTACGTCAACAAGCAAAATTGTCGTATCTGGGGCTCGGAAAACCGAAGTGTTATTGTTGAGAAGCCTCTCCATCCTCAACGTGTGACTGTTTGGTGTGGTTTATGGTCCCCGCCGGACCTTACTTTTTCGAAAATGAGGTTGGATCAACAGTTACGGTGAATGGATTGCGCTATCGAGGGATGATTAATGATTTTTTATGGTCGGAGTTAGATGGTATTGATCTTGACAACTTTCACTTTCAACAAGACGGCGCTACGTGCCACACAAACAACGAAACCATTGCTCTGTTACGGGAAAAGTTTCCGGTCCGTGTTATCTCTCGAAGAGGTGATCACAATTGGCCACCGAGATCTTGTGATTTAACACCTTGCGACTTCTTCCTTTGGGGCCACGTGAAAGATAATGTCTACGCCAACAGCCCAGCGTCGATTCAAGACCTCAAAGATAGAATTCGTGCGGCTATCGAGGTCATAGGGCAGCCACTTTGCGATTTGGTTGTGGAAAATTTCATGAAAATTTTCTTTAAACGTGGTCGTGGTGGCCATTTGGCTGACGTTCTTTTTCATTATTAACGGCTCTTTATTATGAAATAAACATGATCGGCATTTATCTCCAAAAATGGCATTTTTTTTTGAATACCAAAATAACACCTGTTGTTGGAAAACCCTTTATAATATTAAACGATATGCATTTATCTTACGCCACTGTGTCCACTAGTTGGACAGTTGGATGAATGTGAAAACAATATGTACAATAATGAAGAAAATTATTTATTTATTTATTTATTTATATGAATTACAATACAAAGTTAATTTATATTCTAATATTACGGTCCAGGGAGAAGCCGGGTGACAAAGACCATGTTGCTTGTAAAGTTTTGTTGCGACAGACCGGAGCCTCTGGTGGGAATCGAACCCACGACCCCCAAACTCATAGGCGAGCTCGCTACCAACTCACCTACTGGGGCGCTCGGCAGCTGAAGAAAATATTTAGTCTAACTTTTACGTTTTTTTATTTACTACTACTAAATTTACAACATTTGGCTAAAGCCCAGGCCGGGGCCGAAGCCAAATGTTTTGAAATTTGTTAAAGAAATGTTTACTTGCTAGAATGACTCTACAAAAAAACTCCTGTTTTATTCAATTTATGTCTGTTAGTACATAAATTAAAAATCTTAATATTATAATGAAAAAAAAGATTTTTTTTCTGCCAAACTAATACTTATTTCTTCTATTGAAAACAACAGCCCAGAAGCACTAAACAAAAGCTCCGTAGCAGTTATTATTGGTAGTGCTTTTGTGCCACCGCTATCCAAATGTGCATAACGTCTCGAGTTATAGTATTCAAAAATTTGGATATTTCTAGGACATAATGACCCATTATTATAAATGGGGATTTTATGTCTTATCCTATTATGACAGTCTTATTGGATAGAAGTTATGACACAAAATATCAACAAGATCGGTTAAGGACTGACTGAGTTGGAGGGTGTTGAATTTTAAAAATTTGGTCAGACGGCCCCTTTATCCCATCTATATAACTAAATACCTATTGTTTTTAGAAAATTTTGCACAAAGTGCTTTTGATAGCTTTTTCTTCAATCTTCTTAAGAAAATCCCAAAAATATTTTTTTTTGTGAAGATAAATCTTGTTTTGTCATTTTTGTAAAAAATATATTTGTTATATTGTTTGCTTGCTTTTATTTGGTCTGCAAATCTTTGCGATTCTAACTAGGATATTCTCTATATTGTTTCTATATTATTATAGAAACAAGTATTTTATACACGGCGGTGTATAAATATGTATTAAAAAGTGGCAGCACACATACTGGATCATGTTTTCTGAGCCGTGACACTCGTTATCAACAGTTCTGCTGCAATTGTATGGAAGATACGGAGCTCTATATGGTTGACTTCAACACGCAAGCGAATGAGAAATCTTTGTGAAACCACACTTCTCCAAAATCTTCCAAAAACAATTGGTAACCTAAGTTAATACAAAACACCAGCCATGTCCAATGAAAAGCAAATTTTGTTTCATCTAATGGAAAATTACCACACTATGCAGAAAAGCCTTTATGGTTTTTGACTGCACTAAGAGTAGTTTGTGGTGAGTCAGAAGACTTAGTTTTTGGGAAATGTGGGTCGTAGAGCTGTATGCTTTATTATTATATACTTGTTGAGGCTACATTACTTTTAAATTTCCAAAGATTGTGCAGAAATTTGGACAATTATGTTTAATTATGACTAGATTCGTGTCCACCAAAAATGGTCAGCAATGCTTGACGTGTTCTTATAATCAGCATACGAAGGATTATTTTGATTCCTACTTTAAACATTCTTCTTCTTCTTATTCATCGATATAAATTCATTATATACGAGTACATACTTCAGTTATTATTCATTGACTTTCGTTTTAGAATTATAGAGAGTTTAACTCAATTCGTGTTGTTTTCTTAATACTCATAGCCGGTATATCACTTTGTAGAATGAGCGTAAAGAAAGAGGGAATCAATTTAAATTATTCACCATATTACGTATTTGATACGAGTATAATAAATTGGAAGTAAAATTTTCCTGTATTCACTCATACAAATATATAAGTATATATAAAAAGAGGAATACAAAAAAATCCCATTACCACTTTCACTATTCGAATAAGCATTTTAAATATTTTGAATAGCAATTGCTACTTATAACCACACCACTGTATGTGGTGAGAGTACCTACGCCGTGCGGGCATGCAAACCCACCAAGGTAAGTGGGAGGGAGCAAGAGAGAGACGATGTGCATGTAAAAGTGGAAATAGGAACTCGAGTACCTTTCTTGAGAGCGAAAGAAAAAAAAACGTTGAGTTTGTTTGAAGGTACAAAACATGAGCGATGCTTGCATAAGGGTATGCACCAAACAAACATCTATGAGATTTTATGCTGCCATGTCTTGTAACGATGTGTGTGCGTTTGTGCATGTGCTCTGCATATGAGTGGTGGGGGAGTATGTGTTCAGTTGCGAGAGGGAGAATGCAAGTACAACATATACACACAGATGAGTGTTTGATTACTTGTATGTTTGAGTTTGTCCTGGCTCTGCCTCTGACTTTGAATGTGTGTTCTCGTGTGTGTGTGGGTGTGTATGTTTGGGATGATGATTATAACCAGTGGGAGTGTACGTGTGTGGCTCTGTGTGTTATAAACATTCTTCTTGAGCCAAGTACCTCTCAAGTCAAATATACAAGAGTACAATATACTCGTACCCACAAAGGCCGTTGTAGCAACAACTCTTTTTCTTTGCCACGGCACTATTCCTCTGCAGTCCCTACAGCCCCGACAAACCCCCGAAACGCCGTCTAATACCGCAGGATGTTAAAACAAGAAGAAATGTGTGTATGTTCGACTGCATATTTGGGTGTTTGTGTTTATGGGACCTGTTTTCAACTCCAACAACAGTCATACTCTTCTTTTTTACTTCTGCATCCCCGGTACTGTTACCGTCCTTGTCTTCATCTTCATCTTCTGCTTCAGATGCTGCTTTAGTAACTGTTGTGGCAAACTTATTTGCAATCGTAAAAAGGGTGACAAATACAATAAAAAACAATCAGCTATGAAAATGAAAAATACAATTTGAATGCTGGAAAGTGGGGATAACTGGCATTTTTGGGAGACTACGAATAATGGTGCACCCTTTAAGCGGAGCTTATTAATTTATAGGGGAAGGATCAAGAAATAAACTCATCGAAGGAGTTACTCAAGATCTAATTATTTTTGGCTTTAATCCGTTTACGTCTTTTAAAGACATTTTTGCTATGGCCGTCAATCCCGTTGACTATCTGTCTGGCTAGTGCGCACAATACGACGGAATTGGACTTACTTCAAACGTGTTTGTATATTGGACAAATTAAGTTTAAGTTCGAAGATAGACCATATCTGTCAACCTTTTCTAGTCATCCCTCACTAAGGATTTATATTTTGTGAATTATTTAATATCTTATTTCACTATAACTTATGTATGAGTCTTATCAGTGTCTTACAATTTTGCATTTTCCATTAACGAATATATTCAGGTTACTAATGGACAATATTTGCCCATACGGTCGGTAATTTTCCCCACAAAATATATATCGGGTGTTTAAAGAAGTTTAAATTAAAATAAAGCGTATATGGCGAAATCTGGAACTCCACACCTTTTACAGCATTTGCGGCCCTATTTCGCCAATAACAATTCGAATGTTGATTTCCGAATGTTCAATTGTCTTTTGTTTATCGGCGTAGACGAGTTACTTTACACAACCCCAAAACAATTATCCGATGGGGTTAAATCACACGATCTTGGTGGCCAATTAACAGGACCATTGAGTGAAATTTTTCGTTAATTAAAAGGTTCTTCGAGTAAATTGTTGTCCTGTTGGAACTACACGTCAGAGAGAATAATGCCAGCAAATTGAGGTACGAAAAGCTTGTAATCCTTTCTCTATACCGTTCATCGTTGACAGTAACATTTTTCTCATCATCGTTTTTTAGGAAATATAGAGCGGAAGAGTGCCGGTCTATAAAGCGCACCAAACAGAAATTTTCTGAGGATGTGGATAGCTACAACTTTTAAAATTTTTCACAAATTTTCTTTTCTTATGCATGACAGATCAGACTTCAGGCTGTAAAATTTTCGACGTTTTTAAGAGGTTTTAATTAAAAATTTATTAAAATTTTCTCACCGCTGCACAGTGTGTCATTTGAGCTATCTACGAGGGACAAAAGTATTTTTTTAGTTTTTGTATAGAAAAAGCATTTTAAACTCATATTAATCTTAGTCTTAGTTAAAAACATTAATAAATTTTTTTAAGAGAAAACACGACGTTGTGGATGTTTTTCAAAGAGCATTTTGCCAGTTGTTGTAGCGTGTTCTTCAACTTTGATTGACTTGTTTAGAATTAAGTGGTTGCAGAATAATTTACCACGTCTAAAGTTTATATGTATTAGCTTTTTCGCCATTGATCAACAAAAGTTGTTAATGTATTTCCATGGCCATTCTTAAATTAAGGCAAATATTTTAAAATTGTGCAAATATGAGCACTATATTTGTTGGTTTTTTTTGTAGTATACACGCTATATTTAACCAGTAAGGAAAGGCTAAAGTCGGGCGGTGCCGACTATATATAACCCTACACCACTCTCGTAATATTGAATGACTCTGATATATAAATTTTGTAATTGATGTATAAATTGTTTACATAAATTTACTTTTGGGACATTTTATACTTAAATAATACCCTGTACCACAGTGTGATGTAGGGTATAAAAACGATTGGATCTAAAGAGCCAAATCGGATGAAACATATATATGGGAGCTATAGCTAAATCTTAACCGATTTTCTTCAAATTCGGTAGTGTTGGTTCATGGATCAAGAAACTCTACCATTCTAAATTTCAAAATGATTGGATGTAAAATACAGCTTCTACAGGACTAAAGAGAAAAATCGGACGAAACATATATATGGGAGCTATAGCTAGATCTTAACCGATTTTCTTCAAATTGGCAATGTTGGTTCATTGATCAAGAAACTCTACCATTCTAAATTTCAAAACGATCGGATGTAAAATACAGCTTCTATAGGACTAAAGGGCCAAATCGGACGAAACATATATATGGGAGCTATAGCTAAATCTTAACCGATTTTTTTCAAATTCGACAATGTTGGTTCATGGATCAAGAAACTCTACCATTCTAAATTTCAAAACGATTGGATGTAAAATACAGCTTCTACAGGACTAAAGAGAAAAATCGGACGAAACATATATATGGGAGCTATAGCTAAATCTTAAGCGATTTTCTTCAAATTCGGCAATGTTGGTTCATTGATCAAGAAGCTCTACCATTTTAAATTTCAAAACGATCGGATTTAAAATACAGCTTCTATAGGACTAAAGGGCCAAATCGGACGAAACATATATATGGGAGCTATAGCTAAATCTTAACCGATTTTCTTCAAATTCGGCAGTGTTGGTTCATGGATCAAGAAACTCTACCATTCTAAATTTCAAAATGATTGGATGTAAAATACAGCTTCTACAGGACTAAAGAGAAAAATCGGACGAAACATATATATGGGAGCTATAGCTAAATCTTAACCGATTTTCCTCAAATTCGGCAATGTTGGTTCATTGATCAAGAAACTCTACCATTCTAAATTTCAAAACGATCGGATGTAAAATACAGCTTCTATAGGACTAAAGAGAAAAATCGGACGAAACATATATATGGGAGCTATAGCTAAATCTTAACCGATTTTCTTCAAATTCGGCAATGTTGGTTCGTTGATCAAGAAACTCTACCATTCTAAATTTCAAAACGATCGGATGTAAAATACGGTTTCTATAGGACTAAAGAGAAAAATCGGACGAAACATATATATGGGAGCTATAGCTAAATCTTAACCGATTTTCTTCAAATTCGGCAATGTTGGTTCATTGATCAAGAAGCTCTACCATTCTAAATTTCAAAACGATCGGATGTAAAATACAGCTTCTATAGGACTAAAGGGCCAAATCGGACGAAAGATATATATGGGAGCTATATCTAAATCTGAGCCGATTTCAACCAAATTCAATAGCGATCTTAACAGCCGCGAAATACTCTAAACTGCAAAATTTCAGAACGATCGGAGTGACATTGCGACCTGTAGTCGACGAACAACTTTACATGGACAGACGGACGGACGGACATCGTTAAATCGACTCAGCTAGTGATTCTAAGTCGATCGGTATACTTTAAGGTGGGTCTAGCTGCGTTATTTTCAGGTGTTACAAACATCTGCCGTGAAACAAACTTATAATACCCTGTACCACAGTGTGGTGTAGGGTATAAAAATCAGAAAGTTTGGACGAGGTGGTTTGAGGTGAAATGTTGTTATGTCCTTTTCTTTATAAGAATAGGATTTTAAAAGAAAATTCAAATACTCACTGTTTAAAATCAACAAAATAGCACTAATTAAAATGATTCGCAGTAATAAAATGCACAACATTTATTAAAATCGAACAGATTTTTAAATTTCCAGCATTTTTTTCAATCGAGCGAAGACAAATTTTCTCACACGTCACTGATCACAAACTAAAATGTATAGATTCCCACATTGCTTTTCTACCTACGACAATATCTCACTTTCATTTACCGTTATCTTAATAACAGTAAGTTTTTATGTTTTCTTATAATTATTTCTGTAATAGTGGACCGCTTCTTAATGACATATATAAAGATTGTGATATTCAGAATAAAATTTTTTTCGACTTTTATCCACCTAGACTGATGTGATAGACAGTGTGCGCTGATGGGATGAAAAAATGATGGTAGAAGAATATGAAGAGTACTTAATTTAAGATTCTTTAATTTCCCATCCATATAACTAATTACTTATAGTATTTAAAAAATTGTACCCCTAGTGGCTTCCACAGCTTTTTCGTTAATCTTTTTTAAAAGATTAAAAAGAATCGAAAAATGCCTTTTTGTGAACATTTTAATAATTTTTTGGTTACAACTTCTTAAATTATGCATCGATTTTCTTCGTAATGGTCGCATTTTATGCATGACCGATCAGACCTAACGATAGAGAAATGAAAATATATTAATTGAGAAAAAAATCGATGTTTTTTAGAGAGTTAAATTAGAAAATTATTAAAATTTTCTCAAAAATTTTGTTTTTTTTCCGCAATATCAATATCAAATATCATAATATTAAAGGAAGATGAAGGATACTTTTTTTAGAATCTTTTAAAGCTATAAAAGTTCTTTAATATATATAAAAGTCCATCCCACTGGTTGGCCATAAAGATCTTAAAGGAAATTACTTAAGCTTTCGTTTGAGCAAAAAAAAAATTAAAAACAAGTAAAAAAGTTCAGTCGGGTAAACCGACTTATGAATCCCCTCACCTAGTGTCCACAAAAATATTCGTAAATGTATTTTTGTTTTTTAAATTATATTATTATCAATTTAAATTGCATTTAAGAACTTTAAAGTATGTACTGGTATTAAAGTTAAAAGCTGTTTACATTTGGTACAAAATGGTCCATTTGTGTGGGAGGTGCCAAAAGGGGCGTGCCAATAACGGTCACTTTTCTCTGGACGCTAGATACTATAAAAGCATTACACCGTACAAAATTTCAAGTATTTATATTCACTGGTATTAAAGTTATAGTCTGTTAAGTTTTGGTACAACGTGGTCCCTTTTGTGTGGGAGTTTCCAAAATGGGCGTCCAAATAACGGTCACTTTTCCCTGGACTCTACGTACTATAAAAGCATTACACCGTACAAAATTTCAAGTATTTGTATGCACTGGTATTAAAGTTAAAAGCTGTTAACTTTTGGTACAAAAAGGTCCATTTGTGTGGGAGGTACCAAAAGGAACGTGCCAATTTTTCATTGTATTTTAGGTACTATTAAACCATTATACTGTACAAAATTTCAAGTCTTTGTATGCACTCATATTAAAGTTATAAGCTGGTAACTTTTGGTTGAAAATTGTCCATTTGTTTGGAAGGTACCAAAAGAGGCGCTTTAACTTCGCCCATATTTCTCGAGCTAATAGTGACTAATAAACTTATACTATGTGTATAATTTAAAAGGATTCAAATAAGTAGTATAGAAGTTATTAAATAATCAATATTTCACGAGGCGCTTTAACTTCGCCCATATTTCTCGAGCTAATAGTGACTAATAAACTTATACTATGTGTATAATTTCAAAGGATTCAAATAAGTAGTATAGAAGTTTTTAAATAATCAATATTTCACGAAATGTTAACCCATTGTGGGGGAGGTACTAGAAGGAGTAGACCAATATGGACCATCTTCGAACTTCGCCGGAGATAGAAGAAAATATTACCACATACCAAGTTTGAAGTCAATCGGTTACTCCTTTCGAGAGTTATCGTGTGCACCAGCCAGCAGACCGACAGACAGACGGGCGGGCGCACATTGCTCATTCGACTTAAAATGACCCAAAACGGATATCCGCCGAACATACTTAGCGTCTTAGGTCACTCCTTCGATGTGTTACACTTATGGCTCGTAGCAAATGATATATAACCTCCTCTCTAAGGTGAGTGGATAAATATAATAATTGAGAATTTTTCGATGTTTTTAAGAGTGTTAAATTAGAAAATTAACAAAATTTTTTCAAATAATTTGTTTTTTTCTGCAATATCAATATCAAATATCATAATATTAAAGGAAGATGAAGGATACTTTATTTAAAATTCTTTAAAGATATATTGGTTCTCGAGATATTATAATATATGTATTTCAAACTCTATTTTTTAGATGTTTATCTCTATTTTAATAGATATAAAAGTTCATCCCACTGCTTGGCCATAAAGATCTTAAAGGAAATTTTTTAAGCTTTCGTGTTTTTTTTTTTTTAATTATATTATTATCAATTTATATTGCATTTAAGAACTTTAAAGTATGTACTGGTATTAAAGTTAAAAGCTGTTTACATTTGGTACAAAATGGTACATTTTTGTGGGAGGTACCAAAAGGGGCACTAGATACTCTAAAAGCATTTCACAGTACAAAATTTCAAGTATTTATATTCACTGGTATTAAAGTTAAAATCTGTTAACTGTTGGTACAAAATGGTCCCTTTTGTGTGGGAGGTGCCAAAGGGGAGTTCCAATAACGCCCACTTTTCTGTGGACTCTAGGTACTATAAAAGCATTACACTGTACACAATTTCAAGTATTTATATGCACTGGTATTAAAGTTTTAAGCTGTTAAATTTTGGTGTAAAATGGTCCATTTGTGTGGGAAGTACCAAAAGGGGCGTGCCAATAACGCCCATTTTTCTCTGGACTCTAGATACTATTAAAGCATTGTACTGTACGAAATTTCAATAATTTGTATGCAATGGTATTAAATTTATTGGCTGGTAACTTTTTGTACAAAATGGTCCATTTGTGTGGGAGGTACCAAAAGGGGCATGCCAATAACGAACTGGTATTAAAGCCGTCAGCAGTTAACTTTTGGTGCAAAACTGTCAATTTGTGTCGGAGGTAACGAAGGGGGCGGGGCCACATAGCCCATTTTGCTCAAGGTGATAATTAGAATAATTAGAAGATTAGAATAATTAGTAAAGAAGTTATTAGCGAATCAATATTTCACTAAATGTTAACTCTTTGTGAGCGAGGTACTAGAAGGAGTGGACCAATATGACCCATCTTCGAACTTAGCCGGAGATGGAGAAAAATACTACCGCACACCAAATTTAAAGTGAATCGGTTGCTCCTTTCGAGAGTTATCGTGCGCACCAGCCAGCAGACAGACAGACAGACAGACGGGCATTGCTCAAATTACTGAAAATTACTATGAAAGCTTACCTCGAGAAATTCTCAAAAAATGTTTTTTCAATTTTTTCCGAGCCCGCGGAATCGGCCCAAAAACGTTTTTTATCGTAACTTTTTTGTTGTAGCTTGATTGTCACATGCGATACATCAATGTGTTGGTTTCGATAAGTACTACATTTGCTTAATAGATGTCGCTCACGTACAAAGTCATTTTCTAACGAACACTTAACTTACTGCAGTTTCTATCGGCAATGTAGTACTCGTCGAGACCAACCAACCAAGTATCGCTTGTGAAAATCGAGGTATAAACAAAAAAGTTACGATAAAAATGCGATTTTGGGGCTATTTAGCGGGCTCGGAAAAAATTTAAAAAATTGTTTTTGCAATTGTCTCGAGTTAAGCGTTAATATTCCGCCACGCATTTGATAACTTTTTTGGGTGACCCGGTCTAGGTAAAACTATGCAACAAAATGTGTGTCGATGGGCTGTGCATAACATTTTCCGGTGTAATGTCCTAAACACAAAAAAAATTTAAAAATTTGTGGTAATTTTTTTTTAAGTTTTTCTTTAAAATTCCCGTTTTCTTGGAAGGTGCTTTTAGTATTTGTATCATATTTTTGGAAGTATAAGCTCGATGAATCCGGGAAATGAAATCAAATTAAACGAAATTATGAGAATTATAAACAATAACAATAAAGCATTTACGTAAAAACAGAAGTTTAGTAACTCTCGTTAAAACTATTAGAACAAATGTTATTATTTTCACAAAAAAATGTTTTTTGTTGGCATGAAAAACCCCATACAAAATAGAAACAGTTCCAAACATTTGTTGTTTCCAGCTATTCGTTGTTTGAAAGCTATTCCAAAGAAAACAATGCCTATTTGAATAAAATCTATGGATAAATGTAGAAATTACAGCACTTTTGGTAGAGATAGGAAAATTTTAATATAATCCGTTTTTTTCTTACCGCCACTATTGTGAAGGAGGGTATATATCAGTTGCTGCGGGCCAAAAGTGTACCACAGCGAAGATGTGACCTAAGAGACCCCAAGAATATTTGGCGAAAATCGGTTGTTGGCAATTTTATGTCATTTGAGCAATGCCCGTCAGCCTGTCCGTCTGTCTGTCTGGTGCGCACGACAACTTACGACAGGAGTAACCGATTGACTTCAAATTTGGTATGTGTTAATATTTTTTTCTATCTCAGTCTAAGATCAACGATGGACTATGTTGGTCCACCCCTTCATGTACCTCCCCATTAGTGAAAAATGTACTCGTATTATCTCATCTACACAGAATCATTCACAATTCCACACATACTATTAGTTTTTTGGTGGCTATAATCTTGAGAAAAATGGGCGAAGTTTCCACGCCCCTTTTGATAACTCCCACACAAATGGACATTTTTGCACCAAAAATAAACTTTTTATAATATATATAAAATATACTGTTTACTAAATTTCACAAAAATGTGTGGAATTTTTTGAGATTTTTAAATAACACGTTCAGAAGGTATGGATATTTAAAAAATCGTTAAGATATCACTCTGTGTATCGGGTTCTTGGTCATAACTTTATAAGTAGGTCCGATTTTAAAAAACTTTTTTTGAAATTTTGGTATTTTTCTGTACTTTTCAGAAAAAAATATTATTTTTTTGTGTACGTTTTTTAATTTATACAATTTAAATGTAATTTTTTAAATTGTTTGTCCCATCGATTTTCGCGAATTTTTTGTATTTTAAACTTTTATTAATTCTCTAACATATAAGCTTTGGATGTAAGTGGGCCTAAAATAAATGAAATACGATATACAGGGTTTTCCAACAAGAGGTGTTATTTTGAATGACCCGGTATTTCGGTAGCTTTCACGTTTGAAGCTTTTATTCTAGGACATTTGACAAGTAGAAACTACGCCATTACTAGAAATGGAACGATACACGATTCAACAAAGCATTGAAATTGAAAATGATCCCGAATTCCATCGAAAAATCATCTTGACTGATGAGGCCCATTTCCACCTCGGTTGCTCCGTCAACAAGCAAAATTGTCGCATCTGGCGCACGGAAAACCCAAGAGTTATTGTTGAGAAGCCTCTCCATGCTCAACGTGTGACTGTTTGGTGCGGTTTATGGTCCGGCGGGGTCATTGGACCTTACTTTTTCGAAAATGAGGTTGGACCAACAGTTACGGTGAATGGATTGCGCTATCGAGAGATGATTAATGAATTTTTATGGTCGGAGTTGGCTGGTTTTGATCTGGACAACGTTTACTTTCAACAAGACGGCACACAAGCAACGAAACCATTGCTCTATTACGGGAAAAGTTTCCGGACCGTGTTATCTCTCGAAGAGGTGATCACAATTGGCCACCGAGATCTTGTGATTTAACACCTTGCGACTTCTTCCTTTGGGGCCACGTGAAAGATAAGGTATACGCCATCAGCCCAGCGTCGATTCAAGACCTCAAGGATAGAATTCGTCAGGCTATAGAGGACATAGGGCAGCCACTTTGTGATTTGGTTATGGAAAATTTCATGAAAAGGATATGGTCCTGTAAGCGTGGTCGTGGTGGCCATTTGGCTGATGTTGTTTTTCATTATTAACGGCATACCTTCCTCTTTATTATGAAATAAACATCCGATCATTTATCTCAAAAAATTGCATTTTTCTTTGAATACCAAAATAACACCTCTTGTTGGAAAACCCTATAGCGATTTTGTACATGGAATCTTTTTGTCGAATACTTCACCTAAAAATGCATTGATTTCTACTATATATATAGTTATTTTTGTAGAGATATTATCAGGGGTACGGGGATCCGCGGGGTGACGAGTGTTTTGGAAGAACTACTTCCTTAAGTGTCTCCTTTATTTTGTTCTTTGGCGTGGAACATCTATTCCAAAGCTTTCAAGCCACAAGCACAGTGGCTAGCAACCAAACTGTTTTTAAAAAATTAAAAAATATATATAAATAGTTAGACCCACTTCCATCCAAAGCTTATTCGTTAGAGAATTAATAGTTGTTTAAAATATAAAAAATCGCATAAATCGAAGAGTATAAACAACTTAAAAAATGACATTTAAATTGTATAACATAAAAATCGCACACAAGAAGATTTTAAATTTTTTTTAATTTTTTTTCTGAGAATTTCCGAAATATACCAACATTTCAAAAAAAAAAGATTTATTCAAATCGCACCATAAGTTAAGAAGTTATGACCGAAAACACGATACCCAGAGTGATATCTTAATGATTTTTTAAATATCTATAACTTCTGAACGAGTTATCGGAAAAATCTGAAAAAAATTCCACAAGGCGTTTCTTCAGGTTTACTAAAATATATAAAAAAAATGAAAAATCACACAAATGATAACAGATGAGAACAAAATTAAATTTAGTTAAATTATATCGTCCCTTCAATATAATAATAGCCTATAAAACACTACGCATAGTGTATTATAGGCTATTATTATATGGAATGGACGATATGATATGTTTCTATGTGCTCGTGTGACACGACAATTCGACTTTTGCTTTAAACTTTTTGTAGGGTTCATTATTAAAGGATCTATGAATAGTTAGAGATGTGAACATATGCACCAAACTCTTAGGGTTTTATCATTTCTGGTGAAATATTTTGAAAATTACTTTTTGCAATTTTAGCCTGCGTTTGTTTACATGAGAAAGTGTAAGTATGTGTAAGAGTAGGTGTAGTTGTAGTTGTTGCTGCTGCTCTTAAAAGGCACACGAGCATACAGACTCACAAACACACATACTCAAACTCATACATAAACACTCACCGAAAAAAACATGACAAACGAAAGGATTACGACAATATGGTTTCTACAAAGAATGTTGTAATTTTTGTTTTCAAATCGTGTCTTTTTGTATTTTTATTTTCTTCACATTCCCCCCTTTTCTCTATATATGTATAAGTTTTTGCTACTGTGTCTGTATGTTTGCAATATGACAAGACCACATCTGTGGCTGGTTTGTTTGTCTTTGTAGAATAAACTCATTCGAAAGTGCTCGAGAGGAGTGGGAATGCACACCGCACCGAAAGAAAAACCTACAAGAGAAATAGTACTACCGACCGGTATTAACGAGTACTCGGGACAAAGTCGACAGTACTGGGCCACAAGTATAGCAGCGGCAGGCAGCAGGAAACACAGAGGTAAGTGAAAGTAATTTTATCATATGTTATAATGGGAAATCAAATTAAATTAAAACCATGAGGTATGTGAATCTAATCTGAATACTTTTAACTAACATAACATCAATTTGTCATAATTTGTGTCTGGGGTATATCGTTTTGACATTTTTTCACTATATTGACTTTTTTGTTTAAAAAACTGTATGGGAAGGAAATCGTTACATATTCTGCCCTGATATTAGCAAAATACTAGGACAGAGGCGAAAAAAGGACAAAAAATAAAAATTAAATATTCGATTGCAGATATCTCGAGAACTACACGAGATAACTCTTGGTTATAAAAAGATATTTGTAGTAACATTTTTCGAATCAGACAACAAACACAAAAGTAACACGGACGTAAACATTTTGTCATCCTAAATGGCCAACTTAGAGGCCCTGTTACTGCGCCCCTGTATACCATAGGGCAGGCCTACCCAATTACTGTCGACCTAAGGGTCGTAGCGATCTTCCAGCGGAGCCGTAGAGTACATTTAATAAATATATTATTATTTTTTCTTAATGTTATATTTCAAACTATCTGGATCCGGTCCACTACGCTGCCCCAAATTTCAGTTTAGTGAAATAGGCACATATTATTATTTTTTTTAAAAAATCTTCAATATTTTTTTTAAATTTAAAAAAATATTCATTTGTAGATCCTTTGTATAACTTCTTTGAATGCTTTATTTTCAAATTTCGAGGAATTTTTCAAAAAAAATTCAATATCAAAGAAACTGTATAAAAAAATTGGATTTTAATTTTTTTTAGAAAAATAAAAATTCGACGAAATATACAAGTATGTTTTTATTGCAAATTTCATAATATTTTTACTTTTATAGAGAATTACATTAAATTGCACTTTTATAGTTATGAACTTCAATATTGACGAAATTTTATTTTTGTAGAAAATCTTGCCTAAATTAATATGTTCTTGCAAATTAATATTGCATATTTATTGCCAATTTAATGGAAATTGCATTTTATAGAAAATTTCAACAAAATTTAATTTTTATAGAAATTTAATTTTACCAGAACGTTTTGTTAAAATTGGCATAATTTTTTTTAAATTGAGTTGTTTGCGATCGCATTTTTCTATAAAATCAAATTTTTCTACATAATTTCTTCAAAATTGCATTTTTGGAAAATTTAGTCGAAAATACATTTTTATTGAAAATTTGATGTTTTCTAGAAAATTATGTCAAAATTTAATTTTTCTTGAAATTGTACATTTCTAAAAATATTTTTGAAATTGCATTTTCCTTTAAATTTTTTTTGTAATTGAATATTCCAGAAAATTTCCTTTATCGCTCTTTAATAAAGATCCAATATTAATGCAAATTTCTAGAAAAATTTTATGTGGACAAAATTCTCAAAATTGGTATTTTATTATTATTTTTTTATTAACTTTAACACAATTTTCTAGAAAAAAATAATTTTCAAAAATGTTGTAGAGAAATGCAATTTTAACAAAATTTTCTGAAGAAATGCAATTTAACAATTTTTTTAGAAAAATGTAATTTTAACAAAAAATACAATTTCGACGAATTTTTCAAGAAAAATTCAATTTCAAAAAATTGGATTTTAATTTTTTTTAGACAAATTAATATGCAATTTATAGAAAATTGCATTAAATTGCACTTTTATAGTTATGTACTTCAATATTGACGAAATTTTATTTTTGTAGAAAATCTTGCTTAAATTAGTATGTTCTTGCAAATTAATATTGCATATTTATTGCCAATTTAGTGGAAATTGCATTTTATAGAAAATTTCAACAAAATTTAATTTTTATAGAAATTTAATAGAAATCCAATTTTAACAGAAAATTTTGTTAAAATTGGCATATTTTTTTTTTAAATTGAATTGTTTGTAATCGCATTTTTCTATAAAATTTAATTTTTCTACTAAATTTCTTCAAAACTTCATTTTTGGAAAATTTAGTCGAAATTACATTTTTATTGAAAATTTGACGTGTTCTAGAAAATTATGTCAAAATTTAATTTTTCTTGAAAATTGCGTTGAAATTCACATTTTCTTAAATTGCGTTGTTTGTAATCAAATTTTTCTATAAAATTTAATTTTTCTAAGAAATTTCTTCAAAATTGCATGTTTGGAAAATTGTTTTCTAGAAAATTATGTCAAAATTTAATTTTTCTTGAAAATTCCTTGAAATTTCACATTTCTAAAATTATTTTTGAAATTTCATTTTTCTTTTTAATTGAATATTCCAGAAAATTTTCTTCATCGCTTTTTAATAATGATCCAATATCGGTGCAAATTTCTAGAAAAATATAATATGGACAAAAATTGTATTTTATTTTAATTATTTTAATTTACTTTAACAAAATTTTCTAGAAAAAAAGATAATTTTTCAAATTGTGTAGAGAAATGCAATTTTAACAAAATTTTCTGAAGAAATGCAATTCAGCGATTTTTCTCAAAAAATGCAATTTAAACAAAAAATTCAATTTCGAGGAATTTTTCAAGAAAAAAATAAATATTAACGAAATACGAATATTGGATTCCATTTTTTTTTTAGAAAAAATAATAATTCGGCGATATATATAGAGTGTGTTTTTTATTGCAAATTTCATAAAAATTGCACTTTTATAGAAAATTGCATCGAACTGAATTTTTTTAGCTATGTACTTGTGATATTGACGAAATTATATTTTTGTAGAAAATTTTGCCGAAATTAATATTTTCTTGCAAATCAGAATTGCATTTTTATTGCCAAATTAGTGGATTTTGCACTTTTATAGAAAAGTTCAACAAAATTTAATTTTTATAAAAATAGAAATTTAATTTTAACAGAAATTGTTATTTTTATTTATGTTAAAATTGCGTTGTTTATAATCGCATTTTTTCTATAAAATTTAATTTTTCTACAAAATTTCTTCAAATTTGCATTTTTGTAAAATTTAGTCGAAAATACTTTTTTATTGAAAATAAGGGTTTTCTAGAAGATTATGTAATAATTTAATATTTCTTGAAAATTTCGTTGAAATTTCACATTTTTAAAAATTGCATTTTTCTTTAATATTTCTTTGTAATTGAATATTTCCGAAATTTCCTTCATAGCTCTTTAATAAAGATCCAGTATCGTTGAAAATTTCTAGAAATATATAATGTGGGCACAATTGTCAAAATTGGTATTTTATTATTATTTTTTTATTTACTTTAACAAAATTTTCTAGAAAAAAGATAATTTTCAAAAATATTGTAGAGAAATGCAATTTTAAAAAAATTGACTGGAGAAAAGCATTTCAACAATTTTTCTTGAAAAATGCAATTTCAACAAAGAATGCAATTCTGAGGAAATTTTTTAAGAAAAATTCAATATCAACGAAATTGTAGACAAAAATTGGATATTAATTTTGATGAAATTTGGCAAAATCACTTATTATTCCGAGGCTACACTCAACCTTAATTCCACGATTCTTTTGCCATTTTGGATTTGACGGTGTTAGCATATTTATTCCTTTTTATATGTGCAAAATTTGTATAATTATGCTATTTAACTGCTCATATGTATGTGTTAATGCAGCATTCATATTCATATGAATAAGAAAAATACAAATCTGGAAAACTTTAAAGTAACATGAACGTTTGAAACACTGACACTCACATACACACAAAAGTCTATGCATTAATTTTTGTAATCAAAAGCAAATTAGTTTTTGAATCCTTTTTTGTTTGAAAATTACAGAGAGTGTTCCTTCCTTCTCTCTACCGTCATCCAAACCAAGAAAAAAGTATAAAACTTCGAAAAGTATGGAGAAAATGACAAAACCACAAACTGATTTCCACACAAAAAGGACTCATATATGAATTTATTTACGCAAGGAGCATGCAAATTATGCACATGATGGCTTTTTTCTACACATACATATACTTATATACGAACGAATTTATATTCATTCCAGTAATTGTAATTTAAAAGCTTATGAAAATGCATGCGAATATAATACTTATTCGAAGTACTACTCGTACATAGTTGTAACTTCTTTTGCCAGTGTAATTCCTGCGACACTTTTAGCTCTGATTAAATATTTCTTGGAATTAGAAAAGCATTTTGCAGATGCATTGAATGGACATTTGCCTAATTGGAAAATGCTATACCAAGTCAAGCCGTTTTCTTAAATGCAATTGAGCCATGGGGTATACTGGTGCATAGTTTTAAATGCAGTGCTAATCTGTTTAATACACAGTTAGTTGTAAATGAATTGTGATGGGGTCAGTAAGTGGTTAAGAGGAAAACATTTTCAATTTCCTCAGGGCGCTTAAGTCAACATGCGAAAAGAGTGAACATTTCTGGGAAATTAATTCTTTGAAAAATGAGTTCTTAAAGGCCCGACAGTTATATTCTGAAAAGGAAAATTTAGGCGAATTCAAAATTGGTGAATGCCTGAAAATAAAAAGTCGAATTGAAAATGAAAAATAATAAAATAAGGCATTCATCAAAATAATTGATGAATGCGACTTCTTCAAGGAAATATTTCCCAACAGTCGCCACTAAAACTAATTGTTCCAATTCGCTTTCTCGAAAACGAAAGTTCAATGGAATGTAAAACATTGTGTGAGAATGCGAACTTTCTCTCTCTCTCTCTCTCTCTCTCCTAAGAACGAGACTATATAGAAGTGAAACTATAGAAAAACAATAGATCAACTGCATACTCAGTTTTTTTATTTCGTGATCGTTTGTTCTTTTTACAGAACTATTAAAATTTAAAAGATAATATATTTCAAATATTTTTCTTTGCTCTTATTACAATGTGAATAGATAAATATGCATATCAAATGAAAGGGGAGGATTCTTGCTATTTATTAAAATTTTTGGAATAATTTTCGAAGGACGAAGGATGTTCAAAAAAAATTCTTTTAAGCTTTTATCCTTAAATATCCCTCAAAGATGTGTGTCTAAAAATCATTAAAATACATTAGATTTTAGCCTTCTATCAATAACAGAATAAAAATAATTTTAATTATATACAGCCTGCATTACACATAAAGGACACTGAGCAAAAAAAAAAATTATTCCCTCCCACGAAAGAGACTGGATACAATTGAAAATATAGGCCACTAGAAGGAAAACATTTACTAACTTCCTTATTTCACGATCGTTTGTCCTTTTCACATGACTTTTAAAAGTTCTGATATAATTCTCTTTACGGATATTTCAATGTGAATCACATCTATATGCATATCAAATGCAGGTATCATAACTGCAACATTGCCAACATGTCATTCAAGGAGGACCTAACCCTCCAGTATATATGGAGGAAATCCGTTTTGAGATATTTGAAGTCTTTTGAGCAGTTTCCGTCCGTCTGTCTGGTTCGTGCTCACGATAACTCTCGAAAGTTTAAATTTGAAATGTCGACAACTTTTTTCTATCTCAGGCTAACTTTGAAGATGTACCATATTGATCCACTACTTCGAGTATTCCTTCCACACAACCCGTTAAAATGTTGTAAAATATAGATTCTTTAATAACTTCAATACTGCTCATCGGAAAGCATTTTGCGGTTTCTTCGCCGGTTCCGAAGTTACCAAAAACTCCTATGTGTATCCCTCTATAGAGATGCTCCGACAAAAACTGCTATGTGTTGTAGGCACAGCGTGTCCCAAGGGATAGAAAGTTGGCTTAGATTTTATATCCCACGATGAATAAATTGTAAACAAAACAATTAAGTTCGGAATTATTTTGCTAAATAATGGTATTATCCGGCGTACGGTCAGTTCTAGGAAAAAGTGGTCAAAGGAAGTTTGGAAGATAACCGGAAGGACTACAAAACATTTTTTAACAAAAAAAATTAGTAATTTGGTAAGGATTTACAGTGTGTAAAACTTTTGTATGCTTTTTCCTTTATATGAGTCATATTAAATCCCTACCAAGTTATTATATTATTTTTGTTAAAGAAAGAGATGTAGTCGTTTCCGATATCTCCCAAACTTTCTATGACCACTTTTTCCTAGGACCGACCGCGTGATAATAGCATTTTATAGTAAAATAATTCTGAACTTAAAAGTTTTTTGGTCCCAATCTATTTCTCAGAGATCATAGAATGTAAATATATTAATTTTATTAAGTTCGCAATAATATTTTTGTAAAAATTTAGCGGTGTATGTCGAATTTTTGGATTAAAAAAATTTCGCTATAGAATAATATTGCAAATATTACTATCGGAAATTATGTGAACATTCAGATATCATTACCATTTACCACGTCATGGCCTTTTCATATATACGATTTTTGTTACGACATATTGGTGGTAAATAATTAAAAGATAAATTAAACCAGTAAGGAAAGGCAGAAAGTCGGGCGGGCCGACTATATAATACCCAACACCTCCCTAATAATGCGATAAGGGTCATTGAGATAATAATTAGGAATAATTGGTAAATGGGTAGGAACATATTATCTAATTCTGAACCGATAATCGCTAAATTAAGCAATATTCGTTCCTAAATTGAGAAACATATTTCTGGAAAATTTTAATGATCGAAAGTAAAGTACAACTTCTATAGAGATTTGATACCAAATCAGGAGGCACATATATACGGATGTTATATATAAATCTGAACCGATTTTCCCTGAATACTCATTCATGTAAAAATACATCTTTCTGTCGAATTTCGTACTGATCGGATATAAAATACAATCTCTACAGCGCTTACATGTCGAATCGGGGGTAACATATATATGGGGCTATATCTAAATCTGAACCGATTTTCTCCGAATTTGGCAGTATTTCTTCATGTTGAAGGAAACCTCTTTTTGCCGAAGTTCGCACTGATCGGATATAAAATAAAATTTTTACAGCGCTTACACTCGAAATTTGGGGTAACGTTTGTATGGGGGCTATATCTAAATCTGAACCGATTTCTTCCAAATTTAGCAGTGTTCATTCATATAATAAGAAACCTCTTTCTGCCGAATTTCAGTCTGATCGGATATAAAATAACATTTTTACAGTGCTTACACTTCAAATCTGGGGTAACGTATATATGGGGGCTATATCTGAATCTGAACCCATTTATTCCAAATTTAACTGTGTTCATTCATATGATAAGAAACCTCTTTCTGCCGAATTTCAGACTGATCGGATATAAAATAAAGTTTTTACAGCGCTTACATGTCAAATCTGAACCGATTTTAACCAAATTCAATAGGGATCGTCCTTGGGCCAAATAAAACATATGTGTAAAGTTTCGTCGAGATCGGACCATAATTGCGACATGTACTTTGATTACAAGAATACATGCACAGACAGACGGACATAGCTAAATCAACTCAGAAAGTAATTCTAAGTCGATCGGTATAATAAACGATGGGTCTATTTCTTCTCCTTTTGGGTGTTATAAACAAATGCACAAAGTTATAATACCCTGTACCACAGTGTGGTGTGGTTGAGATATTAAATATATCGCGATTTGACGAAATGGCACGGTTTTTTGTATCTCCTGAAAAATAGTACAAAAAAAACCATAGGAGTTTCGTCGGCGCACCGAATATTATTTTATTACACATATAGCATAGTTTATTAGTCGATATCACATTGAGAAAAATGGGCGAAATTGTCACGCCCTTTTTTGGACCTCCACACAAAGGGAACATTTTGCACACAAAGTTAAGTTAACTCTGCTTTCATCAAATGCAAATTCTTGAAATTTTGTGTAAGTGTGCATACTTTTATAGTACCCACCTTCCCTTGAAAAATTGGCGTTATTGTCACGCCCCTTTTGGCACCTCCCACACAAAGTGGCGTTTAATACTACGAATCATATTTTTGCGTTTTCCTCACTTTTACAAAATGCGTCATAACTTTACATTTATCAATAGATTTTTTCAAATAAACATTGTTTTCTTTGTTATGACGCTAGATCTTAAAAATGAAAACACTTTTTTTTGCATATTTTTTTAATTTTAAGGATTTTTGTCGTTCCAGAAAAAGTTGTAAAAATCTACTTTTTCTACTTTTTCTTAACGACTCTTACTAAACCACTGCTTCTACGTGAAACATTTGTATTCACATTTGTACCTTCTTCCTGCTTCTACCACCTGCTTCTACCATCATAATTTTCTTAAATTTAACGCGTAGCTTTTCGCGATAGGCGTAAATTTAAGCAGATTTTCGTGAGAGAGAAACCGTCTTCGGTCGAACTCTAAACTGTACGAAGTATGACCGTTATAGGCTCCTGTTTTGACATAGCCTGTACTACTCTTTTCGTTTCAATTTATCTTTCGATTTCGAATCATAACTCCACTCCAGAGATGTCCTGCGGCATTGAATTTGATATACGTTCCGGCAATTTTTTCTAATAGTTTACTATTGATCTCCAAAAGATACCACCACAAAGTTTTATAATTTAATGAAATATTGAGTATGTAATAACTTGGCTGACTAGCTTATGGCAATATGGCATGAATACTATGCCAGCATATTGCCTACGACATAAACAAGCACGACATCTGTGGAGGTAGCAGTTGAGTCTGTGACTTCCGAGATAGAGCTGTACAACGTATATACTCGTATATCGCCGATTGGTAGCTGTTCTCCGTATTATTTTTCGGACATTAGTCCGTTACTCCAAGGCAATAACCGCGTGATCCTACGAGACTTTAATGCCCACCACGAGCTGTAGCATTCTCTCTTAGCTAATGACCAGAGTGAACAGTGAATGAGGACGCTCCCACAGCGATTATGGGTGATTGCAACAGTTCGCCAGATATCACCATAGTTTCGCCTGGTCTGATACATGAGGTTACCAGGCAGCCCGTCATTTTACTAGGATCGTACCACCTCCCCATAATCCTCTTCATTGATAAACCTGCCGATTTCATCAATTCTGAACGCCGTTCTTTCCTGAGTCAAAGGAAATCTGAACGGGTTCATAGAATTCTCCAACCAAATATTCAATGAACTACCCATCCCTTCAGATGTTCGGGTATCTGAGAAAAATTCCGAGACATTATCAACGCAGCAGCCGCTCGCTTTATCTCTGCTGACCGAATGCCCGAGAAACGACCCTATTTCCCAGCAGAGTCGGTGGGACTCGAAGACGAGCGTGATGAAATTCGTCGTTCTAAACCTGCTGATCCTAGAATCAGGGAACTGAATCTAGAGATCGGTAGGAAAGTCGGTGAATATAGCGGAACATCATCTGAAGCAATGCAACTTAGGTTCCGGTATCGGTGAACTGTGGCAAACAGTTAAGTCACTCTCGAATCCTAGCAGGATAGACGACCGGACCGCAGTCACATTTGGTGCTACCACTGTCAATGACTAAAAAGGTGCGCGTGTTATTTTAACTGGTTCATTGAGCACCCTATTAAATGATTTCCGAGCCGAAGAAGTACTACTAAAATTTACAGTTGAAGAAGTTGCAAATGTCATCCGTAGCGCAAAGTCATGCAAAGGGATTGGCTCTGACGGAATAAATATGTTGATGCTGAATCAGTTCGTCATATCGGAAGTCGAGTTCTTGACAATCTAATAGTACCCGAAGCCTAGAAAATGGGCAGAATCTTCCCGCTACTAATCATTTTTATACCCTACACCACACTGTGGTACAGGGTATTATGACTTTGTGCATTTGTTTGTAACACCTAAAAGGAGAAGAGATAGACCCATTGTTTATTATACCGATCGCCTCAGAATCACTTTCTGAGTCGATTTAGCCATGTCCGTCTGTCTGTCTGTCCGTCTGTCCGTCTGTCTGTCCGTCTGTCTGTCTGTTCGTCTGTCCATGTATTCTTGTAATCAAAGTGCAGGTCGTATTTATGGTCCGATTGTGATGAAATTTAGCATAGTGCTCTTTTTTGGCCCAAGGACGATCCCTATTGAAATTGGAGCGCCGTAGAAACCACATTTTACATCCGATCTTTATGAAATTCGGCAGAGATAGCCCCCATATATATGTTTCACCCGATTTGGCATGTAAGCGCTGTAGGAACTGTATTTTAAATCAGATCAGTACGAAATTTGGCAGAGAGAGTTATCTTATTACATGAATAAACACTGCCAAATTCGGGGAAAGTCGGTTCAGATTTAGATATAGCCACCATATATATGTTTCACCCGATTTAACATTTAAGCGCTGTAGAAATCGTGTTTTATATCCGATCAGTACGAAATTTAACAGAGAGAGTTCTCTTATTACATGAATAAACACTGCCAAATTCGGGGAAAATCGGTTTAGATTTAGATATAGCCATCATATATATGTTTCACCCGATTTAACATTTAAGCGCTGTAGAAATCGTGTTTTATATCCGATCAGTACGAAATTTAACAAAGAGAGTTCTCTTATTACATGAATAAACACTGCCAAATTCGGGGAAAATCGGTTTAGATTTAGATATAGCCACCATATATATGTTTCACCCGATTTAACATTTAAGCGCTGTAGAAATCGTGTTTTATATCCGATCCGTACGAAATTTAACAGAGAGAGTTTTCTTATTACATGTATGAACACTGCCAAATTCGGGGAAAATCGGTTCAGATTTAGATATAGCCCCCATATATATGTTTCACCCGATTTAACATTTAAGCGCTGTAGAAATCATGTTTTATATCCGATCAGTACGAAATTTAACAGAGAGAGTTTTCTTATTACATGTATGAACACTGCCAAATTCGGGAAAAAGCGGTTCAGATTTTAACATAGGCCCAATATATATGTTACACCCGATTTGACATGTAAGCGCTGTAGAAACCGTGTTTTATATCCGATCAGAAGGAAACTCGGCAGAGAGAGTTTGCTTATTACATGTATGAACACTGCCAAATTCTTATCGCAATGCCCATTTTTGCATTGGTAGGTAAGTGTAGGGTATTATATAGTCGGCCCCGCCCGACTTTCTGTCTTTCCTTACTGGTTTCCTTTTCAATCCTCCCGAGCCTGAGTGGGCATTTGTCAATTGCTGATCATCAGCACGGATTCCGAAAGCAGTATAGTACGACTACTGCCTTACACGCCATAATCACGCATGTAAGCCGCGGTCTTAACCAAAACAAGCCCGGTGACAGGACTGTCAACGTGGCTCTTCGGAGGCCACGCCACGCTACTGTGAACCATGCCACGCTTTTTGAGGACATTTCCAACACGTCCCTCCCAAACAGTTTGAACCGTCGGATCGATAATTAAATGTGTGTTCGCCAGTCGTATGTGGAATTCAGAAAGAAGAACTCCAAACCTCGTTGAGTGAAACAGGAAGTTGTCCAAGGTGATGTGATATCTCTGGACCTTTTTTCATTCACCTTTCTGCAATTCTATCTTTCTGCAATTCCACCACCACCTGACGGCGTTGAAGTCGTATCATATGCTGATGATTGTACGATTCTGGCATCGTGCCCCTTGATCAATGATATATGTGGAAGGCTGAATGTCTACCTGGCTTAGATTGCCAATTTCTTCGCTGCGAGAAACCTGAATATATCCGCCACCATATCATCTGCCACACTGTGTACTGCATGGACAGCGCAAGTGAAGGAGCAACTCAATGTGATAGCCGATGGCACAATAAGTCTCATTTGATAGCCTCTACGTCTAACGCGCATGCCACAGCTATCTGCAAGTCGCTAGCCGGAAGCACTTGGGGAACCTTCATTGAAACCTTGTTGGCATCATTCAAAGCGTCTGTTGGCAGCTAGTCACCGAATGTGAGCGAGGTGACGCCCTGCGACAAGGTGTCTTCTCATGTCTTCTGTGGACCACCCACATGAGGAGACGAAGGTCAAATCCGTGCGACGACACAATTTTTTACTGTCGAACCACCTTGTGGTTAGGCTTCCACCTCTCAGGCGGATCAGGAAGGACCTTAATGATCTAGAGCCTGAGGTCCAAGGCTACAAGAGAGAACCTCTAGATCCAAGAGAATACCAGGCAGGCCTTGCTGCATACACTCTGACGCAGTCGCTGAAGCCGTGAATAATTCTATAGTCATTATCGTGCTTGGAAATCACCCTCCATCAGTGACTTCGGAGGAAGCGGAATTTCCACGACAGACAAGAGTAGTTTTGGCCCAATTGAGATCAGGCTGGTGTAGCCGCCTCAATTCGTATTGGGCAAGGATTGATGACATGTCGAACACCTGTCCCGCATGCAGCCAAGGATAACACCACACCTACTTAACTGTTCAGCCTTGTTCAACTTGTTCCCATGTTCAACTTGTTTGGTACAAATAACTACAGGTATCACATGGTGCTTCCAAGGATGGCTTGAAGATCTCGATTATGCCGAAGATATTTGCCTCCTCGCCCAGAATCACGCAGATATGTTAGCTATAATTTTCCTGTGTCTAATCTACGTCCCAATGTCTTCCCTTATCTTGAAGCAGGTTTCATCCCGATCAAAAGACATTGTTTTCTTAATGATGAAGTTAAGTTTCACGTGTATTTAGTCTTATTCATCGAAAGAAATTCGAGTTGCACATTGTAATATGAAATCCATTTTCATTCCCTTGCTTTATCAATCAACCCTATAATAAATAAAAATATGCAAAACGTGATTTTTATATATGTATAAGCCATCGATATAATATTTATTGCAATAACTAGAACTTAGCACTATTGTACTTGCTGCTATAATGAATTTACCTTCAAGGCAAAAGGTTTCACTTTCCCTCCAAGAGCGAATGGAAGTTTCACAACAACGACCAAATCATGCTATATCCATTGCAATAAGCGATTTATTTAATTTCGTTTATTTTCATTTAGTTACACACCAACAGAAGCTCACTCTCACAGACACACTACCCACGCACACACACAAACCGAAAGACGGACCGACATCTATGAGTTCTAAACGTGATGAAACGTAAAACCATAATACTAAATTCTAAATGTTCAATGTTTTGTATCCTTTCAAATCCTGTTGTGCATAGCTTTAGTAGTAATCATTATTGGTACATGTGGCTGTGTGTGAGTGTGCAATTTGGTGTGCATTGTTATCTGAGCTATGAGATGTGTGGGTGAATTTTCGACTGTGTCGTTGTGGTACGGCGTGGAGAGAGGGAAAGAGGGGGAATGTGAGATATTGGGATATACGGGCAATGTGGTATTCTGGTACGTGTCTTCGGTAGAGTAATTTTAATTTGATGAAGACATACACGTGCGCACGTCAATGATTTCGAGAAAGTAAATCATGTTTTAAGGTAAACAAACTTAATTTTCAATCTTTTTTCTAACACCTTTTTGTCTTCAACACCCTACCCCGCCAACCACTTTTTCCCTTCTCAGTCGCTCTGAAAACGAGGTTAAATAGTGACGGCAAAAGTATGAACGTAATGCATGTAAAATGAACATTTATAACAGCCATAACTCTAGCGGTAGTCGTAACAATTGCAAACAAAACATTTAGTCTTTTTTTCTGTGGAAATTGATACATCAGCCATTTACCTCGTCTCACTTTTGAAGCCGCAGAGTTGAAGTGTTTTGGTTTAAGGGGATGGACGAATCGAATTTAAGCACAGTGGATTGGTTTAATAACAAAATTCAGCAAAGTTGGGGGGATAATATATGAAAATGCAATATTTAAATATATTTTTCAATATTAGACAGAAAGCGAATCTATCGTTGCACTAACGAACCCGATTCGTTAATGAAGTTTCAATTTTCAGAGGTCTAGCTTTACTTCCGCCTCCCAGACAAAAACACGGAATTTGAAGCGGAATGTCTATCAATCCCCGATTGTGTGAACTAGCTCAGTAGCACCACAAATAGCGATCAAAGCAACATTGTCCGAAAGGTTCAAACTCAGAACTGTGTTGGACTGTAAAAGAATGATAACTGATGGAAATATGATAAATGAGCAAGATTTATCCAACGTCCTGGTCCCACAATGTACCAAATTTTATATTACATTTCTCTCAAAAATTGAGGGTTTACTTTAGTCGGTTTCCACGACTAAAATTTCCTTACTTACCTATGGAAAGTGGGACCTGTACAAAACCAAACCCGTGATAGCTCCATGAAAGGCAGCGATCAGACTGCAGATTGTCCCATTTGTCATTGAAGGCATGTTTGCCACCTTGTAATATATCCAAATATTGGTCTAAAAGAATACCTACAGAACCCGATCCATCAACGCCAGACCCATCAGAAGTTTCTTTCGAAGCCAATTATGTTTACTTGTGTTAGGTTTAATTTCTAAAACTATTCCCAACTGGTCCTCTATTAAAGAAAATAACGAAAATGTTCGTCTACTAAGGAATAGATAACAAACCGGTCGCCTACTAAGTAATAGATAACCCAACTGCTTTTCTACTAAGGAGTAGATAACCTAACAGATCGTCATCTAAGAAGCAGATAACACAGGTGCTTCTTTACTAAGGAGCAGACAACCTAACTGATGACCTTCTAAGGAGTAGATAATCCAACAGGTCCTCTACTCTGGACTAGATAACCCAACTGATCCTTTACAATGCAGTAAACAACCCAACAAGTTGTCATCTAAGAAGTAGGTAACCCAATTGGCTTCCTACTAAGTAGTAAATAACCCAACTAGTCGTCTACTGAGAAATAGATAAACAAACTTGTCGTCTACTAAGGACTAGATAACCCAACTGGTTCTCTACTAAGGATTAGTTTACCCAACAGGTAGTCCACTAAAAAGTATACAATCTATTGGTCGACCTCTAAGGAGTAAATTACCCAACTAGTTCTCTTATCTAAGGAGTAGATAACCCAACTGATCGCCTTCTTTGGAGTAGATAACCCAACTAATCTACAAAGGATTATATAACCCATCAGGTCGTCAACGTAGAAGTGGATGACCTATCTGGTCGCCTACTAAAGAGTAAATAGCTCAACTAGTTATCTACTAAGAAGTATATAACATAACTTATCACTTTCCTAGGAGTAGATAACCGAATTGGTACTGTACTATGGATTAGATAACCCACCAGGTTTTCAACATAGAAATAGATAACCTATCTGGTCGCCAACTAAGGAGTAAATAGCCCAACTAGTTATCTACTAACGAGTAAATAACCCAAATGATCACTATCTAAGAAGTAGCTTATCCAACTAGTGCTTTATAAGGGTTAGTTAACCCATAAGGTCGTCAACTAAGAAGTAGATAACATATCTGGACGCCTACTAAGGAGTAAATAGCCCAACTTGATATCTACTAAGGAGTAGATAATACAACTGGTCCTCTACTAGACATTAGATAACCAAAGGGTCGCCATCTACGAAGCAGATAAGACAAGTGTTCCGCTACTAAGGAACAGATAACCCAACTGATCACCTTCTAAGGAACAGATAATCCAATTGATCCTCTACTATGTAGTATATAAGTTAACAAGTTGTCATCTAAGAAGTAGATAACCCAATTGGTCTCTTTCTGAGTAGTACATAACCCAACTAGTCATCTTATAAGGAATAGATAAACAAACAGGTCGTCTACTAAGGAGCAGATAACACAAGAGATCCTCTACTACGGAGTAGATAACCCATCTGGTCGTTATCTAATGAGTAGATAACCCAACACGACGTCAACTAAGGAATATACAAACGAAACGGTCGTCTAATTAGGAGTAGATAATTAAACTTGTCGTCTACTAAGGATTAGATAATCAAACAGGCCGCTGACTAATGCGTAGAACCTAACGGTGTCATTGCTAAAAGTAGATTACCCAATTTGTCGTCAACTAAGGAGTAGATAATCCAAGCGGAGGAGTAAATAATCCAGCTGGTCGTCAAATACGTAAGGAGTAAATAATCCAATTGGTATTTTTCTAAGCAGTATAAGTATAATCCATCCTGTTCTCTACTAAGGAGTAGACAACCCAACTGTTGCTTTACTAGATAGTAGATAAATCCGATGCAGTCGTAGAATAACATAATACATCCAGCAATATTTGTTCATGCATTTAACCATAATTAATCAGTGAACACTAAGGAGTATATAACCGAAAAGTATCTTTACTAAGAAGTATATAACCCAACTTTCCGTTTACTAAGAAATATATAACCAAACTGGACCTCTACTAAGGAGTATATAATCCAACTCGTCGTTTACTAAGGAGTAGATTACCAAATTTGTCGTCAATTAAGGAGTAGATATCCGAATTAGTCATCTACTAAGGTGTAGATCTGATTAGGCTTCTGCAGAAGTCATTGGAGTCAATTCCCAAACTTCTCGCGCATTCGCTGATCATGCAATACTGTACACTAACGTAGACAGTATTTTGTCTTATTCAAGGAGATATTTTAAACTTTTTGGGTCATATCTTGGTCAGATTTCTCTAGCTACCCTACAGGTGCCGCTTTTGGCCCATCTTTCACTCGGCTGCCTGATTATTTCATGCCTAAACCAAAGCTTGCATGTGGACAGTGGCACACCAATATACTCGCATGCAAATTATTCGAGAATCTGTAGTGATGTCGCTTTCCTCGCAAGTTTATCGGCTTTGCAGTTCCTCGGGATATCCCTAACATTTATGCCGCTCTGGTTGCAACTTCTCTCCCCACAATATCAGTCGGCAGTAAATGGAGTAGGACTTATAGAAACTCAGCCGATGTAGTCCTTAAAGCTCCGCTTATGCACAGGCAGTTCTCTGAACCTTTGCTAATCGGTTTATAATGGATCGTTTATCAGTTGCCGTCCACGACACCACAATGCTGTATTGGGCGAACAATTGCTAGATATACATATATCCATCGATTTATAGGATAGGTTTGAGGAGAGAGGTCCCAACGTAACCTCCCAGTTTTCCTGCAGAAATATAAGACGACGTTGGTTTTCTTTACACGTACCAGTACATAAGGTCTGAATGACAATTTCATATCTAGTATAAGTAGATAATCAAACTAGCATGTTAATAAGTAGTATATAACCCATCTTGCCCTCTACTATGGAGTAGATAAATCTACTTGTCGTATACTAAGAAATAGATTCATCTGATGCACCTGACTAGTCGTCTACTGACTGGTAGATGGCTGCAACAACCGCCAACTAAGGAGTAAATAACCCAAATCTACTACGCAGTAGATATTAAGTACTAGATAACACAATTTGTCATCAACTAAGACGTAGATAACCAAAAAGTCTCTCTAATAAGAATGAGATAAAATCGCCGATCAGGCAGTGTCCGTACATAAACCAATACGTAGGTTTATCTAAGGTTTAGATAGCTCAACTGGAGGGCTATTTAGCAGTATTTTATTTTTCGTATACATTTTATTAAATCTCCGTAATTCGCAAGTCTGAGTACAATTTGTTTTCTATTTAAAATTAAATAACTAATACACTGTTCCCTACTGTTCTAAGGCCGTGGGTGGGCAGAAGCGCCTCGCTTGAATGTTTAAAATTTAGGTTAAACAAAATATACATTTGTTGCCTGCTTGTTTTTAGTGTATTGACACTTGAATTCAGCTCAGCCATTGCTGCAGGTTTCAGTTTGTGTTCAAGGGTTCTTTTCTCGTCTTTTTTTCTACAGTGCTAAAATGCGCCTCTTTTAAGTATAAAAAGGATTTTGTTTGCTACAATAACAACAGGAGCACCGGCAGCAATAACACCAATGGCACACAAGAAGCCACACAAAATAAAAACACCAACGAGATCAGAGGTTGTAAAAAGCGTTTCCGGTCATTAAAAGGAAAACGGAAACAGCTAACATTCGAATGAATTTCCGGTACATGGTTTGTTGTTGGCACGTCGTCTAGTGTTTATAGTTGTTGTTTAGTTCTGCAGTTTTTGTTGCAATTGCAGCAAACTATTTTACAAGTACAAAACACAATACAACAAAAACAAAACAGAACAACTTTAACGTGTACTATGATGATTCTTTGTTTTTTGCTGTTTTCTTTCATGTTACTCTCTTCTAAATATCGGATAGCTGAAATGTCCAAACCAAAGGGCTTGAAAGGGGCCCGGGAGATAACCCAATTATTATCCCCTCACCTTAGAGGGGATGGTAAATATCATTTGCTACGAGCCAAAAGTGTAACACATCGAAGAAGTGATCTAAGACCGCAATAGGTTTGGCGATAATTTCAGCAATTTTCATCATGGAAGTTCGATTTGTGTCATTTTAAGACATTTGAGCAATGTCCGTCCGTCTGTCTGTCTGTCTGCTGGCTGGTGCGCACTACTGCTCCCGAAAGGATTAACCGATTGACTGCAAATTTGGTATGCGGTAATATTTTTTTTCATCTCCGGCTAAGTTCGAAGATGGGCCATATTGGTCCACTCATTCTAGTACCTCCCCCACAAATGGTTCCCATTTAGTGAAATATTGACTCTTTAATAACTTCTATACTACTTACTCGAATCTTCTGAAATTCCACACATAGTATTATTTTATAAGTCGCTAACAATGCCAGTGCATACAAAGACTTTTTTACAGTGTAATGGTTTTATTGTATCTACACGCTGAAAAAAAATCGCTTCTGTAGTATATTGTCCCAAACATATTTGGCTTGAAACATATATATATTTAGGGTACACTCTAAACATATAGTATTTGGTATATACAAAAATTATATATTTGGGAAGATGTCGTTCTAAACAAATCTTTGTTTGCAACCCAATATGTTATTATTTGGGACTATTATTTCCGAAACAAATATTTATTTGCATTTAAGTATTCGGAAAATACATAAATTGTGTTAAATTTTTCAGTAATTCAAAGTTAATTTTTTAGAAATGTTAAATGTTCGTAAAATAATAATAATTGAAATCGTATAATCTTGGATTAAAATAAATTACTTAGAAGATTGACAACTAATGATGGCTTGGAATACTCAGAAAATTTAAATGATTGATTTAAAACGGAAGTTAATATGGTATCATGACTGGGAGGTCTAATTCGAAAACAAGGAACAATTAAAACTGAATTTCGAAAAAGTCAGTAAATGTTTTGAAAATTTTTTTAAATCTATATATATAAAAGAGAGTGTCTGTTTGTGGGTTTGTTTGTGGGTTTGTTTGTTTGTTCCGTATAGACGTCTAAACGGCTTGACCGATCATCTTGAAATTTTCACAGAATGTACATGTGTAGGGGGTGCTGAAAATAGGGTACTTAAATTTTCGATATATCAAGTGGGCGTGGACCCGCCCATATGGGTCCAACTTTGATATTGAGAAAAATTTTTACCTAGAGCGCTGAAATTTTGTGTGTATGAATTTAGTGGCAGATTATGTCAATTTTCCAAAAATGGGCGGAATAGGACCAATGGGCGTGGCCCCGCCCATATAAGCCAAATTTTGAAATTGAGATATTTTGCACAATTTGTTAGCGAGAGTGCTGGAATTTTGTGTACATGTATATGGTGGCAGTCTACGTGCTTGGTCCAAAAATGGGCGGGATCGGCTCAATGGGCGTGGCCCCGCCCACATAGACCAAATTTTGAAATTTCGATATCGTGCACAATTTGCTAGCGAGAGTGCTGCAATGTTCTGTATATGTATCTGGTAGCAGTCCACGTGATTTTTCCAAAAATGGGCGGGAGCGGACCAATGCGCGTGGCCCCTCCCACATAGACCAAATTTAGAAATTTTGATATCTTGCACAATTTGCCAGCGGGAGTGCTGTAATTTTGTGTATATGTGTCTGGTGGAAGCCTACGTGATTGGTCTAAAAATGAGCGGGATCTGACCAAAGGGCGTGGCCCCGCCCATATAACCCAAAATTGAGCTATCTTGCACAATTTAGTAGCGAGAATGCTGTAATTTTGTGTATATGTATCTGGTGGCAGTCTACATGATTGGTCCAAAAATGGGCGGGATCGAACCAATGGGCGTGGCCCCGCCCTCGTAGACCAAATTTTTAAATTTTAATATCTTGCACAATTTGCTAGCGGGAGTGCTGCAATGTTGCGTATATGTATCTGGTGGCATTCTACGTAATTTGTCAAAAAATGGGCGGGATCGGACCAATGGGCGTGGCCCCGCCCATATAAGCCAAATTTTGAAATTGATATATCTTGCACAATATGTTAGCGAGAGTGGTGGAATTTTGTGTATATGTACAGGGTCTCCCATATTCGACGGACCCATCTGGCAACGCCATAACTTTTGACAGAGATGTCAGATCGCTTAATGACATACCGCGTTTGAAGCGTCAGTCCAAGCAGATTTTTACCATGGAACAATACACGCCACGCGAGCGCTCTGAAATAGTTGAAATTTACATTCAACAGAAGAAGTCAAGTCAACGTGCTTTTAAAATATTAAAAAATGTGAGAAGTGCGCCTTCTAAGAACACCATTAAGCGTTTATACGAAAAATGTTCGACTGGTGAGGCTCTTTCTAATCCGAAGAGGCCAAATAAAAGTCGACCAAGGTGATCGGCCGAGAATATCGCTGCCGTACGAGCCAGTGTTGAGAGGTCCCCAAGAACATCCCAAAAACGCCGTTCTCAGCAGTTGGGCATGCCTCGGTCCACTTTACAACGGATTATTCGCGTTGATTTGCATTTGTTCCCGTACAAAATTCAATTGACGCAAAGATTGTTGCCTGCGGACAAGCCTCGTCGATTGGAATGGGCCCAACGAGTCGGTGGGTCCGTCGAATATGGGCAACCCTGTATATTGTGGCAGTCTGCGTGATTGGTCAGAAAATGGGCGGGATCGACTATATAATACCCAACACCTCCCTAACAATGCGATAAGGGTCATTGCGATAATAATTTGGAATAATTGGTAAATGTGGTGTGTGTATGTATGTATATCTTATTTTGTACCGATAATCGCTAAATTAAGCAATATTCGTTCCTAAACCCAGCAAAAAAAGAGCATCCAAAGAAGCAATAAAAATCCTCAACTTATGATCCGGAAGTTGTTCTAATTTGGATTTTCACCAATGAATTTAACAAGGGGTTGTCGCGCCGGGGAAGTACTTCTTTGTCACCACTTTTGCACAAGTTCTTTTAAAGCACTGTAAGATTTGCTTTTTTGGTGTTGTATTTATTTGATGCATGTATGTCGTTCTTATTAACATCTTTGGGTCCAGAGATCTCTTATTTTAAAGGAATACAAATGTTGACGTAGGGAAGGGAACGTATAAATAATATACTATTGGCCAAAGAGATCAACGATCATATATATGTATGTTTAGGACATTTGAAGATGTTTGTAATCTGTATGGTGTAGCTGGCTGTTGAAAAATGTGACCGAATGACCCCATAGTATAATTTCTAGTAACATTTTCGCAAATGGTCAACATTCTCACTAATAAAAAAGTATTTTTTATTTTACACTGTAATACATAGCACATTTGTGCGGCGCTATGTATTTTCCGTAGCCCCGGTTCAGAGAGTAGTAAAGTACCACAGTGTGGTACAGTAAGTACTCGTATGGTATGGTACATTTAATCCCCATAATTTCTTTTAAATTATTTTATTATAACCTAAACCACACTGTGGTGCAATTTATTATAATTTTATGCATTTGTTTCTAACACCCAAAAGGAAAATAGATATATAGAACCATCGTTCATTATACCGATCGACTTGAAATCACTTTCTGAACCGATTTATCTGTGTCAGTCTGTGCATGTATTCTTTTAATCAATGTGCAGGTCACAAATATAGTCCGATCTCAAAGAAATTTTGCACAAATCTTTATTTTGGGACAAGACAATTCGTATTGAAATTGAAAGACGATCCGAATTTAGATATGTGGCCTGTTTCTGTAACATATTTTCTTTCGTCTACGGCGAACGATCAAAAATCTCCCAACTATTTGAGTTTATCAGTTTAGAACCAGATATCTTCATATGTATGAATGTTCCTTCGATTTATCTTATACCCTCTATAGAAGATATAATTTCCTTTCGATATTCATGAAATTTGGTAAAGAGTATCATATTTTAACAGTTAATATCTGTGTGAACAATATCCGTTCAAATTTACATATAGCCCGACATACTCGTATGGATGTGTTCCTTCTGATTTGGCATATATGTAAGCTCCATAGAAGTCATATTTTAGTCAAATGTACTCTATTTTGTACAATGGATTTTTTTTAATCCGAGAATGAACGATCTCTAGCAAGGTTGGAAAAATGCGTTTTCATGTTTTACTTTACATCATTATTAAATTTGACAAAAATAGATGTTCAAAATATCAACAAGAGAGCAACTTCAAAGGTTAAATAGATGAATACAGTACGTCCAGATTAATACAATGTGGTTTAAACCTTTTGTGCTTTATCAAAAACGAGCACTTGATGTTACGTCTTTTTTTCTTTCTTCTTTTTTCTTCAAAAAAAATCGTGATTTTTGGCCAAAAACTAATTTTCATTATTTGAGGGTTACGCATTTTTGGTGACGATATATCAACATTTTTGGAAAGGATAAAGTGTTACTAATAAATTCAGTTTTTATCGCAATCCAATGTACTACAATTCCACAATTTAACATATTTCGAAGAAAATCAGCATACTTTAAAATGACGTTATGTTATTTTAATCAACTATAAAAAAAGTCGACTTTTAGGTCCGATAAATCGACCTAGACGACTGAAACGAAATTCGGTTGATGAAAAGTCGAAAGTCGACTAGCCAGAACCATTCACTAATTCTGATATAGCCCCCATATAAATATATACTTCTTCCGCTTTTGCCCTTTAGCACCATAGAAGTAGTATTTTACATATATTTCATAGCCGTCACTTATATGTTCATTCCGATCTGGACTTTTATCACTTCAGAAGCTTTATTTTACATCCAATCGTTTTGAAATTATGCATTCTAGGGTTAATAATTTATATTCCGAAATTACATTTTGGTTAGTTATTTAAAAGAACTTCATTAAATGCAGAAAATATGTTCATACTTATGATTTGGAAGTACTTATAATGTTATTCTTTAGGAAGTACTTCTTTTATTTTTTGCTGGGAATTGAGAAACATTTTTCTGGAGAACTTTGTAATGATCGGAAGTAAAGTACAACTTCTATAGCGCTTTGTAACCAAATCTGGAGGAACATATATATGGAGGTTATATATAAATCTGAATCGATTTTCCTTGAATACTCATTCATGTAAAATAGAAACCTGTTTCTGTCGAATTTCCTACTGATCGGGTATAAAACACAGTATCTACAGCGCTTACATGTCAAATTGGGGATAACATATATATGGGGGCTATATCTAAATCTGAACCGATTTTCTCCGAATTTGGCAGTGTTTATTCATGTAATAACAAACCTCTTTCTGCCGAATTACGTACTGATCGGATATAAAATACAGTTTCTACAGCGCTTACATGTCAAATCGGGGGTAACATATATATGGGGGCTATATCTAAATCTGAACCGATTTTCTCCGAATTTGGCAGTGTTTATTCATGTAATAAGAGAACTCTTTCTGCCGAATTTCGTACTGATCGGCTGTAGAAAATACAGTTTCTACAGCGCTAATGTTGACATGGGCAGCGAAGCGCACCGGGCTCAGCTAGTAAAATATATTTGGAAAAATTTCTAAACAATAATTTTATTTGTATTTAAACACATATTTTATTTGAGAAATTTAGTATATCCGTTCCAAATACATTTTATTGATTTTCAAATAAAATTTATTTGTTCAGAAATATATAATATTTAAAAATACAGTTTCTACAGCGCTAATGTTGACATGGGCAGCGAAGCGCACCGGGCTCAGCTAGTAAAATATATTTGGAAAAATTTCTAAACAATAATTTTATTTGTATTTAAACACATATTTTATTTGAGAAATTTAGTATATCCGTTCCAAATACATTTTATTGATTTTCAAATAAAATTTATTTGTTCAGAAATATATAATATTTAAAAATTTGTGTTCCAAATATATTTTCTTTCGATTCAAACATATCAAAAAAGGTGATTTTGCCCCGTGTACAATCCAATAAAAAATGGACGTTATTATCTCGCCCCTTAACAGCTTATATTGTGAATACCATTTTTATATCCTCCACCATAGGATGGGGGGTATATTCATTTCGTCACTCCTTTTGTAACACCACTGAATATTGATCTGATTCCTACTATATTTTTTTGTGTGTTTTCGGTGTTATTTTCATTAAGTTTGAGTTGTTTTGTGAGGTCACATGCTATCCATGGTGGAGGGTATATAAGATTCGGCATGGCCGAACTTAACGCTTTTACTTGTTAAAATCCATAGAGTGACATATCAAAATTAAATAGCTCATAATATAAGTATATATTTATACATATTTAAGGTATATTATTTATTATTTAAGGTACAAGTATATAGATAGATATGCGCTCCAAATAAATATTATTGATTTTCAAATAAAATATGTTTGTTCAGAAATATATAATATTCAAAGATTTTTGTTTCACATATATTTTTTTCCAATTCAAACATATTAAAAATAGCAATTTTTCCCCTGGTATAATCCATGAAAATTGGAATTTTATAAAATAAAATCTTTTTTTATTTTTCTTGTTTTGGTTTCATAAAATAGTATGCCTCAAACTACACAAGGAAAGTTGTAATACGAGTAATATTTTAAAGACACCTCTATGTGCAGTTTAAAAAAAAGAATATGAACAGATTTGGGTAATTTTTGTAGTGATGAATTCTTGTCAAAAAATTCAAGCTTTAAAATTTCAGCGAAATAAGTTGATTAGAAAACGATTTTTTGGCTTTAAGAAAGATATTTGTCAGCTATATCAAAGCGTAAACCCATACATTTTCAATACCAACTACATATCTTATAATATGGATTGTAGCGTGATTTGAACAGACAGGCAGATTGAATTTGAATTTGCAACACGGAGTTACAAACGGAATGACAAAGTTACCATCCCCAATTGTATGGTGGAGGGTATACAAATATGCCCCTTACGATTTGAGGAAGTTATACATTCACAGCATTTTTCCAAATTTATCATAATGTAATCATAATATGTTTTTTAACATCTTTCCACCATTTACGAGTAGATATGAGCCGTACGAGAATTGTTCATACATTGTAGGAATTTATGAAAGATAACTACTTTAAGTGTTTTGTTTTAATCTTAAAATTTATGCCGATAACTAATTATTCAAGCCTATGTGAAAATTACATCAAATCAAAGAATATAGTCTTAATAATTGAAACTCTAGGCTTCGAATTGAAATTAAATAGCATTTTTACTTTCGCCGCCATTACTGCTTAACAAAAAAGATCATAATATCATGCTATTTACATTGAAAAACTTTGATTGAATTTATTTTATACCATTTATTTTTCGATTCTATTTCTTGAAAATTGAAAGAAGTTTTCAAGTGATATCGAAGTAGCTTTTGTTATTGTCAAATTAGCCATATTATCTGGGGGCACAACAATTTGCCAAGCTCTAAATGTTTCCCAAAACGGTTTAGAAAGTCAGTGCAACAGCAGTGGCATCGACATCGGGTTTGGCAATGTAAGTGTAAGTGGCAGCAGTCATGTGCCACTACCAGTGCCGTCAGTCACATTTAAACAAACGCACCACGAGTTACCTATGTATTTGCTTCATTTCACTTTGTCTATTGGTGCAATTTTTGAAATTGCTGCAGGTGTTTGAAAGAACATATGCCACATTTACTTATGCACTTGCTTGCACACACTCGCACACACACATACATACTCACATATACTGACATAAATTCAAAGTTTTTTTGCTTCGATTGTACCTTTGCTTTGGGGTCGGGTCGTTCCTGCAACTGATTGTTAGTTTGCTTTGCCCCCCAACACTGCTGATGTTGGCTTCTCTAGTAATTCTGCTGCAGTTCGATAATGTTACATGATTTTTTCTAAGAAAATAGTTTGGTCACAAACCGGTTTCCGACAAAAGGTAAATACAAGTACTCTAAATTATTTCGGAAGCGGTTAAACATACTCAAAAAGGTGATCGAAAGTTTGGCTCCAGGAAAATGCACCCCAAATTGAAAATGTAAGTGAGATCCAAATCATGGGCTGTATTTTCTTTACAAAAAGTGCTTTAGGAAATTACACTCCATCAAGAAAACCACACGAAATGAAAATGTTCCCCAAAAGTAAACTTAAAATGTTTATATTTGTACGCGGCAAAAAATCGCATTTTTTAATATGTACAAATCAAAAGAAACCAGTAAGGAAAGGCAGAAAGTCAGGCGGGGCCGTCTATATAATACCCTACACCTCCCTAACAATGCGATAATAATTTGAAATAATTGGTAAATGGGTAGGAACATATATATGTGGATATATCTAATTCTGAACCGATAATCGCTAAATTAAGCAATATTCGTTCCTAAATTGAGAAACATATTTGTGGAGAATTTTGTAATGTTCGGAAGTAAAGTGCAACTTCTATAGCGCTTTGTAACCAAATCAGGAGGAACATATATATGGAGGTTATATATTAATCTGAATCAATTTTCCCTGAATACTCATTCATGTAAAATAGAAACCTCTTTCTGTCGAATTTCGTACTGATCGAATATAAAATACAGTCTCTACAGCGCTCAGATGTCAAATCGGGGCTAACATATATATGGGGGCTATATCTAAATCTGAACCGATTTTCTCCGAATTTGGCAGTATTCCTTCATGATTTTCTCCGAATTTGGCAGTATTCCTTCATGTAATAAGAAACCTCTTTCTGTCGAATTTCGTACTGATCGGATGTAAAATACAGTTTCTACAGCGCTTGAATTTCAAATCGGGTGTAACATATGTATGTATGGGGGCTATAGCTAAATCTGAACCGATTTTCTCCGAATTTGGCAGTATTCCTTCATGTAATAGAAACCTCTTTCTGCCGAATTTCGTACTGATCGGATATAAAATACAGTTTCTACATATATATGGGGGCTATATCTAAATCTGAACCGATTTCCCCGAAATTTTGTATTGTCGCTAAGTGTATCACTAGACTACTCTCTGTCAATTTTTTACAAATCGGTTCAAAAATGTTGTTTATACAGTGCATATATGCCAAATCGGAGGTACATACATATGGGAGCTATATGTAAATCTGAACCGATTTTAACCAAATTATCTAGGGATGGTCCATGGGCCTAAATAAAGATATGTGCAAAGTTTCGTTGAGATCGGACCATAATTGCGACCTGTACTTTGATTACACGAATACATCTACAGACAGACAGACGGACATAGCTAAATCGACTCAGGAAGTGATTACAAGTCGATCGGTATAATAAACAATGGATCTATCTCTTCTCCTTTTGCGTGTTACAAACAAATGCACAAAGTTATAATACCTTGTACCACAGTGTGGTGTAGGGTATAAAAAATATATTTGAAACAAAAATTTTAAAATATATATTTTCTGAGCAATTACATTTTATTTTAAAATCAATAGAATATATTTGGAACGCATATACATATATATTACAACAAAATATGTTTGCACTAAATTTCTCAAATAAAATATGTGTTTAAATACAAATAATATTATTGTTTAGGAATTTTTCCAAATATATTTTATTTAAAAAAGATTTTCAAAACTTACGTTGACTTTTTATACCCTCACTTTTGTGTGGCGAGGCTATATATCATTTGCTACGGACAAAAAGTGTAACACATCGAAGGAGTGACCTAAGACCCCAAGTATGTTCGGCGGAAATCCGTATTAAGCCATTTTAAGTAATTTAGGCAATGTCCGTCCGTCTGTCTGTCTGTCTGGCTGGAGCGCACGATAACTCTCGAAAGGAGTGACGGATTGACTTCAAATTCGGTATGGGATAATATTTTTCTCTATCTCAAGCTAATTTGAAAGATGGACCATATTGGCCCACTCCTTATAGTACCTCCCTCACAAAGGTTTAAAATTTAGTGAAATATTGATTCTCTAATAACTTATATACTACTTATCCGAATCCTCTGTAATTCCACATATAGTAATAGTTTATTTGTCGCTATCAACTTGAGAAAAGTGGGTGAAGTTGCCGCACCCCTTTTGGTACCTCCCACACAAATGGACCATTATATACAAAAAGTTAACAGCTTGTAACATTAATAGCACTGCATAAAAATACTTGAAATTTTGCACAGGGTAATGCTTTTATACCGCCTACAGTCCTGTGAAAAATGGGCGTTATTGCCACGCCCCTTTGGTACCTCCCACACAAAGGTACCATTTTGTACAAAATGTTAAAAGCTTATAGCGTGAGTACCAATGTACGAAAATACTACAAAATTTTGCATAGTGTATCGCTTTTGATGTACCTATAATCCTGTGGAAAATGGGCGTTACCACCACGCCCCTTTTGATACCTCCCACACAAAATGGTAAAATTATACCAAAATTGAATAGCTCATAACGTTAATATACTAGTGCACATAAACGCTTATAATTCGGCACAGTTCAATGTTTTTAAAGTATCTACTTTTCAATGAAAAATAAGTGTATGTGATAAACCCCTTCTAATACCTCCCACACAAATTAACGCATTAATTCGTGTAATATTCCATATTACATTACCTTAGTTGGTTTAGACGACTAAAACGTTCTTACTTGTTCGACATTCAGTTTTAATTTTTCCTTGGTTTAGTTTTGTGTCCTTATTTATTTTTTTTGTGTCCTAGACCTAATAATTATTTTTTTGTATAGATTGTGGCATACTGTTATATAAAATCAAAACCAAAAATTTTTTTATGGATACATTTTTTTTTAAAAAAATTGTATTAAAAATGCTATTATCGTCGAAGGTTCTCTTAGTATTTGCACTATAATTTTTGGATTATATGTCCGACCAGGTCGATTTATGCGTTAAATTGAAGCTATTAATGTGGGCTACCAATGTTGGAAATATCTCTTTCACTTAGAAACAAAGGTTTAGTAACAGTCATTATACAAATTGGAAAAAGTTCATTTTTTTCAAAAAAAAAATAAAAAAATCCTGGGACGAAAAAAAGCTGAAAAAATCCAAAAACAAATATTTTATTTTATTTTTTAAAAGTTTGCATCCTAGCGAAGAAAATACTGCCTATTTGAAAAAAATCTATGGATAGATGTAGAAATTATAGCCCTTTTGGTAGAGGTAAGAGAATTTCAAAAAATCTTTTTTTTTAATTTCTGTTTAAATAGCGATTTTATTTATTACTTTTATTTATATTATGTACATTTGAGTTTATTTACACGAACGAGTTTCATTAGAAGTAATTGTGAGTTCTTTGTTGACGTTTAAAGATTTCGGAATCGGTTTCTCTAATGAGGAACCAAATATAATCTCCCATCATTTTTTCATCCCAGTGCCGCTCGATGGACTTCAATTCTTGGTGAAACCTTTCGCCATGTTCGTCACTTACGTCGCCAAGATTCTCGGGGAAAAAGTTTAAACGAGAATGCAAGAAATGAATTTTGAAGGAAATATTTAATAAGTTGGAAGAATACATACATATGTGTTATATACATAAATATAAAAAAATATATTTCTAACTAATTTTTTCATAATTTTTTAACAAATCATTAACCATTGTTTCATATTGCGGGCTTTTATTGGATCCAAGGAAATTTAAAACTACAAATTTTCTGAATTGACAGAAATTTTCTGAATTGACACAAAAATTTGCTATACGATGTAAAACTTTTCGGTCAGATGTACTTACTGAGCCATAAGTTATGGCCATATATATGAATTCAATTCATATTTTAAAAAATAGGCAATTTTATATTTTATTGGGAAAAAGTATATATAGTATATAATGCAAAATAAAGAAATAAATGTTTGTATTCGTCTTAAATGAAACATCCACAGAATGTTTTCGAGAAAATAATGGGTAAAAAAATTTGTATAATAGTGCTGCTACATTTCTCAAAGCTACACCATTTTTTATGAAAATTTCAAATCTTAGCCACATTTTTGGCAATCGCAAAGCTTGCATATAAAAACCTCCTTACGATGTAAATCTAATTTTGTACACTGTAAACTGCAAGAGGAATTTTGAGCCCGGCTTTTAGTAAAGGGTCCGCCAAATATCTTTTTTTTTTGAAAATGCTATAAAAAAAACTACTAAATATTTTCTCAAATTTCTTTTTTTATTTGAAAGTACAATCCTTCCGGTTAATAATGGAAAATAATTTCATTCAAATGGCAGCCTCGGCTGGCCATGCAGTAGCCTACACGATCGGTCCAATTTTTAAGCACATGATCGATTGTGTGCACCTGTATTTCACCAATGGCTTCACGAATATTGTCCTTTAAAGCGTCAATTGTCTCTGGCTTGTCGGCGTAGCACTTATCTTTTAGGGCACCCCACAAATAATAGTCCAACGGTGTCAAATCGCAGCTCTGAGGTGGCCAAACGACATCAGCTCTGCGGCTGATACTGCGATCTTCAAAACCAGTAAGGAAAGGCTAAAGTCGGGCGGTGCCGACTATATAATACCCTACACCACTCTCGTAATATTGAATAACTCTGATATATAAATTTTGTAATTCATGTATAAATTGTTTACATAAATTTACTTTTGGGACATTTTATACTTAAATAATACCCTGTACCACAGTGTGGTGTAGGGTATAAAAACGATTGGATCTAAAGAGCCAAATCGGATGAAAAATATATATGGGAGGAGCTATATCTAAATCTTAACCGATTTTCTTCAAATTCGGCAATGTCGGTTCATGGGTCAAGAAACTCTACCATTCTAAATTTCAAAACGATCGGATGTAAAATACAGCTTCTATAGGACTAAAGGGCCAAATCGGACGAAACATATATATGGGAGCTATAGCTAAATCTTAACCGATTTTCTTCAAATTCGGCAACATTGGTTCATGGATCAAGAAACTCTACCGTTCTGAATTTCAAAACGATTGGATGTAAAATACAGCTTCTATTGGACTAAAGGGCCAAATCGGACGAAAGATATATATGGGAGCTATATCCAAATCGACTCAGCTAGTGATTCTGAGTCGATCGGTATACTTTAAGGTGGGTCTAGCTGTGTTATTTTCAGGTGTTACAAACATCTACCGTGAAACAAACATATAATACCCTGTACCACAGTGTGATGTAGGGTATAAACAGGGCGCAAAACATCGAGTGTAGCTTCAGCTGTGTGGCACGTAGCGCCGTCCTGTTAAAACGAAATGTTGCCAATATCCTCCTCTTAAATTTTTGTGAACAAAAATTCGCTCAAAATGGCCCTATAACGATCACCATTAAATGTAACGGCCACTCCTTGCTCATTTTCGAAGAAAAATGGCCCAATGGCCCAATTATGCCTCTGGACCAAAATCCGCACCAAACAGTGACTCGTTTTGGGTGTATCGGCTTTCCAATGTATGCGTGCGGATTTTCTGTGCCCCAAATGCGACAATTTTGCTTGTTTACATACCCGTCAAGATCAAAATGAAAAAATCAAAATCAAATGAAAATCAAAAATGACAAAAAAAATTGAAAATCAAAATTTTCAAAGTAATGTCGCAATATTTCCAAGCGTTGTTCAAGCGTATACACAACCATATTCGTTCAGCGGAAGGATAAAACTAATTATCTGTCAAATCAGACATGAGCTAAGTGTTACCATTCACGAAATAAGCACTAGTTGAAAAAAACGTTAGATGGCGGACCCTTTATAATAGATTTTGGGGAAAAGCTAAATAAATGGTTTTTGTAGATTTTCGAATTTATTTTGGGAATTGTTGGATGTTCCTTTACAAATATAATAATGTTAGAATTAGCCGCGATTTCAGGTGTCAAGAAGTGCAAATGACAAAAAAATAATTTAAATTAATTAATTTGTCAATATTTTACGGATTTATAAATTTCCGTCTGCGTTTTTTTTTAATTTTTTCCCGATCCTTTCCAACGAATTGGAATATGTTAAATCCGGATAATTTGATATTTGACGAAAAAATAGATATACTCACTCCGATATTCACAAAATACTACACGCTGAAAAAATATCGCACAAACATATTCGACTTGAAACATATATTGAAACATATTTCCTGTGTAAGTGTAGCTGTAATATGAATCGAGTTATTAATGCCATAATGTTCCCCATCTTCGATTACGTATTGTGACTCATTTTGGTGATGATCCCTCGTTTAGTTATCTATATAAAGCAGTAAAGTATATCGATACAAACCTTTAAAATTCTCTCCTGAAAAGTTTCAAAAACAGACATATGCTGTTATGCCTTGTGACCACAGATATATTTGCCAAGAAGTTGTTCTAAACAAATCGTTTTTTCGTCCTAACATTTTTTATTTGGAACTATTATTTCCGAAACAAAGGTTAATTTGTATTTAAAAACTGTGGCTATGTATCAATACCTTAATTTGAAAGGCAAGATTTCTGTTTCTCAGATGTTCAAAGTGAATTTTTTTAGAAACAAAAGCTAATGATGCTTATGAAATTTTTAACTGTAAAGTATAACACTTAAACGTAGGAAAAATTTAAACAAAAATTTAAAAATCGGGTTTAAATAAAATATGTCTTGAGAAGTTCTTAAACAATAATTTTGTTTGTGTGTAAACACATATCTATTTGAGAAAGTCCGTTCACAATATTATATATAATATATTAATATATACGTTCCTAACAAAATGTCTTGATTTTCAAATAAAATGTATTTGTTTACAAATAAAGGGTTTTCCAATAGGGATTATATGATTTTGAAGTGACGTTTCGGCCATTTTTAATGTCATGATCGTCATAATTGTATCAGTATTGTTTACAATTTCATCATGGAGAGATATACGCAAGAACAACGTTTACGAATTATTCAGTTTTATTATCAAAATAATCGTTCTCCAATTGCAACTTTTCGTGCGCTAAGTCCACTTCCCAGTAGACCTACGACCTTGACACCCATGAGGAATATTTTAGCTGTCGTTAAGAGCTATCTATTTTCCATTGACCGATTCCCAATCCGACGTACCGTTAAGGAGCTAGAGCAAAAATAAGCTCTATCCGTTCACATTTGAAAATGATGCTAAGTCCATTTTTTTTGTTTAAATCAAAAAAAAAAAAAAAAAACACTTTCAAGTCGACCTGCGATCTTGACACCCATGAGCAATATTTTAGCTCTCGTTAAGAGCTATCTTTTTGCCATTGACCGATTGTGACTACGTGCCACACAGCAAATGAAACAATTGAATTGTTGCGAGAAAAGTTTGGAGATTCGATTATTTCAAGAAATTGTGATATTGAATGGCCTCCAAGAAGTTGTGATTTAACACCATTAGACTATTTCTTGTGGGGTTATTTGAAGTCATTGGTCTTTCGAAATAAGCCAGACTCTCTTCAAGCTTTACAAGTCAATATTGAACGTGCCGTTCATGACATACGACTTGATTTAGTGGAAAAAGTGCTCGAAAATTGGGTTAATCGAATTCGTTCCTGCAGAAGAAGTCGTGGAGGCCATTTGAATGAATTTCATAGCGATGCCAAAAAACAACTATTTGATGTCCAGTCTGAGGTCAAACTGGACATAAAACCGCGTCTTCAAATTTCTAAAGCATTTTAAAACCAGTAAGGAAAGGCAGAAAGTCGGGCGGGGCCGACTATATATTACCCTACACCTCTCTAACAATGCGATAAGGGTCATTGCCATAATAATTTGGAATAATTGGTAAATGGGTAGAAACATATTATCTAATTCTGAAACGATAATCGCTAAATTAAGCAATATTCGTTCCTAAATTGAGAAACATCTTTCTGGAAAATTTTAATGATCTGAAGTAAAATACAACTTCTATAGCGGTTTGATACCAAATCAGGAGGAACAATCAATATAAATCTGAACCGATCTTCCCTGAATACTCATTCATGTAAAAAGACCTCCTTCTGTCGAATTTCGTACTGATCGCATATAAAATACAGTCTCTACAGCGCCTACATGTCAAATCGGGGGTAACGTATATATGGGGGCTATATCTAAATCTGAACCGATTTCTTCCAAATTTAACAGTGTTCATTCATATAATAAGAAACCTCTTTCTGCCGAATTTCATACTGATCGGATATAAAATAACATTTTTACAGCGCTTACAAGTCAAATCGGGGGTAACGTATATATGGGGGCTATATCTAAATCTGAACCGATTTTCTCCGAATTTAGCAGTATTCCTTCATGTAATAAGAAACCTCTTTCTGCCAAATTTTGCACTGATCGGATATAAAATACAGTTTTTACAGCGCTTACATGTCAAATCGGGGGTAACATATATATGGGGGCTATCTCTGAATCTGAACCGTAATAAGAAACCTCTTCATGTAATAAGAAACCTCTCTTTGCCGAATTTCGCACTGATCGGATATAAAATAAAATTTTTACAGCGCTTACATGTCAAATCGGGGCTAACAGATATATGGGGATCGTCCTTGGGCCAAAAAAAAGATATGTGTAAAGTTTCGTCGAGATCGATTGCGACCTGTACTTTGATTACAAGAATACATGCACAGACGGACAGACAGACAGACAGATAGACAGACGTACATACAGACAGACAGACGGACATAGCTAAATCGACAGAAAGTGATTCTAAGTCGATCGGTATAATAAACGATGGGTCTATTTCTTCTCCTTTTGGGTGTTACAAACAAATGCACAACGTTATAATACCCTGTACCACAGTGTGGTGTAGGGTATATTTCAGATTGTGGTCAGCGTACCAGTGACCAAAACTATTTTCACTTTGTCTGTACTTTAAAAGTCCTTATGAGCTTTGATCCTACTAATTTATGAGTATACGAGTGTACTGATCTCCAACGGATGGGGTTTTACACCAGGCGACTTTTGACCGCTTGGCCGTTGCGGCTCCTATAAGAGATAGAAAGCTAGAAAATGTTGCTTATGTATAGAGTGTTGAATAGCCTACGGCCTACCCGCATATCGTAGTCGATTTTAGCTTTTTTTTGTAATCAGCTTAGCAGCGACTAAAGGAATATTCACTGCATTTAAAAATTATTATTTTAAAACCAACCGTTATATCTGAGGGAAAAAAGTTTTTTAAAAGGGACATAATTAAGTGTGAAATTTTCTTTCTTATCTGCTTTTTATACTTTTTATTGAAAAAAAAAAAATCGGATGTATCGATCTATGTTTATTGTGCAGCGAACTCTTATTTGTTTCTATTTTGTCAGATATCTCGAAATTGAAAACTAATAAATGGCTTCCACTTATCAAATTCAGCGCATACAATTAAAAAAATTGTTTCGGATACAGTACACCATTTTCAACTGTAATTCGAAGATTCCATTACATCAACTGAAATTCGAGTTTTTCCATTTGAAATTCCCAATCGACATTCGAAAAACATCAATTGAAATTCATAGCTTCTCTATATAAAATGATGTGTTTCGAATTTCAATTGATGTGTTTCTAATCTAACCGCCACCAATCTTCATACCTAATGTGGGAGATATAACTAAAATGGTAATTGATTTAAATAAATTGATTTCTTCTTCTGAATATAGTTACAAATCTTTGAGAGATGGTCAGGTTAGGGTTGTTATTAAAACAGTTGATAGCTATCGAAAAGTTGTTAAGTCCTTAGAATCTACTGGAAAGAGTTATCATACTTTTCAACTGAAGCCGGATAGAGCCTACAGGGTTGTGATTAAAGGCCTTCATCATTCAACCAGTATATCTGATATAAAGGCTCATCTCATAACTCTTGGACATGAAGTGCGAAGTGTTCGGAATATTGTCAGCCGTGTTACGAAAAATCCACTACCGATGTTCTTTGTCGACCTAGATCCGAAAGCGAACAACCAGGAAATATTTAACATCCGCGCAATTGATAATGCAATCGTTAAAGTAGAGGCTCCCAATAAGTCTGATGACATTGTCCAATGTTACCGATGCCAAGAATTTGGGCACACGAAATCATATTGTCGTAAACCATTTAGATGTGTTAAATGTGGCTTAAATCACTCAACCACTGAATGTAAAAAAACACCTAGCACTCCAGCCAAATGTGTACATTGCGATGAAAGCCATACGTCAAGCTACAAAGGTTGCAAATTTTATCAAAACCTAGTCCACAAAAGAACAATTAGATCTACGAGACATAATGTGGAATCTTCAAATTTCAACAGAAATAATTATTTTGCTCAAACAAACAACAACAATGTACAAAATTCAATGACTTACTCGCAAGTAATAAGAGGAACTGAAGTTAACGAAAATACGTTACTGCAAAGAATCGAAACAATGCTTCAGAAACAAATAGAGTTAACAAATACTCTTATAAATATGATGTCTATGTTAATGACAAAGATATGCAATTAGATTTGATAATTGCCGAGTGGAATGCAAATGGCATTTCTAATCATTTAAATGAAATAGAAGTATTTCTTAATCTCTACAATGTAGATATATTTTTGGTTTCTGAAACACATTTAACTTCCAGGTCATTCCTTCGCATAAAAGGATATGACATAATAATGTCCAATCATCCAGATGATAGGGCCCACGGTGGATCTGCAGTACTTATTAACTCGAGAATAAAATATGAAACTTTAGATGTTGTTTCAGAAAGCTATCTCCAAGCGGCTGGAGTGAAAATAATGTGTCAAAATAACAGCAAAGTTTCAATATATTCTGTTTACTTTCCACCCAGATTCAGTGTGAACTGTGGTATGTATGATAACTTTTTTAAAAGTATAGGTAGTAAATTTATAGTTGGCGGAGATTTTAACGCTAAGCACGTTTGGTGGGGATCCAGACTAAATAACCCAAAAGGAAAACAATTATACGAGTGTGTCACCAAAAACAATTACATTACACTTTCCACAGGAAAGCCTACGTATTGGCCCGCCGATCTTGGAAAAATACCTGATTTATTAGATTTTTTTGTCTGTTTTGGTATACCACAACAGCTGCTTGATATTACTGCTTGCAACGACTTAAGCTCTGATCACACACCAATTCTGCTGAATTATAAATCGACACCATGTAAACTGTCAAATAGCAAACCACTAATATCACCGAACACGGATATACAAAGTTTTCAGAATTGGATTGATAACCATATAAATCCCAATTTATCTCTTAAAACAGGAATTGAAATAGATGACGCTGTTGAGTCTTTTGTCAAATTAATTCACGAAGCTGCTTTTCAATCTACCCCAACAGAAGCTGGAAACAGTATTTCAAACATTCACATTTCTCTCGAAATAAAAATAATTAATAAAACTAAAAAGACGACTGAGAAAGTTGTGGCAAAGATCGCGTCTTAGGACCGACAAAACTAATTTTAACCGAGCAGCTCAGCACCTTAAAAAACGCTTAAGAGATACCAAAAGTGATTGTATCGGAAACTACCTCAAAGATCTCAGTCCCTTGAACAACAATGAGTACAACTTATTTAAAGCGACCAAATATTTGAAGCGACCACAAAAACGGAATATTCCCATAAAAAGACCTAACGGATCCTGGTGCAGATCCGACCTTGAAACCGCCGAGGCTTATAAAGAATTCCTTGAGGAAACATTTAAACCGTTTTCACTCTGCAGTGCTACTGATAGCCAGAAAATCGATGACTTTCTTGATATCTCATGTCAAATGACTCCACCTATAAAACCGTTCACTTACAAGGAAGTAGTGCAAGAAATAAAAAAGTTGAATGCCAAAAAGTCACCTGGATATGACAACATTAACGCAAAAATTTTAAAATCTCTGCCAAAAAAGGGTATTGTATTTCTCACAATTATATTCAACTCCATTGTAAGAATGTCACATTTTCCATCTCAGTGGAAACATGCTAAAATTATAATGGTGAGAAAGCCAAATAAACCTGAAAATAAGCTTAGTTCATATCGGCCAATAAGTTTACTACCCATATTTTCCAAAGTTTTCGAGAGGCTTTTTCAGAAGAGATTGTTTCCTATTTTGGATGCTTTAAATGTTATACCTGATCATCAGTTTGGTTTTAGACGCGATCATGGTACTCCGGAACAATGCCATCGAATTGTGAATGTCATAAGGGATTCTTTAGAGAAAAAAATGTATTGCTCATCTGCGTTTTTGGATGTCAAGCAAGCATTCGACAGAGTCTGGCACAGCGGATTGCTTTTTAAACTGAAAACTTTATTTCCAGCTCCTTACTATTTACTGCTGAAATCGTACTTAAATCAACGAAGTTTTTATGTATCTGTCAATGGTGATGAATCTGAAATTGGAAAAATACAATCTGGAGTACCTCAAGGCAGTGTTATGGGTCCGATACTATACACTATATATACGTCCGACATGCCAGTTAATTCCGATGTTACAGTGGCAACATACGCTGATGATACTGCAATCTTAGCTACTAGTTCCAACCCCGTGGAAGCTTCAAATTCAGTACAAAAACAACTTGACCAACTTCAGATTTGGTTCAATATGTGGAACATTAATGTCAACCCTGAAAAGTCAACAAATGTAACTTCCGCTCTCAGATCAGGGGATTGCCCACCTCTTACTCTAAATGGAGTCATAGTTCCTAGTTCAAGCAGTGTGAAATATCTTGGACTTTGTATAGATCGGCGACTAACATGGAATGAACACATTAAATCGAAGAGAAAACAGGTTGACATAAAAACGAAGAAAATGTATTGGTTACTAGGTCCAAAATCGCAGTTAAGTCTAGAGAACAAAGTTATACTATATAAAACTACATTAAAACCTGTATGGTCATACGGCATCGAATTATGGGGAACGGCCAGCAACTCCAACATCGAAATCTTACAAAGATATCAGTCTAAAACTCTTAGATTGTTATCAAACGCGCCCTGGTTTGTGAATAACAACTGTATTCATAATGATCTTAGCGTACCGAAAGTTAAAGACGAAATAACAAGGTTCAGCACCAACTACCTCAAAAGATTAAGCAACCATCCAAATACCCTAGCCATATCCCTTTTAGATGATAGTAACGAAGTCAGAAGATTGAAAAGAAATCATATACTAGATCTCCCATTCAAGACTGAATATTCTGTTTTACAATTATATGTATAAACCAACAATGTAAATACTAGATCTACTCGTATGTTAAGCTCGTTGGATCTTAACAACTCTGTTAATTTTTAAATTATTATTAAATTTGCTCATTATTTTATATATAAATAGATTGCAAATAAAGACATATCGTAAAAAAAAAAAAAAAAAAAAAAAAATATTATTATTCTAATTTCAAATGATATTATTCGAATTTCAATTGATGTGTTTTGAATTTAAAATTAAATGTTTCGAATTTCAAATTAAATGTTTCGAATTTCAAATTAAATGTTTCGAATTTCAAATGATGTTTTTCGAATTTCAATAGGGAATTTTCGAATTTCAATTGACTTTTTTCGAATTTTAAATGAAATATCTCAGTTTCAATTGATCCCATTCGAAATTTAATTGATTTTTTAGAATAACAATTGAAAATGGTGTGGATAGCCAAATCTATGTCCCATTACAAATGGTTTTATCTCACCTTTCGACGATGTGTTAAACTTTTATTACTCGTAAGTGATATACATATACTAGTAATAACAGTTTGGGAGATATTTAAAAATGTATGTAGTAATGCTACAATTAATTATTCAATTACAGTGAATTATTAAGCGATCGTTAGAATATATCTTTTGCAATAAATGTTATTTATAAGTTCGCTTTTGAATTTTTTAAATATCTCAAATACCGTTAGACTTGACATCTTGTAAAAACCGGGTTTTTTATGTTTGTGACCCTTCTTTCTGCCGATTTTTCTCTTATTTCTTTTTTTCCTATTTCTGCCCTCTGATGTCCTTTTTTTGTTGTTGTTATTGCTGCCAACATTAAGCTGTTAAAATGGCATAGTTGAAGTTGTTGCTACTGCTGTTGTTGTTGCTGATGTTCTGTTGCTTTTTGCCACCAAAGTTTCGCTTTGGATTTCCCTCCTGCAATTGCCATCGCCACTGCCATTCGCATTCTTACCCATCATCATGTTTTGAAGTTGTGACTGGTCATTTTTGTCTACTTTTGTGCATCGAAGGGGGGAAATGGGAAAAAAGTTCAAAGTTCTTGTGGCAATCATGTTCGACTGTTCAAATACGTATAGAACACACGTACATACACACCAAAGATTTGAACAAGAAAAAATCGTACACACACAAACACACAGAGGGAAAACACAGCTGAAGGAAAAACACATAAAAACTTTGCTTATATTTCTCATAAACTCTTAAGGAAATGTCGTGTTTTTCTGCATTCCAACCATTTTATCATACACCATTTGTGAGTTGTGGCAGGAAAAAAAATGTGCTCAGAGCTTTTGGTGCGAAGCCACAGTCTGCGATGGTAAAATTGGGCCTAGAGAAAAGCCTGAACAGAGATGATACGTCATCATATGTGACGTATAACGTACGTTTGTGACGTATACGACATCCTTATACAACGGTGTAAATCTAATGTTGGAAGCTTGACATTTTCGCAAACATGAAATTATGGAAAAATCAAGAAAACATATTTTATATTGAACATTTTAGTTTTATTTTCACTTCAATCGAATCATAATATTCAATAAGAGGTCTTTTGTTTCGATAATTATACCCTCACTTTAGTGTGACGAGGGTATATATCATTTGCTACGGAAAAAAGTGTAACACATCGAAGGAGTGACCTAAGACCCCAAGTATGTTCGGCGGAAATCCGTTTTGGGTCATTTTAAGTCGAATGAGCAATGTCCGTCCGTCTGTCTGTATGTCTGCCTGTCTGTCTGCTGCGCACGATAACTCTCGAAACGAGTAACCGATTGACTTCAAATTTCGTATGTGGTAATACTTTTTTCTATCTCCGGCTAAGTTGGTCCATATTGGTCCACTCCTTCTGGTACCTCCCCCACAAAGGGTTAAAATGTTGTGAAATATTGATTCTTTAATAACTGCTATTATACGTATTCGAATCTTCTGAAATTCCATACATATTATTAGTTTGTTAGTCGCTATCAACTCGAGGAAAATGGGCGAAATTGCCCCCCCCCCCCCTTTTGGTACCTCCCACACAAATGCACCATTTTGCACTAAAAGTTAAAAGCTTATAACATTAATACCAGTGTTTATAAATACTTGAAATTTTGTACAGTGTAATGCTTTTATAGTGCCTACAGTCCAGGGAAAAATGGGCGTTATTACCGCGCCCCTTTTGGTACCTCCCACACAAATGCACCATTTTGCACCAAAAGTTAACAGCTTATAACATTAATACCAGTGTGTAAAAATACTTGAAATTATGTACAGCGTAATGTTTTTATAGTGCCTACAGTCTATTGAAAAATTGGCGTTATTGTCAAGCCCCTTTTGGTACCTCTCCCACAAAGGTACCATTTTGCACAAAAAGTTAACAGTTTATAACATTAATATCAGTGTATACAATTACTTGAAATTTTGTACAGTGTAATGCTTTTATAATGCCTATAGTCCATTGAAAAAGTAGCGTTATCACCACGCCCCTTTTTGTACCTCCCACACAAAATGGCCAAATTATACCACAATTTAATATCTCAACGTTAATATACCAGTCCATATACACGGTTACAATTCGGCACAGTGCAATGTATTTAAAGTATCTACTATTCAGCGAAATATAGGTGTATTTCTTAAACCCCTTCTGGTACCTGCCACAAAAATTGACAGAATAATTTGTGTAATATTCAATATTACATTACTCACAAAGTGAGGGTATACCTTAGTCGGTTTACCCGAATGAAACTTTCTTACTTGTTTTAAGAAAACGTCAATATTTGTAGATCTTTCTGGGTCCAATAGAATTCAAAAACCTAATGTACATAAGTCCAGTTGGAGAAATATGAATAATATTTGAATTAATTTCAAGCAAAAAAAAAAACAATTTCAACTACTTTTCGTACGAAAATGTTAATACTTTTGGTTTGCAAAGCGCCTTATCCCCTAAAGCAAATAAAACAAAAAGAAAATAAGAGAAAATGCAAACATGAAACTAAAAAAGATTCCATCAATGAAATGTAAGTTATTCAGGGTTGTTGTGGAATCCGATTGCTGTCGGAATCGGAATTGAAATCGAGAAAAAAAAAATAACTTTCTGTGACACAAAATTTATTTTTTTTCTCGTCGTGGAATTCGACTGTTGTTCAAATTGGAATTGAAATCGAAAAAAATAACCTTTTGTGACACCAAAGTTATTTTCTTTCTCGGTTTCAATTCCGATTCCGACAACAATCGGATTCCACAACAACCCTGATTATTTTAATGTTATATTTAAGAATAATAATTGTTATATATTTAAAGGGTCAAACACAGAAACATTCATCAAGCCAGATAGATGATGGTCAATTAAATTTTTTTTGCTTTAATATGTTTTATTTATTTTCACTATATTCACTACCGCCAATCAGAATCTGGAGTCGAACCGATATTGTTGACGGCGGTGGCTGAAACAGCTGTTTCTGATTTCTATGCTGCCATATTTTTGATAGTGTTTTTCGGTTTTCATTTTCTTTCGGTTTCATTTTCTGTAGAAGCAAAACTAAAGCGATACGATTTTGAAAAACGAACCAATTTCGAACAAAAGCTGTGACATGCCTGATAATTGTGCATGGGATCATCAATAACACATGGTGACAAAAACGGTTGTTATACGGCATTTAGCTTCATATCGTAATGAAGTTCTCAACTTAAAAAACTAAAATTTAAAAATTAAAAACATTTAAAAAAATAGAAAGGTTACCCCATATATTTAAACATAACTCTAGAAATATTTGCCAGATTTGTTCAAAAGTGTATAAAAAATTTTTAAAGTGAAGTTTCCTTTAACTTCTTTTAGTATCAGCCTTCAACAGTTTCGATGATATGTGACAAGTTTTTGTGGAACAAGTAAGAAATTTCAGTCGGGTAAACCTACTTAGGTATACCCTCACTTTGTGAGCAATGTAAATATGCACTGGTATATGTACTAATATAATGAGCTATATGATTTTGGTATGTCTTGGCTCTTTTTGTATGGAAGGTACTAAAGCAGGTGTGGTCATAACTCCCATTTTTTTCACAGGACTGTAGGAATTTTAACAAGTAAAAGCGTTAAGTTCGGCCATGCTGAATCTTATATACCCTCCACCATGGATAGCATGTGACCTCACAAAATAACTCAAACCTAAAGAAAATAACACCGAAAACACAAAAAATATAGTAGATGAGAACATTAGGAACAAGTTAGATGCTATATATGGGAGCTATATCTAAATATGGACCGATATGGCCCATTTGCAATCCCAAACAACCTGCAACTATAAGAAGTATTTGTACCAAATTTGATCAACCTAGCTCTATTATTGCGGACTGTAGCGTGATTACCACAGACGGACGGACGGACGGACATGGCTAAATCGTCTTAGAATTTTACGACGATTAAGAATATATATACTTTATGTGGTCTCTGATCAATATTTAGAGGTGTTACAAACGGAGTGACAAAATTAATATACTTCCCATCCTATGGTGAGGATATAAAAATATATTATAGATGAGAACAGTAGGAAACATACAGTAGATGATAACAGTAGGAATCACAGCAAGTTAGATGCTATATATGGGGGATATATCAAAACATTGACCGATATGGCCCATTTGCAATCCCAAACAACCTGCAACTATAAGAAATATTTATACCAAATTTGATCAACCTAGCTCTATTATTGCGGACTGTAGCGTGATTACCACAGACGGACGGACGGACGGACAGACGGACATGGCTAAATCGTCTTAGAATTTTACGACGATTAAGAATATATTTACTTTATGGGGTCTGAGATCAATATTTAGAGGTGTTACAAACGGAATATACCCTCCATCCTATGGTGGAGGGTATAAAAACTATACACTGGGCAAAAAAATTGAGTATATATGTATTGAATTCACGATAAAAGCTGTTAACTTTGTAAATGGTATATTTGTGTGGGAGGTCCCAAAAGCGGCGTGATAATAACGCCCATTTTTAGACAGACTGTGGGTACTATAAAAACATTACACTGTACAAAATTTTAAGTATTTGTAGACACTAGTATTAATGTTAAATTTTGTAGACTTTCCGTACAAAATGGTACCATTGTGTTGGAAGTACCAAAAGGGCATGGCTATAACGCCTATTTTTCTCTGGATTGTAGGTACTATAAAACCATTACACTGTACACAATTTCAAGTATTTTATGCACTGGTATTCAAGTTATAAGCTGTTAACTTTTTGTGCAAAATAGTACATTTATGAGGGAGGTACCAAAACGGTCGTGCCGTCCTCTTTCACTGGACTCTAGGTACTATAAAAGTATTACACTCTACAAAATGTCAAGTATTTGCATGAAACGGTATTAAATAAATTAGCAGTTAAGTTTTGGTGCAAAATGGTCCATTCGTGTGGGAGGTAACAAACGGGGCGTGAAAACTTCGTCAATTTTTCCCGAGGTGATAGTGACTAATAAACTAATACTATGTGTAGAATTTCAGAAGATTCAAATTTGAAGTCAATCGGTTACTTCTTTCGAGAGTTATCGTGCGCACCAGCCAGCAGACAGACAGACAGACGGACGGACGGACATTGCTTATTCGACTTAAAATGACCCAAAACGGATATCTGCAGAACATATTTAGGGCCTAAGGTCACTCCTTCGATGTGTTACACTTTTGGCCCGTAGCAAATGATATATACCCTCGTATCACTAAAGTGAGGGTATAAAAATTGCAATTTAAAAAAAGTAATAATTTTAATTAAAAATTCCCTTTAGTCATAAAATCATGAATAAAGCATAGTTTTATTTAAAATTATTACTTTTCTTTGAAATCATTATATTATTACAATGATATATCCGAAACTCTCGAGGGGTCGTAAATAATGGATAATTTATCGTGAGGTTTGATTTAAAATATAAAATAAAATATGTAAACTTGAACTTACAATTTTTATTATAAAATAAAATATTTATGGCATTTACTAAAGGGTGGGTCATTTCAAATTTTTAATTTGAACTACCGATTACTTTGACTTGTGATTTCAGCCTTTTGGAGGATTTTCTGTGGGGAGCCATTAAGGATATGTGTTAAGCAAAGCATCCAGAGACAAAAGCGTTGAAATATGAAATCCAAGTTGCCATTGAAGGGATTCGACCTGAAACAATCGAAAATGTACCTAAAAATGGGGTTGATCGGATGAGGTACTGCCGAGCCAGTCGTATTAGTAATACGCGCTGAAAAAATCGCTTCTGTAGTATATTCGCCATTATTTCAGTTGGCGTCGTCGACTTCGTCACATCATTTTCGTCATATCTATGAAGTTCTAGCTTTGTCATCCTTACGCCACAACGAATGTTTTTGGTATCCATGAACTAACAAAAACCCTTTTTATAACTTAAAAATATTTACAAATTTCACAATTTATGAAGTCGTCAATCTAAACAGTGTCGACTAAGAATCGACGACGCCAACTGGAATAAGGGCGATTGTCCCAAACATATTCGACTTGGAACGTATATATGTTTATAACACTAACATATTATATTTGGTACACACAAAAATAATATATTTGAGAAGATGTTGTTCTAAACAAATCTTTTTTTGCATCCCAATATGTTTCTATTTGGGACTATTATTTCCGAAACAGATATTTATTTGCATTAAAAAAAATTAAATGATTGATTTAAAACAGATGTAAATGCTGCATACGGTATTATGGGAAACCAAGTAAAACTAAAACTGAAATTCGATAGTGTCAACAAAACTTTTAAAAATCTTTTTTAAATAAAATATATTTGGAGAAACTCCTAAACAATAAATTAATTTGTATTTTAACACATATTTTATTTGAGAAAATTAGTTTTTTATGCGTTCCGTTATTGATTTTCAAATAAAATGTATTACCTCAGAAATATATTATTTTTAAAAATTTGTCTTCCTAATATATTTTCTTTCGAAAGGCGATTTTGCCCCGTTCAAAAGAAATTTGAAAAAATTATCAGTACTTTTTGTTATATATATAGCTGATTATAAAGCTGATTTGTATATATTTATAGCTGATTAAAATTTAAAATGGCCCACCCGTATGACAAAGCAGTTTGATATGAGTCACGCGTGAATGGTAAAAAAAGCTACTCCCATACAAATACAGCATTTTGCACAAAAAGTTCAGTGTTAGCTTGTGACTAATGGAACAAACAAAATTATATTTTTCTCAACGTGAAAGTGATATTACCAACATTTGGAGTCCTTACACGGGGCAAAATCGCATTTTTTGATTTGTTTGAATCGAAAGAAAATATACTTGGAACACAAATTTTTAATTATTATATATTTTCGAGCAAATAGATTTTATTTGAAAATCAATAAAATGTATTTAGAACGCATATGTTAATATGTTAGAATAAAATATATTTGCGAACTAATTTTCTCAAATAAAATATGTGTTTAAATACAAATAAAATTATTGTTTATGAATATTTCCAAATATATTTTATTTAAAAAAACAGATTTTCAAAACTTTGCTGAATTTTTCGAACTTTAGTTTTAATTTTTTCTATGTTTTCTAATTATGCTTTCCTATTAAAAATGGCATATTTAGCATTAACTTCTATTTGAAACCACTTATTTTTATTTTCTAACTATTCCCAGTCATTATTTTCAATTATAAAAAAATTTTACTAACATTAAAAATTTCAAAATTTTACCTTTCAATTGTTGAAAACTTGAAACAATTAAAGAATAGATATATATTCACGCAAATAGATCTTTGTTTGGGAAATAACATATGCAAATAAAAAATATTAGGATGGAAACATAGTTTTGTCTAGAACAACATCCTCCCAAACATATAATATTTGTATGTGTCAAATGTTATTTATTTGGAGTGCACCCTAAAAATATATATGTTTCAAGCAGAATATGTTTGGGACAGTATACTACAGAGGCGATTTTTTTCAGCGTGTATAATTTCCTTTATTTTAAAGGGTAGCAAGACTCTATCGGGCTTATACTTCAATGGTCCAAATACTGAAGGTACAATCCATGAAAATTGGAATTAAATAAAAATTAAAAAAAAAACTTTATCATACAAATTTTTTGTTATAGTTTCATAAAATAGTTGGCCTTAATCTACAACAGAAAAAGTTTTTATGTCTCGGACACAGGGTACCATTCATTTCGCCAGACTTTAGCACTTCTTTACAGTTTTTTTATTTTTTAACCTATTCCGGAGCTTCTCAAATGGTGGTCCGTGGAGGCGTATTAGGCGGCTGTGACGTCCCGATGAGTATAAGGTACATTAAAGTTTTGATTGGAAAAAGAATTTAGTTTAATTCAAAAAATATTATTCGGAAAAAATATAATATTCAAAACAGATTGGAATTGGATTCGTATGGAAATAAGCAATAAACGTACTGAGATGCACCAACGCTTGTCTTAATTTGGTTAATACATAAACATTCCTTAAAATAGAGCTATATTTGGCGATTTGAGAGAATGTGTTGTGTATTTATTTTAATTCAGTTATAGAAGAAATTAAATTAGTAGTTTCTCAAAAATATATGTCTATTCATCAATATACATTTTGTTCCCTTCAAAGTAATCCCCCTCAGATACACCCAAGAAAATAATTGGTTGGAATTCGATTGTAACAATAAAAAAATAGTACTAACAACAAAAAGTATATTGCCTATACCGGTTGTATTTATATATAATTAGTTGAACCAACAATAATAACATGGATACGATCGATGGTTGTATCAATCGAATTAAGATTGTTTTTTTTCATTGACACTCGGTTAGTTGGGGTAACCAATTTTAAATTTCCATTATGATCGATTTTTGGTTGTGACAACCAATGTTTTATTCTTGACAACAGAAATTGTATCAATAGACCAAAGATTAATATTGCAACGAATAATTGGTTACTACAACAGATAAAATATTAATAAATAATCGATTATTGGTTATCCCAATCATTTCCCAAATTAAGAATAATTAAATGTATTTTGGGAAATACAACCGAAAAATTTGTTGCTGTTCTTTTGCTGATACACGACAATCAACAAATAAAATTACTCGACATAAAAAAAATCTTCAACATTTTGTAATCAAAAATAATCTCGTGTGGGTAATAATGTGCGGAATGCAGAATATGTTGTGCAAAATGTTTTACATAAATATAAAATAAAAGCAACAATCATGACATTGAAAGCACAGGGTTAAGCGATATTTTTTTTGTGTTTTTTTTCGTATACCAAAATGTGTGTCAAATATTTCCACATCTGAAAATAGTGATGAATTTGTAATATGGGATTTTTAATTTTGTTATGAATTGTTTTGTTTTTTGTTCAATAAATAAAATAAAAATTAATGAAAACTGTTTGTATAAAATACTTGTGCTAGTGATTTTTCCAATCCTCAAAAGACTTCTGATATACGCTGTTTGGTATGCCCTTTAGCTCTTCTAGGTATGCGAGCTTTATTTCCTTAGTCGTGGCAAATATTCGTCCTTTCAGTGGTTTTTCCAGTTTTGGGTACAGGAAAATTCTCATAAGGCAGATTACACACATTAAGTCGCTGACATTAGTCAACAGGTCCTGAACGATGCTCAGCCTAAAGCTCTTCCGGTAAAAATTTTGCTAAACTTCGTTTCTACGCGTTTCATGACCAAACATTCGAAAATGTGTCCTGAATTGAGTCAATAGATATCATCTGCATCTTCTCTAAAAGTAATTCTACATTTTGTTAACAGCTTCAATATTCCCATCGGCTGTTGATGAGCAGATGTATCGGAATCGCCATCTTCCTAAAATTTTACATTTCATCTAAAATTTAATAAGAGATTCTTTGACAGGTAAAACTGTTCAATCGCACTGAAACACAAAATTTCTGTGTATATAATGGTTATTGAATATTTGAAATATCTGCGGTTCTATCACTACTTTTTTCCCCAAACAATTTTAGGTGGGGTGGATGAAGCCTTCAAGATCCTGGAAGTGGACCGTGAATCAAAATTTTGTAATTAGCCCTGTCATTCAAACGTATTATATATCTGAGACAAAGTTGATAAGTGAAATTTAGATTTTTTCTCATCTGAAATGAAATTAATTTGCAATTTTAATTTCAATTGCAATTTTCTCTAAAGTGAATATTTTCACATTGGACCTTTTAGTTCCAAACCACACAATTATACATAATATTTGTGTAGTTTTTATTTTTCATAAATTGAATCTGACTTTCTAATAATGTTTCCTTATACTGTAAATGGCAAACTCGCAATTGGTTGTACAAATCGTTTGTGTTTGCGTGTTTGTGTGAGTGTCAAAGGAGAAGGATGAATACCTGTGGAAAATACGTACGTTAGGTGACAATCATAAAATGCATTAGCAATAGTAACGATGTGTAAGTTTCTATTTGTGCCATTTGTCATTTTTTGTGCACAATTTTCCATGTGGTAATCCTTTTTTTGCGTTATTCAAAATTTATGCTCGTAAAAGGTGTAAAACATTTTGTTATGGTTTTTGAAATATGGGTTAACAGATAGATTGCCCATTGGTTGGTTTGGTTTGGTTGGTTGGCGATTCAACAAAATCCTTGCGGCTGAACTCCTTTGATATTTGCTGTAATAACATTTAAATGTAATTTCCTTCCAAATTGTTATTGTTTAAGACGAAACTTCTTTGGAGGAAATAGGATTTGTAAACGTCTGCCATTAAGGAATTTAACCTAAATTCCAGAAAGCAGGATATTAGTCTGTGTTTTTTTAACGTTTATTCATATTGTTTGATTTGTTGAGTGTGACAAGGACAGTTGATACTTTCTGTACTTTTATTTGTTTTATATTTTTTTAAAGAATTTGATAAAGTAGCATATGAATATACCACAATTGAGACTTCTTCACTATACTTAAATGGGTCGGTCGTACCATAAGAAAATAATGTTCACGCGCACATACCTATACCACACCGTGGCTTTCTGCAATTAGGTGTAACACCCAAACAGAGAGAGGTCCATGGTTTATTATACCGCAAAACCACTTATTGAATGGGTTTAGCTATGCTCGCAGATCTGTCGTTCGGTCCGTCCGTCCATCTATCTACAGGTTGGCGCAGAATGAGCTTTATGGTTCAAATGGTATATAACTTTTTTATTTATGCGATTATTATATTTTTTTTAAATACCAGTACAGTACAGTATAATTGGGGAATTTTTTGCAATTAGCTTTAAAAAATGATATCCTGTGAGTAATGTCCATTTTCTGCTTCGCACATACGTGCTCTTTTTAGCATATTTTCCATAACTTTTCGCAAAATTTCGACTTCCTATTTAAATTGGTAAAATTCAGTTCAGATTAAGATATACTCCCCAAAAATCTACTCGGGGAAAATTCCCTTTTGATATGTTTGATATGTTTTAATCGAAAGAAAATATATTTGAAACATACATTTTTAAATATGTAGTACACCGTGCGCCAACTATCAACTCTTTTTGTCACACGTAAACGAAACAATATACAAGTGAAACTAGAGTCCACAGGTAGCAAAACTGCACTTTAAAATTTCAAGGATAACCTTTTTGATTATATTTTTCTTTGCACTTATTACAATGTGAATTGATAAATATGCATATCAAATTAAAGGGGATATTTCCCAATATTTAATAAAGTTTTTAGAAAAATTTCCACGGACGAATGCTATAAAAATTGTTCTTTTAAAAATTTATCGTTTAATATCGTTTAAAGTTCATGTTACAGAACTCTAAGTGACATACACATATTACAATTTGGGCCTTCTATCATTAACGGTTAAGAATTAAAAATTATTTGAATTCTACAGCATTAGAAGGAAAATAATGCGTTAACTTCCATTTTTCGTGATCGTTTGTCCTTTTCACAGGACTTTTAAAAGTAACAAAGGCAACAATTTTGTTTTAATTTTTTATACCAAATAAAATGTGAATAACATCAATACATCAAATGGCGGAAAAAAGTGTTTTTTTTTTGTCTCAGTGTCCTTAATACATTATGTAGGATGTGGAATTCACATAAAAAGGACAAACGATCACAAAATAAGGAAGTACTACTAGTGCCCTATATTTTTAATTGTATATAATGCCTTTCGTGGGACGGAATAAAATGTTTTTTTGTCCTTAATATATTATATAGGCTGTATAATTCAAATAATTGTTATTACATTGTTAAATTCAATTTTCAATTGCAAATATCTCGTTAACTATACGAGATAATTATATCGTATAGTTAAAAAAGGTGTAAAAGTTATTGTTAATGTAGGTGTAAAAAGTTCTTTTGTAGACCTCAGTTAGTTGAACATTTTCTTCACCCGATGTGGCCAACTTTGAGGCCCTCCAGCCTCGCCCCTGTCTGACATAGGGGGCCCAAATATAAAACTTAACTTCTGTTACACCTCTTCATCTACCATGCCAAGTTTGGTCGCAATCGGTTGTTTGGTTAAGAAACGGTCGAATTATTTCCCTTTTTTGAATTCGTACCACTGTGCAGGTTTTTGCAAAGACAGACGAAAATTGTCGAGACGAGTCGACAAACAAAATTGTCGACTATGGAGTGCTTCCAACCCAGAGATACATACTTCATGAGACGGAATTGCATCCACTTCGTGTCACAGTGTGGTGTGCAGTTTCATCACGCTGCATTGTCGGGCCCTACTTCTTCGAAGAAAACGGTCACACCGTTACAGTTACTTGAGCATGTTGAGAGAGTTTTTCTATCCAGAATTACGCCGAATGAGAATTTCTTTCAACTCTGTGTGGTTTCAGCAAGATGGTGCAACTCCTCACATAGCCCGGCCTGTTATGACAGAATTGCGGCGAAAATTTCCCAATAAGCTGATATCCAGAAACTCCACATTCCGTTGGCCCCCCTGGTCGCCTGACCTTACTGCTCCTGACTTTTTCTTGTGGGGTTATTGCAAACAGGAAGTCTACAAAGCAAAACCAACAAATTTGAATAAACTAAAGCAATCCATTCGAGAAACAATTGCGGCTATTCCCGTCTCAACTCTCCAAGCAGTAATTAACAACTTTTTGTTTAAGCTATATTAAATTTAATGAGCTTTAACATGAATAAAAGAAAACTGAATTCCATACACTGAAAAAAAGTTATTTGAGTTTCTTAATGTAGCAATATTCATCAGCCACCCTGTATATGATATTAAATGTAACGGTGATATCACTACAAAATGCGACACATCGAAGGAGTGACCTAAGACCCCAAGTTTGTTCGGCGGATATTCGTTTTGGGTCATTTTAAGTCGAATGAGCAATGTCCGTCTGTCTGTCTGTCGCTTACATAGGTCTACAGGCTGGTGCGCACGATAACTCTCAAAAGGAGTAACCGATTGACTTCAAATTTGGTATGCGGTAATATTTTTATCTAACTCCGGATGAGTTCGAAGATGAACCATATTGGTCTACTCCTTCTGGAACCTCTCACACAAAGGGTTAAAATTTAGTGAAATATTGATTCTTTAATAACTTCTACACTACTAATTCGAATCATCTGAAATTCTACGCATAATATTAGTATAGTAGTCGCTATTACCTCGAGAAAAATTGGTGAAGTTGGCATGCCCCTTTTGGTATCTCCCACACAACTTGCTTGATACAGTATAATGTTTTTGTAGCGCCTATAGTCCGGTAAAAAATGGTCATGCCCCTTTTGGTACCTCCCACACAAATGGACCGTTTCGTACCAAAAGTAAACGGCTCGTAACTTTAATACCAGTGCATATAAATACTTGCATTTTGTACAGTGTAATGCTCTTATAGTGCCTATAGTCCTGCAAAAAGTGGGCGTGTATTGCAATGTATTTAAGAATCTACTGTTTACCGAAAAATAGGTGTATTTGGAAAAACCCTTTTCGGTACCTCCCACACAAATTGACAGATTTATTAGTGTAATGTTATATATTACATTACTCACAAAGTGAGGGTATACCTTAGTCGGTTTACCCGACTGGAACGTTCTTACTTGTTTCCGTAGCAAATGATATTTACCCTCGTATCACTAAAGTGAGGGTATAAAAATGCGTCACTTTGGCAAAACGGAATGTACCATTAAATGGGAGGTATATCAAAACGTGGACCGATTTGTCACATTTTTCCAAGAAGAGTTAAAGGCATTGTGCAACACAAACTACTCGTTATCCCAAAATTTCGTAAGGATTGGTTCCTTTTTTCGAGCAGTACTTTGATTGTCACGGACGGACGGAAATGGCTAAATCGACTCAGAGTGTGATTCTGAGTCCATTGGTATATTAAATGCATTTTTGCATTCTTCTTTTTCCCATATTGTTTCACAAAAATCGACGCAATATCAACAATATTCATTTGAATGAAATATCAATGAATAACAAACCAATATGCCCAAACAGAACGGGTAGGAAAACGTCACGGAAGGTGAATTTTTGCAGAGCCGTCCACCAGACGACACTATCGCACTGCATTATAGGTCTGACTATTACAATACAATCGAATACAACCAATAAACTATACACGGGTTCAGATACCAGTGTTGTCCTATTGCCCATTTAACATGTATATAGCGCTCTTTCCAAAATATTGGATAAAGTGCAACATCCTCTCAAGCAAAATACTATGTTGCGCTTTCAGAGAAGGGAATTTCAATACACCCCAAGGAGGCATTATAGGTGTAACTCGTGGTACCTTATTTCTCCTGGTGAAAAGAACTAGTTCCGTCTTGGTCGGGTTAACACCAAGACCATTATCGGAAGTCCATTTTGTGGTTGTATGAAAGTCCTGCTGTGGAATATATATAAGAGTTCTCGGAAACTTCCCTCTAACAGCTATTGTCACGTCATCTGCATAGGCAAAAACCCTTACACTCATCATCTTCAGAGAAAGTAGAATATTGTTCAGGAAGACACTCCATATCAGAGTAGACAGAACTCCCCTTGGGGCGTTCCCCTCCTGATATATCTGTGGAGGTCAGTTGACCCTAATCTAGCTGAAATGCGTCTCTTAATTAGAACGTTATAAATAAACCTACGTATAAAGGAATCAACCCCCAGGGCTGCTGGATCCGGCTGGGTTTATGTTATAGTACAGGGTTTTTCAACAGGGACGAAGTAGACCGACAGGGACAGCAAACGACGCCATATTTTTTACCGCTCTTTTGACATTTCTCTTCAGTATTGTTTTGCTATTTCATGGTGGAAAGATATATGAGCCAACAACAAGTTGAAATTATTAAAATTTACTACCGAAATTCGGAGTCAGTGGCCTCAACGTTAAGAGCGCGAAAAATCGAAAAATCATCTTCAGCGATGAGGCTCATTTCTGCCTGAATGGCTTCGTCAATAAACAAAGTATGAGTTATTGGTCAGACAGCAATTCACACGTACTCCATGAGTCATCATTGCATCCCGAAAAAATTTCGGTTTGGTGCGGTTTATGGGCCGGCGGCGTCATTGGGCCGTACTTCTTCCGTGATGATCAAGACCGGCACGTTACTGTGAATGGGAATCGCCACCGTTGAATTATACCCGAATATTTTTGGCCCCAATTGGATGATATGGACTTGGAGGACATGTGGTTCCAACAGGACGGCGCCACAAACCACAAAGCGAATGCCACAATCAATTTATTGGAAACCAAGTTTGAAGAACGTGTTATCTCACGAAATGGTCCAGTCGATTGGCCGCCTCGGTCGTGCGATTTGACGCCGGTAGACTATTTCCTGTGGGGCTACGTCAAGTCTATATTCTATGCCAACAAGCCAGCGAAGATTGATGAAATTCGTACGCATATCGAATGTGAAATTGCAGCAGTATCGGCCGATTTATGCTTGAAAACCGTCGAAAATTGGGTTCAGCGTCTGGACTTCTGCAAGCGTGCCCGTGGTGGCCATGCAAAAGAAATCGAGTTCCATACATAATGGCATCGAACGTACTTTCACAGCAATAAAGAATTTCATTGATATCCAAACCCGTTTTTGTTTAATTTAAAAAAAACGTTTGTTTTTGCTCTTATTGACGGACTATATTCCTTAGCATAGGAAAGCTGATTAGATCATGCAGGTCTGTTTCGGTGGACTAGCTCTTGATGTAGGCATGCTGTTGATTATACAGCAGCCTGTGATCAACTTCAGTACTAAGGTAACTATATATTAATATCTCCTAGTTTTGAGAAGAAATGACAATATACAAATTGGCCGGAAATCCTTAGCTGGGACGGCTTTCCCGCATTAGGGATGAAAACAACCATGGTTTCTTTCCATTTTGTTGGTATGTAAGCCTGATGAAAACAACATCTCTCTGAGCCAGGGAGCAATTGTATCAGCCACTGCCTGTCTCTTTTCCGATGAAACATTGTCTGGTCCTGGCAACTTAAAAGGAATAAAGATTTTGATAGCCCAAAGAATTTTAGGTTGGGTTAAAATCTTGCTGGCGACCTCTGACGGCAGCATCTCAAAGGAATCCATTTGAAATGTTCAATTGGGTATTCCTCCGCCCCAATGGGATGTTCTGTCTCATCTGCTATAGAATCTCCACGAACATTACTCAGCTTTCTCTGGAGATGATGAGTTGTTGCCTATGCAGATGACGTGGCAATATCTGTTAGAGGTAACTGGACGTAGTCAAAGAACTATCATATTTCTGATGTACCGAATAGTACAAGGTGTTGAGGCTAACATTTTCCATAACCTTGAGGCTTCGTATGAGCCTTCTACGTCACCTCAGCTCTTTTTTGTACTGCTTGAGTTCTTCGCTATATGTGTCCCAGTCCTGTGAGTGAAAAGGTGCCTACATAACTTCGCCAACATAACCATTTCTCCGAGTTGGCCAACAATTCACTTCAACTAATGAATTGTAATGGTTAAGCAATATGGATTAATTCTAAACCCATTTTGCCTATTATTTTTCGTTTAACAAAGCATAGTAAACACTTTTAAAATCCTGAATGAAACTATAAAATCCCTTATGTTTAATTACAATGTCCATCTTGTGAAGCACTCTTGTTGTCCCTTAATGGTCATCATTTTAATAATGTAGTAATGCCCAATCAAATTTCCATTTTGAACTGCTGCCACTGTACTTACATTACACTACATACTACAACGGAGGAATTCCCAAAACTATTAAATTTAGATTAAAATTCATTTACACATGTAATACCTATTACATTTAAAAACCAACAACAGCTTTAAAAACCATTTTGCATAATTTTTTTCTCTCTTTTTTGCAACCATCGAACATTTCTCAACTGTCAGGATATTGGATGGGAGAGGGGTTGGTGTTGGCTGAGGACATCATTCTGGGCATGGCGATGCTTCGTGTTTCACATCTATCGAAATGTTCAATATTTATTAAGGTGAAATTTTCGTTAAAAATTCACGAGCTGCTAATTGAAAACATTTGTCGACCATTACACACAACGCACACCCGCAAAATCATAGCGCCATTGCGACAGCTGCGGCGGGAGGGTGAAATTTAAAATGTAAAATTATGTGGGGTGAAAGTACGAAAAAGGACTAAACCTGAAACATTTAAGTGTTCGAGTGGAGTGTGGTTGAGAGATTGAATATATCCTCTTCGTTGGCAGGTAGCTGTAGTGGTATTAGTCGAAGACCCTTGTGTGAACCTAGTGACCCATTATAGCTATTAAAATGCATTCAAAAAGACCGGGAACAAAGGACAGAAAGAAACATACGAAGTTAGAAAAGATTGTTCGTTTGTCACTATGTGAGTGAGAACCCTACAGTCCGAACAACAGTCCATCAACACAGTTTAGCACTTTACCATTTTTATGTACAACAAAAGAACTACGACAACAAATAAACCCATCTGACACTCGTTGTTGTTCTTCTTTTTTGGTGAATACAAAAATATATAGTACCTTTTCAGTTCAAAGGATATGGGCAACTTTTGAGTAGTTTTTTTTTAAGAAACAGTGGTTTGTGCAGACAATATGTTAGGGGCCGTTCAAGTATTACGTAAGCACTACAGGGGGGTGGGGGGTCTTTGCTTTGCTTATTTTTGATGACAATGGGGGGGGGGGGGGGGGTGTTGGAGATGGTGATTACGTCAGCAGTAGTTCTTTACTCTTTTCCACATATGACAACCCACACAGATTGTGATTACTTCAGCAGTAGTTATTTACTTTTTTACACATATGGCAACCCACACAATGTTTATGCTCGAAAACAAAACCCATATTCGGGGATTCCCATAAATAATGAGTACATTTAGGTACTCGCTTAGAATTTCTTCAATCAGTTTCGTTTCGGTACGATTGAAGATTTGACGTGGTGTAAGCAAAGCAAGTAAATATTTGTGTTACCGTTGATCCACTTTCGCCAAAGTGGAATTGTTTAAGATGTCGTTTGAAATAGACAAATCCAAGTTATACCAACAATTGTTTGAAAGTTTTAAAAAATCTCATACAAATACAAAAAGTACAGAAGTTAGTTAACGAAGTGTGGCGTAATTATAAGTTACAAGCAAAATCGGACAAGGAACTTGATATTATTGTCTCTAAGAGAATTGAAGAAGAATTGCAAGCAGCGACTAAGAATAAATCCAATCTACTACGATTTTTTTCCAAGGTGAGTGATGAAGTTAATGTAAATTAAACAATCACCCCTATCGCAGAAAAAATTTCACGTGAAATGTTTTGATCCCTAGAAAATACAAAGTAGAAATTGAAGTCTATAGGTATATTATTCTGCGTTACAGAGATTTGCAATGAAGAAAATGATAACTACTCGTCTTAAAAGTCTATTCAAGTGGAATTATTTTCACTTTCCATTTTGATTATATCCCTTCAATTTTTCTGGGGAGCAAAACTTTTCACATGGAATTTTATTCACGATAGGGGTGAATATTAAATGTACTCACTATAGTGTGTATGTATTAATAAGACAAACATTAGCAGTACCTATAAAATGTTTTAATTTTTAGGCAACGAATACCTGTAAGCCTGCAGAAAAACCACAAATTATACAGCCAGCTTCAAATTCTAAAAAACAAAAAGACGACATAAACCCCGGAGTGGATTCACAACAGCAATGCAAAAACACAGAAAATACAGATAAACAGCCGAGAGCAAAACCTTCGCAGGAAGCTATGAAAAATAAGATTGCTCTACTGGAAAAAAATCTGAATGCTTTGTATTCTGCCAGAGATAGTATGCCAAGCCGTGTTGAAGTTGATAAACAAATCAATAAGTTGCGCGAAGAATTAAAAACAGCGAAAATGTCTTTAAACAGGAAGATTCAAAACGAAGTTGCCCAGAAGAAACACAGAGATGGTATGAAAAGAAAGCTAGAAGATATTTCTCATGCAAATCCAGAAATAAAAAAAAAACTATCCATGAGGGATTCAGTGGGACGGCCTAGCCTAGAAAATGATCAACCATTATTATTGAAAACAATTGCGGATATTGCTTTATTTGGCAGTGCAGCAGATGATAGAAGACGAACAGAATCTATTCGCAGTGTAAAAACTCTTGACGAATTAACACAAGAATTACGAAAAATAGGATTTGACATTAGTCGAAGTGGGACATATCTTCGTTTGATTCTCAGAAAATCTAATTCTGCAGAGGGACGAAGACATGTATCGACAGTCCCTGTAAAGCTCACTCGGGATCAGACTGATCAGCACAAAAGCCACTTAGATAGCAATTTCGCTGAAACATCAATCCATTATATGGAGAACATGGCATCCATACTTGGACCAGATCAAGTATTTTTCATATCTCAAGATGATAAAGCTCGGGTCCCTATTGGTGTAACTGCGGCAAATAAGCAACCACCTCTTCTAATGCACATGGAATATAGAATCAAATTGTAAAAGTAAAAGTAAAAGTAAAACAAACAGTTGATGACTTGGTTTTGGATGACGGAGGGCAATTTCTCAATCTTCCAGTCAATTTAGCTCTACGCTTAAATTCTTCACTCAAAGATTTCCTACAAATGCCATACGATTATTTTTGTCCGACGGTAAAATTGAAGCTATTAAGTCGAACATGCAAAACGTGTGGTCTTTATCATACTTCCGTCAAGTCACTAAATCGTCACATCGAGAAGATCCATAAAAAAGTAAACACGCACACTGATATGAAAGTTAGGCCTTTAAGAGTGGCTGCTCGTCGTGCTAATGAACTGATGTGCATTATTCAAAATTTAGAGCACCAAGATGTTGAATGGCTCGATGAAAACGACGTAGACATTCCAAAATCGAATGAAAGTGAGCAGACACACAACATTGAGCAGCAAACATCCAATGTCATCGAAAACTTAGAATCATGGATTCGGGTGTCATGGACTGAAGACTGTTAATTGGAATTAATATGTACACCAAAAATGTAAAAGAATTTTGTTTAGTTCGTAATATTACTTAATTAGATTATAATATTTGTACTTTACTCTATGTTGAATACCGTATCAATAAAGTTTGTTTAAATGAATATTATGTGCGTTAAAGTCCTCTATCCTAAGCCTATTTTCTTATTTCTAGAATTTTAACTGCTGCTCATGAATGAATAACAAAAATAGAATACATTAAATGAAAAATGCATATAACAATGTTTACGTAAGCATGGGGGGGGGATAAGAGCTTTGCTTACTTTTGATGACAAGGGGGAGGGGGGGGGGGCAAATAATTGCTATAAATCTGCTTACGTAATACTTGAACGGCCCCTTATTGGTAAAAAAAACTTCGTAACAATTTTTTTTCGAATAAAATTAGTTAATGCTTATATCCTACACCACACTGTTGCATATATAATTAGGGTGGAGCTTCAAATTAATAATTTTAGGATTAGGCTTATTTTATATATTTCCTTTCAAGAAAATTTATTAATAATAGAAAATAACTTGCATAATTTTTGTCGGATTTTCTCTTTTCATGACTCGTTATAAATTTTATTTTTATAAAAAATCAATCCTTTGAAGGCCGCAAACTTTTTATTTAATTGTTGGTCCCAAAATGGGTTAAAGCGAATTAATCGCCATAAAAATGATCCTACACTCATTATTAAAACCTTATGGGGGTTTTAGATTTTTAGAGGTTATTTAAACCGCAAATTAATTTCGCGATCGCAGAAACGAAGTATATTGCGAATATACTTAAAACAAACCAAATTTTTATATAAGCTTTGAACGACGCGAACCTTTATTGGTCCTCACAATTGAAGCCATTCTATTGTACAGCTGCTTACCTGCAGGATGATGTCAACAACTGGACAGGACGAGCAGTCGCTTAAATCACAGCTCGACACCCATTTTCCGGCGAACTCAGCAACAGAGCTCGAGGAACAGCATGACAAACAAGAGAGCGAGTGGACTGCAAGGATCGCTAGGTTGTTGCCTGAGGAATCCAAATATTGATGGACGATTAACAGCTTTGGGCCCTTCTAATTACCTGGACCAGACGGCATTTCTTCATCAGAAATGTAGAGAATCTTGAGTATCCCCTGGAGAAAATTTATGAATCGGTGAAGGGATAACAAAGTGGTATTCATACCCAAAGCGAGAAAGATATCGAACACTAGGCCAAAGGACTTAAGTCCAATAAGCTTCTAATTGAAAGGTCTGTAAAGACTTTTAGATTCGTTCATTAGAGAAAACCTGGATACAAAACTCCTGTTGCGGAACCAACATGCCTACAGCAAGTGAAAGTTTACTCAATCTGCTATGGGCACTATCGAATCGAGTCCTTACATTTCAATGAAATCACTATGGTGACCTTTGTTGACTTAGAAGGGCGGCGCTGTCACATCTAAGGGTGAACTCTAGCTTAATTAGACAAATCCACAGCCTGTTCAATAGAAGAGGCATAACAGCAAGTCATGGGTCCACAACTTTAACAATGTTTGTGAAGAGAGGGATCCCATAACGATATGTACTGTCTGCACTAATTTGGAACCTAGCGGTGAATAGAATCCTGTTATATCTAGAACGTTGTGGCTGCAAAGTCGTGGCATATGCAGATGACGTGGCAATCACGGTAACCTGCAAATTCGGAAACTCAGAGATATTCTACAGGTGGCTCTGAATCGATTGGGTGGGAGGGCCAGACGAAGCGATTTGGTTGTTATTAAGACAGAATTGCTTCTCTTTATTAGGAAGAATAAGGTCCCACATGTGGATTCTCCTCGGATAAATGGAACAGAGGTGGTGTTTTCTGAAAGTGCAGAATTTCTATGTACAATCCTATGCAGGAAATTGTACTTCAGACTTAAAGTATTGGAACGCTGTCGGGTCGTGTTGGGGCCTAAACTCGTCCATTGGATATATCTATCAGTAGTTCGCCCAATACAAAAAATAGCCTATTCAGCAGGCAACGGAGTCTTTACAAGCCCTACACCATCTACTGCACATTGATATTGTACGGGAGAAGTTGCAATCAAAGCGGCACACACACTACTCTGTTTCAAGGACAAAAATCGGAAAACTGACTTGCTTCGAAATACATTTTTTTGGTACCATTTTAAAGGTAATAATCCAACTAAAAAAATCGCAAACATTTTTTCATAGATGGTGTTGAACCGTGTTCAATAAGTAATAGTTATAAGTCAATTGAATTACTGAATTAATGAATTAAACGAAGAATTTAAACTTAACCGTTCTTTAAGATAATTTACTCGTTAAGTATCTACATACTAATGGAAACTCTTCGTTCAATTGAGAATAGCTGAAAAGCTTTCACTCAATTGGACTAAGAGTATCCATCTTGAAATCAACTTTCCAGCTTTGGTTTGGTTGATGAAATTTCTGGATTGACAGAAACTTCACTTTTGTTGCATCTTTTACTAGGGTAAGAAGCTCGCGCTCTACGGCGCTTTGTTTGAACTACGTTTAAACATTTCATACATACTTCAATAAATCCAACTTGAATTACAAATTAAAATCTTCATTTGTCTTATTATTTATTTTATTTTCATACGAAAACCAAACTTTGCAATCTGTGAGAGAACATCGATTAAAAGTATACAGTCCACTTACAGCAACTCACAGATTTGTACAGATGGATTATTGAGCATTGCATATTCTTATATTTTTTAATTAGCTGAGGAATTGTACGAAAATTTATTTTTTTTATAAATCTTAAAGAAGTTATTTTGAATCACCCGGTATTTCGGTAGCTGCCACTTTTGAAGTTTTTATTCTTTGACATTTGACAAGTAGAAAATGCGCCATTACTAAAAATGGAACGATACACGATCATCGAACGATACAAAATGATCAAAAAACGATCGAACCAAAAAACGATACTAACGATACAAAATCATCTTGACTGATGAGGCCCATTTCCACCTCGGTGGCTACGTCAACAAGCAAAATTGTCACATCTGGGGCTCGGAAAACCCAAGAGTTATTGTTGAAAAGCCTATCCATCCTCAACGTGCGATTGTTTGATGCGGTTTATGGTCCGTCGGGGTCATTGGACCTTTTTTTCGAAAATGAGGTTGTATCAACAGTTACGGTGAGTGGATTGAGCTATCGAGAGATGATTAATAATTTTTTATGGTCAGAGAGGATGGTATAGATCTGGAAAACGTTTACTTTCAACAAGACGGCGCTACGTGCCACACAAGCAACGAAACCATTTCTCTGTTACGGGAAAAGTTTCCGGACCGTGTTGTCTCTCGAAGAGGTGATCACAATTGGCCACCGAGATCTTGTGATTTAACACCTTGCGACTTCTTCCTTTGGGGCCACGTGAAAGATAAGGTCTACGCCAACAGCCCAGCGTCGATTCAAGACCTCAATGATAGAATTCGTGAGGCTATCGAAGACATAGGGCAGCCACTGTGCGATTTGGTTATGGAAAATTTCATGAAAAGGATATGGTCCTGTAAGCGTGGTCGCGGTGGCCATTTGGCTGATGTTGTTTTTCATTATTAACGATATACCATCCTCTTTATTATGAAATAAATATCCGATCATTTATCTCAAAAAATGGAATTTTTCTTTGTATACCAAAATAACACCTCTTGTTGGAAACCCCTTTATTTTATTTTATTTTAAGATTAATATTTGAAAAATTATAAATTTTTAATGGCAAAAAAGATAAAAACATCATAAAATTTCGTGAAATTTGTTTCCATAATAATTTAGTTTGAGCATTTTTTCCGATTCTTTATTATTTTAATTTATTAAAAAGTGCCTATATTTTCAGTTTTTTACATAGTGTAAACAATTCGTCCCCTAGAACACCAAGAAGTATAATCGGAAGGGACCTTTTATTTTTTCACTAGGGGCAATTATGTGCAATAAAAAGCATGAACTCTTAAATTTCCGTTAGATCAATTGAAAAATGTATTCTGTATAGCGTCTAGAAGTGTCTGCGGTAGGAACCTGCATATGGGGACTATACCAACACATAAACCGATGTACCCCATTTTTAATAGGGACGATTAGGTCCAATACAAAGTATAAATTCATAAATTACAGGCAGATCAATTTAAAAATGTGTTCTCTAAAGGGTAAAGAAGTGACAGCGGTGGTGACCTTTATATAGGGGCTATGCAAAAACATGTACCGATATGTCCCACTTTCAATAGGTATCGTCCCTAGTCTAATGGGGATTTTGATTCTGAAAATAATGGAACCCCGTCGACGTGATATACTAAAAAATATTGGCCCTTGAACTGATGAAATCGCTCGAATTAAACAGAGGTAATTTTTTAAAATTCCAAAATGTGGTATCAATGTCCAGATTTCGGGAAAAAGACAAAGAAAATGTTGCACTTTTTTGCAGAAACGAAATCGATATAAGAAATGCCTCTGTACCTTTTGTCGTGAAGATTGCGTTATATTTACTACCTGCACTTTGATAACAAGAATATTTTTTCACTACATGGACAGACAGAAAGACGGACATGGCTAAATCGACTCAGAAAGCGAATGTAGTGCATTTTTTGGTCGAAATGTCATAATTATTAGTACTAGTTACTTCTACGGAAATTTGGTTAACCGTTACTTTTGACGTTGAATGTAAACAAAAACCAAATACAGTTAAAGTGTTGGAAATTAAGATAAATAAATTTGTACAATATTATATAGTTCAAAATGCAGACTCTGATATGGACACTTTTGAAAGCTTTAGTACATTATTAAACTCTTCTCCTGAAAATTAATCAGCGGATAAATTCGGAATTGATTCTACATATTAAAATAATCTGAAACGGATGAATTTTAGAAAGAAAAAATATATGTTTATAAACAATTTGTTGTTGTTGTTATTGTTATAATTTGAAAATTCATTGTGAATTTTCCAGAGAATCATTCTGTAAGCAGCCTTAGATGATATAGTCATTGATTCAGTAGAAACTCAACCAAACAGATTAAGTTTACAAGAAAACCGAAAATGATACGTAAAAACTGAAAAAATCCTTTTTTGAATTTAGCACATCATAATCCATTTAGAAATTAAGTTTCAGTATGCTGACAACTCCTTCTAATTTTGTCCAACTCTAGAGTGGGGACGGAACAATGTGCGCCATTACGATTGAACTACGGTCACATGAGGATGTTATAATGTAGTGCTATGGTAACCGATCGAGTGGACTATATATACCAACGGTGTATTTCTTCGGGAGAAACTTCACTATTAAGATATCTGCCAGAGAGGAATGGGTTGGCATAACACCAGGAAATAGAAAATGTATCCACTTCTACACATATGTTTCGAAGGTTGATGATAATATGTTGGCTTCGGAGTGTACTCATTCTTGATATAGCTCATAGACTACCCCTTACCTGTAGTGTCTATCAAACGGAAAAAATAGCAATAAGAGATAATAGCAGTAAGGGATGTCCTCAAGTGGCTGAGTCGCAATGTAGTGACCAACACTGGCATTGTCATTTACTCGGATAGTCAGGCTGCCATCAATTCTCTGGAGGCCACATCCCTAAATTCACAAAAACCCTCGGCTCCGCAGATCTCTTAACGAGATGGCTGAGCAGTTCAACATTTGCATACATTGGTGCGCCACTGTCCACATGTAAGCTTGGGCTTAGGCAAGAGGCAATAAGGCAGTCCAATGGAAGATGGGCAGATCGTCACCTGTAGGGTAGCTAGACAAATCTGACCAAGATACGAACTGAGAAGGTCAAAATGTCTCTTGTCTCTTTGCACATTAGTGTCACTTCTGATGGGATACCTCCTGATCGGTGAACACGCCAGAAGGTAAGATATTGAGTGCAATGCAGGAGCTGTGAAGATGAGGATGTTTTGCTACTGTCCCTCATTAAACAAACGACGTCTGAATATAAGTACTTGGGTCGGCCTTTCTAGGAAGTCTGTCTGATCTTTCCGGTGCCGATATTCGATTCGATATTGATAACTTTGTTTGTCAAACGAGGGGCATATGTGCCCGTGGTATCTCTGGGTCCCTTCATCGGCCTGTGAGAGCTGGCAAAGTTGGATGCCACCTAACCTAAACCTAAAGGAATATAAAGAAAATTAGATTATTGCTACAAAGTTATGGGATTTTTTTTCATTTTAAGGTACTCCGTGGAAATTACCTGGTAAAAAAAAACATTGCGCTGTTTCGAATTTCAAGTTAGTGGATGTACTGCTATTAATGATATTGTCAATTCAATTTTGTTACGAAAGATTTTGTAAAAAAAATTCAAACCTGAAATGCCGTTTTTGCATAAAAAGGACACTTTGAAAAACCATTGATCGTATGTATATTAGGGCGGGTCAGAAAAAATATCGCGGTTCTGTTTAGTAAATATCTCCAAAATATGTGGGCTATATCATCATATCAAATCGTGAATAACTTCTCTAGCTCACTGGCGGTTTTAACTATAGGCGAATTATTTTGAGGATATTCACTAAACCAAACAAACTTTTATTTAAGACGCGGACAACCGCGATATTTTTTTCTGACCCGCCATAATGTATATGGCGTCGAAGTGTGTGTGTTTTGACTGTTTTTAAATTTATAATTTTAGTTTTCAACTCATTACAGAAAATAATGATTGGAAGCAGCTACCTTATCGCAAAATTCAAATTAAATTCTTGTCTAAATCACTGTGTCTTGCTACTGTTCCCATCACTGTGACGTATAACTAAAAACGTATCAACGAATATTTACGAGAGAGAGGGAAAAGTGAAAAGGACTCTTGAGAGTTGAGTGCAAGAACTCAAATGTCTAAGTCACAGAATATGTATGACCGTGTGTATGTTTTTCATGTTTATACTACTGACTTCTATTGAGTTTTGTTGGGTAAAATAGTACATTTACATTGTTCACAAACATACATACATATGCACAAACGTGGGGGCAATGAGTACTGTGAGTGTACAAAGGCTTCTCACTATTGCACACACACACATACACCCGTACCAACATAACTTCAATCACTTCCGTTGTACGCTTAAGTGGCTCTTTTGCACGCCATTATTTTACTTGTAATTGGAACGTGTGAGACATATTAAGCGATAAATACTTTTCGAAAACAACAACAACAATATCGGTACTAGCAACAACAACTACAACAAGGACATTGTCCGTCCATGACGAGGGGGAGCTGAAAAAAATGACGACCTACAAGGAAGTACATACAACTTAAAAAGGCTCCTCCATAATAAAATCCCTCGGCGGAAAACGATGTTCCTTCGTTGGCACTAGCCACCAGCCGCCCGGCACAATGTTAAATGAATAGCTGCGGAAGAAAACAAAACAAAATAAAAAACAATCTCGAGAACAAAAAAGAGCCGTTTCCCAACTCTTCAGCCATGTAACACACTACTTGCCGTGTATACATAGTGGGGTGGTGAGAATTCAATCTTGATTACTGTATTCGAAAAAATTTTACTTTATTAATGAGATTCTGACGTAAATTACATTAGAAATGCAATGTTGACGCAATTTTCTACAAAAAAATTGCAAAAACAAGTAATTTCGACGACATTTCGTAAAAATAAATGCAATTTTGACGAAATTTCCTACAAAAAAATACAATTTTGACGAAATCTATCTATCTTCTATATATATAAAGAAGAATGTGTGTTTGTTTGTTGGTTTGTTTGTACCGTATAGACGTCTAAACGGCTGGACCGATCTTCTTAAAATTTCACAGAATGTACATGTGTGGGGCGTGGTGAAAATAGGGTACTTGAATTTTCAATATATCAAGTGGGCGTGGCCCCGCCCACATAAGCCAAATTTAAAAAATGTTATATCTTGCACAATTTGTTAGCGAGAGTGCTGGCATTTTGTGTATACGTATCTGGTAGCAGTCTACGTTACTGGTCTAAAATTGGGCGGAATCGGGTCAATGGGCGTGGCACCGCCCATATAAGCCAAAGTTTGAAATTGTCTTATCTTGCACATTTTGTTAGCGAGAGTGCTGTAATTTTGTGCATATGTATGTGGTGGTAGTCTACGTGATTGGTCCAAAAATGGGCGGAATCGGACCAATGGACGTGGCACCGCCCATATAAGTCAACTTTTGAAATGAAGATATCTTGCACAATTTGTTATCGAGAGTGATGTAATTTTGTGCACATGTATCTGGTGGTAGTCTACGTGATTGGTCCAAAAATGGGCGGAAGCCGACCAATGGTCGTGGCACCGCCCATATAAGTCAAATTTTGAATTTTAGATATTTTTCACAATATGTTAGAGAGAGTGCCGTAATTTTGTAGATATATATCTGGTGGTAGTCTACGTGATTGTTCCAAAAATAGCCGGGATCGGACCAAAGGGCGTGGCCCCGCCCATATAAGCCAAATTTTTAAATTAAGATTTTTTGCACAATTTGTTAGCGAGAGTGCTGTAATTTTGTACATATGTATCTGGTGGCAGTCTACGTGATTGGTCCAAAAATGGGCGGGATCGCAGCAATGGGAGTGGCACCGCCCATATAAGCCAAATTTAAAATTGTTATATCTTGCACAATTTGTTAGCGAGAGTGCTGGAATTTTGTGTATACGTATCTGGTGGCAGTCTACGTGAATGGTCTAAAAATGGGCGGAATCGGGTCAATGGGCGTGGCACCGCTTATATAAGCCAAATTTTTAAATTGACTTATCTTGCACATTTTGTTAGTGAGAGTGCTGTAATTTTGTGCATATGTATCTGGTGGTAGTCTACGTGATTGTTCCAAAAATAGCCGGGATCGGACCAAAGGGCGTGGCCCCGCCCATATAAGCCAAATTTTTAAATTAAGATATTTTGCACAACTTGTTAGCGAGAGTGCTGTAATTTTGTGCATATGTATCTGGTGGTTGTCTACGTGATTGTTCCAAAAATAGCCGGGATCGGACCAAAGGGCGTGGCCAGGCCATATAAGCCAAATTTTGAAATTAAGATATCTTGCACAATTTGTTATCGAGAGCGCTGTAATTTTGTGCACATGTTTCTGGTGGTAGTCTATGAAATTGGTCCAAAAATGGGTGGAAGCGGACCAATGGGCGTGGCACCGCCCATATAAGTCAAATTTTGAAATTTAGATATTTATCACAATATGTTAGAGAGAGTGCTGTAATTTTGTACATATATATCTGGTGGTAGTCTACGTGATTGTACCAAAAATAGCCGGGATCGGACCAAAGGGCGTGGCCCCGCCCATATAATCCAAATTTTGAAATTAAGATATCTTGCACAATTTCTTATCGAGAGTGCTGTAATTTTGTGCACATGTATCTGGTGGTAGTCTACGTGATTGGTCCACAAAAATGGGCGGGATCGGACTAAAGGGCGTGGCCCGGCCCATATAAGCCAAATCTTAAAATTAAGATATATTGCACAATTTGTTAGCGAGGGTGCTGTAATTTTGTGCATAAGTATCTGGTGGTAGTCTACGTGATTGGTCCAAAACTGGGAGGAATGGGATCAATGGGCGTGAAATTGAGATATCTTCAAAATTTTTTAGCGAGAGTGCTCTTATTTTATGGAGATGTTTTTGGTGGAAGTATTCGTGATTGGTTCAAAAATGGACGAAATCGCAAATCTAAATCTGGGGCAACCAAGTGGACCGGGTCCAGCTATATATATATACATGGATGTGTGTATGTTACGTATGGACTCCACGTCTGGATCGGTTTTGATGACATTTTCAGGAATGTTCAGACAAGCCTATAGGGTGACATAGGCTTTATAAGTTCTTGATTGAGGGGGCGTGGGTCCGCCCATATAAGCCAATGTTTTTTGTGATTCCTACTGTCCGTACCTACGAATAAATTAACGAGATTCCTACTGTCGCTATTTACATGAACAATGTTTTGATAAATTGACGGTATCGGAAATCTGAAGTCTGGGACAACGAAGTGGACCGGGTCCAGCTAGTATTCTATAAAATATAAATACACTTTCAAAAAAAATTACGAAATTTCTATATAGAATAAAATTCTGACTAAATTTCCTATTGAAATTGAATTTTGACAAAAAATTCTAGAGAAGTGGAATTTCGACGAAATTTTCTACATAAATGTAATTTCAAAGAAACTTACTATAGAAAAGGAATTTCGATGAGATTTCCTATAAAAATGTAATTTCGACAAAATTTCCTATAGAAATGCAGTTTCTACGTAATTTCCTACAGAAATGTAATTTCTACGAAATTTTCTGTACAAATGTAATTTCGACGAAATTTCCTATAGAAATGGAATTTCCAAGAAATTCCCTATAGAAATGGAATTTCCTATAAAAATGAAATTTAGAGGAAATATCCTATTGAAATGCAATTTCGACGAATTTTCCTGTTGAAATTCAATTTCGAGGAAATTTCAAATAAAAATAGAATTTCAACGAAATTTCTTATAAATATACAATTTCGACGAAATTTCCCATAAATATGCAATTTCGACCGAAATTTCTATAAATATGCAATTTCGACGAAATTTCCTGTAATTATGCAATTTCGACGAAATTTTCTATAAAAGTAGAATTTTAACGAAATTTTCTTTAAAAAAAGAATTTCGACGAAATTTTCTATAAAAATAGAATTTCGACGAAATTTCCTATAACAATAGAAATTGAAGATTTTCTACAAAAACAGAATTTCGACAATTTTCTATAAAAATAGAATTTCGACAATATTTCCTATAAAAATAGAATTACGACAATATTTCCTATAAAAATATATAATAAAATATATTTTATATTTCATATAAAATAGAATTTGGACGACATTTTCTATAATAATAGAAATTCGACGAATTTTTCTACAAAACCTTACTGCAACTCTTTTTAGAAAAGCTATAAAAAAAGTAAAATTTGTCTACTTTTTGCAAAGATCGTCCTTTTGCGATCTTAGGGAAATTTTTAAGATTTGTTTTCTTTTGGTACAGAATTGTTGGCGTCATGACACAACTTTTGTGTGCTACTCAAAAGTAATTAATGGTAATTTTAGCATTTTAGAAAATACCTGGACAATCCTGTCATAAAGATTTAATTATTTCTCGAGAAAGACAAAAGAGGCCATCGTGGAACTTGGCTATTTTGTAGTGGACAATTTGGGCTAAAATACAAAAATTAAATTTAAAAATAAAAAGGGATTTTTTTTTAAATTAACTAGAATAATTTTTTTTTTTAATAAAACAAAAACATTTTAAAATTTGTTTTATATTTTTCGTTAGGAATAATTACAAACAGTTTCTTTTTTAACAAACCTGGTATTGATTCAAATTTGCATGGGTTGTTGACTATACTTGACATGAGCCAAAAATACTGTTATCACTTGACATGGAAATGCTCTATAATAATTCGTCGATATTACATTTTCATAAAAGTTTCGCCAAAAATTAATCCTGCCTGAACAATTTGTCGACATTTTTTAAAAATTTTCGTAAATAAATAATTTTCTTAGATATTGAATTTCATAAAAATTTCGTCGAAATTTCACTATCATAAAATTTTTTAAGAATATTGTTTAGAAATTGAATTTTTGCATTGTCAAAGCGTTCAGTGACATTTAAGATTGTTTGTCTTTGATAAACATACGAGAATAAAAATTCTAGATTTTTTCGATATTGTTTGTATTTTTCGGCGGAGTTACATTTTCATATAAAATTCTATTACACGCAGAAAAAAATAGCTTCTGAAATATACATATGTTGAGGGTGCACTCCAAATATACATATGTTTATGGTACACTACAAATACATATATAATATTTGACACACACAAATATTATATGTTTGCGTGGATATTATTCTAAACAAAACTATGTTCCCATCCTAATATTTTTTATTTAGAACTAATATTTCCGAATCAAAGTTGAATTTGTATTTGAGTATTTTGTTAATGTATCAATGCCTTAATTTAAGGACACGTTTTCTGTTTTTCAGAAGTGATTTTTTTACGAGTAAAATATGATTGTAAAAAATCAATTAAAATTTAAATCGTATAATATTTTGTAACTTTTAATTGCATTGATGGATTGACAAAAAGTGATGAATGGGAAAATTAGTGCTGTAAAAAAATCTAAAGCTGCTTTTGAAATGTGTTTCCAAAGTAACGGTCGTTACCGATTTTCGGAGATTTTTTATATAAAATTCCAACCTAAGCAAAAATGCCACGAGGATTGCTTAATTTTTGACTTACGGAAGTTCAAGCATCGGTAGCAACCGAAAGAATTCATAAAAAATGTAATTTCATTATTTTTTTTGACCATTAAAAAAGTAACGGTCGTTACTTTATAAATGTGCTGATTTCAAATTTCGGAAACAAACATGATGTATTGTAAAATTTTGTACAGGATGTGTCAAGTAAAAAATCTGATTAAATTCTTTGAAATGTTTTGTTTAAGGAATGGGTTTATTTTCAAACCAGTGAAAATTAGTTACCAACAAAAATGTTCTTAAAAAAGTAACGGTTGTTACATTATAAAAAGTTAAACGTTTTTTGTTTTTTTTTGTCACGAAATTTTCTTACGCGTTCGCTTGTGTTATTTTGTTCCTGACTTTGGCATTCGCCCGTCATCACCTTTTTTGATCTAGTCTTCGTTTTTTTGAGCACTCTCTCTCTTTTGGCAAGAAGCCTCATGCTTTCCTTCGTCTTCTTTTTGTTTTTTCTGTATTTTGCATCTTGGTAAGTTGCGTCATGATTTTTCAGCTAAAATCAGTAAGAATTCACTTAAGTAAGACAAAAACAGTTCAAATGCAAAACGCCAAAAGAAAAAGGTAACGATCGTTACATCTTTAAAAAATCAAAATAGGCTTTTTATGCTTATTTGGCCTTACAAAATTCTTCATCTTACTTACCTTCTTATTTTTCTCTACTATAAAATTAAATCGTTTGAATGACTTACGAAAAAACAAACATATGAGCTTTTGGGGTAACGGTCGTTACAGTCGGTGAGGTTGTTTTTGAACTATTAAAAAAACATTAAATTTTAACTTGTCGCCTTTAAAATTGTGACTAAGCATGAAGGAAGGTTTCAGCTTTCAGCTTGCTTTTGTTTTGTTAGAACAGTGTTTCCAAAGGCTTAAAAAGTGACGTGCAATTTAGTTAGTATAAGAAAATTAAAGTTAATCTTTCGGAAAATGACAGATACATTTATTTTGTGTAATATTAGCGGAAAAATAAATTTAAAATAATAATTTCATTTTTGAGCTGTAAGTGGTCATTTTCGCTATTTGTGATATAAAGTATAAGACAAAATCGAGGAAAAACCATCGAAAATTCGAAAAAGATTTAAACAAACAAGATTTAAAAAATCTTTTTTAAATGAAATATATTTGGAAACTTTCGTAAACAATAAGTTTTTTATGTGTAGACATATATTTTATTTGTGAAATTCAGTTCGCAAATATATTTTGTTCTAATAACGGGTTTTCCAAAGGGATGATATGATTTTGAAGTCACGTTTCGGTCATTTGTAATATATCATGATCTGTCATTTGTTTTTCATTGTATTCAGTAGGGTTACAATTTCATCATGGAGAGATATACGCAAGAACAACGTTTACAAATTATTCAGTTTTATTATCAAAATAATCGTTCTCCAATTAAAACTTTTCGTGCGCTACGTCCATTTTTTAAATAAAAAAAAAAAAACAATTTCCAGTCGAACAACGACCTTGACAACCATTAGCAATATTTTAGCTCTCGTTAAGAGCTATCTTTTTGCCATTGACCGATTGTGGCTACGTGCCACATAGTAAATGAACCAATTCAATTGTTGCGAGAAAAGTTTGGAGATTCGATTATTTCAAGAAATTGTGATATTCAATGGCCTCCAAGAAGTTGTGATTTAACATCATTAGACTATTTCTTGTGGGGATATTTGAAGTCATTGGTCTTTCGAAATAAACCAGACTCTTTTCAAGCTTTACAAGTCAATATTGAAAAAGTGAAATAGTGCTCGAAAATTGGCTTCATCGAATTCGTTCCTGCAGAAGAAGTCGTGGAGGCCATTTGAATAACGTTTTATTTAGAACTTAATTGTATCGATTGTACATCACATTAAATAAAATACTTATGAATTTCTATAACAATAAGTGTGTTTTTTTTCAAAGAAACTATATCACTCTTATTGGAAAAACATAAATTAAGTAACAATACAAAACCCAAAGCAAAATCAACAGCAGAACCTACACCTTTTCCAAATATAATTCAGCAAATGACAATTGAAACTCAGAAATTCCATTTGAAATTCAGAACTCGTCACTTGAAATTCAGATTTTCCATTTAATTTTCATAATTCGTCAATAGAAAATCAGAATTTCCATTTGAAATTCAAAAGTTGTCAATTGAAATTCAGATTTTCCATTTCAAATTCAGAACTCGTCAATTGAAATTCAGATTTTCCATTTGAAATTCAGAACTCGTCAATTGAAATTCAGATTTTTCATTTAAAATTCAGAATTCGTCAATTAAAATTCAGAATTTTCCGACATTTGAAATTCAGAATTCTTCATTTGAAATTCAGAACTCGTCATTTGAAATTCGGAATTCATCATTTGAAATTCAGAAATCAGATTTTCAGAACATTATTATGTGAAAATAAGTATGTAGGCTTGATGTCATATACATACATCTTCAGCAAGAAAAAGCATAGCTAGTCGTGGATTGTAATAATTTGTACTAACAAGTGGTCATTCGCAATAATAAAAATTGAACAGCACAGGACAGCTTGTCTCATCAATGGAATGGAATTGGAATGAATTGAATTAGGGACATTCTTTGTCAATGGCTCATATGAAACCGGATGATGGGATGAGCTCTTTCTCGAGTTAGATCCAATTTAAAAATCGTTATTTACTTATGTCACATCCATTGCAAAATGTTCCCATACCTAAATAATGTGAAATTAAAAAGAACTATGGCGGCATACGATTGACCTGATATGGTTCTTAATTCTAAGTATTTCCCTATGTACATTTAAATAACCAAAAAAATAATGCTACTGAATCCGAGGAGTTGACTAACCACCTCCGAAACGTCATGCATTGGTTGATGTTGGATTTCAAGACGTTTTCATTTACACTTGACTATTCCAAATACTAAAGCTTACTTGATCTTCAGCTCAACTCCAAAGTGAGAAAACCATGCAATTAAAAAAAATATTTTCTTGTTATCGAATAGAAATTCTTAATTTCAATTAATAGTTTCTGAATTTCAAATGAAAAGTTCCGAATTTCAAATGAAAAATTCTGAATTTCAAATGTCGAGTTCTGAATTTCAAGTGTCGAGTTCTGAATTTCAGCTGACGAATTCTGAATTACAACTGGATATTCTGAATTTCAATTGAGGAGTTCTGAATTTCAAATGTAAAATCTGAATTTGAAATGAAGACTTCTGAATTTCAAATGGAATTTCTGAATTTCAATTGACGAGTTCTGAATTTCAAATGGAAAATCTGAATTCCAAGTGACGAGTTCTGAATTTCATATGGAATTTCTGAATTTCAAATGGAATTTCTGAAATTCAATTGACGAATTCTGAATTTAAATTGATTTTTTCTGAACTACATTTGGAAATGGTGTAGTAACGCTAGCAAGCGATTCATACATATAAAAAACACCAAAAATGGAAAGTAAGCGGAAATTCGAATATTATTATGTTATTTATTTATTTATTATTATATACTACTTTCTGTTAACATTTTATCTATTTATATATATTTAATTAATTATATTTACAAATAAATTAGAAAAATACAAATTTTCACAATTTCTTTAGAAAAACAGTGATTTTATTTTTGAGGGGTACATATTGTGCGTATAATAGTATCGAGGGGTACAATAGTGCGTATAATAGCTAACTTTATATACCGTCGGAAAGGTACTTTTATCTAGTTTTAGGGTGTGAGTTTAAATTTTTGCAAACTCATTAGCCACTTACGCAGTAATACCAAATAAATTGCAAAAAAAATAAAAAAAAACATGATTTCGAGATACCAAACATATATTTTGATATATTCGCAAGTCTCATCCCATGAATTCCTTTAAGGCAGTCAAAGCAAATTTCGTACGTAATAAAGTAGTTTTTAGCAGAAATACAAAAATAATTTTTAATTTCGCAAAAAATTTTTTTGCGATTTTTTTTTTTTTAAATTTGACCAGATTAAATGTGGTAGGTCGGAATTTCTAGAAGAATGAACTTTTCTATAAAACTGCTGTTTCAACAAAATGTTCTATAAAAGCGTAATTTTCACCGAAATTTTCAATAAATTGCAATTTCAACGGATTTTTCTACAACAATTCAATTAAAAATAATTTGTTATTCATACATTGAATTCAACTACGCACGCACTCTTTTAACAGGAGTTAAAAGGACCGTATATATATATATTTTTTTTTTTCAAAATTTGTATGAGTAATGTAGTTAAACATCTGTGCCGATGTAAAACCCATGTGGAGATTATATATAGACCGAACACCTGGGCTTGACTAGATTCAGAGTATACGAGTACTTTTATACAAAATTTACTATTTAAGTATTCTAAAACACGGCAAATCAAATTACACTTTGCTAGTTCAAAGTAACAGAAAGAAGACACTATGGTTATGCATCCGTCCCTTTTAATATATCTATGGGAAATCAAAAGTTTTAAAAATATTGCCAGTGGACCTGGGTCGACAGGTTTGAGGGAAATAATTCTCCAAGTGTACCCTTTATTTCGTTACTTGGACTAACGCGTGTATTCCGAAGTCTTCCACTTCATAATCACCACCGAGATAACTGACCTTACTGAATTCCCAGCAAACTTTCTGGTCGAATATCTCGCATGCAAGACCTAAACTAGAAAAACGGCTACCACCACTACATTTAGCATGCTTTATAGGTATATCCATGGTGTTCTCTGTTACATTTTTAAAGTGTCTATTTCGACTTGTTGTTAATAAGGAAGATCTTTTATTTCTTTTGTTATGTAATGTTGTTTTTCAAAAAAATATTCCTTTGCAACGATCTATATGTTTACAATATCAAATATATAATATTGACTCATGACACTGCTGAACTCCAACTAACAAATTTGCAAAATGTCACTCCTCCCCAATGTTCAATGTAAACAACAAACATTAGAAGAAGGCACTCGTATTGCCGTCTGCATACATTCAATTCGCCATCTACTAGTTAGTTTTCCAACCTATTTACACGTTTTACACTTTAAAGTTAGATCCTTTCCCACTGCTGTCCCTCTCCCCGCCCACGGGCCTTTGTTCGCCTAACCCGGCCTGCATAAAGTCATAAAAAACTTCAATTCACTACAATGTAAAATCACTTTGATTGCTATGTAGTACTGCCGACTGTGTTGAACTCGTTATACAATTTCTTGGAATCCTCTTATTATCCTTTTTTCCACGGCCTAAAAGACCGGCTATGCAAAGTAAACTTCGAGTGTTCGGTTGGGTTCATGGTGTTTGCGCCTAGTCGAGAAGGGTTTGGACTCTATTCGATGGTATGGAGGCGAAGCATTACTATATTACATTTGTTTTGATGTTGTTTTTTTTTTTTACTTCGAGTGTTGGGGGTGCTTATACAATTGGACAGAGTTTTTTAATCTTTTTTCTTGCCTTCTCTTGACAGGCAGCACTGCTTCATGAAGTAGCAATAGCGTTCTTTCTCAGTGAATTAAATGTTGTCATAAGTTAAAGCTTTCTCTTCTTCTAAATGTTTGCCTATTTTATGATTTATAGAATATATTAATAAGATTGACTGATATACTCTGAAAGCGCTATAGTTTATATTATTTGAGATAATAGAATATAAATGCATGAGTGCTATTTTTATCATTAGTGCTGCATTGAAACACTGTTATTAATATTGCATAAGATACTTTGTTTAGTAAGAAGCCATCCATAAATTGTTGCCAGTGTTTGGTGTTAATGAACTTTTATTTCAAACATGAAATAGCAATCCAATTCAAGGTGGTTATTAATAAATATGGTTAATTTAATTAGACGCCTTTTCTAAGGTTCACATAGGCGTATAGCATCCTGCAATATCACAAGAAATGATTGATTAATATATCTAGTCCGTCTCTTTCTACTACTGTGATTGTCCTAAAAAGGCCATAAGTTGACCTGAGGTAACATCAGCTAAATCCGCTAGCTCCATAAGAGAACAGGAGCCTAAAGTAACCAACCGTTCTTCCGTAGATTGGACCACGCACTGATGATATGCTTTCCTGACGCACAGTGGGAGAAATTCCCAAAAAGGAAAATAATTCCATAATTTCTTAGCCGGGCACATTCGATTGCGGTTGAAGTTGACATGCCTGTAGAGTGGCATATGGTGATTGTACTATGAGTCAAAAAATGTTTACAAGTGGCACAAGCTTTTCAAAGAAGGTCGAGAATGACGACGCTCGTCCTGGAAGATCCATTACATCAAAAATCGATGAAAATATTGAGAAAGAAAATGTCAAGACTTGAACCTATGATGATAATTAGTCATATGAATCATATTTCACATATTTTTTCTAAATAGGTATAAATTTGTTTTTACAATGCCGCTGGGAAGAAAATGTGTTTTTGGCGCTTTGACGATTTTTGTGACCTCATTTTTAGGATTTTGTTGCACACTTTTATAAAGAAATGCATAATTTACTTATTATATTTTTTCATTTTTTTCAATTCAATTTTATTGGTATACTTGGTATTACAATTGATTTCTTATAATCTACATAATAAAGATTAGTTTTTTTTCTTCTTAAGTATTAATAATGGTTAATGATGTTATTTACAATGAACTTATATACAAAATATTAATGAAGGCAAAAATGTCAAAAACCTATTTGAAATTTTAATATAAAACTCTAAACTAACCTAAACTAAACTGGTTGATATAGTTGGACAAGCTCGCTTATATGTGTGTAATCGGAGCCCGAACACCTATCATAAAACGTATTAGTAAGTCTACGTAATCTATCGGAAACAAGTTCTACATCAGCTACGGAATGGAGTAATCGGGTTGAATAGACCCAAGGCTGGTAGTAAATAATCTTAAGTAACTTGTTTTGTAGAATTTGTAATTTCTTAATACGGCAATTCGCACTGATAGACCAAACAGGAGCCGCATAGAAGATAACGGCATGGAATATTGATTTGAATATAATCATCTTCTTTTGAATGGATAACGACGATTTTCTATTAATAAATGGGTATAATATCCGAATCAGAATATTGATTTTGTTCGTTATATAAATGACGTGATCTTTGAATTTCATCTTGCGATCTAGCACTACTCCCAAGTATTTAACACTATCCTCCCATTGTATATCATAGTTATTAACATTTCATCTAATTTGAGGGATAAAACAAGGCTTAAGTTTCCTCGAAAAATAAATTGCCCGAATTTTTCACAGTTTGTAATGATTTTCCATTTGTTGAAGTAAGATAATAATTTCGCAATGTCCGATTTTAAGTTCTGCATTATCGTCGATGCCAGAACTCCTGAGCATACAGTGATTAAGTTAAGGAATGTCAGCGGTGTACAAATTATAAAGAATTGGTGATAAACAGGATCCTTGCGGGCAACCGGCTGGTATGGGGATAGTGTTAGAATAATGGGATCCTACGAAAACTCTAAAAGTACGGCAGGATAGGTAGTCCTGTATTGTTTTAATAAGTTCCGCAGGAACATTGAAATTTAACATTTTATAAATAAGGCCATCATGCCATACAGTGTCAAATGCAGCCTTGATGTCCAGTAAAACCATACAAGTGGATTTCTGTTGATGGAAATTGGATTGAACAAGTTGCTTTATCCTTACAAGTGGATGGACGGTATTATGTTGTCTCCTGAATCCATACTGCTGCGATGGTAAAATATCATTTTCATCGATAAACTTTACTAGTTTATCGCGTATAACCTTTTCTAGAATTTTTCCAACAGATGAAAGTAGACTAATTGGTCTATAGGAAGTTGGTGAGTCGGGTGGTTTATTGGGCTTTCTTATGGGAATGATTTTAGCCTCCCTAAATTCCGACGGAAAATATCCTAGCTTGAGGCATCCATTAACTATAGCCGTTAGAAATTTAATTCCCCTATCCGGCAACGCCTTTAAACATATGTTGTTTATACCATCGACCCCTGGGGACTTCTTGTTTTTCATGTTTCTAATTATAATTATGAAATTTTTGAAAAACTGGATCTGATTTGTTCACACGAGTTGGAAACAGAAGAACGGAACCGATCAAGCCTGTCATTAACTTCCCTTTTAGTGTCAGTGTCTCCAGAATTGGTAGAAATTAAATGATTGGATGAAAAAGTGCTGGCTAGAATATCACATTTTTCCAAGTTGGTGGAAAAACGAGTTTCATTTTGCTTTAGAATAGGGATATTGCGTGACTTCTTCCTTATAATTTTTGTAAGGTTCCAAAAAGGTGGAGAGCTTTTATCCAGGGTGGATAGCAATTGATCCCATGATTTGTTTCTGACTACCGCTGTATCATTGTATTATATTTCTTCATTTCATACAAATCAAAGATGTGTCTGTATCGTTGCCAATTTCTACGATGAATATTTCTTCATCGGATCATATTTTGCAGAAAAATGGGAAATGGTTTTCTAAAAAAACTTTATGATTTTTTTGGAACACTGTATTCGATGGCCTGATTTACAGAGCACCTAAATATTGATACTAGTGAGTTAATGTCATCGCAGTTATGGATATCGTTTTCATCAGGCAGAACCAAATTCCCGTTAATATAACTAGAAAAGGAATTCCAGTTTGCCCTTTTGAAATCATGTTTTGATATTTGAGATGATTCGGCATTTACATATAAAGATAAAATGATCTCAACCGGTAAATGAAAAATAATCTGGGATATTTGTCAAAAAAAAGTCCAATATGGATCCTTGCCTATTGTGATCGGATGGTAAATAAGTGTTCACCCCAGGGTATATCATATTTATATCGTACGAGTTAAGTTTTTCCAACAGGATATTACCCAAACAATTACCTCTAATACAACCCCATTATTGATGCCTTGAACTGAAATCGCCGGGATGAGTGATATCGGCCCTCGGTTCTGGGAATATTCCATGTACTTGTCGGAGCAGCACTATTCTGTCGCAGTGTATTGGGAAATCTGTTACTGTAGTCTGACGCACCAATGATGTTGTTGTTGGCAGCAGCAGTTTGTCTGTGTCTTGTTGATAACTGTGATTTTTGCTTTATATTAAGGTAGGTGTCTCGACTTGGACATACTTCTGAATTTGCTGTATGCGCTCCGCTGCAATTGGCGCATTTAATTGTTGATTCTCTGCAGTCTACAGTTTTGTGCTGACCTGCACATTTTGCCCAAAATGTCTTGACTCTACAACGACTGGAGCCGTGGCCAAACATTTGGCAATTATGACATTGTGTAATTTGGGATTTATTTAACCTTTGAAATTCCCATTTTACCCTATTATACTCAATTACTGAGTGATTTTGCCTGAGTTCCCTCATTGTTATGGTTTGACGTTAAAAATAAACAACATACAATATTATGAGCATTGTGTTGTATGATCGCTTTTTCTCAACGAGCTATACATCCAAGCATTTGAGTCTCATCTTAAGTAGTTTTTTGTTTGATAATTTGAGGGTCGTGTTTGTCAAGACCGGCTTTATATGGCTTCTCACTTTTTGTAGCGTATGTGAATAACTAATAGTTGTCCAATAGCATGTTGGTAATGTGTCATAATCGGCCTTGGATTGGCAAAAAAGTTTAATCCCAATCGAGATTTTTCGGAGAGAATACTTGTCAACTTTTGCACTTTTACATATATCATGCACTTCTTCTATTTTCACCTTTAAAATAGTGGTTGGTTGAATATGGACCTTAACATGAGCTGTAGCGATAACTTCATTGTTATCATTATTAATATTTTCATCAGCAATCGTTTGCAGAGGAGAATAATAATTGTCAGATGAACTCGCAATCGGAGTATTGTTTATATTTTTCTTTTCCATCTTGGGAACGCGTTGTGCGTTAACATCATCGCACCCACGTGAACGTTTAAATTTGTTTTATTTATTTTCTTCGCTTAAATCGAATTATGTTAATGTTGTTGTAAACACGGGATTTCGCAAAGCGTAGCTGTCAACAAGAGATCGAAGACACGTCTGTTTCTAACGAAAACCAGTTTGTTACTGATTTCTTCATTTTATTGCAAAGTATATTAGATAAATGTCATCCTAGTCCTATAACTAATATCAACTTAATATAACGTATACGTCCAGGAGGACAATTCAAATGTGTTCAGGTACGTATTAGTAACGTTGACACGCCTCTTGATGACACGTATACGCCAAAGTATCAAATTTCAGTACGATTGATGTATTTGTAGTTTAAAAAATCAAATCCGTTGACATTTCATTGGTAAGGAGGTTTCAAATGCCATTTAGTTTTTCAGCCAAATATTTAACATAATCAAATGACTTTCATTTGCATTTTTTTAAATTAAAAATAAACCAGTAAGGAAAGGCAGAAAGTCGGGCGGGGCCGACTATATAATACCCAACACCTCCCTAACAATGCGATAAGGATCATTGCCATAATAATTTGGAATAATTGGTAAATGGGTAGAAACATATTATCTAATTCTGAAACGATAATCGCTAAATTAAGCAATATTCGTTCCTAAATTGAGAAACATCTTTCTGGAAAATTTTAATGATCGGAAGTAAAATACAAATAGCGGTTTGATACCAAATCAGGGGGAACAATCAATATAAATCTGAACCGATCTTCCCTGAATACTCGTTCATGTAAAAAGACCTCCTTCTGTCGAATTTCGTACTGATCGGATATAAAATACAGTCTCTACAGCGCCTACATGTCAAATCGGGGGTAACGTATATATGGGGCTATATCTAAATCTGAACCGATTTCTTCCAAATTTAACAGTGTTCATTCATATAATAAGAAACCTCTTTCTGCCGAATTTCATACTGATCGGATATAAAATAACATTTTTTCAGCGCTTACAAGTCAAATCGGGGGTAACGTATATATGGGGGCTATATCTAAATCTGAACCGATTTTATCCGAATTTAGCAGTATTCCTTCATGTAATAAGAAACCTCTTTCTGCCAAATTTTCCACTGATCGGATATAAAATACAGTTTTTACAGCGCTTACATGTCAAATCGGGGGTAATATATATATGGGGGCTATATCTGAATCTGAACCGATTTTCTCCGAATTTAGCAGTATTCCTTCATGTAATAAAAAACCTCTCTTTGCCGAATTTCGCACTGATCGGATATAAAATAACATTTTTACAGCGCTTATATGTCAAATCGGGGGTAATGTATATATGGAACCGATGAACCGATTTTAACCAAATTCTGAACCGATTTCTTCCAAATTTAACAGAGTTCATTCATGTAATAAGAAACCTTTTCCTGCCGAATTTCATACTGATCGGATATAAAATAAAGTTTTTACAGCGCTTACATGTCAAATCGGGGCTAACATATATATGGGGGCTTTATGTAAATCTGAACCGATTTTAACCAAATTCAATAGGGATCGTCCTTGGGCCAAAAAAAGATATGTGTAAAGTTTCGTCGAGATCGGACCATAATTGCGACCTGTACTTTGATTACAAGAATACAGACATAGCTAAATCGACTCAGAAATTGATTCTAAGTCGATCGGTATAATAAACGATGGGTCTATTTCTTCTCCTTTTGGGTGTTACAAACAAATGCACAATGTTATAATACCCTGTACCACAGTGTGGTGTATTGTATAAAAAGCTGTTGACTAAATTTATATCAAAAGTCCTTGGTTTAAATATTTTGTGCGTGAAAATGAAATACGAAAGGATGATATTCTTTTTGCAAAATTCTATGCAATCCTTGACGTTGGTCAACATCTTAAAAATTATTCGATAAAAAAACGGTACATTATTACATTTTAAATTTAATACTTGATTTATTTTACTCTATCCTTATCCTTTCTTCAAATTTTGTTTTAATCGTATTTTCAGTCAAATTATTGTTACAAAACAACAAGAAGAGAAAATCCATGAATCAAAGTTCATTACCTATGATATCAATAACCTTGTCCCACTTTTCCGGGGAAGCACGTTCCACTCTGTTGAATCTTTGGAAATCGCATAGAACACAGAAAACACCGAGAACACTGAACACGCTCTGGCTCTCGTTCGATAATGTTATGGGTATTGTTTTATATGAAAACAATCATTTTTTGGCAATGAAGACAAACTTAATTCTTTTAGTTTACTATAACCTCTGCCCTGAGATATACGACAGACAAACAACACCAAAAGCCATAATGGAAGGTGGAAGATACGGAGGTCGGTCGTCCTGTTGGTTGGTTGATTGGCAAATGCTCACAGACATTCCCACGCACACACACACATGCCGATACTGATACACAAAGTACCCGTAAGTTGGTGTTGCTGTTGTTTTCTTTCTCTGTGTGAGTCTTAACAACACGGCAAAGCGTAAAAAGACGATAACCAGTTTTGCTTTTAATGTCGACTGTTGTTAAGTTCTACGCTTTGTGCTCTGTTTGTCCTTAGCCACGTAGGATGCTGCAGCATGCTGGTCGCTTTTCTGTACTTTTCGCTCTGCTGGCTTGACTGGCTGGAGAAAGTACTTTCCATGAAATGTTCTGGCATCACAGTGGTCACAAACCAGAATTGTGGAAAATCTATTGACCCATACGACTCCATTACTGCTAAGTTTATATTGCGTCTTTACGAAGAAAATACTTATTTACGTACGCATATTGTGTGTGTGTGTGCCTTTGAGGCGATGATATATAAAACGATGGAAACGATCGTGGTCAAATTCGTTCATGTAGCCGAGAGTATGGTTCATAGCTATGTTGAAATCCGTTAGATGACGGTTAAGGTGATCAAGGCGTGGGTAAATTTCTGTCCAGAAGGAAAATAACAAAAATTGGAAATATTTATATGTCTACAGAGCCACGTAGTAATAAATAAAAGTTTGAAAACAAAACATAAAATTTTAAAAATGGCTGTATGGCAATTTTTGCCTTAAAATAGCGATTCTGAATATATGAAAAATGAAAACAACTTTAATAACACTATGCAACAAAAAAGTTTTTTTGTTTCAGAGACCTAAAAAGACCCAATTTACACGGTGCTTCATGAGGCTTGCGATACAAGTTTATTGTCGAAAGGTGTATAGAAACTTCAGGGGTAGAAAAAGTTTCCTTTATTAGTGAATGAATACGAAAAACTATTTTTTTTGAATAAATGAGAGTGAACGAATAAAAACATAAATTTGTCCCCTGGTTCCTAAAACAAAAAACTCAACGTCTAAACGAGCATGAATTTACGTAGGGACTCCAAAAGAAAATTCATAACCAGCAAGGAAAGGCAGAAAGTCGGGCCGACTATTATAATAATTATTGCGATAATAATTTGGAATAATTGGTAAATGGGTAAGAACATATACAGCTGCGGTCAAAATAATAGCACTACGATATAGAAACATATTAAAACGGATATACTTCAAAAACTATTGCATTACTGACATTAGTTTCTTTGGTTAAAATAAACACTATACTATACAGAAATAATAAGTAATGCAGATATTTCGGTATTTTGAATTATTAATTGAAAAACAACATTTTTTTCTAAAAAGTGCAAAAAATCTCCAGTCAAAATAATAGCACCTCTATCATATGTACTAAATATTATATAACTCGACAAGAGGGCAATTTAATTCTAGCTATTAAATATTAGTTGCGGTTGTTTTAACGTTATATTAGTAACAAAATATTTATTCAGTCATATTACGTTGAGAGCAACAATGCCCTGCAACGTCTTCCAAAATAATTTTCCAGATTCCGACCCATATCTGCTAGATCGAGTATTCAAATGACTCTCCCGTTTTTCCCAAAGCTTTTGCGAGTTTTCTTTTATTCTTATACGATCTTACTTAATCATTAATAATCCATATTTTTTTGTAATATGGACAGTTGCGTGCCATTATAACGACCTTATTTGGTTATTGCGAAAGCATTATGTCATTAATTTGCTCGAATTTTGGATCGTTATCTTCATGGAAACTGCGGACAAGCAATATTTCTTCATATGCATTAAACTAAAATATCATATTAAAAATTATTTCATATACGGATGAATCAGTTATATTTTTTATATAATGTAATGTTCCTTTTCTATAATAGGAAAAACATTGCCCAAACCATAGTGAAGTTTTCTTCCTTTGGCTGTAAATTTCTGCCTGCATTTTGCATTAGTTGGTTTACTTTTATAGGGCCAACATTAGCTACCTCAAAATAATATATATTCCGACTCATCTGAACAAAAAAAGTTGCGGCATTTTTGTCTTGGCAAATTGCAATAGGTTATATTAAATTATACACAACTACCAATATGAAAATCTTTAACCGAAACCATTTTTCTGGACAAAAGCAATAAATTTGTGTTCCCCCATATGTTTGCGAACTATTTCAAGCCTTACTTCATACATAAAATCTTTGCGGCTCCTTTATTCATCATACAAAGCTTCACATTGCTCGTCCTAACTAAACCTTTAACCAATAAATGTGGCAAGATAAACTGAATTCTACATTTTCCAGTTTCCGAAAAAAACTTTACAGTCTTTTTGAGACTGGATTCTACATTATCAACGTTCAGAAGAAAACTTTACAGTATTTTTGATTAGTTTTTGTGAACAACTGAAAGATCTTTCATGCTAATCATATTTTGCGAACCAATTTTATGAAATTTAAATTTCCAGCGGTATAAAGCTCTAATATTATTAAAAAATATTTCAATAACTTCATTTAATTTTTTCAAGAATAAAATATTTAGCCCTATGTTACATTTATTAGGCATTTATGGATGTTCAGAATTACAAAATTTGCAAACTTTATCAACTTTTTGTCTTTGGTGCTATTTTTTTGACTGGCCTGATTCAGAGGTTACTTCAAAGAACCTCTCAAAAGACACAATCTATTACTTTCTTTTACAAAATGTAGATATTTTTGTGGAGAAGGGATTTAAAATAATGATTCAATATAACAATATTGAGTAAAATTGCTTTATATTTGAAATTTTCGTATCCACATGGCTGGAGTTGGATGTGGTGCTATTATTTTGACCGCAACTGTATATGCGGATATATCTAATGCTGAACCGATAATCGCTAAATTAAGCAATATTCGTTCCTAAAACATCTTTCTGGAGAATTTTGTAATGATCGGAAGTAAAGTACAACTTCTATAGCGCTTTGTAACCAAATCAGGAGGAACATATATATGGAGCTTATATAAATCTGAATCGATTTTCCCTGAATACTCATTCATGTAAAATAGAAACCTCTTTCTGTCGAATTTCGTACTGATCGGATATAAAATACAGTCTCTACAGCGCTTGAATGTCAAATCGGTGCTAACATATATATGGGGGCTATATCTAAATCTGAACCGATTTTCTCCAAATTTGGCAGTATTCCTTCGTGTAATAAGAAACCTCTTTCTGCCGAATTTCGCTGTGATCGGATATAAAATACAGTTTCTACAGCTATTGAATTTCAAATCGGGGGAAACATATATATGGGGGCTATATCTAAATTATAACCGATTTTCTCCGAATTTGGCAGTATTCCTTCATGTAATAAGAAACCTCTTTCTGCCGAATTTCGTACTGATTGGATATAAAATACAGTTTCTACAGCGCTTACATGTCAAATCGGGTGCAGCATATATATGGGGGCTATATATAAATCTGAACCGATTTCCCCCAAATTTTGTATTGTATCTAAGTGTATCACGAGACTACTCTCTGTCAATTTTTGTACAAATCGGTTACAAAATGTTGCTTATACAGTGCATATATGCCAAATCGGATGTATATGTATATGGGAGCTATATGTAAATCTGAACCGATTTTAACTAAATTCAATAGGGATCGTCCTTGGGCCTAAAAAAAGATATGTGCAAAGTTTCGTTGAGTTCGGACCATAATTGCGACCTGTACTTTGATTACAAAATAAGTCTACAGACAGACAGACGGACAGACAGACAGACAGACGGACAGACAGACGGACAGACAGACGGACAGACAGACGGACAGACAGACGGACAGACAGACGGACATAGCTAAATCGACTCAGAAAATGATTACAAGTCGATCGGTATAATAAACAATGGGTCTATCTCTTCTCCTTTTGGGTGTTACAAACAAATGCACAAAGTCATAATACCCTGTACCACTGTGTGGTGTAGGGTATAAAAATCGCAGGGATACGTCGCACTATGTAAATTTGGTAATACTTGCTTTTTGTGCTGATGTTGCTATATTTTGACTTAAAAAAATTAAGTATAAGGCCGATATAGCGTTAAGTTTAGAATTTTTTTCGAGAAATCCCGAGAAAAAGTAATATTTTTCAATTCCGGCAAATCTGTGCAGGAATTACCGGGATTTAAGGTAAACGGGATTTAAACTATACTTTTGCGTAGTGCAATTTTCTAATAATATTTTTAATTTTTCATTGAAAAATGCAGAAAAGATGTATTTTTTTTAATATTTGCTAGCTTTCCTTCGATATTAATAATGGGATATACACTTCTCAGCCTGTAAGGTGCTTTCCTTGGATTGGCAGTAGTTCTCGCCATAAACCGTGACATGAAAAAATAGAGAGTTTGAACCCTATATTTAAGCATAAATCGAGAACACTTATCCGGCTTGGTTCAGTATTGGTTAAATTATCAAAATTAAGTGGCCTTAATTTTCTTCTAACATAATATTTTCAGCCGTTCAGCGGTTTCGACGACATCTAGTGAAATATTGCGAAAAAATACTATTTTTTTAGAAAATTTTAATATTTTTTTTAGTAAAATCTTATTAAAAATAATGAAATATGCACACATATTTTTATTATTTTATCATAAAGTCTTATTGGTCATGAATGAAATAAGACCAATCCGAGGAAAATAGATGTATAATTTAATAGATGTAGATAATTTCGCAAATCCAACCAACTTCATCACCCCCAATAATGATCACGCTACGCTACTTAACCTAATATTCTATGAGTGTTGACCTACTTAATTAGCTAAAATTTTTTGAAATTATTCACTGCGAACCGGAAAGTCCGATGAGCACGGTACGCATAACACTCCAGACTTAGGAGAGTTTGTATGGAAGAAACATGTCCACAACAGCATAGCCCCCGGTGCTGTGGCAAGGACTGGGTGGCTCAACACCTAATGGGTCAGAATATTTAATATCGACCTATGTAGTTTCTTTTTGGCTATTTAATTTATTTTGGCATTTTAATTTTTTTAAAAAATAAAAAAAATTAGTTTTTGTGTTTTACGAAATTTGTAATTGCTCTCGAACGGCTGAACCGATTTTTGCTAAGTTTACTTTGTTTTAAAGAGGACAAAATGCGCCATTTTTCGAAATATTTAAAAAAAATGTTTCTTAAATTTTTTTTTTTCAATATTTGTGAAAGTTATGGACGAAATACCAACCTAGTCTGACAATTTTCGTTTGTTTTTGCAAAACACTGCACAGTGGTACGAATTCAAAAAGGGAAATAATTCGACCGTTTCTTAACCAAACAACCGATTGCGACCAAACTTGGCATTGTAGATGAAGAGGTGTTATAGAAGTTAGACTGGGGCGGAGCTAGAGGACCTCAAAGTTGGACACATCGGGTGAAGAAAATGTTCAAGCGCGTGTAACTCGTGTTTCTCTTCCGATTTATAAAATTTATTTTTGTGTTGTTCTACTAACTGAGGTCTACAAAAAAACTTTTGATACCTAAGAATTATCTCGTATAGTTACCGAGATATCTGCAATTGCAAATTGAATTTTTCATATTTTCCCTTACCGTATGCTAGTATTTCGTAAATATCGGAGCACAATATGCACCGATTTGATCCGTATCTACATGCCTTGATGGGCAATAAAATTTCCTTGAAGTTATATTTTCAAAAAAATCCGATTTTTGCCAATTTTTTTAGGAAAAAACTATAAATATATATAACTTCAAGTGGTCATAACTAAATATTTGTACTATTGGGTATATCGAAACAATTTTTGTTTCGTCATATAGCTTCGTCATTTAGCTTATAAACATTTTAGGCGCCCAGGTATCAGCAAGGCTCCGTACAGATACAGTCGATTACCCCTGACCAGGGACGTATCGAGGGGGGGGTGGCCCCCGGGCCCCCGAACTATTTTAAACATAGCCATAAACTTTTTACAATTTTCTAAATCACTCAAAAAAAATACGAAAAATATTTGGAAGGCCGTTAAAAAAACTAATACAAAAGCGTAAAAAATGGTAACACTAAAAGTAATAATAACTAAAAATAAGTAAAGTGCATGGTCTCAATTTATTCATAACCTTTTAGAGTTTACGATAAAATCACAAAAATATGACAATTTTGCGTTTCTAGATGTTTTTATGAGGCTTTATTTATTATTAAAATTTTTTGCAATACTTTGTAAGATATCGTCGAAACCGCTGAACGGATGGAAAATTGTATTGTCCGAAGGGTACTTAATTCTGAAGTTTGTAAAACTTCCCTGAACCAATTCGGATGAATGCTTCTCTAGTTATGACATAATATGTGGTTCAACCTCTCTTTTTTCTTAGCCTAAAGAGTTGTCTCTTTAAATTCTCGCGATAAGCTGTGGAAAGAAATTAGTGGTTGAACGACATATAGTGGCATAACTCGAGAACCCTTACTAATTTTCGTTTCTGTGTCAAGAAACTCCTCTCTGCCAAGATTTATAATGATCGGATGTAAAATAAAGGTTTTGTAGTACGTTGATCACCAATCGGAATGAGCATATACAGGAAGGCTATATTTAAATATGAACCAATTAATTTCAAGTTTGACAGTGTTCATTCTTGGATCAATGGACTTTTTTATGTCAAATTTTGTAATGCTCAGATGTTAAATAATATTTCTATAGCGCTTAGATGCCAAATCGAAGCTTAATATATATGGGGCCTATATTTAAATCTGGACCGATTTTCACCAGTTTCAATAGGGATCGTGCCTGGGTCAAAAAAGATCACTGTTCTAAAAGTCATCACGATGGGATAAGAAATACGACTTGCATTTTGATCACAACGAGATATTGACGGACATGTTTAAATCGACTCAGAAAGTGATTCCAAGTTGACCGGTATAATAAACGATGGTTCTATGTCTTCTCCTTTTGGGTGTCTCCTCCAAGTGAAAGTTTTCAAAAATTGCCAGACCTTAGTATTTCGTCTATAACTTTTATATTGCGTCCCCAAAAATCCATATTTTGTGTAAACCGAAAGAGTAAAAATTTTTTTAAATCAAAGTTTTTCAAAGAAATTGTTAAAAAAAATTTTACAAATCTTTTAAAAAATCGCACGATCTAGGTGGCCAATTGACCGACCCCAAATGTGAAATAAACTGTTCACAAAATTGAATTAAAATTAATAAAATTCAATAATCTGCAAGCGTTGTTCGTTTGTAAGTTGATTCTTTGTTAAACTATAGACCAAACAGAACATGTTTGACAGTAACATGTTACACGAAAACAACAACGTTGTTACCAAGAAATCACTCATTATAAGAACAATTTGTGAAGTTTTCCTTAATTTTTTTATCATAAAAAATCGTCATTTCAGGGCAAAAATCGTCATGTCCTATTTATTGGCTTCAAAAATCGTCAAAATGACGATAAATCGTCATTTCTGGCAAGACTGCATTCAAGATCAATTAAAAATTTCGTAAAACCCAAAAATTCATTTTCTCAATTTTTTAAAATTTCTAATCCCCATAAAATTTTGTAATTTTTATACCCTACACCACACTGTGGTACAGGGTATTATAACATTGTGCATTTGTTTGTAACACCCAAAAGGAGAAGAAATAGACCCATCGTTTATTATACCGATCGACTTAGAATCACTTTCTGAGTTGATTTAGCTATGTCCGTCTGTCTGTCCGTCTGTGCATGTATTCTTGTAATCAAAGTACAGGTCGCAATTATGGTCTGATCTCGACGAAACTTTACACATATCTTTTCTTTGAGCGCCCCAGTAGTTGAGTTGGTAGCGTACTCGCCTATGAGTTTGGGGGTCGTTGGCTCGATTCCCACCAGAGGCTCTGGTCTGTCGCTGCAAAAATTTAGCCATATGGTCTTTGTAACCCGGCCTTTCCCTGGACCTTATAATTAGAATATAAATTTACTTTGTATTGTAATTCATATAAATAAAATAAAATAAAATAAATCTTTTCTTTGGCCCAAGGACGATCCCTATTGAATTGGGTTAAAATCGGTTCAGATTTAGATATAGCCCCCATATATATATTAGCCCCGATTTGACATGTAAGCTCTGTAAAAACTTTATTTTATATCCGATCAGTATGAAATTCGGCAGAAATAGGTTTCTTATTATATGGATGAACACTGTTAAATTTGGAAGAAATCGGTTCAGATTTAGATATAGCCCCCATATATACGTTACCCCCGATTTGACATGTAAGCGCTGTAAAAATGTTATTTTATATCCGATCAGTGCGAAATTCGGCCAAGAGAGGTTTCTTATTACATGAAGGAATACTGCTAAATTCGGAGAAAATCGGTTCAGATTTAGATATAGCCCCCATATATATGTTACCCCCGATTTGACATGTAAGCGCTGTAAAACCTGTATTTTATATCCGATCAGTGCGAAATTCTGCAGAAAGACGTTTCTTATTACATGAAAGAATACTGCTAAATGCGGAGAAAATCGGTTCAGATTTAGATATAGCCCCCATATATACGTTACCCCCGATTTGACATGTGAGCGCTGTAAAAATGTTATTTTATATCCGATCAGTGCGAAATTCGGCAATGAGAGGTTTCTTATTACATGATGGAATACTGCCAAATTCGGAGAAACTCGGTTTAGATTTAGATATAACTCCCATATATATGTTACCCCCGATTTGATCTGTAAGCGCTGTAAAAACTGTATTTTATATCCGATCAGTGCGAAATTCGGCAGAAAGAGGTTTCTTATTACATGAAGGAATACTGCCAAATTCGGAGAAAATCGGTTCAGATTTAGATAGAGCTCCCATATATATGTTACCCCTCATGGCTCATTACCTCGATGTCCGTAGAGAAATGCCGGGCAAACCACTAATCTGCAACGATGCAGGAAGGCATCAGGGGAGAGTAAAGCTCTTATATTTCGGTGATGCCAGATCAGTAGACCTGTATAAGGCTGCTCTGAGTCGAGCGGGTGAGGTGTGGCCGGGTGCCCAGTTGGATGTTGTAGAAAAAAACAACATCCCTAGTCACCCTAGAGCCATCACCTGGGTTACAGAAGAGCCCTCCAACCCGGCTGACATCTTAGAAATAATAAAAGATTCCAATCCTGGTCTGCCGGCCCATAATTGGAGAATCAGCAAGGTGGGTGAGGCGGATGGTAAAAAGCGGCAGGTCAATCTTATCCTAAACGCTGAATCCACCTCCCATATACAAAGTGCGAGTGCAACCCTACAATATGGCTTCGAGACTATAGTATTGAAGATATACAAGCAGGATATAGCTCCCACTGCAGAAGGTGAGTCGTCCACCGTGGCACTATTATTTCTGGTGACTCCAACTCTAACAGAAGATCTGTAACGTCCTTCTCTGAGGACAAAAGCTCTACTTCGGACACAGAGAGGCTGAGGGGAGTCTCCGGACTCTTTGACGCATCTGGCGGGGACATGCTTCTCGACGATACGGACGAAGAGTTCGATAACACCCTTGTCGGGGTGGATGTTAATCTGTCAATTACCAATGATGGTAAGAATTCTACAGATTAACCTCCATCACGCTAAAGCAGCCTCAGCGACTCTTTTGCTGCGCCTGTCCACAGGCGCAGTAGACATCGTCCTGATACAGGAGCTCTACGTAGTGGGAGGAAGGGTGTGCGGTATTAGGACACCCAACTTTAAACTGCTTGTGGCCAACTGTGAAGGCACTCCAAGAACCTGCATTTTGGCCAGGAAAGATCTAAGTATCTTTCTCCTGACTAATTTAAGTGGTACCAAACAGCTGCTAGCCTGGAGATCGGTAATCGCATATATTGGGTGGTCTCCAGCTACTTGCCTTATGAATCTGTAGTACCGACTGCTCTATTCAGGGAAGTAGTAGAAGAAGCAACGTCTGACGAGCTCGAGCTGATTATTGGCGCAGACACGAACGCTCATCATACTATCTGGGGTAGTACGGATATAAACAATAGGGGTGATTCGCTTCTTGACTTTATTCTAACTACCAACCTTAGTATTTGTAACATAGGTAATAAACCGACCTTCACAACTAAAGACAGACAAGAAGTACTCGACGTAACGTTTGCTACTGACCGGCTGTCAGACAAAATTATTGGGTGGAATGTACTGGACGACCACTCATTCTCAGATCACCATTATATTGAGTTCAAACTCGCGGAAACAGCGCCTAAACCCGCCGTCCACAGAAATGTAAGGAAGACGAAATGGCATCTGTATGAGAAGAATTTCAAGAAAGTCCTCAACTCTAAACTTCTGTACGAACCGAATGACAAAGCCGGTCTGGATAATCTGGTCGATCATATCACCATATCATTCAATAGATCCCTTGAAGAAGCCTGTCCAAAAACAAGGTACAAGGGTAAAACTAAACCCCAATGGTGGACTTCTGAGCTAACGGCTATGAAAAAGACCGGCAACAAGCTATTCAATAAGGCTAAATCTACTGGGGTCGCTAATGATTGGGATGCCTATAAAGAGCAACTCAAGATCTATAAGAAGGAGCTTAGAAAGGCGCAAAGGCGCTCTTGGTATACCTTCTGTGGTGAAGTGGAAAAGGTGTCCGACGCCGCTAGGCTGAGGAAGATATTATCTGCTTCACCCTGTACAGTGGGATATTTACAGGATGAGGCAAATAATTGGACCAAAAACAGCGAGCAGTCGCTCAATGTACTGCTCGACACACATTTCCCGGGGAACTCTGTAACAGAACCCGAGGATCAGCAGGACCAACAAGAGTGCGTGTGGACTGCGAGCGTCGCTAGCTTCTTGACTGAGAGATCCAGAATAAGCTGGGCTATTAACAGCTTTGAGCCCTTTAAGTCACCTGGACCAGATGGAATCACTCCAGCAGAAATGCAGAAAATGTTAAAGTACATTATCCCCTGGCTGGAGAAAATTTATGTAGGCTGTATCAGGCTTTCATACGTCCCGAATCGTTGGAGGGATACCAAAGTGGTATTCATACCTAAAGCGGGAAAGATATCACACACTAGGCCAAAAGACTTCAGACCAATTAGCCTATCCTCCTTCCTATTGAAAGGTCTGGAAAGACTTTTAGATCATTTCATTAGGGAAAACCTGTATACAAAACTCCTGTCGGGGAACCAAAATGCTTACAATAAGGGCAAGTCTACAGAATCAGCCCTGCACGAACTTGTGAGCACTATCGAATCGTCCCTGCATTTCAAGGAATTCACCATGGTGGCATTTCTTGACATAGAAGGGGCTTTTAACAACATTCACTAATTCAAAGTCTGCTCACCAGTAGACGCATAACAGCATGTCTAGGGTCCACAACTCTAACAAGGTATGTAAACAGAGGGACCCCGCAAGGAGGAGTATAGTCTCCACTAATTTGGAACCTAGCGGTGAAAGAAATCCTGCTAGATCTAGAACGTTGTGGCTGCAAGGTCGTGGCATATGCGGACGACGTGGCAATCGCAGTGGGTGGCAAATTCGTAAACGTCCTCAGAGACATCCTACAGGTGGCTCTGAACAAGTTGGCTAGATGGGCCAGAAGCAGCGGTTTGGGCGTTAACCCCAACAAGACAGAATTGGTTCTCTTTACTAGGATGAATAATGTCCCACATGTGGACCCTCCACCTCGGATAAATGGAGCAGATCTAGTCTTTTCTGAAAGTGCAACATTTTTAGGAATAATTCTAGATAGGAAAATGTTATTTAGACTTAACGTATTGGAACGTGTAAGGAAGGCCAACGTCGCCTTATATTCCTGCAAAAAGGCTGTAGGTGGGGACTCTCTCCTAAAATCGTCCACTGGATATATATAGCAGTAGTTCGTCCAATACTGTTATACGGTATTGTGGTATGGTGGACGGCAACTGACAAACTAACCATTACCAACCTACTAACAAAGGTTCAGAGAACTGCCTGCCTGAGCATAAGCGGAGCCTTAAGGACTACAGCGACCGAGTCTCTACAAGCCCTACTCCATATACTGCCGATTAATATTGTGGCGAGAGAAGTTGCCACCAAAGCGGCAATAAGATTAAACTGCCTATCAATGTGGAGGTACAAGAACTATGGTCACATGAGGATATCAAAGTGTAGTGCTATGGTAACCGACCGAGTGGACTATATACCAACAGTGTACACCTTCGAGAGAAATTACATCACTATGATTCCCGCCAGAGATGAATGGGTCGGCAGAATACCAGGTAATAGAAACCATCTCCACTTTTACACGGATGGTTCGAAGCTTGATGAAAAGGTTGGCTTCGGAGTACACTGTGAAGAACTTAGTCTGGATATAGCTCACAGGCTACCAGATACCTGCAGTGTCTATCAAGCCGAAATAATGGCAATATGGGAAGTCGCCAAGTGGCTGAGTCGCAACATAGTAACCAACACTGGCGTTGTCATTTACTCGGACAGCCAGGCTGCCATCAATTCTCTGGAGGCAACATCCCTAAATTCACAAACAGCCCTCGACTGCAGCAGATCTCTTAACGAGATGGCTGAGCAGTTTAATATACACCTCATATGGATGCCTGGGCATAGGGATATCCCGGGGAACTGCGATGCACTTGCTAGGAAAGGGACGACATTACAAATTCTCGAAGAATTTGCATATATTGGTGCGCCACTATCCACGTGCAAGCTTTGGCTTAGGCAAGAGGCAATCAGGCAGTCCAACGAGAGATGGACAGAAATCGGCACCTGCAGGGTAGCTAGACAAATCTGGCCAAGGTATGACCTGAGAAGGTCAAAATATCTCCTCGCACTAGAGAGGAGACGATTGTCTACGTTAGTACAGGTTCTGGCGGGACACTGCTTGATCGGCGAACACGCCAAAAGATTGGGTATTGACTCCAATGACTTCTGCCGAAGCTGTGGAGATGAGGAAGAAGTGGAGAGCATTGAGCACTTGCTTTGCGACTGTCCCGCTTTGAGTAAACGACGACTGGACATACTGGGGTCGGCCTTTATAGGCAGCCTAACAGATCTTTCCAGTACTATTATTCGTACTATCGATAAATTTATATATCAAACAGGTTGGTTTCGATGAGGGGCATTTCAGCCCGTGGTAAAACTAGGGACCTAAACTGGTCTATGTGAGCTTGTAAAAAAATACGGCTGCCACCCTAACCTAAACCTAAAACCTATATGTTACCCCCGATTTGACCTGTAAGCGCAGTAGAGACTGTATTTTATATCCGATCAGTACGAAATTCGACAGAAGGAGGTCTTTTTACATGAATAAGTATTCAGGGAAGATCGGTACAGATATATATTAAAGCTCCATATTTATGTTCCTCCTGATTTGGTATCAAATCGCTATAGAAGTTGTATTTTACTTCCGATCATTAAAATTTTCCAGAAAGATGTTTCTCAATTTAGGAACGAATATTGCTTAATTTAGCGATTATCGTTTCAGAATTAGATAATATGTTTCTACCCATTTACCAATTATTCCAAATGGCAATGACCCTTATCGCATTGTTAGGGAGGTGTAGGGTATTATATAGTCGGCCCGCCCGACTTTCTGCCTTTCCTTACTGGTTTTTAAATAAATTATAGTGATGTATTTTTTCATTTAGCAATTTTTCATAAAGTTTTTAGACAAAAATAAATTTCATAGGTTAATATTAAAAATCCGGACCCAAATGGCTCTGCCCGACTTAAGGATTGCTGCACTTGATTGATTTCCTTTTGGAAATTATATCCAAGAGGCTAATATAAATATTCTACTGGTTCTAAGCACTGTGTGTCCACAGGAGAATCATGAGTTGGATGATTGTCATTGTTTGGTCATTCGTGTATCCTTAAACCGGATAATGTCCTTGCAGTAGTGGCAAGAGTGTAAACAACGTTAATGTCCATGTAACTGTGAGTACGAGTACGCTGTGTCGTTGTTCAGTTCTAAGGATACGAAACGACAGGGCTGGCTGCTATGTAAAAATGCTCATGTGTAGTAGTTAGTAGGTGCATGACTTTAGAAACACTAACAGCAACAACAACAATAAAACCAGTTCCAGCAATTGCAACAACAATACCATGAGGAACAACAGCAGCAGCAGCAGTACCATCATTACCAGCAGCTTGTCTTCTGGCTTGAGTTGGCTGAATGTTTCTTGTTTGTTTGTTTGTTTCTGTTGTTAATCTCAGATTTTGGTATACTTTGTAAAATGTTGCTACCATTTTTCAACAACTTTGTTACTGTTCCCAATTGCATTGTTGCCCTCTGCACTCCGCCCACCAACCCTCAGATATTTTTCCTTCGTCCACCTACCCAAATAAACTTCGAGATTGAAGAAGAGGGAGTGCAAGACGACAGTGATGATGATGATGACGAAAAAATCTACTCTTGTCCCATAATACATTTGGTCTTTAGTCACTCTTTGGAATGTCGCCTGCAGCTGTAAAGGTAACAATTGCACGAATACACACGGTTAGAGAGACAAAGGGTCGAACGGACAAATGGTCGGTCGCATTGTCCGTTGTCGTTGTCGTTGCACGATCCAAGTCCGACACACAATGGGGGTGTGGAAATAGGGGCAGTTGTTTGTTGCACCTTAACTTGGCTCATTTATCTTTTGGTGCAATGACAAAGTCTTAGACGAGGATTTTATGTGTTCCTTGATGTTTTTTGTTGTTTTTGTTGTTTTTGTTATTGCTACTATTGATGTTGATGCTGTTGCCATTCTATTGTTTTCCCCAAATACCCTACATTATCTGCAGTCGAATAATGGGTTAAATCAACAGTTGTAGTTCCTGTTTTATATACGTATTTACAAAATCATAAATTTTTCAGAAGAATGTGTAAACCACTAGAGAAAAATACTTTGGAACTTAAGTTTGGTTGGAGTTGCAATTTTTAAAATTTAACTTCAAAGAATTCAATAAGTCTTAATCCTGAAGTGACATGAAATATGAAGTCATTTTATTAACTCGTCGACTGTTTCTTTTCAGGTTTTCAATTGTCTCTAGTTTATTAGCGTTGACGGGTGACTTCACATAACCAAAAAGAAAATAATCCAGTGTATTACATCACACTATCTCTGTGGTAATATGTTAGCCATTACCTGAAATTATTCGAAAAATGTCAACATTTTTATTCGTAAAATCTCAACAATTTGCAAGTGTTTCTCTAAGGTAAGTATATCTATGATAAAATAAAACCAGTAAGGAGAGGCTAAAGTCGGGCGGGGCCGACTATATAATACCCTACACCACTCTCGTAATATTGAATAACTCTGATATATAAATTTTGTAATTCATGTATAAATTGTTTACATAAATTTACTTTTGGGACATTTTATACTTAAATAAAACCCTGTACCACAGTGTGGTGTAGGGTATAAAAACGATTGGATCTAAAGAGCCAAACCGGATGAAACATATATATGGGAGCTATAGCAAAATCTTAACCAATTTTCTTAAAATTCGGTAGTGTTGGTTCATGGATTAAGAAACTCTACCATTCTAAACTTCAAAACGATTGGATGTAAAATACAGCTTCTATAGGACTAAAGGGCCAAATCGGACGAAACATATATATGGGAGCTACAGCTAAATCTTAACCGATTTTCTTCAAATTCGGTAGTGTTGGTTCATGGATCAAGAAACTCTACCATTCTAAATTTCAAAATGATTGGATGTAAAATACAGCTTCTACAGGACTAAAGAGCAAAATCGGACGAAACACATATATGGGAGCTATAGCTAAATCTTACCCGATTTTCTTCAAATTCGGCAATGTTGGTTCATGGATCAAGAAACTCTACCATTCTAAATTTCAAAACGATTGGATGTAAAATACAGCTTCTATAGAACTAAAGGGCCAAATCGGACGAAACATATATATGGGAGCTATAGCTAAATCTTAACCGATTTTCTTCAAATTCGGTAGTGTTGGTTCATGGATCAAGAAACTCTACCATTCTAAATTTCAAAATGATTGGATGTAAAATACAGCTTCTACAGGACTAAAGAGCAAAATCGGACGAAACACATATATGGGAGCTATAGCTAAATCTTACCCGATTTTCTTCAAATTCGGCAATGTTGGTTCATGGATCAAGAAACTCTACCATTCTAAATTTCAAAACGATTGGATGTAAAATACAGCTTCTATAGAACTAAAGGGCCAAATCGGACGAAACATATATATGGGAGCTACAGCTAAATCTTAACCGATTTTCTTCAAATTCGGTAGTGTTGGTTCATGGATCAAGAAACTCTACCATTCTAAATTTCAAAATGATTGGATGTAAAATACAGCTTCTACAGGACTAAAGAGCAAAATCGGACGAAACACATATATGGGAGCTATAGCTAAATCTTACCCGATTTTCTTCAAATTCGGCAATGTTGGTTCATGGATCAAGAAACTCTACCATTCTAAATTTCAAAACGATTGGATGTAAAATACAGCTTCTATAGAACTAAAGGGCCAAATCGGACGAAACATATATATGGAGCTATAGCTAAATCTTAACCGATTGTCTTAAAATTCGGTAGTGTTGGTTCATGGATCAAGAAACTCTACCATTCTAAATTTCAAAATGATTGGATGTAAAATACAGATTCTACAGGACTAAAGAGCAAAATCGGACGAAACATATATATGGGAGCTATAGCTAAATCTTAATCGATTTTCTTCAAATTCGGCAATGTTGGTTCATGGATCAAGAAACTCTACCGTTCTAAATTTCAAAATGATTGGATGTAAAATACAGCTTCTATAGGACTAAAGGGCCAAATCGGACGAAACATATATATGGGAGCTAAAGCTAAATCTTAACCGATTTCCTTCAAATTCGGTAGTGTTGTTTCATGGATCAAGAAACTCTACCATTCTAAATTTCAAAACGATTGGATGTAAAATACAGCTTCTATAGGACTAAAGGGCCAAATCGGACGAAAGATATATATGGGAGCTATATCTAAATCTGAACCGATTTCAACCAAGTTCAATAGCGATCTTAACAGCCGCGAAATACTCTAAACTGCAAAATTTCAGAACGATCGGAGTGAAATTGCGACCTGTAGTCGACGAACAACTTTACATGGACAGACGGACGGACGGACGGACAGACATCGTTAAATCGACTCAGTTAGTGATTCTGAGTCGATCGGTATACTTTAAGGTGGGTCTAGCTGTGTTATTTTCAGGTGTTACAAACATCTGCCGTGAAACAAACTTATAATACCCTGTACCACAGTGTGGTGTAGGGTATAATGAGGGAAATTTAACAAATTATTCTTATATTAAGGATTTCTTATAATTGCTTCGAGATATAATTTACAATTCACAGATATAATTTACACTTCACTTTATCCTTGTAATATGAAAATTAGAAATGTTTTGAAAATTCTTAAATTGGATGATCTTTGAAACAAATAAAATTGATGGTAGATTCGGTCGATCCGAACTTTGTATACTTTCCGCCATAGATCGAATTCAATGACATAACAGGAAAAATCTCTGGAATTTTGTTAAGTCCCAAAATCGGTTGAGGAAATTGCATTAAAAATTTATAAGTAATTTAAGCACTATGTCAAAACTTGGACCTAGCTTGTCATTACTCTAACAGATGGTCACTAGAGGTTCCACTAGATTCTAGGGGAATCTTTGTATGGTATTTACATAAAATCATGGATATACGTTGCATAGAACCATTGGTGTGAATGGTTCTGTGCATTTTTATCAAATTTCGTCCTAATTGGTTAACGTTTGTGACTTACCTGACGTAAATAAAATCAATTGAGGAATATATATGTATCAATATATGGACCATCTTCAGTCCTAGGAAACTGAAATGTCTTTGAAACATGCCCTTCGCCCGGATTTTTGTTTTGATGATTTTTTTACGATTTCGAAAATGTATTTTGACGATTTGACGATTTTTGTGCCTCTATTTTGACGATTTTGGGTCAAATTCGTCTGGCAACACTGATTTTGCGCCTTCAAAGAAGGGAATTTAAATACCCCCAAGGAGACCTGTGTAACTAGTGGTACCATTATCAGAAGCCCATCTTGCGGTTGTATGAAGGGCCTGCTGTGGGATGTCTCTAATTTTATCCAGAAACTTCCCCCATGGTTGCTAAAACTATAAATATAGCGGCTGGATTATGTTATTGAAGGCCCCCTCTATATCTAAGAAAGCTACCATAGTATTTTCCTTAACAAAGATGGATCCTTCAATAAAGCTGACCAGATCATGCAGGGCGGTTTCGGTGGACTTACCCTTGCTGTAGGCATGTTGTTGAGTGGACAGTAGCCTGTGATCAATTTTAGTTCTAAGGTAACTATCTATTAATCTTACCAGAGTTTTAAGGAGAAATGACGATATACCAATTAGCCGGAAATCCTTAGCTCTAGTGTAGGGCGTCTTTCCTGCTTTTGGGATAAAAAAAACTTGGTTTCTTTCCATTTTGTTGGCCTGACTGATTCAACATGTGTATATCTCTCTGAGCCAGGGAGCAATTGTATCAGCCCCTACCTGAAGCTCCTTCGGAGAGACTTTATCTAGAAGGTTTAATGCTTTTGATAGCCGAAATAATTCGGTTACAATCTCGCTGGCGACCTCTGATGGCTGCACTTTAAAGGAATCCCCCTTTGATGTATGCAATGCCTCTTCAGAGTTGCCTCGGAAATGTATATCCAGCAGCACTACCAACGATTCCTCACTGGACATAATCCAAGAACTATCATCTTTCTTGATGTACCCAATAGTACAGGGTGGATCGCGGTAATTTGCTTATTTGAGAATGAAATAAAAAAAGTTATGAAATTTAGAAAAATTTATTTTATATTTTAATTATATTGAACAGTAAGGGAATTTATAAATTACATGATTTTAAATAGTGTATATGGTAAATGTCGACCTTCGCTTTCCACACACTGCTGCATACGTTTTCTGAAGATTTCATAACTCTAACAAGCATGTCGACTGGTATTCTGCCAATTTCAGCCTCAGTATTGTTAATTAGATCTTCCAAGGTGTTGGGACGGTTGATATACACCTTCGCATGGCGCTAAGGCTGGTGAGCGTGCGGCCAGTTCACATCACCTCGAGTGATTCACATCAAGAGCTTTCTCAACTCCTTTATGTTGAGCCCCTGTGGGGCTTTGGAGGCCTTTGCCCTCTTAAAGAGTTTCCTACAGCAATTCCTCAGAATCGTCCATAACTTTCCAATCAGAAATCCTTCCACTTAAATTCTAGGAGACAAGGGTGACACCGAGCACATCCTGTCTGTTTCTAGTAACGAAGGTAGTTTCACGCCCTCTAATTAGAGTGATCAAAATCGGTTTAAAATAAACCTGCCCACCGGTTTTTTGCTTCCACCGTCCCCGGTTTTTCTCAAAATCATGAATTTCGAACAACCGGTGCAACCGGTTTTTTTCGTTTGTTTCCACCGGTTTTCCTGTTTATTTATTATCACTAAAATATTAAAAATTATTTACAACTTTATATACAAAATATCACAAATTAAGATAATAATATGAAAGATCTCCTTATATGGCTTAAAAAGACTCGGCAACTTTGCTGGAATCCGAAGCCATTCACCAATTTCTATACAAATTACAAAAATTTAAAGAAAATAAATGATTCATACGCGCAGAAGTTATGTGAAAAGTAAACGCATTCTCCCACTTCCAAACCGAAACAAAATCAAGTAAGAAAATTTCATTTGGTGTATACTCTTATATATTTATATGTATACTCGTATATACCCACCTGCACTAAAGTGTGTATATAAAATAAATATGTATTAAGATTTAATACCTCTATTAAATATTCTATTTAATATCCCGAAATATTAATATTTTCTTGACTGAACTACATAAGGGGAATTTCATGTCAAGTGAGTTAATTTTTAAAAGGGATGTCTTCTGTCGGGATTATAATTGCACCAAGTAGCCCTATCAGATAGTAGTTATGAGACACAATTCCAACGAAATCGGTTAAGGACTTTCCGAGTTGGAGGGTGTCAAATATTGACATTTTTGTCAAACGGTTGTTTTTCCCATCTGAAATGCTAAAATGTTTGGTTGAACGTTAATTTTTTTTTAGAGGTTTATATTTATTTTGATATATCAACAGATCCCATCCCATTAATAGGTCACAAAGCTTTTAAAGGAAATTATCTAAGCTTTCTTTTGAGAAATAAAATCAAAAATTAAAACATAGGTTTTTACCATAATTTCAAAAAAGTTTAATTTTGCAAAAAATTAATGAAAATATATTTGCTAATTTTTTTAAAAGATTGAAGAAAAGACTATCGATAACACTTTTGGAAAATGTTTCTAAATACAATAGCTAATTAGTTATATGTATGAGATAAAAGGACCGTTTGACTCAAATGACAATATTCATCACAATCCAACTCATAACTACTATCCAACAGGACTAAATTTGGTGCAAGATTCCTGATCAGAAGACGTCGCTTTTAAATTTTAATATTAAAAAATCGCCTTTTTATAACCTACACCACACTGTGGTACAGGGTATTATAAGTTTGTTTCACGGCAGATGTTTGTAACACCTGAAAATAACACAGCTAGACCCACCTTAAAGTATACCGATCGACTCAGAATCACTAGCTGAGTCGATTTAACGATGTCCGTCCGGCCGTCCGTCCGTCTGTCCATGTAAAGTTGTTCGTCGACTACAGGTCGCAATTTCCCTCCGATCGTTCTGAAATTTTGCAGTTTAGAGTATTTCGCGACTGTTAAGATCGCTATTGAATTTGGTTGAAATCGGTTCAGATTTAAGTATAGCTCCCATATATATGTTTCGTCCGATTTGGCCCTTTAGTCCTATAAAAGCTGTATTTTACATCCAATCGTTTTGAAATTTAGAATGGTAGATTTTCTTGATCCACGAACCAACACTACCGAATTTGAAGAAAATCGGTTAAGATTTAGCTATAGCTCCCATATATAAGTTTCGTCCGATTTGGACCTTTAGTTCTATAGAAGCTATATTTTACATCCAATCGTTTTGAAATTTAGAATGGTAGAGTTTCTTGATTCATGAACCAAAATTTTCGAATTTGAGGAAAAACGGTAAAGATTTAGCTATAGCTCCCATATATATGTTTCATCCGATTTGGCTCTTTAGATTCAATCGTTTTTATACCCTACACCACACTGTGGTACAGGGTATTATTTAAGTATAAAATGTCCCAAAAGTAAATTTATGTAAACAATTTATACATGAATTACAAAATTTATATATCAGAGTTATTCAATATTACGAGAGTGGTGTAGGGTATTATATAGTCGGCACCGCCCGACTTTAGCCTTTCCGTACTGGTTTGTTATTAAAAAGGAAAATGTTTTTCAAACGGCAATTTTCATACTGTTTTGTGATGCAGAAAAAAACCGGTTCTACCGGTTTCCCCGGTTTTCTTCGAAGAAAATAACCGTCCACCGGTTTTTTTATAACTTAAATAAACCATCCACCGGTTTTTTATTTTTCAAAAAAACCGATTTTTTGATCACTCTACCTCTAATACAAATCACAAGTTTACTAACGAGTGATTTTTTAAGAGTTTCGAATATAGACATAGCCCACAAAAAATGAACTAAAGACGTTAAATCGCACGATCTATGCGGTGAATTGACCGGCCTTAAACGTGAAATAAACGGTTCACCAAAAGATTCATGGTTAAATTATAGATCAAACTAAACATGTTTCGGAAAAATTAAATTTTAAGTGACATATTGCCAGGTACGTCGAAATTGTTTTACCGTTTTTGGAGATAACAGCAATAGCCGTCGAATGGTGGCCTTAACTCAATTTCCGAAAAATTGTCGGGTCTATCGGTTGGTCACCCAAGCGATGATATGATAGTGTGCATTGTCACTACTACACAAAATTAGGTCTTTATTCTTTTCGTATGCCGCTCCTACCATAGGCTGCTGCTGTATGGAATTTTCTTCAGAAATACTCCGCGCCCACTTTGGGGATTCTCTCTGCTTGTTGGTCACATATGCAGGGTCATATATGCGGTACTCTCAAGTTTCCCAAGGATCTTGAGAACCTTGCGCCGATCAATAAACTTCCTTTTTGAAGGTCGAGGATGCTTGCTATAGGACACCGAGTGCCAGGCAATGCTGCCGCCTTAGAAGAGGTCTTTGGATCACTAGGCTTATTGCCAAGCCAAGGATTAGATCTATTTTGCACATATAGTTAAAAACTTGCAATTTTGTACAGTGTAATGTTTTTATAGTACCCATAGTCCACTGCAAAATGGGCGTTATTGCCTCACCCTTTTGGTACTTCCCAAACAAAATGGTCAAAATAAAAAATGAAAAAATGAGTTTTATATCCTACACCACACTGTGGTACAGGGTACTATGACTTTGTGCATTTGTTTGTAACTCCCAAAAAGAGAAGAAATAGAACCATAGTTTATTATACCGATCGTCATAGAATCAATTTTTGAGTCGATTTAGCCATGTCCGTCTGTCTGTCCAAAAATAATAAATAATAAGATATGTCATCCCCGAGCGAGTAAGTTGTCAGGTACGAACGAATAGAAATTTCAACGAGTAGGACTTCAAAGAGTGAGTTTTTCCACGGATTTCGGACCGATTTTCCCGAATTTTTTGTAATAATCACAATTAAAAAATTGATATTAATCGATTAGTACAAAAAAAGTTCAAACTATGTTCGCGGAACACTTTTCTTCGCGTGTGACAGTTCATTCCGATTCGTTCGTAACTGATAGATTTTGACGTTTCGTCCGGACGGAACATCTGTATAATTGAAGGTCTGTGTGTCTGTCCATGTAATCAAAGTGCAGGTCGTATTTATGGTCCGATTGTGATGAAATTTAGCACAGTGCTCTTTTTTGGCCAAAGGACGATCCCTATTGAAATTGGTCAAAATTGGTTCAGAATTAGATATAGCCCCCATATATATGTTAACCCCGATTTGGCATATAAGCGCTGTAGAAACTGTATTTTATATCAGATCAGTACAAAATTTGGCAGAGAGAGTTCCCTTATTACATGAATGAACACTGCTAAATTCGGGGAAAATCGGTTCAGATGTAGATATAGTCCCCATATATATGTTTCACCCGATTTGACATGTTAGCGCTTTAGAAACCGTATTTTATATCCGATCTGTACGAAATTCGGCAGAGAGAGTTTTCTTGTTACGTGAATGAACACTACCAAGTTCGGAGAAAATTCGTTCAGATTTAGATATAGCCCCCATATATATGTTTCACCCGATTTTACATGTAAGCGCTGTAGAAACCGTATTTTATATCCGATCAGTATGAAATTCGGCAGAAAGAGGTTTCTTATTATATGAATGAACACTGTTAAATTTGGAAGAAATCGGTTCAGATTTAGATATATGCCCCATATATATGTTACCCCCGATTTGCTATGTAAGCACGGAGACTGTATTTTATATCCGATCAGTAAGAAATTCAACAGAAAGAGGTCTTTTTACGTGACTGAGTATTCAGGGAAAATCGGTTCAGATTTATATATAACCTCCATATATATGTTCCTCCTGATTTGGTTTCAAAGCGCTATAGAATTGTACCTTACTTCCGACCATTAAAATTTTGCAGAAAGATGTTTCTCAATTTAGGAACGAATATTGCTTAATTTAGCGATTATCGGTTCAGAATTAGATAATATGTTCCTACCCATTTACCAATTATTACAAATTATTATCGCAATGACCTTTTGGCATTTTTAGGGAGGTGTAGGGTATTATATAGTCAGCCCGCACGACTTTCTGCCTTTCCTTACTGGTTTTAGTTTCGCTTACTTTTACAATATTAAGGGCGGTTGATACACTATGTTAATTGTTAATAAAACAAATAGTTTTCAGAGAATTATCTTAAAATTTTTTATTATGATAGAAGGATCTATGACAATTATGTGTGAAACAAAATATCGGCCAAAGGCAAAAAACTTGACGTTAAGGTGTGCCTCACAATTAACATTGTGGGCCCCTTTATAAGTTCCTCCAGAATTGTCATTAAAGCGCTATATATGTTGTATTTTACAACCGATCATTACGAAATTTTACAGAATACGGTTTCCTAGTTTCAGAACGAATACTGCCAACTTTTCAGTTTTAGATGTAGCTTCAGAGATTTAGCTCCGTCCAATGTTGTATCAAAGCGCTATAGAAGATGCGTTTTATAAAACCTCTACAAACGTATCAAGTTCTGTCGCAAATGGCTATCTGCCTAAGAAACGGCAGAATTATTTCTCTTTTTTCTAAATTTCTCACAATGTGCGGTGCTTTCTTTTTGGTTGTGATGTTGCTTCGGCCATAAAATGCTTGTGTATTTTATGTCTTATTTGAATTTAATCATATTTATACCCTAAACCACACTGTGGTACAGGGTATTATAAGTTTGTTTCACGGCAGATGTTTGTAACACCTGAAAATAACACAGCTAGACCCACCTTCAAGTATACCAATCATATTTATACCCTAAACCACACTGTGGTACAGGGTATTATAAGTTTGTTTCACGGCAGATGTTTGTAACACCTGAAAATAACACAGCTAGACCCACCTTCAAGTATACCAATCATATTTATACCCTAAACCACACTGTGGTACAGGGTATTATAAGTTTGTTTCACGGCAGATGTTTGTAACACCTAGACCCACCTTCAAGTATACCGATCGACTCAGAATCACTAGCTGAGTCGATTTAACGATGTCCGTCCGTCCGTCTGTCCATGTAAAGTTGTTTGTCGACAATAGGTCGCAATTTCACTCCGACCGTTCTGAAATTTTGCAGTTAAGAGTATTTCGCGGCTGTTAAGATCGCTATTGAATTTGGTTGAAATCGGTTCAGATTTAGATATAGGTCCCATATATATTTTTCGTCCGATTTGGCCCTTTAGTCCTATAGAAGCTGTATTTTACATCCAATAGTTTTGAAATTTAGAATGGTAGAGTTTCTTGATCCATGAACCAACATTGCCGAATTTGAAGAAAATCGGTTAAGATTTAGCTATAGCTCCCATATATATGTTTCGTCCGATTTGGCCCTTTAGTTCTATAGAAGCTGTATTTTACATCCAATCGTTTTGAAATTTAGAATGGTAGAGTTTATTGATCCATGAACCAACACTACCGAATTTGAAGAAACTCGGTTAAGATTTAGCTATAGCTCCAATATATATGTTTCGTCCGTTTTGAAATTTAGAATGGTAGAGTTTCTTGATTCATGAACCAACATTGCCGAATTTGAAGAAAATCGGTAAAGATTTAGCTATAGCTCCCATATATATGTTTCATCCGATTTGGCTCTTTAGATCCAATCGTTTTTATACCCTACACCACACTGTGGTACAGGGTATTATTTAAGTATAAAATGCCCCAAAAGTAAATTTATGTAAACAATTTATACATGAATAACAAAATTTATATATCAGAGTTATTCAATATTACGAGAGTGGTGTAGGGTATTATATAGTCGGCACCACCCGACTTTAGCCTTTCCTTACTGGTTTTCTAATAATTTGCAATCGTTGCTCCAGCTTGATGAAAAACCAAAATCAAAGTAACCGATAACTGTCAATTCTGATGTCATAAAAAACAATAATGTCTACTTAAAGTTTTCCGCCTTCAAAAAGCAGCAAATAATTTTGATGAAAGTCTGCTTTAAGTTTTGGAATATATAAAAAAACAATTAAAGATCTTTAATAGAATTCCTCATAATCTCTATAAGAAGTATATTATTCAAAATTGCAGTGGTCCATTTAGACCGACTTGAATTGTAGCAAATTTTTGTCATTTGTTGTTTCCTTCCGCCTGCCCATCGTCACAAGACAGACAAACAAAAACCCCGAGAAAAACATAAAATATACTTCGGCATTTCGTGTCGAACTGGTACTCCTTTCACATTTTTTCCCGAATGGATCCTTGTTGATTTATTAAGGATTAGTCAGATGAGTAACTGCCCTTAGCTTAAGGTATTTTGGACACGTTCATATTTTAAGGGTTTACGTACTTCACTCCCTTTTGTTTTTGTTTTCTTCGTCTCCCTTTTTTTGCCATTGTCCGTTGCCTGTTTTGGTCTACGTTTACTTAGCACTTTTTCAGGGTTTTGCAGTTTCACAGTAACAGTTTGTTGTTGTTGATATTTGATGAACAAACAAATCGTAGTTAAAAACACCAATTTTTTCACTTGAAAGTTTGGTGGGGGATATAGTGGTAGCGCAAGAAGTTATGTTGATGCAGGACGAATGCATGAACCGTGTGTGTGTGAGAGTTGGTTTGCTGCTACACAAGGCTACTCTGGCTACTGCAGCAATAAACCCCGAAGGAGTTAAAAAATGCTGCAGTTTCTATAGTATCAATTTATTCAATTATTTATACATACACATAAATTCCCGAAGCCGCAAAACTGTAATTTTCTGTAATTAAACAAATTTAAAAACAATTAACGGAAATGTAGTAATTTATGCACAGACATATACAAATATAGAAACATACATACAATTTGGCGATATTAGAGGGGGTTGTATTCTGCGTGCATAGTTGATAGTTCGATTTGTGAGAGATTGAGAAAATGTAAAAAATTATAATTCTAATGTAGATTTTAGATAATAATATCGAAAGAAACCCAAAAATTCGACAAAATAAACTGATGACAGGCATTTCACACGATAACACATTTTAATTTTAATGAAACTTGCTTTACTTCGACACTCAACAATATTTGTTTTTCCTTAACAACAAAAATACTGGAAAGTACACTCTCAGTCAAACTTCATATTTTTGTGTATATATCTGCCAACAATTTGAAAGTAAGTCATATTGGTAATTGAAAAAGACATTTTGAAAAAAAAAAATTATTTTCCACAACATTTTCTAAAACAAATTATTTTTGAAAAAAATGTATAGAAGAATTAAATTTTCAACGAAATTTTGTAAAAAAAGCCTAAATTTTGATGTTTAAAAACACCAGTTATAACAAAATTGTCAATAAAACTGATTTTTCGACGACATTTTCAAAAAAATATTGAAAATAATTGTATTGAAAATTTGTATAAAAATTAAATTTTGTATCAAAATTAAATTTTGTATAAATATTCAATTTTGTTTAAAAATTAAATTTTGTATAAAAATTAAATTTTGTATAAAAATAACATAATTTTCTATAATAGTAAAACTCGTCAAAATTTTCTATAAAGTCTATAAAATGTCTAATTTTTTACTTTTACAATTGAATTTTACATTTTTAGTAAATGAATTTTATTCGTTAAAAAAGTTGAATTTTCTAAAAAATCCTGTTAAAACTTATTTGTTCGCGAAAAGTTTTTTAAAATTGCAACTTTTCTGCAATTTGTTTTAGGAATTAAATTTTTAGAAATTATATTTTTGTTGAAATTACATTTTTGTAAAAATTACATTTTTGTGGAAATCAAATGTTTATAGAAATGAAATTTTTCAAAAAAAACCATTGACATTTTTAAAGAAAATTTTGTTAAAACTTAATTTTTCTTGAAAATTTTGTAGAATTAAAATTTTTCTTGAAAACATTGTTGAATTAAATTTTTTCCTAAAAATTTTGTTGAATTAAAATATTTGTCGACATTGCTTTTTTCTGCAAAATTTTCCAGAAAAATCTTTGAATTTTTTTTCTATAAATACATCAAAGTTGTATTTGTGGGTTAATTATGGTAGAAATTGTATTTCTCGGGATAACTTTGGTTAAACTACATTTTTTACATTTCTTGTAACAGCATTTTCTTAGAAAATATCTTCAAATTTGCATTTTTCCATAAAGTAATGTTGAAATTCAAATTTTCTACAAAATTTCGTTAAAATTAAATTTTTTATATTTAGCCGAAATTGCACTTGCAATTTTCTAGAAAAATTTCTAAGCCTACACTATAAATATACAATTTCGATTTTTTTTTTCAAAATATCCAAATTCCAAGATATTTTTTAGAAAAATTGGTGTCTGACATATTTTCCTAAAAATTAAAATTTTCAATAAAAATATATTTTCGATAAAATTTTTAAAGAATGAAATTTTGTCGAAATTTTCTAAAATACATTTTGTAGAATAATAAAATTTTTACAATATTTTTTATAAATACCAATTTTGAAAAAAAAATCATAAAACTGCAATTTCAATATCTTTATAAAATGATCACAAACTTCACTTATTTTTTAACATGGTAAATAGAGGTTCTTAAAAGCTGCATTTTTAAGAAAACTTCATCGAAATTGCATTTTTATAGAAAATTGTATTTTTTATCTAGAAAGTCCATCAATTTGCATTTTTCTAGAAAAATTTCTTGAAATTGTATATAGTTTTATACCCTACACCACACTGTGGTACAGGGTATTATAACTTTGTGCATTTGTTTGTAACACCCAAAATGAGAAGAAATAGACACATCGTTTATTATACCGATCGACTTAGAATTACTTTCTGAGTTGATTTAGCTATGTCCGTCTGTCTGTCCGTCTGTCTGTGCATGTATTCTTGTAATCAAAGTATTTGGTTAAAATCGGTTCAGATTTAGATATAGCCCACATAGCCCCAGATTTGACATGTAAGCGCTGTAAAAACTTTATTTTATATCCGAACAGTCTGAAATTCGGCAGAAAGAGGTTTCTTATCATATGAATGAACACTGTTAAATTTGGAATAAATCGGTTCAGATTTAGATATAGCTCCCATATATACGTTACCCCCGATTTGAAGTGTAAGCGCTGTAAAATTTTTATTTTATATCCGATCAGTATGAAATTCGGCAGAAAGAGGTTCCCTATTATTTGAATGAACACTGTTAAATTTGGAAGAAATCGGTTCAGATTTAGATATAGCCCCCATATATACGTTACCCCCGATTTGAAGTGTAAGCGCTGTAAAAATGTTATTTTATATCCGATAAGTATGAAATTCGGCAGAAAGAGGTTCCCTATTATTTGAATGAACACTGTTAAATTTGGAAGAAATCGGTTCAGATTTAGATATAGCCCCCATATAAACGTTACCCCCGATTTGAAGTGTAAGCGCTGTAAAAATTTTATTTTATATCCGATCAGTATGAAATTCGGCAGAAAGAGGTTCCCTATTATTTGAATGAACACTGTTAAATTTGGAAGAAATCGGTTCAGATTTAGATATAGCCCCCGTATATACGTTACCCCCGATTTGAAGTGTAAGCGCTGTAAAAATGTTATTTTATATCCGATAAGTATGAAATTCGGCAGAAAGAGGTTGCTTATAATATGAATGAACACTGTTAAATTTGGAATAAATCGGTTCAGATTTAGATATAGCCCCCATATAAACGTTACCCCCGATTTGAAGTGTAAGCGCTGTAAAAATTTTATTTTATATCCGATCAGTATGAAATTCGGCAGAAAGAGGTTCCCTATTATTTGAATGAACACTGTTAAATTTGGAAGAAATCGGTTCAGATTTAGATATAGCCCCCGTATATACGTTACCCCCGATTTGAAGTGTAAGCGCTGTAAAAATGTTATTTTATATCCGATAAGTATGAAATTCGGCAGAAAGAGGTTGCTTATAATATGAATGAACACTGTTAAATTTGGAAGAAATCGGTTCAGATTTAGATATAGCCCCCACATAAACGTTACCCCCGATTTCACATGTAAGCACTGTAAAAATGTTATTTTGTATCCGATCAGTGCGAACTTCGGCAAAAAGAGGTTTCCTTCTACATGAAGAAATACTGCCAAATTCGGAGAAAATCGGTTCAGATTTAGTTATAGCCCCATATATATGTTACCCCCGATTCGACATGTAAGCGCTGTAGAAATTGTATTTTATATCCGATCTGTACGAAATTCGACAGAAAAATTTCTTTTTACATAAATGAGTATTCAGGGAAAATCGGTTCAGATTTATATATAACATCTGTATATATGTTCCTCCTACTTTACTTCCGATCATTAAAATTTTCCAGAAATATGTTTCTCAATTTAGGAACGAATATTGCTTAATTTAGCGATTATCGGTTCAGAATTAGATAATATGTTCCTACCCATTTATCAATTATTCCAAATTATTATCGCAATGACCCTTATCGCATTATTAGGGAGGTGTAGGGTATTATAGGTATTGTAGGTATTATATATTATATTATTAATTTTGTTTAAAAATTTTTTTAAATCCTTTTCAAAATTTAATATTTTTTAAAATTTTGTTGAAATTTTATTTTTCTTGAAATTTTTTTTATTTTTCATTGATATTGCATTATTCTAGACAAATCTTCGAAATCTTCAACTTCATAAAAATTCAAATTTTCTAGAAAATTCTTTAAAATTGCATCTTTCTACAAAATTTGGTTGAAATTGTCTAGAAAATGTATATAAAATTTGTCTACAACATTTTCTGAAATTGCAATTTCCCCTTCAAAAATGTGTTGAAATATGCAATTTCAAAGAAACTTTGTAGAAAAATTGAATTGCGCCATAATTTTCTAGAAAAAAGAAATTTTCAATAAAAATGTTTTTCGACGAAATTTTCTATAAAAAATAATTTTTGAGAAAATTTTATAGAAGAATTAAATTTTCAACGAAATTTTGTAAAAAGCTGACATTTAGATATTTGCCGTAAAAATACCTGTTTTCACAAAATTTATATTTGAGGAAATTTTTCAAAAAATTAGATTTTGTTGACAATTTGTATAAAAATTTAATTTTCTATAAAAATTCACTTTAAAATTGCTATGGTGAAATTGCATTTTTTCTAAAAACTGGTTGAAATTGCATTTCACTAACAAATTTTGTTACAATTGAATCTTACTAAAAAATTTCTTGATTTTCTAGAAAATCTTGTTAAAGCCTAATTTTTCTCGAAAATCTTTTGAAATTGCATTAATTCTCAAAAATTTTTTAGAAATTACATTTTAGTAAAATTTACAGTTTTGTAGAATTACATGTTTGTAAAAATTAAATTTTTCCAAAAAAAAAAAAATCATGAAATCGATTGATATTTTTATAGAAAATTTGGTTGAAACCTAATTTTTCTTGATAATTTTGTTGAATTGAAATTTTTGTCGACAGTGCTTCTTTCTGCAAAAAAAAAATATTGAAACTCAATTTTTCTCGAAAATTTTTATAGAAAATTTGGTTGAAACTTAATTTTTCTTGATAATTTTGTTGAATTAAAATTTTTGTCGACAGTGCTTCTTTCTGCAAAAAAAAATATTGAAACTCAATTTTTCTCGAAAATTCTGTAGAAATTGATTTTTTTGAAATAAAATTTTTCTCCAAATTTCTGGAAATCGAGTATTTTTAAAATTCTTCACAATTGCCTTTTTCTAGATTTGTTTTGAAGTTAAATTTTTCTTTAAAATATTGTTGAAATTAAATTGTTCTTAAAATTGTTGCTGACATTGAATTTTTAGCCAAATTTCATTAAAATTACATTCTACTTGACAAATCTTTGAAAATCTTTCATCAAAATTTAATTTTTCTAAAAAATCCTTCACAATTGGATTTTTTTTTCAGAAATTGTTAGATTCTCTAGAAAATTTACATAAATTTTATCTATAATATAATTTCGAAAGAATGTTCTAGAAAAATTAAATTCTGCCATAAATATCTAGAAAACAAACGAAATTTTCAATAACAATTTATTTACGACAAAATTTTTAGAAACCAATTTTTACAAAATATTCTATAAAAAAAATTTTTGAAAAAATTTTATAAACAATACGAATTTAATTTTGCAAAAAAACTTAAATTTTGATATGTAAAAACACCAATTTACAAAATTTGTTCAATTATAACAACATTTTACTAAAAAATTTCTAGAAATTAAATTTTTTAAAAAATGTTGCTTTTTCCTAGATAATATTGAAACCCAATTTTTCTCGAAAATTTTGTAGAAATTGCATTTTTCTGAAAAATGTGGTTGAATTTCCAAATTTCTTGAAATCGGGTATTTTTAGAATCCTTCAAATTGATCTTTTCTATTTTTTTCAAATTTAATGTTTCTTTAAAATATTGTTGAAATTTGTGTTGATATTGAGATTATATTCTTATTGACAAATATTTGAAAATCTTTTTCTAGCAAATTCATCAAAATTTAATTTTTCTAGAAAATGCTTCAAATTTGCATTTATTAAAAAATTTGTATGAAATTCTCTAGAAAATATATATACGGTTTTTCAACAAAATGTTCTGAAATTATATTTTTTCCGTCTGTCTGTGCATGTATTCTTGTAATCAAAGTACAGGTCGAAATTATGGCCCGATCTCGACGAAACTTTACACATATGTTTTATTTGGCCCAAGGACGATCCCTATTGAATTTGGTTAAAATCGGTTCAGATTTAGATATAGCCCCCATATATATGTTACCCCAGATTTGACATGTAAGCGCTGTAAAAACTTTATTTAAATCCGAACAGTCTGAAACTCGGCAGAAAGAGGTTTCATATCATATGAATGAACACTGTTAAATTTGGAATAAATCGGTTCAGATATTTTTTTTGGATAAACATGCAATTTTGATAAAATTTGCTAATTAATATAAGGTGAGATTTTCTAGAAAAATACAATTTCGTATGTTTTGAAGGAATTTTCAATAAAATTAAATTTCAACATAATTGTCTATAATAGTGATATTTTTAATTAAATTTTAAATTTTATGAAATTTTAATTAAAATAAAATTTCGTCGAAATTTTCAACCATATGGCTCTAAATAATCATGTAAAAAATCTGCATGTCACTTCCAGCTGAAAATAATGGAAATTATACATCTTTTATGAGTAATAAGAATCAAAGCGATTATGATTAGAAAAGTTCAGCAAAATGTGAAATAAGTAATCAAATTAAATAGCATATCTGAAAAAATATACATTTAAAAGTAAAGAATATATATGGATTTACTAATGATTATTTTTCTTTTAAATTAAAAAAACATTGAAGAATATTAAAAAAATAAAAAACTATGTTTTTAAAATATTCCTTATACTGGGTTAAAAATTGCACAGATTCCATTAGAATCGGGTATTTCATTACTTTTTTATAAAACCCTAAGTAATTTTTGGACGTTTTCTAAAATCTAAACATTACAATATCGAGAACGCCTGACCTAGAGGTTTTTGAAAAATTAGTTTTACACACATTAAATGCCATAAGTTACAAAAAGAAAAAAAATCAGGTCGGTTTCCCAGGAGAACCTTAGACGGTATTGCAAAATGGATTTTGATAATAAATTGGCTCATTGCTAATTTCAAGATCCCTCCCGGGAGCCCCATAGCTGTTACCAATCTCCCTCCCTGGAGACTTCTACGCGGATAAAGGTGTCTCTCCCCCAAAGGGACTCCAGGTAGGGGGATTGGCATTATTTCGTATATATCTGTAATCTAAGGGAATTTTCTTTTATTTGAATTATCGCACGACCCAAAACCCATTTTTCAAGAAGTGCTATGTATGCGTTACTATTTTTGGAGGATTCAATGTATAGCAAAAGATAACATTTTTAAAGGATATTTTTCATGTCCTTCAATCCTGAAATAATAAAATAAAAATGTGCTTACAATCGCCGTGATACTCTTCTTTCATTTGGTAACAAGTTTGACTTTGTGCGACCTCCCACCTTAATATACTAGATACATATGTATATTCATCTATGTATATGTGACTTTTATAGTTTTTGGATTTTTGTGCATATTGAGTACATATACATTTGTGCTGCGTGTGTGTGTGTTTCGATGTTCGAACAACAATACTTACATTAACGCAGTTTATAACAATAGATAACCACTAACAATGGAAATCACTTAAAATTTATTAATTGTTTTACACACATTTAATGTGTATTCAAATCCTATAGAAATCAAGCGAATATGTACAAAACCGCAGAGCGGTTTGATCGTTAATATTAATACAACAACGGCGACGACGACGACGTTTGCGACAACAACTACTATTGCATATTTGCCAGTATATAAAGCTAAAAGTCCTTTGGATACAATTATTGTTTACGTGCATCACAGATTGTTCGCAACAAATTATTACATTTCTGAATTATAGATTAATGAAAAATGTAGTCAAGTCCTGTATTAATGGACTTTGAAATACAGTTTTATTATTTATACGAGTATGCAAAGAAACTGGAAATTTAAACAACAATACCGTCAGAATGTAAACATTTGTCAGAAACCTGAAGGAGGGAGTATATTTAATAGGATTCGTTAAAACAATAATAAATCTATTATTTGTGTGCACCTATATTAATTAAATGCTTGTTGAAAGAGTGAATCTTATTTCCAAAAATATAATGCTCAAATTCATAATGTGCAGGAATTAACATAAATGAATCGGTTTAACATCGTCAAATGACTTCCCTAGCTTGTAAAACCTCAGCGTTGACTGGTAACACTAGCTTACAAATGTTGTCGAAAGGCTGTGCATAAAAATTTCTGGTGTAATATGAAAAACACGAAAAAATATTAAAAACATTTTTTATGGTAATTTTTGTAAAGCTTTTTTCTGGCGCGCAAAAGCGGTAAAAAATAGAAAAATTCGGAAAGAAATTGTTTGTTCCATTTTCTAAAAGCTAGCATTCTAACGAAGAAACAATGCCTATTTGAAAAAATCTATGAATGAATGTATAAACTACCCTTTTGGCAGAAATAAGAGAATTTCAATAAAATCATGTTCTTTTACCCCCACTATTGTGAATAAACAAATTCAGGAGCTGCTTCTGTGAAGTGGATTGTAAGTTATATAGGTGAAAATAAACAGAAAAGAAAAAGACACAGTTTCAGATTATTAGTATTACAGGTTGGTTTATTGAGTAGGATTCTCCACTGCTTACCGCTTGTAGTGACGCTGCAAAAGTGAATTTGCGGTGCAAAGACAAGAGGTGTGAGACAGAGTTTGTTTAGGATTTCCAATGGAACGTACAGAGAAGATGGCAGCCCTTTATCTATTTGAGTCAAAGCTTTTGCCTCCATGGCATGGAATGGATAAAGGGTTGCCATCTAGAAGAAAATGAGTAATACAGAGGGCAGTTTAGTGTGTATAACAATTCAGTTAATTAAAAAAAATGGATTACAAACTAAGGAAACTAATATTAATTTATTGGAATTCATTGAACTTAAACTAATGGTTGAAACTGGTTTCAACAGTGAACGAGGGTATAATATGGGTGGTTTCGACATTACGGCCAATTTCGACACAATTTTTGGCATTGAAGTTTTTTGCAGAATTCAATACTTCAGATACATATGTAGATACAATCCATTTAAGAATAGCTACTCTATTAATAAAGGTACACGTATTATTTACAATTTGTAACCGAATTATACGAATTTTTTGAAAATATAGCCCCCAGAGTAATGACGGGAGATTATAGATAATATCCGAAGCCCCTCGATCTGAACTATAAGCACAAAGCACAAAAAAAAATTAAAAAGTATTGAACTTTAAAAATAAAAGCAGCACATGGAAATGACGCACGTGAGTGTGAAAGATCATTTCCGAAGACACATCGCGATTTACATCATTTTTATACCCTCACTTTAGTGTGACGAGGGTATATATCATTTGCTACGGAAAAAAGTGTAACACATCGAAGGAGTGACCTAAGACCCCAAGTATGTTCGGCGGAAATCCGTTTTGGGTCATTTTAAGTCGAATGAGCAATGACCGTCCGTCTGTCTGTCTGTCTGTCTGCTGGCTGGTGCGCACGATAACTCTCGAAAGGAGTAATCGATTGACTTCAAATTTCGTATGTGGTAATATTTTTTTTCTATCTCCGGCTAAGTTCGAAGATGGGCCATATTGGTCCACTCCTTCTGGTACCTCCCCCACAAAGGGTTAAAATGTTGTGAAATATTGATTCTTTAATAACTGCTATTATACGTATTCGAATCTTCTGAAATTCCACACATAGTATTAGTTTGTTAGTCGCTATCAACTCGAGGAAAATGGGCGAAATTGCCACGCCCCTTTTGGGACCTCCCACACAAATGCACCATTTTGCACTAAAAGTTAAAAGCCTTTAATATTAATACCAGTGTTTAGAAATACTTGAAATTTTGTACAGTGTAATGATTTTATAGTGCCTACAGTCCAGTGCAAAATGGGCGTTATTGCCGCGCCCCTTTTGGTACCTCCCACACAAATGCACCATTTTGCACCAAAAGTTAACAGCTTATAACATTAATATCAGTGTATACAATTACTTGAAATTTTGTGCAGTGTAATGCTTTTATAATGCCTATAGTCCAGTGAAAAATGAGCGTTACCACCACGCTCCTTTTTGTACCTCCCACACAAAATGGCCAAATTATACCACAATTTAATATCTCAACGTTAATATACCAGTCCATATAAACGGTTACAATTCGGCACGTGCAATGTATTTAAAGTATCTACTGTTCAGCGAAATATAGGTGTATTTCTTAAACCCCTTCTGGTACCTCCCACAAAATTTGACAGAATAATTTGTGTAATATTCAATATTACATTACTCACAAAGTGAGGGTATACCTTAGTCGGTTTACCCGACTGAAACTTTCTTACTTGTTTTAATATTGTTGGCGCAAAACCAACCACAAGTATATGTAGTAGGGTAATTCCAACGGCAGTCGACCCACTTTTAACACGATCCCCTGCAATTTTGATAAAATTTGGTATACGTAATCTCCTAGTGAGTACAATTTGTATGATGTATATATTCAGCAAAATTCGCTATGGTTTTTGTTTTACAGCGTCCCAAATTGGTCTCTTCTCTACTTTTTTTCTTAAAGGACCCTGAATACAACGGTGTATAACTTAATAACACGTTATCCAATTTCAAAGATTTTAGTGTCATTGAAACTGGTCACTCTTGTAGTTCAAAATTAATTGTTTAAAAAAATGTGTGTCGTTGTCGGAAGACATTAGAAATCGAAAATAGATTTGTATCCTTCAATATCCCGAAATGCACCCAATTTTTCTTCTTCAAATTTTGTTAAGTTAAATCGTTAAATGTCCTTTACACGTGACATAAGTTTCAAGATGGAAGGATATTTGGTTTAAAAGATACAGATTTTTTACTGTTTTCTTCCACACATATTTCAGGATTTTTTATATAAAAAACAATGTAAATGTGTCATATTTAAGGCAAAACAAAGTAGACTGTATAATGAGTATTAGCGCAAGACACCATAATTACTACTTTAAGTCATTATGACATGCAATCAATTAAGTTTGTAAGCAGTGATGTGGGTATTCCCCTCCAAGCTTTATTTATCGCTGCTCGGAGGTCTCTCAGATTGGAGAATTGCCGCCAATTGTCATAAATTTGATTTGTCATATTCCCCAGGACGTTTTCGATCGGATTTAGATCTATACTTAACACAGGCCATCGGATCAGTGGTATATTTTTGGCGTTAAACCAATCCACCACAATTTTAGCTTTATGCATTCAGGCTTAATCTTGTTGAAAAATAATCGACGACTCATAAATATCTTCCAAAAAGAAGATAAGGACATCATTCAAAAGTTCAATGTAACAGATGGAATTTATCTTGTTGGTAAATAAAGAAATATTATCAAATAAAGTTGCATTTTTGCGAATAGGTGACCTTTTAGAACCACATTGACGTGTGGTAGTAAATTTATTACCATGGCTGTATCTTTCAAAATATTTTGAAAAATCCTATATTTTGGAGAAAATTGCTTTAATATTTAAATAAAAGTACCATAAAATCATCAAAAAACGGGTAGTTATATTATTATACCCTACACCACACTGTGGTTCAGGGTATTATAAGTTTGTTTCACGGCAGATGTTTGTAACACCTGAAAATAACACAGCTAGACCCGCCTTAAAGTATACCGATCGACTCAGAATCACTAGCTGAGTCGATTTAACGATGTCCGTCCGTCCGTCTGTCCATGTAAAGTTGTTCGTCGACTACAGGTCGCAATTTCACTCCGATCGTTCTGAAATTTAGCATTTTAGAGTATTTCGCGGCTGTTAAGATCGCTATTGAATTTGGTTGAAATCGGTTTAGATTTAGATATAGCTCCCATATATATCTTTCGTCCGATTTGGCCCTTTAGTCCTATAGAAGCTGTATTTTACATCCAATCGTTTTGAAATTTAGAATGGTAGAGTTTCTTGATCCATGAACCAACATTGCCGAATTTGAAGAAAATTGGTTAAGATTTAGCTATAGCTCCCATATATATGTTTCGTCCGATTTGGCCCTTTAGTCCTATAGAAGCTGTATTTTCCATCCGATCGTTTTGAAATTTAGAATGGTAGAGTTTCTTGATCCATGAGCCAACATTGCCGAATTTGAAGAAAATCGATTAAGATTTAGCTATAGCTCCCATATATATGTTTCGTCCGATTTTGCTCTTTAGTCCTGTAGAAGCTGTATTTTACATCCAATCATTTTGAAATTTAGAATGGTAGAGTTTCTTGATCCACGAACCAACACTACCGATTTGGCCCTTTGGTCCGATTTGGCCCTTTAGTTCTATAGAAGCTATATTTTACATCCAATCGTTTTGAAATTTAGAATGGTAGAGTTTCTTGATCCATGAACAAACATTGTCGAATTTGAAGAAAATCGGTTAAGATTTAGCCATAGCTCCCATATATATGTTTCGTCCGATTTTGCTCTTTAGTCCTGTAGAAGCTGTATTTTACATCCAATCATTTTGAAATTTAGAATGGTAGAGTTTCTTGATCCACGAACCAACACTACCGATTTGGCCCTTTGGTCCGATTTGGCCCTTTGGTTCTATAGAAGCTATATTTTACATCCAATCGTTTTGAAATTTAGAATGGTAGAGTTTTTTGATCCATGAACCAACATTGCCGAATTTGAAGAAAATCGGTTAAGATTTAGCTATAGCTCCCATATATATGTTTCGTCCGATTTGGCCCTTTAGTCCTATAGAAGCTGTATTTTACATCCGATCGTTTTGAAATTTAGAATGGTAGAGTTTCTTGATCCATGAGCCAACATTGCCGAATTTGAAGAAAATCGGTTAAGATTTAGCTATAGCTCCCATATACATGTTTCGTCCGATTTGGCCATTTAGTCCTATAATAAACCAGTAAGAAAAGGCTAAAGTCGGGCGGTGCCGACTATATAATACCCTACACCACTCTCGTAATATTGAATAACTCTGATATATAAATTTTGTAATTCATGTATAAATTGATTATATAAATTTACTTTTGGGACATTTTATACTTAAATAATACCCTGTACCACAGTGTGGTGTAGGGTATAAAAACGATTGGATCTAAAGAGCCAAATCGGATGAAACATATATAGCTAAATCTTTACCGATTTTCTTCAAATTCGGCAATGTTGGTTTATGAATCAAGAAACTCTACCATTTTAAATTTCAAAACGATTGGATGTAAAATATAGCTTCTATAGAACTAAAGGGCCAAATCGGACGAAACATATATATGGGAGCTATAGCTAAATCTTAACCGATTTTCTTCAAATTCGGTAGTGTTGGTTTGGTGGAGCTATAGCTAAATCTTAACCGATTTTCTTCAAATTCGGTAGGGTTCATGGATCAAGAAACTCTACCATTCTAAATTTCAAAATGATTGGATGTAAGATACAGCTTCTTCAGGACTAAAGAGCAAAATCGGACGAAACATATATATGGGAGCTATAGCTAAATCTTAACCGATTTTCTTCAAATTCGGCAATGTTGGTTCATGGATCAAGAAACTCTACCATTCTAAATTTCAAAATGATTGGATGCAAAATACAGCTTCTACAGGACTAAAGAGCAAAATCGGACGAAACATATATATGGGAGCTATAGCTACATCTTAACCGATTTTCTTCAAATTCGGTAGTGTTGGTTCATGGATCAAGAAACTCTACCATTCTAAATTTCAAAACGATCGGATGTAAAATACAGCTTCTATATGACTAAAGGGCCAAATCGGACGAAACATATATATGGGAGCTATAGCTAAATCTTAACCGATTTTCTTCAAATTCGGCAATGTTTGTTCATGGATCAAGAAACTCTACCATTCTAAATTTCAAAACGATTGGATGTAAAATACAGCTTCTATAGGACTAAAGGGCCAAATCGGACGGAAGATATGTATGGGAGCTATATCTAAATCTGAACCGATTTCAACCAAATTCAATAGCGATCTTAACAGCCGCGAAATACTCTAAACTGCAAAATGTCAGAACGATCGGAGTGAAAATGCGACCTGTAGTCGACGAACAACTTTACATGGACAGACGGACGGACGGACGGACGGACGGACATAGTTAAATCGACTCAGGTAGTGATTCTGAGTCGATCGGTATACTTTAAGGTAGGTCTAACTCTGTTATTTTCAGGTGTTACAAACATCTCCCGTGAAACAAACTTATAATACCCTGTACCACAGTGTGGTGTAGGGTATAAAAATGTATTTTACATCCAATCGTTTTGAAATTTAGAATGGTAGAGTATCTTGATCCAAGAACCAACATTGCCGAATTTGAAGAAAATCGGTTAAGATGTAGCTATAGCTCACATATATATGTTTCGTCCGATTTTGGTCTTTAGTCCTTAAGAAGCTGTATTTTACATCCAATCATTTTGAAATTTAGAATGGTAGAGTTTCTTGATCCACGAAACAACACTACCGAATTTGAAGAAAATTGGTTAAGATTTAGCTATAGCTCCCATATACATGTTTCGTCCGATTTGGCCCTTTAGTTCTATAGCCCGACTTTAGCCTTTCCTTACTGGTTTTTATTATGTCATCGTAAAGTGTGGTCAGTTATGAATAAATGAGCCTATTTCTTAGAAAATCGATGCTTAATTAAAAAAAAATTATCTAATTTGTTAATTGTAGTTATGACCAGATCGATTCAGGATCTCCTGCGTTTTTCCAAAAACTTTTTTTGTCCCCTCACCTTAGAAAGGAGGGTATATATCATTCGCTACGAGACAAAAGTGTAACACATCGAAGGAGTGAGCAATGTCCGTCCGTCTGTCTGTCTGTCTGGTGGCTAGTGCGCACGATAACTCCCGAAAGGAGTAACCGATTGACTTCGAATTTGGTATGCGGTAATATATTTCTCTATATCCGGCTAAGTTCGAAGATGGGCCATTAGTGAAATATTGATTCTTTAATACCTTCTATACTACTTACTCGAATCTTCTGAAATTCTACACATAGTATTAGTTTGTTAGTCGCTAACCGGTCATGAAAAATGGGCGAAGTGGCCACTCACTTTTTGGTACCTCCCACACAAATGGACCATTTTGCACTAAAAGTAAACTGCTTATGGCTTTAATATCGATTCATACAAATACTTGAAATTTTGTACAGAGTAATATTTTTATAAATACTCAAAATTTTGTACGGTGTAATGCTTTTATAGTGTCTAGATTCCAGAGAATAGTAACCGTTATTGGCACGCCCCTTTTGGTACCTCCCACACAAATGAACCATTTTCTACCAAATGTAAACAGATTTTTCTTCAATACCAGTACATACTTCAAAGTTATTAAATGCAATTTAAATTGATAATAATTCAATCAAAACAAAAAAAAATTACGAATATTCTTTTGGGTTTCGGTTTACCCGACTGAACTTTCTTGCTTGTTTTATTTTATTTGGGTTTTTGATTGTCCTTGTTCATTTCTGATAACGATATACATAGTAATTGGTATTGCTTTTGAAGCGGCACATTTCATAATTTTCATTATTAAAAAAAATCGGTTCTACCGGTTTCACCGGGTTTTATTATTAAAAAAAAACCGTACACCGTTTTTTGAATTTTTTTTTAAACCGTCCACAGGTTTTTTATCTCTGAAAAACTGTTTTGTGATTACTATAAGTGATGTCAAATGAGAAATCTCGATCCCGAAAATCCCGGGAAATCTCGATCGCGAAAAATCTCAAATCCCGGGATTTTTTAAAAGGAATCCCGGGATATTTTAATAATAGTATATTAAGCTGTCTCGTAAAAAATATTAGTTGATACTCGTATATAGGTAGAGACACTTTGTCGAAAATGTAAACACATGAAGCAAATTGTTAACATCAAAAAACGTTGGAATAATTCGGTGAAACAAATTTGAAATTTGGAATAGAATAACAAAATATATCATAAATTTATTTATAAACAAGTAAACATAGAACACCATGCAATCTCCCAACGTGTCAAGATGAAAATATTCATCTTGTCACGATCGACTTTGCTCTACGGATGCGAAACCTGGAACGCAGCACCTAGAGACAACCACCCAGTAAAATATTCTCCCAAAAAGCAATCGAGTAGCAATCGATTCTTTTTATAAAGGGATGAGACTTTCGTAACTAATTCTGAATTGCTGAAAAAGGAACGCCTTCTTTTTCCAACTTTTTCACCACTTTAGAAAAATGAAAAAAAATATATTTTTTTCTTTCGTTTTTATTTCTTTTTATTTTCTATTTTTAATTTTATTTTTATAGACTTATTTATTTTTATTTCCATCCGACGAGAATTTGAACCCGGGTTACTTGCTTCAAAACAAGTTTTCATAAATAAATGCCTGCGTAGAATACTTCGCATATACTGGCCAAGGAAAATATTAAACAACGACCTATTGTATCGAACAAATCAGCAATCAATTTGCACGAAATCTGAAGAAGAAAATGGAATTGGATAGGACATACCCTTCGTAAGGATCCAACAGACATAGCAATGAATGCGATTGAGTGGAACAAGCAAGGTAGCCGTAGAAGAAGTCGACCAGCTCATACGTGGAGAAATAGCTGGAATTAAGTTAAAATTATCGCCACCAACAGATCAAAAAGGAGGACGTTTGTGGAGGCCCTATGCTTCTTTCAGAAACGACGGGAATATAACACCTCCAACAAGATGTGTTATTTTGAATCACCCGGTATTTCGGTAGCTGTCTCTTTTTCCACCTCGGTGGCTACGTCAACAAGCAAAATTGTCGCATTTGGGGCTCGGTAAACCCAAGAGTTATTGTTGAGAAGCCTCTCCATCCTCAACGTGTGACTGTTTGGTGCGGTTTATGGTCCGGCGGGGTCATTGGACCTTACTTTTTCGAAAATGAGGTTGGATCAACAGTTACGGTGAATGGATTGCGCTATCGAGAGATGATTAATGATTTTTTATGGTCGGAGTTGGATGGTATTGATCTGCACAACGTTTACTTTCAACAAGACGGCGCTACGTGCCACACAAGCAACCAACAGCCCAGCGTCGATTCAAGACCTCAAAGATAGAATTCGTGAGGCTATCGAGGACATAGGGCAGCCACTTTGCGATTTGGTTAAGCGTGGTCGTGGTGGTCAATTGGTCGATATTGTTTTTCATTATTAACGGCATACCTTCCTCTTTATTATTAAATAAACATCCGATTACACTAGCCAACAGTCGTTTTGTTATTTGGTTCTAGCATAGTTTTTCTCATTGATTTTGACCTACTGAACACGAAAATGAGTTTTAAAAATGTTTCTGTCGATTGGTTTTCGAGATACAAATTTTTGAACTTTTTTTTTAAATTTTTGGAGGTACACTTACAATTTTGAGCATATCTTTCGTCTTCTTTGACGTATTTGATCCTACTACTACTCAAATTAAAGCAAATTGAGCCGTCTACAACTCATTCACAGAACATTTTCAAATCGGGTGAGTAGTTTTGATGTTGGCGGCTTAGTAAAAACGTTTTTTTAGTAAAAATGTGGCAGAAAAATTCATATAAAATATAAAACGCGATGCTAACAGCGATTTTGGTTTTTTTACGTATAGCTGGCATTTTTTCAAAGAAAATAAGCACTTACTTAACAAAATCTGACAACAAATGGCGGACTTATAATTTTTTTGGTAAAAGACCGAAATTCCGCTATTTCACGATATTTTGATTTTCATTATTTGCACAGCTTACCTACCCAACGCTTCTGAATCCGCAAATCCACACTGTACCATCCGAGACGCAAAAAGTTCGGATTTCTCCTTAGTGAGACCAAAATCGCGCACCCAATCGTTTAGTTCGGCCTGTGACAGTAATTTTCGCTTTCTGCACGCCCCAAATTCGCTTGCACTTGACTCGGACTCTTGATCTGACGATTCTGCTTTTTGAAGAGATGCACCAGGGCACACTGGATATGGTACATCATTCGAATGTGGTACTGGTGCAAAGTGCAAACGATCCCACTTGAGCGTAGTTCCATTTTAAAAATCTCCCTACCCCACTGTTTGTGGTGAGGCAAAAATAACAGTCTGTGGAATGGCATAGCGGCTTTTTCCACATCATTGGTGTATCGAATTTCATATGGCGCCTAAAATTAAAATAAATTACTATATTTGCTTTGCTTAATGTGTTTAAATAAAAATTCTTACCTTCCGCCAGCTGCCCAGTTGGTTAGTATTATATAGCAAAGATCACATTGCGACTTAGGTGTCCATTGTTCTGTGATATTTGGTAAAATACCAAAATAATTCAAATAGTGCAATTGCACTGCTGGAGTAAACGTGTGTGCGTGATTATTCTTTATAAACTCGCCACAAACATTGCAGAAATTGTCTGGATTGTTCAAACACTCGAACACACGTAGTCTTTTACTCATTGTCTTACTTGTTGGGTAGGTATTATATGCACTTAAATTCAATTTGTTTCACTTTTTACTCGTACTACTCGCGTTCGTAGACACTTGTTGAATGACAAAAAACGATAAATGAACACCTATAAATACTAAGTATGTTACAATATTTTACTGACAGGTACTTATGAATGGGCGCATCTTTTAAGGGTGGCTATATACCTGATTCAGCAAGTGTGCGTTTCAAATTGTGGAAAAGTTTCCAAATAATGACCACTCACAAATGTGGGGGAATTTCTGTAAAAAAATCCGATACAGGTAGCCATCGGGAAAACACACATCAATAAAAAAGTGTAATTCCCTTTTTTTCCCTTTAATTGACTGTGAACGGAGTAGCAGTCATAAAGGAACACGAAGAGCGCCCACGCACATTCAGAAGCGTATATTACTCTGCAACCACAATCATAAAAATTAAATAACTATTTGTGTATTACTTATTTTTTTTAATTCTGAAAATCATAACAAGTAAGAAAGTTTCAGTCGGGTAAACCGACTAAGGTATACCCTCACTTTGTGAGTAATGTAATATATAACTTTACACTAACAAATCTGTCAATTTGTGTGGGAGGTACCAGAAGGGGTTTTCCAAATACACATATTTTTCGGTAAACAGTACATTCTTAAATACATTGCATTGTGCTGAACTATAAGCGTTTATGTGCACTGGTATATTAAAGTTACGAGCTATGTAATTTTTGTATGATTTGGTCATTTTGTGTGGGATGTACAAAAAGGTGCGGGGTGATAACGCCCACTTTTTACAGGACTATATGCACTATAACAGCATTACACTGTACAAAATTTCAAGTATTTGTATGCACTGGTATTAAAGTTACAAGTCGTTTACTTTTGGTACGAAACGGTCCATTTGTGTGGGAAGTACCAAAAGGGGCTGTACAATAATGCCCATTTTTTACCGGACTATAGGCGCTACAAAAACATTATACTGTAGAAAATTTCAAGCATTTTTATGCACTTGTATTAACGTTATAAGCAGTTAAATTTTGATGCAAAATGGTCCATTTGTGTGGGAGGTACCAAAAGGGGCATGCCAACTTCACTCATTTTTCTCGAGTTAATAGCGACTAATATACTAATATTATGTGCAGAATTTCAAAAGATTCGAATAAGTAGTATTGAAGTTATTAAAGAATCAATATTTCACTAAATTTTAACCCTTTGTGTGGGAGGTACCAGAAGGAGTAGACCAATATGGCCCATCTTCGAACTTATCCGGAGATAGATCAAAATATTACCACATACCAAATTTGAAGTCAATCGGTTAATCCTTTCGAGAGTTATCGTGCGCACCAGCCAGCAGACAGACAGACAGACAGACAGACAGACAGACAGACAGACAGACGGACGGACATTGCTCATTCGACTTAAAATGACCCAAAACGGATTTCCTCCGAACATACTTAGGGTCTTAGATCACTTCTTCGATGTGTTACACTTTTTTCCGTAGCAAATGATATATACCCTCGTCACACTAAAGTGAGGGTATAAAAATTACGTAAACGTTTTTTCCAAACAATTTTGTACATGTAAAGTGGGTTTGCCAAAATTCGTATCGTAAAATGCACCTGTGTTTCTATGTTCTGCATTTTCATTATACCATTTTCGACGAAACGTCCCTACGGTATTGTAAATAGGTTTTTTACAATTATGAAATATTTGTGTTATTAATATTAATTTAAAAATTTTATCAAAACTGCAAAGTCCTGTGACATTTGAAAAAATTTCCAAAAAAAAAATGCTGATTTCACTAAATTTTTGAAATTTCACGTCCCTTGCCAGAACAGAAGACATTAACCCAGGGTGGTGAAATTTTGAACAGAAGTAACTTATGTATAGGAGCAACTGTTCCGTTCTATTCCAAAAGGATTATAAAAAACTTGCTTTTTCGATCCCTCCGATCCGCGTTTTATATTTTATATGAATTTTTCTGCCACATTTTTACTAAAAAAAACGCAGTTTTTTAACCTTTTTAAGCCGCCAACATCAAAACTACTCACCCGATTTGAAAATTTTCTGAGAATGAGTTGTAGACGGCTCAATTTGAGTAGTAGTAGGATCAAATAGGTCAAAGAAGACGAAAGATATGCTCAAAATTGTAAGTGTACCTCCAAAAATTTAAATAAAAAAGTTCAAAAATTTGTATCTCGAAAACCAATCGACAGAAAAATTTTTAAAACTCATTTTCGTGTTTAGTAGGTCAAAATCAATGAGAAAAAGTATGCTAGAAACAAATAACAGAGAAAATTTTGTTATTTGTGACCTAGTGTTATTTATCTCAACAAATGGCATTTTTCTTTGAATACCAAAATAACACATCTTGTTGGAAAACCCTTTATAAACATAAAACACAAATGGAGTTTGTGTCTAACAAAACGAAGAACATTGTATTGTTAATCTTAATCTAAAAAATATCTTAATATAAAATCTGATTTTGATCGACACATCGATGTGGTTCTCATAAAAACGGAATTAGTCAAAATGATTTCTCAAGTTAAAAAAAATATTTTTCGTGGTTCATTTTTCATAATTCAGACGACGAACTGAAATTGGACCAAAATTATTCCATAGCTAAGATGTTGTGAAATATTTTATTAAAAGTTAGTATTTCTTACCAAAAGTTAATTTATGCTTTAAATGTTTTTATCCTTATTTAAATTAAATAAAATTTAACTAAAATGTTTGCATTCTATTTCGAACTGTTATCACATTAATAAGAATGAAAAATCCCGATTTATCCGGAACCCCAAAAATTCCAAGATAACGAAAAGTTTCGGGATCCCGGGATTTGCAAATAAAAATCTCTAATTCTGGCATTTGTTAAAGCAAACCCGTTTGACATCTCTATTCCCAAACAAAATAAAAAATGTGAAAAATTATTTTTTGAGTTTCCCTTACTTTTATAGTATCGGTCATAATTTATACACTTATCTAATTTGTTTAAGTTTATTTGCGAATTTTATATATATTTTTATTTTACGAAAAAACGTAAAATAAAAAATTAAAAAAAAAAACATTTTTGTTAATTATTTGAACGACAGTTACTAAAAATCCATTTTTAGGTTAAAATTTATGTTTTCAGCATTTATAGCCCATTTATTTATTAACTAAATTTATTTAAATTTAACTAAAAATTATTAAAGATTTATACCAACAATAAATATGATGATGTAGGGTGTCATATAGCCGACTCCGTCCGACTTTTGCCTTTTCTTCCTGATTATTCTTAACAATACTCTTTAAAATACGCATTTGGTTTTGATTAAGAAAATGCATGTCATTATATTTGATATAATTTTCTGGTATATGTACATGATTCTAGGGATTCTGAACTGAGATAAACAAAATCTGTACGTAATTGTATTGTTTAACTGCAGATGTGCTTATTTTAAGATATAGTTTTCCCTATAAAAATGTGTTCCACGAATTTAAATTAAATGCAAATGTGGCACAGCGTATGGCTGCGTGTGAACATTGAACACACACGCACACTCACGTACATCCATTCGTGTGCAAATTGAACGGAAATACATTATGTGACGCCAACAATAAGTTGTATGACAACGGAAAGTCCGTAAATAGTAAATCAATAGCGCGCAAAAAAGACGTGAACCTTCTGCATACCACGCACGCACTGCACTGTGTCTGTCTGTCTCCGTATGATGTATGTGTGAGAGTACACATATGCACTATATATAATTACGTCATAGAAGGATGCAACTGCGGCTACATACAAAACACACACACATACACCAGCGTATGTGTGTCAAGCGTACTGTGAGTACGACATAATTGTATTGCTGAGAGTCACCGCTGTGCATTGAACGTAATGAATAAAAAACGGAAACGGATGTAGCGCCATTGTAAGCAGCACACCTACCCACGCGCACACCATGTGGGGGAGACACTCACACACGGAGAATGTCATATTCGCAAATATGCCCACACAGCACACACATTTATTAACACTTCGTTTGCATGACTTTCACCTAGACAGAATATACGCATAAAGCGTTAAATTAATTAAATTCTCAGAAAAAAACAATATTATATAGTTTCAAAGGAAACCAAAACACTCTGGATATTTCTGAATTTCGATTCTGTTGAAATTGGAACATGTATACTACTAGTCCGTCATGCGATAATTATAGCCCTTTATCAATTTATGACGGTTTAATTTGTATAGGTTGTCAAAGATGGTCATATCTTTTCTTACACTTATGGCAACTATTTAACTAATCGGCATAACTTTGAACGAAATGTCAGACTTCAACCGTAAGTATCATTTGCATGAATTTAACTTTCACTCTAAGAATTATATACGAAATTGTTGCTTAGTATACAATACGTAACAATTTCCAATACATATAATCCATAGAGAGAAAGTTCAACCTTTTCAATTTATACTTATACAGTTTTTATTTGACATTCTGCTCAGAAGTTATGTCGACTAGCCTATGGGGAATTTCACGACAAATCGACGGGTTCCAAAAAAATTCATTTTCGATTTTTCCCATTTTTTCATATTTTTTAGTACACCTGAAGGAACGATTTTTTTGAAAATATATATATATTTTTTTTGCGTGTGCGGTTTTTAAGTTTTGGATATTATGTAATTTTTTAAATTGTTACTACTCTCCGATTTTCGCCAAATTTTTATATTTTAAATTCTCTAACATATACGCTTTGAATGGAAATGGGCCTAAAATAATTTATATTTTTTAATTTTTTAAAAGTTTTTAAAATAATTTTGCTGCAAACCTCTGTGCTTGTGTCTTCAAGGCTTCGGAATAGGTCATCCACGTCAAAGAACAAAATAAAGGAGACACTTCAGGAAGTATTTCTTCCAAAACATCCGCCACCCAGGCTGGTCCCCTTATCCCTGATAATCTCCCTACAGAAATAGCTATATATCTAATAGGTGCCCACAATGCACTTTTATTGTAATTCGTATATATTTTTGACCCGTCGATTTGTCGTGAAATTCCCCATATACATAGTTGGAATTTATAAAAAAATAGATTGCCATATTTTGTAGCCCATAAAACGTAAAGCGCTATGAATATAGACGGTCAAATATCCTTATTGTTATTTTGGGTTGTTTTTCATTCAAATAAGTAGCTTTTTTGAAATTTTTCGAAATTGATAATGTTGAATTTTTACATGGTTGTGTGGAAAGGGTTGGGAAGTCCTGATTTAGAGATGATTGCTGCTGAAGTTACGGGAATAGTGTGTTCGAAAATAACTGTCAGTTTTTGTGTGGGACCAGAAGTGGCTTGACGAATTTGCCTATTTTGCGCCAAATTTTTTAAATTTTAACTTGAGAGACGTTATAGAAGGATTGGACCAATATGGGCCATCTTCGAACTTAGCCTTGCATAAAAAAAGTATTATCACATACAAAATTTGAATTCAATCCGTTACTCCTTTCGAGAGTTATCGAGCGCTCCAGCCAGACAAATTGACGGACATTGCTCAAATGACTTAAAATGACTAAAAGGATGAAATATTTTTGTTTGCCTGAACTTGTAGTAAATACTGTAAATATCAAAAATCAATTCAATTTTAAATAGGATCAATTAAAAAAAATTTAAAAATTGCCAGACCTGCCACAGTATTCATAACTTTTACAAATATTGAGTGCCCAAAAATCCAATTACTGTTTTGGATTTTTGAGTAACAATTTTTTTAAATTTAAATTTTTAAAAAATTATAATAAATTTTCGGAGAAATAAAAACAATCAAAATAATAACTCTTTATTTCCTCTTTCAAACGACGCACAGTGGGCTAAAATGGAAAAACATTGACATAATTCTACCATTTCAAAACCACTTATCGTATGGCGATGAATTGATTTTAGGTGTGTATACAAGAGGTGTTAGAGAATTTAAGTTCAGAACTTGGGCCCCCTATCTCATACAGGGGCGGAGCTACAGGGGCCTAAAGTTGACCACCTCGGGTTTATAAAATTTTCATCGGCTTCTAACTTTTGAATGGAATGTCCGGTTTTAGTGTCCGGTTTTAGTGGCGTGGATACTCCTAGACCAGACCTACAATAAACATTTTATAGGTTGAAGATATCATGAATAGTTTCAGAGATATGTGGATTTTAAATTTGAATTTTTCATTTTTTCGCCGACTTTGCCTTGGAGTTTAGCCAATATCTCAGTCAAAAGTTTACCGATTTTGTTCGATTATAGATTGCCAATAAAATTTACAATATCATGAAAAAAAGAATCGATAAGATATGTAAAGAAATAAGAAAGTTATGGCCCTATAAAGTCAAATTTTTGAAAACATTTCATTTTTGGAGATTTTTTGGCGAAAAAAGTCCAATTTGTATTTAGGTCTTGTAGAAAAGTTTGTTACACAAAGAATACCAAATTTATACTCATTTTAAAGGAGACGTTTCACAGAATCTGTTAGAGAAAATCCGAAGCCAAAATTTTAATTGTTGTGGTTGCCACCCTTCTCCGATTTGGACCTTTTTTTTAAATAAACTTCAAAAGTTTGATCGATTTTCTCCAATCGCAAAGCTAAATTGTAAATTTTTTTTTTATTTATTTGTATTAGGTTGTAACAAAATCGACTGCAAAGTGAATCCCGAGCGCGGCTTTTCATATCGAAGATATAGGACTAAAAGTAAAAAATCCCATTTTTGGGGGTTTTTGATGTATGTTTTGGGAATTGAGGGATTATCCATTAGAAATTTCCACATGTTGCGTTTGATTTTATTTTTAATATCAAAATAAAGAACTTTAAAAAAAATCCATCGAAATATATAAATTTTTAAGAATTTTATGCCGTATTTGCGTTTGTGTCTATATGCAAAATATTTTATTTAATTATACCCTACACCAAACTGTGGTACAGGGTATTATAACTTTGTGCATTTGTTTGTAACACCCAAAAGGAGCCGAAATAGACCCATCGTTTATTATACCGATCGACTCAGAATCATTTCCTGAGTTGATTTAGCTATGTCTTGTAATCAAAGTACAGGTCGCAATTATGGTCCGATCTTGACGAAACTTTACACATATTTTTTTTGGCCCAAGGACGATTCCTATTGAATTTGGTAAAATCGGTTCAGATTTAGAAAAATTTTAAGCTGTAAAAACTTTATTTTATATCCGATCTGTATGAAATTCGGCAGAAAGGGGTTTCTTATTATATGAATGCACACTGTTAAATTCGGAGAAAATCGGTTCAGATTTAGATATAGCCCCCATATACCCTCGTATATGTTACCCCCGATTTGATATGTAAGCGCTGTAAAAACTGTATTTTTTCGGCAGAAAGAGGTTTACTTTTATATGAATGAACATTTGTAAGTTTGGAAGAAATCGGTTCAGATTTAGATATAGGCCCTATATATACGTTACCCCCGATTTGACATGTAAGCGCTGTAAAAATGTTATTTTATATCCGATCAGTGCGAAATTCGGCAAAAAGAAGTTTCTTTCTACATGAAGGAATACTGCCAAATTCGGAGAAAGTCGGTTCTGAATTAGATATAGCCACCATATATATTTTACCCCGATTTGACATGTAAGCGCTGTAGAAACTGTATTTTATATCCGATCAGTGCGAAATTCGGCAGAAAGAGGTTTCTTATTACTCTAAGGAATACTGCCAAATTCGGAGCAAATCGGTTTAGATTTAGATATAGCCCCCATATATATGTTAACCCCAATTTGACATGTAAGCGTTGTGGAGACTGTATTTTATATCCGCTATAGAAATTGTACTTTACTTCCGATAATTAAATGAAAAAAAGATGTCTCAATTTAGGAACGAATGTTGCTTAATTTAGCGATTATCGTTTCAGAATTAGATAATATGTTCCTACCCATTTACCAATTATTTTTACCAATTATTCTTTATTTTGATATTAGAAATAATAATCAAACGGAACATGTGGAAATTTCTAATGGAAAATCTCTCAATTCCCAAAAAATACATCAAAAATCCCCAAAAATGGGATTTTTTACTTTTAGTCCTATATCTTCGATATGAAAAGCCGTGCTCGGGATTCCCTTTGCAGTCGATTTTGTTACACCCTAATACAAATAAATAAAAAGAAAAATTTAACAATTTAGCTTGGCGATTGGAGAAAATCGAGCAAACTTTTGAAGTTTATGTAAAAAAAAGGTCCAAATCGGAGAAGGTTGCCACCCTTCCAATTAAAATTTTGACTTCAGATTTTCTCTAACAGATTCTGTGAAACGTCTCCTTTAAATTTAGTGTAAATTTGATATTCTTTGTGTAACAACCTTTTTCTACAATACCTAAATATAAATTGGACTTCTTTCGCCAAAAAAACTTTTTGACTTTATAGGGCCATAACTTTCTTATTTCTTCACATATCTTATCGATTCTTTTTTCATGATATTGTAAATTTTATTTGCAATCTACTAAAAAACACGCGAAAAAAATCGGTAAACTTTTGAGTGAGATATTGGCTAAAATCCTAGGCAAAGTCGGCGAAAAAAAGTAAAATTCATATTTAAAATCCACATATCTCGGAAACGTTTCAAGATATCTTCAACCTATAAAATGTTTATTGTAGGTCTGGTCTAGGAGTATTCACAGAAACCACTAAAATCGGAAACTCCATTCAAAATTTGTGGTCAACTTTAGGGCCCTGCAGCTCCGTCCCTGTATTAGGTAGGGGGCCCAAGTTTCGAACTTAAACTCTCTAACACCTCTTGTATACACACCTAAAATTTCATCCCCATACGATAATTGGTTTTGAAATGGCAGAATTATGTCCATTTTTTTTCATTTTAGCCCAAAGTGCGACGTGAACTTTGTAAAAATTGGTTCAGCAGTTTAAGAGTTAAAAATTCCTAAAAATATCCCGTTATGTTCCATTTCAAACGACGCAAACTTTGTAAAAATCGGTTCAGCCGTTCAAGGGTAATTAAAAAAATTCGAAAAATCATCATCTTATTGAATATTATCTTATTCATAAACACAGTTGGTCATTTGTTGTCATATACCACGTCTGGCATATGTGGCGGTTGGTCTGTTAATACTATGCAACAAAATTTTTGTCGGTGTCTTACTTATACACGAAAAAAATATTTAAATAATTTTTATGGATGGTGCCTTTAGTTTTTGGACAATATTTTTCAGAAGTTATGCTCGATAAAGGCGGAATGAAATTTAAATTAAAGGGAATTATGAGGACTAAAATGTTAGTAATAACACTTTCACTTGGAAACAGAAGTTTAGAAACTGTCGTTAATAAAAATAGATTTTCAAAAAAATCGTAAATAAAATATAGGAAAAAAATCGCCAAAAAAATTGTTGTTCCAAAGTAGGGATGTAACGAAAATGACTTTAGCGAAAGCGAATATTGAAATATATTTCTTGCGAGTGCGATAGCAAATAGTGAAATATGCATTTTTGCGAAAGCGAATGTAGTACCAACAAATTTAAGGAACTGAATTGACACTTTTCCAGGATATTCAAGTATTAAAAATGTTTTCCATATTTGTACCTCATGTTACCACAAGGACAAGCATATATTTCAACTGTTTTGAAGAGAAGTGGAAGAGGTTTTCATTAGTATCAATATCTTCAAAATGTGTGAATAAGAAGATATAACACTTTTAACAAATGGAAGCGAATACTGAAATATATTTTTGCGAAAGCGAATAATCTAAAGATGGTTTTTGCGCAAGCGAATGTTATCATGACTCGAATTATTCGCATATGCGAATGCGATTATTCGTTAAATCTCTATTCCAAAGCTATCAACCTAAAGAAGAATACAATGCCTATTTAAAGAAAATCTATGGATAAATTTAGAAATTATAAAATTTTTGTTAGAAATAAGAGAATTTAAACAAAATCCGGTTTATATACCCCCACTATTGTGAACAAGGGTATATATCAGATGCTGCTGGCCAAGAGTGTAACACATCAATGGCTTGTCATAAGAGAACGCAAGAATATTTTGCGAAAATAAGTTTTTGGACCATTTTATGTAATTTTAGCAATGTCCGTCAGCCTGTCCGCCTGTCTGTCTGGTTGGTGCGCACGGTAACTTTCGAAAAGAATTAACCGATTAACTTCAAATTCCGTATGTGTCAATATTTTATTCTATCTCTGGCTAAGGTCAAAAATGGACTATGTTAGTCCACTCCTTCGAGTACTTCCCCCAAGAAGGGTACAAATTTAGTGAAATATTGATTATCTCAAAACATATGTACAACTACTCAGAATCTTTCACAATTCCTCACAGAGTATTGGCTTCTTGCTCGCTATCAACTTGAGAAAAATGGCCAAGTTGTCACGCCCCTTTTGGAACCTCCCATACAAATGGACCATTTTGCACAAAAAGTTAATGACTAATTACTTCGATTCCTGAACATACATACACACACTTGGAATTTTGTATAGAGTAATGTTTTTATAGTACCCATAGCATATTAAACAAGTAAGAAAGTTCAGTCAGGTAAACCGACTAAGGTATACCTTCACTTTGTGAATAATGTAATATATAACATTACACTATTTAATCTGTCAATTTGTGTGGGAGGTACAAGAAGGGGTTTAACAAATACGCCTATTTTTCGGTAAACAGTAGATTCTTTAAATATATTGCACTGTGCCGAACTTTAGCGTTTATGTGCACTGGTATATTAAAGTTTCAAGCTATTCAATTTTGGTATGATTTGGTCATTTTGTGGGGGCGGTACCAAAAGGGGCGTGGTGATAATGCCCACTTTTCACAGGACTGTAGGCACTATAACAGCATTACACCGTACAAAATTTCAAGTATTTGTATGCACTGGCCTTAAAGTTATAAGCCGTCAACTTTTGGTGTAAAACGGTCCATTTCTGTGAGAGGTACCAAAAGGGGCTGCACAATAATGCCAATTTTTTACCAGACTATAGGCGCTACAAAAACATTATACTGTACACAATGTTACGTATTTTTATGCACTTGTATTATAGTTATATACAGCTCATTTTTGATGAAAAATGGTCCATTTGTGTGGGAGGTACCAAAAAGGACGTGGCAACTTCGCTGATTTTTCTCGATGTAATACTACTAATAAACTAATACTATGTGTGGACTTGCAGAAGATTCCAATAAGTAGTATAGAAGTTATTAAAGAATCAATGTTTGATTAAATGTTAACCCTTTGTGGGGGAGGTACTAAAAGGAGGGGACCAATTTGGCCCATCTGCGAACTTAGCTGGAGATAGAAAAAAATATTATGATATACCAAATTTGAAGTCAATCGGTTACTCCTTTCGAGAGTTAGCATGCGCACCAGTCAGCAGACAGACAGACGGACGGACATTTCTGATTCGACCAAAACGAATATCCGCCGAACATACTTAGGGTCTTACATCACTCCTTTGATGTGTTACACTTTTGGCCGTAGCAAATGATACAAGGAGGCTGCTAAAAGCTGCTACAAAAAAAATTAAATCTCTTTTTTTCTATTTAATGAATCTGGTTAATTATACCATACACCACACTGTGGTACGTGGTATTATAACTTTGTGCATTTTTATACCCTACACCACACTGTGGTACAGGGTATTATAACTTTGTGCATTTGTTTGTAACACCCAAAAGGAGAAGAGATAGACCCATCGTTTATTATACCGATCGACTTAGAATCACTTTCTGAGTCGATTTAGCTATGTCCGTCTGTCTGTCTGTCTGTCCGTCTGTCTGTCCGTCTGTCTGTCTGTCTGTCTGTCCGTCTGTGCATGTATTCTTGTAATCAAAGTACAGGTCGCAATTATGGTCCGATCTCGACGAAACTTTACACATATCTTTTTTTTGGCCCAATGACGATCCCTATTGAATTTGGTTAAAATCGGTTCAGATTGAGATATAGCCCCCATATATATGTTAGTCCCGATTTGACATGTAAGCACTGTAAAAACTTTATTTTATATCCGATCAGTATGAAATTCGGCAGGAAAAGGTTTCTTATTACATGAATGAACTCTGTTAAATTTGGAAGAAATCGGTTCAGGTTTAGATATAGCCCCCATATATACATTACCCCTGATTTGACATATAAGCGCTGTAAAAATGTTATTTTATATCCGATCAGTGCGAAATTCGGCAGAGATAGGTTTCTTATTACATGAAGGAATTCTGCTAAATTCGGAGAAAATCGGTTCAGATTCAGATATAGCCCCTATATATATGTTACCCCCGATTTGACATGTAAGCGCTGTAAAAACTGTATTTTATATCCGATCAGTGCAAAATTTGGCAGAAAGAGGTTTCTTATTACATGAAGGAATACTGCTAAATTCGGAGAAAATCGGTTCAGATTTAGATATAGCCCCCATATATACGTTACCCCCGATTTGACTTGTAAGCGCTGTAAAAATGTTATTTTATATCCGATCAGTATGAAATTCGGCAGAAAAAGGTTTCTTATTATACTAATGAACACTGTTAAATTTGGAAGAAATCGGTTCAGATTTAGATATAGCCCCCATATATACGTTACCCCTGATTTGACATGTAGGCGCTGTAGAGACTGTATTTTATATGCGATCAGTACGAAATTCGACAGAAGGAGGTCTTTTTATATGAATGAGTATTCAGGGAAGATCGGTTCAGATTTATATTGATTGTTCCTCCTGATTTGGTATCAAACCGCTATAGAAGTTGTATTTTACTTCCGATCATTAAAATTTTCCAGAAAGATGTTTTTCAATTTAGGAACGAATATTGCTTAATTTAGCGATTATCGTTTCAGAATTAGATAATATGTTTCTACCCATTTACCAATTATTCCAAATTATTATGGCAATGACCCTTATCGCATTGTTAGGGAGGTGTTGGGTATTATATAGGCGGTCCCGCCCGACTTTCTGCCTTTCCTTACTGTTTTTTTTTTATTTTGCAGATTGATTTTTAGATTTAACAAAAATGGATAACTGGGACAAGAATTTGGATTGTCCGCCGCTATTACGCACTGAAGTCCGTAGTTTCGGTTCAAAGAGAGTATAGGGGCACGTTTGGCGGCAATCCTCCGAGCAGATGGACCATAAAGAGACTTGTTAACAATTTTTCCGAGCATGGGACAGTCAACAGAAGACCTTTCCATCGAAACCCTTCAGTTCGGACGGAGGAAACAATCGCTGCTGTAGCTGATGCCATACAAAACTATCCAAGAGTTTCGACAATAACCTTATCTGCTCAAATGGGTATAAGCAGTCAATTATGCACAAAGATTTGGAGTTATTCCCATATAAAATTCAAATGGCCAACAAAATTAACTCAGCAGACTTCCCGATTCGCCTGGAATTTTGCCAGAAGATGCTTCAAATGGTGAAAGAGGACGGAAACATGTTGAACTGTCTTTTCATGTCTGACGAGGCCCATTTCGATTTAAACGGCGACATAAACAAACAAAATTGTCGAATATGGAGTGCTTCCAACCCACAGATATATACTTCATGAGACGGAATTGCATCCACTTCGTGTCACAGTGTGGTGTGCAGTTTCATCACGCTGCATTGTTGGGCCCTACTTCTTTGAAGAAAACGGTCACACCGTTACAGTTACTGGAGGCCGTTACTTGAGCAGGTTGAGAGAGTTTTTCTATGCAGAATTACGCCGAATGAGAATTTCTTTCAACTCTGTGTGGTTTCAGCAAGATGGTGCAACTCCTCACATAGCCCGGCCTGTTATGACAGAATTGTGGCGAATAAGCTGAATTTCCCGGCGAATTTCCCAATAAGGTGATATCCAGAAACTCCACATTCCGTTGGCCCCCTGGTCGCCTGACCTTACTGCACCTGACTTTTTCTTGTGGGGTTATTGCAAACAGGAAGTCTACAAAGCAAAACCAACAAATTTGAATGAACTAAAGCAATCCATTCGAGAAACAATTGCGGCTATTCCCGTTTCAACTCTCCAAGCAGTAATGAACAACATTTTGGTAAGATGCCGCACATGCATCAACGAGCAGGGGGGGCATTTAAATTCCATTATTTTTAAAACTAATTAAGCTATATTTAATTAAATTTATTGAGCTTTAACATGAATAAAAGAAAACTGAATTCCATACACTGAAAAATTGTTGAGTTTCTTAATGTAGCAATATTCATCAGCCACCCTGTATATACCCTCGTATCACTAAAGTAAGGATATAAAAATGGGCGTTATTGCCACGCCTCTTTTGGTACAAAATTGCCGAAATAAAAAAAGTAAAATTGTTTCTTTTGAATTTCCCTAATTTTACAATGTGGGTCATAATTTATACATTTATCCATAGACTTTTTGCAAATAGGCCATGTTTTCTTCGTTGGGATGCTAGCTTTCAAAATTGGAACAAAACATTTTTTCTATTTTTATGGTTATTATCGTGCCAGCAAAAAACGATTTTTTTTTAAAAAATCAAATTGTTTTAACGACAGTTACTAAACTTCTGTTTCTACGCGAATGTGATGTTTTCAGATTTTGCAGCCCTCATAATTTCCTTTAATTTAAATAGTATCCCGGCTATATCGAGCTTATACTTCCAAATACTAAAAATAAGTAAGTACCATGGAAATTGGAATTTTAGAAAAAAAAATAACTATGCTCACTGAAATGTAGTAAAGTCTTTCTATTCGTCCAACTAATCTCAGAATCCACGCCATCTACTGGCGATTGGAGTAGAGACAACTGTGTCCAACTGGCAACCCTTACCAGTGACATGGGTGGTGAAAATGGTGAGTTTAAGTCTCGCTTGGAGCTTTGGATGTGTGACTTGTAAGCTTTCTTCGTAGGCATATAATTCCCATATGCAAATTTCTTTATAGATTGGTATATATACAAGTGATGATCGCCACAACTACAAGCTCACACTGTGTCATGTATAAGTCCCTCTGATGATATCCCCGCACAGGATTGAAATACGTATAAGGGTATGTGTTTACATGCGCGCAGTGTCTTATCTTTTCCAATACACCACAAAAAACCTCTCTTTCGAAAGGAAGAGTTGATCGAAAAAACATTCAAAAATCTAATAAAAATAAAAAAAAACTTTACCAAAACAAATATATTATTGTTTTGGTTTCATCAAATAGTCTGCCTCAATCTATACAAAAAAGATTTTCGGTCTCGGACAACAAAATTTTCGGTACCACACTCATAGCATTTTTATCCCCTCGCCTTAGAGAGGAGGGTATGTACCATTTGCTACGAACCAAATGTGTAACACATCGAAGAAGTGGCCTCAGACCCTAAGTATGTTCGTCGGAAATACGTTTTGGGTCATTTTAAGTCATTAGAGCAATGTCCGTCTGTCAGTCTGTCTGCTGGCTGGTGCGCTCGACAACTCTCAAAAGGATTAACCGATTGACTTCAAATTTGGTATGCGGTAATATATTTCTCTATCTCCGGCTAAGTTAGAAGATGGGCCATATTGGATCACTTCTTCTAATATATTTTCCTATCTCCGGCTAAGTTAGAAGATGGGCCATATTGGATCACTTCTTCTAGTACCTCCCCCACAAAGTAATACATACTACTTACTCGAATCTTCTAAAATTTCACACATAGTATTAGTTTGTTAGTTTTTGGTGCCTCACACACAAATGTACCATTTTGCACCATAAGTTAACAGCTTATAGCTTTAATATCAGTTCATACCAATATTTGAAATTTTGTACAGTGTAATACTTTTATAGTACCTAGATAACAGGTAAAAATTGGACGTTATTGCCACGCCCATTTTGGTACCTCCCACACAAATGGACCATTTCGCACCAAAAGTTAACAGCGTGTATCTTTAACACCAGTACATACATACATAAAATTTTTTTTTCAAATATTTTGTTCGGACTGAAGTTAAGGGGATTCTTAAGTCGGTTTACCCAACTGAACTTTCATACTTGTTCCAATTACATTTGCAAATGGTGTAGACTATTTTGTATATTTGCTGTTGTATAAAACATGAGTATATGATATAATAAAGTCCTATATTTTTCTTTGCAGATCGGATTCAATCTATATGGATTTGAAGCTTACTAAATTTGTAAAAAAATGACTTCATTGAAAGTGAGTAAAGTTTACGTATTACATCTCTATTTTATATTATCTATATCGAGAGCTTATATTCAAAACTCCTTCAATCCTCTATCTTAAATTTTTGCAAAAATGAGTAAAATAAGGCGCATCTATGGTACTAATTTGGAAATAAAAAAACAAAAATTGAGATTTTATGGTCATTTTTGTAATTTCTCTATCTTACACACTTATTTTTTCTGAATGCAATACCCTCTATCTCTTCATATAATTTGGGACTTTTTTTTTTTTTTTTTTTTTTTTTTTTTTTTGTTCTAAAAGATGGTTCTTTGGTGAAAAGAGTATGGGAAACCCAAATTTGGTTAAATTTTTTTAGTCGAAGTTTTAGTTTTCAAATTATGACTATTTTTATATCTAACCTGTGATTCCACAAGAATACTATTTTTTCTATGACAATTTGAAAATGGATTCAAAAATGAACCCCAAGAAATAGATAATACTTAAAAAAAATTAATTATTAATTCATTGTTATTATTATTTATTATTTTTATTATAATATGTATAATTATATATTAAAAAAATTTGTGGAATTCATAAATAATTTTTGTACTATGCAAAACCCTCTATCTTTTTTTATACATGAAGAATTTTTGAATAGCAATACCCTCTATGTTCCAGAAAATGGCTCGTGGTGCAAACATTAAAAAAAAATATTATTTAGTAGATCACGTAGTTAGATGTAATAAACATTGTAGAACAAACAATTTTATTTTTCTTTAAAATTAGGGATATAAACGGTTTTTTGGCTCTACTGAACAATTGTGTTTTTTAAGATAGAGGATATTGAATATAAACTGTCGATATATAATGTCTATCAGCAGTATATTAATAGCACACTACATCTCTCAGTGGTCGATCAAAACAAAGAAGTAAAGAAGGGCAAATGCCTGGCTTGTGTCTACTGTGTAATATTCAATACCATCCCGCCCTTGAATCAATTGCTACATTTTTATACAGATTTCTAGACCATTGAAAATTACATGGATTTTGTTTGGCAAATTGGTATTTATATCAGGCTCACTTAGTCTATGCAGTTCATTGTAAAACCATTGGGACGGAAAGGAAAAATTTGAAATTTGTCTAACGAAGGTATATGTCATTTGCTACAGTCCAAAATTATAACACATCCGAGGAGTGACCTAAGACCCCAAGTATGGCGGAAATCCGTTTTGGGCCATTTTAAATAATTTGAGCAATGTCCTTCTGTCTGCTGGTGCGCACGATAACTCTCGACAGAAGTAATCGATTGACTTAAAATTGTGTATGAGGTAACTGAATCACTGAGCTTTTCATACTTGTTTTTTCTTCTCCTCGTTACAGCTTTTCTGCAAAAATCGTCTCGCAGAACTGATCGTTCTCAATACTCGTATTGTCCAATTTATTTCTTGAATGAAAACTGTTATTTCACGTTTACTTAGAATGCTATTAACTACGTTGCTCTAAGTTTCCTAAAGTTCCACTTTTCCACAGTCTTGCCCAAACATTTCTTTTGGCGAACTTTTGAAATGGTCTTGAACACTTTCTCACATTACCTGGGTCGTCTGGGGCACATATTCGCACAGAGTGTTTCTGCCACAAAATGATAAAGAGCACAAAGTGAACATTTTCCAATTAAAAGTCTTTGTTAAAATGACTCTTTTTCAATAAAAGTGGTTATGGTCCTTAACTCGCCGTTTCGCTTGAGTCTTCAGTAACTTGGTCTTCCACTTCCACTTACCATTTACCACTTTCCACTTTCCATTGACTTTTGTTTCTTTCCATTTCCACAGCTAGTGATACTGCCGGTGGAAGTGAATTGAAAGGTAATCTATACGTACTCGTATGTCTTTGCATGTACCCGGTCCTGGTCTGAATGTTTGTATGTATGTACCCACACAACGTGTAGACAATTGTGGTTGGAGTCCATATCGGCATGACCAGTCTGCACAGAGTTTCACTTAGCATTTCCTTGTTTTGTGGCGTTTTTAATAGAATTTTTAATTAAATTGTGAAGTGGTTACAGTAAATTTTTAGTCCTCCTTCGACAGACAATGAAGTGAATAAATGCAGTTGTTGTAAATGTAGCAAAACAGAAATTTATTTTTATGGATCTACATAATCAATAAAATACTAATTGTAAATTCGAGAAAATTTTACTTGTAGATATAGCTGAGAAATATGAATTTTTCTTAATTTTAATATAGCTAAGTGGTTGAACTTGTCAAATTGTGAAGAAATTTATCGTCTATTAACCAGTCTATCGACTTCAATGCCCTTTTACATTCTTGTAGAAGAGATCAAGCTTAAGCTGAATATTTTGTTCTTTTACAACTTTAGGGGCGACATGTCGGGTACAGATTACAGAGCTTGTTGTGGCAACAAGTGTTATTGTCAATCTTTAAATCTCAAATAGGGATATAAAAACGTAGACCATATATAAATCGGACGGGCAGTGATAGTATTTCCAAAAATGGTACATATGATAGCAATCAACCGCTTCATTCAACAGATTTAATTGAACGATCAGAAGTACGAGTATTAGGGCACTTAAAATGCATTCCATTTTTTTGGGTTAAGGCGTACGAAGGGTCAAAATTTAGGGAAATAGTGATTATCCCATAAATTATATGCTACTGCCCAGAATCTTATACAATTCCATACATAGTATTAGTTTATTAATTGCTATCATTATACCCTACTCCACACTGTGGTACAGGGTATTATGACTTTGTGCATTTGTTTGTAACACCCAACAGGAGAAGAAATAGACCCATCGTTTATTATACCGATCGACTTAGAATCACTTTCTGAGTTGATTTAGCTATGTCCGTCTGTCCGTCTGTCTGTCTGTCCGTCTGTCTGTCCGTCAGTCTGTCCGTCTGTGCATGTATTCTTGTAATCAAAGTACAGGTCGCAATTATGGTCCGATCGCGACGAAACTTTACACATATCATTTGTCGCCCAAGGACGATCCCTATTGAATTTGGTTAAAATCGGTTCAGATTTAGATATAGCCCCCATATATATGTTACCCCCGATTTGACATGTAAGCGCTGTAAAAACTTTATTTTATATCCGATCAGTATGAAATTCGGCAGAAAGAGGTTTCTTATTACATGAGGTAATACTGCTAAATTCGGAGAAAATCGGTTCAGATTTAGATATAGCCCCCATATATATGTAACCCCCGATTTGACATGTAAGCGTTGTAGAAACTGTATTTTATATCCGATCAGTGCGAAATTCAGCAGAAAGAGGTCTCTTATTACATGAAGCAATACGTCCAAATTCGGAGAAAATCGGTTCAGATTTAGATATAGCCCCCATATATATGTAACCCCCGATGTGACATGTAAGCGCTGTAGAAAGTGTATTTTATATCCGATCAGTGCGAAATTCGGCAGAAAGAGGTCTCTTATTAGGTGAAGGAATACTGCCAAATTTGGAGAAAATCAGTTCAGATTTAGATATAGCCCCCATATATATGTTACCCCCGATTTGATATGTAAGCGCTGTGAAAACTGCATTTTATATCCGATCAGTATGAAATTCGCCAGAAAAAGGTTTCATATTATATGAATGAACACTTTTAAATTTGGAAGAAATCGGTTCAGATTTAGATATAGCCCCCATATATAAGTTACCCCGATTTGACATGTAAGCCCTGTAAAAATGTTAATTTATATCCGATCAGTCTCTGTATTTTATATCTGATCAGAACGAAATTCGACAGAAAGAGGTCTGTTTACATGAATGAGTATTCAGGGAAATCGGTTCAGATTTAAATATAACCTCCATATATATGTTCCTCCTGATTTGGTGTCAAAGCCCTATATAAGTTGTACTTTACTTCCGATCATTTAAATTTTCAAGAAAGATGTTTCCCAATTTAGGAACGAATATTGCTAAATTTAGCGATTATCGGTTTAGAATTAGATAATATGTTCCTACCTATTTACCAATTATTCCAAATTATTATCGCAATGACCATTATCGCATTGTTAGTGAGGTGTAGGGTATTATATAGTCGGCCCCGCCCGACTTTCTGCCTTTCCTTACTGGTTTTTAGAAAAAAATGGGCGAAGTTGCCGCACCCCTTTTGGTACCTGCAAATGGAGCATTTTGCACAAAAGTTAACGGCTTATATCTTTGATTCCAGTCAACAGAAATACTTGACCATTTTGCACAAAAAGTTAACGGCTTATATCTTTGGTTCCAGTCAATAGAAATACGTGAAATTTTGTGAAGTGTAATTTTTTTTATAGTATCTACTGTCCCGGGGCAAATGGCCGTTATTGCCACGCCACTTTTCGTACCTCCCGTACAAATGTAACATTTTGCACAAAAAGTTAACGGTTTCTAACTTGGAGTGCTGCACATACAAACACTTGGAATTTTGAAGAGTGTAATTCTTTTATAGTGCCTACAGTCCCGTAAAAAGTTGGCGAAGTTACAACGCTGCTTTTGGTACCTCCCAAACAAATGGACCATTTTGCACAAAAAGTTATCGGCTTATAACTTTCATTTCTGTCCATACAAATATTAAAAATTTTGTAATATATAAATATAAATAGTTTGCAATTTTTTCTATTTTTATGGTTTTTTTTCGTGTTAGCAAAAAACGATATTTTTGAAAAAAAATAAATTTTTTCTAATCTTTTTTAACGACAGTTAGGTTAGGTTAGGTTGAAAGGGACGCCCGTCAGAATACAACTGACGAGTTCACTTGGGGCCGGCAGTTCGGTCCATTGTGTTTCCCGTGAGTAGAAAGGAAGAATAGAAGAAATAATTGGAGGTTGACAGACTAGGAAGGGGGAGAAAGGTTAGGAAGAGGGAGAGAAGATTTAGAAAGGGGGATAGGATGATCTAGTTGCTTTCGTTTGTCCTCGTGGCTTTACTAAACCAGAGGGATTTACTGATGAATTTGAGAAGGGGTTTGAGCGGTACATCTGCTAGGTCGTCTAGGTTTGCGAAGAGCCTGTGCCCTAAATAGGCCAAACGGTACTCTTGCAGTCCTTTGCATGAGCATAGCAAGTGCTGAACTGACTCCTCCTCTTCTTCATCTAAACAGCTTCTACAGAAGTCTTCGTAAGGAAGCTTCATGCGTGCAGCCATAATGCCTATCACGCAGTGCCCTGTGATGACTCCTGTGAGGATGCTGAGAGTGTTCTTCCTGAAGGACAGCAATTCCTTGGTACGGTTCGCATCAATGGATGGCCAAAGGGTTCTTGCCGTCCTGCAGTTTTGTACTGTGTCCCACCTAGATCTGGTTAGTGCTACTCCGCGTTCGTCGATTTCGTTTTTAAGTTCCACGAACGGAATTTGCACGTCCAGAGTCGCGGTTTCATTTCGCGCACCTGGTCCTATCCTGGCACATTCGTCTGCTAATTCGTTGCCCTGTATGCTGCTATGTCCTGGCACCCAGCAGAGCGTGATTTCGTGCGACTGAATAAGGTTTAAGGCTAGAAAGCAGTCCATCGTGCAGCGTGATTTTATAGTTCTAGAGCCCAAGGCCTTGAGAGCTGCCATGCTGTCGACGTAGATCTTGAATTTTTTCGGAGAAATATCCCTTTCCAAGATCTGATTCGCGGCAATGTTAATGGCATAGATCTCTGCCTGGAAGACCGTACATTCATCTGGGAGTCTGGTGGAGATTCTGAGATTGAGGGTATCGGAAAAAACTCCTGAACCCGTGCCCGTCTCCATTTTCGATCCGTCCGTAAATATTGAGATCTCATCGTCCTCTATGACGCTATTTGATGCCCACTCCTCACGGCTAGGAAACGTTACATTAAAATTTTTATCTCGAATTGTTCTTGGTGCTAAGTAGTCCGTTGTCCTATTTATTTTGTCTGTTATACCCATGCTTTCCAGGATTGAGCCATGTCCGTGTGCGGTATTAATGGCTATTCCTGATTCCCTTAGCCGAAGGGTCACTTTCGCTGCGGTACACTTTATGTATATATCGATTGGTTGAAGGTTCAGCATCGCCTCCAGTGCCATTTGTGGAGCAGATCTGAGGGCGCCAGTTATCCCGACGCAAATCAGTCTCTGCACTTTGGCTAGGTGCGAGAGATGTGATTTCTTCATTACCGATTTCCACCATACAACTGATCCGTAAGTGAGTATCGGTCTAATGATCGATGTGTACATCCAGTGTATCATTTTTGGTTGTAAACCCCATTTGCGTCCAAACATTTTCTTGCAGGCATAGAAGGCGCATAGCGCTTTCTTTCCCATTTCCTCCAAATTCCTTTTCCAGGACAGCTTAGAGTCTAGGGTGATGCCTAGGTACTTAGCTTCTTTCGACAGTTTAAGTACCTTTCCCTGTAGTGTAGGGAGCTGATAGTTCGGAATTTTATTTCTTCTAGTAAAAAGGACCAGTTCTATCTTCCCTGGGTTAACTCCTAGTCCATTTTTTTCTGCCCAGCGTGATAATCGTTTTAGTGATCTTTCCATGATCTCGCTGACCGTAGGCATAAATTTGCCTCTAACCAAAATCACGACGTCATCTGCATACGCTATGATTTTAATTCCTGTATTGCCGAGATCCATTAGGATTTCGTTTATCACTAGATTCCATAATATCGGTGAGACCACTCCACCTTGCGGAGTACCTCTCGTAACTCGCTTTCTTGCCGAACCATTGCCCATGGTTGAGTTAATGATTCTGCTTTTGAGCATGTTGCCTGTCCACTTGGTTATGCCTAGATGTGAGCCTATGCTATCAAGTGCGTTAAGTATAGATGCTATTTTAACATTATTAAAAGCGCCCTCTACATCGAGGAACGCCGCCATGGTGTAATCTTTGTAATGAAGGGAGTCCTCGACAAATCCTACCACTTCATGTAAGGCCGTTTCCACAGATTTACCTTTCAGGTAGGCGTGTTGTGCCGTGCTGAAGTTGTTTGGTGTCAGTTTTCCCCTCACGTTTATATCAACTAGTCTTTCCATGGTTTTCAACAGAAACGATGATAGACTGATTGGTCTGTAGTCCTTTGTCGTACTGTGGTTTATTTTTCCCGCTTTGGGGATAAAGACCACCTTGACTTCTCTCCATGCCTTGGGTATATATGACCATTGCAAACTTGCAGCAAAAATTGCGCGTAGCCATGGTAGAATAAGTTCCAAGGATTCTTGTAAAAGAGCTGGAATGATGCCATCCGGGCCCGCCGATTTGAAAGGCTTAAAGGATCTCACCGCCCAGCATATTTTCTCGTCATCTATAGCAGTTCTGATTAGTTCCTCCATGTTGGCCGTGGGGGTGTCTGCGTACACTTCCCCGGCATCTGAAACTTCGCTACAACCCGGAAAATGGGTGTCCATCAGAAGTTCTAGAGTCTCTTGGTTGTTCTCAGTGAGTAGTCCGTCTGGTCCCATGAGGAAGTCTGGTGTGCTGGGGTCTTTGGATAGGACTTTGCGGAGTCTGGAAGCTTCGCTAATGTCCTCCAATTCTTCGCAGAAATTCGTCCAGGACTTCCTTTTTGCCTTTCTGGACTCTCTTTTAAAGGTACGGGTGGATGCTTGGTATTCCTCCCAACACTCCGGTGTTTTCTCTTTTTTGGCCTTGTTGAATAGCATTCTACTTTCCTTCCTGAGTTGCTTCAGTTCCGGAGTCCACCATATTTGGTTGGTTTTCCGGGGTGGTGAGCGTTCTGGACAGGACTCATAGAAGGCATCGACAAGGTTACTTGTCATACGGTCAACTGCACAGTCCAGACCCTGCAAGTCATGTATGGATACGATTTGGTGGTGGATACGATTGCATAAGTTGTCTGAATTTATCCCAGTTTGCCTTCCTGGGGTTACGATAGGGTTTCCCCTTAGTAGCCTCATGTTCTATGATGAAGTGTATCATAAGGTGATCCGAGAAGGAACATTCATTTGACACTCTCCACCTGGAAATTCTTATTGAATCGCTATTAGATACTAAAGTTAAATCTATAACCTGTTCCCTGATTTTGTTAAAGAATGTGGGCCTGTTGCCCTTATTACAGATAACTAGATCAGTGGATAATAAGTATTCAAGTAGTGACTCACCTCGTTTGTTTATGTCTGTGCTGCCCCATATGGTATGGTGCGCGTTTGCATCTCCTCCGATGATTAGGTCGTGCCCTACACCAACTTACCAGAGAGCGTACCTTGTCTGAGGGGGGATCGGCGGATTCATATGGCAGGTACATGGACGCTAAAACCAGTGTTGGTTTACCCTGGCGTTCCATAGCTACCACTGTAAGGTCTTCGTTGCTATAGCGGGAGATCATTGTCAGAGTTATGTTTCTACAGGCTACGATACAGCTACGAATCTTACCTTCTGTCTTCGGGGAAATGAGCGTTAGATTACGTGACCTGAGACCGCGGACTTTGTTGTTTGCCAACCAAGGTTCCTGTATAAGGGCCACGTCTATCTTTTCTTTCCCCATTACTCTCAACAGCTCGTCCGACGCTGCTTCAGAGTGGTGTAGATTTAGCTGCACCACTTTCATGCCGCCCGGGGTTGCTGTTTTCTACTTCCGCGTCGGGGACGGACGTCCGGAGTCGGTTTAGTCCGAACTTTATTGTTCCGTTCGAGAGCCTCAGGAGATTTAGGGACTCCGAACCTATTCTGATCCAGAGGTCCTTTCCATCTCCCTTGTCTCTCGCTCGTCCTCGGACTATCTTCCAATCCCCAGCTTGCAGGCTCTTATTCTGCCTTTTTAGGAGGTCCAGAATAACCTTATCCTCCAGGATTGGAGGTGGGACCCACACTTTAATAGTGGTCCAGCTGGGGATTTCTTCGAGTGGAACTATGCTGATGTCCATATCTGGCCAGAGTCCGCGTAGATTGTTGACGCATGCCGTTAAGAACTCGAGAGCTCTAGGATTGCCGCATACAACAATCTTCACGCCCTTATGCCATTTGGCCCCGTCGAACTCGGTGAATGCATCATCCTCGTCCGTAGCAAGGGCTTCGTGCATTTTCAGCAGAATGCCTTCTTCTACTAACATCCATATTTCTGTAGAGATTCTGCCTTCTGGATTGCTCCGGTCAAGAATCGCTACTTGCAGCTCAGGCGCCGATGTCAGGCTGGCCGATTTTTTGATCCGCTTGCCTTCTGGAACCTGAGAGTCGTTTGAACGTTGTCTTTTGACAGCGTTCTTGTCGTCAGTTCGGCCAGAGGTGCCTGCCGCGGCAGGTTGGGCTTCTCTTCTGTTGCTGGCTTTCCTGCCTTTGGAAGGGCCTGGAGAGCTGTTTTTGCCATCATCCTTAGCTACCGGCGCTGGTGGATTGATGGGCTTTTTCAGTTTCGTCTCGTGTGTACTTTTTAGTGCTGTATGTTGTTCGTCAGTACGTGTTTTAGTGTTAGTGTCAGTGTTCTTGTCCTTAGTCGCAGGTGGAGGGCATACTTCCACGACCGTAGTGTTTACGAGAGACTCGTACTTCCGGACGTGGAATCTATGCTTCCGGATTAAGCGCTTGTCGCGTACTGTGAGGGATGCTGGGTCTTTCGACTGCATACTCCTCAGGTACCGCTGCGAGCGCTTATATCCAGCCTCCATTCTCTGCTCGTCCGTCTTTTTTGACTTTCCCCCCGCGACGGTACCCATGACTTCCTTATCTGACTTTGCTACCAGCCCAGACCTATCCGATTCCATCGTCGTGATGTCATCATCATCGGTTTCAGCTAGCTGGATTTTGCCAAGTGCAGAAAGTCCGTCATTTGTATCGTCGCTGAGGTAGAGTTCAATGCTGTCTTGTCTCGTTAGTCTTGTTCGTGTATCTGTATCGTTTTGAGTGGTTTGTGTTGTTTTTTGTGCGTTTTTTGTTGTTGTTGGGTTCGATGAGTTTGGGGCCTGCAGATATTCTGCCCCTGCCAATGCATCATCAACAGATGATGTATTGGGTGGATTACCAGTTCCCGCCTGGAGACCACCTGCAGAGTTCAAATTAATATTTATACTCATCATAGGGGTGTGTGGGTGGGTAACCTTTAGTTGAGGTTACATATGATTTTCAGTGTCTGCAGATAGGAGTGATTAGGCTCTAGCTGTTTTCTTTAGCTTTACCACTGCTACCTGGAGACATCGACAACCTTATGCAACCCGTAAGCCCCCGCATCGCGACAAGATTGTTACCCGCGACGGGGGTAACGACAGTTAGTTAACTTCAGTTTCTTCTTGAAAGTGATGTTTTCAGAATTTTTAGCCCTTATAATTTCCTTTAATTTAAATGGTACTTCGGCTTCATCGGGCCATCCAAAAATATGGTTCAAATACTAAAGGAAAATAACATTCAGGAAAATTGGAATTAAAAAAAAAAATTTTAAAGAAATTTTACCATAAAAAAAATAGTTTTGGTTTCATCAAATAGTATACTTCAATTAATACAAAAAAAGTTCTCAGGTCCCGGACATAAAAAAAGTTTTGTTGCATAGTGTTACGAATTTTATTGTTTCTTATGCACGCTGAAAAAAAAATTGTTTTTGTAGCATATTGTCCCAAACATATTAGGCTTGAAACATATATATGTTTAGGGTACACTCTAAACATATAATATTTGGTACATACAAAAATTGTGTATTTGGGAAGATATTGTTCTAAAAAAATATTTGTTTACATCCCAATGTGACTGTTATTTTCAAAACAACTATATTTATTTGTAAAATACATTAAGTATTCATAAAATACATAAATTGTGTTAAATTTGTCAGTAATTCAAAGTTAAATTTTTAGAATTTTTTAAGTGACAACTAATGATGGCTTGGAATACTCATAAATTTGAAGTAATTGATATAAAACAGAAGTTAATGCTGCATATGGTATCATAACTGTGAGGTACAATTCGAAACCAAGGAAAAATTAAAACTGAAATTCGAAAAAGTCAGCAAAAGTTTTGGAAATATTTTTTAAAAAAATATATTTGGAAAATATCCCAAATAATAATTTTAGTTGTATTTAAACACATATTTTATTTGAGAAATTTAGTTTGCAAATACAATTTGTTGTGATATATTAATATATGTATGTGTTCCAAATATATTTTATTGATTTTCAAATAAAATTTATTTGCTAAGAAATATATAATATTTAAAATGTGTTTTTAGTAATCTACCCGAAGATATTCTTGTTCATAGCATTGAGAACAATTTGTCTGATCACAACATGTTATGTTGCTGTGTTCTTTTAGATTTTGTATCAAGTGACCGAATCTTGAAACAGAAAAAAATTTTAGATTTTGAGAAATTTTCCGAAATTTTGGATGTTGCACTTCCCGCTCTGCATAATGATTTGGACTCATCAGAACTGTGTGGAGATCTTATTCATGTCTTTACTTCCGCTATATTACTTCCAGATCTGTTGATTTTCGATCCAAACTTACTCCTTGGATGAACGATAATTTACTTTCTCTGATAAATTTGAAGAAAAAATTGTTAAAACAAAGGCGTAAAAATAAAGATAATAACAATGTTAAACTGCAACTGTGGCGTATAAGCAAAATAATTAAAATTTGCAATAAAAACCTAATGCAAGATTTTTACTCACGAACCTTGAGTTCGTACAAAGGAAATGTGAAAAAAACATGGCAATTTTTGAATAAGCAACTAGGTCGTACCAACAAATTGAATAAAGAAATTTTTACAGTTGATGGTGCATCTATCTTAAATGATGCGGATAAAGCCTTTGCTTTTAATAGATATTTTTGTGATTCTGTAATTGAGCTCAATGATAATATTCAGCACTATTATAATGATGACGTCAATATGTTTAGAACCCTAATTCCTGAGTCCACAAATTTCCATCTTAATCGAGTTGATGCATCGCAAGTTGAGAATATTCTGGAGGATTTAAGAGTTAAGAAAAGCCCTGGTTATGACAACATTACGCCGAAGATGCTATTTATTAAAAAACAGTTAATAATAGATATTCTAGCAAAAATATTTAACAACATGATTGTAGATAAAAAATACCCTGAATCCTTGAAAATTCATAAAATTTTACCGATACCCAAAAAAGCTCAATCGAGCAATATTGTTGACTTTAGGCCCACATCCGTACTATCAATTATAGACAATGTTTTGGAAAAACTTATATTTGATCAATTGTCTAAATATCTTCTTGTTAATGACATTTTGTTTGAGAGACAATATGGTTTCAGAAAGGGATCTGGCACTGAAGAAGCAGTTATAAATGTAGTAGAGTATATTTGTAGTGAAATTGATGATGGGTCTAAAGGAGTTGCAGGTGTCTTCTTTGACTTTTCAAAGGCGTTTGACTTGGTTCAACATGACATTTTAGTGAGGAAGCTTAAAAATATAGGGTTTTCTAATGATACTTTGGCACTATTTAAGGATTATCTTAGTAAAAGGTATCAGTATGTTCAATTTGGGGATTCCAGAAGTAGTATGTTACCTGTTCAACATGGTGTTCCTCAAGGGAGTGTTTTGGGCCCCCTATTGTTCAAAATCTACATTGATGATATTAAAAATATAAATTTTTATGGAAAGCTTTACATGTTTGCGGATGATGTTTGTTTGTTTTATAAATATAGTCACGAAAAGGTCCTCAAAACGCAGATTGAGTATGATGCTGCTATTCTAGCTGAATTTTCCCGTTTTAATAAATTGGTTTTAAATTCTGGTAAAACGAAATTCATACGATTCAAGCCCCATGTTAATCGTAGTGACGGTGATATGTTTGTTCACATAAATGGTGCTCTTGTTGCTGAATCAAGAACAGTAAAATACTTGGGAGTTACTTTTAGTCATAATCTGTTGTGGGATTCTCATATAGAAGATGTAAAAGCAAAAATATCTTCAGCTACAGGAATCTTATACAAATTCAAGAACAAGTTAAACACTGAAACGAAAGAACTGATCTATCAAACCCTTGTACACTCTCATTTAACGTATCTTCCGATAATATATGGATGTAAAGTGAGTACTCCATTAAAATCCTTACAATCTGCTCAAAATAAGGCTCTAAAAATTGTACATAACCTACCAATCAGATATCACACACTAATTTTGTATAAATATAAAACTAAAAATGTGTTACATCAAATCCTAATGTACATGTTCAAGTCAACAAGAGGTGCAACAACTATGACATTTGGAGAAAATCGAATGAGAACTGGTAGAAATACCAGACAAGCAAATAATTTGGTAGTTTCAAGATGCCGACTTGATTTAACTAAACAACGTATTGGTTTTGCTGGACCAAGTGAATATAATGATTTGGCTGATGATTTGAAGAATATATCGGTAATATCAACTTTTAAAAAAATGGTAAAACAACACCTTTTAGAGAATTTAGAAACACTTCTAACATAAAATTTAGAATTATTTTCAGTTTCGAATTATAATTTATGTACATTCATAATTATTTTATTTTTTTATTTTTGAGATATTGTTTAATATTATAGATATTTTGTTAATGTTGCCAGTTTTGCCTCTATAAAGCCTATAAGGCGCTGGGGCTCTAAAGATATATTGTATAAACAAAACTATGAATAAAACTAAAATTTCTAAAAAAAAAAAAAATGTTGTGTTTCAAATATATTTTCTTTCGGTTCAAACATATTAAAAAAGGCGATTTTGCCCCGTGTGTGGTCTATGATGACTATTTCGAGATATTACAAACAAAATTAACATACGCCCTCCTTTAATGGAGGGTATATAAAATACCTATGATTATGCTATAAAACATAATTCCCATCGGTTAACTAAATCATTTTCAATTGTAATTCGAAGAAAATTAATTGATATTCGTTTTAAATTCGAAAAACATCTATTGAAATTCAAATATTCCTATTGAAATTCAAATATTCCATTGGTAAAAGTTTAATTGTAATTCGAAGATTCAACTAAAAACCCGAAAAAGAACATCAATTGAAATAGCAGCTCATCATTTGCAATTCGAAAAACACCACTTGGAATTCGAAACATATCATTTGAAATACGAAACAAATCATTTGAAATGCGAAACACATCAATTGGCAACCCGGTTGAAGACGGACGTCAAATTTCGCGAGCGCGATCGCTGTCATACAAAACATAAAATTTCTGTGGTTTAAAGAATTTTGTGTCTACAATGTAAGACTCCAGTGTTGGAAAGCGAAGATGCTATCGAATGTGATGGCTGTAAAAAACACTTCACTGGCTATGCACACAGCTGAATAGGGTTGAAATTGGGAGGCTTGTTGATGACTCCTCTCTTGAGTTTATGTGTAATATCTGTGAACCGCCAAATGATAACAAAACTGAATTAACAACAATAATAAAAGAAATGAGAGAGATGTAGAAGACGATGCAATTTATGTCTTGTCAATATGACACTATTTTGAAGGGTGTTAAAAAGAATACAACAAAAATAAACACATTACAAACAGAAAATAAATAAATCCACTGTCGATTAAATGGTGTTAGAGTGCAGAATTACTGCATTATTAATGGTGTTAAAACCGACATTAATTCAAAACCTGACGATGTGGTGCGTGAAGTCGCAAAAAACTCTGGTGCTACCATATGCGAAGATGAAATCGAAACAAGCAGACAAACAAAGCATCTGTTGTGGTTAAGTTTACCAGCAAAAGAAGCAAGTCCGTGATTATGAAGGGGGAAAAAAGTTGAATGAGGTGGCCGATATGAAAACAGTTTACGTTAATGACTTTCTTACCAAAGATAGTTTGGAGCTATTGAAATATGCAAATCCCTGAAAACTGTGGGCTATAAATTTATTTATGCTACAGCTGGTAAAATTTTCGCCAGGAAAGATGTTAATTCTAAACAATTACATTTGAAAGACTTGGAAGATGTGGATAATGTTTTGAAATCCTCTATTTCGAAGCAACCAAGAGCTTCAACTAGTCGTGCTGCTGCTGATACTACTGATTTTAGTGACGAAGAAGTTGATGATGACGGATTTTTGTTGCCGAATTAATAGCTTTCCTTTTGCTGTTTTTTTTTAATATTTAATAAATATATATAATAATTTAATGATCTATAATTATTTTAAAAACATAGAGGCTTACAACTCATATATTACAAATCAAAGTGTAGAATTTTTTAATGTTATTTCTATTAATGCAAGAAGTGTTTCTTCAATAAGCAAATTTAACCGGTTTAGGAATGAAGTTAGTAAATTCTTTAAATTGCCAGCAATAATAGCTATTCAAGAAACATGGTTCAGCAGCCAAATGTAAAATTTATACTCGATTTTTGGATTTGATGCGGTTAACTGTAGTAGATCTGATGGTTTTGGTGGCACTACGATGTATATTACCTCTAATTTAAGTCATAAAATTCTGCTTAATAAGAGTGAAGAAAACATGGACGTAGTTGCTGTTGAGCTACAAGATGTAAAGGTGGACAATTCCAACTTGATTGTTATATCTGTTTACAGATCACAGCTCTATAGCCTTAGTACGTTTCTGCGCAAAATGGAAGATGTTTTACTTAATCTTGGACCTGGTCCGAAATTGTTGCTTGGTGATGTTAACGTGGATTTTTTGAGCAGCGCAAAAAAATAGACAATTGTTGAATAATATGTTTCAAGAATTCAATATGCAAACTTGCCATGAGGTCGTAACTAGACCACAGAGTAATACTTCAATTGATTGGGTGTTCAGTAATTTTCCAGAAGCAGTAATTATTAGTAGTATAGAGAATAAATTGTCGGATCACAATTTTTTGAGTTGTTGCATTTTTATGCCCTCATGTACAAACGATAATATCGTTCAGCAAACACGTAGAACAGATTTTGGAAAACTGTCAAGGAGTTTGGATGCAGAACTGCCCATTTTGGCTGATGAAAATAAATTGATGAAAGATCTAATGAAGGACGGACATACAGACAGGTATTCGCACTTACATTTTTCACTACGGCGAAGTTAATTAAATCGGGGGTTTTGGTTAAATCTGAATTCCAGTAGGTTGGTTGACCGCTAGAAACAGTATCAAGATTAGTAGATGTTACTGTATTGTCTTCCTCTTGGTGTTATAATCCCCAGCCGCAGCGAACTTCGACCTCAATGTCGAGAAAAAAGTCCGCAAATTGATATTGTCGATATTATACCTTGGAGGACAATAGATTGTCGATATAACAGTCTTGATGTCAGTGATGTTTATTGTAGTCGCCTGTATGTGGTTCATCTTATATTCGGCATAGGACAGTGATTAATCGTTTTACGTGTAATAATTGCTGTGACACCACATGCCCTACCACGTGGGTGTTTTGTGTCATAGGAGTATGTACAAGAACCATTGATTATAAAGCAATTTCTTACACGCTGAAAAAATCGCCTCTGTAGTATATTGTCCCAAACATATTCGGCTTGAAACATATACATATATGTTTAGGGAACCCTCTAATCATATAATATTTGGTACATACAAAAATAATATATTAGACCATCATATATACAAAAATATATGATGGTCTAAACAAATATTTCTTTACATTCCAATATGGTTTTATTTGGAAATATTATTTCCGAAACAAATATTTATTTGCATTTAAGTATTCAGAAAATACATAAATTGTGTTAAACTTGTGAGTTATTCAAAGTACATTTTTTAGAAATTTTTCATGTTCGTAAAAATAATAAATAATAATAATTTAAATGGTATAATCTTGGATCAAAATAAATTATTTAATGCATTGGCAACTAATGATGGCTTGGAATGCGCAGGTATTGTAAACGATTTATTTAAAACAGAAGTTAATGCTGCATATGGTATCATAACTGGGAGGTACGACTACAGTTCGAAACCAAGAAGAAAAAGTTTTGAAAATCTTTTTTAGATAAAATATATTTGGAGAAATTTCTAAACAATAATTTTATTTGTATTTAAATGCATATTTTATTTAGAAATTTTGTTTGTAAATATATTTTGTTTTAACATATTAATATATACTAGGGCGGGTCGATTTAAAAATCGCCCATTGCTCAGTGAAAATCGTATTCTAGGGATCAAAATAAGAAACTTTGCCATAGGAACCATACCTCTAAAACGAATTCTGATGTCCCGGAAATAATCCCACTTTGACCCATTTAGAGTGGTCCAATCGAGTCCAAATGTATGGAACCCCCAGGGGGTTCCAGGGGGTGTGCCACTGGCATGGGTGGAGTAGGTCAAAGTTAGTAGGGGTCGGTCATACATTTGGACTCGATTGGAGCACTCTAAATGGGTCAAAGTGGGATTTTTCAAAATTTGCCCCTACCCAAAAGTTCGACCCAAATTCCGGGACATCAGAATTCGTTTTAGAGGTATGGTTCCTTCGGCAAAGTTTCTTATTTTGATCCCTAGAATACGATTCTCACTGAGCAAGTGCGACTTTTTTTGCCTCCCCACAAATCGACCCGGCCTAATATATACGTTCCAAATATATTTTATTGATTTGTAAACCCTACACCACACTGTGGTACAGGGTATTATGACTTTGTGCATTGTTTGTAACACCCAAAAGGATAAGAGATAGATAGATAGAGATAGATTATACCGATCGACTTGTAATCACTTTCTGAGTCGATTTAGCTAGGTCCGTCTGTCTGTCTGTAGATGTATTCTTGTAATCAAAGTACAGGTCGCAATTATGTTCCAATGTTAACGAAACTTTGCACATATCGTTCTTTAGGCCCAATGACGATCCTTATTGAATTTGGTTAAAATCGGTTCAGATTTACATATAGCTCCCATATATATGTACCTCCGATTTGGCATATATGCACTGTATAAGCAACATTTTTGAACCGATTTGTACAAAAATTGACAGAGAGTAGTCTTATGATACACTTAGAGACAATGCAAAATTTGGGGAAAATCGGTTCAGATTAAGATATAGCCCACATATATATGTTACCCCCGATTTTTCATGTAAGCGATGTAAAAAGTGTATTTTTAATCGGATCAGTACGAAATTCGGCAGAAAGAGGTTTCTTATTACATGAATTAACATTGCCAAATTTGAGGGAAATCGGTTCAGATTAAGATATAGCCCACATATATATGTTACTCCCGATTTGACAGGTAAGAGCTGTAGAAACTGTATTTTATATCTGATCTGTGCAAAATTCGGCAGAAGGAGGTTTCTTATTACTCGAAGAAGCACTGCCAAATTCTGAGAAAATCTGTTCAGATTTAGATATAGCCCCCATATACATATATGTTACCCCCGATTTGACATGTAAGCGCTGTAGAGACTGTATTTTATGTCCGATCAGTACGAAATTCGACAGAAAGAGGTCTTTTTACATAAATGAGTATTCAGGGAAAATCGGTTCAGATTTATATATAACCTCCATATATTTGGTATCAAAGCGCTATAGAAGTTTTACTTTACTTTCGATCATTAACATTTTCAGAATGATGTTTCTTAATTTAGGAACGAATATTGCTTAATTTAGCGATTATCGGTTCAGAATTAGATATTATGTTCCTACCCATTTACCAATTATTCCAAATTATTATCGCAATGACCCTTAGGGAGGTGTAGGGTATTATATAGTCGGCCCCAACCGACTTTCTGCCTTTCCTTACTGGTTAAATATAATTTATTTGCTCAGAAATATATAATATTTAAAAATCTGAGTTCCAAATATATTTCCTTTTGATTCAAATATATAAAAAAGGCGATTTTGGCCCGTGTATACTAAAGTGTGTCTCAGAGATTAGTAGTACATATATTTTTTGATTTTGAAGAAAAAGTTCCACTTCATTCTTGTGCTAGGTCTTAGGTCGTTTGCGTTCCAATAACAAGTTGGGCTATATTGATTTAAAACAGTTTGAATTAATATACTTTGATTTCTCATCATTTCCGGCATCATGTTTTGCATATTCGCCATGAATTAATTTTTTAATAGAGTTTTCGGGAGTTGGTTTGGACGGTACAGGATCACAATTTTTGAGCATATAGACGTCTGATGAGCTTGGAGGTATCGGATTTTTAGGGATACTTCTTGGATTATTGTTATTTGAGCTAAGATTTGCCAAATATCCCAACATGGGATTTGTTGGTATTGTACATACATTGGTAATATCGTTTCTTTTTTTGGAAATTTTGATGTGGGTATACACACAACAACCTCTATAATTTGTCTATGGTTGCTACATTTCTTGACGTTTGAGTTAGTTTTTGGGTGGGTTCAATCCGCACATCGCCACAGCTGACGCATATGGAGGGCAACTTACAGTAGGCCTTTATATGACCGAATTCTTCACAATTTCTACATTGGGGCGGATCCTTGCATAATGTGGCTCCTCAACGCTTATTCTTCCATTATATAGGGTGATCCAAGTAGATATACTTTTTTCAATAGCCTTTTTTGACAGATCACGTGTGAGTCGTGTCATGTTATTTTTGTTAAGTATTGTTTGACATTTCATCATGAAGAGACTTACGCCTGAACAACGTCTCAGATGGTCCATCCGTTGAGTCCAATTTTCGATGACTCGATTCTGTTGACCATAAGTTGAGCGAAGTGCACGAAACACATTCCTCACAGAACGTGAATTTTCGTAATAAAGTTGAACGATTTGTAAACGTTGTTCAGGCGTAAGTCTTTCCATGATGAATTGCCAAACAATACTTAACAAAAATAACATCACATCATGACACGACTCACACGTGATCTGTCAAAAAAGGCTATTGAAAAAAGTATCTCTACTTGGATCACCCTATACATATATTTTCAATCCGATATTGGGTGTGTTATTGGAAATTGAAGTTTTTCATATTAAAGTAAATGGGGTAGATATAGCCGTTGGAAAAATTATATTTTCTAAAAATCAAGTTTCAGCCAAAATATTTACGATACGATAAAATCCGAATTGGAGCTAAACCAGAAAACCCCAAGTGCCACTTTGTTACTTTAGATAGGCATTGCCAGAAACTGAAGTCGAAACGGTATTAACTTTTTTTGTGTTGTTGCACTGTGTTATAATACATATTTGTGTACATCAAGTGTTTTTTTTTCGAAATATCTAAGATACTGCTTTCAATAAAATTTCTAAAATTCCTATACGTAATATTCCAATACATTGAATGGCACCCTAATGTCATCGCCTATTCAAAATTATGTAAAATTTTATTTCGATTTGTTATATAAAGTACTTTGCTATGAATTTTCAAATAAATGCTTGATTTTGCATTTGAAAAGTAACAAAAAGAATGCAAGAGCGACGACAGAGTAGCCCAGTAAGGACGACGACAACAATGAAAGCTACAACAATAACAGCTACAACAACAACTACTACAGTTACAACTTACGGGCTGACATAATGCAAATGAAAACGTTTGCATAACAATGGGATAAATTGTAGTTGTAGTGGTTGAACCGAATTGAATTGAGAGTAGAGTAGAGTGCAGTCGAAATAATGAAAAGAATTCGAATGAATCTGCAGACACACACACATACATACATTTACACACACCCAACCACCCACAAATAGTCAGGATTCATGATTATACAAAATAAATAATTTCCATTGTATTCTGTGGCATTTTCGTGCTTCACTAACTGACACACACACCCGCACTCTCTCCCACACACACACACACACACACCACCACCATATTTGGGCCTTCACAATAAAAGTTACATTTGGCGAAAAAAAAATCACGGTAAAACACATTCAAACTCATCCTGACACACACACCCATTCAAACACTGACAAACAAACAATCTTTGTATCCACTGCTGCAAAATGGAATGCAAAAAATGTTAAATTAAATACCAAAGTAAATGCATTTTCAAAATGAATTGCAGTGCTCTGGGCCTTTTGCCACACTTTACTCTCTTTCTCTCACAACTTCCTGCTCGGTTTTGCATGATTCGCTGTCTCCGCCGCTATTACAATAGAGTGCACAGTATTCGGCAGCTGCTTATTTGGAAGGTTTTTTTCAGGATGCTTAACGATATATTAGGCCATTCTTTAGCCCTCAAATCATGAATAACTGCGGTTCTATCAGAGCGAGAATCACATTATTTGTACTCTTTTAAGCAGAGAACTCTATCGGCGAGTTTTAGTTGCACATAATAATCTTAGAGTTTATGTAATAATGTTTTAGCTCACTGGCGATATTTTTTTTGACGAATTTTCACCAAAAATCTAATTACAAAAGAGAAAATTTTTTATTATTTTATAATTATTAAATTAAATTAAAAATTGTAATTTTATTTTACTGAATACGAAAAACTTAAATGCAGTGTTGCCAGAAGTTACTATTTTTCGAGCCAAAAATAGAAATGAATATTTGACGATTTGGCGATATATACCATTCCATGCCATAATAGGCACAATCTCTGATGCCTTCATGTCTTCGAAGTCACCCTTTTAAAAAGGACGAAATTTTGTCAAAATTACAGATTTCCTTAGTAAAACTTTAAATGTTTATACGAGTATCGGTAAATAAGCATCCAAAAACGATGTCACTCCGTTTATAACACCTCTAAATATTGATCTGAGACCCCATAAAGGATATATATTCTTAGTCGTCGTAAGATTCTAAGACGATTTAGCCATGTCCGTCCGTCCGTCTGTTGTAATCACGCTACAATCTATAATACTTGAGCTGGGTGGCTGAAATTTGGTATAGATACTTCTTATAGATATTGGTCCATATTTTGATACAGAACCAAACATAATTGAAAGCGTAGATTCTAAAATGCACTACAAAATGGTATTAGCATCCTAAAGCGAACAGGCTGAAATTTAGTGATGACCTTTTTTTGGTCTACATTTTTTATTTCCTTAGCGAAACTTTAAATGGTTAAATGTCGTTAAACAAGTGTCCTACAACGAAAAGGACGAAGTTTAGTGATCACCAATATTTTGGTCAAACTTTGGATTTCCTTAGCAACATTTTTAAAGGTTATATCTCGTTAAAAAGCTTCCTATAGCGAAAAGGACGAAATTTAGTGATCACTAATTTGTTGGCCAACATCTTGGATTTTCTTAGCAACATTTTTAAAGGTTATATCTCGTTAAACAATTTGTTGGCCAACAGTTTGGATTTTCTTAGCAACGTTTTTAAAGGTTATATCTCGTTAAACATATCTCGAAAATGACGTAATTTAGTGATCACTAATCTTTTGGATTTCCTGAGCAAGACTAAATGGTTATATCTCGTTATTTATCACTATCTTGTTAGTTAAATACTGGGTTTCCGTAGCGAAATGTTAAATGGTTATATCTCTTTAAATAAGCGTCCTATTGCAAACAAAACTAAATTTACTGATCACTAATTTTTTGGTCTAATATTGGATTTCCTTCGCAAAACTTTTAATGGTTATCTTGCTGAATAAGCGTCCTACAACGAAATGGGCGAAATTTAGCGATCACCATTTTTTTGATAGAAATTGTGGATTTCCTTAGCAAAACTTTAAATGGTTATATCTCGTTAAATAAGCGTCCTACAACGAAAAGGACGAAATTTACTGATCACCATTTTTTGATCCAAATTTTGGATTTCCTTAGTGATCACAATTGTTCGTGGTTATATCTCGTCAAATAAGCGTCCTAAAGTGAAAAGGGTGAATTTTAGTGATCACCATTTTTTGGACCGAATTTTGGATGGTTTTCTTGCTGAATAAGCGTCCTACAACGAAATGGACAAAATTTAGTGATCACCATTTTTTTTTGATAGAAATTGTGGATTTCCTTAGCAAAACTTTAAATGGTTATATATCGTTAAATAAGCGTCCCAAAGCGAAAAGGGCAAGATTTTGTGATCACCATTTTTTTTGGTCCAAATTTTTGATTTCCTTAGCAAAAATTTTAGTGGTTATATCTCGTCAAATAAGCGTCCTAAAGTGAAAAGGGTGAAATTTAGAGATCACCATTTTTTGGACCGAATTTTGGATTTCCTCAGCAAAAATGTAAGTGGTTATATCTCGTTATATGAATGTCCTACAGCGAAAAGGGTGTAATTTAGTGATGACTTTTTTAGGTCTATCTCGTTAAATCTGTGGTCACAAGGCATAATAGCATATGTCTGTTTTTGAAACATTTCAGGAGAGACATTTTAAGTGTTTGAATCGATATAATAATCCATTTGTAATGTAGTGACACAGTCAGATATGCTGCCTTATATATTTAACTAAACGAGGGATCATCACCAAAATGTGTCACAATATGTAATCGAAGATGGGGAACATTATTGCATTAATAACTCAGTTTGAGCATAACTCGAGTTATGCTGTTATGCCTTGTGACCACAGAAATAAGCGTCCTAATGCGAAAAGGTTATAAAAGGGTGAAATTTAGTGGTCACAATTTTTTTGTCCCAATTTTGGATTTCCTTAGCAAAAATTTAAGTGGTTATAACTCGTTAACTAAATTACCTAAAGCGAAAAGGTTGAAATTTAGTGATGACTTTGTTTGGGTCTATCTCGTTAAATAAGCGTCCAAAATTGAAAAGGTGAAATTTAGTGATGACTTTTTTTGGTCTAATTAGCTTTTAGGTCAAACTTTTTGATTTCCGTAGCAACAATTTAAATGGTTAAATCTCGTTAAGTACGCGTCCCACAACGAAAAGGACGATATTTTGTGATCACAAATTTTGGTTTTTCTTAGCAAAACTTTTAAAGGTTATATCTCGTTAAACAAGCGTCTTACAGCGAAAAGGACGAAATTTAGTGATCACTGTTGGCCAACATTTTTGATTTCCTTAGCAAAACTTTTAAGGTTATATATCTGTAATGATCTCTAACTTGTTAGTAAAATACTGGATTCCCGTAGCAAAGTGTTAAATGGTTATATCTCTTTAAATAAGCGTCCTACAATGAAAAGGACAAATTTATTTATCACCATTTTTTGTTTAACATTTTTGGATTTCCTTAGTTAATATTTGAATGTTATATCTCGTTAAATAATCGCCCTACAGCTAAATGGTCGAAGTTTATGTTCTACTTACACTAGGTCACAAAGAACAAAATTTTCTCTGTTATTTGTTTTTAGCATACTTTTTCTCATTGATTTTGACCAACTAAACACGTAAATGAGTTTTAAAAATTTTTCTGTCAATTGGTTTTCGAGATACAAATTTTGGAACTTTTTTTTTTAAATTTTTGGAGGTACACTTACAATTTTGAGTATATCTTTCGTCTTCTTTGACGTATTTGATCCTACTACTACTCAAATTAAAGCAAATTGAGCCGTCTACAACTCATTTTCAGAAAATTTTCAAATCGGGTAAGTAGTTTTGATGTTGGCGGCTTAAAAAGGTTAAAAAACTGCGTTTTTTTTAGTAAAAATGTGGCAGAAAAATTCATATAAAATTCATATAAAATATAAAACGCGATGCTAATAGCGATTTTGGTTTTTTACGTATAGCTGGCATTTTTCCAAAGAAAATAAGCACTTACTTAACAAAATCTGACAACAAATGGCGGACTTATAATTTTTTTGGTATAAGACCGAAATTCCGCTATTTCACGATATTTTGATTTTCATTATTTGCACAGCTAACCTACTAGGAGGGATCGAAAAAGCAAGTTTTTTATAATCCTTTTGGAATAGAACGGAACAGTTGCTCCTATACATAAGTTACTCCTGTTCAAAATTTCACCACCCTGGGTTAATGTCTTCTGTTCTGGCAAGGGACGTGAAATTTCAAAAATTTAGTGAAATCAGCAATTTTTTTGTTGGAAATTTTTTTCAAATGTCACAGCACTTTGCAGTTTTGATAAAATTTTTAAATTAATATTAATAACACAAATATTTCATAATTGTAAAAAACCTATTTACAATACCGTAGGGACGTTTCGTCGAAAATGGTATAATGAAAATGCAGAACATAGAAACACAGGTGCATTTTACTATACGAATTTTGGCAAACCCACTTTACATGTACAAAATTGTTTGGAAAAAACGTTTACGTAATTTTTATGATTCTCAGAATTAAAAAAAATAAGTAATACACAAATAGTTATTTAATTTTTATGATTGTGGTTGCAGAGTAATATACGCTTCTGAATGTGCGTGGACGCTCTTCGTGTTCCTTTATGACTGCTACTCCGTTCACAGTCAATTAAAGGGAAAAAAGGGAATTACACTTTTTTATTGATGTGTGTTTTCCCGATGGCTACCTGTATCGGATTTTTTTTACAGAAATTCCCCCCACATTTGTGAGTGGTCATTATTTGGAAACTTTTCCACAATTTGAAACGCACACTTGCTGAATCAGGTATATAGCCACCCTTAAAAGATGCGCCCATTCATAAGTACCTGTCAGTAAAATATTGTAACATACTTAGTATTTATAGGTGTTCATTTATCGTTTTTTGTCATTCAACAAGTGTCTACGAACGCGAGTAGTACGAGTAAAAAGTGAAACAAATTGAATTTAAGTGCATATAATACCTACCCAACAAGTAAGACAATGAGTAAAAGACTACGTGTGTTCGAGTGTTTGAACAATCCAGACAATTTCTGCAATGTTTGTGGCGAGTTTATAAAGAATAATCACGCACACACGTTTACTCCAGCAGTGCAATTGCACTATTTTGGTATTTCACCAAATATCACAGAACCATGGACACCTAAGTCGCTATGTGATCTTTGCTATATAATCCTAACCAACTGGGCAGCTGGCGGAAGGTAAGAATTTTTATTTAAACACATTAAGCAAAGCAAATATAGTAATTTATTTTAATTTTAGGCGCCATATGAAATTCGATACACCAATGATGTGGAAAAAGCCGCTATGCCATTCCACAGACTGTTATTTTTGCCTCACCACAAACAGTGGGGTAGGGAGATTTTTAAAATGGAACTACGCTCAAGTGGGATCGTTTGCACTTCCAGTACCACATTGGAATGATGTACCATATCCAGTGTGCCCTGGTGCATCTCTTCAAAAAGCAGAATCGTCAGATCAAGAGTCCGAGTCAAGTGCAAGCGAATTTGGGGCGTGCAGAAAGCGAAAATTACTGTCACAGGCCGAACTAAACGATTGGGTGCGCGATTTTGGTCTCACTAAGGAGAAATCCGAACTTTTTGCGTCTCGGATGGTACAGTGTGGATTTGCGGATTCAGAAGTGAAAGTAACAGCGTACAGGAAGCGTCACCAGCAGTATGCAAAATTTTATACAAAGAAAGACGAAATATGTTTTTGCAGCGACATTTCCGGCTTGTTCCAAGAGCTTCACCAAATTCACAACCCCAATGAATGAATGAATAATTGGAAAATATGCGCCGACCTCAAAGTTGTGGCCATTCTGTGTGGACTCCAAGGAGGCTATACGCGACATTGCTGTTTTCTGTGCCTTTGGAATAGCCGCGCTGATGATCAGCATTATATTCAAAAAAATGGCCGGAACGAACGAAACCTGTAGTTGGAGAAGCGAATGTTCAGCGCAAACCACCAATAGAGAACCGTGAAAATATAATACTTCCGCCGCTGCACATAAAATTGGGTTTGATAAAAAATTTTGCCAAAAAAATGGACAAAGAAGGTGAAGCTTTTGCCTATTTACGGTCAATTTTCCCTTACCTTTCGCTGGCAAAAATTAAAGAAGGAGTCTTCGCAGGACCCGAGATAAAAAAATGTTGAAAGATGAAACATTCCCGAAGCTGTTATCACCCATCGAAGCCGCAGCATGGAATTCCTTCAGGCTTGTTGTGGAAAACTTTTAGGAAACAACAAAAGCGATAATTATAAGGACATAGTTGAGGATCTGGTAAAGAACTATGAAGCAATGGGTAGGTTTTTTTTGAAACAAATGTTAATTTAAATAGCGTTTTAATTCTCGTTTTTTTTTTCATTTTTGGGTAGGAGTGCACATGTCACTTAAAATACACTTTCTGCATTCTCATTTGGATTTTTTCCCTGAGAATTTAGGAGACGTGAGCGACGAACACGGCGAGCGCTTTCATCAGGAATTGAAGGCTATGGAACGACGCATTCAGGGCATCTATGACACGGCTATGATGGGTGACTACATTTGGACCCTAATACGTGAGACCAATTGCAGCGAATACAAAAAACAAAGAAGAAGTCAGCTGTTTTTCCACATGGCATAAAATGTACAGTTATATCTTTGTTTCTACTCATTTTTTTTGGGCGTTGATTTGGTTAATTTCGTTAGTTTAGCTACCTGGCACATCCATTTCTAATTGTGCCATACATTGAGTATGTAGTGCTCTAAATAAATTAAAAAATAATATACTAAGACTAATTTGTTTATTTTAAATTAAGTTCAAATGTATTTATTCGTTTGCGTTGGGTAGGTAAGCTGTGCAAATAATGAAAATCAAAATATCGTGAAATAGCGGAATTTCGGTCTTTTACCAAAAAAATTATAAGTCCGCCATTTGTTGTCAGATTTTGTTAAGTAAGTGCTTATTTTCTTTGGAAAAATGCCAGCTATACGTAAAAAAACCAAAATCGCTGTTAGCATCGCGTTTTATATTTTATATGAATTTTTATATGGATTTTGGAAAAAACGCAGTTTTTTAACCTTTTGAAGCCGCCAACATCAAAACTACTCACCCGATATGAAAATTTTCTGAGAATGAGTTGTAGACGGCTCAATTTGCTTTAATTTGAGTAGTAGTAGGATCAAATACGTCAAAGAAGACGAAAGATATGCTCAAAATTGTAAGTGTACCTCCAAAAATTTAAAAAAAAAAGTTCAAAAATTTGTATCTCGAAAACCAATCGACAGAAAAATTTTTAAAACTCATTTTCGTGTTCACTTGGTCAAAATCAATGAGAAAAACTATGCTAGAACCAAATAACAAAACGAATGTTGGCTAGTGTTATTTTTGGGCTAAATATTAAATTTCCTTAGCATAATTTCAAGTGCTTATATCTCGATAATATAGCCTCCTACAACGAAAAGTACAAAATTTCTTGATCACGATTTTTTTTTGCTACACATTTTTGCATTTCCTTAGGTTAACTTTAACTTTATCTCGATTAATAAGCGCTCTACAGCGAAAAGTACTAATGTTAGTGATATCTAATTTCTTTGCTCAAATTCTGGATTTCCTTAGCATAACTTTAAATAGCTATATCCCATTAAATAAGCGTCCTACAGCGAAAAAGGACGACATTTTTTTATTTCCTGAGCTAACCTGCCTTTCTAGATTAATGACTAGATTCAGGTATATCTTCATCAATTCGTTACAAATAGAAGAAGAGCTCTCAATATGCTGAATTGCTCCTTTGTAACGCGTCAATACCGTCGCCCCCCCGATTGTTAACTGAGACATGTCACCGGGAAGCGTCATTCCCATTTGGCTGGAGGAGATTCCAAGCCAAGGCGGAAAAGCAGAGGTAATTTTAAGTACTATGATCTGTTTGTAGATCAAATGTTCTACCTCGTTTCAGAGTCCTTCACGTCGCCTCAGCAAGGAGATATATGTATAGGGAATATATTCGATTGACTTTTACCAAAAAGTGATCCATATATCTCACGAATTTCAAGTCCCTCGAAAAGATGACACCCAGGTATTTTATACTGGCCTAGAATTCGTTCTTTCGAGGGTGGTTGCGGAATATCCCACAAAAGAATATTGTAGAGTACTGGGACGAGTATGGAGCCCTGGGATACCCTAGCCACTACTTTCCTTCAGTCCGAAAGATAGTTGCCGACCTTCACTCTATATAAGCGATCCCTTTAGAAAGTTCGCTGCCGTCTGACAGATGTCAGACTTTTTAAAGACAATATCCGGTATTTCGTCAACTCCGACCTCTTGAGGTGACACAAAACCAACGTTTCGCCAGATGTCCCATCAGCACTGACTGAAGCGTCCGCATTGCAGAAGATAAAGATGTGGCTCAAATCGTTCAGTTAGGAGATTTCATTAACAACAATGTCGTTAAAGGTGTCTTCTTTAGGCTGCTTAGAAGGCTCAGCTGTCAGCGAGAAGATTCGTTTTACCCTTATCATCCAATGAGAGCGCTCGAATTTGACGATTTATACCTGGATAATTCTATACAGGTTCCTGATTTCTGCATTTAGAGAGGTGTATCGGTCAGTGAAAAATCTTCTTCTACATAATGTGAAATTTATGGGGTGTAAAATTGCGTAAATTTTAAACGTCTTAAACTAATTCGTGGACTGGTCTCTTCCATGGATTTTTGGAAAGCAATGGTTATGACTACACTGACCCATTTCGTTAGTCGTAATGTACTATTGCGATCGGTATTTTGAGGTCTTCAAGTCTAGTCTCGGAAATGAAAGTATGGATATTAATTAAATGTTAACCCTTTATGAGGGTGCCGCTAAAAATAAAGGAAATTGTTTAATGCAAGTTATATTTAAAAGTAATCTACGAGAAATTGGACAGGTTCAAAACCAAACACGTTATATGTCTACTGATAACGTGGGTTGGTTCTCATACTGCCCCTTTCGTATGAAAATAACCGGTAACTTTAACATAATTTTTTCATTAGATGTGGTGAATTGCCACCTGTGATACATCTTGTGAAGTAAATGCTACAGAAAACTTGTACTTACACTTCCTGAATCTTCAATATCCGACACAGTTATTGGTTGAACAACAGGAACTGGTATTTTACCAAGGAATATATAATATTAATAGTCGCTTTCTAAGGAGTAGATAACCTTACTAACCGCTTACTAAGAAGTAAATAAACCAACTGGTAATCTAATAATAAATATATAATCCAATTGGTTATCTACTTATGAGTAGATAAGCCTACTGGTCCTCCACTTAAAGGATGATAAACAAGCAAGTCGTCAAAAAAGGCCGCTTACTAAGGAGTAAATAACCCAACTAGGCATGTAATGGGTGATCTAAGTAGAGATGCTTTTTTCAATAGCCTTTTTTTGACAGATCACGTGTGAGTCGTGTCATGCTGTCATGTAATTTTTGTTACGAATTGTTTGGCATTTTATCATGACAAGACTTACGCCTGAACAACGTTTACAAATTATTCAGTTTTATTATCAAAATAATCGTTCGCCAATTGCACTAAGTCCATTTGTTTTAAATCCAAAAAAAAAAACACTTTCCCATCGACCCACGACCTTGACACTTGTGAGCAATATTTTAACTCTCGTTAAGATCTATCTTTGTGCCAATGACCGATTTCCGATCCGACGTACCGGAATCATCGGTCCATATTTCTTCAAAAATGATGCCGGTGAGAACGTAACCGTCAATGGTGACCGTTATCGTGCCATTTGATGCCTGAAGTTGAAGCTCGTGATCTCGGCGACATTTGGTTTCAACAAGACGGCGCCACTTCCCACACATCGCATCAATCAATGGATTTATTGAGAGAACACTTCGGTGAGCAGATATTTTCACGTTTTGGGCCGGTCGATTGGCCACCAAGATCGTGTGATATCACACCGTTAGACTTTTTCCTTTGGGGATATGTAAAGTCTAAAGTTTATACGGACATTTGGTCTCAACAAGACGGCGTCACTTCCCACACATCGCATCAACCAATGGATTTATTGAAAGAACACTTCGGTGAGCAGATAATTTCACGTTTTGGGCCGGTCGATTGGCCACCAAGATCGTGTGATATCACACCGTTAGACTTTTTCCTGTGGGGATATGTAAAGTCTAAAGTTTATGCGGACAACCCCGCCAATTTAAGCAGTACTTGGATCAGTAAACTCAAGCAAATTGGCATTTCTTTTCCCGTATGTTATTTGCTCTGTCCATGGAATAATATGTACTAGTTAATATACGAGTTCACATTTTAAGATTCTTTGTAACGTTGATGAACACTGTGTCACATTGTCCTTAATGCTGTGTAGATAGGTAGGCATGCAATGAAATCTCTGTGTGTGCGGGAGTTGCAATTGCAGTACTGTGGAAATAGTTTAGACCTCATTGCAACATTATTTTATTTCCAAAATATTCGTTTGTTTGCTTGTTTGGTGGTCGGTTGATCTGTCGGTCCGTGGGTTGTTTTGTGTTGTTGTACGCCTCCAGTTCCTATGGTTGAATTGTACAAATATTACCTTCATCCAATACGAGCTTCGAGCAGTTAGAGAGTGGTTCGTTAGCTATGGTGTTTTGTGTAGTGGTTCTGTGGCTGTGAAACAGGAGCAGCGGCAGCGACTGCCAGTTTTGGTTATTCACTGCCGCTGCTGCTGCTATATTTTTTCGGGGGATATTACTTCTGAAACATGGCATTAGTTACGTTACGGGTTACGGCATAAATTTGAATAAATGCCGGTCTTGGAATTTTTATGCATTTTTACCGCATAACAAATACTTTGCTCGCGGTTTATTTCCGATTTTCTAGCGCAGTTTCCTTCCGTTCTCTTCGTACCGCTTTTTTGTGTTCGCTCGTCGCCATTTGAACGGAGCTCTTCCTTTTCGTGCATTCACCAATACTTTGTTTCGCTATGATAGTGGCGGCTATAATAAAAACTACAATAGAATAGTTTGGAAAAACTTGCAAAAGAAAAAAAAAACGGACAAACCCACATATATTTAGTTTTGATGATAGTGTATTTGTTTGGAAATGTGTGCTATGTTCATCTGATGTGTTATATTTATATGTTTTTTTTTATTTAAATAATACTCAAAGTCAGAAATATTGCCTAAAATATAGACAGTTTTAATTATGGATTGCTATGCCCGCTAATTTGTAAAGAGAAAATTCCAACCAAAATTTATTACTTCCGACATGGACATGGAAGGCGGTGCTAATAGTGTTATTATATGTATTGTACACTCGAAAGTCAAACGTTGAATTTGTTGCTGGTAGCATATTATATGGTTGTCCCACTTAGCTCTGGGAATATAAATTAGATAAGGGCTTGTCTATATTGAAAAGGAATGAAACAAGGTATCTGCACAATGTTGCTAGACGAATTTGGGCCAAACTCGTCAAAATGAGAAACTTTAAACATTGATCTATATTTCTTCGAAATCTGCATTAAAATCAATATTTAAATATATCCAAGTTTACACAAAAACAAAATGTTGTGGATCGCCCATTCGTTAACTTAAAAATAACTTATTTAAATAACAATATGTACTTATTGATAAGGATAATAAACTATTTTCATTCTAGCCTCCACCACAGAATGGTGGCGTACTAGTTTGTCATTAATTTCTATACTAGTGGTCCACCACTATATGAAAATTTATATTGTACTTATTTCTATGTTCACATGTTTGCTCTTGTTATGCGTACCAAAAGAAGAGTGTAAACCAAAAATTGGTTAATTTGAATCATATTTAGAGGTCAGAACGTTTTGCGACTTTTGTGTTCCAGTCTCTGGTAATACGATACCAATAAAAGTGCTTTGTTCATATAATTATGCTCTCACCTATACGGAAGAAAGTGTTACGAATCGAAGGAGTAACTTTATTTTTATTCCGCTTTTATTCTTAGGTTGATTCTTTTTTAATGCGGCTTAAACTTCCTTATTTGTTTTTTGCCAGTGTATATACTTTTGCGGCGTATTTAAAAAAATATTTTTTGTGAATACGTTTATCTCACTTATACAGTACAACACATGACTTTGGGACTCAATTCTGAGAATTGGACGTGAAAGTAGCCCCAAAAATAAGAACTTCAGCATCATTCGTTTAGTCAAGTTCGCTCAATTAATAATTGAATGGCCATAAGAATTTTTTGCTTAAGGTGGATTTTTTGCACTTTTTCTATATTTTTTCTCGGTGTACCGTACGGAATATCTCTTTTGTGTCTGAAGCTAAGTTCTAGATATTGAATAGGAGAAAAAAATGCGGAACAGACCTACCCGAAAAAAGTGCATCCAGTGCCTTCAAAATCGCAAAAATGCCCAAAAAGTCATAAAATATTTGTCAGTAAAATATTGAAAAATACGTATACGTATAAAATAGAACATTAGAAAACAAAACAGAACCTTCAGAATTATGTGACCACGTCTACTAACATGTTCTTCGATTTAATAATCGCTGACGGCCAAAACATGGCACTTTCATTTCTTTTGAATGGTCCTTCAGAGTGGAAGGACGATGTAATCTATATTGAGATTGAAGTAAAACCGAGTCACATGTAAGTGTAACGTTTTCAGCAAATATTAAGGCCAATATTTTTGTGGAACATATTAACTCTCTAGCTCCCCCAAATAACTGCAATTTTTGCCCCATTTTAACCAAATTGTATAAACACCCCTTAAAATTGGGAGGGCGGGGATGAAATGTTCTACAAAAAATCAAAGGGGATCATTTAAAAAAAAAAACAATTTATAAATTTAAAAAATCCACGAAATTACACCTTCACGTTTCTTTCAAACGACGTAAACTTTGTAAACCGGTTCAGGCGTTCAGGAGCCACTAAATTTTTGAAACATTTTTTTTTTTGAAAAAATGAATGGCGAGATCTTATTTTACCATTTAACAACTTTTTATAAACTTTTTGGGCAAAAATAAAATTCATAGGTTAATATGAAAAATGCTGACTAATGCTACGCCCACTTTTGCCTAACCCACTAATCCGAATCGGCCATTTTTTTACAGAATGCCACCCCCACTTTCGTTCTTCTACGGTCAATAGTTTGTGATGTGAATACGTTTTTAACAAATGTGTCCATTTTCGCCGCATCCACTAATCCGAACCCGGCCATTTTCTGTAACATTTTTGTAAAGTCTCTTTTACGTCAAGCCTCAACTTTTTGAGGGGGTGAGACTTGAAGTTTTTAAAAGAAAAAAATTCTCATACAAATAAGGGATACAAATATATATGCAAGAAACTTCAACCCATTGGAATGAATTTTGCAGTACGTATTTAATTTTACCTAGAACCATGCACCCCAACCAGGACATCGAATGCGCTCTATGGTGGAGCGATATTTCTATAATAGAAGGCATTTGTTCTAAAATTGTTTCATCCCAAAACCAAAGGTGTATATTCATTTTGTCACAAAGATTGTAACACCTCTAAATATTGATCAATGACCAGTGTTTATGCGATAGAATTTTTGCACTCAGCAATTTTTGGGAAAACAATTATGGTACAAAATGATTGGATGTGGAATACAGCTGCCATAGCGCTACAAGGCCAAATCTAAAGAAACATTTATATCTGGGGGCAATATCGATCTGAACCAATTTTGACCAATTGCAGTAGGTTTCCTCCCTGTTGTGAAAGAGTTCATATTGCCAAATTTCAGCAGGATGGGAGTGCAATTTTGACTTGAACTCAACGAACAACTTAAGATGGACAGACAGATAGACGGACTGCTAGTGATTCTGAGTCGCAGAGAATATTTTAACGTGTGCCTATCTGTAGTATTTTTTACAAATCTGCCAAAAAACAAAGTTATAACCCCTGTACCACAGTGTTGTGTAGAGTACAATAACTAACGAAGAAGCTGGATGCCTGAAGCGAACATAATTTCCAAAAATTGCCGTATACGGGTATTAAACCAGAGGCAGTGATTGTAGAAAATTTTATCATGATTTCATTTTGAAAGAATTGTTTGCAAGTCAGGCGTCAATAAATAAATAATAATTTAATTACTGGTATTTAATACTTACTGCTTTGTGGTTTTTTAACAAAGCTATATTTTATCTTTATATATAAAATCCTTTGTACGTTTGTTAGTAACGCATGATCTCTGAAACTACAAAAGCGAATGGGTTAAAAATTGCACATTAGGTTCAGTTCGGGGTCATCTGTGTTTTAAAATTATTTAAACCGTGATAAATGCTGATTTGTTTGGTGATTTTTTCCTGAAATTTGGAATATATGCATTTTTGAGTGAAATATTAATGAATAACAAATCAATACATGCCGAAAAGAACGGGCAGGACAACGTCTGCTGGGGTCAGCTAGTTTTCAATAAAATGAATTCACAATTTAGTAGAAATATAATTTCAGAAATGTATGTTATTTAACTGCCGGAGTCGGAGCTGGAGTCGGAGTTGGAGTCGAACCGTTTTAAAATCCGGATTCGAGTAGTTTTTCTCAGTGATAATTTTTTCAAAAAGTTTTGGATTTAATTTCGCAATTCGACGATAATTCATAACATCAATCAAGCTTCCAGATTTATGAAGTGGTGTTATAAAAGATGTTCTCCAAATAAATGGGAAATATCCATACTTCAACGAATTATTGAAAAGCAATGTAAGCGGGACAGCAATACTTTGAGCACACAGCTTCAAGATTACACTCGGTATACCATCTAACAGTGCTGTTAGAAGTCTTAAGCTTGCCTAAACTTGACGATGCGAAAGATAAATCAAAATAAGGAATGTTCAAAAACTATCGCCGATTGCTGATCACCACAGAATTCTTCACCATCAATTCTAACCCTTGAAGGCCTTGGATTAGATTACGTTTCATATTGACAAAATCATAGAACGATCTAGGGTTCATATTAAAATTGTGAGCTAACTTCTCTAAGTAGAGCTCGTGATTCAAAGTTATACTGTGATCTGGCAACAGAGTACCTGATGTAATCAACATCGGATCCAGACCTTTTGAATTTCTTAAATAGTCTGCTCTTCACGTTTCTGAGAGCAGTCATATTAGAAGAATACCATGGTGGTCTATTGATATTCTTAATACGAATCTTTGGTACAGATTGTACCAAACATACATTCAAGACATTGTAAAATCTCTCAATAGATCCATCAATATCAGTCAGCTGATTACAACAACAAACTAAATCCAAGTTAGTATTCAAGAGCAGGGAATTTAGCAACTCAAAATTTGTTCTTTTGAAACAAAAACCCGTACCCTCGTCACGTGGAGGGTATATAGAAGAAGGGTCCGAAATGTCATACAGCATGGAAATACCCAGCGTAGGATGGTAACTATCCTCCGGGGTAGAAACCGGAGAAATTCTATGAATATCAAAAATCTGAGCGTTATTCACAAATACTAAATCAAGTAATTTTCCAGACGAATTGGAAATCCCGTTAATCTGCAATAGTTCGAGATCGGAAAAACGCCTAACTACATCATAAGTCCACTCAAACGTGATCGAAGTAGAATTCAAGGGAGTAAATGCCTCAGTATCTGGCAATGAAAGCCAAGAAACAGAGGGTGCATTAAAATCCCCCCAAGATTAAGATATGGTCCACATCCCTCAACATCAAAACCAATCTGCCTATAGCCTTTAAATGATCATCATAAACAGGTAATTCCAAGTATGGGGGGGATGTAGGAACATGAAACCAATAATTTAGCTTTACCTAAATTTATAGAGACAACAATAAGTTCAATATCATCAATCTCATCAAAAATGACACGCTCAGAAGAAAGCGAACTTTTTACAGCAATAAGAACTCCACCACCAATTTTTTGAATGCGATCTTTTCTATATATGTAGAACATATTCAGTCGACAGTATCTCTGAATCAGGGTCTCAGTGAAACACAAAACTGCAAAATCAAAGTCAAAGCTATCAGCAAATAGTCGGGTTAATTTAGTATTAAGCCCTCTTACATTCTGATAAGCTATGACCAAAGAGTTATTCAGTTTTTTGAGTTTTTTGATGAGTTAGAGTTAGAAGGCCTCAAAGGTAATTGCGCTAAATTGTCGAACCTATCAACAAATTCTTTAACAAATGCCTTAGGCAATATTACAATAGCACATGACCATTCGATATATACGTACTTGCCGTCATAGATCGCATTCAATGTCACATCAGGAATTATCTCTGGAATTTTGTTAAGTCCCAAAATCGGTAGAAGAAATTGCATTGGAAATTTTAAGTCATTATTGGATATTGGACCTAGGAGGTAACATTTCCAACGACTCCGAGAAGCTCGTGCGTGGCGTAACGCGGATTGGGGCCACTCGGCCATTCTCATTGAGGCATCAAGAATGTCTGATCTAAGGGCTCTGGCAGGACCGACAGACTATTTGTCACCAGTTCAGAAATTATCCTCAAATCTCGACATAATGATCAGCACAGACTGGTCATGCAGCAAACCTTTCTTTGGAGGGCCATGTAATATGCACTGACGGTTCAAAGATGGATGTAGGCACAGGGGCAGGCATTTTCATTGCATCTCTTGGCATAAATACGTCCTACAGGTTAGCCGACACCTGCAGCGTTTTCCAGGCGGAGATCTTTGCTATACTGAAAACTTGGGCAAGATGATCACATAACAGTCTATGTTGACTGTCAGGCTGCTCTGAAGGCACTGAAGTCAACCACTATTAATGTCGTGGTTAATGAGTGCCGTTTGGAACTACATAATCAGACTGTGCTGGGCCCCGGGCACTGTGATATCGAGGGGAACGAGAAGGCTGGCGAACTTGCGCGAAATGGATCAGCGATGGGCGCTGCAATGGTTGAGCCATCACTATATTTCCCTTTATGCGAATTTTGCAGTAACATAGAGTGTTTCTACAAAGACCTGGCAAACCAGAAATGGTCTAGCAGATCTGACTGTAAAATCACTAAATCTCTATGGCCAGTTATATCGAAATCTAGGACCAAATTTCTTCTTAATCTCACAAATTAAAGATAGGCACTCTGACTAGCCACTGTAATGTTAGATCCTTAAAAGCAAGGTGGCACAGTGATTCTGCCGACTACAGTCGACTCTGTGAGTATGAGGAGGAACTGGAAACAAACACCTTCTCTGCCAATGTCCTACTCTATCAAGACGAAGACATCGCTACCTAGGTGATTACACGATACAAAATCTGGAATCTCTATCATCCCAAGATATTGATAGAATCATGGGCTTCATAGGTTGCTTGAGATGGATGGTTTGACATCAACTCATCTAAACCTCTCCTAAAAAGCCATCTCTCCTCTCTCTTATCTATACTCATCACCTCCTTCATCTTCTTCGACCTCTCCCTCATCTTTTAATCATCTTCTCAGGATGAACACAATGGACCAAATGGTCTCCGAGTGAAGTGGTACACGCCAGCAATGGTTGTGTGCCGCGCGTCCTTAACCTAACCTAACATTCCTATTGGTAGGGATTTTATTTTGGGGCTAAAAAGTCCAATCGGATGGGACCTTTGTAAGAGAATTGGTCAAATTTCCGAAAATTAACCCAATTGGTTTGTATTTGTGATTAAAATAAACACAAATAACCTGTGTGTTTGGATGTAGACTTATGGCATGAAAAACAAGCTTCGAAGTTGGCAAGTGCGTTAGACTTCCAGAAGGTTGTGAGTTGAAAGCCCAGCTCTGACAAATTGAGTTTTAAATTTGTAATATATTTGTAATATATCATTTTTGAAAAAAAGAGGAGTGCAGAACACTCTCAAAAAATAAATAAAGATTGACGTGAGAAATTTGATTATTTTGATGTAGTCGAACATTTTTATGAAATTGACGGTCATGAAAATGGGAAGACATTCATCAAATCGATGGAATTATTACATCAATTCAAAGCATAACAGTTGATAACACTTTTAAATTATTTTGATGTGCAATCTTTTTTCAGTGTACACCAATAGTTTCCGCGATATACATTTTTAAATAATTCAACTTTTGCTTATCCTATCGCATCCGTTTTTGTGAAATTACTAAATTTGACTCCAATAATTGATTCAGAGTTCCAATCTACGCACGTTTAACTTACCTTCTAAATTCCGTTCATCTAAGATCAACATAATTTTGAGACCAAAATGCTATCAAATGAAGAAAAATTCGTACATTTTTATATATAGATATGTATTGATAAGAATAACACCGTCTACCAATTACTTAGATGATTTCATCCAAAGAAAATATTTGAAGTCATTCAATTGTGTTCTCCATGAAATGAATTTCAATTTTAGCATTTTATTTGATAGTGAACAATTGTCTGCACTTATGATTGCTTTGCAAAAAAAAAATGTTTCGAAAGGTAACCCCATTTGAGTACATAAAAGTCATAAAAGACATAAAGTGAAACAAACCGGAGAAGAAAATTATTACCTGCAAAGTTGTCATATGGAAACTTAAATTTTCGAGCGTAACAATAACATGTCAATTACAACACACACACAACTGTTAAGCAATTTATTTACGCCTGTCTCTGTGTTGGTCCTTCGGTACACTAAGGTAATATGTATGTGTGTCTTCAAAAATATCTGTGTGTTTGTATAAATATACATATTCAGATACGGGTATGAAGTTGTAACAAGAGGTACGAAAACGTCCATGATCCTTACGACGATTTTTTTTATTATCTTTAAAGTTTTCTTCGGCTACAAGGGGTCATGTTTGGCGTGATTAGTCATGCAAACAAGGATTTCATAATTTTTCTATGCAAAATCAGGTTCATTTACTATTTTTCCGGCTTGATATAAATCTGAAAAATGTATAAATATATATACAAATAACAGTTTATTAGACCAAAAGTCGTACACATTTATTATACCCTACACCACACTGTGGTACAGGGTATTATAAGTTTGTTTCACGGCAGATGTTTGTAACACCTGAAAATAACACAGCTAGACCCACCTTAAAGTATACCGATCGACTCAGAATCACTAGTGGAGTCGATTTAAGCATGTCCGTCCGTCCGTCTGTCCATGTAAAGTTGTTCGTCGACTACAGGTCGCAATTTCACTCCGATCGTTCTGAAATTTTGCAGTTTAGAGTATTTCGCAGCTGTTAAGATCGCTATTGAATTTGGTTGAAATCGGTTCAGATTTAGATATAGCTCCCATATATATCATTCGTCCGATTTGGCCCTTTAGTCCTATAGAAGCTATATTTTACATCCAATCATTTTGAAATTTAGAATGGTAGAGTTTCTTGATCCATGAACCAACACTACCGAATTTGAAGAAAATCGGTTAAGATTTAGCTATAGCTCCCATATATATGTTTCGTCCGATTTGGCCTTTAGTTCTATAGAAGCTGTATTTTACATCCAATCGTTTTGAAATTTAGAATGCTAGAGTTTCTTGATCCATGAACCAACATTGCCGAAATTGAAGAAAATCGGTTAAGATTTAGCTATAGCTCCCATATATATGTTTCATCCGATTTTGCTCTTTAGTCCTGAAGAAGCTGTATTTTACATCCAATCGTTTTGAAATTTAGAATGGTAGAGTTTCTTGATCCATGAACCAACACTACCGAATTTGAAGAAAATCGGTTAAGATTAAGCTATAGCTCCCATATATATGTTTCGTCCGATTTGGCCCTTTAGTTCTATAGAAGCTGTATTTTACATCCAATCGTTTTGAAATTTAGAATGGTAGAGTTTCTTAATCCATGAACCAACACTACCGAATTTGAAGAAAATCGGTTAAGATTTAGCTATAGCTCCCATATATATGTTTCGTCCGATTTGGCACTTTAGTTCTATAGAAGCTGTATTTTACATCCAATCGTTTTGAAATTTAGAATGGTAGAGTTTCTTGATCCATGAACCAACACTACCGAATTTGAAGAAAATCGGTTCAGATTTAGCTATAGCTCCATATATATGTTTCGTCCGATTTGGCCCTTTAGTTCTATAGAAGTTGTATTTTACATCCAATCGTTTTGAAATTTAGAATGGTAGAGTTTCTTGATCCATGAACCAACACTACCGAATTTGAAGAAAATCGGTTAAGATTTAGCTATAGCTCCCATATATATGTTTCGTCCGATTTGGCCCTTTAGTTCTATAGAAGCTGTATTTTACATCCAATCGTTTTGAAATTTAGAATGGTAGAGTTTATTGATCCATGCACCAACATTGCCGAATTTGAAGAAAATCGGTTAAGATTTAGCTATAGCTCCCATATATATGTTTCGTCCGATTTTGCTCTTTAGTCCTATAGAAGCTGTATTTTACATCCAATCGTTTTGAAATTTAGAATGGTAGAGTTTCTTGATCCATGAACCAACACTACCGAATTTGAAGAAAATCGGTTAAGATTTAGCTATAGCTCCCATATATATGTTTATATGTTTATGTATAGAAGCTGTATTTTACATCCAATCGTTTTGAAATTTAGAATGGTAGAGTTTCTTGATCCATGAACCAACACTACCGAATTTGAAGAAAATCGGTTCAGATTTAGCTATAGCTCCATATATATGTTTCGTCCGATTTGGCCCTTTAGTTCTATAGAAGTTGTATTTTACATCCAATCGTTTTGAAATTTAGAATGGTAGAGTTTCTTGATCCATGAACCAACACTACCGAATTTGAAGAAAATCGGTTAAGATTTAGCTATAGCTCCCATATATATGTTTCGTCCGATTTGGCCCTTTAGTTCCATAGAAGCTGTATTTTACATCCAATCGTTTTGAAATTTAGAATTGTAGAGTTTATTGATCCATGCACCAACATTGCCGAATTTGAAGAAAATCGGTTAAGATTTAGCTATAGCTCCCATATATATGTTTCGTCCGATTTTGCTCTTTAGTCCTATAGAAGCTGTATTTTACATCCAATCGTTTTGAAATTTAGAATGGTAGAGTTTCTTGATCCATGAACCAACACTACCGAATTTGAAGAAAATCGGTTAAGATTTAGCTATAGCTCCCATATATATGTTTCGTTCGATTTGGCCCTTTAGTTCTATAGAAGCTGTATTTTACATCCAATCGTTTTGAAATTTAGAATGCTAGAGTTTCTTGATCCATGAACCAACATTGGCGAATTTGAAGAAAATCGGTTAAGATTTAGCTATAGCTCCCATATATATGTTTCGTCCGATTTTGCTCTTTAGTCCTATAGAAGCTGTATTTTACATCCAATCGTTTTGAAATTTAGAATGGTAGAGTTTCTTGATCCATGAACCAACCCTACCTAATTTGAAGAAAATCGGTTAAGATTTAGCTATAGCTCCCAAATATATGTTTCGTCCGATTTGGCCCTTTAGTTCTATAGAAGCTGTATTTTACATCCAATCGTTTTGAAATTTAGAATAAACAATTTATACATGAACTACAAAATTTATATTTCAGAGTTATTCAATATTACGAGAGTGGTGTAGGGTATTATATAGTCGGCCCCGCCCGACTTTAGCCTTTCCTTACTGTTTTTATAAATGTTATTTTTGTCGAGTTGGTTACACTATGCAACAAAAAATTTTTGTTTATGTCCTAGACCTAAAAATTATTTTTTTGTATATGTTGTGGCATACTGTTATATGAAATCAAAACCAAAAATTTTTTATGGATACATTTTTTTTGAAAAACATTTTTATTAAAAGTACTATTATTGTCGAAGGTACCCTTAGTATTTGTACTATAATTTTTGGAGTATATGCCCGATCAGGTCGACTTATACGTGGTTTAGTAACAGTCATTACACAAATTGGAAAAAAATGATTTTTTCAAAAAAAAATCCTGGGACGAAAAAACATAAAAAAATAAAAAAAAAATATATATTATTTTTTAAAAGTTTTCATCCTAGCGAAGAAAATAATGCCTATTTGAAAAAAATCTATGGATAAATGTAGAAATGATAGCCCTTTTGGTAGAAGTTGGAGAATTTCAAAAAAAACTTTTTTTTAAATTTCTGTTTAAATAGCGATTTTATTTGCTATTTTATTTATATTATGTACATTTGAGTTTATTTACATGTACAAGTTTCATTAGAAGTAATTGTGAGTTCTTTGTTGACGTTTGTAGATTTCGGAATCGGTTTCTCTAATGAGGAACAAAATATAATCTCCCATCATTCTTTCATCCCAGTGCCCTTGGTAACGCCGCTCGATGGGCTTCAATTCTTGGTGAAACCTTTCGCCAAAACAACAAACTACAACTACCTCCATACTGCAATTTCATCCGACGTCAAATATGATTCAAAATTCACATCTTTCATCAGTTTCCTTATTTTAGGCCCATCAAAAACTCCTTCTTCGTTTTTTTGAAAAGAAAGACTTTTAAATAAACTTTTTAAATATGAGAGTGAATTGCCATCATTCCTTAAGACTTTTACAATTTTTTAAAGAGCTCCAGCTTAATATGCAGTTGTGGCAAAATATCGGCTATCCCAGAGGCATAACATACCAACAACTTTTAAATCGCAACAAATTTTTCATTCATGTTCATATTTTATGTATTTTATCAATTAGCCATTGTTTCGTATGGTTCCTTAGTGTTGACAGCATGAGCATTGGGAATCGACGGTTCCTGATTTCCGTTGTGTAAAAGTACTGCTTTCAAACTTTCTTTACTGCTGTCAACAAGTAACCTCCATTCCTTTGAGTTGTATGTTTGATTAAGTTCCTCGAACAATCCGGGAACGTCCTTGCAAAAGCATCTGTTATCCACAGTTGTATAAAATTGTTTGTAAGCTATATCACGGACTCTATAATATGAGCTAACATCTGGGGCCAAAATATTGTACTGTTTCATCCCTTATCTTTGGTCAGTTCCAAATCTATCACTAGATCAATGAGTTGAAACTGAGTTAAAAGCGATGACTTCTGACTCAAACTTGAATCGCTCAGAGTTGAGTACTCAGTTGAACTTGATGTTTCCGTTATTAGGCTTTTAGCTATGTTTTTTTTACGAACGTTCCCAACGCAGCCACTCTTACCCGCCCCTTCCGACCGCGGGGGCCACATCCCCATAACGTAGGGATTGCGTACACACCATGATCCGAACCATGGCGGGTTAATAGTAGAGGGTGGAATACCAGCTACAGAATATATATCAACAGCCGGTATGTACATACATACATGCATAAAAAGTGTTAACTTTGTTTAGTTAAATAAAGAACACACATAAAACAGAATTTCACTACTGATTTAAATAACATATGATTCTAGATTTCACTATATCTATTCCTACATTAAAGTCAATAATATCATATAAAGTGTTAAAGTCTATGCACATTCTACGGATAGGCTCTGCAGATGCGTAATTTGTACGTTGAAAATCAATATGCAATAATTGGTAATATCTGGAAGATCTGAATGGTACGTTAAATCTTATCTTAGAAAGCATGTATCCAGAAAGCACATCACAATTTATAACCTTCAATATCATTGGACACTTCCTACTACAATCAATTAACTTAGACAAAAATAGCAGTCCGTATCGTGAATGAATGGTTGTCTCCAAATCATTGGCATTCCAAATTGCACGTGAAGTCTAAAATGAAAACGTTTTATTCCACAAAACATTGTAATACATTAATTGTAAAGTACTTACCGCATTCTTCCACTAGTCCATCGAGTAAGATTTACATGGCACGAATTACACAAAATACTAGGTGTCCACGGTTCGTTCATATTTTTAACTCGAATTTCAAAATATTACACATATATTTCTTCTTTTATTTTACTAAACGCTTTCGATTTTTTTAATTACATATTTTCCGCAGATGCAGCAGAAATTGTCGGTATCATTTACACATTGAAAAGTTCTTTACCTTTTACTCATACTTCGAAATATAACTTTGTAATATTTGTCAGAAAATCGACTTATCTCTTTAAGGCGCTGAATTACACTAATTCATTAATAAGAAATTTCATTCATAAATTCCGGGTTTAAGGTTCATAAGTTGCAGTACCTGTAGCTGACATATAGTTTGCTTCGAAAGTAGACACTCAATATTTTCAAGACTGCCGCGTACTACTTTGTATTGCGAACATATAATGTTACTACCTGTACATACGACTGGGATGTCCATGCTCCTAAAAGGCGTAACTGAATGGAAACCTCATAAATAAATATTGTTGAATGAGCCTCTATCTGAGCGGATCTCATCCAATATAGCTCTCACATTGCATATAATGTTTTATGGAGGGTTACGAACGGCCATAAAACCTCGTCCTCTCTATAATTTTATAATGTCTGGCATCAATCCTCATAAAATAAAATGCAAGTCCAATGTCTCTTATATGTCTCTCTCACATATGGCGAATTCAATTCAAGCAAAAACATTATTTAAAAACGAAAAAATATGAAACAAGATTTTTTTGAATTTCCTTAACATTTACAAAATGCCTCATAACTTTTACACCTATCCATAGATTTTTTTTAAATAGACAGTGTTTTCTTCATTGGCATTCGATTTGTTTATGGTTTCTTTTGTACCAGGAAAAAGTTTTTTTTTAAAAAAAACATGTTTTCTCATATTTTTGACGACTGTTACTAAACCAAAGATTCTACGTGAAAGCGATATTTGCAGCATATGTAGCCCTTATAATTCCCCTTAATTTGAGGCTTAACACGGCTCAATTTTAAAAAAAAATTTACCATAAAATTTTTTTTAATATTTTTTTCGTGTTTGTAACACCTAATTGCACCAGAAACTGTTATCCACATCCCTGAACAAAAATGTTGTTGCATAGTGTTATATAAATATTTAGTGGTTTCAGCAATAGTTCTATATTTTTTTATTTTATTCTCGAAATAATTTAAAATTAATATTTTTTCCAAATCTTAGGATTATTTTTCATTCCAAATTATTAGTTCAGCAGTTCTTTAGTTCACCAGCTCATTTCGTTCGGTAGACCACCAGTTCAAATCGGCCGCTATTTAAGGAATCTGATTGAAAAATGATTCCTGTTTTGTGTTATTTCCATATTTATGTCATCATGAATGTATTGCTTCTACTTAAAGAAATGCGTTTGTATATTCAACTCATTCCAATCATGTTCCAATCAGATTCATTTAAAAGCGTTTGATTTGAATAGGCGATCTAATGAACGAAATGAGCTGTTGAACTAAAGACCTGTTGAGTTAAAGAGCTGGTGAGCTGAAGAGCTGTTGAACTAATGTGAGCTGTTGAACTAAAGAGCTGTTGGACTAAAGTTAGCAGGTGAGTTAAAGGACTGGTGAACAAAAACTAGTGAACTAAAGAGGTTGTGAACTAATGAGCCGGTTGGACTGAACTAAAATCAGCGGTCAATTAAAATAACGAAAATGCCCAACTCTACAGTAAAGTGATCTTATAGAGTTGGAATCAGCTCGTCCACGATACACACAACTCTATTCCTCACTGAAGTGAGTTTTCGATTTGTGTTGAAATTTGTGCAAAATAAATGGTTTTCCAACAAGAGGTGCTATTTTGGTATTCAAAGAAAAATTCCATTTTTTGAGACAAAAGCTCGGATGTTTGTTTCATAATAAAGAGGAAGGTATGCAGTTAATAATGAAAAACAACATCAGCCAAATGGCTACCACGACCACGCTTACAGGACCATATCCCTTTCATGAAATTTTCCATAACCAAATCGCAAAGTGGCTGCCCTATGTCATCGATAGCCTCACGAATTCTATCTTTGAGGTCTTGAATCGACGCTGGGCTGATCGCGTAGACCTTATCTTTCACGTGGCCCCAAAGAAAGAACTCGCAAGGTGTTAAATCACGAGATATCGGTGGTCAATTGTGAACACCTCTTCGAGAGACAACACGGTCCGGAAACTTTTCCCGTTACAGAGCAATGGTTTCGTTGCTTGTGTGGCACGTAGAGCCGTCTTGTTGAAAGTAAACGTCCAGATCAATACCACCCAACTCCGACCATAAAAAATCATTAATCACCTCTCGATAGCGCAATCCATTCACCGTAACTGTTGATCCAAACTCATTTTCGAAAAAGTAAGGTCCTATGACCCCGCCGGACCATAAACCCCACCAAACAGTCACACGTTGAGGATGGAGAGGCTTATCACCAATAACTCTTGGGTTTTCCGAGCCCCAGATGCGACAATTTGCGACTTGTAGACGTAGCCACCGAGGTGGAAATGGGCCTCATCTGTCAAGATGATTTTGTATCGTTTTTTGATCGTTTTGTATCGTTCGATGATCGTGTATCGTTCCATTTTTAGTAATGACGTAGTTTCTACTTGTCAAATGTCAAAGAATAAAAGCTTCAAAAGTGACAGCTACCGAAATACCGGGTGATTCAAAATAACAACTCTTGTTGGAAAACCCTGTATACCATTGCCCAAAATGCGGACCCTTTACGCCGTCGAAAAGCACAATCTTCAAAAAATACACACCTTCGCATTGTCGTCGGGCTCTCCGTCTTCTTTTCTTCCCTGGGAAAGGGTTACCCAGTAAATTAACTTCCGTTTTGGATTGTTTCCTTTTTATTTTTATTTCGACTCTCACAAAAGAAGGGTCTTCCAGAAGACCACCCACCCCCTTCGCCCAACCAACAAACAATCATTTGGTACACCAGTGTGGCCGCAACAGCAGTGCTTTGCTGGTGCTACATCGTCTACCGGCTCCGGCTGCTGTTGCTGTCGGTGGTAACGTTGGCGAGGTTACACCACCACCACCACAAGGAGGAAGGTGAACTGTTCATTTTGTTGCTGCCCCTGTTGCTGGCGCTGACTGCCGAATGTTGCAAATGAATGGGTAAATAACAGCCTTTCCTTCAACGGCTCCGGTTCTTTCTTTTACTTTTGTTGGTTTTTTCCCCGTATTTTCGGCAAGGCACTGAATGGGCCGAAATGGCTCTACGGTTGCTTGCTTCATTGTTGGGGAAAATTACAGTTTTATGGATTTTCATTTTGGATTTTCATTCAATTTGCAAAATTGAAGTGGGAATTGAGAAATAAATTTATATGGTTGGCCGCTTCTATAGAAATTTTCTTGTGCACAAACAACACATTCGTTTTATTTCCTCTGCCTTTTGGATGGATTTACTAGACCACTTCTGCTGCATTGTAATGGTGTCTACTAGTGTTTGAATGTGTGTGTGTGCAAGTGTATTTTGCACTCATCATCACATATATGGGAGCGGAAACGGATGTTAGTTTTAGGGTATTGCGGAGACTTTGAAAATAAGAGGAAATTAGGAGAAATGCAAACTTTACCCGATCCATTCGTTCACATGCAGTGAATGTGAGTACGTATGTGTGCCTTACACGTCCATGTGGATGCGTACCTGCCGGGTTTGCCCGGCTTGGCTGGCTGCTGTTGGCTCCTTTCTGCTGATGATGTCGCAAAACGTTGAATACTTCAGTGTGAAGAATTTTATTGCCTTTCCCATGGAGTATTAGATTTCTTTTGAAACAAAAAAACGAGTTAAATTCACAGAAGTATCAACTAATATAAATTGCATTTCCGCTTTTACAGCTAAGTGCAACCATACTGATTGAATCCAATAACACACACTGGTCTAAGTTGGTACATCTACACAAACGTATAAATGGTTGTAGGTAGTAATGTTTAAATATTTATATATGTACTAGCTGACCCCAGCAGACGTTGTCCTGCCCGTCCTGTTTGGGATGTACTGGTTTGTTATTCATTGATATTTCATTAAAAAATCATACATCCCGAGTTTCAGGAAAAAATCATTAAAAAATATATTGACCATATGTCCACTACAGCGCCATCTACCGGAGAAACACATACAAACTATTATCAAGACAAACCACACATTAAATTTAAGTCAAATCGCTCTGGAAATGCGAATTTTGCAAATAACTTGACCGCTCTGCAATTTATCGCGGTGAAAATAATTCTAAAACACAAATGACCCCAAACCGAATATATTGTTAAATTTTCAGCCCATTCGCATTTATGGTTTCGGAGATCATGCGTTACTAACAAACGTACAAAGGATTTTATATATAAAGATTTTCTGGGAATAAGCATGCTGATCTGGTCTTCCTTTATACTAGAGTCGACAACAGTATCGATTCTAGTATAAAGGAGTCATACTCTATACTAGAGTCGACCACTGTGGTCTTCCTCTATACTAGAGTCGACCACTGTGGTCTTCCTCTATACTAGAGTCGACCACTGTGGTCTTCCTCTATACTAGAGTCGACCACTGTGGTCTTCCTCTATACTAGAGTCGACCACTGTGGTCTTCCTCTATACTAGAGTCGACCACTGTGGTCTTCCTCTATACTAGAGTCGACCACTGTGGTCTTCCTCTATACTAGAGTCGACCACTGTGGTCTTCCTCTATACTAGAGTCGACCACTGTGGTCTTCCTCTATACTAGAGTCGACCACTGTGGTCTTCCTCTATACTAGAGTCGACCACTGTGGTCTTCCTCTATACTAGAGTCGACCACTGTGGACTTCCTCTATACTAGAATCGACCACCTTGGGCTTCCTCTATACTAGTGGTCTTCCTCTATACTAGAGTCGACCACTGTGGTCTTCCTCTATACTAGACCACAGTGGTCTTCTAGTATAGAGGAAGACCACAGTGGTCGACTCTAGTATAGAGGAAGACCACAGTCCTTTATACTAGAGTCGACAACAGTATCGAAAGGAGTCATACTCTATACTAGAGTCGACCACTGTGGTCTTCCTCTATACTAGAGTCGACCACTGTGGTCTTCCTCTATACTAGAGTCGACCACTGTGGTCTTCCTCTATACTAGAGTCGACCACTGTGGTCGTCCTCTATACTAGAGTCGACCACTGTGGTCTTCCTCTATACTAGAGTCGACCACTGTGGTCTTCCTCTATACTAGAGTCGACCACTGTGGTCTTCCTCTATACTAGAGTCGACCACTGTGGTCTTCCTCTATACTAGAGTCGACCACTGTGGTCTTCCTCTATACTAGAGTCGACCACTGTGGTCTTCCTCTATAATAGAGTCGACCACTGTGGTCTTCCTCTATACTAGAGTCGACCACTGTGGTCTTCCTCTATACCAGAGTCGACCACAGTGGTCGACTTCTATACTAGAGTCGATCACTGTGGGCTTCCTCTATACTAGTGGTCTTCCTCTATACTAGAGTCGACCACTGTGGTCTTCCTCTTTACTAGAGTCGACCACTGTGGTCTTCCTCTATACTAGAGTCGACCACTGTGGTCTTCCTCTATACTAGAGTCGACCACTGTGGTCTTCCTCTATACTAGAGTCGACCACTGTGGTCTTCCTCTATACTAGAGTCGACCACTGTGGTCTTCCTCTATACTAGAGTCGACCACTGTGGTCTTACTGTGGCCTTCCTCTATACTAGAGTCGACCACTGTGGTCTTCCTCTTTACTAGAGTCGACCACTGTGGTCTTCCTCTATACTAGAGTCGACCACTGTGGTCTTCCTCTATACTAGATTCGACGACTGTGGTCTTCCTCTATACTAGTCCTCTATACCACTGTGGTCTTCCTCTATACTAGAGTCGACCACTGTGGTCTTCCTCTATACTAAAGTCGACTACTGTTGTCTTCCTCTATACTAGAGTCGACCACTGTGGTCTTCCTCTATACTAGAGTCGACCACTGTGGTCTTCCTCTATACTAGAGTCGACCACTGTGGTCTTCCTCTATACTAGAGTCGACCACTGTGGTCTTCCTCTATACTAGAGTCGACCACTGTGGTCTTCCTCTATACTAGAGCCGACCACTGTGGTCTTCCTCTATACCAGAGTCGACCACTGTGGTCTTCCTCTACACGTTGGTGACCCCGACTTTAAAGAAAAGCATCCTTAGGAAATTAGGGAACAATCCCCATTTGGTGCCCCTTAAAATAAATTTCCCACGACAATTCGAGTACTCGAGGCTAACTAATTTAAGGAACAAACCAGAACACTGGTGACCACCCAACTCGTCAACTCAACCGAGCGACATCCGAAAATAAGGAGACAATTTAAATCCGCGTCAATAAGTAGTCACACCTGGCAAAATGTTGGAAGAATTAGTAGCAAAACAGGAAGAGAGTGCCGTCGAGATAGAGAAGGCAATCGCAAACATTAGAAAGGCTCCGCTAGATCGGAGGACATTAGACTTCTACGAGAAAAAGTCGGCAGAGCTAATTAAGCTATGGAAAGTCTTTGAACAGCAGGATAATAGTATCCGAAGACATCCTTCAACTACGACAGAACATCCTTATCTGACCAAGAACGTTTATGACACCGTCAAGACTAAATTTTGTGCGATCACGGATGAAATCAATAATGCAATCAGTGCTTGTAAAGAAAAACCAGCGTTAGTTACGCCACAAAAACCACTCCCGGCAGTTAGAGAACCCAAGCAACAAAGAGAACCCTCGGAGTTCAGAAGCACAATAAGGCGACAGCGGGCCTTGATAATATCCCTCGAGCGTTTGCTCCAGGGACAATCCAAGATCGAGGCGCCCATGCAATCCATGTATGCTATAGACAAGCTATGGGCTAACATAGAAGAAATGCACTTAACAGTGCATGAATTTTCTGATGATCCATCTGCAGACGGTTACGATATCGCAAGATACTTGGAGCTCGAGGGACAGGTCCTAAAACACAAGGAGGAGCTGTTGAATATACAGAAAGGAACACAACCACGCGTAAATACATTGAAGTCACCGTCAATTGAACTACCAAAAATGACAATCCCCAAGTTCGACGGAGACTACTTGAAATGGCAAACTTTCGCGGACATATTTACTAAAATGATCCACGAACAACCGTTGCCGGCCATCCAGAAGATGTGGTACCTGAAAGCGAATATAACTGGCGACGCTGACCGACTTATTCGCCATTTCGAACTGACAGAGGCAAATTATTTGGCCGCATGGGATACATTGACAGAGAGGTTCAACAACAAACGGGCTCTGGCTTCGGCGTTAATGCAGAAAATAATGAATTTGCCAAATCTTACATCGGAAGGTAAGGCCATAAGAGACTTTCATGATGTCCTTAATGAAAGCCTAGCGGCCCTAAGAAATCTTGGTATCGAAATAAGCAAGTGGGATCCACTTTTAATACATATTCTCATAAAAAAGTTGGACAGACAATCTCACATAATGTACGAGCAATCCTTAGATGACCCTAAGGAACTACAGACTATGGAACATTTTCTTCACTGTCTTCAGAATCGGTTCCAATCCTTAGATGCAGTTGGAGGTAAGGATAAGGTGAAGGCGGTGTCAACAATAGCAGCATCCAACAACACCGATTGTCCACTTTGCAAGACCAATCACCCATTGTACTATTGTGGACAATTCTTAAAGATGGCGCCTGCAGAGAGACTAAAATGGGTCCAGAAAAACAACCGCTGTATCAACTGTTTCAGAGCTGATCACATCGCCAAGGCATGCACAAAGAGGTCGTGCACTAAATGTCCTTCGAAACATAATTCGTTACTGCATTTGGAGCACAAATCCAAATGCTCAAATCAACAACAATCTGGCACACAGCAACCAGCACAAAACTCATCTGTCGCTTCATCATCGACAGTTGCAGCTGCACAATCGTCAACGACAGCATCAGCAAATCAACATAATGGCCGCCAAGGGTCCGTTTTACTGGCCACGGCTAGGATAAAGATAACAGCGACCAACGGAAGAACAGGTGAATTTAGAGCAATTCTGGATTCTGGATCACAAATAAATATAGTTACGGAAAGATTAGTAAAACGTTTGTCAATCGAGCCAAAGAAAACTTATCTTTCTATCGAGGGAATTGGCGGAAGATCAAGGAACAGTAGTCAACGAGCAAATATAAGTGTCCAGTCCATGACGGGCAGATTTTCAGCCAGACTAGAGGCTTTTGTACTTCCAAGCATAATACCTGCCCAACCCAGTAGATCATTTGATATATCGTCATGGCCGATTCCAGAAAATATCCAGCTTGCTGACCCATACTTCAATAACACAGGTAAAATCGATGTTCTTCTGGGAGCTGAATTCTACTTCGACTTGATGCTGTCCGAGGAAATCAGACTATCCAAGGATTTACCCATACTACGTAACACGAGGCTTGGATGGATCGCAAGTGGTATAGTGGAAGAATCCTCGAGTAGTTCAGCAATTTGCGCCGTCCACAGCGAAGACGAACTTGCCACAAGCGAAATTATACAACAATTTTGGAAAGTCGATGACTTTCATGAGGACGCAAACTTAACGTTAGCCGAACAAAAGTGCGAAAATCATTTCCTCCAAAACACAATCAGAAATTCAGATGGACGTTTCGTTGTCCGATTACCCTTCGCAGAAGACCCAATTTCATTGGCAGAATCAAAAGAGGTAGCACTCTCGAGATTTTTGGCTCTTGAACGTCGACTGACTAAGAATCCTCAACTACAAAAACAATATGTGGATTTTATGAAAGAATACGAGGCATTGGGCCACATGACGCGCATAAGTACGCAACAAGTTCAAGGCACTCACTTCTACATTCCTCACCACTGTGTGTTACGGCCCGACAGCAGCACCACGAAACTTCGAGTAGTATTCGATGCATCAGCCAAAACCGCATCTGGATATTCACTTAACGACGTACTATGTACTGGGCCAACTGTCCAAGGCGACCTATTCGGAATGCTTCTACGTTTTCGCCTACCAAGATTTGTGTTTACCACCGACATTGAAAAGATGTATCGACAAATATTGGTGGATGAAAGGGATCGCAAATTCCAACAAATTTTATGGCGGAACGCTCCTGGTGAAACCATCGGACATTATGCATTGAATACTGTTACCTACGGAACCTCTTCTGCTCCATATTTGGCGACCAAGTGCCTACAGCAACTGGCAGAAGCAAATACACAGAAATACCCATTAGGTGCCCCAGTGTTGCGCCATGATTTCTATGTAGATGACGGCATGAGTGGTGCTGACAGTTTGGCGACGGCTATTGAAATACAGCAACAGCTCTCAAACCTACTTCATGAAGCCGGGTTTAAGCTTAGGAAATGGTGTGCAAATCATTCGCGGTTACTACAAGGAATTCCTCCAGAAGATCGCGAAGTCAATCTCGATTTCGACCATACATCAACGAAGGTTTTGGGATTAACGTGGATCCCTAAATCAGATCAGTTTTGCTTGAAGGCAGATGTGACTGATTGCTCAGTTATAACTAAAAGATCAGTCACTTCCGATGTCGCACGGATCTTTGACCCATTAGGGATCGCAGGTCCGGTGGTAGCAGCAGCAAAAATATTCATCCAGAAACTATGGCAGATGCAAATATCCTGGGATGAACAATTACCAACAGAGATGTGTGCACAATGGTCTTCGTTCCGCCAAGGGTTGACTCAGTTAAACAACAATCATCTGGGCAGACATATTTTTGATACTCAAAAGGCTGTCCAAGTGCAAATCCACGTATTTGTTGACGCTTCAGAAAAGGCGTACGGATCAGCACTATACCTTCGATCGAAACTAGAAGATGGACGACTAATTGTAAGATTACTATGCGCAAAATCCCGTGTGGCACCACTAAAGGGATTAACTCTACCCCGGCTAGAGTTGTGTGCTGCGGCATTGGGAGCAGAATTAACGGCAAGGGTAAAAAGGGAGCTAAGATTTGAGAATATTCCAACGTTCTATTGGTCGGATTCAGAAATTGTGCTCTATTGGATAAATTCTACGTCGTCCTCTCTTCGCACATTCGTTGCAAACAAGGTTAAGAAGATCCAAACTCTGACTGAATGTAATCAGTGGCGTCATGTCAGTACAAGGGACAATCCTGCAGATTTAATATCGAGAGGTATAAGTCCCGACCGACTATCAACATGTGGTATTTGGTTCTATGGACCCACTTTTCTTCACGGGAAGGAAACGGTGTGGCCACAACCGTTCGTCAAGGAGGCACTGAATTCCACCAGTCTGGAGTTCAAACAAAGGGCTGCGGTGACAGCAGCAGCATCTAGTGATGGATTACAAGATATAATATATACGATCAATCATCGTAATTCCTTCAGGCGGTTGCAGAGAATCGTTGCGTATGTTATGAGGTTTGTAGAGGCCATCAAACAGTCCTCGGGGCCTCGGTCGAAAAATATATCGCTAACACCCCGAGAATTAGATAATGCACTTAGTTTAATTGTACGCACCGTGCAGGGCTCAGAGTTTGAAATAGAGATAAAGCAGCTAGCGAGACACAAGGCGTTAGACAAATCAAGTCCCATATACAGCTTGTCGCCATTTCTTGATGACAAGGGTGTATTGAGGATTGGCGGTCGACTGGAGGAATCAACATTATCCTTCGACGCCAAACATCCAATGTTGTTACCTTACAATGACCCAATAACCAAGGTAATATTGGTCATGATGCATAATGATAACCATCATTGCGGTCCTCAATTACTACTGGCGAACTCAAGGCAAAGATTTTGGATAATCAAGGGGAAGTCAATGGCACGCAATGTAGTACAAAATTGTGTGCGGTGTACCCGGGCCAGACCAAGATTATTCCAGCAAATAATGGGAAATCTCCCTGCGAGTAGAGTAACACCTGCACGGCCATTTATAAAAACTGGCGTGGATTATTGCGGTCCAGTTTGGGTGCACTACAAGCTGCGAGGAAAACGACCACACAAGGTATATATCGCCGTCTTTTGCTGCTTCGCCACAAAGGCAGTCCACTTGGAAGTAGTAACCGATTTGACTACTGACGCCTTCCTTGGCGCTCTGAAGAGATTCATCGCACGACGCGGACGATGTCAGACAATCTATTCTGACAACGCAACAAATTTTGTTGGTGCCAAAAATCAACTAGAAGAATTACAGCAGGCAATCTTTAAAAGCGAGTCCCAAAAGAAAATTATGGACACATGCAACAATAAAGGCATCGAATTCAAGTTTATTCCGCCAAGGGCGCCCCACTTTGGAGGATTGTGGGAAGCAGCAGTTAAGTCAGCAAAACATCTACTCCTTCGCACGGTGGAAGGTGCTTCACTGACGCATGAAGAACTCGAGACCGTGGTCGTAGAAATAGAAGCCGTTTTAAACTCCCGACCACTGACTCCTATATCAACAAATGCCAGCGATTTAATGCCTCTGACTCCTGGCCACTTTTTGGTTGGAGAACCATTGATAGCTCAAGTTGATACAAGAGCTTCGCAGCAAACAACGTCACTGGCTACAAGGTGGAAATTAGTATCCCAAATAAAGCATGAATTTTGGAGACGTTGGTCCAATGAGTACTTAACCCAGCTTCAGGAAAGACACAAATGGAAGTCAACATCCCCAAACATCCAAAAGGGGCAGATGGTGATAATCAAAGAAGATAACGTTCCAGTAATGAAATGGCCCCTTGGTAGAATTACAGAGACGTATCCTGGAAGCGATGGCATCGTTCGAGTCGTCGAGGTAAAAACTTCTTCAGGGGTAATCAAAAGGCCAATACACAGGCTGGCCCCACTTATCGAAGACAAGAGCGAAGACAGTTCCTTTGCGGCAAACCCTCTTGAAGAAGATTTATTAAATGATCCTGGACCGAGTCCGGCCAAGAGAAGCAAACCTACAGGCACCTCGTTCTTGCTGACAGCAGTTATCACACTCTTCCTTCTACCACTCGTTCTAAGCAACTCCATAAAGATTCAGAGATTTGGAAGCGATCCAGGCATCTATTTTGAGGGAATTGGCACAGCGAAAATGGTGACGGCGGAATGGAAAATTATAGCATTTTATGAAGTAGGACCGTTCTGGGCAGAACTTGACGCGTTCTCGGCAGGGTTACGCACGTTTCAGCAGTTATGCGAGACCTCGTCCAGAAAAAAAATGTGTGACTCGTTGGCAACCAACCTCAACATGATTCAGGGACAATTGATGGAAGAAAAGGAAGTACTCCTAATTCCTCGAAAGAAAAGAGCAGCCTTCAACATCGTAGGAAATGTAGCCCATGCGTTATTTGGCGTTCTTGATTCAGATTACGCGGAAGGCATGATAAAAACCATCGACAAGTTGAAGGACGATAGAAACCACATCGCTGAATTGCTCCGTAATCAGACGTCTGTAATTGACTCCACAATAAACATAATCAAGCAGGACGAGGTTACAAGTAATTTCCGTATAAGCGAAATTCAGAAGACAGTCGTACAGTTCTCAAACAAAATCGAAGGAGATCGTCAAGAAATCGATAGAACACAAGCATTAGCAATTCTATCCACTCAACTATCTCTCATGGCCACTAAATTGCAGCAAACTGAGTCTGTCATTGTTGAAGTATTAACAGATGCTCATCATGGAAGAATAAGTCCGCAGCTCGTAACACCACACCAACTTCTGGATGAAATTCATACAATCCGAGCCCACCTTCCGACTTCGACAACAGTATCGAAAGGAGTCATACTCTATACTAGAGTCGACCACTGTGGTCTTCCTCTATACTAGAGTCGACCACTGTGGTCTTCCTCTATACTAGAGTCGACCACTGTGGTCTTCCTCTATACTAGAGTCGACCACTGTGGTCTTCCTCTATACTAGAGTCGACCACTGTGGTCTTCCTCTATACTAGAGTCGACCACTGTGGTCTTCCTCTATACTAGAGTCGACCACTGTGGTCTTCCTCTATACTAGAGTCGACCACTGTGGTCTTCCTCTATACTAGAGTCGACCACTGTGGTCTTCCTCTATACTAGAGTCGACCACTGTGGTCTTCCTCTATACCAGAGTCGACCACTGTGGTCTTCCTCTATACTAGAGTCGACCACTGTGGGCTTCCTCTATACTAGTGGTCTTCCTCTATACTAGAGTCGACCACTGTGGCCTTCCTCTATACTAGAGTCGACCACTGTGGTCTTCCTCTTTACTAGAGTCGACCACTGTGGTCTTCCTCTATACTAGAGTCGACCACTGTGGTCTTCCTCTATACTAGAGTCGACCACTGTGGTCTTCCTCTATACTAGAGTCGACCACTGTGGTCTTACTGTGGCCTTCCTCTATACTAGAGTCGACCACTGTGGTCTTCCTCTTTACTAGAGTCGACCACTGTGGTCTTCCTCTATACTAGAGTCGACCACTGTGGTCTTCCTCTATACTAGAGTCGACGACTGTGGTCTTCCTCTATACTAGAGTCGACCACTGTGGTCTTCCTCTATACTAGAGTCGACCACTGTGGTCTTCCTCTATACTAGAGTCGACCACTGTGGTCTTCCTCTATACTAGAGTCGACCACTGTGGTCTTCCTCTATACTAGAGTCGACCACTGTGGTCTTCCTCTATACTAGAGTCGACCACTGTGGTCTTCCTCTATACTAAAGTCGACTACTGTTGTCTTCCTCTATACTAGAGTCGACCACTGTGGTCTTCCTCTATACTAGAGTCGACCACTGTGGTCTTCCTCTATACTAGAGTCGACCACTGTGGTCTTCCTCTATACTAGAGTCGACCACTGTGGTCTTCCTCTATACTAGAGTCGACCACTGTGGTCTTCCTCTATACTAGAGTCGACCACTGTGGTCTTCCTCTATACTAGAGTCGACCACTGTGGTCTTCCTCTATACTAGAGCCGACCACTGTGGTCTTCCTCTATACTAGAGTCGACCACTGTGGTCTTCCTCTATACCAGAGTCGACCACTGTGGTCTTCCTCTACACTAGAGTCGACCACTGTGGGCTTCCTCTATACTAGAGTCGACCACTGTGGGCTTCCTCTATACTAGTGGTCTTCCTCTATACTAGAGTCGACCACTGTGGCCTTCCTCTATACTAGAGTCGACCACTGTGGTCTTCCTCTATACTAGAGTCGACCACTGTGGTCTTCCTCTATACTAGAGTCGACCACTGTGGTCTTCCTCTATACTAGAGTCGACCACTGTGGTCTTCCTCTATACTAGAGTCGACCACTGTGGTCTTCCTCTATACTAGAGTCGACCACTGTGGTCTTCCTCTATACTAGAGTCGACTACTGTTGTCTTCCTCTATACTAGAGTCGACCACTGTGGTCTTCCTCTATACTAGAGTCGACCACTGTGGTCTTCCTCTATACTAGAGTCGACCACTGTGGTCTTCCTCTATACTAGAGTCGACCACTGTGGTCTTCCTCTATACTAGAGTCGACCACTGTGGTCTTCCTCTATACTAGAGTCGACCACTGTGGTCTTCCTCTATACTAGAGTCGACCACTGTGGTCTTCCTCTATACTAGAGTCGACCACTGTGGTCTTCCTCTATACTAGAGTCGACCACTGTGGTCTTCCTCTATACTAGAGTCGACCACTGTGGTCTTCCTCTATACTAGAGTCGACCACTGTGGTCTTCCTCTATACTAGAGTCGACCACTGTGGTCTTCCTCTATACTAGAGTCGACCACTGTGGTCTTCCTCTATACTAGAGTCGACCACTGTGGTCTTCCTCTATACTAGAGTCGACCACTGTGGTCTTCCTCTATACCAGAGTCGACCACTGTGGTCTTCCTCTACACTAGAGTCGACCACTGTGGGCTTCCTCTATACTAGTGGTCTTCCTCTATACTAGAGTCGACCACTGTGGCCTTCCTCTATACTAGAGTCGACCACTGTGGTCTTCCTCTATACTAGAGTCGACCACTGTGGTCTTCCTCTATACTAGAGTCGACCACTGTGGTCTTCCTCTATACTAGAGTCGACCACTGTGGTCTTCCTCTATACTAGAGTCGACCACTGTGGTCTTCCTCTATACTAGAGTCGACCACTGTGGTCTTCCTCTATACTAGAGTCGACCACTGTGGTCTTCCTCTATACTAGAGTCGACCACTGTGGTCTTCCTCTATACTAGAGTCGACCACTGTGGTCTTCCTCTATACTAGAGTCGACCACTGTGGTCTTCCTCTATACTAGAGTCGACCACTGTGGTCTTCCTCTATACTAGAGTCGACCACTGTGGTCTTCCTCTATACTAGAGTCGACCACTGTGGTCTTCCTCTATACTAGAGTCGACCACTGTGGTCTTCCTCTATACTAGAGTCGACCACTGTGGTCTTCCTCTATACTAGAGTCGACCACTGTGGTCTTCCTCTATACTAGAGTCGACCACTGTGGTCTTCCTCTATACTAGAGTCGACCACTGTGGTCTTCCTCTATACTAGAGTCGACCACTGTGGTCTTCCTCTATACTAGAGTCGACCACTGTGGTCTTCCTCTATACTAGAGTCGACCACTGTGGTCTTCCTCTATACTAGAGTCGACCACTGTGGTCTTCCTCTATACTAGAGTCGACCACTGTGGTCTTCCTCTATACTAGAGTCGACCACTGTGGTCTTCCTCTATACTAGAGTCGACAACTGTGGTCTTCCTCTATACTAGAGTCGACCACTGTGGTCTTCCTCTATACTAGAGTCGACCACTGTGGTCTTCCTCTATACTAGAGTCGACCACTGTGGTCTTCCTCTATACTAGAGTCGACCACTGTGGTCTTCCTCTATACTAGAGTCGACCACTGTGGTCTTCCTCTATACTAGAGTCGACCACTGTGGTCTTCCTCTATACTAGAGTCGACCACTGTGGTCTTCCTCTATACTAGAGTCGACCACTGTGGTCTTCCTCTATACTAGAGTCGACCACTGTGGTCTTCCTCTATACTAGAGTCGACCACTGTGGTCTTCCTCTATACTAGAGTCGACCACTGTGGTCTTCCTCTATACTAGAGTCGACCACTGTGGTCTTCCTCTATACTAGAGTCGACCACTGTGGTCTTCCTCTATACTAGAGTCGACCACTGTTGTCTTCCTCCATACTAGAGTCGACCACTGTGGTCTTCCTCTATACTAGAGTCGACCACTGTGGTCTTCCTCTATACTATAGAGTCGACCACTGTGGTCTTCCTCTATACTAGAGTCGACCACTGTGGTCTTCCTCTATACTAGAGTCGACCACTGTGGTCTTCCTCTATACTAGAGTCGACCACTGTGGTCTTCCTCTATACTAGAGTCGACCACTGTGGTCTTCCTCTATACTAGAGTCGACCACTGTGGTCTTCCTCTATACTAGAGTCGACCACTGTGGTCTTCCTCTATACTAGAGTCGACCACTGTGGTCTTCCTCTATACTAGAGTCGACCACTGTGGTCTTCCTCTATACTAGAGTCGACCACTGTGGTCTTCCTCTATACTAGAGTCGACCACTGTGGTCTTCCTCTATACTAGAGTCGACCACTGTGGTCTTCCTCTATACTAGAGTCGACCACTGTGGTCTTCCTCTATACTAGAGTCGACCACTGTGGTCTTCCTCTATACTAGAGTCGACCACTGTTGTCTTCCTCCATACTAGAGTCGACCACTGTGGTCTTCCTCTATACTAGAGTCGACCACTGTGGTCTTCCTCTATACTATAGAGTCGACCACTGTGGTCTTCCTCTATACTATAGAGTCGACCACTGTGGTCTTCCTCTATACTAGAGTCGACCACTGTGGTCTTCCTCTATACTAGAGTCGACCACTGTGGTCTTCCTCTATACTAGAGTCGACCACTGTGGTCTTCCTCTATACTAGAGTCGACCACTGTGGTCTTCCTCTATACTAGAGTCGACCACTGTGGTCTTCCTCTATACTAGAGTCTTCCTCTATACTAGAGTCGACCACTGTGGTCTTCCTCTATACTAGAGTCGACCACTGTGGTCTTCCTCTATACTAGAGTCGACCACTGTGGTCTTCCTCTATACTAGAGTCGACCACTGTGGTCTTCCTCTATACTAGAGTCTTCCTCTATACTAGAGTCGACCACTGTAGTCTTCCTCTATACTAGAGTCGACCACTGTGGTCTTCCTCTATACTAGAGTCGACCACTGTGGTCTTCCTCTATACTAGAGTCGACCACTGTGGTCTTCCTCTATACTAGAGTCGACCACTGTGGTCTTCCTCTATACTAGAGTCTTCCTCTATACTAGAGTCGACCACTGTAGTCTTCCTCTATACTAGAGTCGACCACTGTGGTCTTCCTCTATACTAGAGTCGACCACTGTGGTCTTCCTCTATACTAGAGTCGACCACTGTGGTCTTCCTCTATACTAGAGTCGACCACTGTGGTCTTCCTCTATACTAGAGTCTTCCTCTATACTAGAGTCGACCACTGTAGTCTTCCTCTATACTAGAGTCGACCACTGTGGTCTTCCTCTATACTAGAGTCGACCACTGTGGTCTTCCTCTATACTAGAGTCGACCACTGTGGTCTTCCTCTATACTAGAGTCGACCACTGTGGTCTTCCTCTATACTAGAGTCGACCACTGTGGTCTTCCTCTATACTAGAGTCGACCACTGTGGTCTTCCTCTATACTAGAGTCGACCACTGTGGTCTTCCTCTATACTAGAGTCGACCACTGTGGTCTTCCTCTATACTAGAGTCGACCACTGTGGTCTTCCTCTATACTAGAGTCGACCACTGTGGTCTTCCTCTATACTAGAGTCGACCACTGTGGTCTTCCTCTATACTAGAGTCGACCACTGTGGTCTTCCTCTATACTAGAGTCGACCACTGTGGTCTTCCTCTATACTAGAGTCGACCACTGTGGTCTTCCTCTATACTAGAGTCGACCACTGTGGTCTTCCTCTATACTAGAGTCGACCACTGTGGTCTTCCTCTATACTAGAGTCGACCACTGTGGTCTTCCTCTATACTAGAGTCGACCACTGTGGTCTTCCTCTATACTAGAGTCGACCACTGTGGTCTTCCTCTATACTAGAGTCGACCACTGTGGTCTTCCTCTATACTAGAGTCGACCACTGTGGTCTTCCTCTATACTAGAGTCGACCACTGTTGTCTTCCTCCATACTAGAGTCGACCACTGTTGTCTTCCTCCATACTAGAGTCGACCACTGTGGTCTTCCTCTATACTAGAGTCGACCACTGTGGTCTTCCTCTATACTAGAGTCGACCACTGTGGTCTTCCTCTATACTAGAGTCGACCACTGTGGTCTTCCTCTATACTAGAGTCGACCACTGTGGTCTTCCTCTATACTAGAGTCGACCACTGTGGTCTTCCTCTATACTAGAGTCTTCCTCTATACTAGAGTCGACCACTGTAGTCTTCCTCTATACTAGAGTCGACCACTGTGGTCTTCCTCTATACTAGAGTCGACCACTGTGGTCTTCCTCTATACTAGAGTCGACCACTGTGGTCTTCCTCTATACTAGAGTCGACCACTGTGGTCTTCCTCTATACTAGAGTCGACCACTGTGGTCTTCCTCTATACTAGAGTCTTCCTCTATACTAGAGTCGACCACTGTAGTCTTCCTCTATACTAGAGTCGACCACTGTGGTCTTCCTCTATACTAGAGTCGACCACTGTGGTCTTCTCTATACTAGAGTCGACCACTGTGGTCTTCCTCTATACTAGAGTCGACCACTGTGGTCTTCCTCTATACTAGAGTCGACCACTGTGGTCTTCCTCTATACTAGAGTCTTCCTCTATACTAGAGTCGACCACTGTATTCTTCCTCTATACTAGAGTCGACCACTGTGGTCTTCCTCTATACTAGAGTCGACCACTGTGGTCTTCCTCTATACTAGAGTCGACCACTGTGGTCTTCCTCTATACTAGAGTCGACCACTGTGGTCTTCCTCTATACTAGAGTCTTCCTCTATACTAGAGTCGACCACTGTAGTCTTCCTCTATACTAGAGTCGACCACTGTGGTCTTCCTCTATACTAGAGTCGACCACTGTGGTCTTCCTCTATACTAGAGTCGACCACTGTGGTCTTCCTCTATACTAGAGTCGACCACTGTGGTCTTCCTCTATACTAGAGTCGACCACTGTGGTCTTCCTCTATACTAGAGTCGACCACTGTGGTCTTCCTCTATACTAGAGTCGACCACTGTGGTCTTCCTCTATACTAGAGTCGACCACTGTGGTCTTCCTCTATACTAGAGTCGACCACTGTGGTCTTCCTCTATACTAGAGTCGACCACTGTGGTCTTCCTCTATACTAGAGTCGACCACTGTGGTCTTCCTCTATACTAGAGTCGACCACTGTGGTCTTCCTCTATACTAGAGTCGACCACTGTGGTCTTTCTCTATACTAGAGTCGACCACTGTGGTCTTCCTCTATACTAGAGTCGACCACTGTGGTCTTCCTCTATACTAGAGTCGACCACTGTGGTCTTCCTCTATACTAGAGTCGACCACTGTGGTCTTCCTCTATACTAGAGTCGACCACTGTGGTCTTCCTCTATACCAGAGTCGACCACTGTGGTCTTCCTCTACACTAGAGTCGACCACTGTGGGCTTCCTCTATACTAGTGGTCTTCCTCTATACTAGAGTCGACCACTGTGGCCTTCCTCTATACTAGAGTCGACCACTGTGGCCTTCCTCTATACTAGAGTCGACCACTGTGGCCTTCCTCTATACTAGAGTCGACCACTGTGGTCTTCCTCTATACTAGAGTCGACCACTGTGGTCTTCCTCTATACTAGAGTCGACCACTGTGGTCTTCCTCTTTACTAGAGTCGACCACTGTGGTCTTCCTCTATACTAGAGTCGACCACTGTGGTCTTCCTCTATACTAGAGTCGACCACTGTGGTCTTCCTCTATACTAGAGTCGACCACTGTGGTCTTCCTCTATACTAGAGTCGACCACTGTGGTCTTCCTCTATACTAGAGTCGACCACTGTGGTCTTCCTCTATATTAGAGTCGACCACTGTGGTCTTCCTCTATACTAGAGTCGACCACTGTGGTCTTCCTCTATACTAGAGTCGACCACTGTGGTCTTCCTCTATACTAGAGTCGACCACTGTGGTCTTCCTCTATACTAGAGTCGACCACTGTGGTCTTCCTCTATACTAGAGTCGACCACTGTGGTCTTCCTCTATACTAGAGTCGACCACTGTGGTCTTCCTCTATACTAGAGTCGACCACTGTGGTCTTCCTCTATACTAGAGTCGACCACTGTGGTCTTCCTCTATACTAGAGTCGACCACTGTGGTCTTCCTCTATACTAGAGTCGACCACTGTGGTCTTCCTCTATACTAGAGTCGACCACTGTGGTCTTCCTCTATACTAGAGTCGACCACTGTGGTCTTCCTCTATACTAGAGTCGACCACTGTGGTCTTCCTCTATACTAGAGTCGACCACTGTGGTCTTCCTCTATACTAGAGTCGACCACTGTGGTCTTCCTCTATACTAGAGTCGACCACTGTGGTCTTCCTCTATACTAGAGTCGACCACTGTTGTCTTCCTCTATACTAGAGTCGACCACTGTGGTCTTCCTCTATACTAGAGTCGACCACTGTGGTCTTCCTCTATACTAGAGTCGACCACTGTGGTCTTCCTCTATACTAGAGTCGACCACTGTGGTCTTCCTCTATACTAGAGTCGACCACTGTGGTCTTCCTCTATACTAGAGTCGACCACTGTGGTCTTCCTCTATACTAGAGTCGACCACTGTGGTCTTCCTCTATACTAGAGTCGACCACTGTGGTCTTCCTCTATACTAGAGTCTTCCTCTATTCTAGAGTCGACCACTGTAGTCTTCCTCTATACTAGAGTCGACCACTGTGGTCTTCCTCTATACTAGAGTCGACCACTGTGGTCTTCCTCTATACTAGAGTCGACCACTGTGGTCTTCCTCTATACTAGAGTCTTCCTCTATACTAGAGTCTTCCTCTATACTAGAGTCGACCACTGTGGTCTTCCTCTATACTAGAGTCGACCACTGTGGTCTTCCTCTATACTAGAGTCGACCACTGTGGTCTTCCTCTATACTAGAGTCGACCACTGTGGTCTTCCTCTATACTAGAGTCGACCACTGTGGTCTTCCTCTATACTAGAGTCGACCACTGTTGTCTTCCTCTATACTAGAGTCGACCACTGTGGTCTTCCTCTATACTAGAGTCTTCCTCTATACTAGAGTCGACCACTGTGGTCTTCCTCTATACTAGAGTCGACCACTGTGGTCTTCCTCTATACTAGAGTCGACCACTGTGGTCTTCCTCTATACTAGAGTCGACCACTGTTGTCTTCCTCTATACTAGAGTCGACCACTGTGGTCTTCCTCTATACTAGAGTCGACCACTGTGGTCTTCCTCTATACTAGAGTCTTCCTCTATACTAGAGTCGACCACTGTGGTCTTCCTCTATACTAGAGTCTTCCTCTATACTAGAGTCGACCACTGTGGTCTTCCTCTATACTAGAGTCGACCACTGTGGTCTTCCTCTATACTAGAGTCGACCACTGTGGTCTTCCTCTATACTAGAGTCGACCACTGTGGTCTTCCTCTATACTATAGTCGACCACTGTGGTCTTCCTCTATACTAGAGTCGACCACTGTGGTCTTCCTCTATACTAGAGTCGACCACTGTGGTCTTCCTCTATACTAGAGTCGACCACTGTGGTCTTCCTCTATACTAGAGTCGACCACTGTGGTCTTCCTCTATACTAGAGTCGAACACTGTGGTCTTCCTCTATACTAGAGTCGACCACTGTGGTCTTCCTCTATACTAGAGTCTTCCTCTATACTAGAGTCGACCACTGTGGTCTTCCTCTATACTAGAGTCGACAACTGTGGTCTTCCTCTATACTAGAGTCGACCAGTGTGGTCTTCCTCTATACTAGAGTCTTCCTCTATACTAGAGTCGACCACTGTGGTCTTCCTCTATACTAGAGTCGACCACTGTGGTCTTCCTCTATACTCGAGTCGACCACTATTGTCTTCCTCTATACTAGAGTCGACCACTGTGGTCTTCCTCTATACTAGAGTCTTCCTCTATACTAGAGTCGACCACTGTTGTCTTCCTCTATACTAGAGTCGACCACTGTGGTCTTCCTCTATACTAGAGTCTTCCTCTATACTAGAGTCGACCACTGTGGTCTTCCTCTATACTAGAGTCGACCACTGTGGTCTTCCTCTATACTAGAGTCGACCACTGTGGTCTTCCTCTATACTAGAGTCGACCACTGTTGTCTTCCTCTATACTAGAGTCGACCACTGTGGTCTTCCTCTATACTAGAGTCGACCACTGTGGTCTTCCTCTATACTAGAGTCGACCATTGTTGTCTTCCTCTATACTAGAGTCGACCACTGTGGTCTTCCTCTATACTAGAGTCTTCCTCTATACTAGAGTCGACCACTGTGGTCTTCCTCTATACTAGAGTCGACCACTGTGGTCTTCCTCTATACTAGAGTCGACCACTGTTGTCTTCCTCTATACTAGAGTCGACCACTGTGGTCTTCCTCTATACTAGAGTCGACCACTGTTGTCTTCCTCTATACTAGAGTCGACCACTGTGGTCTTCCTCTATACTAGAGTCTTCCTCTATACTAGAGTCGACCACTGTGGTCTTCCGCTATACTAGAGTCGACCACTGTTGTCTTCCTCTATACTAGAGTCGACCACTGTGGTCTTCCTCTATACTAGAGTCGACCACTGTGGTCTTCCTCTATACTAGAGTCTTCCTCTATACTAGAGTCGACCACTGTGGTCTTCCTCTATACTAGAGTCGACCACTGTGGTCTTCCTCTATACTAGAGTCGACCACTGTGGTCTTCCTCTATACTAGAGTCGACCACTGTGGTCTTCCTCTATACTAGAGTCGACCACTGTTGTCTTCCTCTATACTAGAGTCGACCACTGTTGTCTTCCTCTATACTAGAGTCTTCCTCTATACTAGAGTCGACCACTGTGGTCTTCCACTATACTAGAGTCGACCACTGTGGTCTTCCTCTATACTAGAGTCGACCACTGTGGTCTTCCTCTATACTAGAGTCTTCCTCTATACTAGAGTCGACCACTGTGGTCTTCCTCTATACTAGAGTCGACCACTGTGGTCTTCCTCTATTCTAGAGTCGACCACTGTGGTCTTCCTCTATACTAGAGTCGACCACTGTGGTCTTCCTCTATACTAGAGTCGACCACTGTGGTCTTCCTCTATACTAGAGTCGACCACTGTGGTCTTCCTCTATACTAGAGTCGACCACTGTGGTCTTCCTCTATACTAGAGTCGACCACTGTGGTCTTCCTCTATACTAGAGTCGACCACTGTGGTCTTCCTCTATACTAGAGTCGACCACTGTGGTCTTCCTCTATACTAGAGTCGACCACTGTTGTCTTCCTCTATACTAGAGTCGACCACTGTGGTCTTCCTCTATACTAGAGTCTTCCTCTATACTAGAGTCGACCACTGTGGTCTTCCTCTATACTAGAGTCGACCACTGTGGTCTTCCTCTATACTAGAGTCGACCACTGTGGTCTTCCTCTATACTAGAGTCAACCACTGTGGTCTTCCTCTATACTAGAGTCGACCACTGTTGTCTCCCTCTATACTAGAGTCGACCACTGTGGTCTTCCTCTATACTAGAGTCTTCCTCTATACTAGAGTCGACCACTGTGGTCTTCCTCTATACTAGAGTCGACCACTGTGGTCTTCCTCTATACTAGAGTCGACCACTGTTGTCTTCCTCTATACTAGAGTCGACCACTGTGGTCTTCCTCTATACTAGAGTCTTCCTCTATACTAGAGTCGACCACTGTGGTCTTCCTCTATACTAGAGTCGACCACTGTGGTCTTCCTCTATACTAGAGTCGACCACTGTGGTCTTCCTCTATACTAGAGTCGACCACTGTGGTCTTCCTCTATACTAGAGTCGACCACTGTTGTCTTCCTCTATACTAGAGTCGACCACTGTGGTCTTCCTCTATACTAGAGTCTTCCTCTATACTAGAGTCGACCACTGTGGTCTTCCTCTATACTAGAGTCGACCACTGTTGTCTTCCTCTATACTAGAGTCGACCACTGTGGTCTTCCTCTGTGGTCTTCCTCTATACTAGAGTCGACCACTGTGGTCTTCCTCTATACTAGAGTCGACCACTGTGGTCTTCCTCTATACTAGAGTCGACCTCTGTGGTCTTCCTCTATACTAGAGTCGACCACTGTTGTCTTCCTCTATACTAGAGTCGACCACTGTGGTCTTCCTCTATACTAGAGTCTTCCTCTATACTAGAGTCGACCACTGTGGTCTTCCTCTATACTAGAGTCGACCACTGTGGTCTTCCTCTATACTAGAGTCGACCACTGTGGTCTTCCTCTATACTAGAGTCGACCACTGTGGTCTTCCTCTATACTAGAGTCGACCACTGTTGTCTTCCTCTATACTAGAGTCGACCACTGTGGTCTTCCTCTATACTAGAGTCGACCACTGTGGTCTTCCTCTATACTAGAGTCGACCACTGTGGTCTTCCTCTATACTAGAGTCGACCACTGTGGTCTTCCTCTATACTAGAGTCGACCACTGTGGTCTTCCTCTATACTAGAGTCGACCACTGTGGTCTTCCTCTATACTAGAGCCGACCACTGTTGTCTTCCTCTATACTAGAGTCGACCACTGTGGTCTTCCTCTATACTAGAGTCTTCCTCTATACTAGAGTCGACCACTGTGGTCTTCCTCTATACTAGAGTCTTCCTCTATACTAGAGTCGACCACTGTGGTCTTCCTCTATACTAGAGTCTTCCTCTATACTAGAGTCGACCACTGTGGTCTTCCTCTATACTAGAGTCGACCACTGTGGTCTTCCTCTATACTAGAGTCTTCCTCTATACTAGAGTCGACCACTGTGGTCTTCCTCTATACTAGAGTCGACCACTGTGGTCTTCCTCTATACTAGAGTCGACCACTGTGGTCTTCCTCTATACTAGAGTCGACCACTGTGGTCTTCCTCTATACTAGAGTCGACCACTGTTGTCTTCCTCTATGCTAGAGTCGACCACTGTGGTCTTCCTCTATACTAGAGTCGACCACTGTGGTCTTCCTCTATACTAGAGTCTTCCTCTATACTAGAGTCTTCCTCTATACTAGAGTCGACCACTGTGGTCTTCCTCTATACTAGAGTCGACCACTGTTGTCTTCCTCTATACTAGAGTCGACCACTGTGGTCTTCCTCTATACTAGAGTCGACCACTGTGGTCTTCCTCTATACTAGGGTCGACCACTGTGGTCTTCCTCTATACTAGAGTCGACCACTGTGGTCTTCCTCTATACTAGAGTCGACCACTGTGGTCTTCCTCTATACTAGAGTCGACCACTGTGGTCTTCCTCTATACTAGAGTCGACCACTGTGGTCTTCCTCTATACAAGAGTCGACCACTGTGGTCTTCCTCTATACTAGAGTCGACCACTGTGGTCTTCCTCTATACTAGAGTCGACCACTGTGGTCTTCCTCTATACTAGAGTCTTCCTCTATACTAGAGTCGACCACTGTGGTCTTCCTCTATACTAGAGTCGACCACTGTGGTCTTCCTCTATACTAGAGTCGACCACTGTGGTCTTCCTCTATACTAGAGTCGACCACTGTGGTCTTCCTCTATACTAGAGTCGACCACTGTGGTCTTCCTCTATACTAGAGTCGACCACTAGAGTCGACCACTGTGGTCTTCCTCTAGACTAGAGTCGACCACTGTGGTCTTCCTCTAGACTAGAGTCGACCACTGTGGTCTTCCTCTATACTAGAGTCGACCACTGTGGTCTTCCTCTATACTAGAGTCTTCCTCTATACTAGAGTCTTCCTCTATACTAGAGTCGACCACTGTGGTCTTCCTCTATACTAGAGTCGACCACTGTGGTCTTCCTCTATACTAGAGTCGACCACTGTGGTCTTCCTCTATACTAGAGTCGACCACTGTGGTCTTCCTCTATACTAGAGTCGACCACTGTGGTCTTCCTCTATACTAGAGTCGACCACTGTGGTCTTCCTCTATACTAGAGTCGACCACTGTGGTCTTCCTCTATACTAGAGTCGACCACTGTGGTCTTCCTCTATACGAGAGTCGACCACTGTGGTCTTCCTCTATACTAGAGTCGACCACTGTGGTCTTCCTCTATACTAGAGTCGACCACTGTGGTCTTCCTCTATACTAGAATCGACCACTGTGGTCTTCCTCTATACTAGAGTCGACCACTGTGGTCTTCCTCTATACTAGAGTCGACCACTGTGGTCTTCCTCTATATTAGAGTCGACCACTGTGGTCTTCCTCTATACTAGAGTCGACCACTGTGGTCTTCCTCTATACTAGAGTCGACCACTGTGGTCTTCCTCTATACTAGAGTCGACCACTGTGGTCTTCCTCTATACTAGAGTCGACCACTGTGGTCTTCCTCTATACTAGAGTCGACCACTGTGGTCTTCCTCTATACTAGAATCGACCACTGTGGTCTTCCTCTATACTAGAGTCGACCACTGTGGTCTTCCTCTATACTAGAATCGACCACTGTGGTCTTCCTCTATACTAGAGTCGACCACTGTGGTCTTCCTCTATACTAGAGTCGACCACTGTGGTCTTCCTCTATACTAGAGTCGACCACTGTGGTCTTCCTCTATACTAGAGTCGACCACTGTGGTCTTCCTCTATACTAGAGTCGACCACTGTGGTCTTCCTCTATACTAGAGTCGACCACTGTGGTCTTCCTCTATATTAGAGTCGACCACTGTGGTCTTCCTCTATACTAGAGTCGACCACTGTGGTCTTCCTCTATACTAGAGTCGACCACTGTTGTCTTCCTCTATACTAGAGTCGACCACTGTGGTCTTCCTCTATACTAGAGTCTTCCTCTATACTAGAGTCGACCACTGTGGTCTTCCTCTATACTAGAGTCGACCACTGTGGTCTTCCTCTATACTAGAGTCGACCACTGTTGTCTTCCTCTATACTAGAGTCTTCCCCTATACTAGAGTCGAACACTGTGGTCTTCCTCTATACTAGAGTCGACCACTGTGGTCTTCCTCTATACTAGAGTCGACCACTGTTGTCTTCCTCTATACTAGAGTCTTCCTCTATACTAGAGTCGACCACTGTGGTCTTCCTCTATACTAGAGTCGACCACTGTGGTCTTCCTCTATACTAGAGTCGACCACTGTTGTCTTCCTCTATACTAGAGTCGACCACTGTGGTCTTCCTCTATACTAGAGTCTTCCTCTATACTAGAGTCGACCACTGTGGTCTTCCTCTATACTAGAGTCGACCACTGTGGTCTTCCTCTATACTAGAGTCGACCACTGTGGTCTTCCTCTATACTAGAGTCGACCACTGTGGTCTTCCTCTATACTAGAGTCTTCCTCTATACTAGAGTCGACCACTGTGGTCTTCCTCTATACTAGAGTCGACCACTGTGGTCTTCCTCTATATTAGAGTCGACCACTGTGGTCTTCCTCTATACTAGAGTCGACCACTGTGGTCTTCCTCTATACTAGAGTCGACCACTGTTGTCTTCCTCTATACTAGAGTCGACCACTGTGGTCTTCCTCTATACTAGAGTCTTCCTCTATACTAGAGTCGACCACTGTGGTCTTCCTCTATACTAGAGTCGACCACTGTGGTCTTCCTCTATACTAGAGTCGACCACTGTTGTCTTCCTCTATACTAGAGTCTTCCTCTATACTAGAGTCGACCACTGTGGTCTTCCTCTATACTAGAGTCGACCACTGTGGTCTTCCTCTATACTAGAGTCGACCACTGTTGTCTTCCTCTATACTAGAGTCTTCCTCTATACTAGAGTCGACCACTGTGGTCTTCCTCTATACTAGAGTCGACCACTGTGGTCTTCCTCTATACTAGAGTCGACCACTGTTGTCTTCCTCTATACTAGAGTCGACCACTGTGGTCTTCCTCTATACTAGAGTCTTCCTCTATACTAGAGTCGACCACTGTGGTCTTCCTCTATACTAGAGTCGACCACTGTGGTCTTCCTCTATACTAGAGTCGACCACTGTGGTCTTCCTCTATACTAGAGTCGACCACTGTGGTCTTCCTCTATACTAGAGTCGACCACTGTGGTCTTCCTCTATACTAGAGTCGACCACTGTGGTCTTCCTCTATACTAGAGTCGACCACTGTTGTCTTCCTCTATACTAGAGTCGACCACTGTGGTCTTCCTCTATACTAGAGTCTTCCTCTATAGTAGAGTCGACCACTGTGGTCTTCCTCTATACTAGAGTCGACCACTGTGGTCTTCCTCTATACTAGAGTCGACCACTGTTGTCTTCCTCTATACTAGAGTCGACCACTGTGGTCTTCCTCTATACTAGAGTCGACCACTGTGGTCTTCCTCTATACTAGAGTCGACCACTGTGGTCTTCCTCTATACTAGAGTCTTCCTCTATACTAGAGTCGACCACTGTGGTCTTCCTCTATACTAGAGTCTTCCTCTATACTAGAGTCGACCACTGTGGTCTTCCTCTATACTAGAGTCGACCACTGTTGTCTTCCTCTATACTAGAGTCGACCACTGTGGTCTTCCTCTATACTAGAGTCGACCACTGTGGTCTTCCTCTATACTAGAGTCGACCACTGTGGTCTTCCTCTATACTAGAGTCTTCCTCTATACTAGAGTCGACCACTGTGGTCTTCCTCTATACTAGAGTCGACCACTGTGGTCTTCCTCTATACTAGAGTCGACCACTGTTGTCTTCCTCTATACTAGAGTCGACCACTGTGGTCTTCCTCTATACTAGAGTCTTCCTCTATACTAGAGTCGACCACTGTGGTCTTCCTCTATACTAGAGTCGACCACTGTGGTCTTCCTCTATACTAGCGTCGACAACTGTGGTCTTCCTCTATACTAGAGTCGACCAGTGTGGTCTTCCTCTATACTAGAGTCGACCAGTGTGGTCTTCCTCTATACTAGAGTCGACCACTGTGGTCTTCCTCTAGACTAGAGTCGACCACTGTGGTCTTCCTCTAGACTAGAGTCGACCACTGTGGTCTTCCTCTATACTAGAGTCGACCACTGTGGTCTTCCTCTATACTAGAGTCGACCACTGTGGTCTTCCTCTATACTAGAGTCTTCCTCTATACTAGAGTCTTCCTCTATACTAGAGTCGACCACTGTGGTCTTCCTCTATACTAGAGTCGACCACTGTGGTCTTCCTCTATACTAGAGTCGACCACTGTGGTCTTCCTCTATACTAGAGTCGACCACTGTGGTCTTCCTCTATACTAGAGTCGACCACTGTTGTCTTCCTCTATACTAGAGTCGACCACTGTGGTCTTCCTCTATACTAGAGTCGACCACTGTGGTCTTCCTCTATACTAGAGTCTTCCTCTATACTAGAGTCGACCACTGTGGTCTTCCTCTATACTAGAGTCTTCCTCTATACTAGAGTCGACCACTGTGGTCTTCCTCTATACTAGAGTCGACCACTGTGGTCTTAAAGAAAGGGGACTGATTGAAAATTTAATACTCTACTTAGAAATCTCAATTGCCAAAACGTTTTTTTATATTTAAAAAAAAAAAGATTTTTTGGAAATGCAAAGTAAATTAGGAAATAAATGCTCTTTAAGCAAATATATTGACATTTTCTAAAAAATTTAGCTGAAACTTTGCAGTTTATGCCATAAATACCAAATTTTTCATGTGAAGAGTTGGCTAAAGAATTAGCGGCCTAAAAATTGCACCATTAGTTTTTTTTAATAATTTACTTAAACAAACAGGATCGTTTCATGATTTGCTCCATATTCAAAGGTTTCTCCATATCATTTGTTACGGGCCAAAAGTGTAACACATCGAAGGAGTGACCTAAGACCCCAAGTATGTTCGGCGAAAATCTGTTTTGGGTCATTTTATGTAATTTTAGCAATGTCCGTCCGTCTGTCTGCTGGCTGGTGCGCACGATAACTCTTAAAAGGAGCAACCGATTGACTTTAAATTTGGTATGCGGCAATATTTTTCTCTACCACTGTGGTCTTAAAGAAAGAGGACTACTTGAAAATTTACTACTCTCCTTAGAAATCTCAATTGCCAAAACGTTTTTTTATATTTGACAAAAAAAAAGATATTTTGGAAATGCAAAGTAAATTAGGAAATAAAAGCTCTTTAAGCAAATGTATTGAAACTGTGAATATTGATTCTGTGAATGTTGCCCATATTTCCAATTCAGTTCATTAATTTGTAATCAAAACCGAGCAATGGTTCGCTCAAAGACATAGGTGGAATGAGAGGTGATAGAATGATTTCTAATTCTGAGAAAATGTCCTAATGCAATTAACGGAAATTGTCACATAGACACTTCCTATATTGGCCGTAGCTCTTGGCTTATGAACCGAAATTTTTTTAAAGCGTAAATATTATAAATATTTTAAAATACCCAGAAAATAATCTATCATCTTAAACACAATTTTAAATTTCGATATCTATTATTTGCATTTGAGTGCTAATACTTCGTTATCCTTTGAATATTCAGAGCTGTCTTTTCCAACGTATGCCTTTGTCAATGTATTTGGCGTACATCCTTACAAATATACAAGTATATGTGTTTATGGGTATTGGTACCCAAGTCCTTTGGGAAAATGGACTTAAGTAGTTTATTTATTTCTTTTTTTTGTAAGCTCTTTTTACGCTCACTATTTCGTTCATCATTTCACCTTGTGACGAGTATTTCGTCAATTCGCTTTCATTGGTCGTTTGTTCCGTTCATCCGTTCATTCATATTTGATTCGATTTATTTCACAAGTATCTTCAATTTATATTAAAAGCTCTTCCTTACCTTCTATCCAACCCCCTCTGTGAGTGTGTGTCTCCGAAGAAGACGAAGGGTAAGGACTACCGAACTGTGATAATTTCATGCTTCGTTTATAATTCAGGTGGTGGACACTCGAATTCTAGTCGTTCTATTGGATATTGCAAATATATTGACATACATTTCCACTTTAGCTAATTTTTTTGGCGATAAGGAAGTGGAACCTTTTTGTAGTTATTTTGTACTTTTCTTTTAAGAATGCGATTTTCTTGAGGACGATAAATGTCAGATAGATAAATCCAATCACTTGTTGTGGTTCTTATGAAATATTTATATTTCTAATAAATAAGATTCGATTGTTAAATCCTTCTCGAAGACAAATTTTGTTTTTCTTTTTTACCAATTTTTTATAATCGCTTTACAAAGTAAAAAGCAAAGGAAAATAAACTCCCATCCCACAGAATTTCCCCTTAGGTCTCACAACTGGAGTTTACACAATTTGGTCCCGATTGGTTGATCGGTCCAAGGGGCTGCTACTGATGCAAAATGTTTTGCGTTGAGTATCAGAAGCTACGTAATTGAAATTAAATATTAATATATTGTCCGAAACCCTGAGTATTTTTGTTCCATTTTTATATTTAGCATTCAATCCTTTTTGAATACTTCAACTGAGAATTCAGTTGAAGTTTTGTGTGTTGTACCTTCCACATAAAAATATTATAATTCGAGTACTATATCGCATTAACAAGAAAATATCCGACGAAACTGCTCCGTATGATCTTGTCAGCTTTAGTGAAGGATAGCTATTTCCACTAGCAAAACGACGAGTTTATCCGTTATATTCGGCAGCAGTCAAACTGATAATGCTGTATGGCATTATCGCGTCATTCTAGACACTATGTCTGACCTTTCAGGCATATTTCCATATTTTTAGAGAACATTTTGATGACATTTTAAATGTACCAATGTATACATTAACTTAAGGCATGTTTTATGCATATTTTGATTTGTTTACTGGTTGAAACTTGCATGGAATTAAAGTCCTATTTGCATAAAATATTAATTTTTTTACATAACGTTCTTATAGCAACGAAATGTCAAAAGTTGTTAATACAAAATTAATTTGAGAGTCAATATTGAGGTATTCTGTAAAACTTTCGTCTGCACCTTCGGTGTACTTTGGACGATGTATCGTATTTCAAAGTTAAGTGACCTGGTAAATGAGCTAAACAAATTAAATTATGCATTGATTTTCTTCGGAATGGTGTCATTTTATTCATGACCGATCAGTCATTATAAAGCTAATAATTATATAATGATAGTGCATTTTTCGACGTTTTTATGATGCTTTTATTTAAGAATTATTAAAATTTTCTCAAGAAAATGATTTTTTGCAATATATTTTCAGATATCGTCGCTGAACAGATGAAAAATCGAAATGAGAAGAAGTTAAAGGCCACTTAATTTTGAATTATTTAAATGTTTACTGAAAAAATGGTTAAATGGTACTTGAGTTATGGCAATATATGTGTGTACCCTTGTGTACCCTTCATCATAGTATTGGGGGTATATTCATTTTGTCACTCCGTTTGTAACAACTATAAATATTAATCTGAGACCCCATAAAGTTATGGGGTCATAAATCGTCGTAAAATTCTAAGACGATTTAGCCATGTCCGTCCGTCGTTGTAATCACGCTGCAGTCCGTAATAATAGAGCTAGGTTGATCAAATTTGGTAGAACTATTTATTATAGTTGCAGGTTGTTTGGGCTTGCAAATGGGCCATATCGGTCATTGTTTTGATATAGCTCCCCTATAGAGGTCCCTCCAAAATACGGGTTTCAGCCAAGAAGGCTTATTTAAGCCATAAACACCACATTTTCTAAGAAATTTAGTTGAAACTTTTCAGTTTAAGCCTTTTGGCTAAAGAATTTGCGGCCTAAAAATTGTAGCATTAGTTTTTTTATACCCTCACTTTAGTGTGACGAGGGTATATATCATTTGCTACGAAAAAAGTGTAACACGTCGAAGGAGTGACCTAAGACCCCATGTATGTTCGGAGGAAATCCGTTTTGGGTCATTTTAAGTCGAATGAGCAATGTCCGTCCGTCTGTCTGTCTGTCTGTCTGTCTGTCTGTCTGTCTGTCTGTCTGTCTGTCTGTGTGTCTGCTGGCTGGTGCGCACGATAACTCTCGAAAGGAGTAACCGATTGACCTCAAATTTGGTATGTGGTAATATTTTTTTCTATCTCCGGCTAAGTTCGAATATGGTCCATATTGGTCCACTCCTTCTAGTACCTCCCCCACAAAGGGTTAAAATGTTGTGAAATATTGATTCTTTAATAACTGCTATACTACTTATTCGAATCTTCTGAAATTCCACACATAGCATTAGTTTATTAGTCGCTATCAACTCGAGAAAAATGGGCCATGTTGCTACGCCCCTTTTGGTATCTCCCACACAAATGCACCATTTTGCACCAAAAGTTAACAGCTTATAACATTAATACCAGTGTATAAAAATACTTGAAATTTTGTACAGTATTATGCTTTTATATTGCCTACAGTCATGGGAAAAATGGGTGTTGTTGCCACGCCCCTTTTGGTACCTCCCACACAAAGGTACCTTTATGCACCAAAAGTTAACAGCTTATAACATTAAAACCAGTGTATAAAAATACTTGAAAATGTGTATAGTGTAATGTTTTTATAGTGTCTATAGCCCTGTGAAAAATGGGCGTTATTGCTACGCCCCTCTTTGTACCTCCCACACAAAATGCCCAAATCATACCACAATTTAATGTCTCATAACGTTTATACCAGTGCACATAAATGCTTATAAGTCGGCACAGTGCAATGAATTTAAAGTATCTAATGTTCAGCAAAAAAAAGGTGTATTTGATAAACCCCTTCTGGTACCTCCCACACAAATTGACAGAATAATTCGAGTAATATTCAATATTACATTACTCACAAAGTGAGGGTATACCTTAGTCGGTTTACCCGACTGAAACTTTCTTACTTGTTTAATAATTTACTTAAACAAAAAGGATCGTTTCATGATTTGATCCATATTCAAAGGTTTTTCCATATCATTTGTTACGGGCCAAAAGTGTAACACATCGAAGGAGTGACCTAAGACCCCAAGTATGTTCAGCGAAAATCTGTTTTGGGTTATTTTAAGTAATTTTAGCAATGTCCGTCCGTCTGTCTGCTGGCTGGTGCGCACGATAACTCTCAAAAGGAGCAACAGATTGACTTCAAATTTGGTATTCGTCAATATTTTTCACTATCTCCGGATAAGTTCGGGTTTGGGTTAAAATTAAGTGAAATATTGATTCGCTAATAACTTCTATACTACTTATTGAAATCTTCTGAAACTTCTGAAAAAATGGACGTTATTGCCAAATTCGAGCAAAAAAAGGCACATTTTTATGATATTTTTGTGACGAACCGGTTAAAATTTTTTGATTGAAACATTAAAGTATAACTTTCAAAGTTTATTGTGTAAAATTTGCATTAAAAAATATGGAAACGACAGAATTTACGCGGAAGCGTCTCGAAAAAAGTTGAATTGTGGTGCCCCTCATAACTCGATACCGGGTCATCTGATATTAAAACAATTAAGAAAGTTCAGTCGGTAAACCGACTTACGAATCCCCTCAACCTTGAGTCTCAAAAATATATTCGTAAATTTATAATTATTCTTTTTGTTTTAATTATATTGTTATCAATCTAAATTGCATTTAATAACTTTAAAGTATATTAGATCTTAACTTTTGGTGCAAAATGGTCCATTTGGGTGGGAGGTACCAGAATGGGCGTGCCAATAACGCCCACTATTCTCTAGTTTCTAGGTACTATAAAAGCATTACAATGTTCGAAATTGCAAGTATTTGTATGCACTGGTATTAAAGTTAAAAGCTGTTAAGTTTTGTTTCAAAAACGTCCATTTGTTTGGGAGGTACCCAAAGGGGCGTGCCACAAACGCCAATTTTTCTCTGGAATCTAGATACTATAAAAGCATTACACTGTTCAAGATTTCAAGTATTTATAAAGGGTTTTTCAACAGGGACGCTACAAAAGTAAACCGACAGGGACAGCAAACGACGCCATATTGTTTGCCGCTCTTTTGACATTTCTCTTCAGTAAGGTTTGCCATTTCATGATGGAAAGATATACGAGCCAACAACGAGTCGAAATTATTAAAATTTACTACCGAAATTCGGAGTCAGTGGCCTCAACGTTAAGATCTTCAGCAATGAGGCTCATTTCTGGCTGAATGGCTTCGTCAATAAACAAAATATGCATTATTGGTCAGACAGCAATCCACACGTACTCCATGAGTCATCATTGCATCCCGAAAAAATTACGGTTTGGTGCGGTTTATGAGCCGGCGGCGTCATTGGGCCGTACTTCTTCCGTGATGATCAAGACCAGCACGTTACTGTGAATGGGAATCGCTACCGTTCAATGATAACCGAATATTTTTGGCCCCAATTGGATGATATGGACTTGGAGACCATGTGGTTCCAACAGGACGGTGCCACAAGCCACACAGCGAATGCCACAATCAATTTATTGGAAACCAAGTTTGGAGAATTTGTTATCTCACGAAATGGTCCAGACGATTGGCCGCCTCGGTCGTGCGATTAGACGCCGTTAGACTATTTCCTGTGGGGCTACGTCAAGTCTATGGTCTATGCCAACAAGCCAACGACGATTGATGAACTTCGTACGAATATCGAACGTGAAATTGCAGCAGTATCGGCCGATTTATGCTTGAAAACCGTCGAAAATTGGGTTCAGCGTCTGGACTATAAAACTTTTACACTGTACTAGTATTTGTATGTACTGGTATTAAAGTTATAAGAGGTTAACTTTTGGTGTATAATTGTCCATTTGTGTGGGAGGCACCAAAAGCAGCGTGCTAATAATGACCACTTTCCTCTAGACTCTAGGTACTATAAAATCATTACACTGTACGAAATTGCAAGTATTTGTAAGCACTGGTATTCAAGCTATAAGCAGATAACTTTTGGTGCAAAATGGTCCATTTGTGTGGGAGGTACCAAAAAGGGAGCGGCCACTTCGCCCATTTTTTTGACATTTTAGCGACGAACAAACTAATACCATGTTTGATGTTTCAGAAGATTCGAGTAAGTTGTATAGAAGGTATTAAAGTATCAATATTTCACTAAAAGTTAACCCTTTGTGGGGCAGGTACTAGAAGGAGTAGACCAATATGGCCCATCTTCGAACTTAGCCGGAGATAGAGAAAAATATTACCGCATACCAAATTTGAAGTCAATCGGTTACTCCTTTCGAGAGTTATCCTGCGCACCAGCCAGCAGACAGACACACCGACAGACAGAATGACAGACAGACAGACGGACGGGCGGACATTGCTCAAATAACTTAAAATGAGCCAAACTTGATATGATATATACCATCCTCTCTAAGGTGAGGGGATAAAAATAAATTTATTCAGATAGATAATCGTTATAGCCAGTTTACGCTGTCGAGTTTTTTTTTCGAAATTAAAATTTTAAATTTTTGGGAACAATTTGAAGTGAAAAATTCGATTTTTTGCGAGAAAAAATCCATTAACTGGTTACTGTTAAATAAAAAAAATTAACACATTTTTTAAAAAACTCGACAGCGTTACCTCCTAAATTATGTAAAGGAATAGATTTCAAATGATGTACTGAGTCACATATGAGGCGCCGTTGCTTAGACTGCTGTATCTTCGTTAGGTTTGCTCCGATTCACCACAAATTTTCACACAATTTTCTTGAAAAGTTGTCTATTTATAAAAAAGGCAAAATAAAGAATCTAGTGTTTAGAGAAAAATAGGTGTATTTGTTAAACCCCTTCTGGTACCTTCCACACAACTTCTGTATTTTGTATACATTTTTATTTTAACTTGTAAAGATATTGTGAAGAAAATATAAAAATGTGTCGAATTACAGAAAATTCTGATAAGTATTTATTATAGAAGTTATAAGAGAATCAATATTGCAATAAATTGTAATCCTTTGTGAGTTCATCTTTAAAATTGGATACCAAATAAGGGTTATACCTTTTGTACCAAAAATTTATATTTTTAGGTATTTTAGCTATAATAATTTCCGAATGTTTGATATTTCGGCTCGTTTTGTTCCGTCTTACCGGCGAGATTTCGAGCGTACCCAAAATCTCTTTTTAAACATGATGTCTCACAAGATGCCGCATTAATGAGATGATTTCGGGAAAACATTTGATTTTGCGAGTGCCATTTTAGATTTTAGCACTATTATTGTTTTTCTTATTACATTTTGTATATTCGAGTTATTAACTTTTGACAAATTAGGTAAGTTTATATAGTTTGTCCACTGCTTTTAAATTTTCGTAATCTTTCACAATCAGTACCTTCTTAATTTTCAAAATTATATTGTGTATAACAAAATTCATATGGGTAAAAATAATAAAAAAAAACAAATAGCCCAGTTTAAAAAACAAAGTTAATTAAAAATCTTTTTTTTTCATTTTGGCGTAAAATATATTTTAAGACTTGTTTGCGAGCACATCAACTTTTTTACAACAGACGATGATAATATAATGCAAAAACCTCTGTTGCGAATTAATTTCATCAAACGCCGCGAAAGTTATGGCGGTTTCAAATTTAAATTAAAAAAAAATTTATAAATTTGAATTTCCAGCGGAATTAAGAAAACTAGACTTATTATCGTAAATTTATAATAACTTATAAAAGCTTTTAAAGATTTTCAGATAAAACCAGTAAGGAAAGGCAGAAAGTCGGGCGGGGCCGACTATATAATACCCTACACCTCCCTAACAATGCGATAAGGGTCATTGCCATAATAATTTGGAATAATTGGTAAATGGGTAGAAACGTATTCTAATTCTGAAACGATAATCGCAAAATTAAGCAATATTCGTTCCTAAAATGAGAAACATCATTCTGGAAAATTTTAATGATCGGAAGTAAAATACAACTTCTATAGCGGTTTGATACCAAATCAGGAGGAACATATATATGGAGCTTTAATATAAATCTGAACCGATCTTCCCTGAATACTTACTCATGTAAAAAGGCCTCCTTCTATCGAATTTCCTACTGATCGGATATAAAATATAGTCTCTACAGCGCTTAGATGTCAAATCGGGGGTAAAATATATATGGGAGCTATATCTAAATCTGAACCCATTTCCTCCAAATTTGGCAGTATTCCTTCATGTGATAAGAAACCTCTTTCTGCCGTATTTTGCACTGATCGGATATAAAATACAGTTTTTACAGCGCTTACAGGTCAAATCGGGGGTAACATATATATGGGGGCTATATCTAAATCTGAACCGATTTCTTCCAAATTTAATAGTGTTCATCCATATAATAAGGAACCTCTTTCTGCCGAATTTCATACTGATCGGATATAAAATAAAGTTTTTACAGCGCTTACATGTCAAATCGGGGGTAACATATATATGGGGGCTATATCTAAATCTGAACCGATTTTAACCCAATAGGGATCGTCCTTGGGCCAAAAAAAAGATATGTGTAAAGTTTCGTCGAGATCGGACCATAATTGCGACCTGTGCTTTGATTACAAGAATACATGCACAGACGGACAGACGGACAGACAGACAGACGGACATAGCTAAATCAACTCAGAAAGTGATTCTAATTCGATGTGATTCTAAAAGATGGGTCTATTTCTTCTCCTTTTGGGTGTTACAAACAAATGCACAAAGTTATAATACCCTGTACCACAGTGTGGTGTAGGGTATAAAAAGGCCGAGTAAACCCTGTAAAATCCTGTATTATGTATTTCTTGGCATTCGAAAATCTATCATGAGTTCATCTTTAATGTTGGATACCAAATAAGGGTTATACCTTTTGTACCAAAAATTTCTATTTTTTAGTAATTCAGCTATAATAATTTAAAGTTCGTTTTGTTCCGTCTTACCGGAGAGATTTCGAGTGTACCCTAAATCTCGTTTTACACATGAGGTCTCACAAGATGCTGCATTAATGAGATGATTTCGTGAAAAAATTTGATTTTGTGAGTGCCCTTTTAGATTTTGGCATTATTATTGTTTTTCTTATTTTAAGAAGTGTTATAAAATTGATTTAATAAATCATATTTTTGTATATAGATATTTTAAACTGGTAATAAAACTTTAAAGAAATTTGTGAAATTTGAAAATTTTTGTTATTTATTGTTGGTCTCTGCCTTTGTTATTCAGTCAGAATTTATTTTGGTTTGAGACCATATGTTTTATTTAGTTTCTGTCTATTGCAAAAAAGTAATAGAAATAAATACAAAAATTGGTCGAGAGTTTTAATTGTTTGGTAGAATTGACTGCAGTTTCGATAGACACCACTCTATCATCTTGAGAATTCAGTAGCAATAGCGTATGTCTTTAACTTAAATCATCTGAAATACTTATGGAAGCAGTAAATTGAATTTAACAAGAACTGCTAACAAAACCCGTGTTTGCCGAACTAAGTCAACATACTAAAACTCTCATACCAATACATTTTTGTTTTTTGCTTGGGTTCGCACCGCGAACCACGAAAACAAATGTAGTTTTGTCAACGGCTAATGCCGACGTCATCGTACCTCATGTGTTGTTGTTATTTATTGTTGGTCTGTGCTTTTGTTATTCAGTCAGAGTTCATTTTGGTTTGAGACCATATGTTTCATTTACTTTCTGTCTATTGGAAAAAAGTAATAGAAACAAATACAAAAATTGGTAGAGAGTTTTAATTGCTTGGTAGAATTGACTGCAGTTTCGATAGACACCACTCTATCATCTTCAGAATTCAGTAGCAATAGTGTATGTCTTTAAGTGGTGGCTATTGAAACTGCTTTCAATTCTACCAATCAATTAAACTCTCAACCAATTTTTGTATTTGTTTCTATTATTTATTTGCAATAGACAGAAAGTAAATGAAACATATGGTCTCAAACCAAAATAAATTTCAAAATTTTGAAATTTGTTTATTATTCATTTTCAGAATCTGCGGAAAAATTTTGACCTTACATACATTTTGTATATTCGAGTTATTAACTATTGACAAATTAGGTAGGTTTATATATTTTTTTTACTGCTTTTACATTTTCGTAATCTTTCACAATGTGTGTAACAAAATTCATACGGGCAAGAATCTTTTTTTTTCATTTTGGCGTAAAGTATTGTTTGCGGGCACATCAACTTTTTTACAACAGACGAAGATTAAATAATGCAAAAACCTTTGTTGTGAAGGCCGCGAAAGCTACGGTGGTTCCAAATTGAAATTTAAAAAAAAAATTATAAAATTAAATTTTCAGCGGAATTAAGAAAACTAAATGTATAATAACTTTTAAAGATTTGCAGATAACAACAATATTGTTGGGAAAAAACTTTTGTTTGTGATTTATCTAATTCCATTAACTTTTGCATCGAAATCGGTACAAAAAGTGAGAAAAGTGGCAAACAACATACATTTCCCCATTGTTAAACAATTTTGATTTTTGCCCATATTTATTTATTCTTTAAATTTAGCTGTAGGCAAAATGTTCTCGCTATGAAATTAAATACAATTTTTGTCATTTCACACAATAGTTTCCGCGCAGGTGACTGCGGTGGTCCTTTTCTTCAGTTTGTTAAAATACGAGTAATTGAAAATAATTGCAGCTTACACATATTTACTAACTGTAAAATACACTCTAATTAAAATATACACATTTTACATTAGCGCTCTTACATTCTCGTTTTGCCACGTTTATAATTGTAAATTAATTTAATTAACGGCACGAGATGACTGCACGAGGCTGTCAAGAATAATGTTTGCATTGTGCTAGTGTATGCCGGTGTGTGTGTGTGTGTGTATCTCGGTTGGTGAAATAGTTATGGAGGGGGAAAAAAGACATCACATGACTCGGAAAACACTTAACCTGAAGTTGGTGCCATCCAATGGTACAATGAAGTGAGTGTCAGAGAACAGCTTGTTGGCAAAACTCAAAAAAAGAAGTGCATTGTCGGCGACCTGTAGATGAGGTACATCATATTTTTTTTTGGCACTCAGAATATTAAATTATTGAATAAATGATGTTTATGATTTTTTTAAATTGGTTATCCATACTTACTTTAATAGTTCACATTATTTAAGATATAATTTCCTCTCAAAAATTTCTTCTGCATTATTTTCTTCGACACCCCCTATTAAACATCCTCTCCATCTGTCAAAACCGTGTACGGCATAATATTATTAGTTATTTTGTTATTTTATTCGTATAGTATAACCTCGTAAACTGTAGCGCCCACTATAAAATATTACTTAAACATACACACATACCTCAGAATGTTCATAAAAAGGTGTATATTAAGAGAGCAGACGAAATGTCAACGAACTTTAACCCTTTGTGGGGGAGGTACTAGAAGGAGTGGACCAATATGGCCCATCTTCGAACTTAGCCGGAGATAGAAAAAATAGTACCACATTCCAAATTTGAAGTCAATCGGTTACTCCTTTCGAGAGTTATCGCTCGCACCAGCCAGCAGACAGACAAATGGACGGACATTGCCCATTCGACTTGAAATTACCCAAATCGAATTTCCGCCAAACATACTTGGGGTCTTACATCACTCCTTCGATGTGCTACAGTTTTGTCTTGTAGCATATGATATATACCCTCCTCTCTAAGGTGAGGGGAAAAAATGGTAACGATTTCCAATTGCTTAGCAGAACTGACTGTAGTTTAAATAGAAACCACTCTATCGTCTTCCGAATTCAATAGCAATAATGTATTATCTAAATTTTATTACTTTTAAATTTAAAATATAATTATTCTCTCCAAAATTAAGATTGGTAAAAATTCCACTTAGTTGTGGCTATATCTAAATCTATTCACAGCTAAAACTGAGAGGTTGTTTGAGGGTTTTCGCTTACCACCAAACGGAAATTTGCTCATGTGTTGGGAGGCATGTACAAATACTGTATTCATTCTTAAAATACATGTACTTATGTGTGTGTATTTGTGAGTGCAAAAACGTCCGAGCATTTGTATTGCAAAAACACAGGCTTTACGGTTGGCCACCAGAAAGCAAACACATCTTTTAACCACAAGATGATATTGTTTTGTTATTGCACACTTAGCTGTCCTCGGTTCTCCGTCCTCTGCCCCATGGCCTTGACTCACCCCCCGATCCTTTGGCTGCTCTTGCTGTTGTTTTTATTACTATGTCGGTTTCATTTACACAAAGGTCCTTTGTGCAGCTCGGTTTTGGGTGAGATCTGCTGCTGCTGCTTTTGCTATTTTCTGCCACTATGACTACGGCTCTGTTCTACTATTTCAGCTCTGACCTGACCAGAAACTATTTTGCTCGGTTCCTGTATTACGGTTTTGGGCACGGACACGGACACATACAAAAATTACGAACCGACTATGACGCTCCAGCAGAGTTCTGTTGTTGCTGTTTGCCACTGCCATTGCCGTTGAGAAGAAGAATATGAGAACCAAAAAATTTCCTGCAAAATGTTGGCCTCAACATTCTCTGTAGTTTATGTGGTTTTGCAGTTGGGGTTTTCGTTGGCAGCTTTAAAATGCTCAATTGCATATGGCAACAATGTTAATGATGATAATCATCATGGTCAACATCAAAATCATTGGCATTCTCTTCCGCCACCACCACAACATCTCCAGCTCTTCCTACCCCTCCTTTGCCACTCCTGCTGCTGTTCAGCTCCTCAACAATAACATGAAGGACAAAAGCTGATTGTTTTAGAAAGAAAACATATGGGACATTATGTTAGAGATTTACTCTACAACATAAGCTTGATAGTGGTTGATTTAAATGCTTTGAAATTAATTTATTAAATAAGTAGTGAAGAACAATTATTTTTGGATTCTGCAATGTTTATATGTATTTACGAAAATATTTAAAATAAATATGAATCCCAATTCATCAATAAAATCGTTCCATATTTTATATGGTTTTATTAGACTAAGTAGCAATATGAATACTTTATGTAAACAGAATAGTAATTGTAGACTTTTAAGGTGACTTGGAATTTCTCTCGTTATCTTGAATGAACTGAGTCTAATATTGGGGAGTAGAAAGTAAAACGAAAACAAACAAGAACATTTCAGTTATTTCTATGTCATCCAAAAGACACTGCCACAATTAGAAGACATTGATGTTGCCAATGATGCGATGGACAAATTGTTTACATATTTGCTAAAAAAACCGAATGAAAATAAACAATTTTATTCAAAAATTCATGGGGAAAAATTGGAATTTTTATGTGAAAAATTTGTACAAATACATCAGGTCGAAGTTCGTAATTGTACAAATACATCAGGTCGAAGTTCGTAATTGTTGGGCGATAGAGCCGGAATACGCCTCAAAGTTAAGGAAATTACGAGGGATACAAACGTTGGAAATATCACTTTCGCATACAAACATTGGTTATGTAACAGTCGTTAAAGAAATTAGGAAAAATAGATTTTTCTACCCTCCACCATAGGATGAGTGTATACTAACTTTGTCATTCCGTTTGCAACACCTTGAAATATTGATCTGCGACCCTATAAAGTATATACAGGGTTTTCCAACAAGAGGTGTTATTTTAAATCACCCGGTATTTCGGTAGCTGTCACTTTTGAAGCTTTTATTCTTTGACATTTGACATGTAGAAACTACGCCATTACTAAAAATGGAACGTTACACGATCATCGAACGATACAAAACGACCAAAAAACGAAGGAACAAAAAAAAAGATACGAAAGATACAAAATCATCTTGACCGATGAGGCCCATTTCCACCTCCTCCATATGGGGCTCGGAAAACCCAAGAGCTATTGTTGAGAAGCCTCTCCATCCTCAACGTGTGACTGTTTGGTGTGGTTTATGGTCCGGCGGGGTCATTGGACCCTACTTTTTCGAAAATGAGGTTGGATCAACAGTTATGGTGAATGGATTGCGCTATCGAGAGATGATTAATGGTCGGAGTTGGATGGTATTGATCTGGACAACGCTTACTTTCAACAAGACGGCGCTACGTGCCACACAAGCAACGAAACCATTGCTCTGTTACCTGAAAAGTTTCCGGAGCGTGTTATCTCTAGAAGAGGTGATCACAATTGGTCACCGAGATCTTGTGATTTAACACCTTGCGACTTCTTCCTTTGGGGCCACGTGAAAGATAAGATCTACGCCAACAGCCCAGCGTCGATTCAAGACCTCAAACATAGGGCAGCCACTTTGCGATTAGGTTATGGAAAATTTCATGAAAAGGATATGGTCCTGTAAGCGTGGTCGTGGTGGCCATTTGGCTGATGTTGTTTTTCATTTTTAACGGCATACCTTCCTCTTTATTATGAAATAAACATCCGATTCTTTATCTCAAAAATTATAATTTTCTTTGAATAGCAAAATAACACCTCTTGTTGGAAAACGGTAGTTTTTCGCGATCAAAGTTTGATGAATTTTTTAAATTTCTGTGGATTTCCTTTGTAATTTAAATCGAATTACCTGCACTGTTTTGTGAATAGCTTTTGATTGGGACGGATAAACACCAAATTTTTAGTGAATATAATTTGGAATATTTAGAAGTTAAAAATGCAATCTCCCTAAAAACATGCTAAGTCGACTTAGCATGTGTTAGAATGGAGGTATCGATATACAGGGTGGCTGATATGTAATGCAACAAAGTAAAGCGCTATATTTTTTTAATTTTTGTACCCTACACCACACTGTGATACAGGCTATTATAACTTTGTGCATTTGTTTGTAACACCCAAAAGGAGAAGAAATAGACCCATTGTTTATTATACCGATCGACTTAGAATCACTGTCCGTCTGTCCGTCTGTCTGTGCATGTATTCTTGTAATAAAAGTACAGGTCGCAATTATGGTCCGATCTCGACGAAACTTCACACATATATTTTATTTGGCCCAAGGACGATCCCTATTGAATTTGGTTAAAATCGGTTCAGATTTAGATTTTAGTTACCCCAGATTTGATATGTAAGCGCTGTAAAAACTTTATTTTATATCCGATCAGTCTGAAATTCGGCAGAAAGAGGTTTCTTATTACATGAATGAACACTGTTAAATTTGGAAGAAATCGGTTCAGATTTAGATATAGCCCCCATATATACGTTACCCCCGATTTGAAGTGTAAGCGCTGTAAAAATGTTATTTTATATCCGATCAGTATGAAATTCTGCAGAATGAGGTTTCTTATTACATGAAGGAGTACTGCTAAATTCAGAGAAAATCGGTTGAGATTTAGATTCAGCCCCCATATAAATCGGTTCAGATTTAGATACAGCTCCCATATATACGTTACCCCCGATTTGACATGTAAGCGCTGTAAAATCTGTATTTTATATCCGATCAGTATGAAATTCAGCAGAAAGAGGTCTCATATTATATGAATGAACACTGTTAAATTTGGAATAAATCGGTTCAGATTTAGATATAGCCCCCATATATACGTTACCCCCGATTTGACATGTAAGCGCTGTAAAAATGTTATTTTATATCCGATCAGTGCGAACTTCGGCAAGGAGAGGTTTCTTATTACATGAAGGAGTACTGCTAAATTCAGAGAAAATCAGTTTAGATTTAGATTCAGCCCCCATATATATGTTACCCCCGATTTGACATGTAAGCGCTGTAAAAACTGAATTTTATATCCGATTAGTGCGAAATTCGGCAGAAAGAGGTTTCTTATTACATGAAGGAATACTGCCAAATTCGGAGAAAATCGGTTCGGATTTAGATATAGCCCCCATATATATGTTACCCCCGATTTCACATGTAAGCGCTGTAAAAACTGTATTTTATATCCGATCAGTATGAAATTCGTCAGAAAGAGGTTTCCTATTATATGAATGAACACTTTTAAATTTGGAAGAAATCGGTTCAGATTTAGATATAGCGCCCATATATACTTACCCCCGATTTGACATGTGAGCGTTGTAAAAATGTTATTTTATATCCGATCAGTGCGAAAGTCGACAAAAAGAGGTTTCTTTCTACATGAAGGAATACTGCCAAATTCGGAGAAACTCGGTTTAGATTTAGATATAACACCCATATATATGTTACCCCCGATTTGACCTGTAAGCGCTGTAAGAACTGTATTTTATATCCGATCAGTGCGAAATTCGGCAGAAAGAGGTGTCTTATTACATGAAGGAATACTGCCAAATTCGGAGAAAATCGGTTCAGATTTAGATATAGCTCCCATATATATGATTTGATATGTAAGCGCTGTAGAGACTGTATTTTATATCCGATCAGTACGAAATTAGACAGAAGGAGGTCTTTTTACATGAATGAGTATTCAGGGAAGATCGGTTCAGATTTATGTTAAAGCTCCATATATATGTTCCTCCCGATTTTGTATCAGACCGCTATAGAAGTTTTATTTTACTTCCGATCATTACAAAATTTTGCATAAAGAGGTTTCCTAATTTAGGAACGAATTTCTTTCAAAAAATTAAAATAAATAATAGTGGCGCTTACGTCTTTTTGGCGATTAAGACTCGATATGCTCCTGCAGATTTAGTATTTAAGCTCTATCGAAGCTTTATTATACGTCCGATCTTTATATAATTTGGAAGAGATGCGGTTGTAGATCCAAGTTGATGAAACCGTGGTTAGGTTAGGTCTCAATACAACAATTTGTTCCTTCCAAATCTTTTTATCGTTTCCGATCTAGTTTATTATGATCAACCTCCTTGGAATAAGCCTTGATGAGGAGGTAGAGCTAAGAATTTTGTTAACTGAAACGAAACCAATTATACTAAATTATTATCGCAATGTCCCTTTTCGCATTGTTAGGGAGGTGTAGGTTCGCATTGTTAGGAGGGTGGTCCAAGTAGATATACTTTTTTCAATAGCCTTTTTTTGACAGATCACGTGTGAGTCGTGTCATGCTGTCATGTTATTTTTGTTAAGTATTGTTTGGCATTTCATCACGGAAAGACTTACGCCTGAACAACGTTTACAAATTATTCATTTTTATTATCCAAATAATCGTTCGCCAATTGCGCTAAGTCCATTTTTTTAAATAAAAAAAAAACACTTTCCACTCGGCCCACGACCTTGACACCCATGAGCAATATTTTAGCTCTCGTCAAGAGCTATCTTTTTGCCATTAACCGATTCCCGATACGACGTACCGGAATCATCGGTCCATATTTCTTCAAAAATGATGCCGGTGAAAACGTAACCGTCAATGGCGACCGTTATCGTGCCATGATAACCGACTATTTGATGCCTGAAATTGAAGCTCGTGATCTCGGCGACATTTGGTTTCAACAAGACGGCGCCACTTCCCACACATCGCATCAATCAATGGATTTATTGGGAGAACACTTCGGTGAGCAGATAATTTCACGTTTTGGGCCGGTCGATTAGCCACCAAGATCGTGTGATATCACATCGTTAGACTCTTTCCTGCGGGGATATGTAAAGTCTAAAGTTTATGCGGACAAACCCGTTCCGATTCAGGACTTGGAGAAAAACATCACGCGTGTCATTCGCTAGTTACCAGTCGAAATGCTCGAACGAGTCATCGAAAATTAGACTCAACGGATGTACCATCTGAGACGTAGCAGCGGCCAACATTTGATAGACATAATCTTCAAAAAATAAATGCCAAAGAATGTTCTTTTAAATGGTAATAAACATTCCCCATTCGATTTGAATTTTCAGTGTTTTTATAACCTCCACCATTTTGTCACTCCGTTTGTAACAACTGTAAATATTGATCTGAGACCCCATAAAGTATATATATTCTTAAACGTCTTAAAATGCTAAGACGATTTAGCCATGTCCGTCCGTCCGTCCGTCTGTTGTAATCACGCTACAGTCCGCAATAGAGCTAGGTTTATCAAATTTGGTACAAATACTTCTTATAGCTGCAGGTTGTTTGGGATTGCAAATGGGCCATATTGGTCCATATTTAGATATAGCTCCCATATATAGCATCTAACTTGGTGTGATTCCTACTGTTCTCATCTACTATATTCTTTGTGTTTTCGGTGTTATTTTCTTTAGGTTTGAGTTATTTTGTAAGGTCACATGCTATCCATGGTGGGGGGTATATAAGATTCGGGATGGCCGAACTTAACGCTTTTACTTGTTTTCTTTAGGTTTGAGTTATTTTGTGAGGTCACATGCTATCCATGGTAGAGGGTATATAAGATTCGGCATGGCCGACCTCAACGCTTTTACTTGCTTTCTTTAAAAATGTAGTATAGAATCGACCCGCCCGACCATCTGTCTTTCCTTACTGGTTATATCGTTACTTTAGTGGAGGATGCTATATATTAGTTTCTACGGTCCAAACGCATAACATATCGATGCAATTGCAATTGACCCTAAGTATGTTTGGAGGAAATCCGTTTTAGGACATTTTAAGTAATTTCAACAGTGTCCGTCCGCCTGTACCTCCAAAGTTTGTGTTTGAAAATATTTGTTTCTATCTCAGTCTAAGTTCGAAGATGGACCATTTTGGTCCACTACCTCTAGATCCTTCCACTCCAAGGGTTAATATTTTGTGAAATATTGATTCTCTAATAGCTTGTTTACTTCTTATCTGAATCTTCTTTATTTGTACACATAATAGTCTGTATGTCGCTACCGCCATGAAAAAAAGGAGAAATTGATCTTCCCATTTTGGTACCTCCCAAAAAAGGAACATTTTGTACCAAAAGTCAAATGGACAAATAAACCAAAATTGTAGAGCTCATAACTTTAATACCAATGAACATAAACACATACTCGTATGTCTTTCAATTATTCAATTTCGTTGAAGTGTCTACTGTTCGGCATAAAAGAGGAGTATTTGTCAAGCCCCTTTTGATATTCCACACAGATTCATGACAGATTCATTCTAACAAACATCCCCATAACTTATGTATGTAGCTGTTTGCCCCGACAATTTCATCTTTTTTGCTCCCACTCAATGTACTATATTTATACCCTACACCACACTGTGGTACAGGGTATTATAACTTTGTGCATTTGTTTGTAACACCCAAAAGGAGAGAAAATAGACCCATCGATTATTATACCGATCGACTTAGAATCACTTTCTGAGTTGATTTAGCTATGTCCGTCTGTCTGTCTGTCCGTCTGTCCGTCTGTCTGTGCATGTATTCTTGTAATCAAAGTACAGGTCGCAATTATGGTCTGAAACTTTACACATATTATTTTTTGGGACCAAGGACGGTCCCTATTGAATTTGGTTAGAATCGGTTCAGATTTAGATATAGCCCCCATATATATGTAACCCCCGATTTGACATGGCGCTGTAGAAACTGTATTTTATATCCGATCAGTGCGAAATTCGCCAGAAAGAGGTCTCTTATTACATGAAGGAATACTGTCTAATTCCGAGAAAATCGGTTCAGATTTAGATATAGTCCCCATATATATGTTAGCCCCGATTTGATATGTAAGCTCTGAAAAACTGCATTTTATATCCGATCAGTATGAAATTCGGCAGAAAAAGGTTTCCTATTATATGAATGAACACTTTTAAATTTGGAAGAAATCGGTTCAGATTTAGATATAGCCTCCATATATAAGTTACCCCGATTTGACATGTAAGCCCTGTAAAAATGTTATTTTATATCCGATCAGTGACTGTATTTTATATCCGAGTAGAACAAAATTCGACAAAAAGAGGTATGTTTACATGAATGAGTATTCAGGGAAATCGGTTCAGATTTATATATAACCTCCATATATATGTTCCTCCTGATTTGATATCAAAGCGCTATATAAGTTGTGCTTTACTTCCGGTCATTTAAATTTTCCAGAAAGATGTTTCTCAATTTATGTGTGATTGTTATGTGTGATGTGTTATGGAAATAACTTGTGTATATGACTCTTCCTGGTATGTCATACTGTACAGGACTTATGTTCTTTATTCATACATATGATGCGTTTTTCCCTGAAACTCGGAATATATGTATTTAAGAATTGTCAAAATCACTATATTCCAATTTGGGACAGACAAGATAACGTCTGTCGATATCTGTTAGTGTATTATATACGAGTACATTCGGTATACCAAATCGAAATTCCTAGGCAATGTCTCATATGTCTATGTGTTAGTGCCAAGGATAACAGTCAATACCTTAAGGCATTGCATACTTTGCGGAGTTTCGTTATATGTATTGTGTTCTCGCTTCCACTGCCACTCATAACTTTGCAACACACACACAAGATGTATCCCCATATCATCGTTGAATATGCTAACAGTTTTACAGTTCTTTAGGGAAATCTACAAATTATCCAACTTAAAGTCCGATTATTCAAGGTTCAAATGGACAATAAGAGTCCATATTAATTTACCTTTAAGGTAAACTATTACGGCGATGATGACGATGAATACGACAAGGACGACATACATAGATACTTACATTTGCACAATGTATTCACAAAAGTCTACCACGAGAAAAATTAACTTCAATTTAACCGCATCATCTGTCTGACATGAGCCGTTTTTTATCCGTTCAAAGTATGCTCGGAAAAGAAGTGAAAAAGAAGAAAAAATGACATCAATTAAAAAAAATGTAAACAAGGCGTAGGTGGCACGCAGAAAAACAACAACTCTACTTTTACAAGTAACATTTAAAATGAGTTTACAAATTAATGCATCGTTGCATTGATTGCCACTTTTAAATATACGTAGGGGTGGAGAAAAGATTCATTTAATGTCAAAAATGCCCTTAAACTTGATAATTTTCTTCATGTATAATTTAAATCAAACATCTTTTTAATTCGCTTTTGAAAAAGAAACACTTAATACTTTGTTGGTGCAGAGTGTGATTAAATATAAGGAACTTTTCGAATACCGCCATGCATACACGTACGCATCTGAAATGCAATACAAAATGTCATTGTGTGACATTCCTTTTTGAAACAGATTTAACCGCCAATTTAAACACAGACAGTGTCATTCAATACTCCTACATACATGTGTTGTCTCTTACACACACACACATACACTCCACACCACCCCACGTATGAATTTGTATGTGTATACACACACACGCGCGTACTCACTCGAGCGTGCAGGTGTGTCCTTGTAAATAGTTATGTACGAGTGGTGTACAATTACTTTGTAATTGCAATCATGTGAAGTTTTGTAATAAACCCGATATTGAGATTTTTCTCTCAAGTTTATTCATGAATTTAATCATGCACGTATTTAAATGTAAAACTTTTTTCCAAATTCCGGTGCGTTTGAACAGATTTTTATTTCATATTCCTCATTGCAAAGAGCGAGTGAGGCTTAAAAGATTCAATTATTTTCATGGGATGTTTGTAGTGTGAATGTAACCCTTTTCAAGTACGTTTCAAATCTTATTTAAAATTACTCCTTGAGGGAAAAATATTTTCCAAAAAAATTGAAATGCATATTTTTTTCTCTGGAGAAAAAATTTTATGAAAACTTTAAAAACATTTGCGTCGTTAGATGCGAGTCTAGTATTAGCTATCACATTGGAGAAATTGAATGGTGTGAGTACACCCAATCATGTGGGGTTTTAACGTATTAAATAAGTAAGAAAATGTCAGTCGGGTAAACCGACTAAGGTCTACGCCCACTTTGTGAATAACGTTATATAGTAACTAGATGGTAGATGTCTGAACTTTGAAAAAATGTTTCATTCTGTCATTGAAGATGTTGTCCAAAATACAAAATATGAAAACATTTACATAGATGATTGTTGCAAAAATTTTGGGAATGTTGTATTCAAATAAATCTGTAAATTTTCGTGGGGGTACCAGAATTGGCATGACGAATGCGCTCAACTTTAGAAACTTCAGAAACATTGCACTGCAAATTTTATTTGAAAATCAATAGCATTTATTTGGAACACGTATATTAATATGTTACAACATATAATATTTGCAAACTAAATTTCTCAAATAAGATATGTGTTTAAATACTGTGAAGACAAAAGTCTTATAAGTCGTTTTTGTCCACATCCAACTTGTTGGACAACAAATTGAACTTAATGACGTCCGATTTTACATGAATTATAATTAGTTTATATGAATTATTATTGGTTTAATGATGGAAATGAATTATTAGTTTGCATTAATTTGTACTTGGAGTTTTATAGTTTTGTTGTCACAAATTTAAGATACCTATAAACCGAATTGTATTATTAATATGGTGGTTGTAACGGACGGGAAAGGTGCCTAGCGGCGGATAGAAGAAATAGTGATGGTAACAACATATGGAGGTAACTAAACTGAACACAGCCATGCTTAATCAGCTGACGGGCATCAGCTGTCTTGGCGCCCAGAGAAAAGGTATACAAGGCGTGCATTTGGACAAAGGAGCTCACTTCGCTTTTTGGCGAAATGCCTATTCCTGGATAATGCGATAGTTGGCCACATTCTGGATTATGAGGTTGACCTTGATTTTCTACTTAAAAGGCGGCACTTAAGACCTGCAGCGCTCAATAGGCTGAATGATGAGGGATTCGTTTTTAGTCAGGATAAACTCTTGTTTTGGCACAGAAGATACGAAACCTTCGATATTGTGAACACCGTTTACATTACCGCACAGTGATGCTCATGTTTTTATTTTTTCCTTTTTATTATTTTTATTTTATTTTATGTTTTACTTTTTATCTTTTTATTTTTGTTGTTATTTTTATTATTATTTTTAAGTTTTTTTCTGTATTAGTTGTAAGGTCTTGGGAGATTGGTCCTTTTTAATGATTCAATTTTTTGGACAATAAATGAAGATAGTTTTAAGTAATTAGTATACCAGTATGCCTGCAGTTAAACTGCGACATTTTAATGTTTTATTTCGTTGACCCTGATAGATTTGAAATACAAGGGTGTAATATTAGATGTTAAGTTTTTAGCAGTTAAGCCATGCTGTAATTTAATGTAACCAATTTTATGAATTCAATAAATGGCAATTTTGAAAATGAATGAAATGAACAGAGGAGCTCAGTTCGCCAGTGGACGGTGAACTGTCGGGACAACATAAGCTTGTGTGTGACTCGCTACATTGGCTTGTGTGTAACTCGCCGCTGTTCCGGGTAGCTTGTGTGTGACTCGCTACATGGGCTTGTGTGTAACTTGCCGCTGTTCCGGGTGGCTTGTGTGTGACTCGCTACATTGGCTTGTGCATAACTCGCCGCTGTTCCGGGTAGCTTGTGTGTGACTCGCTTTTTCGAAATATATTTTATTTAAAACAAAAGATTACCAAACTTTGTTGAATTTTTCGAATTTCCGTTTTTGAACCTCCCAAATTATGATACCAATCAATCATTTAAAATTTCTGAGTATTCCACGCCATCATTAGTTGTCAATCCTCCAAGTAATTTATTTAGATCCAAGATTATACATTTTCAATTATTATTATCCCCTCACCTTAGAGAGGAGGGTATATATCATTTGCCACGAACCAAAAGTGTAACACATCGAAGGAGTGACCTAAGACCCTAAGTATGTTCGGCGGATATCCGTTTTGGGTCATTTTAAGTCGAATGAGCAATGTCCGTCCGTCTGTCTGTCTGCTGACTGGTGCGCACGATAACTCTCGAAAGGAGTAACCGTTTGACTTCAAATTTGGTATGTGGTAATCATACTTCTATCTCCGGCTAAGTTCGAAGATGGGCCATATTGGTCCACTACATCTAGTACCTCTTCCACAAAGGGTTAACATTTAGTGAATTATTGATTATTTGATTGCTTCTGTACAACTTATTTTAATCCTCTGAAATTCTACACATAGTATACGTTTATTAGTCACTATTACCTCGAGAAAAATGGGCGAAGTTGCCACGATCGTTTTGGTACCTCCCACACAAAAAAAAAACTTTTTTCGAAACCATTTTTTAATACTTTAGAATAAAATATATTTGCGAACTTACTTTTACAAATAAAATATGTGTTTATACAAAAATAAAGTTAATGTTTAAGAAGATTTCCAAATATATTATATTTAAAAAAAAATTTTAAATCTTTGCTGACTTTTTCGAATTTTAGTTAAAATTTGTCCTAGACTTCATTTTTCTAATTTTTATTTTTTTTTATATCACTGATTTTGTATTTATAAAAATTACAATATATTTTCTTGTAATATATAAATATATGGGTTTTCAACAAAATTTCGTAATTTTTAAATAAAATTTATTTGTTTATGAATATATAGGGTTTTATTTTGGTATTAACAAAATTCCACTTTTTGAGATAAATGATCGGATGTTCATGCCGTTAATAATGAAAAACAACATCAGCCAAATGGCCACCGCGATCACGCTTACAGGACCATATCCTTTTCATGAAATTTTCCATAACCAAATCCTAAGGTGGCTGCCCTATGTCCTCGATAGCCTCACGAATTCTATCTTTGAGGTCTTTAATCGACGCTGGGCTGTTGGCGTAGACCTTATCTTTCACGTGACCCCAAAGGAAGAAGTCGCAAGGTGTTAAATCACAAGATCTCGGTGGCCAATTGTGATCACCTCTTCGAGAGATAACACGGTCCGGAAAGTTTTTCCGTAACAGATCAATGGTTTCGTTGCTTGTGTGGCACGTAGCGCCGTCTTGTTGAAAGTAAACGTTGTCCAGATCAATACCATCCAACTCCGACCATAAAAAATCATTTCTCGATAACGCAATCCTGTCACGGTAACTGTTGATCCAACCTCATTTTCGAAAAAGTAAGGTCCAATGACCCCGCCGGACCATAAGCCGCACCAAAGAGTCACACGTTAAGGATGGAGAGGCTTCTCAACAATAACTCTTGGGTGTTCCGAGCCCCAGATGCGACAATTTTGCTTGTTGACGAGGTGGAAATGGGCCTCATCGCTTAAAAAAAGTCGCTTTAGTTTTGCGAACTGTGGCTGCAAGATTTTCACCATTTTTGTAGTAAATTTTAATAATTTCAATGCCTTGTTGAATCGCGTATCGTTCCACGTTTAGTAATGGCGTAGTTTCTACTTGTCAAAAAATAAAAGCTTCAAAAGTGGCAGCTACCGAAATACCGGGTGATTCAAAATAACACCTCTTGTTGGAAAACCCTGTATAATATAAAAAAAATTTAGTTCCAAATATATTTCTGTTGCAGACATATTTCTCCATGAATATTTGATATTATATATTCCTGCAGTTTCCTTGGTATATTCATTAAGTTTTTTAGCATTAATTTGTTTATGGCACGCAAGTACATCGATAATTGCTTTAAATCTTGAAATGAGATTTATATCAACACCAGTTATTTCAGATGCTTTTTCGGGATCAGAAAAGAACCTTATTGCTGTATTCCCATCATTGGTACTGCGTGATCCTTGTTTTGGTTGGTCTATAATCAACCCACATTTGAGAAATTCATCTTTTTTAATTTCTTAAATAGTTGTTGGTGTCATTTTTTCTTATTGATCCTGTAGGTCCAAAATCCAAATCATAACTGATTTTAAGTATGTGTTCCATAAATCGTATTCTTGTATGTAGTGGTGATAATCCTAATTCATATGCATCAGTATTATCCTATGATTTTTGCGGGACTTGGTTTAATTCGCTTGATGTAGATTGACATATAATGCTGCTGGATGAAGCCTTTGTGTAAGTCAATGTCTGGCCAACTTTTCCATCTATCATCGTTAGCAGTAATTGGTAGTTAAATTTAATTGTCTGGCCTTCAATTTCTACTTCTAATGGCTGCAGTCTTGTAATTTGGGTTCTTATATCGTTGACTTCCTTTTTAATGGTATCATGAGCTTCTTTTTTTAAATTCAAATTTGATTGGTCTGCAGTATTTCGTAGAAGATGGTGTTTGATTTTTCCAAATATCCTTTGCTTTCATCGTACAGGTCGAAGGTTCCGAGTCTTCCAAATTCTTTATCAATCGCAATGGCACAAATGTCACCATGAACATATCTGCGTCTGAAGTATTTTCACATACAGATTGTTTGTATTGTTTTTGTTCAAAAGAACCATCACATCCGCATTTGCAAATGAGAGTTAACTTGCAGTTCCCTTATTTCTTCAAATCGTGTCCTTTAAATAATTGTAGCAAGCGTTGAGCTGTATGATTAAGTAAGTTTTGAAGTATGCCGAACTCGATGTGATTTTAATAGTGTCCGTTGGTGGCAAAGAGTCCTTTTTAGCAGCAAGTATGTGATGATATGATGGATACAGATTGGAGCCTTTTTCATTCGCACGCAACCTGAGCTGGGTATATTGGTGTTCTGTTAACTTCAAATCCAAAAATAATGCTAATGCCTCTTCGTTTGAGAGCTGTTTTTCATCGCTTGGAGTTGGAATACTCTTAATTATCCCTTTTGTTCTGAGAGGTCTAGCGTTTACAACTTCTTCAACAATTTCGGCTTTTGTGTGTTGTTTTTGTGATCGCAATTGATGTAACAAGCTTTCTGCAATAGTTACACATCCGATTTCTTCATTGATATCTTTAAGTTTCCTCCTTTTAGATCTATCGCTACAGTTGCCGAGTGAGTTTGGTGGTCTCCCACAATTGTTTTGATTTTTTACTTTCTGAAGATACTTGGACAGTAAGTTCGCCCTCTAACCATATTGCAAAGGTCTTATAAAATGTATGTTTATTCCATCTAACTTGTTTGTAGCGCTTAGTTAAGTTCTTGATGAAAATATTTACTTTATTTTGCAGTGCCAATTGTATTTCGATGCTTGAGGAATTTACTTTGCTTTGAACGTAACTTAAAACATCTTCCTTCTTTTTGTTTTTAAAATACTCTTCGGATAATTCTTTATAGCTGAAGTTCTCTATTATTTTAATATTCTAAAATTTGATTGTTTCTGCTTGGATATAGTTTTGCAACTTAGTTTGTTTTCGAATACCACTGTATTTTATCTTTTTCTTACGTGTATAGTGTCATGCTCTGTTCATAAGTAGCATAAACATAGGTAAAATAAAAAAAGACCCAAAAAACTAAAAAAGGGTTAAGATGTCATAAATATGTATGTTACAAAAATTAGGTTTTTTCAAAATTACATAAAATATTTGCACACCACGCCCACAATATTAAATATTTTGACCTAATTTTTTGGCTACCCGAGTCTCAATATGTTTGCTTTTGAATGGCATTTAGAAATCGGCGATGACTTTTGGCCAGTAACATTCAATTCTGAACCACGGTGCGCCGCCACCAAAAATATGTAGGTAAAACTGAAGTGATTTTAAAAAATCAATATTTGATGCACCATTTTAGTATTCAGGCATCAGATTCACAATCAGCGAACTTTGAAACCTTTACTATAATATAATGTAGGTAAACATCAACTAAATTCGATTTATGGCCGTTTTCTAGGTTTTCCTTCCACAGTGCATCTGCCACTCCCGAAGCACCATATTACATTACCCACAAAGTGAGAGTCTACCTTATTCGGGAAACCCAACTAACATTTTCTAACGTGATTCTCTTGTATACTGCCACCTTAAGAAAGACATTGTGTATTTTATCTGGACCCTGGCTAATTTTGTCAATGATCCTCATATTTGGATGCTTTCTCGCTCCAACATCTATGAGGAATGTCAGGGGGTTTGTTTGGGAAAATCGTCGAAAAAGATTTTACGGAATTCTATACACTTTCTTTGGATATGTCCAACATAAACGGTGGGTCAAGAAAATTTTATAAAAAATAGACATTTGCGGCTGAAATAATTCAAATGCCCAAAAAGATTCTAGACGAACATATATAACATATATTCTGCGATGTGCTACACTTTAGGTCCATAACAAATGTCAAATAACCTGCTCATATAAGATAAGAGCATTAATATTGGTAACCTACATTTATATTGGCAATTTATTGTTGGAATCATTTACAAAGATATACGTATACATTTGTTAGGTTTACATTAGTGTGGCATCCTTGGCTGACCTTTGATTAAAGCTCCCCCGAATTTATAACGATTTCTACAAATAAACATAATTTCCATATCCGAGGGTAAAGTTCTACATCAGTTCGCTAAGATGAACTCAGTATGATCCACATAACCCTCAAGGGATTGAAAATGCAGTGTTCACATAGTACCTATTTAATGTGTGCTTTAGTGAAATTAGAATGTATGCCACTTTGCTTATCTAGTAGTTACATGTTATCTATATTGCATTCGACTATCTAAATTTTAAACTACTATCTTGTCGTGTGTCCTTGTGCATCTTTCTGTCTGTGTACATGTGTGCGTGCATATGTGTATTACGCACTATTGTCCAAACTACTTAAATGGATAACTTACATCAGTGTAATCAAGAAATTGCAATTGATAAGCCAATATTGTATCCATATCCATCCTTGCCAATGCGATTGAACTCACTCTTCTCTGTGTGTCTGTCTGTCTACATATCAGGTTTGGTTTGTACTTACATTCACACAAATTGTGTTCTCCTCATATCATTGCGATAAGGGCGGGGTGGGGCGCATGGTTAAAAGGCCAACCACTGTGTGTGTGTGTGTGTGTGAGTACAAGTGTGTTTCCGTATTATCCTGGCGGCGGGAGATGAGAGTAGTAGTTGTGATTTCAACAACACTCTTCATTCAGGTTTAAAGGATCACATCAAGTGGAGTAACCTACACACGGCAGTTTCTTCAATTACAGTTAATTCAAATACAATTTAATTAATTAGCATCTCTCGTCGGCGAATGGAATGCCTGTACAACAGCAGTTGTGCGGCCTGTACAGTTGTGGGGCCATTTTACACAATATGTGAATACTGGCATCGCAGATACAATCTTTGGATTATGCAGATCCTTTTGAGTGTTGTTCAATAGTGCGTATGTTTGATATGACTGATACGCACTGGGGGTCAAAAGTGTTTCGTTGGCCAGGTTTAATCAATCTTGCTGTTATTATGTTAAGCTTTTTTATCTAAAGTAAAACTCCAAATGGGCGCAGGAGTGCTGAATTTATATTTTTAAAAAAATTGATTATAAATTTATATTGATTGCTTTATATTGAAAGGGCGTATCTCAATTGTTACCTTAGAGGAGATGAAAAAACTTAAAAAAAGTGTATTTTTGTTTCGAAAAACATTGATTTTTATTAAAAGAGACGACGAATTCTATGAAAATAATTTAAATTTTTATGTCGTTAAGAACCTTATGGCTTTTTGTTATGTATTTTCTAAAAGAAGTAGTGAGATGAGGCTTTTTGTAGAAGTTAAAAATGATATGTGCGTTTAAAGTAACAATATATAATGATAATAATGGGCTATTCATGGATTAATTATTGAGATAAACGCAATAGATATACTGGTAATAATGGGAGATTTTTGTGGCAGCTCAGCTTGTTTCGTGTTTTCATCTTTAAACATCGTTTTTCATCTCTAAACATAGAATTTTATAGACCGTTCTATTGACTCAAAAAAAGATTTTATACATTTCTCTAAATTTAATTATAAATTATTCTAAAATCAGGAAGTAAGAAAGCTCAGTCGGGTAAACCGACTTAAGAATCACATCACCTTTAGCCACAAAAAAGTATGTATTCGTAAATTATTTCTTTTTTGTTTTAAATAAATTACTCTGCCCAACAAAATAAGACTTTTTGATTGGAACAAAATAGCGAACCTATAATTATTAAAGGGCATATTGAGTAGATAATTTTTGTAGAAAAACATATGGTCTAGTTGGTCTGAGTTTTTTATACAGTGGGCCAAAGTTTTAAATTTTTGGTCGAAGGCAGCATTTACTAAATGAAAAAATGCTATAAGTTAATGTCTAAGAGATTTCTTATTGTTAAAGTTATACAGTGGAATTTTATAAGGCTCACTTTGGCTTTATAATGGGTCACTTTGGCCCTTTTTTGAAAAAAATCTAAAAGAGTCCTTTCAAAAAGGCCATGTAAGGATTGAAATATTATACAAAACCTTTTGCCGTAAAATTCCTGTGCGGGTCGCCAAAGGCACCAAAGTTGTAAATATAGCTCTTTACGCTTAATTACACTGTGCAACAGTGAAAAAATACTGTATAGATTCGATCCTACTATCAAAAAATCGAACCTATACTGTAGCCAACGTAAATCTGAACAACTTTTGTAAACATATCAAAATAATCTTTTTGGTGTTTATGTTAAGTTCTGACACATATAGTGAAATTTTATTTTTGTAGAACATTTAATCCCCGCCCTCCCCATTTAAGGGGTGTTTTTTACGATTTGCTAAAATTGGGCTTTATAATGGCTTTATAATGGGTCACTTTGGCCCTTTTTTGAAAAAAATCTAAAAGAGTCCTTTCAAAAAGGCCATGTAAGGATTGAAATATTATACAAAACCTTTTGCCGTAAAATTCCTGTGCGGGTCGCCAAAGGCACCAAAGTTGTAAATATAGCTCTTTACGCTTAATTACACTGTGCAACAGTGAAAAAAATACTGTATAGATTCGATCCTACTATCAAAAAATCGAACCTATACTGTAGCCAACGTAAATCTGAACAACTTTTGTAAACATATCAAAATAATCTTTTTGGTGTTTATGTTAAGTTCTGACACATATAGTGAAATTTTATTTTTGTAGAACATTTAATCCCCGCCCTCCCCATTTAAGGGGTGTTTTTTACGATTTGCTAAAATTGGGCCAAAAAATTACAGTTATGTATGGGAGCTAGACGGTTAATATGTTCCACAAAAATACTGGCCTTAATATTTTCTATAAAGTTGCTGAACATACCCTATACCAAAAAATATATTTTTGTTACATAATAGTGAAATACTAACATTTTTGGGGTACAATGTGTTTTTTTGAGCTGTTTAGGGTACCTAGAACACGTTCAGATTGTATTGATATGTTCACAAAAGTTGTTCAGACTTACTTTGGCTACAATTTTGCCCAGCATTGTTAGTAAAAAATTACGAGTCCCTGGAAATTATGCTGAAAAAGGTGAAAAAACAAATAATTTTTCCTTCACTTTTTCAAAAAACGTACCGGATTTTTTTCGCAACAAATGTTAAGAAACTTTGTTCAGTATATTCTTAGCTACATTATTGCCAAACATAGTTAAGCGGTATCACCAAGTCGGAATTAGTTGTTGGGCAAAAGCTGATGACACCTTTTTTGAGTGGCCCACTGATATTCAGAAATTTTGGGGGCCATAAAAAAAATTGCTCACCAATTTCGCCAAACCGAGTATAGGGTTATAATACCCTTTGATAGTATAATCGAACCTATACTGTCAAGTCCAATGTATTTTTCAAATAGTTTTCATTTGTTGCATAGTGTAATGGGTGATTTTTTGGCAGCTCAGCTGGTTTCATGTTTTCATCTTTAAACATTGTTTTTCATCTTTAAACATTGAATTTTATAGACCGTTCTACCGACTCAAATAAAAATTTTATACATTTCTCTAAATTTTATTATAAATTATTCTAAAAACAGGAAGTAAGAAAGTTCAGTCGGGTAAACCGACTTAAGAATCCCCTCACCTTCAGCCCCAAAAATATATGTATTCGTAAATTATTTATTTTTTGTTATAAATAAATTATTACACAGTGCGACAGTCCAAAAACCAAGGTCTTGGCGAGTAAAACACCGTTTGTTCTAGGAAATTTGCCGGTCATCTCCAAAATCCGGATTTACGGGTAAAAGACTGATTTTCTTGCCTTTTTCCACTTGAACGCCTATAACTTTCTTAATTATTAACTGATTTTCAATCAATTGGATTTTCAAAGAATTTGGAAGGAAGAGAATTAGACCTTTCGAACGGTGTATACCTTGTTTATTTGAAGCTGTTGGAATATAGGTTTATTTAAAACGAAATCGGTATATAAACACTAGTTTTGGCAGTCAATTCAATAATGTCTGCTTCAGCGTTTCATTTTTAACTCGTCATCATCGTCAAGAGTAGTATTTATGTACACATTTAGTTTTAATGAAACTTTAATAACTCAGTCAATTACAAATGGATTTTTAAGAGACTGGTTGCATTTTTTTCCTCATAAAATATACTATAAAGGGTTTTCCAACAAGAGGTGTTATTTTGGTATTCAAAGAAAATACCATTTTTTGAGATAAATGATCGGATGTTTATATCATAAAAAAGAGGAAGGTATACCGTTAATAACATCAGCCAAATGGCCACCACGATCACGCTTACAGGACCATATCCTTTTCATGAAATTTTCCATAACCAAATGTTAAAGTGGCTGCCCTATGTCTTCGATAGCCTCACGAATTCTATCTTTGAGGTCTTTAATCGACGCTGGGCTGTTAGCGTAGACCTTATCTTTCACGTGGAACTAAAGGAAGAAGTCGCAAGGTGTTAAATCACAAGATCTCGGTGGCCAATTGTGATCACCTCTTCGAGAGATAACACGGTCCGGAAAGTTTTCCCGTAACAGAGCAATGGTTTCGTTGCTTGTGTGGTACGTAGCACCGGCTTGTTGAAAGTAAACGTTGTCCAGATCAATACCATCCAACTCCGACCATAAAAAATCATTAATCATCTCTCGATAGCGCAATCCATTCACCATAACTGTTGATCCAACCTCATTTGCGAAAAAGTAAGGTCCAATGACCCCGCCGGACCATAAATCGCACCAAACAGTTACACGTTGAGGAAGGAGAGGTTTCTCAACAACAACTCTTGGGTTTTCCGAGCCCCAGATGCGACAATTTAGCTTCTTGACGTAGCCACCGAGGTGGAAATGGGCCTCATCAGTCAAGATGATTTTGTATCGTTCATATCGTTTTTTTTTGTTCGATCGTTTTATGACCGTTTTGTATCGTTCGATGATCGTGTATTGTTCCATTTTTAGTAATGGCGTAGTTTCTACTTGTCAAATGTCAAAGAATAAAAGCTTCAAAAGTGACAGCTACCGAAATACCGGGTGATTCAAAATAATATCTCTTGTTGGAAAATCCGTTATATGTACATTAATTAATCGTACGGCTATCTCAAAATATAAGTGGTAAAAACATTGCCTAAACTAGAAAATGACGGACAAAAATTAAAAAATGTGTTTGTAGGACAAATAAACCTATATGTATTCCAACAGCTTCAAATAAACAAAGTATACATCGTTCGAAAGGTCTAATTCTCTTCTTTCCAAATCGGGTAATAACTGACAAAGTTATAGGCGTTCAAGTGAAAAAATGCAAGAAAATCGGCTTTTTACCCGTACATTCGGATTTTGGGGGGGGGTCCAGCGAATTCCAAAAAAGATTCGAGTTTTACTCGACAAGAACTACAGGAAAAATAGGATCGCGTCATTTGCTTCTCAACTTGAGTTTATTTTGTCGCACTGTGTTATCTATCTAAGGTGGGGGATAAAAATAACTAATTTGTTATAATGCCGCTTTGAATATATATGATAATAGGGAGCTACAAATTTCCTATCAATAACTCAATTTTGGATTGTTTGGCTTATTCGCCCCTTTTCGTTTTTGATGACGATATGTATGTATCTACAAATTTCCTTATAATAATATGAAACTAACAGTTTAAATTATGGGGAGACACTCCATGGCCCATTTGTTTACATAAGAGTCATCTACGCGAACTTTCTTCTAAAGATGAAAATATAGCTAAAATCAATATTTTCAAAGATATAAAACCATACCGAATTTCCACTTCGCTTAAGCGATAAAAGAAGAAGTTAATTATAGGGATCATACAGGTAATTTCGATCAGATGAATGTGCTCCACGTGATTAAAAATGTTGTGTAATTTTTTAACTTTCTGAGCTATTTGAAAAAAAACGTCGTAGTTAAATTTCAAGTTTAATTTTATTTATGTTTCGTAATTTAATTTAGCAACATATTTTTGTGAAACAGTCCGTTTTAGCCTTTTCACAAAGTGCATGCTACGAATTCGAAGCCATAATTGAAGACGTTAGCGATGTCCTAATTGTTTTGTATTATTATTTAATAAACTTAATGCTTGGTAAAAAAAATTGACAACGACTATATTAAATTGCTTCAATAAAAATTGTGTATACCTTTATCTGAAAAATTTACCAATTTGAAAGAATAGCATTATATAAAATTCTGCTAATCGTTGGTAAATATTAATCGATTTGCATTTCATGTAGCCAGTAGGAAAGGTTATTTAGGTTGGGTTTCAAATAACTTATAATACTATTGATGATGTAGTTATAAATAATGACAATATCATTAACATTCCACAAGTATCTAATTTCCCTTCACTTTTACAACATTAGTACACGCTGAAAAAAATCGGCTCTGTAGTATATTGTCCCAAACATATTCAGCTTGAAATATATATATTTTTAGGGTGCACTCCAAATATATAACATTTGACACATACAAATATTATATGTTTGGGAGGATGTTGTTCTAGACAAAACTATGTTTACATCCTCATATTTATACCCTACACCACACTGTGGTACAGGGTATTATAAGTTTGTTTCACGGCAGATGTTTGTAACACCTTAAAATAACACAGCTAGACCTTAAGTATACCGATCGACTCAGAATCACTAGCTGAGTCGATTTAACGATGTCCGTCCGTCCGTCTGACCATGTAAAGTTGTTCGTCGACTACAGGTCGCAATTTCAATCCGATCGTTCTGAAATTTTGCAGTTTACAGTATTTCGCGGCTGTTAAGAACGGTACTGAATTTGGTTGAAATCGGTTCAGATTTAGATATAGCTCCCATATATATCTTTCGTCCGATTTGGCCCTTTAATCATATAGAAGCTGTATTTTACATCCAATCGTTTTGAAATTTAGAACGGTAAAGTTTCTTGATCCATGAACCAACATTGCCGAATTTGAAGAAAATCGGTTAATATTTAGCTATAGCTCCCATATATATCTTTCGTCCGATTTGGCCCTTTAATCCTATAGAAGCTGTATTTTACATCCAATCATTTTGAAATTTAGAATGGTAGAGTTTCTTGATCTATGAACCAACACTACCGAATTTGAAGAAAATCGGTTAAGATTTAGCTATAGCTCCCATATATATGTTTCATCCGATTTGGCCCTTTAGTCCTGTAGAAGCTGTATTTTACATCCAATCATTTTGAAATTTAGAATGGTAGAGTTTCTTGATCTATGTATCAACACTACCAAATTTTAAGAAAATCGGTTAAGATTTAGCTATAGCTCCCATATACATGTTTCGTCCGATTTGGCCCTTTAGTCATGTAGAAGCTGTATTTTACATCCAATCATTTTGAAATTTAGAATGGTAGAGTTTCTTGATCCATGAACCAACACTGCCGAATTTGAAGAAAATCGGTTATGATTTAGCTATATTTATACCCTACACCACCCTGTGGTACAGGGTATTATTTAAGTATAAAATGTCCCAAAAGTAAATTTATGTAAAAAATGTATACATGAATCACAAAATTTATATATCAGAGTTATTCAATATTACGAGAGTGGTGTAGGGTATTATATAGTCGGCACCGCCCGACTTTAGCCTTTCCTTACTGGTTTTCATTTGCATATGTTATTTCCCAAACAAAAATCTATTTGCTTGAATATATCTATTCTTTAATTGTTTTAAGTTTTCAGCAATTGAAAGGTAATTTTTAGAAATTTTTAATGTTAGTAAAATTTCTTTATAATTGAAAATAATGACTGGGAATAGTTAGAAAATAAAAATAAGTGGTTTCAAATAGAAGTTAATGCTAAGTATGCCATTTTGAATAGGAAAGCATAATTCGAAAACATGGAAAAAATTAAAACTAAACTTCGAAAAATTCAGCAAAGTTTTGAAAATCTTTTTTTTAAATAAAATATATTTGGAAATATTCATAAACAATCATTTTATTTGTATTTAAACACATATTTTATTTGAGATAATTAGTTCGCAAATATATTTTATTCTAATATATTAACATATCGTCGGCTTAATGCTATTTTGGTCCATACGCCATTTTTGCGATTTTGGAGTTAGAAGTTGATAATATGGGTTTCACGGATGCTCTTTCAGAATCTGCAATAATTTTTTTCCTATCTCGTCTAGTTTTCGAGATATTGGTAGGGTAAATCGATTTAACTCTGATTTAAGAGAAATAATTTTTATATTTTTGTTCTATATCCCCATTTTTCTATCGCCTTATACTTTTTTACTCACTATTTTACGTTCTTTCGATCACAATATGTAAATTACTCTCCTTTCATACCGATCTTCTTTGTGGTCCATGTAATACAAATACGAAAAAATATTAAAATAAAAGTGGATATGGACCAAAATGCCATGTACAAAAATGGTTATAACTTGCTTATTTTTGAATGTAATGGCATAGAAATGCATGGGAATAATACAAATACTGTTGGGAACCGTATGGAATAAAAAGTGTGCAAATTGCGTTTTTCTCCGATCATACAAAATGGCGTATGGAACAAAATAGCATTAAGCCGACGATATGCATTCTAATAAATTTTATTGATTTTCAAATAAAATTTATTTGCTCGAAAATATATAATAATTAAAAATTTGTGTTCCAAGTATATTTTCGTTCGATTTAAACAAATCCAAAAATGCGATTTTGCCCCGTGTACGTTCTTTTCATCGATGATGCACTGTTTCCATCCTAATATGTTTTTATTTGGGACTATTATGTATTTCCGAAGGAAGATTTATTTGCATTTATGTATTCAGAAAATCTATCGGTACCTTAATTGTTTAAGTTTTTCAGCAATGCAAAGTTAATTTTTCAGAAATTTTTGAAACTTGTAAAAAACCAATAAAATGCGTGAAGGTTTGACAACAATTGATGACTTAGAATATTTAGAAACTAAAAATTAATGATTAAAAATAGAATTAAATGCTACATATGCCATTATTAAAGTATAATTCTATACCAAAATTAAAACTGAATTTCCAAAAATTTAAATATTTTCTAAATAAAATATATTTGGAAAAATTCCTAAACAATATTTTTTTTGTATTTAAATCCTGTTCTAATATATTAGAATATGCGCTCCAAATAAATTTGTATTTGTTCAGAAATACAAGGTTTTCCAATAAGAGTGATATGATTTCTTTGAAAAAAAAACACACTTATTGTTAAGGAAATTCAAAAGTTTTTTATTTAATGTGATGTACAATCGATACAATTAAGTTCTAAATAAAACGTCATTCAAATGGCCTCCACGACTTCTTCTGCAGGAACGAATTCGATGAACCCAATTTTCGAGCACTTTTTCCACTAAATCAAATCGTATATCATGAATGACACGTTCAATATTGACTTGTAAAGCTTGAAGAGAGTGTGGTGTATTTCGAAAGACCAATGACTTCGAATATCCCCACAAGAAATATTCTAATGGTGTTAAATCACAACTTATTGGAGGCCATTCAATATCACAATTTTTTGAAATAATCGAATCTCCAAACTTTTCTCACAACAATTCACTTGTTTCATTTGCTGTGTGGCACGTAGTCACAGTCGGTCAGTGGCAAAATGATAGCTCTTAACGAGAGCTAAAATATTGCTCATGGGTGTTAAGGTCGTAGGCCGACAGGAAAGTGTTTTTTTCGGATTTAAAAAAAATGGACTTAGCATCATTTTTAAATGTGAACAGAAAGTTTATTTAAATTATTATTGCAATAGCTCCTTAACGGTACGTCGGATCAGAAATCGGTCAATGGAAAAAAGATATCTCTTAGAGAGAGCTAAAATATTGCTCATGGGTGTCAAGGTCGAAGGCCGACTAGAAAGCGTTTTTTTTTTAATTTTCCAAAAATGGAATTATCGCACGAAAAGTTGCAATTGGAGACAGATTTTTTTAGTAATAAAACTGAATAATTTGTAAACATTGTTCTTGCGTATATCTATCCATGATGAAATTGTAAACACTACTGAAGACAATGAAAAACAAATGACAGATCATGACATATTACAAATGGTCGAAACGTCACTTCAAAATCATATCATCCTATTGGAAAACCCGGTATATTAGAATATTCCAATTCAAACATATAATATAAGGTGATTTTCCCCCGTGTATAATAAAAACTCTACAACCACATCAATTTGTGATTTTTTACCAATTGTGAAATCGTATGGAAAATATTTTAGTAGAACATTTGAAAAATTTAACGATTTTTTAAAAAACATCATTTCAAAAATATTGCTCCCCTTCGATTTTCTTCAAATTCAAGCAGAATATTCGTCGCACTCTCACAAATCCAAAACAGTAGTTATATTTTGTGGGCCTCAATATTTGCTAAATTTTTGGTCGTAGTACTAAGATTGGTCTGGTAATATTTGACGTTTTTCTTTGGTTTTTGTACGCAGTGTTGTTTAACCGTCGTCTACGAACTATAAATATGCTAACTCGATATGATACGATCGCTCCGATATAGTTTATATATATAGTATTGTTGTCATACATGGTCTAAATATGTATGTCAGATATGTTTGTATGTCAGCCTTATTATGTTATTTATTCTCAAATTTCTTTATCGTAATACACATTGAATTTAAAAAAAGAAATTTCAAATAAATTGCAGTTTTCTTGATTCTGGCGTATTTTGCAGACAAAAACATTTTAGCTGCCTCTACACCCAACAGGTACGCAATGGAGTGGTGTTAAAAATATTGAAAGGATGGCATCACGATTTTCTTGATAATTTAACTTTTAAGGGCAATATTCAAATGGCTTCAATAATCGATTTCTCAAATATTAAAGAGTTGCTTTAAGAATCACTTCCACAGGTAATTCCATCCCCTCAAAATAAAAAAAACTTGGCATGTATATACGATTTGGGAAAACCCATGTAGGTACGACGGCGGTCCCAAATTTAGCCGTCCTAACAAAAAAAAACACAACAAATTTGAGAAATAGTTTCTTTATTTCTCACCATAGTATCCTTTTAGCTCGATACACTTTTTCCAGCGATTTTCACAAAACAAACAATCGAAAATGTACTGAAAATTGGGTTGATCGGATGAGGTACTGCAGAGCCAGTCGTGGTAGTCATATGAACGATATTGTGTTCCATTATGAAATGACAAAGTTCAACCTTTCCAATAAAACCAGAAATTTTAAAAAATTATCAGTACTTTTTTATATCCGATTTAAATTGCCTAACCTGTATATTAAAAATTAAGAAATTTAAACGGAATAAGATTATATTATATATAATTATAATATAATTACACTGTGCTAGTCCAAAAATGTAACAGAAAGTGGCATTAGCCATTTTTCTATGTTAGCTCTTGTTTTCGCGATATTCGACCACAAAGTTTGTTGGGAAATCAGAGAGGTGACTTATCTCTTTGGTTATTTTGAAGTGGAAGACTTCGGAATATACGCTTCAGTCCAAAGATCGAAATAAAGAGAACATTTGGACAATTCTTTTTCTTAAAACAGTCGTCCACGCTTCTCACCCGCTTACCCATGAAAAAGTGCAATAAAATCTTATCATATGTTAAAAATCATACATTTCGTCGACATTTTTAGTAGGCATCGTTGAGAAAAATATTCCTTGCGAAGAAATACCATAAGTCCTTTCCCAACTTTTTTATGAGAATTAAGCAAATTTCGAGTTATTACATAATTTGTGTATTTTTCTGCTCATAGCATAAAATATTTGAAATAAAATTTTTTGACTTAAATTTTAGTAAATTATTTTTTCGTTAGTGTTAATGGAAATTTCAAAGGTAACCAACAAAACCTGCTAAATTGTGAAACCTGTTAATTATACCCTACACCACACTGTGGTACAGGGTATTATAAGTTTGTTTCACGGCAGATGTTTGTAACACCTGAAAATAACACAGCTAGACCCACCTTAAAGTATACCGATCGACTCAGAATCACTAGATGAGTCGATTTAACGATGTCTGTCCGTCCGTCTGTCCATGTAAAGTTGTTCGTCGACTACAGGTCGCAATTTCACTCCGATCGTTCTGAAATTTTGCAATTTAGAGTATTTCGCGGCTGTTAAGATCGCTATTGAATTTGGTTGAAATCGGTTCAGATTTAGATATAGCTCCCATATATATCTTTCGTCCGATTTGGCCCTTTAGTCCTATAGAAGCTGTATTTTACATCCGATCTTTTTGAAATTTAGAATGGTAGAGTTTCTTGATCCATGAACCAACATTGCCGAATTTGAAGAAAATCGGTTAAGATTTAGCTATAGCTCCCATATATATGTTTCGTCCGATTTGGCCCTTTAGTCCTATAGAAGCTGTATTTTACATCCGATCGTTTTGAAATTTTGAATGATAGAGTTTCTTCATCCATGAACCAACATTACCGAATTTGAAGAAAATCGGTTCAGATTTAGATATAGCTCCCATATATATCTTTCGTCCGATTTGGTCCTTTAGTCCCATAGAAGCTGTATTTTACATCCGATCGTTTTGAAATTTAGAATTGTAGAGTTTCTTGATCCATGAACCAACATTGCCGAATTTGAAGAAAATCGGTTAAGATTTAGCTATAGCTCCCATATATATGTTTCGTCCGATTTGGCCCTTTAGTCCTATAGAAGATGTATTTTACATCCGATCGTTTTGAAATTTAGAATGGTAGAGTTTCTTGATCCATGAACCAACATTGAAGAATTTGAAGAAAATCGGTTCAGATTTAGATATAGCTCCCATATATATCTATCGTCCGATTTGGTCCTTTAGTCTTATAGAAGCTGTATTTTACATCCGATCGTTTTGAAATTTAGAATGGTGGAGTTTCTTGATCCATGAACCAACATTGCCGAATTTGAAGAAAATCGGTTAAGACTTAGCTATAGCTCCCATATATATGTTTCGTCCGATTTCGCTCTTTAGTCCTGTAGAAGCTGTATTTTACATCCAATCGTTTTGAAATTTAGAATGGTAGAGTTTCTTGATCCATGAACCAACGCTACCGAATTTGAAGAAAATTGGTTAAGATTTAGCTATAGCTCCCATATATATGTTTCGTCCGATTTGGCTCTTCAATCGTTTTTATACCCTACACCACACTGTGGTACAGGGTATTATTTAAGTATAAAATGTCTCAAAAGTAAATTTATGTAAACAATTTATACATGAATTACAAAATTTATTTATCAGCGTTATTCAATATTATGAGAGTGGTGTAGGGTATTATATAGTCGGCACCGCCCGACTTTAGCCTTTTCTTTCTGGTTTTTCATAAATATGTTGAAAGGAGACTCATTGCAATTTTTCGCGAGGAACATTTTTCTCAAAGACACAAACCAAAAATGTCCATGATTTGAATGACGTTTGACATATGGTAAGATTTGATTGCACTTTTCGGGGGTAAAGTGGTGAGAAGCGTGGTTGACTATTTTGAGAGAAATAATACTCGAAGGGTTCCCTTTATTTCGTTCTTTGGACTGAAGCGCGTTTTCGGAAGTCTTACACTTCAAAATCACCTCCGAGATAACTAACCTCTACGATTTTTTTGCAAACTTTGTGGTCGAATATCGCGAAAACAATAGCTAACCTAGAAAAACGGCTAGCTCCATTGGATTCAGCAAGGTCGAAATAGGTATATCCATATGGTCTCCTTTCTGTTACATTTTTAAAGTGTCCATTTCGAGCACAGTGTTATTATCCTCTATCCGTAAGGGTCACAAACTAAGTTTACATTTATTTGAAGAGCGAAGGGCCAAGCCTTCCATTTGATGTTATATTTGTAGTAATCGGACAAAACGTTTTAATGTACATATGTATCTAATACAATATCTTATGGAAATGGAAACAAATAATGGTAGTCAGATGTACAAATTTTTAGAAGAATCGAAAGGGAGGGTTTGAAATTACATAGCCATATATTTAAAAATATAGGATTTTCCAAAAAGAGGTATTATTTTGGTATTCAAAGAAAAATGCAATTTTTTGAGATAAATTATCGGATGTTTATTTCATAATTAAGAGGAAGGTATGCCGTTCATAATGAAAAACATCATCAGCCAAATGGCCACCACGACCACGCTTACAGGAAAGTGGCTGCCCTGTGTCCTCGATAGCCTCACGAATTCTATCTTTGAGGTTTGGAATCGACGCTGTGCTGTTGGCGTAGACCTTATCTTTCACATGGCCCCAAACGAAGAAATCGAAGGGTGTTAAATCACAAGATCACGGTGGCCAATTGTGATCACCACTTCGAGAGATAACACGGTCCGGAAACATTTCCCGTAACAGAGCAATGGTTTCGTTGCTTGTGTGGTACGTAGCGCCGTCTTGATGTAAGTAAACGTTGTCCAGATCAATACTATCCAACTGCGACCATAAAAAATCATTAATCATCTCTCGATAGCGCAATCCATTCACCGTAACTGTTGATCCACCCTCATTTTCGAAAAAGTAAGGTCCAATGAGCCCGCCGGACCATAAACCGCACCAAACAGTCACGCGTTGAGGATGGAGATGCTTCTCAACAATATCTCTTGGGTTTTCCGAGCCCCAGATGCAACAATTTTGCTTGTTGACGTAGCCACCGAGGTGGAAATGGACCTTATCAGTCAAGATGATTTTTCGATGATTTTCGATTTTTCGAATTTTAATAATTTCAATGCGTTGTTGAATCGTGTATCATTCCATTTTTAGTAATGGCGTAGCTTCTACTTGTCAAATGCCAAAAAATAAAAGCTTCCAAGGTGAAAGCTACCGAAACACCGGGTGATTCAAAATAACACCTCTTGTTGGAAAACCCTATATTTTGCAAAATCTAAGTTTAGCTGTAAATTCACTTTTACCCGACGCTGTAAGACGCGTCAATTGTTAAGCAGTCCATGTGCGACAACATGTGCTACACTTCTGGCGGACGAAATCAGATGCTCAAGTTTGACGATGCATACGAGTGTGTATGCGTGTATTACGAATGTATGTTTGTTTATTGCGCCATCTTCATTAACATACTCACCTGAGTTAGTCCTAGACATAATTCGGTTATGCAAATCGATATCGGAGAGCAGCATCAGCAGCAGGAAATGGGGATTTTTGATAAACCCAAGCAAATGTGTTTATACTTCACTCACCACATCTCATCTTAAGTACGCATGAAGTGTTGTTGGTGGTCATTTTGAAATCTCCCATTTTGATATCATAAAGTAGACATTAGGTTAAATGTGGATAATTTCGAAATTAGACAATAATGCTTCGCCTTAAGATTTGTGTGTAGATTAATCCACAAGAGCAATAATATGTACGGTGAATTTGAAATTACAATTTCATAATTGTTCTTATCAATATTTGCTATAGAATTTCATATTACATTATAGAATTCCATTGACCGATTGGAAATCTTCTGAAAAGTGAATAAACCTTTCAACTAAACGGTTGCATACAATCGTCTATAATATGCCTTCCAGCTAAAATATTTGAGAAATTATGTTTGTAATACTGAAAGTTAATAAGATTAAAATAGTCCACCAAAATGTGAGACAAAGTAATCATATTGCAATTAATGTTTTTAATTGATAATTTTTGTATAGGGGTACCAGAAGGGGTTTAGCAAATACGCCTATTTTTCGCTGAACAGTAGATAACTTAAATACATTGCATTAACGTTATGAGCTATTAAATTTTTGTGTTATTTCGCCATTTTGTTTTCAACAAAATAACGACATGATAACGACAGTGTTTCACAGGGCGATAGGAACTTTTAAAGCGTTAAACAATGTATTTTTGTTTCTTGAAAAATTTAATTATAATGGAGTTTTCTCAAAAATGCAATACAGTCTAAACATGGGTGATTCATTGTGAGGTTTGATTTGATTTGATAATGTAAAATAAAACACATAAATTTGAAAGTGAACTTAAAATGTTTATTATCGGTTAAAACAACAATTTATGGCATTTAATATTTCAAAATGATATCATGTATGTAAATGTTGGCCATGACTATGTCTGAGGTGGTTCATTCGGAAGGTTCAGGGCGACTCGTTCGTGCACAGCGATTGGTATCTCATGAATTACACGAGTCATATTGGCTTCCAAAGCGTCAATCGTAGCTGGCTTATATCTGAAGACCTCAGACTTTACATATCCCCAGAGATAATAGCCCAAAGGTGTGATATCGCTGTGGCAAATTTACTTTAGCAAAATGTATGGCTCATCTTGTTGAAAAAAGAGCTTACCGAGACCATGAGCTTAATTTTTAGGAGGCACATAGTCCGTTAATATTTAGACGGTAACATTTGTATTTTCCTCATTTTAGAAGAAATATGGACCAATAATTCCAACAGCCATAAACCACCGTTGTTTTTAATGTATTTGGGTTTCTCATCAGCCCGATTACGGCAATTTTTTATTAACGAATCCATTGGGTGAGAAATGTACTTCATTACGGAACAAAATTTTGCGATAAATCACAGATTTTCGTGTGGAACAATTTGGAGACGTTGTTGTGGTTTGAGTCTTTCCATGATGACTTGCCAAACAATACTGAACAAAAATGACAAAGCAGTTTGATATGAGTCACGCGAGATCTGTAAAAAAGCATGTTGAAAATCAAACCTCACGATGAATCACCCGTTACTATGTGTATAATTTCAGACGATTCGAATAAGTAGTATAGAAGTTATTGGATAATCAGTATTTCTCTAAACTTTAACCCTTTGTGGGGGAGGTTCTAGAAGGAGTGGACCAATATGGCCCATCTTCGAACTTCGCCTGAGATAGAACTTCGCCCAAAATATTACCTCATACCAAATGTGAACTCAATCGGAGAGTTATCGTGCGCCCCAGCCAGCAGACGGGCGGACAGAATTTGATATTGAAAACGGATTTCCACCGAACATATGTGGGGTCTTAGGCTTCTTCGATCTGTTACACTTGTGGTCCGAAGCAAATAATATATAACCTTATAAGTTGAGGGTATAAAATTTACAAGCTGTATTTAAAATAATTCGCTACTTTCTCTATCAATGAATTTTTTGTTAGACGTTAAGTCCATTTTTACATTTTCAAGAGGTAAAATCTCCATACAAATTTCCAATTAAAATAAAACATCCATCCATCCATTTTTTTGAGTTGACATTTTCTACAATTGGCGGAATGACACTTTTATTGTAATATTTACCGAAGTTGCATTTTATGAAATTTTTTTCGATGTTGAATTTTCCTGAAAATGTTTGTCGAAATAAATTTTTCCTAAAAAATTTGTCTTTTTTCTAGATTCGTTGACATTTAATTTTACTAGAAAATTGATTGAAATTGAATTTCCTTAGAAAATTACATAAATTTTTTTCTTACAAAAATTTATCGAAATTCTAGAAATACGAATACTCTAAGAAAAATCCTTGAAATTTCTCTACAAAATGTATTTTTTCTAAAAAAAATTCTTCATATTTACTTTTGTAGAAAATTCAATCAAAATTTAATTTTTTTAGAACATTTTTTTGAAAAATAATTTTCTACAGAATTTTGTTTAAATTGTTTTTTCTTCGAAATTGGATCACACTCCTTAATCCAGCCATGACCTTTAATCCGTGTTAATCTAGCTTTTCTCAGGGCATCGAACTTAAATCAGGTCAGTAGTCTTTAATCCGTTCATCTACCCTTAATCTGGGGTAAAACATTAGATTGAATCTCGATAACTGGATTAAAGGTCGACGGCAGAATTAACGGTCACTGCTCGATTTAAAGATCTATGGACGGATTACAGGTCGATAAGCGGATTAAAGGTCGACACCCTAGATGACAACGGGCACTCACGCTTACAAGCACATTTAAAAAACTGAAAAACAGAAACTTGCTTTTAAATTAAGACATTGATACATTGCCAAAATACTTAAATTCAAATTAATGTTTGCTTCGGAAATATTAGTTCCAAATATAAAAAATATTAGGATTATTATTATTTGTTTAGAACAATATCCTCCCAAACATATTATATTTGTAATTGTCAAATATTACATATTTGGAGTGTATCCGAAACATATGCATATTTCAAGCAGAAAATGTTAGGGACAATATACTTCAGGATCGATTTTTTTTTCAGCAACAAAATTGCGATACTTCGGGTTTAACACTTTACCAGATCAGAGGCTTATGTGTATGTCCATGGGCATGAGATGTTAAAACATCTCTTCTCCTACCCTAACCTATCCCAGGTTAACACATCACAGAAGTGACGTAAGACCCTAAATACATTTAGTGGAATTCTTTTTCAGGAGAAAATTAAGTGGTAAATTATATTTACTAATCAGTTTGTTACTCACGCTTTGATTTGTATAATTTTCTAAATAATATAATCTGATTCATTTATAAGAATTACATACAAAATAACTAGCTACACGGTGCAAAATCGACTTTTTGATATGTTTGAATCGAGAGAAAATAAATACATTTGGAACCAGGGCTGTGGAGTCGAGCCAAAACTACTCGAATTTTAACATCATTCGGCTCCGACTCCAGCTCCGACTACGGCAGTTTCATAACATACATTTCTGAAATTATATTTCTACTAAGACATAAGTTCACGTTATTGAAAATAAGATACACGCTGAAAAAAATCGCTTATGTAGTATATTGTCCTAAACATATTCGGCTTGAAACATATATATATTTAGGGTACACTCTAAACATATAATATTTGGTACACACAAACATTTTGTATTTGGGAAGCTGTGGTTCTAAACAATTATTTGTTTACATCCCAATGCGACTGTTATTTCCGAAACCAATATTTATTTGCATTTAAGTATTCATAAAATACATAAATTGTGTTAAATTTTTCAGTAGTTGTTAAATTTTTAGAAATTTTTAATGTTCGTAAAAATAATAAATAATAATAATTTAAATCCGAAATAATAATTTTATTTGTATTTAAACACATATTTTATTTGAGAAAATTAGTTTGCAAATATAATTTGTTGTAATATATTAATATATGCTTTCCAAATATATTTTATTGATTTTCAAATAAAATTCATTTGCTAAGAAATATATAATATTTAAAAATTAGTGTTTCAAATATATTTTCTTTCGATTCAAACATATCAAAAAATGCGATTTTGCCCCGTGTATAGTTCTGTTAAAAAAAAACACAAAATCAATACCAGTATTTAAATAAAATAGTATTATTTATTTATCGACGTTTGACTTGTAAGTTGCAAATAATATGAAAATTCTTTCAACATGGAATCATGATGAAATGTTCATAAAACACTGTTTTAATATACCGCAAATTATGCTCGCTTCAGGCAAACAGTTTATCCGTTAGTTATTATACCCTACAGCACACTATGGTACAGGGGATTATAAATTATTTGTTTGGCAGATTTCTAAAAAATACTACAGCCAGACACATATAGACACAATACACCGTTCTACTCAGAATCACTAGCTGTCCGTCTGCACGCTGAAAATCGCTTCTGTAGTATATTGTTCCAAACATATTCTGCTGGAAACATACATATGTTTAGGGTACACTCCAAATATATAATATTTGACACTCACAAATATTATATGTTTGTGAGGATGTTGTTCTAAACAAAATTTATTTTTATCCTAATATTTTTTTATTTGGAAATAATATTTCTAGAACAATGATTAATTTATATTTCAGTATTTTGGCAATGTAGCGATGCCTTAATTTAAAGGAAAGTTTTCAGTTTTTATACCCTACACCACACTGTGGTACAGGGTATTATAACTTTGTGCATTTGTTTGTAACACCCAAAAGGAGAAGAAATAGACCCATCGTTTATTATACCGATCGACTTAGAATCACTTTCTGAGTTGATTTAGCTATGTCCGTCTGTCCGTCTGTCTGTCTGTCTGTCTGTCTGTCTGTCTGTCCGTCTGTCTGTCTGTCTGTCTGTCCGTCTGTGCATGTATTCTTGTAATCAAAGTACAGGTCGCAATTATGGTCCGATCTCGACGAAACTTTACACACATCTTTTTTTTGGCCCAAGGACGATCCCTATTGAATTTGGTTAAAATCGGTTCAGATTTAGATATAGCCCCCATATATATGTTAGCCCCGATTTGACATGTAAGCGCTGTAAAAACTTTATTTTATATCCGATCAGTATGAAATTCGGCAGAAAGAGGTTTCTTATTATATGGATGAACACTATTTAATTTGGAAGAAATCGGTTCAGATTTAGATATAGCCCCCATATATATGTTACCCCCGATTTGACCTGTAAGCGCTGTAAAAACTGTGTTTTATATCCGATCAGTGCGAAATTCGGCAGAAAGAGGTTTCTTATTACATGAAGGAATACTGCCAAATTTGGAGAAAATCGGTTCAGTTTTAGATATAGCTCCCATATATATGTTACCCCCGATTTGACATGTAAGCGCTGTAGAGACTGTATTTTATATCCGATCAGAAGGAGGTCTTTTTACATGAATAAGTATTCAGGGAAGATCGGTTCAGATTTACATTAAAGCTCCATATATATGTTCCTCCTGATTTGGTATCAAACCGCTATAGAAGTTGTATTTTACTTCCCATCATTAAAATTTTCCAGAAAGATGTTTCTCATTTTAGGAACGAATATTGCTTAATTTAGCGATTATCGTTTCAGAATTAGAATACGTTTCTACCCATTTACCAATTATTCCAAATTATTATGGCAATGACCCTTATCGCATTGTTAGGGGGGTGTAGGGTATTATATAGTCGGCCCCGCCCGACTTTCTGCCTTTCCTTACTGGTTTAGAAATGTTTATTAGTTTTCGTGTGGCTAATTGGTCACTTAAATAAAAAGACAATGGTCTATTTTATTTGTTTTATTAATTTTTATTTATGTATTTATATTCCGATATTTCGACCAACATCGCTGGTCATCTTCGGGGAGCTATCGCAATAAAAACACAAACATGTATTAATATACTTTTAACATTACATTAAACAACAAATTGACATACATTATTTCAATAATATTTAATTGTACATATATTGTCCCACAAGCACTGTGCCTGCCATACAAAATTAAATGTAATGGCGATGAGTCTAACGTATGCCGAAAGGTATACGTTGGTACTACCAAATCAAAACTAAAAACAAGATTATCTTCACACAGGTCGGGACAGAAATCCCTTGACAAACCAATTGAACAGAAAACTGCATTGGCAGCCCACTGTTCAATCACAGGTCACAAACCAAACTTTAACGACGTCGATGTGTTAGTAGAAGAGAAAAATTATGGACGAAGACTGACGTTAGAAATGCTACATATTATTGACGTTGCAGCGGACAAGAGACTGAACTACAAGAGAGACACCGATGGATGCGCCAATATTTATCGGCACCTAATTGACAAGCATAAACGAAGACTTAAACAGTAGCGATCTTCAACTTTGCAGGCACAGTGCTTGTGGGACAATATATGTACAATTAAATATTATTGAAATAAAGTATGTCAATTTGTTGTTTAATGTAATGTTAAAAGTATATTAATACATGTTTGTGTTTTTATTGCGATAGCTCCCCGAAGATGACCAGCGATGTTGGTCGAAATATCGGAATATAAATACATAAATAAAAATTAATAAAACAAATAAAATAGACCATTGTCTTTTTATTTAAGTGACCAATTAGCCACACGAACACTAATAAACAAACCCAACAACGGTCAACAATATATCTAAAGTTTTTTAGAAATTTTATATGTTTGAAAAATTTAAATCGTATAATTTTGGATTACGACAAATAGCATTGATGGATTAACAATTGGACTATTTATAAATTAAAAACTAGTGCTGTAAAACAAAAGAAAATGCTGCTTACGACATTTTTACCTATAAAGTATAGCATAAAATCGAGGGAAAAATAAAATTAAAAATTGCCAAAGTCAACAAAGTTTTAAATTTTTTTTTAATATAATGTATTTGGATAAATTCTTAAACAATATCATTGTTTGTTTGTAAACACACACTTTATTTGTGACAGTAAGTTCGCAAATATATTTTGTTGTAATATATTCATGTATGCGTTCCAAACAAAATTTCTTGATTTTCAAATAAAATATTTATTTATTTATTTATTTATTTATATGAATTACAATACAAAGTAAATTTATATTCTAATTTAAGGTCCAGGGAAAGGCCGGGTTACAAAGACCATATGGCTAAATTTTGCAGCGACAGACCAGAGCCTCTGGTGGGAATCGAACCCACGACCCCCAAACTCATAGGCGAGTACGCTACCAACTCGCCTACTGGGGCGCTCCAAATAAAATATATTTGTTTAAAAATATATAATATTTAAAAATTTTGGTTTCAAGTATATTTTCTCTGAATTCAAACATATCAAAATTGTCGATTTTCTTCCGTGTGTTCATCTTAAGTTGTTCGTTAAATACAGGTCACTACGAACCTACTAAAATAAAGCAATAAGAACTCTTTCTCACTAGGGAGGAAACCTTTTGGAATTGCTAAAAATCGGTTCAGATCGATATTGCCCCCCGATATAAATGTTTCTTTAATTTGGCCTTGTAACGCTATGGAATTTCACATTCAATCATTTTAATATGTTCACATTCAATCATTTTAATATGTAGTAGGATAGAATTTATTTATCCAAGAACGTGAATTGTCGAATTTTAATTTTTTTTAAATTAAGATTTATAAGGTAATTATCTCATTTTTATGTATATTTACTATATCTGAACTTATTCTGCTCTAACAAGGTGTTGTACGGTATCTTATAGTTGGCTTCGCCCGGCCTTTCCTTACTTGTTATGTACTCGCTTAGGAATAGTGAATAGTCTTAAAAAATACTTATTTTGTTAGCTAAATATAATCAGAGTTTTTCTAAAATTGCTTTACATAAAAACTCGGTTAACTTTATAGATATTTTTGCCATACAAAAATATTTGGTTAAAACCTTCGAATATTTTATCCTTTTTTTGTACCAAAATTGTTTTCAAAAAAATTGTTGAGTGCAAAATTCTATCACACAATTGTACATTTTGAACAATCCATCTCGAAGTCGGAGTCGACCATAATTTTTCGACTCCGACTCCGGGCAAATTTCCCCGACTCCTAGACTCCGACTCCACAGCCCTGTTTGGAGCACACATTTTTAAATATAAAACCAGTAAGGAAAGGCAGAAAGTCGGGCGGAGCCGACTATATAATACCCTACACCTCCCTAACAATGTGATAAGGGTCATTGCGATAATAATTTGGAATAATTGGTAAATGGGTAGGAACATATTATCTAATTCTGAACCGATAATCGCTAAATTAAGCAATATTCGTTCCTAAATTGAGAAACATATTTCTGGAAAATTTTAATGATCGGAAGTAAAGTACAACTTCTACAGCGCTTTGATACCAAATCAGGAGGAACATATATACGGATGTTATATATAAATCTGAACCGATTTTCCTTGAATACTCATTCATGTAAAAAGACATCTTTCTGTCGAATTTCGTACTGATGGGATATAAAATACAGTCTCTACAGCGCTTACATGTCAAATCGGGGGTAACATATATATGGGGGCTATATATAAATTTGAACCGATTTTCTCCGAATTTGGCAGTATTTCTTCATGTAGAAGGAAACCTCATTTTGCAGAAGTTCGCACTGATCGGATATAAAATAGCAAATTTTCAGCGCTTACATGTCAAATCGGGGGTGCCGTTTATATGGGGGCTATATCTAAATCTGAACCGATTTCTTCCAAATTTAACAGTGTTTATTCAAATAATAGGAAACCTCTTTCTGCCGAATTTCAGACTGATCGGATATAAAATAAAGTTTTTACAGCGCTTACATGTCAAATCTTGGGTAACATATATATGGTGGATATATCTAAATCTGAACCGATTTTAACCAAATTCAATAGGGATAGTCCTTGGGCCAAATAAAATAAATGTGTAAAGTTTCGTCGAGATCGGACCATAATTGCGACCTGTACTTTGATTACAAGAATACATGCACAGACAGACGGACAGACAGACAGACGGACATAGCTAAATCAACTCAGAAAGTGATTCTAAGTCGATCGGTATAATAAACAATGGGTCTATTTCTTCTCCTTTTGGGTGTTACAAACAAATGCACAAAGTTATAATACCCTGTACCACAGTGTGGTGTAGGGTATAAATATTTACTTTAAATATAACATTTTATTTGAGAATCAATAAAATTTATTTGGAACGCGTAATTAATATATTAAAACAAAATATATTTGCAAACTAATTTTCTCAAATAAAATATGTGTTTATTTATAAGCTAAATTATTGTTTAGGAATTTCTACAAATATATTCTTTTTAAATAGGATTTTCAAAATGTTGAGTTTGTTGTCACTATTATAAAGGAAATTTACAAACATTTAAAAATTCCAAAAATATACCGTTGAATTACTGAATAACATAAAACTTGTATTAAAATTATTTTCTGAATATTTTCTGAATACTCAAAAGTAAAAAAAAATTGTTTCGTAGAAAGTAAAAAATATTAGGTCAAAAACAAGGATTTGTGTAGAACAACATCTTCCCAAATATATAATTTTTGTGTGTGCCAAATATTATATATTTAGAGTGTACCCTAAACATTTGTATATTTCAAGCAGAATATTGGGATAATGTACTACAGAAGCATTTTTTTCAGAGTGCATGCGTACGTGCGGTACCAAAAATCTGTGGTTTTCTGGAATAACTGCACGTCTCAAAACATCAAAATGTTCAGGAGAGCCAAAATATTTACTTTTTCTGTCGCAGTACATTTTATACTTAATGTGCATAGTTGAGTTTTGTAAAAGTAAGCAAAAATTTTTTCAAACATATGAGTGTAATATATGGATCGATAGATAAATGATTACCTGAATACATTTATGCCAAAATCCCTAAATCGAAAATTACTGACGTATGTTTTTATTTTAGAAAATCACAGAAATATCATGAAACCTTTATATGTTTGCTATTCCTTAAGTTCAGTTGCGGCAACAAAGTATGATTGGTCGTGAAGTAGATTGATTCGTATATTACCCTATCGAATGGTGTAGTGATGGATTTACATAAAAAAGCCCTCCATAAGTGAACTAATAACCATTCACGCCGTAAACACCAAATGTCCTATATGAAGAGCGAGACACACGCTATTATTTCCCATATGTATTCCTTTTTACATCGACTATCTGCTCGTTTCGATGTCGGTGAAAGAAAGTCTTCCGAACCAGCGGCAGTTCACTTTAGTTGCCAGAGATGCTGGAGTTTGTGCTGCTGCTGCTGTATTTAACAACTTAAACGTCTGTCATGAATTGATGGCAATTTGCAATTGTTAATGACACGTCTCGTTCGACATTTCTGCACTCCTACAGACACATCATGTTAGGGCCGCAGTGTCTCCTTTGACTTAACCCTGTGACACTGAGAACACATTCAATAGGATCAGAAGAGAGTCTATTTATTGTATCAATATAAATATTGGACTTTAGATATTTATGTTGTTATAGTTTTTTGTGGAAATAAAATTTTTAAACCTGAATTGGATAGTAAACATCTGAAAGCGTATAACAAATGGAGTAAAATTTCATCTTTAGATGAAATGATCAGGTTTCCTTTTTTAAAGACCTGAAAGTTTTCAAATATCAAATTAACGTGTTTTTAATTGTCTTACGTCATCCCAATCAAAAATAACGGCCCTTAATTTTGAATTTTCCTGTCTTTTTACCAAAAAAGCATTCACATTAACAGTTCATAACTAAAATATCAGTGTATACAAACACATACTTTAAATTTTGTACATTTGTACATTTTATACATAATGAAGTCGTATGGCGGGGCAACCCCACTTATCCGATATCTTCCATATCTTATTGGGTCATACGAAGTGTTGTCAAATGCGGCATCGTAAATATATAGCCATGGCGGGGCCACAACCACTGGCTCCATACCAACCATATTTGGAACTGTCACGAAGAATGCCTCCAATTCAATTTGTAAACATTTTGAGCAAATTTTAGAAAAAAATTGTGGGATCCATTTACAAATTAAACCAGTAAGGAAAGACAGAAAGTCGGACGGGGCCGACTATATAATACCCTACACCTACCTACCAATGCGAAAATGGGCATTGCGATAAGGATTTGGCAGTGTTCATACATGTAATAAGCAAACTCTCTCTGCCGATTTTCGTACTGATCGGATATAAAACATGATTTCTACAGCGCTTAAATGTTAAATCGGTGAAACATATATATGGGGGCTATATCTAAATCTGAACCGATTTTCCCCGAATTTGGCAGTGTTCATACATGTAATAAGAAAACTCTCTCTGTTAAATTTCGTACGGATCGGATATAAAACACGATTTCTACAGCGCTTAAATGTTAAATCGGGTGAAACATATATATGGTGGCTATATCTAAATCTGAACCGATTTTCCCCGAATTTAGCAGTGTTTATTCATGTAATAAGAGAACTCTCTCTGTTAAATTTCGTACTGATCGGATATAAAACACGATTTCTACAGCGCTTAAATGTTAAATCGGGTGAAACATATATATGGTGGCTATATCTAAATCTGAACCGATTTTCCCCGAATTTAGCAGTGTTTATTCATGTAATAAGAGAACTCTCTCTGTTAAATTTCGTACGGATCGGATATAAAACACGATTTCTACAGCGCTTAAATGTTAAATCGGGTGAAACATATATATGGTGGCTATATCTAAATCTGAACCGATTTTCCCCGAATTTGGCAGTGTTTATTCATGTAATAAGAGAACTCTCTCTGTTAAATTTCGTACTGATCGGATATAAAACACGATTTCTACAGCGCCTAAATGTTAAATCGGGTGAAACATATATATGGTGGCTATATCTAAATCTGAACCGATTTTCCCCGAATTTGGCAGTGTTTATTCATGTAATAAGAGAACTCTCTCTGTTAAATTTCGTACTCATCGGATATAAAACAAGATTTCTACAGCGCTTAAATGTTAAATCGGGTGAAACATATATATGGTGGCTATATCTAAATCTGAACCGATTTTCCCCGAATTTGGCAGTGTTTATTCATGTAATAAGAGAACTCTCTCTGCCAAATTTCGTACTGATCTGATTTCAAATACAGTTCCGACAGCGCTTACATGCCAAATCGGGTGAAACATATATATGGGGGGCTATATCTAAATCTGATCGGATTTTCTCCGAATTTGGTAGTGTTCATTCACGTAATAATAAAACTCTTTCTGCCGAATTTCATAAAGATCGGATGTAAAATGTGGTTTCTACGGCGCTTGCATGTCAAATCGGGTGAAACATATATATGGGGACTATATCCAAATATGAACCGATTTTAACCAATTTCAATAGGGATCGTCCTTGGGCCAAAAAAGAGCACTATGCTAAATTTCATCACAATCGGACCATAAATACGACCTGCACTTTGATTACAAAAATACATGGACAGACGGACAGACAGACGGACAGACAGACAGACGGCTAAATCGACACAGAAGGTGATTCTGAGTCGATCGATATAATAAACAATGGGTCTATCTCTTCTCCTTTTAGGTGTTACAAACAAATGCACAAAGTCATAATACCCTGTACCACAGTGTGGTGTAGGATATACTACGTACGTACTTGTTCACTCTCATTCATTTCAGGTAGGTAGTTCACAATGTCTTTTTTATTCAACCATGTCACTTCGTTCTCTCTTCTCAGCTGTTATGTGTTGTTTCCATTTTTATGCCATTTTTTCGTAAACAATTCTGTAATTTAGAGAAGCGTGGCAACAACATTAATAAAATGTTTTACGAATTCTTTTCTTGAGAACATTCTATATGTAGTTTACTTTAAGATAAATATAAATATGTTATACCTTCTTTTTTTATTTTCCTCTATATTTCCAAAATACTAGATGTACCTCTTCGCAATGAAGTACAATAATTACCTATTTTTTGAAAATATAAACTGATAAGGACATAATAGGCATAGCAAATTTTTTTGACAATTCAGCAAAGTTGATGTGAGAGTAATCGGTTTAAATTCTGCCCTGATATTAACGAAATGCTAGGAAAGAGTCCGGAAAAAAAATAAAAAAATCAATTTTTAAATTCTAACACTTAACGCCAAAAATATTTAAAAAATGAATGATTTTGTAGTTTTTGACATCACAAATCGAAAGTTTAGAATAGTTAATACCAATTTTTTTCATAAAAGCCGCAAGCGCGCAAAACCTTATCACACATAAAAATAGTAAAAATTTCAATATTCCAGCTTTGCGATTGGAGAAAATGTGGTTTACATTTGATCCCTTCTTTCTTCGAGAACATTTTCTAGGAATACAAATAATACGATGAATATAAATATGTCATACTTTTTTAAATAACTTCTTCTATAATTCCAAAATACGACGAAAAGCAAGAAACATGAAAATTGAGTTTTTGGTGGATTTCGATACACTGCATCAAAATAATTTTCATAACTTTTTCATAAAGTTCTCTAGTACCTCTTCTACACTGGGCAAAATCGCCTTTTTTGATATGTTTGAATCGAAAGTAAATATATTTGGAACACAAATTTTTAAATATTATATATTTCCTAGCAAATAAATTTTAATTGAAAATCAATAAAACCTATTTAGAAAGCATATATTAATATATTACAACAAAAATATTTGCAAACTAATTTTCTCAACGGAATTTTTCCAAATGTATTTTGTTTAAATAACTTTTGAAAACGTTGCAGATTTTTCGAGTTTAATTTTTGTTACTGTTTGATTGATTTCGAGTTATACGTACGTATGTTCAAAAATATCGCGAAAAAATATTTTGTATTTTTTCAAAAAGTATTTATTTATTCATGAATATCTATGTTGTCCCCTTCAAAGTAATTCCCCTCGGATATAATACACTTCTGCCAACGTTTTTTCAAATCCTCGAAGCACTTCAAATAATAATTTTTTGTGATCTGGTTCAACTCCTCCTTCAGTGCCGTCTTTATCTCCTCAATCATGGCGTAGCGTCGTCCTTTCATGGTCCTTTTCAGTTTTGGGAACAAAAAATGGTCACAGGGGGCTAGGTCAGGGGAATATGGTGGCTGCGGCACCATAACTGTGTTGTTTTTGGTCAAATATTCGCGCACAAGCAACGATGTGTGGTGCAAATGCCATTTTTTGTTCTTCCACAAATCCGGGCATTTTTGGCGAATTGCTTCGCGCAATTTGCGCATAACTTGCAGATAATATTCTTTATTGACCGTACTACCCTGTGGCAAGAACTCATAATGCACCACGCCCCTGCAATCAAAGAAAACTGTGAGCAAAACCTTTACGTTCGACCGAACTTGCTGCGCTTTTTTCGGTCGTGGTTCATGCGGCAGCTTCCATTGGGATGATTGAGCTTTAGTTTCCACGTCGTAACAATAAACCCATGATTCCTATCCAGTTATGACCCTCTTGAGCAAATTTGGGTCGTCACGGAACGGGTTCAACATCTCCTGAGCAATGTTAACGCGATGCTGTTTTTGGTCCAAATTGAGCAATTTGGGCATCATTGGTTAAAATCGAATGGCACGAGCTAATCGATATGTTTAGATCCTCAGCAACTTCTCTAATGGTAATTCGTCGATTGGCCAATATTATTTTATTCACTTTATCATTGTTTTCGTCTGTTGTTGACGTGCTCGGGCGTCCGGCAAGCTGTTCGTCCTTCGCATCTTCTCGGCCCTCTAAGAACATTTTGTACCACCGATAAACGTTTCTTTGGTCCAATGTAGCTTCATATATGCCACATAATATGCCACAGTCAACATTCGGAATGCGTCAGCGCACTTTATTTTGTTTTTCACACAAAATTTGATGAAGATTCTTTGATCCATTTTCTGAAATAGATAAAAATCGAAGACAAGTTAAAACACATCCAAGCACAACCGCTGTCAAAAATTAACTAAACATTCAAAATGGCCGACCTTGCCAATGGCCGAATTTGACGAACTAAATGTACTGAAAATCATAAAAATTGTGTTAAAACTAAGGTATTGATATATTTTCTGAATACTTCAATGCAAATAAATGTTTTGTTTCGTAAATAATAGCCCTAATAAAAAATAATTGTTTAAAACAACATCTTCCCAAATAATTAATATTTGCGTGTAGCGAATATAATATACATATTTCGAATGTAGCCTAAACATGTATATTTCAAGCATAATATGTTTGGGACAATATACTACAGAAGCAATTTTTTTCAGCGTGTAAACACAATCATGCCAAGTTTTGTCGCAATCGGTTGTCTGGTTAAGAAACGGCCGAATTATTTCCTTTTTTATACCCTCCACCATAGGATGGGGGGGTATATTCATTATACCCTACACCACACTGTGGTACAGGGTATTATAAGTTTGTTTCACGGCAGATGTTTGTAACACCTGAAAATAACACAGCTAGACCCACCTTAAAGTATACCGATCGACTCAGAATCACTAGCTGAGTCGATTTAAGCATGTCTGTCCGTCCGTCCGTCCGTCTGTCCATGTAAAGTTGTTCGTCGACTACAGGTCGCAATTTCACTCCGATCGTTCTGAAATTTTGCAGTTTAGAGTATTTCGCAGCTGTTAAGTTCGCTATTGAATTTGGTTGAAATCGGTTCAGATTTAGATATAGCTCCAATATATATCTTTCGTCCGATTTGGCCCTTTAGTCCTATAGAAGCTGTATTTTACATCCAATCGTTCTGAAATTTAGAATGGTAGAGTTTCTTGATCCATGAACCAACATTGCCGAATTTGAAGAAAATCAGTTAAGATTTAGCTATAGCTCCCATATGTATGTTTCGTCCGATTTTGCTCCTTAGTCCTGTAGAAGCTGTATTTTATATCCAATCATTTTGAAATTTAGAATGGTAGAGTTTCTTGATCCATGAACCAACACTACCGAATTTGAAGAAAATTGGTTAAGATTTAGCATAGCTCCCATATATATGTTTCGTCCGATTTGGCCCTTTAGTCCTATAAAAGCTGTATTTTACATCCAATCGTTTTGAAATTTAGAATGGTAGAGTTTCTTGATCCATGAATCCATGCCGAATTTGAAGAAAATCGGTTAAGATTTAGCTATAGCTCCCATATATATGTTTCGTCCGATTTGGCCCTTTAGTTCTATAGAAGCTGTATTTTACATCCAATCGTTTTGAAATTTAGAATAAACAATTTATACATGAACTACAAAATTTATATTTCAGAGTTATTCAATATTGCGAGAGTGGTGTAGGGTATTATATAGTCGGCCCCGCCCGACTTTAGCCTTTCCTTACTGGTTTTTTCGCTCCGTTTGTAACACCTCTAAATATTGATCTGACACCCCATAAAGTATATATATTCGTAATCCTCGTCAAATTCTAAGACGATTTAGCCATGTCCGTCTGTCCGTCTGTTGTAATCACGCTACAGTCCGTAATAATAGAGCTAGGTTCATCAAATGTGGTACAAATATTTCTTATAGTTGCAGGTTGTTTGGGATTGCAAATGGGCCATATCGGTCAATGTTTTGATATAGCTCCCCTATATAGGACGCTCCAAAATACGGGTTTTGAGCCATAGATACCACATTTTTAACGCAATTTAGCAGAAACTTTGCAGTTCGTATTATATTTTGACAAGAATTCATCACAGCAAATCAGTTCCTATTTTGTTATAGTCACCCTATAGAGGTCGCTCCAAAATATATGTATTTAAGCCAAAAATTCCATATTTTCTAAGCATTTTAACTTAATCTTTTCAGTTTGTATTTAATTAAGACAAGAATTCATCGCAGTAACTATTTTTTAAATCAGTTCATATTTTGTTATAGTCCACCTATAGATGTCGCTCCCAAAAATGCTTATTTCAGCCATAAACACCACATTTTCGAAGAAATTTATCAGAAACATTGCAGTTTGTATTCTATTTTGGCAAGAATTCATCTCAATAAAATGTATTCAAATCAGTTTTTATATTGTTGTGGTCCCCGTGTAGATCTATTTCTCAAATATGCTAATTTAAGCCATAAATACCACACTTTTCAGGGTTCGTTTTTATACCCTATACCACACTGTGGTCCAGGGTATTATGAGTTTGTGCATTTGTTTGTAACACCCGGAATGAGAAGAGATAGACCCATCGTTTATTATACCGATCGACTTGGAATCACTTCCTAAGTCGATTTAACCATGTCCGTCCTGCCGCCTGTCCGTCCGTCTGTAGATGTATCGTTGTAATCAAAGTTCAGGTCGTATTTATGGTCCGATTGCGATGAAATTAAGCACAGTGTTCTTTTTTGGCCCAAGGACGATCCCTATTGAAATCAGTCAAAATCGGTTCAGATTTAGATATAGCCCCTATATATATGATACACCTGATTTGACATGTAAGCGTTGTAGAAAGTGTATTTTGTATCAGATCAGTACTAAATTTGGCAAAGAGAGTTCTCTTATTACATGAATGAACTCTGCCAAATTGGGGGAAATTCAGTTCAGATTTAGATATAGCCCCCATATATATGTCTCACCCGATTTGACATGTAAGCTATGTAGAAACCGTATTTTGTAACCGATAACTACGAAATTCGGCAGAGAGAGTTTTCTTATTACAGGTATTAACACTGCCAAATTCTTATCGGAATGCCTATTTTCGCATTGTTAGGGAGGTGTAGAGTATTATATAGTCTGCCCCGCCCGACTTTCTGTCTTTCCTTACTGGTGTTTAATTTGCTTAAACAAAAAGACTCGTGTCATGGTTTGTTTGAATGCAATCCATGGTGGAGGGTATAAAAGATTCGGCATGGCCGAACTTAACGCTTTTACTTGTTTTTAATTCCTCCCATAGTGCAACGGTCGTCATAGTTCCATATTTTGATATAGCTTTTTACTACGTGATCGTATAGAAATAACTTCTTGCACATGAATATTAATTTTGCGATAAATAATGGTTGAAATGTTAAGTTCTGGTTTTTATTCTTTAATAATGCACGTTTTAATTTAATGTAGGAAATTGTGGAGGCATGTTTAGTATGAAGTAAAATTGACACTCGGCGGCTATATGATAGTCAATTTTGCATTTTACGAACTGTTCGTATAGAAATACCTTCGTATGCAGTTGTGCAGGAGGGGCAAATCAACGTTATAGGGAAATTTTATATTTGTGTGGAACTCCCTTGTAATTTAAAGTGAATGACCTCTACCGTTTTTAGCTTGGATTTTTGATTGCGTGTACGGATATGACTGAAGATAATTTCAAATATTTTGAGTTTAGAAGTGCAATGTTCATTAAAACATACTAATTCTACTTAGTATACTTTAGATAGTGGTATTGATTTAGATATATGTTATGCAATTCTGTAATACTCCATTATTTTTTTATTTTTCTTAATTCTTTTTGGCTGATTATTCCAAAAATATTTTTCGCTCTATGTGCGTAATCTAATAATAAAAAAATTATATTATTTCCTTTAAAACTGAATTTTTAATAATTATTATAACCTCACTTTAGTGATACGAGGGTGTATCATTTGCTACGGGCCAAAAGTGTCCGTCCGTCCGTCCGTCTGTCCGTCTGTCTGTCTGTTGGCTGGTGCGCACGATAACTCTCGATAGGAGTAACCGATTGACTTCAAATTTGGTATACGGCAATATAATTTTTTCTATCTCCGGCAAAGTTCGAAGATGGGCCATACTAAATATCGCAGATCCTTCTGGTACCTCCCATACAAAGGGTTAACATTTAGTGAAATATTGATTCTTTAATAACTTCTTTACTAATTATTAGAATCTTCTGAAATTCTACACATTGCATTATGTAATTGGTCGCTATCACCTCAAGGAAAATGGACGAAGTTGCCACGCCCCTTTTGGTACCTCCCACACAAATGGACCATTTTGCATCAAAATTGGACTGCTTATAACTTTAATACAAGTGCATAAAAATACTTAAAATTTTGTTCAGTATAATGTTTTTGTAGCGCCTATATTCCGGTAAAAAATGGGCATTATTGTACATCCCATTTTGGTACCTCCCACACAAATGGACCGCTTTACACCAAAAGTTAACGGCTTATTACTTTAATAGCAGTACATACATATACTTGAAATTTTTTACAGTGTAATACTGTTATAGTGCCTACAGTCCTGTGAAAGTGGGGGTTACCACCACGCCCCTTTTCTGTACCTCCCACACAAAATGACCAAATCATACAAAATTGAATAGCTCGTAACGTTAATATACTAGTGCACATAAAAACTTATAGTTCGGCACAGTGCAATGTATTTAAAGAATATTCTGTTTACCGAAAAATAGGTGTATTTGTTAAACCCCTTCTGGTACCTCTCACACAAATTTACAGATTAATTAGTGTAATGATATATATTTCATTATTCACAAAGTGAGCGTATACCTTAGTCGGTTTACCCGACCGAACCTTTCTTACTTGTTTTTCTTTACTATCAAAATTATTATTATCGCCTCACCTTAGAGAGGAGGATATACTCGTATATCATTTGCTACGAGGCAAAAGTGTAACACATCGAAGGAGTGACCTATGGCCCTAAGTATGTTCGGCGGATATCCGTTTTGGGTCAATTTAAATCGAATGAGAAATGTCCGTCTGTCTGTCTGCTGGCTGGTGCGCACGATAACTCTCGCAAGGAGTAACCGATTGACTTCAAATTTTCTATGTGGTAATATTTTCTTCTATCTCCGGCTAAGTTCGATGATGGGCCATATTGGTCCACTCCTTCTATTGGTCCACTCGACAAAGTGTTAACATTTAGTGAAATATTGATTATTTAATAACTTCTATAGTAATATTTGAATCCTCTGAAATTCTACACATATTATTAGTTTATTGGTCAATACTACCTCGAGAAAAATGGGCGAAGTGTCCACGCCCCTTTTGATACCTCCCACACAAAGGGACAATTTTGATTTACAAGTTAATAACTTATAACTTTATTACCAGTGCATAGAATGACTTAACATTTTGTACAGTGTAATGGTTTAATAGTACTTGAAAAATTGGCATAATTACAACGCTCCTTTTGGTACCTCCCACACAAATGGACCATTTTGTACCAAAAGTTACCAGCTTATATCTTTAATACCAGTGCATACAAATACTTGAAATTGTGTACAGTGTAATGCTTTTATAATACCAAGAGTCCAAAGAAAAATGGGTGTTATGGCACGCCCCTTTTAGTACCTACCACACAAATGGACATTTTTGTACCAAAAGTTAACAGCTTCGTACAGTGCAATGCTTTTATAGTACCTATAGTCTAGAGAAATGTGGGCGTTATTGGAAAGCCCCTTTTGGTACCTCCCACACAAATGGACCATTTTGTACCAAAAGTAAACAGCTTTTAACTTTAATACCAGTACATACTTTAAAGTTATTAAATTCAATTTAAATTGATAATAATTTAATTAAAATAAAAAAAATAAGTAAATTTACTAATATTTTTTGGGACTCAAGTTGAGGGGATTCATAAGTCGGTTTACCCGACTGAACTTTCTTACTTGTTTTTAATATATTTTGTGCGCCCTCTTGTGACAATAAAATTAATTAAATTGAAAATCACTTTCCATATTTTCGTATATTATTTGCTTATCAAAAATATAAATGTTGTCAAAAACTATAGAATTTAAGATGACATTCCTTCCCATGGCGAGTAAGTGTCAGTAGGTTTTTTTTTACAAGCTCACATAGACCCTAGTGTTACCACGGGCTGAAATGCCCCTCATCGAAACCAACCTGTTTGATATATAAATTTATCGATAGTACGAATATCAGTACTGGAAAGATCTGTTAGGCTGCCTAAAAAGGCCGACCCCAGTATGTCCAGTCGTCGTTTACTCAAAGAGGGACAGTCGCAAAGCAAGTGCTCAATGCTCTCCACTTTTTCCTCATCTCCACAGCTTCGGCAGAAGTCATTGGAGTCAATATCCAATCTTTTGGCGTGTTCGCCGATCAAGCAGTGTCCCGTCAGAACCTGTACTAACATAGACAATCGCTTCCTCTCTAGTGCGAGGAGATATTTTGACCTTCTCAGGTCATACCTTGACCAGATTTGTCTAGCTACCCTGCAGGTGCCGATTTCTGTCCATCTTTCGTTGGACTGCCTGATTGCCTCTTGCCTAAGCCACAGCTTGCACGTGGATAGTGGCGCACGAATATATGCAAATTCTTCGAGAATTTGTAATGTCTTCCCTTTCCTAGCAAGTTCATCGGCTTTGCAGTTCCCCGGGATATCCCTATGCGCAGGCACCCATATGCGGTTTATATTAAACTGCTCAGCCATCTCGTTAAGAGATCTGCGGCAGTCGAGGGCTGTTTGTGAATTTAGGGATGTTGCCTCCAGAGAATTGGCGGCAGCCTGGCTGTCCGAGTAAATGACAACGCCAGTGTTGGTTACTATGTTGCGACTCAGCCACTTGGCGACTTCCCATATTGCCATTATTTCGGCTTGATAGACACTGCAGGTATCTGGTATTCTGTGAGCTATGTCCAGACTAAGGGCTTGTTTTTGTAACTTCTTTTTTGCCACTTCGCACGTCAAATGGCAAGCGAATGAAATTTTTGGTTTTTGCACACTTTGTATTGGATATAAACAAAGAAGCTTTCAATTATCGCCAACATTTTGGTTCTTATAAGACAACAGCGAACGAAATGAAATGTCAAATTAGACGATCAGAAAAATTCTTTCGTGTCGGTTATGTTTGCCGTCCTTTTGAAAGATACCGTGAAAATTGTTGGGAAAATGAATAAATGAACCAAACAACATTAACATGTATCTTTTGCTGAAGTATCCTGTATAATAATTTCAGAAAACCTCTGTTTATTAGTGTGCATAAAATGTATTGAAATCCTACAATGTATTGAAATCAAGCAAACAATTGTATTTATTTTCGGTTGCTTGATTATTTCTCATTGTCTTGAATCAGCTGTTGCTACTTTTACAGCTGTTGGATGGGGTTGCCCCCGTTCTGATATTTTCGTGTGGAAAAAGCTTTAAGAAATGTCAATAACAACATGTAGGTAATATTGGTATTTGACAGGAAGACGATGAAGAAAAGAGCTTTCTTACCCGAACGATAAGTGACAATGAACCAAATTAAAAACATGATCGCTTGGGTGAGAATAAGAAGAAGAAAATTATTGCTTGGGCACGTCTGCGTTTTGTTACATTTAGCTGAACAGGCTGTAAGTTCTTCACAGTGTACTCCGAAGCCAACCTTTTCATCAAGCTCCGAACCATCCGTGTAAAAGTGGAGATGGTTTCTATTACCTCGTATTCTGCCGACCCATTCATCTCTGGCGGGAATCATAGTGATGTAATTTTGCTCGAAGGTGTACACAGTTGGTATATAGTCCACTCGGTCGGTTACCATAGCACTACACTTTGATATCCTCATGTGACCATAGTCCTTGTACCTCCACATTGATAGGTAGTTTAATCTTATTGCCGCTTTGGTTGCAACTTCTCTCGCCACAATATTAATCGGCAGTATATGGAGTAGGGCTTGTAGAGGCTCGGTCGCTGTAGTCCTTAAGGCTCCGCTTATGCTCAGGCAGGCAGTTCTCTGAACCTTTGTTAGTAGGTTGGTGATGGTTAGTTTGTCAGTTGGCGTCCACCATACCACAATACCGTATAACAGTATTGGACGAACTACTGCTATATATATCCTGTGGACGATTTTAGGAGAGAGTCCCCACAGCAAACCTACAGCCTTTTTGCAGGAATATAAGGCGACGTTGGCCTTCCTTACACGTTCCAATACGTTAAGTCTAAATAACATTTTCCTATCTAGAAATTTTGCACTTTCACAAAAGACTAGATCTGTTCCATTTATCCGAGGTGGAGGGTCCACACGTGGGACATTATTCATCCTAGAAAAGAGAACCAATTCTGTCTTGTTGGGGTTAACGCCCAAACCGCTGCTTCTGGCTCATCTAGCCAACTTGTTCAGAGCCACCTGTAGGATGTCTCTGAGGACGTTTACGAATTTGCCACTCACTGCGATTGCCACGTCGTCCGCATATGCCACGACCTTGCAGCCACAACGTTTTAGATCTAGCAGGATTTCATTCACCGCTAGGTTCCAAATTAGTGGAGACAGTACTCCTCCTTGCGGGGTCCCTCTGTTTACAAACCTTGTTAGAGTTGTGGATCCTAGACATGCTGTTATGCGTCTTCTGGTGAGCAGACTTTGAATTAGTCTAATCAAACTAGTGTTTTAGATGTGAGAGTGCCGAAATTACCGCATCTGAGTGAATGTTGTTAAAAGCCCCTTCTATGTCAAGAAATGTCACCATGGTGAATTCCTTGAAATGCAGGGACGATTCGATAGTGCTCACAAGTTCGTGCAGGGCTGATTCTGTAGACTTGCCCTTATTATAAGCATGGTGGTTCCCCGACAGGAGTTTTGTATCCAGGTTTTCCCTAATGAAATGATGTAAAAGTCTTTCCAGACCTTTCAATAGGAAGGAGGATAGGCTAATTGGTCTGAAGTCTTTTGGTCTAGTGTGTGATATCTTTCCCGCCTTAGGTATGAATACCACTTTGGTATCCCTCCATCAATTCGGGACATATGAAAGCCTGATACAGCCTACATAAATTTTCAGTACCGAAATGTCGGTACTGAACGAATAGGAATTTGATTTCAACCAGTGGGTTTTTCCCCGGATTTTCAGACAGATTTTTTGCAATTGTCACAATTAAGAAAATAATATTATTGGTTAATCGAAACATTCGAGCTATGTTCACGGAAAAATGTTTTTTCGTGTGTGACAATTCATTCCTATTTGTTCGTAACTAACGGATTTTGACATTTCGACCGGATGATTTATCTTCGTAGTCAACAATTTTTGAATGTTATCTATCACTCAATATTTTAGAATTAGCCGCAAAAGTCTGCGGCAGCACCGGTTGGTGAAAAAACATTGGCGGCGGCTCGGCGGCTTCTTACTCTGTTGAGTAACCCATTTATCAAAATATGCTAGACATCATCGTTAAACGGTTGCCACAGTGTTCTTAAGAAAAATTACCTTACGTAATATCTTTTAGTACGAACGCTTTCACGATATTTCCGAAAATCGGGAGACCTTCGGAAATTTCTCGCTGGTTTAAAAGGAAGATCCCCAGGGTTAGGGTATAAAAGGAAGATCCTCAGGGTTAGGGTATAAAAAGTTCAATCAAAATTTTCAATGAAGACAACGCGATATTTTCAAAACAGATATAGCTAATTATTGCGTAACGTGTACACCAGAAACTTCCCGGGACTTTACAAACATTTAGTTGCATTTTTGTTTTCTTTATAAATTATATCAGGTCCTATCATAAAATCATCGACTATACTATAATGGGATCCATGTTGCCCTCATTTGGACGGTGTTAAGTATAACAGTGTGTTCGTTTTTATTACATCAACTCTATTCTCATCTCGGCTCATTTCGCGTTCATTACTTACATACTCTCAGTGACGTTGGTCCTCTCGTACTCGTGCTCTTACAATTCACATTCGAACACGACGATACTTCAATAATGTTCGGTGACATCTACCATACGTTTGGGGAATTTCCAAATATTTTCTTATCCGATAGTTCCGTTCGATGTTTCCGTCTCGTTCTCGTCGATGTGTGTTTTTCTTTGTGTTCTTGTGGGTGTTGGTGGTGCCTGGTGTATGGAAGGGACACAAGTGGGAGGTGGCATTCATTTGTCTTGCAATGGTCACAATGTGGGTCCATTCCCTCCCTCTTGTCGTTGGTTCTGTGGCTCTCTGATGTTTTGATGAGCATCTGTGGGTCTGTGTGTGTGTGTGTGTGACAGTGTCCACCTCTATCACCACCGCTGCTGCTACCATCACTTCAACATCTTCAACAACACCACTAACTACACTTCACATTAGTAATGCTCATTTCAATTTTGTAATTGAGATTAGCTTTTTGGGGATAATAGAGATCAGATCATTTAATTAACTTTCGAAAATTACAAGGTTTTGTTGATTAAAAGAGGAGTTCACTTCAATTCTCTCTGCTTTTTGTTCATCTAATAGTTTCATTTCATATGTGTGTAATGACACATACACATAAACATAGATAAATACCTATGTGTGGCTGTGTATGTGAAAAGATATTGTCATACATAAATACCACAAGTACTATTCATTGAGAGAATGTATAGTTCGAGTACTTACTGTGCATACGAGTATGTATGTATGTATGACTATGAATGTATGTGAATTTACACAAAATATTCTATAGCAAAAGTGGAAATTGTTCCCTTTCCGATAAGGGGATTGAGAATTGAAGAACATTTCAAATATTGTGGAATACATTGAAAACCAAAAACTAATTAAATTCTTTTAATGGATTTGTTCAGGTTTTAGAATTTGTTAAGAGAGAAATTGTTAAAAATGTTAGATGTACTCACACATAAGACTTCATATACACAGTTTTGGAAATTTAATTAATAAAATTTTCAATGGATATTACTTACCACTTTTATAAAATGCTAACTTTCGTTAAATTATATATTTTCGATGCCAAACAAGTAAAAGCCAGCAAGGAAAGCTAAAGGTCGGACCAGGGCGATTGCACTATGTAAAAACAAAAATTGTGTCCGAGAGCTTAGAATTTTTTTTTTCATTTATATTGAGGCACACTATTTCAAAAATTCTAAAACCAAAGATTTTTAACGGTAACTTTTTTATACCCTACACCACACGGTGGTACAGGGTATTATAACACTTGAAAATAACACAGCTAGACCCACCTTAAAGTATACCGATCGACTCAGAATCACTAGCTGAATCGATTTAACCATGTCTGTCCGTCCGTCCGTCCGTCTGTCCGTCTGTCCGTCTGTCCATGTAAAGTTGTTCGTCGACTACAGGTAGCAATTTCACTCCGATCGGTTGAATTCGGTTCAGATTTAAATATAGCTCCCATATATATCTTTCGTCCGATTTGGCCCTTTTGTCCTATAAAAACTGTATTTTACATACAGTCGTTTTGAAATTTAGAATGGTAGAGTTTCTTGACCCAACATTGCCGGTTTTGGAGAAAATCGGTTACGAATTACCTATAGCTCAACTAGTTTTTTCAACTAGTTCTTATTTCGTGAATGGTAACACTTAGCTCATGTCTGATTTGACAGATAATTAGTTTTATCCTTCCGCTGAACGAATATGGTTGTGTATACGCTTGAACAACGGGAAATATTGCGACATTACTATTGCCGATTTTGCCAAAAAAAATCATCTTTTCAGATGAAGCTCATTTTGATCTTGGCGGGTATGTAAACAAGTAAAATTGTCGCATTTGGGGCACAGAAAACCCGCACGCATACATTGAAAAGTCGATACACCCAAAACGAGTCACTGTTTGGTGCGGATTTTGGTCCAGAGGCATAATTGGGCCATTTTTCTTCGAAAATGAGCAAGGAGTGGCCGTTACAGTCAATGGCGATCGTTATCGGGCCATGTTGAACGAATTTTTGTTCACAAAACTTGAAGAGGAGGATATTGGCAACATTTGGTTTCAACAGGACGGCGCTACGTGCCACACAGCCGAAGCTACACTCGATGTTTTGCGTCCTGTTTTTGAAGATCGCATTATCAGCCGCAGAGCTGATGTCGTTTAGCCACATCGGAGCTGCGATTTGACACCGTTGGACTATTATTTGTGTTGTGCCCTCAAAGATAAGTGTTACGCCGACAAGCCAGAGACAATTGACGCTTTAAAGGAAAATATTCGTGAAGCCATTGGTGAAATACAGCTGCACACAATCGATAATGTGCTTAAAATTGGACCGATCGTGTAGGCTACTGCATGGCCAGCCGAGGCAGCCATTCGAATGAAATTATTTTCCATTATTAACCGGAAGGATTGTACTTTCAAATAAAAAAAGAAATTTGAGAAAATATTCAATAGTTTTTTTATAGCATTTTCAAAAAAAAGTTATTTGGCGGACCCTTAATATGTTTCGTCCGATTTTGCTTTTTAGTCCTATAGATGCTGTAGTTTACATCCAATCGTTTTGATATTTAGAATGGTAGAGTTTCTTGATGAGTTTCCATGGACTAACATTGCCGAATTTGAAGAGAATCGGTTAAGATTTAGCTATAGCTCCTATATATATGTTTCATTCGATTTGGCACTTTAGTCCTGTAGAAGCTGTATTTTAAATCCAATCGTTTTTATACCCTACACCACACTGTAGTACAGGGTATTATTTAAGTATAAAATGTCCCAAAAGCCACCCTGTATATATATAAGAAAAAAATTAATCTGAAACCTTCGAACAAACACATATGCCTGGTCAGACCCCTATACGTTTTCATGCATTTGTATGGCAAAGAGGGTACCGTAACTTTGAATTTCTAAGTATGTTCGTATATTATTTTGTAAAAAAATATTTTTTATTCATTTTGTGGAATGCATGAACAACAAGTATAATCATGTTGTTGGCACACAGGATTAGTGCATTTGGTGCAGTAAAAACGTGTCTTCCTACGCAGCTTTTCGTCTTGCGTGAAACAAATTCTGCAATCTTTTCTGGAACTCAGGGTACTAGGGCCGCTTTGTTGGTTAGGCAACATGTTGCTGGGAATATTCAGCGGCCTTCCAAAGAAAGATTCAATGGCCAAACGGGTTGAATGTTGTCCCAACATATGGTTGTTGTTCATGCGATGTTCAGTATTAGCAAGCACCAATTGTTTACTCAGTGTATTCAAGAACAATCGTCGCTTCTCTTTTCTGGTTCCTTCTTTATTTTCATTGCATATGATGTAAGCGGCTAATCCCATGACGTCTATCATGTTGCAAAAAAATGCTAATGGCCAACGTCTGGTTGACCGTTTTGTGGAGTAATGCGTTACCATTTGGTCCATTGTATCAACGCCGGCCTTTGTTGAATTGTAAAATAATATAGCTTGCGGTTTTTTTGCTACGCCTTCAACTTTCTTTGTGTAGTGCATAGCGGATAGTAGATTTACTGCTTTGTTCTTCTTTGGAACGTAGCTGCACAGTGATATAAGGTTATCATAGAAACTGAACACAGAGCACTGGCCGTTTGCTGTCTTTTTTCACTTCTTTGGGAAGACACCTTTTGTTGGATTTAATGGTGCCAACGTATGCTAGTCCAATCGACGAAAGACGTTTAGCTGCGTCTAATGTTGTAAAGAAGTTATCAGCAATAAAAGTTCTGCCACTGTTGTTGTATCGATTAGCCAAACTCATGAGCACATTTTCGCCTTGGTTTGTCTCTCGTTGTTCTCCCTCCTTACCAGTGTACAGTTTTCCTTGCAACGGATATTTGGTTTTCGCATCGCATGCTCACCATACTTTTATGCCATACTTTGCGGGATTTGATGCGATATATTGCGTGAACTTTGTGGGTCCACGGTATGGAAATAGCTGCTCATCGATGGTTACACTTTCGTTTGGTTCAAAATTACTGGGAAGATTGTTACTGGGAAGAATGGGAGCAGCATTGTCGGTTTGTTGACGAAATGCGAGCGTACGACTATCGTCAAATCGAATACAGCGCATCAAAGTAACAAATCGTCTATATGACATGGCTGCACGGAATATTGGAAGTGCATCAGTTTGCCACATCAATCTTGAGAGCTGCATAGTATTATGACTGACACCAAAAGCCAATAGTATCCCAATTAAAGCGTCAAGCTCAACACTTGTCATATCAAGCCATACTCGTGGTGTGCAGTTTGCATGTTCTGCTTTCCATTTGCGTGTAACTTTTTCTCCATATAGATTTGTTTGTGTTACGATGATGAACGTAATATTCGGTGAAAAGAAAAGCTTGAATACCTCAAGCGGAGGGGTCAGGTTTGTTTTTGGTCCACCACGCCTGATGTTGTGCTGGCGGAATCTCACTGTAGCGGGTTCAGCTGTACTCCACTTGTTACCATGTTTTCCAAGCAAAAAAACGTCTGCAGCTTGAGTAGGTTCATTCTCACTTTCTTTTTCGGATTCTTCATCGCAGTCGAATATTTCATTTGCTCCATTTTCCAATTCATATTCAATGTCCGATGCGTCATCTTCGGGCACAAAATCTGTGTTTTCAGCGATTTGGTCTTCAAATAAATCTAGTTCTTCGCCTGCTTCTGTGTGAATTGCGAAATCACGCTGTAGCACTGATGATAGTTGTTGTTGGAAATTATCAGTAAGGCTGCCGGTACGCAAGCGCGTATTGTACACAAATTCTAAATCCTCTGCCATAATAATAGTAATCATTTCACTTTAGTTTCCGCACACACAAAAATTATATTCCGGACTGTCGATGTTGTATGTTCAGCATTCAATAATAAACTAACTGAACTCAAAACCAAAATCACAAACGAAAGAAAGAAATAAGAGAAAAATTAACACAGAAACTACCTGGAAGTAAACATCTGCATTGAGTTCACAGAAAAACAACCCAAAATGTGTATAATAATAATTTATTTCATACACACAGAATACAGTTTGGTTGCCTCAACCGAATTATTTACCAACCGAATTTTGTAGTTCTGTCTACTATCATGCGATTCCATCAGGACAACCAATATTTTGGTTGTGGTATACTTCTGTTTCCATGTTGACAACAATCATATTTGGTTGCGCCAACTACGAAAATGGTGGCTTAAATTTTCTGTTGTAGTTGCCACAACCAACTGTTTTAAAGAATTGGTTGTTCTGACAATTTGTCAGACATATACTACCGACAATTAACTGAACTCAGTTTTCATTAATTTTTATTTTATTTATTGAACAAAAATCAAAACAATTCATAAGAAAATTAAAAATCCCATATTACAAATTCATCACTCTATGAGATGTTGAAATATTTGACAAACATTTTAGTACACGAAAAAAAAACACAAAACTTTTATGCAAATATCGCTTAAACCTGTGCTTTCAATTTCATGATTGTTGCTTTTATTTTTTTATTTATGTAAAACATTTTGCACAACATATTCTGCATTCCACACATTATTATCCACACGAGATTATTGTTGACTACCGCTCTTGAACAAAATGTTGAAGATTTATTTATGTCGAGTAATTTTATTTTTGGTTTGTCATGTATCAGCAACCAATCTTTCTTAATTATTCTAAATTTGGGAAATTGTTGGGATAACCAAAAAACGGTTATTTATTAATATTTTTTCTGTTGTAGTAACCAATTACTCGTTGCAATAATAATCTTTGGTCTATTGATACAATTTCTATTGTCAAGAATAAAACATTGGTTGTCACACCTAACAATGGATCATATGGTACTATAATGAAAATTTAAAATTGGTTACCACAACTAACCGAGTGTAAATGAAAAAAAGATCTTAATTCGATTGATACAACCATCGATTTAGTTGCAAGCATTTTCATTTCATCGAATCCATGTTATTTTTGTTGTTTCAACTTATTATTTATAAATACAACCGACAGACGGTGTAGGCAATTTTGTTGCTAGTACTATTTTTTTATACCCTACACCACACTGTGGTACAGGGTATTATAAGTTTGTTTCACGGCAGATGTTTGTAACACCTGAAAATAACACGGCTAGACCCACCTTAAAGTATACCGATCGACTCAGAATCACTAGCTGAGTCGATTTAACGATGTCTGTCCGTCCGTCCGTCTGTCCATGTAAAGTTGTTCATCGACTATAGGTCGCAATTTCACTCCGATCGTTCTGAAATTTTTCAGTTTAGAGTATTTCGCGGCTGTTAATATCGCTATTGAATTTGGTTGAAATCGGTTCAGATTTAGATATAGCTCCCATATATATCTTTCGTCCGATTTGGCCCTTTAGTCCTATAGAAGCTGTATTTTACATCCGATCATTTTGAAATTTAGAATGGTAGAGTTTCTTGATCCATGAACCAACACTGCCGAATTTGAAGAAAATCGGTTAAGATTTAGCTATAGCTCCCATATATATGTTTCGTCCGATTTGGCCCTTTAGTCCTATAGAAGCTATATTTTACATCCGATCATTTTGAAATTTAGAATGGTAGAGTTTCTTGATCCATGAACCAACACTGCCGAATTTGAAGAAAATCGGTTAAGATTTAGCTATAGCTCCCATATATATGTTTCGTCCGATTTGGCCCTTTAGTCCTGTAGAAGTGTATTTTACATCCAATCATTTTGAAATTTAGAATGGTAGAGTTTCTTGATCCATGAACCAACATTGCCGAATTTGAAGAAAATCGGTTAAGATTTAGCTATAGCTCCCATATATATGTTTCGTCCGATTTGGCCCTTTAGTCCTGTAGAAGCTGTATTTTACATCCAATCATTTTGAAATTTAGAATGGTAGAGTTTCTTGATCCCTGAACCAACATTGCCGAATTTGAAGAAAATCGGTTAAGATTTAGCTATAGCTCCCATATATATGTTTCGTCCGATTTGGCCCTTTAGTCCTGTAGAAGCTGTATTTTACATCCAATCATTTTGAAATTTAGAATGGTAGAGTTTCTTGATCCATGAACCAACACTGCCGAATTTGAAGAAAATCGGTTAAGATTTAGCTATAGCTCCCATATATATTTTTCGTCCGATGTGGCCCTTTAGTCCTATAAAAGCTGTATTTTACATCCAATCATTTTGAAATTTAGAATGGTAGAGTTTCTTGATCCATGAACCAACACTGCCGAATTTGAAGAAAATCGGTTAAGATTTAGCTATAGCTCCCATATATATTTTTCGTCCGATGTGACCCTTTAGTCCTATAAAAGCTGTATTTTACATCCAATCGTTTTGAAATTTAGAATGGCAGAGTTTCTTGATCCATGAACCAACATTGCCGAATTTGAAGAAAATCGGTTAAGATTTAGTTATAGCTCCCATATATATGTTTCGTCCGATTTGGCCCTTTAGTCCTGTAGAAGCTGTATTTTACATCCAATCATTTTGAAATTTAGAATGGTAGAGTTTCTTGATCTATGAACCAACACTGCCGAATTTGAAGAAAATCAGTTAAGATTTAGCTATAGCTCCCATATATATTTTTCGTCCGATTTGGCCCTTTAGTCCTATAAAAGCTGTATTTTACATCCAATCGTTTTGAAATTTAGAATGGTAGAGTTTCTTGATCCATGAACCAACATTGCCGAATTTGAAGAAAATCGGTAAAGATTTAGCTATAGCTCCCATATATATGTTTCATCCGATTTGGCTCTTTAGATCCAATCGTTTTTATACCCTACACCACACTGTGGTACAGGGTATTATTTAAGTATAAAATGTCCCAAAAGTAAATTTATGTAAACAATTTATACATGAATTACAAAATTTATCGGCCTGTTTCTGTATTTCTTACGAAAGTCTCTGCGAACGAAAACCAGTCACTCACTTTCGTCCGGAATTTGGTTTCTCTAACGTTCTATCGTTCGTTCGCCTGGCCTTACGTCAATGACGTTAGCAATTTACCAATTCGAAAATAATGTAATTGCCAGATCAATAATTTCACAACTTCCGTTCTAAAAAAGCACACATTTTTGTATGGTCGACCTTAGCAAATACATCTCTGTACTATTTACACTAGATGTGGCCAAAAAAGCAACCCTGGGTGGTCAGCTGAACTGCACCAAGACTCTCATTTCTTTCTCTCTCTCTCACGTCTCTCTCATTGTGCACTGATAATTTGTTTCCATCTTAGCGAGCAACCAATATTGACTTCTTTATGCTAAAATATGTACACATATGTACACAATTTTATTATTATTTAATTGTTTTTGCCATAATTATATAAATATCTACTTTTTTTTGCTTTTAATAATGTTTATTTTGTCATTGTTTCTATCAGTCGACAAATAAAATAATGTGACTCGATCTGACATTTGTGTTCGCCGAGATGACAGCAAAGAGAGATAGAGAAACCAAAATTTGCACTGAAATGATTACGTTTTCGTACGAGTTCATTATCGTACGACTTCTGGTTGTGATGGTAGTTAGTGAAACCCAAATCAGCTGTTTGGCGTCTGGCAGGCGAACGAAAGCTAATTTTTAAGTTACAGAAACAGGCTGTATATATCAGAGTTATTCAATATTACGAGAGTGGTGTAGGGTATTATATAGTCGGCACCGCCCGACTTTAGCCTTTCCTTACTGGTTTATTGTTACAATCGAATTGCAACCCATTATTTTCCCGGCCAGGCATTCAATATTAAACTAACTGAACTTAAGACCAAAGTCATAAACGAAAGAAAGAAATAAGAGAAAAATTAACACAGAAACTACCCGGAAGTAAACATCTGCATTGAATTCACAGAAACACAACCCAAAATATGTATAATAAAAATGTATTTCATACAAATAGTATAGGATCAAATCTATCTGTTAAATCTATATTTTTCTAGAAAATGCCAAATCTTAAATTTAAGCGCGCAACGTTCTCTACCTAATTTCATGCCAAACAGATGTTAAGCTTCTAATCACTTTAATACCGAATCGTATGGAATGTATATGTGGGGCCTATATATAAATCTAAACCGATTTTCTTCAAACTTGTCAATGTTTGTTTCTGTAGCAAGAAACTTCTCTGCCACATTTCATAACTGTCGGATGTTAAATAAAGTTCTATAGCACTTTGATGCAATATATCTGGATCTAGCTCTGAGAATTTTAATGCCTTACATATTTCTGGACCAAAACAAACGTATAATACCCTTACAAATTTCTGGACCACAACAAACGTATAATACCCTGTACCAAATAGTGTGCTATAAGGTATAAGAAACATTGTTTTTGTAATGAGTACTAAAAGGAGCCAAACGAGAAAAAATAACTAAAAACAATTTATTAATGTTTTTCGTAAAATAAAAAATGGAAGAATTGCAACGATTTGGTAGAAATTTTAGACAATTTTGGTAGAAATTATTGTAGTGGCAACACTGACTGTGCTGTGCCCAAATTTCAGCCCAAATTTCAGGACAATTGTTGCAAATGTTCTTCAGATTTTTAAGGGAGTCATGTGGGCGGGTAATGCTCACATTTCCGATATCGCCTATTTTTTATTTGGGCCACGCACAAATACACCCAAACTAAATTTCACGACGATGGGTGCATTAGTTCTCCAGATATTTAGTTTTCAATACGAATCATGTGGAAGGGTCATGCCCAAATTTCCGATATCGAAACTTTTGTGCGGGGTCACTCACAATACTGTCAAATTAAATTGAGCCCCAGGAAAATACACTCCAATATTTTTATGAATATGGGACCAAAAAAATAACATGTCAAACAACAAAAATTTTGGACTTAGTTAAATTTTTTGTCTGTTTTTGAGGTTTAGCAGTAATACACGTATGCGAACCTATTTTCTAATTATAAATCTTTTCCAGTGCGGCCGGCCTACGGCCTGCGGCCTCTGTTGAAGACTTTCTCCTATAGACAGGATCTAAAGTTGGCTACGCGAAAAAAATCTTTTACGCTTAGCATCTCCTGTTTCTAAATTTATAGATGAAAATAAGCCCCAAAAAGTGGACAAGAAATGAAATTAAACCCCAATAAGCAGACAAAAAATGTAATTAAGCCCCAAATACAATTGTTGTTGTTTGATATTCATAAAAATATTGGGGTGTAATTTCCTGGGGCCCAATTTCATTCCGCCGTTTTCTTGATTGGGATGTAATTTCCCAAATCAGTTTTTGTTACGAAAATGGCCCCAAATTTGGGCCGCAGTTTCATTTTCAATTTGGGCTGCATTTTCTTGCGGTCCAATCATCCCTGGTTTTGTACTAATACGCCACGATGTACTAGTTTTCGGCAGTGAAAATTTCCATTGCTGATATATGTATAGTCATTTATGTTGTTGTCGTTGTCATTTATTTTGATGGGTAGGAATTCCGTAAAGGTATAATAGACTACGTGTTTTTGTGACTTTGGGTGAAGTAACTGAGTTTGGTATAGCATTTCTTTTATATTTAAATCAAAACTCAAATTAATAGATGCTAATTGTTTTGGGCTTAAAATGATAAGAAGACCATCTTATGTCGGTTAATTTTTAATAAGAACAGTACCGCACGTTGAGTCTGCCGCACCCTTTCAAATGACTATTTCCCAAAATTATAGTAGTCGTGTTATATACACTCCTTCTGTTGGAATCACAGCACAAACAGTTATCAATTTACTAATTTTCATAAAGAATCGTGACGTAAACTATTAAAAGTTTTATTTTTTAATTTATTCAAAAGTTTTTGATTGTTTTTGTTTTTTCAAATTCAAACGTAGCGTATTTTCGGTAGCACCAAATGCAACCGTGTGCATCTGAAGTCTGAAGTTGGAAGTCAACCACGACAGAATGACTCGGGTCTCGAGGATTGGGAACAGGAGGAGCTGAAGGTAGTTAAAGAGGCAAAAACAAAGAATTCAACAACAAAAACAGAACAATACGACCGACCGAACGAACGAAGGACCACCTTCCATCCATTTGCCATCCAAACCGAAATGGCGGAAAAGGAAGCGTGGAGCAAAGTTGAAGCTCTCAGGGAGAAAAACAAATAAGTGGTGGAGTGACGAAGTGAAGAAGAGGAAAAAAGTGGCAACTAGTGTTAAACGATATTGTTTACTTGTTGTCATAAAATATCAAAAGTTTTAGTGGAAAGGAGTGTAAAATGTTAAAGTTGTTCAAGTTTTTATTTGTTCTTTACGGTATTGTGTCAACTCCACCCACCCCTACTCTAACTCATCGTCTTGCCGGAATGGTGAATGAATGGTGGTGAATTGTTTAAAAAACACTAAATGCAAAAGTTATTTCCATCCACAACAAAACAATACAAAAAAGAAACACAATGACTGGATTCTTGATGCATCATCCAGGTTAAATGCATCCATCCAACTCGTTTACTTTTCTTAATAATTTTCTTCTGGTCTTCTGCATCAACCCATCCTTCCGCACTCCTGCAGAACTGTCAGCTTTCAGGGCAGAACTTCAATGGATGAATCAGAGGATGATGAGTTGCAGAATGTAATGGAATTATTTATAACTTATGAAGGGATAAGTGATGTTTTTTTCACCCTTTTTCGCATGCGTCCATCTTCTTTTTATCCCACAGGGCGGAGAAAGGTAAATAGGTCCAGTACCGCTTCCAGCTGGTAAAGGGTATGTGATAAATATGTATATAATGCGTACAGTTTTCTTCTATTTCTAATGCACTTTGAAAACAGTTTCGTTTTTTGTCATGCGAGGTACGTTCGGGAATTTTTACAATTGAAAAAACAGCTATCTTGAAAGTTATTTCTGTAATGGTGATTGGAAAAATTTTCAATTAACAGGCTTACGGGAATCGGTACAAAAACAAACGAAACACGAAAGGTCCACTGAGAAAAGGGCATGAAAACAACCGAAACCTTTTGCATGGCTTTGGCAATGGAGGTGGTAAATTGCACCTTGTTACATATCCATGTACTGGTATAAAGGAATACCTTTCAATGTCAGTCGCAACATTAGTCACATTTGAATCCAATTAAATGCTTACTTAATCGTTAAATTTCGAACTCAATCGTTGAACTTCGAACAGTAACAGAACAGAAGAGTAAATAACTCAATCAGTCGTCAACTAAGGAGTAGATAATCCCACTGGTTGTCAACTGATATTCAAATAAAGGGTGGATAACCAAACTGGTCGTAAAATAAACCGCAGATAACCCAAATGGTCGTCATCTAATGAGCAGATAAACAAACTTGTCGTAATCTAATAAGTTGAAAAACAGACTGGTCGTCTTCTGAGGAGCAGATGAACCACCTGGTCGTCATCTGAGGAGCAGATAAACCAATAGGTCGTTATCTGAGCAGCAGATAAACCAACATGTCGTCATCTAAGGAGCTTATAATCCAACTGGTCGACATATTATGAATCGATACACATATTGTTATTTTACTAAGTGGTAGATAACGCAACTTGTCGTTTACTAAGGAGTAGATAACACAATTCGTCTTCAAGAAAGGAGTCGATAACCCAAATGGCAGTTACCTAAGGAGTAGCCAAGCCAAATTTTCATCTACGAAGGGGTAGATAACACAACTAAGGAGTTGATCTGGACGTCTACTAAATTGTAGATAATCCAACTGGCCTTTTACTAAGAAGATAACCCCACTGATTGTCATCTATGTAGTACTTGTATATAACCCAACTAGGCTTCAACTAAGGAGTAAATAATCCAATTGGTTGTTAAATAATAAGCTGATACAGCAATTGTTATTTTAATAAGGAGTAGATAACGCAACTCGTCCTTTACTAAGGAGTAGATAACGCAACTCGTCCTTTACTAAGGAGTATATAACCCAATTGTCTTCAATTAAGGAATATATAACCCAACTGGCCCTCAACTAAGTATTAGAGAAGCCAAATTGTCGTCTACTACGGGGTAGATAACCCATCTAAGGAGTAGATAACTCAACTGAACTTCTAATGAGAAGTAGATCTGGCATTTTACTAAGTAGTAGATAACCAACCTGGCCTTCTACTAAGACGTATTGAACCGAAATGGGCCTCTACCAGTGACTAGAAAGTCTGAGTTAAGCGTCAGACGATCTGATAGGAAGATACTAAAGAAAGTATCAAGTGCCGATATTCCCTACTCTTAAGGGTTAGAACGAATTGTAAATAAGGACGACGCAACAGACCGATCCACAGACTTAAGTGTATGTGCATGGACATGAGGCGTTAAAACGTCTTCTCTCCTTCCACCTAACCTAAGGAGTATATTACTCTGAAACAATCGTATGATGACATACCTCAGGCACCAATATTGCTTGGTGTATTTAAGCATAATTTTTTGTTTTATTTATTTATTCCTCGTTGGAACATAGGCCATCAACGATACATTTATAATAAATTTAGTCATAGTCATTCGTTTTAATGTTGTTTGTCTGTCGGAAATGTTTTATAGATGCATTGCATTCACTTCAAGTCCATCGAGTCTGAATAGTAGAGCTGTGCATTTCGTGAACGAACTAGTTCAAGTGAATGGGTCAATTTACTGAACGGTACGAACTAGCTCACACAACTCGTTCATTTCACCGCAGTAGTTCACCATGTATTTTTTGTTCAACCATGTCCTTTCGTTCTCTCTCCTTAACTGTTATGCCTTGTTTCATTTTTATGTCATCATGAATGTGGGTTTCTACCTAAACAAACCCGTTTGTATATACAACTCATTCCATTCAAGTTCCAATCATATGCCTTTTATAGCAGCTGATTTGAACTGGTGAACAGGACGAAATTACCTGTTGAAAGTGAGCTGGCGAGCTAAAGAGCTGTTGAACTAAAGTGAGCTGGTGAACTAAAGAGCTGGTGGACTAGAAAGAGAGTGTTTGTGTGCTAAAGAACTGGTACATAAGTGAGCTGGTGAACTAATGAGCTGTCGAGGTAATGAGCTGGTGAAATAAATAGCTGTTGAAATAAAGTGAGCTGGTGAACTAAATGAACGACTTAGTTCACTCAATTGAACTGAATTAAAAAGAGCGATTACTTAAAATTACTAAAGTGTACAACTATACTGACTTGTTGATAAGTTTATCTACTTTGTCCTGCATATCAGAAATTTTATGAGATAGGAGACAAATGACGTCAGCGTAATCCAAATCTAATCTACCGTTATATGTTCTAGTCGAGTTTGTTTGTGAGAGACATAACAGATAGACGTGTTTTGATTGTTCGGCGATTCGGTTTTTATCTCCTCAATCGTCGCAAAACAATAATTTAAGCTTTAGATTGCATTAAATCGTTTCGAGTGAAAATGGAGTACATCGGTCCATGTTCTGGTAAGTAAATCCCCTTATGAAGGTCACGTTGTTTAACCTAGGTGCCTGGAAGTTAGAAATTTACTCTATTTGAACTGCAACTGTTCATAGTAATAAAGGAATATTTTTCTCAAAGACACCAAATAAAAATGTCGATTTATAAAACATGTGATAATATTTGATTGGAATTTTTTAGGGGTAAGTTGTGAGTCGAAGTCACAAAAATAATAATAATACCGACCGTAATTTACCGTTTAGTTGAATAAATATATTATAAAGAATTCTTCAAAAAAATTATCAATACTATACTACAGACAAATATTATATTTACATTGATTTGAGGAATGCTTAAAGTACGAGCCCCTGCAGGTTTAACTAAAAAAGAGCGGTAAGTGAGAACAAATTTATACTTGTTTATTAACAATTTGTATATTATTTTACATATAATGGGAGATTCCTCATGAGGTTTGATTTATAATATAAAATAAAACACATAAATTTGAAAGTGAACTTACAATTTTTATTATCGGTTGAAGGAATTATTTATGGCATTTACTGTTTGAACATTATATCATGCAAATGTTGGCCATGACTACGCCCGAAAGTCCAATTTTGGGACACTCCTTCGAGCATAGCGACTGGTATCCTCTTCTTGGGAGGCTTTTTTTTATAGGCACTCATTGAGGACTATCACTTGGTAATGGAATTAACCACTCTCAACAAAGTGTCGACAAGTGTTATGGTTACATTAAAAATTTAATAGTAAGAATAACACATGTGTGAACCTGTTTGGAGCATAGCAAATTCAGCGGTAAGAAATAATTTTCCAAAGCTCCTATTTATTTTGTTTTCTGGTCAGAAACGTATATTCAGAAGACATCCGCCTGAATATGAATATACAAACCCGATGAATGAATTCACTGTGCAACAAAATTGATGTCGAAGGGCTGCGCATAACATTTCCTGGTGTAATATGGGGCCCTTAACACGAAAAAAATTGTTTATGGTAAAATTTTTTTCCAAAAAAAAATTTCTTTAAAATTCCAATTTTCTTGGAAGGTGCCTTTAATATTTGGATAATGGGATACACGTTAAATTAATGGAAATTAGGAGGACTACAAATGTTGGTAATGACATTTTCATGTGGAAACAGAAGTTTAATAACTATCGTTAAACAACTAGAAGAAACTTGAATTTTTTTTTTAAAAAATCGTTTTTTGCTGGCACGAAAAAACCATAATCCTAACGAAGAAAACAATGCCTATTTGAAGAAAATCTATGGATCTATCTATGTAGAAATTATAGCACTTTTGGTAAAAACAAGAGAATTTCAACAAAATTCGTTTTTTATAACCCCCTATTGTGAACAAGGGTATATATCAGATGCTACCAACCAAAAGTATAAAACATCGATGGAGTGACCTAAGAGACGCCAAGAATATTTGGCGGAAATCCGTTTTGGGCCATTCAATTCATTCATTCATTTTCACTATAACTTTCGACATGATTAACCGATTGACTTAAAATTTGGTATGTGTCAATATTTTTTCTATCTCATTCTAAGGTCAAAGATGGACTATGTTGGTCCACTCCTTCGAGTACCTCCTCCACGAAGGGTCAAAATTTAGTGAAATAGTGATTATCCCATAACTTATATACTGCTACCCAAAATCTTTTACAATTCCACACATAGTAATGGGTGATCCATTTCGAGGATCCCTACTTTTTTACAGAAAAAAACTCAGAAAAATCAAATTGAACGGGGAATGTTTATTATCATTTGAAAGAACATTCTTTGGCATTTATTTTTTGAAGTTTATGTCTATCAAATGTTGGCCGCGGCTACGGCTCAGATGGTCCATCCGTTGAGTAATGTTTTGCTCCAAGGCCTGAATCGAAGCGGGTTTGTCCGCTTAAACTTTAGACTTTACAGGGAGGCTGATATGTATTGCAACCAAGTTCAGGTTGCTATCATTTCTAAACCGCTAGTCTGATAGCTGACAGTTTTATTTCAGTGACAGTTCATTTTATTGTTTATAAGCTTACAAAAGCATTTTGATCTATTGCATTCAGAAAAAAAGTTATTCGTGATGGAATTCAAGCGTGATAGTGTGATTGCTTTATTTGGGTGGAAAAACACAAGTGACTATCGTTAGAGCCCTCCAGCATTTAAATGTGAATAAATCTTTTGTTTCTCGTACCATTGCTCGTTAACGTGATACTGGCAGTGTTGCATCGCGTCCAAAAAGTGGACGAAAAAAAACGGTAACAACACCAGAAATGATCCGAAAAGTGAAGGCCAGATTTGATCGAAATCCACGCCGCAGTGGTAGAAAAATTGCTCGTGAGCTGAACATATCGCGAGAACGGATACAACACATATTAAAAAATGAGATTGGACTAAAGCCATTGAGGTTCCAAAAAGTGCAAGAGCTCACCGATGCACAAAAAAAAGTTAGACTGGAAAGAGTTCAGGAGTTGCTTCGCTTGCACGAAAGTGGTCAGTTACCGAATTTGGTTTTCTCCGATGAGAAGCCATTCCAAATTGAGCAGTTTGTGAACAAACAAAATGATCGGGTTTACTTGCCCAAGAGGTCAGATGAAAATGTACACCTTCGATTGGCCACCAGAACTCAAGCGCCGCTGGTAATGGTGTGGGCCGCCGTAACGGCCGATGGTCGCTCCTCGCTCGTATTCATCGACCATGGGGTCAAAATAAATGCCGAATATTATCGGGAAAGTGTCCTAAAGACAGTATTGAAGCCCTGGGCAGACAAACATTTCGGCCGCAGACCATGGACATTCCAACAGGACTCAGCACCATCGCACTCAGCACGCGTCAACCAAGAATGGCTTAAAAAGGGGGTTCCTCGCTTCATTTCTACCGCACAATGGCCACCAAGATATCCGGATCTCAATCCGTTGGACTTTTGCGCCTTGGGCATTTTAGAGAGTAAGGTTCGCACTAAAAAATACCAAAGTATCGATCATCTCAAGACGGCGCTTCGCCGGGAATGGGCCAAAATACCGCAGAGCCACATTCGTGCAGCGTGTGATGGCTTTGTCGGCCGTTTGAAGGCCATAATTCGTACCAAAGGTGGCCAATTCGAACAAATCTAAACTGTTTCTAAAATTTTATGTTATTTCCGACATTTTTGCTTTTGAACAATAAAATTTAAAAAAAAAATTAAAAAAATATAGCGCTTTACTTTGTTGCATTACATATCAGCCACCCTGTACATATCCCCACAGGAAAAAGTCTAACGGTGTGATATCACACGATCTTGGTGGCCAATCGACCGGCCCAAAACGTGAAATTATCTGCTCACCGAAGTGTTCTCTCAATAAATCCATTGATTGATGCGATGTGTGGGAAGTGGCGCCGTCTTGTTGAAACCAAATGTCGCCGAGATCATGAGCTTCAATTTCAGGCATCAAATAGTCGGTTATCATGACACGATAACGGTCGCCATTGAAGGTTTCGTTCTCACCGGCATCATTTTTGAAGAAATATGGACCGACGATTCCGGTACGTCGGATTGGGAATCCGTCAATGACAAAAAGATAGCTAAAATATTGCTTTTATAATGTACACAGATATTAAACGCAGAGGAAATTTATTTTGTATAAAATTCTTTATTAAATTAGAGAACAAAATCGAAAAAACAGTATACACACGAAGGAGGAAAAAATTTGTAATAATGAAAAAATAGTTTCTACAAAAATATCTTTGTAAACTTTCTAGTGTCCAAAGCTTTAGTAAATATATCAGCAACTTGTGATTAGGTTGATATCTGCTCAAGTTTCACAATTTCTTTAGAGATGTAATCTCGGACAAAATGGTACCTTACATCAATGTGTTTTGATCTCTTGCTGCCAGAATTCCGTGCTATACCAATACATCCTGTGTTGTCTTCATATATTATGACAGGCTTATTTTCATTTAAAATTTTTAGATCTATGAGTATGCCTCTCATCCAAACTGCTTCCGAAACTGCATTGCTCAGGGCAATATATTCGGCTTCACTAGATGAAGTTGCAACTATAGTCTGCTTCTTACTACACCATGAGACAGGACAGCCAAAAACGTTAAATACAAAGCCACTTACTGACTTTCGGTCTGTACTATCAAAAGCCCAATCGGCATCTGCGAATCCAGTAAGCTCTTCCTCACTTATATTATCTTTATAAACCAATTCTAAGTCCTTAGTCCCTTTGACATAGCGAACAATTCTTTTTAACGCTGACCAATGTACATCACCCGGGTTATTTTGAAATCTACCCATGTATGCTATTTGATAACATATGTCTGGACGAACACTTAACATGAGATACATTAAGCTTCCCAACATTTCTCTATATGGTTTCTCGGTCAACTCTTGGTTTTCTTTTGAAAGTATGAGGCCTTTTTCCATTGGAGTTTTCGTAGGATTACAATCCGTCATTGGGAATTTCGCAAGTATCTTGTCAATGTGATTTCGCTGGCTTAGTTTCATTATGCCTTTTGGTCGATCATACTCAATTTTAGTTCCCAAGTAATATTGTAGAGGGCCACAATCTGACATTTTGAAGGATCTACGCAAGTCGTATTTCAGTTTCTCAATTGCTTCCAAATTATCTCCGGCAATTAACACATCATCAACATAGAGTAGCAAGTATAAGACTGAATTGTTCTGGTACATAGTATAAAGACAAGAATCATGACTTGACTTCTTGAATCCTAGTGCAGCAAAAAATCATTAAACTTTTCGTTCCAGCATCTTGGGCTTTGCTTAAGTCCATAAAGTGATTTTCGTAATTTACATACATGATTTGTAGGAGCTTCTAGCCCATCAGGAACTTCCATGAAAATTGTTTCCTTCAGATCTCCGTAAAGGAAAGCGGCTTTTACATCAAGTTGATGTACATGTAAATGTTTCTTAACACTTACCGCTAGAACTATTCGTATTGTACTAAGCTTCGCTACCGGAGAATATGTCTCTTCATAGTCCATACCAGCCTTTTGAAGGAAACCTTTCGCTACTAGTCGTGCTTTGTATCGAATAGGATTTCCATTTGAATCCTCTTTAATGCGAAATACCCATTTTGATTTCAATAATTTTTGATTATCTGGACGTGGTACCAATTTCCATACAGCATTTTCTTCCATTGAATCTAGCTCATCTCTCACAGCTTTCAACCAGTTGTTTTTATCGGAATGATTCATGATTTCACCATACGTCTTGGGTTCTAGTATGCAATCAGAAGTAGTAAAATGTGCATTACCTGTTATATATCCTAGAAGCCTATTCTTTATTCGTTCACTTCTTCTCGGTTCAGATGCAACAACTTCTTCTGGAGATTCATACTCCGACCCGTCACCTTCAGAAGTGGACTCCGTTACAGGAGGTTCATTTTCACCAGATTCGACATTTTCCACTTCAGAAGTGGATTCGGATACATCAGGTTCATATCTATCAGAAACGACATTTTGCACACTATCCCCCTCTTGCTCGTTTCTGTCACATTTTATAAGTAACTGTGGCATCTCGATTTCAACAGTCTGTTTCTTATAAGGGAAATACTTCTCGTCAAACAGAACATCTCGTGCGATAATTATGTTTCTTCCTTTCTGATTCCACAATCTATACCCATTGCATGTATAACCAGTCATTACCATTTCTTCAGATTTAGGGTCAAGTTTCTTTCTTTTCTGCTTGGGAACCCAAGAAAATGCTTTGCAACCAAAAACACGTAATTTTGACAAATCTGGTTTACGTTTGTACCAAAATTCGGCAGGCGTCTTCTTATCGGAGAGGGATCTACATGGACTTCTGTTCATCAGATAAGTTGCTGTCAAGGCTGCTTCACCCCATAATTCTTTAGGAGCACCAGATTCAATCAGCATAGATCTAACTTTTTCAACAAGAGTGCGATTGAATCTCTCAGCAACCCCATTCTGCTGCGGGGTGTAGGCAACAGTGTTTTGAATTTGAATTCCTTTTCTCTTGAAGAATTCCTTAGCCTTGTTTGAAAGATACTCTGTACCCTGATCTACAGTAACCATCGATATTGAAACATTATGCATTGCAGTTGCCATTGATTCAAATTCAACAAATTTCTCAAACACATCTGATTTTCTTTTGAGGAGGTAAATGAATGCAAAATGGCTATAATCATCGATAAAGCTCACGAAGTACTTATGACCATCCCAAGTCTGGGGATCAATCGGCCCACATATATCAGTGTGTATTCTTTCAAGAACACGGCTGGATTTCGGACGGTGTCCTTTAAAAGGATAACGACATTGCTTACCGTGAACACATACATTACATACGCCAACAGGAGAGACATTTTCCAATCCATCGACCATCTTATATCGCACCAGTTCTTGAAGACATGTATCACTTGGATGACCCATTCTTGAGTGCCATAATTTGCTCATATCCGATTCACTTAAATTAGCTTTTGCGTCATTTACCATTCTTACTTGCAATTCGTATAAATTGCCGTTCCTTGGAGCCTTCATGATAACCTTGCCATTCTTCTTGAATAATGCCATATTTTTAGCAAAATCAACACTTATTCCATTTTCGGTTAGCTTAGCTACTGATAACAAATTATCCCGCAGTCCTTTCACATACAACACATCTTTCATGGTGATATGAACATCGTTACAATATCCTTTAATTGTACCTCTCTTGTAAGCCACAAGCTGTTCGGAATCTTTTGCAATACATATAATTATTGGTTGATTTACGGTGGTGAGGTCATCGAAACTCCAATCGAATTTGCACATGTGGTCGGTTGCACCGGAATCTATCTTGAATTTTAAAATTTTTGAATTATCCTTACTTTTCTTATCGACGGGGACTGCTGACATGAAACATATTGACTCTGGTGTTGATGCAGTATTAGCTTTTCCATTCCACAATCGAACTCGACAATCCTTTTGTTTATGGCCCTTTTTCTTACATCGGAAACACACCCCAAGGAATTTCTTGAATTTCTTCTCACCTGTAAATGCTGACGTCCTTGAAGTATCCGTGTCACAACGGTCTTGCCTTTTTGCATCATCTGCTAATAGCCTCTGCTTTACTATCTCAATAGTCAAGTCGTCCTCTCTCATATTCTCCAACGCAGCCACTACCGGGTCAAAAGCTTCTGGTAGTGTGACAAACAGTTGAGCAACGGCATCCTTTTCATCTATATTAGCTCCAGAGGTTTTTAATTTTCTGATAAGTTCATCAAAAACCAATAGATGTTTCCGCAAGTCATCGCCAGGCTTCATTCTTAAGAGCGCCAATTGTTTTCTTACCAATGTCTGGCTTGTAACCGACTTCTTAGCAAATGTATTTTGCAAAGCAGACCACATCTCCTTCGCTGTCTTCTTATCGCGAACACATTCCAAATAATCATCTGCTATTAAGCTGATTATTGTTGTCTTAGCCTTTTTATCCTTGTTAGAGAAACTTTCAGCTAAGTTCGGCTCGGCAGGCGGAGTCTTCTCTATGGCGTCCAGCAAATCCAATGAATCCAGATACATCCATACTCGAAAACTCCAGTTCTCATAATTAGAACCACGGAATTGCAAGATTCCGTGAATTGACTCTTGCTTGCTATCGCCCATAACCTTTTATAATGTACACAGATATTAAACGCAGAGGAAATTTATTTTGTATAAAATTCTTTATTAAATTAGAGAATAAAATCGAAAAAACAGTATACACACGAAGGAGGAAAAAATTTGTAATAATGAAAAAATAGTTTCTACAAAAATATGTGACAAACAAAAATTTCAAACGTATGTGATTGAAACAAAAAATAATTTTACAATATTTTAAAAGTAGAAGTATGCAGAGTGTCACAACAATTGCTGATGGGTGTCAAGGTCGTGGGTCGACTGGAAAGTGTTTTTTTTTTTGATTTAAAAAAATGGACTTAGCGCAACTGGCGAACGATAATTTTGATAATAAAACTGAATAATTTGTAAACGTTGTTCAGGCGTAAGTCTTTCCATGATGAAATGCCAAACAATACTTAACAAAAATAACATGACAGCATGACACGACTCACACGTGATCTGTCAAAAAAATGGATATTGAAAAAAGTATCTCTACTAGGATCACCCTATATTAGTTTATTAATAGCTATCATCTTTAGAAAAATGGGCGAAATTGTCTCGCCACTTTTGGTACCTCCCATGCAAATGGACCATTTTGCACAAAAAGTTAACGGCTTATAACTTTGTTTGTAGTCCACAGAAATACTTGAAATTGTGTACAGTGTAATGCTTTTATAGTACCCATAGTATATTAAAAATGGGCGTTATTGCCACACCCCTTTTGGTACCTCCCAACAAAATTGCCAAAATAAAAAATATGTAAAATAAATTTTTTGAATTTCCCTATTTTTACAATATGGGTCATAATTTATATTTATATTTCTTCGTTAGCATGCTAGCTTTCAAAGAACGAAACAAACAATTTTGTTTGCGATTTTTTTTGTGCAAGCAAAAAACGATTTTTTGAAAAAAATAGATTTTTTCTAATTGTTTTAACGACAGTTACTATAAGTACAGGAAAGTGACTTTTTCAGCATTTTTCGGATTTTTTATTTAGCTTTTACTTAAAAATATAAAACCACTTTCATTGGAATTTTAGAAAAAAAAATTTAAAAAAACATTACCATAAAAAAATTTGGTTTTGGTTTTATAAAATAGTATGCCTCAATCTATACAAAAAATGTCTCAGACAAATAGGTGTTTTTATTCCTACATCTAGTAATTTTCGTGGAACGAATCGTGGAGCGCCGCACACATTTATGTTAAAAGTATACAAACGTATACATGGAAATACAAAGTACAAAGAAATTGAAACGACCGGACGTTTCTGGACTGCAATAAAACGATTGGCTAGTGATTGAATTACTTGGAATGCCTTTGTAATGATCCTACGTCCCTTATAGGAATTTCAGGAATAAATATAATAATACGACTTTTCATATGCAATTGTAACTTAATGTCAATCGTCTCATTGTTTGGACAACCCTCGTTGGTTCGTTGTTGCAAGATCTTATAGCTGCAGCCAACTCAGCATCTTTGATACTTTGTTATTACAACTAGAAAGTTTTGACACCTTTTTGTTAGGTAAAAGTTGCAAAATCTTGTTTATCCCAAGCTTTGGAGCCTTAAACGAATAGAAGACGACGACACAATAGCTTCTTGCTACACACCTCCTGCCGCTAGATCTGTACCACCCACCTCGCCTCGTCCACACCATCAGCCAACAATGTTTTCGTTTTGCAACACGAAAATGTTGTTGTCATTATTTCTGTATTTATTATTGTTGTATTGTTGCGCTTAAGAGCTGTACTCGCTTTTGGCTGTTAGAGTTTTACATTGCCAACGTTGTTTATAGTTTAAGTAGAAAATATAGCAACACCGAAAGCATCAACAACGACAATTGCAACAACAACCAGAACAAATACAATGACAACAAAAAGAAATCTAAAGTTTTTGTTGAAACACATTTGGTGTTATCGCCTTTTAAACGCTTGAATTGTGTCGGGCATAACAGGGCAGGGCACAGTGGGTTTTTCTGAAACAATACCAACATAAATGCAAAATGTTTAAGCGCTATGATATTTTCTGAAAGCGGAAACGTATTATCCATTTTTTTTTTCAAAAATAACTGTATGCTAAAAAGCTCTACGTAGCCGGTTGTTACTCGATTCATAGTATAAAGTCGTATACATCCTGGCCAGTAGAACAACCAGTAGAAAATGTCAATCGGGTAAACTATCTAAGGTGCACCCTCACTTTGTGAGCTGTGTAATATGGTACTTCGGGTGGGAGACACCCGAACGGTGAACAAATGGTGTTCTTTCTTTGTCAGTATATAGTCATTAGAATTCTTTTCTAAAATATGTAATATGAAAACATTTAGATGATTGCTAGAGAAGTTATGGGGAAATTGGTTTCGAATGAATCTGTCATGTTGTGTGCACACTGAAAAAATCGTGTTTGTAGTATATGACTCAAACATCAAATGAAATATAAAAATGTCTAGGGTGCAGAAGTATACTCGTACTACTTCTGGCACACACAAATATTATATATTTAGGAAGGTGTTGTTCTTAACACTTCTTTGTTTCAGTCCTAATATTTATACCCTACACCACACTGTGGTACAGGGTATTATGACTTTGTGCATTTGTTTGTAACACCCAAAAGGAGAAGAGATAGACCCATTGTTTATTATACCGATCGACTTTTAATCACTTTCTGAGTCGATTTAGCTATGTCCGTCTGTCTGTCCGTCTGTCTGTCTGTCTGTCCGTCTGTAGACGTATTCTTGTAATCAAAGTACAGGTCGCAATTATGGTCCGATCTCAACGAAACTTTACACATATCTTTTTTAGGCCCAAGGACGATCCCTATTGAATTTGGTTAAAATCGGTTCAGATTTACATATAGCTCCCATATATATGTACCTCCGATTTGGCATATATGCACTGTATAAGCAACATTTTGTAACCGATTTGTACAAAAATTGACAGAGAGTAGTCTCGTGATACACTTAGATACAATACAAAATTTGGGGGAAATCGGTTTAGATTTATATATAGCCCCCATATATATGTTGCACCCGATTTGACATGTAAGCGCTGTAGAAACTGTATTTTATATCCAATCAGTACGAAATTCGGCAGAAAGAGGTTTCTTATTACATGAAGGAATACTGCCAAATTTGGAGAAAATCGGTTCAGGTTTAGATATAGCCCCCATATATATGTTACCCCCGATTTTAAATTCAATAGATGTAGAAACTGTATTTTATATCCGATCACAGCGAAATTCGGCAGAAAGAGGTTTCTTATTACACAAAGGAATACTGCCAAATTTGGAAAAAATCGGTTCAGATTTAGATATAGCCCCCATATATATGTTAGCACCGATTTGACATTCAAGCGCTGTAGAGACTGTATTTTATATCCGATCAGTACGAAATTCGACAGAAAGAGGTTTCTATTTTACATGAATGAGTATTCAGGGAAAATCGATTCAGATTTATATATAAGCTCCATATACATTTTTCTCCTGATTTGGTTACAAAGCGCTATAGAAGTTGTACTTTACTTCCGATCATTACAAAATTCTCCAGAAAGATGTTTCTCAAATTAGGAACGAATATTGCTTAATTTAGCGATTATCGGTTCAGAATTAGATATATCCGCATATATATGTTCTTACCCATTTACCAATTATTCCAAATTATTATCGCAATAACCCTTATCGCATTGTTAGGGAGGTGTAGGGTATTATATAGTCGGCCCCGACCGACTTTCTGCCTTTCCTTACTGGTTTTTATTTGGAATTATTATTGTATAAATATTATTGTAGAAATGATAATGCAATGATACATTGTTTGATGGTTCGACAACAAATGGTGACTTGGAATAAATCTATATATTTAAAAATGAAATGGTGTTCGTTGGTACTCGATGGACTCACCAACGGCTTAACGGATTTCACTGAATTTTTGCATGAGTATATCATTTGATGTGTGGAAAGTTCGTATCTACATTTAGTTATGATTGGACATAGGGGCCTGGCACCGCCCACACAGCATAAACATTAAAAATGTAATATTTCTAGCAGTAAGAGTCTCGAAATTTTGTATGTGGGACCTCGGTACCAGTACACATCATGTGACTAAAAACTATGGTGATAGTGACTGTAAGCGTGGCACCGCCCAAACAACCTTAATTTTGAAAATGTAATAACGGGTTGCCCATATTCGACGGACCCATGTTTTTTTCGATGACTCGTTGGGCCCATTCCAATCGACGAGGCTTGTCCGCAGGCAACAATCTTTGCGTCAATTGAATTTTGTACGGGAACAAATGCAAATCAACGCGAATAATCCGTTGTAAAGTGGACCGGGCCATGCCCAACTGCTGAGAACGGCGTTTTTGGGATGTTCTTGGGGACCTCTCAACACTGGCTCGTACGGCAGCGATATTCTCGGCCGATCGCCTTGGTCGACTTTTATTTGGCCTCTTCGGATTAGAAAGAGCCTCACCAGTCGAAAATTTTTCGTATAAACGCTTAATGGTGTTCTTAGAAGGCCACATTTTTTAATATTTTAAAAGCACGTTGAGTTTTCACAATTGACTTCTTCTGTTGAATGTAAATTTCAACTATTTCCGGCGCTCGCGTGGCGTGTATTGTTCCATGGTAAAAATCTGCTTGGACTGACGCTTCAAACGCGGTATGTCATTAAGCGATCTGACATCTCTGTCAAAAGTTATGGCGTTGCCAGATGGGTCCGTCGAATATGGGGGACCCTGTATATCGAGTAGTATTGCAACATAATTCTCGAAATTTGGTAAGTGTAAACTTGGTACCAGTACGAGACACAAGGCTAAAACGGAGAAGACATCGAACGTGGGCGTGGCACCGCACACACAAATTTAACAAATAAAAGCGTTAAGTTCGGCCATGCCGAGTTTTATATACCCTCCACCATGGATTGCATTACATTTTATTACTGGAAAAATCTTTGGATATGGAGCAATTCTTGAAACGATCCTTTTTATCCCCTCACCTTAGAGAGGAGGGTATATATCATTTGATGCGAGCCAAAAGTGTAACACATCGAAGGAGTGACCTAAGACCCTAAGTATGTTCGGCGTATATCCATTTTGGGTCATTTTAAGTCGAATGAGAAATGTCCGTCCGTCTGTCTGTCTGCTGGCTGGTGCGCACGATAACTGTCGAAAGGAGTAACCGATTGACTTAAAATTAGGTAAGTGGTAATATTTTCTTCTATCTCCGGCTAAGTTCGAAGATGGGCCATATTGATCCACTCCTTCTAGTACCTCCCCCACAAAAGGGTTAACATTTAGTGAAATATTGAATATTTATTAACTTCTATACTACTTTTTTGAATCCTCTGAAATTCTACACATAGTATTAGTTTATTAGTCACTATTACCTCGCACAAATGGACAATTTTGAACCAAAAGTTAATAGCTTATAACTTTATTAGCAGTGCATACAAAGACTTGAAATTTTGTACAGTGTAATGGTTTAACAGTATCTACAATACAGTAAAAAATGGGCATTATTGCCACGTTCCTTTTGTTACCTCCCACACAAATGTGTATACATTTTATTGAGACGAATTCTTGCCAAAATATAATATAAACCGCAAAGTTTCAGCTATATTTCTTAGAAAATGTGGTGTTTATGCTTTTTTAGCAGGGACATCTATAGGTGGACTATAACAAAATATAAACAGATTTAAATAATTGTTACTGCGATGAATTATTATCTTAATTAAATACAAACTTCAAAGTTTCAGTTAAAATGCTAAGAAAATATGGTATTTATGGCATAAATACGTTTATTTTGGAGCGACCTCTATAGGTTGACTAAAACAAAATATTAACCGATTTGTAAAATTTGTTCTGTGATGAATTCTTGTCAAAATAGAATACAAACTGCAAAGTTTCTGCTAAATTGCTTTAGAAATGTGGTATCTTTGGCTTAAAACAGGTATCTTTGGTCTACCTTTATGTGGGAGCTATATCAAAACATTGACCGATATGGTCCATTTGCAATCCCAAACAACCTGCAACTATAAGAAATATTTCTACCAAATTTGATCAACCTAGATCTATTATTACGGACTCTAGCGTGATTACACCAGACAGACGGGCATTGCTAACTCGTCTTAGAATTTTACGATGATTAAGAATATATATTCTGTATGGGGTCTCAGATCAATAGTTAGAGGTGTTAAAAACGGAGTGACAAAATGAATATACCCCCCATTCTATAGTGGAGGGTATAATAAACTTCTTAATATTTTTGAATAAAATAAAAAAACATTATCAAGATACATCAATGCATAGCATATTAAAATTAGTCGCATTAAAATATTCCTTCAGGTTTCGCTGAAATCAGTGTTTGATTTGTTGGCCTTGTAGGCATCTTCTGTTTTTGTCGCATGCGAATGCCTTGTTTTTTTGTAATTATCTTGAAAACGAAAAATTGGCCAAAATCGACCTTAGCACCTATTATATATTCTAATTTTACGGTCCAGGGAGAAGCCGGGTGACAAAGACCATGTTATAGTGCTAATCAAGATCTATAAATTTCGCCTTTTGTCAAAATGAAATAATGTTTTGGTATATGTTTTTTTTTCACTTTGAATGCGTACGAATGTCGCATTCTACATTGGAGAAACGTCCATATATATTTGTTCAAGCTTGTTGAACAATTTAACTTGTAGTAGATTTTGATGTAGTAAATAATTATGTATTTCAACCCTGCAAATTATGTTTCTCAACTTGGCACTATTGTTATCCTTAAATCCCTTTTGTGCTCCGCCATTTAACTTTAAAACCGAGGTTTCTTAAATAAACAAAACCTTGTATCTACTTTTTTTGTTCACGGCAGCCGAGGGAACACCATCTCTTCTCAAAAGGACAGGTTTACTAAATACTAATATAAAACTTAAATTGGTCTCTTATTTTTTACCCCGCATAGTTAAGGCAATCACTTCAACATTACGTGTTCGCTCGTGTAGTAGTTTTCACGAAACTACGTGCCTTCTCTCTCCAAGTCTATGTTTTTTCTCATTTACAAAAGTGCAAACTACAACTTTCTTCAATATTCTTTATAGCGTCTCAGATCAATATTTAGAGGTATCACAAACGGAGTGACAAAATGAATATAACCCCATCCTATGGTGGAGGGTATGATTAGTGCTTTCAAATAAATGGTATTGCTACTTATGCCATTTTAAATTGTAAGGTATAACACGAAATCAATGAAAAATTAAAGTCGAAAAATCTGCTACGTTGTGAAAATTGTATTAAACAAAATATATAAACACATATTTTATTTGAGAAAATTACTTTGCCATTACAAAGTCATTCCAAACATATATGTGCAGGTCTGTCAGCACATTTCTGGCCTTGATGGTTCCAGTCTAAGGAAGTTCTGCTGATGTCGTCTGATGGCTTTCTTAGGGTATGACGTATTCAGCGCCATTTACGATAGCGGATTTCGTTGCACACGTTCCGTCCACACGCCTCGTTGCTAATGCGTACGGGCCAAAAAATTCTAAATATTCTACGTTGGCAACGGCTTTCCACGATTCACATTCATATAAGAGTGCAGATTTAACATTGCTGTTAAAAATTTTTATCTTCGTTCCAGTGGAGAGTTGCGTTGAGTTATATAAAGGACCTAACGTCTTCAACCCGTACAAAGTACAGGTTGACCGTTGGTTGTGTTTATCCGCATTGTCTAGTCCTAGCCTATCTGCCATCATCTAAACCATGTGTATTTTATCTTGCATGGCCTTGAATGTGTGGGCGAGTAGGCAGATGTCATCCGTGTAATCCAGATCTTCCAATCGTCTTTGAAGGCCTCATCTAATGGCTCCGTTCGAGTGGGCAAGGGTCATAATATAGTCAAAGGCAGTGTTGAATAATAGCGGTAATAGGGTGTAAGACAAAACCTTGTCTTACACCCTTCTTCACACTCACTACAGCGCCGAGTTGGTTTTCGTGCAAAGTGAGGGTATAAATTCCATGACATATAGTATGGCATGGTTTCCGATGAAATTGTCAATTGTCCCAATATTCCCACTGTACTTGCTTGTACCCAGATATGGATGAGATGAAAACATCAGCTAGTGATTGTATTGTTTTCTCCTCGTTTATGTTGTATAGTGGTGGTATGCAGTGCCTACACACACACACACACACACACACACACACACACACATACACACGCATACACAAGTGCTTATAGCCATTCGTATGGAGATGCTAGCTCCTGGAGGTATCTGCTCCAGCTGGCATAGTCCACCGGTTAGAATTAGAACAACGTGTTTCAGCAGATTGTAGCCGCATTGATGTCTTTTCTTGCTTCGTTTTGTGTTATCTCATAACGGTGGGACATACTCGGAGATGATAACCGGAGTCAACAAAGAGGGAAAGTCTTCGTCGCCATTGTCATCGGCATCGTTGTCATCATCGCTCTTTTCCTTATTCTTGGCTAAGGATTTTATTTGCGAGCTCCTTGCTTGCCGTGGTGTTATCCTTAGGACCTTTTGCCTGGACGACGTACGTTCTTCTTGGATTTACGCGCTCTGGTGTACATGTGGTATAAGGTGTTAGCCCTGTTGTTTTTCGTTTTCGTTCGTTTTTCATTTTGTTTTGTCTTCTTATTCTTCTTTTTTATTTTGTTGTGTTTTGTTTTGTTTCTAGAGTAAATGACATTTATGCTCGCTTTGAAATTTCAGTTAAGTGGATTTATGAAGATTGCACTTTTGTAATTGAATTTAGAACAGAAAGAGAGAAACTAAACTAAAAAATACATAAATGGACGGACACAACAAAAAGATGGACCGGCTTGACGTCGTGTCATTGCAATGAAGATAATAAAAACTTTTTATATACACAGTTGTATAAAACGCCAATGTTAACGCTGAAGTTTGTTAAATAACAAATAAATTTGCCATTTTATGGAAGAAAAAATAAAATGTTTACAGAAATATGTTACCGAATATATTTTTAAGTAATTGGAAATAAGTTGTTCTATTTCCGTTGAAAGGTGGGGATTTCAAAAAATTTAAATTTTATGTTACTTAAGCAGTCAACCTATTGCAAATTAATGTAAAGATTAAGTACATTCGACAATAAACCAAGCAGGTATGAACATATCGATACCTCCATTCTAAAACATGCTAAGTCGACTTTTAGGGAGGTTGCATTTTCAATTTCTAAAGATTCCAAATTATATTCAGTCAACATTTTGGCGTTCATTCGTCAACCCAATCAGAAGTTATTCACAAAACAGTATAGGTCATTAGATTTGCTTATAAAGGAATTGATCGCCTCTCCTGAAAAACTACCTTTTTGCACTTAAATTTAGGAAAACCCGTTCAGATTAAGATATATCTCCCATTTGGCATGAAAGCGCTATAGAAGTTGTTCTTTACTTCCTACAAAGACAATCGAAGGTATAGACGCGTACGTTTGTATGCGAGTGAGAAGATTCTTAGGTAGACATTTACAGAAAGCTTTGGTTTTTGTTTGAAAGTCAACTCCGATGAGGTGTCTATACCTTCGATTGTCTTTGCTTCCTATCATTAAAAAATTTGGCAGAAAGATGTTTCTAAATTTAGAAACGAATTTAGATATTGCCACGTATATATAATCCTGGCTATTTAGTATTTAAGAGTTATTGATACTGTATTTTACGTCCGATCTTTATATAAGTTGGCAGAAATGTATAGTCCCATCTATTTGTTCCATCCGATTATTGATCTATGACAGAATACTGCACATTATACGATTAATGTCCAACGTTGTCAAATTACATGATCGTGGCGGCCAATTAACATTGCAACGACGTGAGATAACACGGCCATTGAATTTCTCGCGCAAAAGAGCCATTGTTTCGTTGGGTGTGTGGCAAATGCCACCAGGAAGATATACTCAATTTCTGGCCACAAGACGAGTCGAGGTTGACGGCTCTTCTGCCACACTATTCCGAACGAACTGTGGACATATCGATTGTGGACACATTGGTCAAAAAATCACTATATTTAAATCTGAACCGATTTTTACCAATTTCAGTAGGGTCAGTAAGGCTCCTCCTTATGCAAATAAGTTATACGGGCCAACTGTTATCGCGATCACACAGTAATTGATTACAAGAATACATCTGCAGACGATTGTCGATTGGTATAATAAACAATGTTTCTACCTCTTCTCCTTTTAGGTGTTACATGCGCACAGCGTCATAATAAAAAGTTCTAGTTAATTCAGTAAGTCTACACACATAGAATATTGGTTTTAGTAGTGTAATTATAACCTACACCACACTGTGGTACAGGGTATTATAACTTTGTGCATTTGTTTGTAACACCCAAAAGGAGAAGAAATAGACCCATCGTTTATTATACCGATCGACTTAGAATCACTTTCTGAGTTGATTTAGCTATGTCCGTCTGTCTGTCCGTCTGTCTGTGCATGTATTCTTGTAATCAAAGTACAGGTCGCAATTATGGTCCGATCTCGACGAAACTTTACTCATATATTTTATTTGGCCCAGTGACGGTCCCTATTGAATTTGGTTCATATTTAGATATAGCCCCCATATATATGATACCCCAGATTTGACATGTAAGCGCTGTAAAAACCTTATTTTATATCCGATCAGTCTGAAATTCGGCAGAAAGAGGTTTCTTTTTATATGAATGAACACTGTTAAATTTGGAGGAAATCGGTTCAGATTTAGATATAGCCCCCATATATACGTTACCCCCGATTTGAAGTGTAAGCGCTGTAAAAATGTTATTTTATATCCGATCAGTTGGAAATTCGGCAGAAGGAGGTTTCTTATTATATGAATGAACACTGTTAAATTTAGACCCCATATATCCGATCAGTGCGAACTTCGGCAAAAAGAGGTTTCCTTCTACATGAAGAAATACTGCCAAATTCGGAGAAAATCGGTTTAGATTTATATATAACCTCAATATATATGTTCCTCCTGATTTTGTTTCAAAGCGCTATTGAAGTTGTACTTTACTTCCGATAATTAAAATTTTCCAGAAAGATGTCTCAATTTAGGAACGAATATTGCTTAATTTAGCAATTATCGTTTCAGAATTAGATAATATGTTCCTACCCATTTACCAATTATTATCGCAATGACCCTTATCGCATTGTTAGGGAGGTGTAGGGTATTATATAGTCGGCCCCGCCCGACTTTCTGCCTTTCCTTACTGGTTTTATGTTACATTTGGTACACAAAGAATACAGTTTGGTTGCCTCAACCGAATTATTTGCCAACCGAATTTTGGTAGTTCTGTCTACTATCATGCGATTCCATCAGGACAACCAACATTTTGGTTGTTGCATTCTTCTGTTTCCATGTCGACAACAATCATATTTGTTTGCGCCAACTACGACTGGCGGCTAAATTTATCTGTTGTATTTTGCCACAACCAACTGTTTTAAAAAATTGGTTGCCCTGCAATTTGTCAGTCATATATTACCGACAATTAATTAAAAACAATTTTCATTGATTTTTATTGAACAAAAGACCAAACAATTCATAACAAAATTAAAAACAAATTCATCACTATTATGAGATGTGGAAATATTTGACACTAATTTTAGTACACGAAAAAAACACAAAACTTGTATACAAACATCGCTTATCCCTGTGCTTTCAGTTTGATGATTGTTGCTTTTATTTTTATACCCTACACCACACTGTGGTACAGGGTATTATAACTTTGTGCATTTGTTTGTAACACCCCAAAGGAGAAGAAATAGACCCATCGTTCATTATACCGATCGACTTAGAATCACTTTCTGAGTCGATTTAGCTATGTCCGTCTGTATGTCTGTCTGTCCGTCTGTCTGTCTGTCCGTCTGTCCGTCTGTCTGTCTGTCCGTCTGTCTGTCTGTCCGTCTGTGCATGTATTCTTGTAATCAAAGTACAGGTCGCAATTATGGTCCGATTTCGACGAAACTTTACACATATCTTTTTTTGGCCCAAGGACGATCCCTATTGAATTTGGTTAAAATCGGTTCAGATTTAGATATAGCCCCCATATATATGTTAGCCCCGATTTGACATGTAAGCGCTGTAAAAACTTTATTTTATATCCGATCAGTATGAAATTCGGCAGGAAAAGGTTTCTTATTACATGAATGAACTCTGTTAAATTTGGAAGAAATCGGTTCAGATTTAGATATAGCCTCCATATATACATTACCCCCGATTTGACATATAAGCGCTGTAAAAATGTTATTTTATATCCGATCAGTGCGAAATTCGGCAAAGAGAGGTTTCTTATTACATGAAGGAATACTGCTAAATTCGGAGAAAATCGGTTCAGATTCAGATATAGCCCCCATATATATGTTACCCCCGATTTGACATGAAAGCGCTGTAAAAACTGTATTTTATATCCGATCAGTGCAAAATTTGGCAGAAAGAGGTTTCTTATTATATGAATGAACACTGTTAAATTTGGAAGAAATCGGTTCAGATTTAGATATAGCCCCCATATATACGTTACCCCCGATTTGACATGTAGGCGCTGTAGAGACTGTATTTTATATGCGATCAGTACCAAATTCGACAGAAGGAGGTCTTTTTACATGAATGAGTATTCAGGGAAGATCGGTTCAGATTTATATTTGGTATCAAACCGCTATAGAAGTTGTATTTTACTTCCGATCATTAAAATTTTCCAGAAAGATGTTTCTCAATTTAGGAACGAATATTGCTTATTTTAGCGATTATCGTTTCAGAATTAGATAATATGTTTCTACCCATTTACCAATTATTCCAAATTATTATGGCAATGACCCTTATCGCATTGTTAGGGAGGTGTAGGGTATTATATAGTCGGCCCCGCCCGACTTTCTGCCTTTCCTTACTGGTTTATTTATGTAAAACATTTTGCGCATTCCACATATACCGTTCTTGAACAAAATGTTGAAGATTTATTTATCTCGAGTAATTTTATTTTTTGTTTGTCATGTATCAGAAAAAGAACAGCAACCAATCTTTCGGTTGTATTTCCCAAAATACATTTAATTATTGTAAATTTGGGAAATTATTGGGATAACCAAAAAACGATTATTTAGTAATATGTTTTTTCTGTTGTAGTAACCAATTATTCGTTGCAATAATAATCTTTGGTCTGTTAATAAAATTTCTGTTGTCAAGAATAAAACATTGGCTGTCACAACCAAAAATCGATCATATGGTACTATAATGAAAGTTTAAAAGTAGTTACCACAACTAACCGAGTGTCAATGAAAAAAACAATCTTAATTCGATTGATACAACCATCGATATAGTTGCAAACATTTTCATTTAATCGTATCCATGTTAATATTGTTGTTTCAACTATTTATATATAAATACAACCGACACATGGTGTAGGCAATATACATTTTGTTGCTATTTTTTATTGTTACAATCGAATTCCAACCAATTATTTTCCTGAGTGTATTTTATTTTCCACCATGGGATGGTGAGGGTACATTCATTTTGTCAGCCCGTTTGTAACACCTCGAAATATTGATCAGAGACCCCATAAAGAACGTATATAAGGCGTGTTTTCGTTACACAATAGGTGCTTTATTTGTATGGGGAGCAAAGTACTTTTAAGCGTTATTAGTTCCCGAAAATTATTTCACCAGAAAAAGAAAAGCATGTTATGTTTCCCAAGTACCGCTTCGTTTCGCACACTAAATGCATGTCTAAAATTTAGCTTGGATCGCCGAATAAACTTCAAAAATCACATTCCTTATGTGATAGACAAAATTAATAAGGTTACGAGAATGATGTATCCACTTATAAACTGTAATTCAGCCCTGGGCACGGAAAACAAAAAGCTAATTTTCAAAGCTATATTTCAACCAATAATGCTGTATTGTGCGCCCGTATGGTCAGCGATGGCGAATAGCCATATAAATAAGATCCAGGTAGCGCAAAACAAGCTTTTAAAACTGATTTTTAAGCTTCCTTGGCACTACTCTACACATGGTCTTCACACATTAGCTGAACCAAATCCCATAGATATTCAAATAGACAAGCTTACGACAATCTTCAAATATAGATGTCAACAATCCCAATACACTCACATCAATGATATAAGTTTTATTTTTAAATTAAAATCTTTTATATAGGTTTTGTAAATTTTTTCCTTCCATAATTTGTTACGCAATATACCATTGCAATTAATACACCAACAACTAATCTAAATGTACAAAGTAGAAAAAGAATAGCATTCTTAAACTCTTTACCTCGTAATGCCAAAATGTAACATTGTAATATTATATAAATAAAATTGAATGGAATTGAATTGAAACATATCAATTGACCCAAAAAAGTGCTTCATCACTGAACAAAATTTCACGATAAAACACCGTATTTTCATTGAGTATTTCCAGAGTTGGATACACTGTTGCGATGTGAGTCTTTCCATATTTTGTATTTTAGACAACTTTTGCAAAAGAAAAGAATGAACACCACAAGCTACAACTGATCATAATGAAATTATAAACATCCTTTAATTGTATACATTCACAGAATACAACAATATTTATAACTAATTTACTTTAATTTCTACTGATTCGATTTTTATGCCTGTTTTACTATGCCACGAAGATAGTCCAAAACGTTCATTTAGATACTGTGATTGTTAATGCAATTACCCTTATTGTTCATATATTAACGTCGTTTCTGAAATGGTTTGTGAATGAAAATCAATTTTCCATTTCAGTTTCTCCTTGATATTGTATAAGTAGTAGTAGCGCTACCCGTTCTACCATAGTCATCGCACAAATTACTCAATGTTGAATAATTCAGATCATTTTCGATTGTTTGCATAATATCAAGGCATCCAATGCCATCCAACACCAATGAACGAAGGAAGGAACTCCCGGTCCAGTGCCTCCATTGTTATTCGCATTCGTAAAACTACTTTGGGAGACAAGCGCCAAATGAACAAAACAAAGAGCCAAGTAAAGCAACGTTTTTACGAGCCTCTTAAATGGGCTTAATTCGTGTAACTTAATACAACACGCCAATATGAAGTGGGTATTGCTGCCAAAGAGTCGCTCTCTGTCTGTCGGTCTGTCGGTTGTTGTTCTGTTCTGTTCAGTTCAGTTGTGTTCTTCCTTCATTCACCTGTACTTGTAGTTAACGCCAGGTAACCGAGAGTACCTTCGTCCGAATTGATAAACTAATTAGCCTAAGTACTTGGCAGCACTGCCAAATAATTATCATTATGGAAATAAGGGAATGATAGCGGCGGAAAACTATGAACAAACCGACAAAAAAGGCAAGCAACATAAATTCCAGCTGAAATAAGAAACATAAAATGTCGACATTGCAATGCCAAAAATGTACAAATTCCGAAAACAAAGTGTATGCAGATGGATGGGTAGATAGACACGTATATTAGGGTAGCAATTACTCTGGCATTCTCTCGAACTTTGACATTTCAAAAAACTGTTTCTAAAATGTAGGCATATATTCAACAGGTCTCTTCCAAAAGGTGAAATGGAAATGCAAACTATCCGGGATAGTGAAGAAACGCTGGAACGAGTCACTGCCACGCTTAAAGACTTGTTACAAACCGCATGTCCTAAATAAAAGAAGAGGGGCTATCGTATCTTCGGATGACTCATCCAATCTGCCGACCTTCCTGTTGCCAGTTGAAAGCTCGGGATTGCCAGTTGAAAGCTAATTTTAATTTTGCGTCCCCACACAAGAACATTTTTTATCAAACTGGAAGAATAACAAGTCCAAACTAAAGTATAGTTTGTAAAAAATGTCACAAATAAACATTGTTGCTTATGGTAAAAAAAAATATGTCTGTAGATGTATGACGAATATTTTTGTAAAACCTTTTGAACCCTATATCGACCCATGATGGCAAATCTCTCGCAAGCGACAAATAGAAGACGAAGACGCTGCATTTTTGAAAAATGATATGAGAATTTAAGCAAGTCAAACAATGATGTGATTGAGTCGGGTCTTACACTGTCTGACCACTGAAGGAACATATCATACAATCTGAACGTGTGTAGGCACCCTAAATAGTTCAAAAAACCACATTGTACCCCAAATATGTTATGTATGTTTTACGATTTGTTAAAAAATTACAGTGATGTGGGGGAACTAGAGGGTTAATATGTTCCACAAAAATAATGGCCTTTATATTTTCTATAAAGTTGCTGAACATACCATATATCAAATAAAATATTTTTGTTACATAATAGTGAAATACTAACATTTTTGGGATACAATGTGTTTTTTTGTGCTACTTAGGGTGCCTACACTAAAAAAAAGCGTACTGATTTCGAGCCAAAGACAATCGCTATAAAAATAAGAAGGTTTTATAGTTAATTTAAAGACGTGAATAGTACTTGTTTTGAGGATGCATTTCATAGAATTAAGAATTTTGGGTAATAAAACTAATTAAGTTTGGTCTTAAAATAAGCAGAATTTTGCGTAAATTTAAGTATGGCGCGTGCTTATTATTAGTAAAATATCATATAATTTAAAACATTATCGTAATAAAATTTAAAATGTTTGTCCTTGATATAAGAACATACTGGTAATTAATTTAAGGCATACATGAATTTAAGTACAGTTTTTTTAAATATGTATGGAAAATTCGTTACATTATATTGATTATAATGTTACTCTTTTAAATGAATCATTTTCTTTGAAATCATTTACTATTCATAGAAAATTCTATAACACAACACTTTATCTTTCTAAATAAATAGTTTATTTGTTATATTTTATATTGGAAAATACAAAAATAATATAATGCATATTACGGATAACCTTGAACATTTTATAATTTAAAACAATATGTAATTGTATAAAGACAAATCGACCAACACACTATGAAGTTTGACTTTTATCCGAATATTGTATTGTTATGTATCGATTCTATTGCGGGATTCGTTTCTCTATTTGTTTTCCATGAACAATTTTTATCGGAACCGACCTTAATGATTTTTAACCTAGAATTTGGCTGGAATTTAAATAGAAATTATATAAAACAAATATTATATTATTATATCATATAGTTTGGATGCTCACTCATTTCCTGCAATTTGTAAATTTTTAATTCCCCCCTGCATTTTTCATATATCCAAATAAAGTTCAATTGCGCGAACTAAAATAAAAATAATTTGAATAGAAATCAAAGAGATTGATTTATATACGATAAAGTATTAAAATAAATTTTATCATATAACTGTCACAAATGTTGAAGAAAGATTTACACTGAAATATTTAGTCACTCTTCTACGACACAAATTCTCATAATATATCCGAACAAAATTTGCTGTACTAAAAGTTAAAAAAAATATTTATGTAAGATATTATTAATAATAGAAACTGATTGTTTTGAAAGTGCCGAAAGTGACATTTTTCATATAAATTGAGTTATCAAATATAATTTTCTCAAAAAATCAATCGTGACTTAGATTTTAAAATCATAAGTTTTGTTCGCAAACAAAACTACAAAAACTTATTAAAAATTACTTCTGTAAAACAAAAGCAAATGCTGCTTATGACATTCTTATCCCTGGTGTTAGATTAGCAAATCTGTACGAATCCTAGATTAAGAGTCCATTTGGTCAACATTACATTTTTCATATAAAATGAATATGGAAGACAATATTTTATATTTATTTTTATTCAATACTTCGTGAAAAGAAAGCAGCTTATTTACAATTATTTTTGAGCAAAAACGCTTATTATTTTGATTTTAGTAAAACAAAAATATCCCTTGGACCAAATTATAAGGCAATATATATACTTATATATATTACCGTTTATAAAGGAAACGATACAAAAATTGGACCAAATGGGCCTAATCTAACAGCAGGTTTAATTATGAAGTATTTATGAAGCAATTATGAACACTAAATCAAGGAAAAATTTAAACTAAAATTAAAAAAAGGAAAAATCTTTTTAAATAAATTATATTTGGAAAACTTTTTAACAATAACTTTGTTTGTGTGAAAACACGTATCTTGTATGTGAACGTCAGTTCGCAAATATATTTTGTTCTAATACATTAATATATGTATGCGTTCCAAATTAAATTTCTTGATTTTCAAATAAATCCTATTTGTTCAGAAATACATAATACTTACAAATATTGTTTCCAAATCTATTTCCTTTCAATTCAAACATTCCCATTTAGGTGTATACTCACTTATTTTTTGCAAGTTATAAATGGCATTCAGCACTGCATTTTTCATATATCCATCACATTTATCTTCAAATATTGCGTGAAAATAAATCAAATAAAATTATCTATAAACAAAAAAAATGCAAATTTTTTTTCACAATTGGAAAACGCTGAAAACTAAGAGAAATATTTCAACCGTTCATATATAATACTTACGTTGAAATATTTTGTAAAATTTGCCACTCTTCTCACAAAAGACCCATTCTAAAATTGTTTTACTAAAAAATTAAAAAAAGATAATTAAATATATAACATATTATTAATAATAAATGTCTATATTGCCACAAATAATTTTACATTTCTGCATTATGCGCTGGTATTTTTAATAAATAAATACTTTCAATTAAAATGTGTTTTATTAATTTTGTAATTGCCAATAAGATGTTTATTTCAGGATAATAATATTATTCTTCACGTACCTAAACATTTTCCCATTGTCTCTTTCAGTATTACAAAATGTATTACTCACATTTTTGTCATCCATTTGGCACAAATCTCTTCACAGGACTTAAGCTGAGTATAGACGATTGCCAGATCGGCAAACGTTATCAACCCTGTTAAAGTGCTGCAAGTATACGGGCAATGTCAGATTGTTAGGCAAAGGCGAATTGACAGTTCAGACGATTGCAAGAAAACATTACAATTTTATATATTTACAATATATGTTGTTAATATTTATATGCAGGTTTGCCAATAAAAATACATTATAGACAGTGTTGCAAATAAAATGTTTTTCTGGCTATGGCGCCGTTGTCATGCAAAAACTTCGCACATATAACAATCTGCAAATTATCTCGCAATGACTTTTCTGCTAACGTTGCAAAACAAAAATTGTGTGTTCACACGGTTGTAAATTCACAGGGTTGCATTTTTCCGCCATTTTTCTGGCAACGTTGTCCGATCTGCCAATCGTGTGTACTTACCTTTACACACTTTTTATTCCATAGTGTTCCCAACAGTGTTTGTATGATTCTCATGCATTTCTAAGCCATTACATTCAAAAATAAGCAAGTTGTAACAATTTGTGTACATGGCATTTTGTTCCATATCCACGTTTGTTTTAATATTTTTTTGTATTTGTATTACATGGACCACAAAGAAGGTCGGTGTGGAAGGAGAGTAATTTACATATTGTGATCGAAAGAACGTAAAATAGTGAGTATAAAATATAGGGCGGTAAAAAAATAGAGACATAGAACAAAAGTATTCCCCGAGTTTAATCGATTTACCCTACCCATAACTCGAAAACTAGACGAGATAGGAAAAAAATTATTGCAAATTCTGAAAGAGCATGCTTTAAACCTATAGTATCAACTCCAAAATCACCAAATGAGGTTGTCTGACTTAGGGCGCACCTGGCCTTTAGGGTTTTATTACACTAACCTCTGAAAAGTAACAATTCACCACCAATAAGTTTTATTTTTAAAATGGCAAAAATTATATTTTTTTATTAAAAAATTAAATAATTTTATTTATTTATTTTTTATTTTATTTTGTTAGTGATTTAAATTTTATTTATGAGTACTATGATTTTTTCAATAGATTATTTAATGTAGAGAATGTGTTGAGCGCCCCAGTAGCTGAGTTGGTAGCGTGCTCGCCTGTGAGTTTGGGGGTTGTGGGTTCGATTCCCACCAAAGGCTCTGGTCTGTCGCTGCAAAATCTACCCACATGGTCTTTGTAACCCGGCTTTTCCCTGGACCGTAAAATTAGAATATAAATTTACTTTGTATTGTAATTCATATAAATAAATAAATAAATAAATAAATGTAGAGAGTGCCACTAATACTTTTCCATTAACTGCAAAAATCTTTGAAGTCAACTTCAAATTTACCAAATATACTAATTTTTAGCACTTCGCAGCTTCTTAGTCACATGTTCGCTTTTAGTATGGCACAATTTCGGGGCATTCACATATAAAACTGATACGAACATTTTATTAATGAAAACTCTAGTTAATGGTTATTAATTTTTGCTTCAAAAACAGGGCAATTATAAACAATAATCTATAAAATTATCGATTCTCATAATTTTCTTATTTTTTTTTAAACAACAAATACAATCGCGTAAACAAGAAATTTTTTGTTTTGCAAAAGATATAGGAACATAAATTTTATGAAAAAATATATTTGTCATATACCTTGCGCCCAAGAAGGGCTTCAGCCAAATTAGCTCATATGGTAGATCAGGCTCCGGCTTTAGGTTTTGGTTAAGAGCGGCAATACAATCTGTTGAATTGCTTTAAACCAATTATGCCGCGTTAATCTACTTGATTGCGTTAGAAAGCTGAAGAGTTTGCGGATTTTAACATCGGCCAAAACAGTTCCAGGGACTTAATAGCAACTTGACAATCAGAGAAAAAATGTATACCGACCTCAGAAACACTAAAGATATCGCACTGACTTTTTGCAATGGATAGCTCTAGTCCGTATAGATGTTACAAATCTCAAACGTCCAAGGACACGACCATTCCATTATCATCTATAAAACAGATTAGACTGGTGGTTCAGTAATTGAAAATCAACAATACAGTGACTAGAATGACACAATGTCCGTAGTCATTTCTGACCGGAGTGTCAGTTCCCTAAGTTCTAGTGGTCTAGTATTAAATGTAATGTAACATAATTTCTGTAGTTACGAGTATGTAGCGCACCACATCGCTATTTTATTAAGTTCCTTCCATATTTGTATCCCCTCACCTTACAGGGAGGAGGGTTTATATCAGTTGATATGGGCCAAAAGTGTAACACATTGGAGGAGTGACCCAAGACCCTAAGTATGTACGGCGGAAATTCGTTTTAGGACATTTTAAGTCAAGAGCAATGTCCGTTCATCTGTCTGGCTGGAGCGCACGATAATTCTCGAAACGAGTGACGTTTTGACTTAAAATGTGGTATGTGATAGTTTTTTTTCTATCTCAGGTTCGAAGATTGGTCCTCTCCTTCCAGAACCTCCCTCAGAAAGGGTTAACTTTATCCGCATCACCTATGTTATTTTTCACTCAACTGCAGTTACTGTAAAACCATTACTCTGCACACAATTTTGAGTATTTGCGTTGCCTGGTATTGAAGTTATAATTTGGTAACTTTTGTAAAAAATGGTCTCTGTGTGAAAGCTATTAAAAGGCGGAGAAACTTCGTCAATTTCGTTCAAGGTGAAAGCGATGGATAAACTATTACTAGAGTGGCATTACAAATGATTCGGATAGGTAGGATAGAAGTTATTAGATACTCAATATTTCTTTAAATGTCAACCCTTTGTGGGGGATATACTAGAGAGGGTATCTTCGAACATAGCCCGAGATAGAAACCAGTAAGGAAAGGCAGAAAGTCGGGCGGGACCGACTATATAATACCCTACACCTCTCTAACAATGCGATAAGGGTCATTGCGATAATAATTTGGAATAATTGGTAAATGGGTAAGAACATATATATATGGATATACCTATTCTGAACCGATAATCGCTAAATTAAGCAATATTCGTTCCTAAATTGAGATACATCTTTCTGGAGAATTTTGTAATGATCGGAAGTAAAGTACAACTTATATAGTGCTTTGTAACCAAATCAGGAGGAACATATATATAGAGGTTATATATAAATCTGAATCGATTTTCCTCTCTTTCTGTCGAAATTCGTACTGATCGGATATAAAATACAGTCTCTACAGCGCTTAGATATCAAATCGGGGCTAACATATATATGGGGGCTATATCTAAATCTGAGCCGATTTTCTTTCGGAAATAAATTAAAATTTTAGAAACAGTTTAGATTTGTTCGAATTGGTCACCTTTGGCACGAATTATGGCCTTCAAACGGCCGACAAAGCCATCACACGCTGCACGAAAGTGGCTCTGCGGTATTTTGGCCCATTCCCGGCGAAGAGACGTCTTGAGATGATCGATACTTTGGTATTTTTTAGTGCGAACCTTACTCTCTAAAATGTCCCAGGCACAAAAGTCCAACGGATTGAGATCCGGAGATCTGGGTGGCCATTGTGCGGTAGAAATGAAGCGAGGAACCTCCTTTTTAAGCCATTCTTGGTTCACGCGTGCTGAGTGCGATGGTGCTGAGTCCTGTTGGAATGTCCATGGTCTGCGGCCGAAATGTTTGTGTGCCCAGGGCTTCAATACTGTCTTTAGGACATTTTCCCGATAATATTCGGCATTAATTTTGACCCCATGGTCGATGAATACGAGCGGGGAGCGACCATCGGCCGTTACTGCGGCCCACACCATTACCATCGGCGGCGCTTGAGTTCTGGTGGCCAATCGAAGGTGTACATTTTCAGCTGACCTCTTTGGCAAGTAAACGCGATCATTTTGTTTGTTCACAAACTGCTCAATTTGGAATGGCTTCTCATCGGAGAAAACCAAATTCGGTAACTGGCCACTTTCGTGCAAGCTAAGCAACTCCTTGGCTCTTTCCAGTCTAACTTTTTTTTGTGCATCGGTGAGCTCTTACACTTTTTGGAACTTCAATGGCTTTAGTCAAAGCTCATTTTTTAATATGTGTTGTATCCGTTCTCGCGATATGTTCAGCACACGAGCAATTTTTCTACCACTGCGGCGGGGATTTCGATCAAATCTGGCCTTCACTTTTCGGATCATTTCTGGTGTTGTTAGCTTTTTTTTTCGTCCACTTTTTGGACGCGATGCAACACTGCCAGTACCACGGTAACGAGCAATGGTACGAGAAACAAAAGATTTATTCACATTTAAATGCTGGAGGGCACTAACGATAGCCACTTGTGTTTTTCCACTCAAACAAAGCAATCACACTATCACGCTTAAATTCCATCACGAATAACTTTTATACATAAAATAATAAAATGAACTGTCACTGAAATAAATCTGTCAGCTATCAGACTAGCGGTTTAGAAATGATAGCAACCTGAAGTTGGTTGCAATACATATCAGCCAACGTGTATGGGAGCTATATGTAAATCTGAACCGATTGTAACCAAATTCAATAGGATCGTCCTTGTGCCTAAAGAAAGATATGTACCAAGTTTCGTTGAGATCGGACTTTAATTGCGACCTGTACTTTGATTACAAGAATACATCTACAGACAGACGGACATAGCTAAATCGACCCAGAAAGTGATTACAAGTCGATCGGTATAATAAACAATGGGTCTATCTCTTCTCCTTTTGGGTGTTACAAAAAAATGCACAAAGTATAATACCCTGTACCACAGTGTGGTGTAGGGTATAAAAACAAGTAAGAAAGTTCAGTCGGGTTAACCGACTAATGAATCCCCTCACCTCGAGTCTCAAAAAAATATTAGTAAATTAATTTATTTTTTTGTTTTATTTAAATTATTATCAATTTAAATTGCATTTAATAACTTTAAAGGGTGTACAGGTATTAAAGTTAAAAGCTGTTTACTTTTGGTGTAAAATGGTCCATTTGTGTGGAAGGTACCAAAAGGGGCGGGCCAATAGCGCCCATTTTTCTCTGAACTCTAGGTACTATAAAACCATTACACTGTACACAATTTCAAGTATTTGTATTCACTGGTGTTAAATTTATAAGCTGGTAACATTTGGTACAAAATGGTCCATTTGTGTGGGAGGTACCAAAAGGACAGTGGCAATAATGCCCATTTTTCACTGTCTTGTTGGTACTATTTAACCATTACACTGTACAAAATTTCAAGTCTTTGTATGCACTACCAAAAGGGGCGTGGCAACTTCGATTATTTTTCTCGAGTTAATTGTGACTAATAAACTAATATTATGTGTAGAATTTCAGAGGACTCAAATAAGTAGTATAGAAGTTATTAAATAATCAATATTTCACTAAATGTTAATCCTTTGTAGGGGAGGTACTAGAAGGAGTGGACCAATATGGTCCATCTTCGAACTTAGCCGGAGATAGAAGAAAATATTGATTGAAATATTGATTACACCAGTTTGCCAAATTTTTGTCGAAGGGCTGTGTATAAATTTTTCGGTGTAATATGGTGTCCTAATAAGGTAGAAGTAAGGAAATGTCAACAAAATCAGGTTTTATACCCCCACTATTGTGAACGGGAGTATATATATTAGTTTTTGAGGGCCAAAAGTGTGACACATAGGAGGAGTGAGCTAAGAGATCCCAAGACTATTTGGTGAAAATCCGTTTTGGGCCATTTTAAGTCATTTAGGCAAAGTCCGTCCCCATGTCTGTCTGTTTTGACATTGACTAACTGACTATAAATTTGGATTGTGTTAATATTTATTCCAGGCTAACAACAAAGATGGGCCATATTGGTTCACTCCTTCGAGTGCCTTCCCCAACAAAAGGTCAATATAAAGGGAAATATTGATTCTTTAATAAATTCTATGCTAGTTATCTGAATCTTTCACAGTTCCACACATAGTAATAGTTTCATGGCGCTATCACCTTGAGAAAAATGGGCGAGGTTGCCACGCCCCTTTTGGTGCCTCTCATAAAGTTAACGTCTTATAACTTTAATTCCAGTCCATACAAAGACTTGAAACTTTGTGCAGTGTTTTAGACAACATTTCTAATGACTAAAGACTGCAAAATTTGTTTAACATTCTGGCATATCCCACCCGAAGTGCCATATTACATTACTCACAAAGAATATATACAGCTGCGGTCAAAATAATAGCACCACGATATAGAAACATATTAAAACGGATATACTTCAAAAACTATTGCATTACTGATATTGGTTTCTTTGGTTAAAATAAACACTATACTATGCAGAAATTATAAGTATTGCAGATATTTCGGTATTTTGAATTATTAAATGAAAAACATAATTTTTTTCTAAAAAGTGCAAAAAATCTCCAGTCAAAATAATAGCACCTTTAGCATTTGTACTAAATATTATATAACTGGACAAGAGGAAAATTAAATTATAGCTATTAAATATTAGTTGCGGTTGTCTTAACTTTATATTAGTAACAAAATATTTATTCAGCAATATCACATTGAGAGCAACAATGCTCTACAACGTCTTCCAAAATAATTTTCCTGATTCTGACCCCTATCTGCTAAATCGAGTATTCAAATAACTTTCCCGTTTTCCCTAAAGCTTTTGCGTGTTTTCTTTTTTCTTATACGATCTCCCTTAATCATTAAAAACCCATATTTATTTGAAATATGGACAGTTCGGGGCTATGCGTGCCATTCTAACGAGCTTATTTGGTTATTGCGAAAGCATTATATCATTAATTTTCTCGAATTTTGGATCGTTATCTTGTTGGAAACTGCGGACGAGCAATATTTCTTCATATGCATTAACCTGCAATATCATATTAAGAATTATTTCATATGCGGATGAATCAGTAATATTTTTTATATAATGTTAAGTTCCTTTTCCATAATGGGAAAAACATTGATCAAACCATAGTGAAGTTTTCTTCCTTTGGCTGTAAATTTCTGACTGCATTTAGCATTAGTTGGTTTACTTTTATAGTGCCAACATTACCTACCTCAAAATAATATAATCCGACTCATCTTAACAAAAAAAGTTGCGCCATTTTTGTCATGTCAATATGCAATAGGTTATATTAAATTATACACAACTACCAACATGAAAATCTTTAACCAAGACCATTATTCTGGGATGGAAACAATTCATTTGTCTTCCCCCATACATTTGCGATCTATTTCAAGCCTAACTTCAGAAATAAAAATCTTTGCGGCTCCTTTATTCATCATACAAAGCTTCACATTGCTCGTCCTGACTAAACCTTTAACCAATAAATGCGGCAAGATAAACTGGATTCTACGTTTTCCAGTTTCCGAAGAAATCTTTACAGTATTTATGAGACTGCATTCTACATTTTCAACTTTCAGAAGAAATCTTTACAGTATTTTTGATCAGTTTTCGTGAACAACTGAAAGATTTTTCATGCTAATCATATTTTGCGAACAAATTTAATGAAATTAAAATTTCCAACGGTATAAAGCTCAAATATTATTAAAAAATATTTCAATAAATGCATTTAATTTTTATAAGAATGAAATATTTAGCCCTATATTATATTTATTAGGCATTTATGGATGTTCAGAATCACAAAATTGGTAAAACGTTATCAACTTTTTGTCTATGGTGCTATTTTTTTGACTGGCCTGATTCAGAGGTTACTTCAAAGAAACTCTCAAAAGACACACTATATTACTTTCTTTTACAAAATGTAGATATTTTTGAGGAGAAGGGATTTAAAATTATGATTCAATATAACAATATTGAGTAAAATTGCATTATATTTGAGAATTTCGTATCCACATGGCTGGAGGTGGATGTGGTGCTATTATTTTGACCGCAACTGTATATGTACGCTTACATAGTCCGTTTGCTCGACAGAAATTATCTTACTTGTTTTTATATTCATTTGAAATTGGTGCCACCCTAATATATCGACAGTCATATGTATGTACGCTGGCACTTTTGCACAGAAATGAATTTCAGTTGGATGAGTATTTATTAGCGTGCCAACATCTGCCCGGCTGCCTGCCTGCCTTCGCGCCAACACGCTTCTGGCCAGGCGAACAGATCTCTCTGTTCCGCAGTTCTTTTGTCGATATGCATGATGATAGTAATTATTATTGGGCTAAGGTAAACGGTAATAGCTTCAAACTTAAAATGCCCCCGTTAAATGCAATGGGAAGGAAGTTCCCACTTGCATTGTCTTGAAATAATTAGTTATGTCATCAGGTGAGAATAATGACTCCGCAGCAATAAGAATAAAAGCGAAAACAAATGAATCTGCGAGCAAATAAAATCAGAACAGCCAGTCAAATGAACATGTTTGGATGGCAATTACCAACTGATGATTGCTCGACAAAATTTGTGCAAATACTCCATCTCCATTTTGCGCCCGTCTCTACTTCTGGTATCGCTATCACTAGAACAACGAAGTACCTCAACGATAATCGTCTTAGAAAAATGATGGTGGGCGGGGATAGGAATGCGATTAAGTGTGGTTAAGAAGTTTTTGGTTAATGTTAATTGCAAGTCTTTGTATTCAAGAGATCCCATTCAGTTTATTCAAGTGAAACTGTGCTGCAACCAATCTCCGCGCAGCACTAAAATAACTTAAGTTGCTTGGCACTAGGGTTTGTGGTGTGGTGTAGTATCGTGGAGTCAATTAGCTTCACAAGTATGTTTACATCAAGTTTGAATGATAGTTATTTTTGACAGTGTAGTTTACTTAATAAACAAATAAATGAAGTATACTTCTCGGCGTGACGAAGTATAACACTTTTCAGCATTACATTTGCTTAACATTGCTAATATACTGACTTTACACAATGTTTGTTAACAGAGTGTTAACATATTTTTATTAGCCGATTTATTGTATCCACTGCACATATCAATTTTAAAAATTTCAGTGCCGTATTTTTTATGATGATTTATACTGGGAAATGGAATAATCAACTAATTACGATTCTGAATTAGTCCACAGTTTACTTATTACGTTCTTTTTTGTTCCTAATGACCACATTATGAAATTGAGATATTTAGATTTTAAGACCACTGATTGCTGTCATTGCTGTTACCGCAATTTTGAGCCTATTGGTACTGTACAGTACGGCAAATATGAAAAAGTCGTTGTAAGAGACAAACCGAGATCGACATCAATGTCACCCTGTGTACATAGCAACTTAGGCTAGGTACACACGGTGGTGAAATCTTACTGTTCCGTTATCAACTCTGTCAAAGTGATGCCAATGCACTGACAATGACAGATTGTTAGCAAAAGGTGATTTGTCAGTTCAGACGATAGCAAGAAAACCTTGCAATTTCATACATTTTTTATATATTTTGTAAATATTTATAGGCAGGAGTGCCAATAAAAATATTTTAAAAATATTGTTGCCAATAAAATGTTTCTGTGCCAATTGCGCCATTGTCAGATGCACATATTACAATGTACAGCAGATGACTTTTCTGCCAACCTTGCAAGACAAAAGTTGTAAGTTCACACGGTTATAAGTTCGCACGGTTGCATTTTTTTGACATCTTGCTTACAACATTGTAAGATCTGACCACCGAAAAAACACATTTGTCATCACATTTCGTTTGTTTCGAAAAAAAATCAAAATTTCAATAAAAAATGCGATAGACAACAAAAATTGCTGTTTGATGAAAAAATATTGCCATTAGATATACCCACTGAGATAAAAGTTGTGGCCATTTGAAGTTGAAGTGAAAGAAATGGATGCATTTTCTATTCCTATTAATTTAATAATAATTATTTAATTAAATTTATGCAGTGGCCAGCTCAACCCTAGTCTTGAATTCCGTTGAAAATCTTTGGAAAATTATCAATAAAGAGATAAATCGAGAAAGTGTAGGTGGAGATAAAAATAAGCTATTTCAGGCCATTGCAGATGCTTGGAACTCCATTTGAACTGATTGGATATAAAACTCAGTTTCTACAGCGCTTACATATCAAATCGGGGGTAACTTGTATATGGGTGATATATGTAAATCTGAACAGAATTTTTCCAAATTTCGCAGTGTTCATTCATGTAACAAGAAACCTCTTTCTGCCAAAATTTCGAACTGATTGGATATAAAATACAGTTTCTACAGCGCTTAAATGTCAAATCGGGAGTAACACATATATATGGGGTCTAAATTCAATCAGGGATTGTTCTTGGGTCAAAAAAGAGCACTCTGCTAAATTTCATCATAATCGGACAATAACTACGACCTGCACTTTAATTACAACGATACAACGATACATCGACAGATGGACGGACTTCGACTCAAGAAGTGATTCCAAGTCTATCGGTACAATAAACGATTGTTCTCTTTCTTATACTTTTGGGTGTTACAAACAAAAAACAACATCTTCTCAAATATATAATTTTTGTGTGTGCTAAATATAAAATAATTAGAGTACTCGTATACCATAAACATTAGTATACTTCAAGCAGAAAATGTTTGGGACAATATACTACAGAAGCGATTTTTTTCAGCGTGCATTGATAGCCTATTACCATTCAGAATGCGATTTGAAATTCAGGTTCCTCTTTAGCAATCAGTAAAATTAGCTTTGCCTTTTACAACCGATAGGTTTGTACTTCCTGTTTAAGTGAATCAAATTGTTTGGATTTACTCCCAAGTCCATTTTTTTTTGATTCCATTTTAGGGGGTAGAGTACACCTCTCTAAAGTGTCCTCCTTCCAGCGTTGCCAGATATTTCTTGAAAAAAAAACTTAACATTTTCAAGGAAAAAACTTATTTTGAAACAAAAAACTTATTATTTCTATTTCATATAAAAATCGAAAAATAGTAGCTATTCAACCTTAATTTGTTAAAATGCTTCTTTCTTAGAAACTCTCAATTTATTTTTGATTTTAAATGGTAAAAAGACAAACAGTACAAAAAAGTTAAATTAAACAATTGGCTATGGGCCATATTTCGGAAGTCACGAGTCCCTGCACATTGGAATATAATCGAATCCTTATAAAAACTGTTAGATATAGGTATATATATATTTTATAACATAAATATAATAACACCATTCCACTTTATCATATCTAAGGCTAGATTTTTTATTCCACTCCATGTGAAACCTTTCTCTGTGACTTCTGTGTCAACTAGTCGTCTCCACGTATTTGCAGGTCTTCCGGAATAAATATTGAAAACAATTGTTGTATAACTTCTAAAATAATGGGATGGAGCGCCCCAGTAGGCGAGTTGGTAGCGTACTCGCCTATGAGTTTGGGGGTTGTGGGTTCGAATCCCACAAGAGGCTCTGGTCTGTCGCTGCAAACATTTAGCCATATGGTCTTTGTAACCCGGCTTTCCCTGGACCTTATAATTAGAATATAAATTTACTTTGTATTGTAATTCATATAAATAAATAAATAAATAATAATGGGATGATCTACACTAAAAATTATTCTTGAAGAAAAAACTCAATGTTTCATCCGGAATTGGAAAATATGATCCTCTGCTTTAATTTTTGTTTCTAAATTATGTCCGTAACATTTCACAATTAAGCTACCATTATTTTTTTGTTTCATAACAATATTGTAATTTATTTTATTTTTTTATCGGTGCACCGACGAAAACTATTATGTGTAATTTTTCGATTTTTTTATACCCTACACCACACTGTGGTACAGGGTATTATAACTTTGTGCATTTGTTTGTAACACCCAACGGGAGAAGAAATAGACCCATCGTTTATTATACCGATCGACTTAGAATCACTTTCTGAGTTGATTTAGCTATGTCCGTCTGTCTGTCCGTCTGTCTGTGCATGTATTCTTGTAATCAAAGTACAGGTCGCAATTATGGTCCGATCTCGACGAAACTTTACACATATATTTTGTTTGGCCCAATGACGATCCCTATTGAATTTGGTTAAAATCGGTTCATATTTAGATATAGCCGCCATATATATGTTACCCCAGATTTGACATGTAAGCGCTGTAAAAACTTTATTTTATATCCGATCAGTCTGAAATTCGGCAGAAAGAGTTTTTTTTTTATATGAATGAACACTGTTAAATTTGGAGGAAATCGGTTCAGATTTAGATATAGCCCCCATATATACGTTACCCCCGATTTGAAGTGTAAGCGCTGTAAAAATGTTATTTTATATCCGATCAGTTTGAAATTCGGCAGAAAGAGGTTTCTTATTATATGAATGAACACTGTTAAATTTGGAAGAAATCGGTTCAGATTTAAATATAGCCCCCATATGTACGTTACCCCCGATTTGAAGTGTAAGCACTGTAAAAATGTTATTTTATATCCGATCAGTATGAAATTCGGCAGAAAGAGGATTCTTATTATATGAATAAACACTGTTAAATTTGGAAGAAATCGGTTCAGATTTAGATATAGCCCCCATATATACGTTACCCCCGATTTGACATGTAAGTGCTGTAAAAATGTTATTTTATATCCGATCAGTGCGAACTTCGGCATAAAGAGGTTTCCTTCTACATGAAGAAATACTGCCAAATTCGGAGAAAATCGGTTCAGATTTAGAAATAGCCCCCATATATATGTTACCCCCGATTTGACATGTAAGCGCTGTGTAGACTGTATTTTATATCCGATCAGTACGAAATTCGACAGAAAAAAGTTTTTACACGAATGAGTATTCAAAGAAAATCGGTTCAGATTTATATATAACCTCCATATATATGTTCCTCCTGATTTTCTTTCAAAGCGCTATAGAAATTGTACTTTACTTCCGATAATTAAAATTTGCCAGAAAGATGTCTCAATTTAGGAACGAATATTGCTTAATTTAGCAATTATCGTTTCAGAATTCGATAATATGTTCCTACCCATTTACCAATTATTACAAATTATTATCGCAATGACCCTTATCGCATTGTTAGGGAGGTGTAGGGTATTATATAGTCGGCCCCGCCCGACTTTCTGCCTTTCCTTACTGGTTTATTGTCGAATTAGAATGTCCTAGTGGTCATACGACTACACACCAAAGCATTTTGCGCTATCATCGCCGGTTCAGAAGTTACCAAAAACTCCTATGTGTATCCCTCTATAGAAATGCGCCGACAAAAACTCCTATGTGTTGTAGGCACAGCGTGTCCCAAGGGATAGAAGGTTGGCTTAGATTCACGCCAAAAAACGGCTAATGAGGTTTTGTTCAGAACCATCCCCTCTATTCGACAATGAATAGATCAAAATTGGATTTGCTTCCGTACTTTAACACTTTTTCTCAAAACAAACTTTAAACCTTTGATTTGTAAAGGAAAATGCGGAAATTTAGAACTGTATCACAATTTTCTTTAAATATGATTATTTGTAAGACGCTTTGTAACGTTCGCGATATTTGCAATGTTTTAATTTAATAAAATTAATATATTTGCATTCTATGATCTCTGAGGAATAGATTAATATCAGCACTTTCGCGAAAATTATCCCTCGACGAATAAATTTTGTACAAAAAAAATTAAGTTCGGAATTTGTATAAACTACACCACACTGTGGTACAGGGTATTATATCTTTGTGCATTTGTTTGTAACACCCAAAAGGAGAAGAAATAGACCCATCGTTTAGTATACCGATCGACTTAGAATCACCTTCTGAGTTGATTTAGCTATGTCAGTCTGTCTGTCTGTCGGCCTGTGCATGTATTCTTGTAATCAAAGTACAGGTCGCAATTATGGTCCGATCTCGACGAAACTTTAAACATTTTTTTTGGCCCAAGGACGATCCCTATTTTGAATTTGGTTTAAATCGGTTCAGATATAGATATAGCCCCCATATATATGTTAGCCCCCGATTTGACATGTAAGCGCTGTAAAAACTTTATTTTATATCACATCAGTATGAAATTCGGCAGAAAGAGGTTTCCTATTATATGAATGAACACTGTTAAATTTGGAATAAATCAGTTCAGATTTAGATATAGCCCCCATATATACGTTACCCCCCATTTGACATGTAAGCGCTGTAAAAATTTTATTTTATATCTGATCAGTGCGAAAATCTGCGGAAATAGGTTTCTTATTACATGAAGGAATACTGCTAAATTCGGAGAAAATCGGTTCAGATGTAGATATAGCCCCCATATATATGTAACCCCCGATTTGAGAGGTAAGCACTGTAGAAACTGTATTTTATATCCAATCAGTGTGAAATTCGGTAGAAAGAGGTTTCTTATTACTCGAAGGAATACTGCCAAATTCGGACAAAATCGGTTCAGATTTAAATATAACACCCATATATATGTTACCCCCGATTTGACATGTAAGCGCTGTAGAGACTGCATTTTATATCCGATCAGTACGAAATTCGAAAGAAAGAGGTATTTTTACGTGAATGAGTATTCAGGGAAAATCGGTTCAGATTTATGTATAACCTCCATATCGTCATCAGAAACGAAAAAGGGCGTAACAACAAGAAAAATAGAAATTCAGTTTTTGGTGGATTTCAGTACACTGCATCAATATACAAATCTTGACAAATTTTTAGCGGCGTAATATTAAAAATGGCAAATTTATTAACGAAATTCAAAAGGTTTAGATGTTATCCTAAAAACCACGTTTTTCTAACGGCAGCACTTTTCATTTTATTTAGTTTTTTGCTTCTCCTGGAAAATTTTCAAACATGATGATAGGCCCTTTTTCGTTTCTGATGACGATATATATGTTCCTCCTGATTTGGTATCAAGGCGCTATAAAAGTTGTACTTTACTTCCGATCATTAACATTTTCCAGAAAGATGTTTCTCAATTTAGGAACGAATATTGCTTAGTTTAGCGATTATCGGTTCAGAACTAGATAATATGTTCCTACCCATTTACCAATTATTCCAAATTATTATCGCAGTGACCCTTATCGCATTGTTAGGGAGGTGTAGGGTATTATATAGTCGGCCCCGCCCGACTTTCTGTTTTTCCTTACTGGTTTTGCTATATACTGCTATTATTCCGCGTATGGACAGTTCTAGGGAAAGTGGTCAAGGGAAGTTTGGGAGTTGTAGGGATAGCCCTACAACTCTTTCTTTATCAAAAATAATATATAGTTATTTGGTAAGGATTTACATTGTGTTAAAACTTTTTTTTGCTTTTCTCTTTATATGAGGCATATTCTGATTTGAATATGCCTACCGAATTATTGTAATTGTAATTATTGTTAAAGAAAGAGTTGTAGTCGTCTTTCATATCTCCAAAACTTTCTTTGACAACTTTTTTCTAGGACTGACCGTTCGCATAATAATAGCACTATATAGTCAAATAACTCTGAACATAAATGTTTTTTGTTTAAAATTTATTCGTCGCGGGATGTTTATAGCGGAAATGCTGGTGCCAGTCTATCCCTCAGAAATCTTAGAATGTAAATATATTATTTTTATTAAATTCGCAATAATATTTTTGTAAAAATTTAGCGGCGTAAGTCGAATTTTTGGATTACAAAAATGTCGCTATAGAATAATATTGCAAATATCGCGGACATTACAAATTTACAAATGTCCATATCTATGGGAAATTATGTTATAGTTTAAAATTTCCGCGTTTCAATGTAATTAAGTTCGGTTTTTTGGTTAAAAATTGTTTTTATCGTGATAACTCGCGAAAGGAAGCAGATCAGATTTTGATCACTTCTTATCTGAGTAGAGGGGATGATTCTGTACAAAACCTCATTAGCCGTTTTTGGCCACAATCAAAAACAACTTTCGAATGCTTGAGGTACGCTGTGAACATTCAAATATCAAAACTCGTATGTGTAATTTTTTGTTTTATAAATATTTAAAATGCTCCAAACAAAATATGTCGATTTTCTTGAAAACCATTTACCACGTCATGGCCTTTTCACATATACGATTTTTGTTATGATAAATAATTTGTAAATAATTAATAGAAAAATTCAAAAATCTGAGATATTAAAAATATCGCGATTTGACGTAATATCAACGTTTTTAGTCTCTACTGAAAACTAGTAAAAAAACACATAGGAGTTTTCGTCGGCACACCGACGATATGTTTCCTCTCTGAAGTAAGTGATTATTCCTATTTTCAATATATTAACATAAAATTAAACCTAAAAAACATGATTTGGGAAGTTTTTGTGTTTTTCTGAGATACTAATATGATATTAATTTTTTACAGAACGTATTAAAACTTATTTCTGGAAGAAAAAACTTATTTTCCATTTAATAAATCTTGAAAAAAAAAGTTTAAACTTATCATCTAGTAATGCTGTCCCCTGCACACATATAGTCTAATTTATGTTGGCCTTAGTGTGGCCAAGACATGCCCAATTAAAATAGGGTTTTGAAAAAATATCCCAATGCTTTCATTTTCGTCGGTCTCAGACGATTTATCCTTGCAATATGTTCTGAAGTAACCGTTGATTTATCTCTCCAAAGTCATAAACGACGACAGACTGAAGGGGTGCAAGTCCACTTGGGAAGGCTAACCCTATTTAGGTATAAAGACTTGCACAGTCTCCCTGCACAAGGTTTGGAAATATGAAAGGTTAATGATACCAGTGTACAGCTCTTTGTGCCAAGTCTGGTCCGGGTGATTTCAATGTTTTAAAACTTTAAATACCCTCAATATCGAGTGCATTAATGTCCCAGGCAATTTATGAAGCCATCGAATTATCAGAAAAATGTTTATCCAATAGCAACTCCAGTGATTCCTCACTGCATGTAGCGATCTTTTATTGCTCCTGAGTGCATAGTGGCGAGAACAGAATTATCTTTAGCATAGAGGGTGGGTTAAAAAAATCGACCAATAAATAATAACCAAAAATATGTAAAAATCCCTAGCAATCCCTAGTTCGTATTTCGTAAATTTTGAGCTATGTTTCATATTTAGTTTTTGAGATTTTTTTCTTAATGACAAATCGCCTGTCAATCCCGGATGTATTCTGATCATTCTTCACAACACTTTTGTATTTTCTGAGTTCTCCTTTCTAGTTTTCCCAGTCCATGGATGCTCTTGTAGACTTTGTCTAGTAAAGTGCAGCACAGCACTTTGTGAGATTAATTATCTCCGAGAACCACCATAGCCTTTAACTCGGAAATATGTAAATCACCATAATTGAGCGAAATATCCCCACTGGTCTTATACTCATACAACATTCAGTTTAATCGTTTATTGTGAAATGTAAGCAAAATATCGTCATTGGTAAAAATAAACCTTGTAAAATTCAGTCAAAGACAGAATGACAAAATATCATTCATAAAACAATAAAATCAATATGACATTTGGCATACTTCACTTTTAAAAGACTAACAGTTTTGTAGTATTTTTATGAATAAATAATTGCTGCATTGTTCCATTTTTAGTTTTATTTCGGCAAATGTTATGGACACTATGAGTACATACTTCACAAAATTACCGATGTATAATTAAGTCCAACTGTTGGCGAACTCAAAAACGCCTCCATTTACTGATTTATGCAATCGAGCAGCAAACAAATCCAAATCTAAATCCCAGTTATAAACCCAGATTTATAATTGGCTTAACGAAACAAGAAAATCGGAAACAAAAAACCCAACTCATTTCAACAATCAATTACGGGAACAAGATTGAACAAGTACTGCGCGACAACTTTGTCGGTCTGAAATTGTTTTACGATTTGGAAGGCGGTATTGAAAATTTTAGTAGTGCTCGAATACTTATATTTTTTTGTAGTAGATTTTTTTTTTGAGAGGTCGCAATTATATTTTTAATTGTCTTGTGTTTCTTTTTTTAAATATCCATTATGACTGCAGTTATTCAAGTTTGTATTCATGTACATACGTTAATTGTATGTATAAATAATTTGTTCACATTATGACTTAAGTGTTTAATTTGACACTTCTGGCAAGACGCGTGCTACGCACAGTGTTACACACTTTGATTTTTATACCTCCATTTTACTGAATGGGGGTTTATAGCGCTTGCTATGGACCAAAAGTGTAACATATAGGAAGAGTGACCTAAGACTCTGAGTATTTATGACAAAATCTGTCGTTTCATCCATGTTCGTCCGTCCGTATGTCTGTCTAACTGTTGTTTGATGGGGCATATGGCAATCTCGAAAGGATTGACCGACGGTCATGCATTTTCACAAATAATAGTAGTTTCTCCTACACGAGTTCTTCGTTATTAAATGGTCGTAACGTTTAAATTTTTTTTTTAATTTTTTTAGTTATTTTTCTGAATATAGAATTTTCAATGAATGTTGTGTGCAAATTTGAGGTGAATCGGAGCAAACCTGACAAAGATACAGCAGTCTAAGCAACAGCGCCTCATATTTGACTCAGTACATCAGAAAAACTTTAAAGCGTTTTTCCTACAACTCATGTTTTCAGAGACGGTGCCCCTAATAACTCAAAAACTACTGAACTGATCCTTTTGAAATTCTTAACACTATGTCTTTACATAATGCTATACAGTTTTTTTTTTAAATTTGTTAATTTTTAACCTATTAGTCGATTTTTTCTCGCAAAAATCGAATTTTTCACTGCACTTCAAATTTAAACTTTGAAAAAAACGCGACCACTGAAAATTATTAAGTTGCATGATAGCATTTCTAAGTATATTTTTATATATTTTTATTTTTATAACGATTACACTATGCAACAAAATTTTTGTCCAAAGGATGTGGATAACAGTTTCTGGTGCAATTAGGTGTCACAAACACGAAAATAATATTACAACATTTTTATTGTAATTTTTTTTTAAATTCCAGCTTTCATGGAAATTGCATTCAGTATTTCGACAATAATTTTTCAAGTATATGCCTGATTGAGCCGAATTATGAGGGCTACAAATGCAGCAAATGTCGCTTTTACGTATAATCTTTGGTTTAGTAACAGTCGTCAAAAATGTGAGAAAAAAATGATTTTTTTTAAAAACACTTTTTCCTGGTACAAAAAAAAAACATAAAAAATAGAAAAAAATATTTTATCACATTTTTAAAAAGCCAGCATGCTAACGAAGAAAACACAGTATATTTGAAATAGATGAAAATCTATGAATAAATGTAAAAGTTATGAGCCATTTTGTAAATGTTAGGGAAATTCAAAAAATCTTTTTTCATATTTTTTCGTTTTTAAATGATGTTTTTGCTTATATTGAATTCGCCATATGTGAGAGAGACATATAAGAAACATTGCACTTGCATTTTATTTTATGAGGATTTATGTCAGACATTATAAAATTATAGAGAGGACGAGGTTTTATGGCCGTTCGTAAGCCTCCATAAAACATGTTATGCAATGTGAGAGCTATATTGGATGAGATCCGCTCAGATAGAGGGTCATTCAACAATATTTGTGTTTTTTTCTTTATGAGGTTTCCATTCAGTTACGCCTTTTAGCAGCATGGACATCCCAGTCGTATATACAGGTAGTAAAATTATATGTACGCAATACAAAGTAGTACGCGGCAGTCTTGAAAATATTGGGTGTCTACTTTCGAAGCAAACTATATGTCAGCTACAGGTACTGCAACTTATGAACCTTAAACCCGGAATTTATGAATGTAATTTCTTATTAATAAATTAGTGTAATTCAGCGCCTTAAAGAGATAAGTCGATTTTCTGAAAAATATTACAGAGTTATATTTCGAAGTATGAATAAAAGGCAAAGGACTTTTCAATGTGTAAATGATCCCGACAATTTCTGCTACATCTGCGGAAAATATGTAATTAAAAAAACGACGTGCGTTTAGTAAAATAATAGAAGAAATATATGTGTAATATTTCGGTATACGAGTTAAAAGTATGAACGAACCGTGGACACCCAGAATTTTGTGTAATTCGTGCCATGTAAATCTTACTCGATGGACTAGTGAAGGAATGCGGTATGTACTTTAAAATTAATGTATTACAATGTTTAATGGAATAAAACGTATCAATTTTAGACTTCACGTGCAATTTGGAATGCCAATGATTTGGAGACAACCATTCATTCACGATACGTACTGCTATTTTTGTCTAAGTTAATAGATTGGAGTAGGAAATGTCCAAGCATATCTAACAGCCTAACAACGGAAACATCGTGAAGTTCAACTGAGTACTCAACTCTGAGCGATTCAAGTTTGGGTTAGAAGTCATCGCTTTTAACTCAGTTTCAACTCATTGATCTAGTGAGAGATTTGGAACTGACCAAAGATAAGGCAGAACTACTTACATCTGGGATGAAACAGTACAATATTTTGGCCCCAGATGTTAACATATAATATTATAGAGTCCGTGATATACCTTACAAACAAATTTTATACAACTGTGGATAACGGATGCTTTTGCATGGACATTCCCGGATTGTTCGAGGAACTTAATCAAACATACAATTCAAAGGAATGGCGGTTACTTGTTGACAGCAGTAAAGAAAGTTTAAAAGCAGTACTTTTACACAACGGAAATCAGAAACCGTCGATTCCCATTGCTCATGCTGTCAACACTAAGGAATGATAAGAACAGTGGCTAAATTGATAAAATCGTAAAATATGAACATGACTGGAAAATTTGTTGCGATTTAAAAGTAGTTGGTATGTTATGCCTCTGGGATAGCCGATACTGCGTATTAAGCTGGGACTCTTTAAAATTTTTGTAAAAGCCTTAAGGAAAGATGGCAATTCACTCTCATATTTAAAAATTTATTTAAAAGTCTTTCTTTTCAAAAAATCGAAGAAGGAGTTTTTTATAGGTGTAAAATAAGGAAACTGATGAAAGATGTAAATTCCGAATCATATTTGACGTCGGATGAAATTGCAGCATGGAGGTCGTTTAAGCTTGTAGTTTTAAATTTCCTTGTATCCAATAAAAGCCCGCAATATGAAACAATGATTAATGATTTGTTAAAAAATTATGAAGAAATTGGTTAGAAATATATTTTTTATATTTATGTATATAACACATATGTATGTATTCTTCCAACTTTTTTTTCGCTTTATGTATTCCAACAGGTGTAAATATGTCCCTCAAAATTCATTTGTTGCATTCTCATTTTAACTTTTTCCCCGAGAATCTTGGCGACGTAAGTGATGAACATGGCGAAAGGTTTCACCAAGAATTGAAGTCCATCGATCGGCGTTACAAAGGGCACAGGGATGAACGAATGATGGGAGATTATATTTGGTTCCTCATTAGAGAAACCGATTCCGAAATCTACAAACGCTAACAAAGAACTCACAATTACTTCTAATGAAACTTGTTCATGTAAATAAACTCAAATGTACATAATATAAATAAAAGTAATAAATAAAATCGCTTTTTAAACAGAAATTAAAAGAAAAAAAAATTTTTGGAAATTCTCTGACTTCTACCAAAAGGGCTATAATTTCTACATTAATTCACAGATCTTTTTCCAACAGGCATTATTTTCTTCGCTAGGATGCAAACTTTTAAAAAATAAAATAAAATATTTTTTTTCGATTTTTTAAGTTTTTTTGTCCCAGGATTTTTTTTTTTTTTTTAAATCTACTTTTTCCAATTTGTTTAATGACTGTTACTAAACCACTGTTTGTAAGTGAAAGAGATATATCAGACATTGCTAGCCCACATTAATAGCTACAATTTAACGTCTAAGTCGACCTGATCGGGCATATACTCCAAAAATTATAGTGCAAATACTAAGGGTACGAAAAAATTTAAAAAAAAATGTATCCATAAAAAAATTTTGTGGAATTAGTCTATTTCGCGTTTTAAAAACTACAATTTAATTTAGATACAAGTTAAATCGATTGTAAATTTAAGTTTACAACATTGCCCACTGTGCAATGTTTACATTTGCAAAAAATCCAATGTGCCGAAAAGTCTTGGCAACAACAAAACAAACAATAGGCCAGAGTACGTGCTGGCAGTTTTGAGCCTATTTTTGTGATATATGACAAATGAACTCTTGGCAAACAGACATAACAAATAACAACGACAACATACACACTCCTCATTGAATAACTAAATCTTTAATTGTCATACAAATCAAATGCCGATTGTCTAATTGTCATATGCGGTTTTGTCAAACATATGTATGATTGTCTCGAGCTTTGTGGTTATCTAAGAGTTTTGCATGTTCCAAGTAACAGAAGTGTAACACTTCCAGAAATTGATCTTTGGTTGAGATTAAACAAATCACGAATGATATGAAAGTAAAGTTGGATAGATCAGCAAACTATATACATACGCTTACTTATGTACTGATTTACTTGCATATATTTGTATGTAACAATTATCGAAATGTTGGGGACAATAATCTATTGTTATATTAATCATTGATTTGAGGTTTCTGTGTCGGGTCGCAAGAGTAGAAATATAGATTTTTATCTTCACATCTTAATTTCAGTAATAGGTTTCAACTTTTCATTTTTTGCAAAACAAAATCTTGATGGATGGCTTTAACAGTAATAAATATTTGTATATTGTAATGACTGACAAGGCAAATATTTTGCAACATTTTCCAATATCAAAACCATATCATATTTCTTTGAAGGTCAGCGTATTCATCAGTTGGGTTGATCTATTGAAAAAGTAGTAGCTATGTTAGACTATAAATCGAAACGTTTTACAGCACCTTTTATGCAATTTATTGAAATAACAGAGATTTTTAATATATTATATTAAAAATAAATGTAACATTACACTACCAACAAATTATTATCACAATTGTAAAGGTCATTAAAAAATACTAGACATAAAAATTGGAAATTTGATACGTATACCATTAGAAAAAGATGTTCATATAGATAAAATATTTTTAAGATGGATGTTGCCTATAGCTAACTTGTGCTTATCAGAAAGGAGAGATGTTTAAAATGCGTGCTAACAAAGCATATATGTATGTTCACAGGCTCATCCAATTTAATTTCAAAATCGTAAAATATTTGATTCTACACCACATTGTGGTACATGGTTTTGTGAGTTTGTGCATTTATTTGTAACACTCAAAACGAGAAGGCCCATACCCATTGTTTACAATATCTATCGATTTATAATCTCGTTCTGAGTTCGCAAATATGAACCGAAGTTAATGAAATTTGGCACAGCGGTCTTTTCCCTATTGAGATTGGAGAAAGTCGGTTTAGGTTTATATATAGCCGTCTATAAATGTATGTTCCTCCGTTTTGGCATATATGACAATAGACGTGTTTTCCTTGCTCCATAGGTGCTTAATTTGTTTTGGGAGCTAAGCACTTTTAAGCATTATTAGTTCCCGATGAAGTTTGGTGCTTGTGTTCCTGTCTTAATCGAGTATGGTGTTGTCAGATTGGTCATCTTATATTTCCCAGTAGGGTATCTCATTTTTGGAGAGATTGTTGCCAATTATTGTGAATTAACGGGAAGAAAAAGAACAAAAATGGAAAATTATTTTAATATTTGCAAAAAGAGTGTAAACAACTGAACATAGAATAGTAAATTTATGTTTTATAAATACATTTCACGATTTTTTTGTCTGTTTTGCATTGTACTTTCTTCGCAACTCATGACACCATTGCTACCAAATAGTTGAAACCCGCCACTTACTTCTTATGGGCAAGTTAGTGGAAGTCAGTTGCTTTCGTTGCAAAGTGCTAAAATAAAATCGCTAGCTTGTAACGAAAACATGCCTAATGTATAGATGTAGTAACCACATTTTTCTACTTATCTGCATAAAATCTAGCAGATATAACCCTCTCGATCCAAAAACAAATACTACTAAATTTTTAGGTTTATTCGTGAAAACAAAGGCACTTTTTTATGATTTTTTTGTGACGAAACGGTTAAATTTTTTTATTGAAACAATGGTAAGTAGAAGTACAACTTTCAAAGTGTATTGTGTAAAATTTTTATAAAAAATATGGCAACGACAGTAATTATGAGGAAGAATCGCGAAAAAGTTGAATTGCGGTGCCCCTCATAACACGATACCAGATAATCTAATATTAAAAAATAAATTTATTTAGTTAGATATCGTTATAGACAGGTAACACTGTCGAGTTTTTTCGAAATTTAAATTTTTCAAGTTTTGGAACACTGTGAATTAAAAATGCGATTTTTGCGAGAAAAAATCGACTATTTAGTAATTGTTAAATAAAAAAATTAACAAATTTATAAAAAACTCAAAAGCGTTACCTCGAAAATTATGTAAAGAAAAAATGATAACAATTTTAAAACGATCGGTTCAGTAGTTTTTGAGTTATGAGGGGCACCGTCTTTTAAAACATGGGTTGTGAGAAAAACGTTTTAAAGTTTTTCTGATGTACAGAGTCACATATGAGGCGCTGTTGCTTAGGCTGCTGTATCTTCGTTAGTTTTGCTCCGAACCTAAAATTTTCGCACAATGTTCTTGAAAGGTTCTCTATTCAGAAAAAAAATGCAAAAAAAAGTTTCTAAACGTTACACCTCAGAGAAATGTTTAATTATAATGAGAGCCTTTTTGTATCCTTAAATATTCCTCTTTCTTTTATGCATTTCGATTTTTTTAATAACTGTGCAACATTAGTTAAAAAAAATGCAGATTCGCCTTAACCTCCAAGCCTATTTACATATTTTGTAACGTCCGCTACGACACTTATTTCACGAATATTGCATTCCTCAAAAATATTTAAATGCAATTTCGAAGCACTCTCAAATACTTGTTGTTGCTGAAGGGTATGTGAATATATTGCATTCAGAACGCCAACGGAATTAATATTAGTAAAAAAAACTGCGTTCGAATGTAACATCCGCAACACAGGATTTGCCCATATATTCTATTCGATTTGGCATCTCAGTGCCAATGAAACAGTGTTTTACATCCGATCATTATTAAAATTTACACAAATGAGATTAATTGGACAAATTTGATTTAAATATAAATATAGCCGCCATATATAGGTTCCTTCTACTCTGGCATCAAACAGCCTCGCTGATAAAAACCCAATTTTTTTTAAGAAAATCGGTTTATATTTAGATCCTAGCTGGACCCGGTCCACTTCGTTGCCCCAAATTTCCGATCCCGTCAATTTTTGGATCAATCACGAAGACTGCCACCAAATACATATACATAATATTACAGTACTCTCGCTAACAAATTATTCAAGATACATCAATTTAAAAACATGGACTGGGCCACCCTCATTTGCTCCATCCTGCCCATTTTTACCAGTATAGAAGGCTTCGGAATATATGTTCCATGTCAAAGGACAAAATGGAGGAGACTATTCAAGAATTATTTCTTTCAAAACACCCGACGGCCTCCTCATCCCTTAGCCCAGAAAATTTCACTCCCTAAATAATGATTTATCCGAAAACGTAGATATCGTTAGATTTTTGGTTGATACATTCGACAAAAAGATTCCTTGTAAAATAACACTGTTGGACCTCACAATACTCTTTACTGGAAATTCAGTGTTTTTTTAATATATTGTATTTATCCACAAAGTTTGCTGGGTAAACAAAGGGTTAATAAATACAGGCACCATTTTAGAATAGAATAGATGTTCCATTTCAAAGAACGAAATAATCCTAGAAGTATTTCTCCCAAAACATCCGCCACCCTTGCTCATCCCCTTACTCCTGATAGCCTCCCTCCAAAAATAATGATATATCAATAGTCGTAAAAATAGATAGATTTTTCGGGTGATGAATTCGATAAAAATATTCCTGTAAAAAATCACTAAATACCATATATTTAAAAAACCATTATGTTGTCATGAGTTGTTTTCACGGTGTAATTACAAGAATGTTTTTAGGGATTTATTAATAAAGTTATTGTTCAAAAAATTATTTGTTTGCAGAAAAATATGTTTCCTGTATATGGTCTTCGAATATGGTTGAGAAGACCATAGTCCTCCTCTATATGTGGTACAATAAGCTGAAAATTTATTTGTAAAATAGCCGCATGTACTGAGTTAATAAATCGTCGCTTATAATCCTTGGCAGATATCATCAACTTGAACTTTTTATAATTACAAAGTACCACTTTAGTTTGAGAAAAATTTAAATTTGCTTTGTGTTATCTGATTTTGAGTGAAGGAATGCAAAAATATATTTACTTCTCCAACACAAAATCCCCATAAATGTTGATGAAAGCGTTCTTCGAAATGATTTCATAACCAAAGCACTCTATTCGCTAAGACAAAAGGCCAGGAACCAAAAAAAAACAATGAATCATTATTCCACTACATCACAAAGGCGTCATATGGAAATATTTTGCAAATATTCCTATTCAACTTGTCTGAAACCCAGGAACAGCGACAAAAAACGAATGAAGTAAATGTCGACCAAAAAGAATCTGATGCATGCTACTTTAGCAACACCAGCTATACTTTAGCCATTCATTTGAATCCCATTAGAATATGATGGTACCAATTACATCTAAATTTAAGTTATTATAAAATATAAAATTTAACCATGAAATCAAATTTATTACGAGTATAACCAAATTTTATTTGACAATATTAAAAGATGTTACAAACACAATAACTAATTGAGGTTACTTCCCAGACAATATCGAAGGATATTACGTATAATGAAACAGATGAAGGAGAGGAAAAAATGTTGTATTGTTTAACATAAATCAGCACGTTGGTCGGTAGGTTGGTTGTCTGGTTGTTGGCAATGTCAAGTGTTATTCTTCCGTGCACGAACCTCATTGATGGCTTCACTGATACTTCACAACAACGCCCCATAACTCAACACTTACTTCTTCACTTGAAGAACGAGCGGAGAAATATGAAGCACCATTACCACCATCGACAGACCGTACGTCCTTCTGTCCGTCAGCCTTCGCAATTCCATAGACCCGCTGTCATCAGAGTTGAAGAAAATTGCAGAAAATAAGAAGCAACACGAAGCTACACTTCAAGTCTTTGCTGTTGTGGACTTTGTGGAAATAACCAAAGCTCGGAACTGACACAGGGACAAACATCGTATTCAAATTCAAGGGAAAACAAAGAAATAATGAAAATAATAACAAACATCAACAACAGGGATTTAGTTATGATAAAAACGAATTTTGAATGCCCTTCTAATGGGTGAATCATCGTGAGGTTTGATTTATGATGTAAAATAAAACACAACATTTTGAAAGTGAACTTAAAATTTTTATTATCGGCTAAAAGAACAATGTATGCTGTACTGTTTGAAAATGATATCATGTAAATGTTTGTCATGTCTACGTCTGAGTTGGTCTATTCGGAAGGTCCAATTTTGGTCTATTCGTTCGAGCATAGCGACTGGTATCTCGCTAATTACACGAGTAATGTTGGCTTCCAAAGCGTCAATTCCAGCTGGCGGAAATTAAGTGCTCACTAAAATTATTTCTCAACAAAGTCATTGTTTCACGCGCCGTATGGCTCGTAGCATCGTCTTGTTGAAACAAGAGCTCACCAAAACCATGCGCTTGAATTTTAGGTCCTGGTAGTGCTGGTGTTGCCAGATGAAAACTGGAACATCTATTGGAAAGTATGACATTTTTTAACATAACTTCACTCAAACCGTTTTGTCATTTGAGCGCGAATTGTTTTGGTTACAGTGTGTTGAAAATTCACCTTCAAAACATGGTTTCTGAACGCTTCGACAGCTGCTTCAGGCGTCGAAAAACGTTGACCAAGCAGTTTTTTCTTGATGTGAGTGAATAAGAAGAAGTCATTAGGTGTCAAATCAGGGCTGTACGGCGGCTGACCCATCAATTCGAGGTTTTGGCCGGTCAAAAAGGCGCTGGTTTGAGCCGATGTGTGAGAGCTCGCATTGTCATGGTGCACAATGATTCGTCTTCTCTTGTTCGTTTTTCGAATTTCTCCGAAGACTTCAGGCAAACAAATTGTGATGTACCATTCAGAATTGACCGTCCTACGTTGCTCAAGTGGAACAGTCGCCACATGACCAGTTTTGCCGAAGAAACCGGCGACCATTTGCTTCGAAGTGCTTCTTCCACGAACAACTTTCGTTGGATTTGGCTCGTCTTCGAAGACTCACACGGTCGATTGCTGTTTGGTTTTGGGCACATACGCATAGATCCAAGATTTGTCACCTGTGACGATCTTATAAAAGTCTTTTAAAGCACCGCGATCGTATTTTTTCAAAATTTCTCTGCACCAATCGACACGAGCCTTTTTTTTATAACATATATAGTACTCACTTGAATCGTCTAAAATTCCACACATAGTATTCGTTTATTAGTCGCTAACACCTCAAGTAAGATAGGCGAAGTTCCCACGCCCCTTTTGGTACCTTCCACACAATTCGACCATTTTGCACCGAAAGTTTATTACTTATAGCTTTAATATCAGCTCATACAAATACTTGAAATATTGTACAGTGTAATGATTTTACAGTACATAGAGTCCAGAGAAAAGTGGGCGTTAACTTTGGGCCGTTAACTTTTGGTGCAAAATGGTCAATTTGTGCGGGAGGTACCAAAACCGGCTTGCCAATAAAGCCCACTTTTCTCTGGACTTTAGGACTATAAAAGCATTCAAATAATCTTGTGACCACGCTACAAAAAGTGGAAGTAACACTGAGAGTTTATTCAAAAGAAAGATTAATATAAGAGAATTGTAAAATTACTTATTTTCCGACAAAAATGTAATTTTAATTAAAAACCGCGAGCCGCACATTGCATTTTTATAGGAACATATTAATCAACAAAAATTTGTGTTTATTTAAATAAAATAATCTATACTATTTTTTAATAACATTTATTAATAAACATTTTGATCTGAGGAAGAGATTTATTAATATTGTTTGTATTAAAGGCCATCAATGTTATTATTATATATACGAGTATTTATAATGTTATAAAAACAGAAATAAAGCTGGCCTTGCCCATATGTCAATTTTTATGCTAAACTAATGGTGCCCACATTCAACAATGTACATATGCCCTTAACGGGGAATCCTATAAACGGGAAGACAAACAAACAGACATTTAGTCAAATTGGAAGAATTAAACATTACGTCGACAACCTAGTCCTTTGTCGAAGCAGCAGAGAAGAATTTCTATTTAAGAAGTACACAAGAAAAATTCTATGGCTTTGTATCTCTTTTCAGATAAGACAAGAATGAAATGAAACGAAACAGAAACAAATCACTTAAGATACGGTTAAGAATTGTTTTTATATTTCTGTACCTCCTCCTCCGTCATTGTCATTGCTGTTGCCTGTTGTCATCGTTGCCATTGTCGTTGAGTCTCCTCTATGCATTTGTTGTACCATTCCATTCAAACTGAACTACCGTTCTCGGTTGCAACGTGACAACAATGAACTCTTCTGGCCTCATTCTTGAAGCAATGCTAACACAAACCTCTAAAAAATATGTAAAAGCCGACATAAGAAGCAGCAAAGCGGTCTGCTCTTTAGACTCCGAGTCTTGTATTTTTTTTCAAGAAAATTACAAAAAACCCCACAACCCAACAACGGCAGACCGCCAAATAACCGGCCGCCAAACAACGGACGACCGGCACAAAAATAGGCAACAAACAACATTGTTGTGTACGAGACTTCCTATTGTCTGCCGGTTAACTTCAGTTTGCCACTGAACTGAGGAGCGAGCATTGACAACTGTGTAGCTTAGCCGAGGTAAAACAGAAACGAAAAGAAATCTCAAAAAATAATGTTTATGAAGAACTGGGGAAGATCTAAATAAAAAGCTGGAGAATAAGAAATCATGTATAGGATCCCTTAGCAGTCATCGTCCTTCTCCTCATCCGTTCGTTCATCCATAGCTAGCCATCATTCCATTAGCTATCAGCCAAGGAAGGTAGTCAGTATACCAACAACAATTATCAGTAAAGTAACTACAAAATTGACAATAAGTTGAAAAGAAAATCCTGCCAATTCAAACACGTTTCCAGGAAGAACCACTTGGTAGATTTGATTAAGGCAAATGCTGCACTCTAGACAAATGCTGCTCTGGAGACAAATGCTGCACTCTAGAGCGGTTAATTTACAGGGAATGCAGCGGGTTTGTAGTGGACCAAATTAAGTAGGATTCTAGTATTACTAAGTATTTGTGTTTCTTATAATAATATGATCTACGCTTGATTACACTACACAACAAAATTAAAAAAAAAAATAATCACCCAGAAAAAAGAATGAATTTTTCTGTTTTTTATAGCTGATATTGGACCTATATAAAGGTCCCCACCGATGTCAACTCTTGACGCTCTAGAGAACATATTTTTCTGGCTGATATTTAAGAACTTATTACACTGTCCAACAAATTAGGAATTTTTGATTGGAACAGAATAGCGACACTATAATTCTGAAAGGGCATATTGAGTAGATCATTTTTGTAGAATAAACTTATGGTCTGTGTTTTTTAACAATGTGTCAAAGTTTCCTTTTTTGGTCGAAGGAAGCATTATGCTAAATGAAAAAAAATGACGTAAGTTAATGTCTGAGAGATTTCTTATTGTCTGAGTTATATAGTGGAATTTAATGAGGATCATTTTTGTGAAAGATCTTAACCCTCTAGCTCCCCTCTTAATGGGTCAGTTTGGCCCTCTTTCGAAAAATGTAAAAAGACCTTTCAGGACATTTAAGGATTACACTATTCTACGAAAATGTTTGCCGTAACATTTCAGTGTAGGTCGCCGAAGACACCTTAGTTGTAAATATAGCACTTTACGCTTAATTAGCAAAATTACACGCCAAGTTATACAAAAAAATACTATAATGTAAATTTAAAGTCGTAATATCCATGGAATGATGGGAGCAGAAGAGTGACTCTATAATTCTGAAAGCCATGTTGATTAGATTAGATAGATTATTTTTAGATTGATTATTTTTATAGATTCAACTTATGGTCCAGCTGGTCTGAGTTTTTTTTACAGTGGGTCTACGTTTTAATTTTTTGGTAGAAGGGAGCTTTATACTTAATGAAAAAAATGCTGTACGTTAATGTTTGAGAGATTTCTTATTGTTAGAGTTATATAGTGTCATTTTATGAGGATCATTTTTGTGTAAGATCTACAGGATGGCTGATATGTATTGCAACCAACTTCAGGTTGCTATCATTTCTAAACCGCTAGTCTGATAGCTGAACAGATTTATTTCAGTGACAGTTCATTTTATTGTTTACAAGCTTACAAAAGCATTTTGATCTATTGCATTCAGAAAAAGTTATTCGTAATGGAATTCAAGCGTGATAGTGTGATTGCTTTATATTTGGGTGAAAAAACACAAGTGGATATCGTTAGAGCCCTCCAGCATTTAAATGTGAATAAATCTTTTGTTTCTCGTACCATTACTCGTTACCGTGATACTGGCAGTGTTGCATCGCGTCCAAAAAGTGGACAAAAAAACGGTAACAACACCAGAAATGATCCGAAAAGTGAAGGCCAGATTTGATCGAAATCCACGCCGCAGTGGTAGAAAAATTGCTCGTGAGCTGAACATATCGCGAGAACGGATACAACACATATTAAAAAATGAGCTTGGACTAAAGCCATTGAAGTTCCAAAAAGTGCAAGAGCTCACCGATGCACAAAAAAAAGTTAGACTGGAAAGAGCCAAGGAGTTGCTTCGCTTGCACGAACGTGGACAGTTACCGAATTTGGTTTTCTCCGATGAGAAGCCATTCCAAATTGAGCAGTTTGTGAACAAACAAAATGATCGGGTTTACTTGCCAAAGAGGTCAGCTGAAAATGTACACCTTCGATTGGCCACCAGAACTCAAGCGCCGCCGATGGTAATGGTGTGTACCGCCGTAACGGCCGATGGTCGCTCCCCGCTCGTATTCATCGACCATGGGGTCAAAATAAATGCCGAATATTATCGGGAAAATGTCCTAAAGACAATATTGAAGCCCTGGGCAGACAAACATTTCGGCCGCAGGCCATGGACATGCCAACAGGAACATCGCACTCAGCACGCGTAACCAAGAATGGCTTAAAAAGGAGGTTCCTCGCTTCATTTCTACCGCACAATGGCCACCAAGATCTCCGGATCTCAATCCGTTGGACTTTTGCGCCTGGGGCATTTTAGAGAGTAAGTTTCGAATTAAAAAATACCAAAGTATCGATCATCTCAAGACGGTGCTTCGCCGGAAATGGGCCAAAATACCGCAGAGCCACTTTCGTGCAGCGTGTGATGGTTTTGTCGGCCGCTTGAAGACCATAATTCGTGCCAAAGGTGGCCAATTCAAACAAATCTAAACTGTTTCTAAAATTGTATGTTATTTCCGACATTTTTTGCTTTTGAACAACAAAATTTAAAAAAAAATATAGCGCTTTACTTTGTTGCATTACATATCAGCCACCCTGTAAACCCTCTACATCCCCTCTTAATGGATCAATTTGGCCCAAGAAGTCTTTTCACAAAGGTCATTAGAGGATTTAAGTATTCTACGAAAATTGTTGCCGTAAAATTTCAGTGGAGTTCGCCAAAGACACCAAAGTTATAAATATGTACAGCTCTTTATGCTTAATTAGGAAAACATGCAAACTTATACAAAAAAATACTTTAATGTAAATTTAAAGTCGTAATATCTATGGAATGATTCAGTCGGGTAAACGGACTAAGGTATACCCTCACTTTGTGAGTAATGCAATATGGAATATTACACGAATTAATGTGCCAATCTGTGTGGGTGGTACCAGAAGGGGTTTATCAAATACACTTATTTTTCGCTGAATAGTAGATACTTTAAATACATTGTGCCGAACTATAAGCGTTTATGTGCACTAATATATTAATTTTATTATAATTTATATATAGTTTGACCATTTTGTGTGGGAGGAACAAAAGCGGCGTGGTGGTAACGCCCATTTTTCACAGGACTATAGGTACTTCAAAAGCTTTACACTGTGCAAAATTTTGTAGTATTTTCGTGCATTGGTACTCACGCAATAAGCTTTTAAATTTTTGTACAAAATGGTACGTTTGTTCGAGAGGTACCAAAAGGTGCATGTCAATGACGCCCCTTTTTCACTGGTCTGTACTGCCCTCCTAAGAAATAAAGTCGTATCTCCATCTCGGTAGTTTTGAGTTATTTCGCTCTTTTTCATTTTATGTTAAGTTAGTGACCTAAATTGGTCTATGTGAGCAGGTAAAACCGCCTGCCACTCCACCACAAATATAAACCTAAAGGCGCAAAGTTATGAAACGTAAAATCTAAATATCTAAAAACTACAGAAATTGAGATACGACTTTATTTCGTAGGAGGGCAGTGTAGGTACTAAAGTGTGGTCCACCCAAAACGCACGATGTTAATTGTAAATAAAACAAAAAGTTTTCAGAGAATTATCTTAATATTTTTTATTGTGATAGAAAGATCTATGACAATTTGTGTGAAGCAAAATATCGGCCAAATGCTCGCCACGGTTTCGGTGGCATAGCTCTATCCGATGGTCCATATTTGCAATAACTCTGGGACATAATTGAGTTTCAATGTCGTTAATGTGCCGAATTATCTCATCCTTTAGCTCTGGAATTGTTCCTGGCTTATTGACGTACACTTTTTCTTTTAAATATCCCCAAAGAAAGAAGTCCAACGGTGTCAAATCACATGATCGTGTCGGCCAATTAACATCACCACGACTTGAGATAACACGTCCCTTGAATTTCTCGCTCAAAAGAGGCATATTTCGTTGGCTGTATATATTCATATAGTCCAGGTCCATTTCCTCAATATCTGACCACAAGAAGTCCGTTATCATCTCGCGATAGCGAACACCATTCACGGTAACTGCTTGACGGCTCTTCTGCCACACGATCGCGAACAATCTCAATGTTTTACGCAGAACGAAATGGGCGAGCATGCACAGATGTTTTCACATCTCCTACTGACCCGGTTTGCTGAAATTTGCGCACAATTCTCCCGATTGTGGACACATTTGGTTGATTATTCTGACCAAAAAAACTCACGAAGTGCATTTCGATTTGAACGCAAAAATCGTAAAAGGCTTAAAAAATCTTAACGCGCTTCTAAATTGTGTACCTCTCGATGGTTGAATTTGGCAAACACTGAAACAAAAAAAAGGTCAAACTAAGCTGGGCAAAAACTTGACGCTAAAATGTGACTCACAACTAACATAGTTGGACCGCCCTTTATAAATGCTTAAATTACAAATACAGGGTGTCCGTCGGGAAGGTATACTACTTTGTTTGTTTCCATTGTAATCCTGGCTGTATGCGACGTAGCACCGTCTTGTTTATACCACATGTTAATCAAGCCCAAAGCATGCAGTTCTGGCGTTAAAAAGTTCTCAATCATACCACGATATCGCTCCCCATTGACAGTTTTAATTTTCATAGAAGTAAGGTCCAATGATTCCTCCTGACCAAATTGCGCACCAGACTGTCACTTTTAATGGATGCAAGGGTGACTGATGAATAATATGAGGGTTTTCCATTGCCCAGAACCGACTATTCTGTTTATTCACATATCCATTCAAATGAAAATGAGCCTCGTCGCTCATAATGATTTTTTCATGAAAATCGGCGTTGTCATAGTTTAACGATTTAAACGCGTTGGTTTATCGAATATTTTTCCATAATAAATTTGCCATGTTTCTACTTCACGACTGCCAAATATGAACTGTCACACGCTGAAAAAAAATCGCATCTGTAGTATATTGTCCCAAGCATATTCGGCTTGAAATATACATATGTTTAGGGTACACTCCAAATATATAATATTTGACACATACAAATATTATATGTTTGGCAGGATGTTGCTCTAAACAAAAATATGTTTCCCTTCTTATATTTTTTTATTTGGAACTAGTATTTCCGGAACAAAGATTTATTTGTATTTATGTATTTTGGCAATGTATCAATGCCTTAATTTAAAGGCAAGTTTTCTGTTTTTGAGATGTTCAAAGATCAAATTTTTTTAATAAATTTTATATGTTTGTAAAATATAATTAAAACTTAAAGAGTATAATCATTCGTAAATATAAATTGCATTGATGGATTGACAAAAAGTGATGAATTGGAACATTTGAAAATTAAAAGACATTTTTAGCTATAAAGTTTAACACAAAACTGGGAAAAACTAACTAAAATTAGAATTAGTCAGCAAAGTTTTAAAAATCATTTTTAAATAAAATATATTTGGAAAACCTCTTAAACAATAACTTTGTTTGTGTGTTAACACATATTTTATTTGTGAAAGTCTGTTTGCAAATAAATTATGTTCTAATATATTTATATATGCGTTCCAAACAAAATTTCTTGATTTTCAAATAAAATATATTTGTTAACCAATATATAATATTTAAAAAAATGGTTTCCAAGTATATTTTCTTTCAATTCAAACATATAAAAAAAGCGATTTTGCCCCGTGCAAGACTAATGTTTACCAAAATGGCGGCAAAAAAAAGTAGTATACCTTCCCGGCGGACACCCTGTACATCAATTGAAAAATTGTCTTTTATAATGTCAATAAGTAACATAATATATATACATAGCGCCCTCCGATGACTGTTCCAGACGCTCTACAGAACATGTGTTGCTACTGAACACATTTCAAATTACTATTATATTTACATACCGTTCAATGGGCAGGGCGATTATGAGCATCGCCCCTTATGAAACTAGTACTTTCGACTTAGTTTAGTTTGGAATTGGTACTTTATAAATATGATGATAAGCTTATATAAATATTTTTTTAAATTTTTGCGCACAAAGTTGGATCTGTCATCAATTCACATTTCATATAGTATCGGCAACAATTCTTGCATTTTTCAATTAAACCTCAGCTCCATTTAGTGAAACTCTTATAACCGAAAAACAAAAAGAAATAAAAAATGGAAGTATTTGTTTCCATTTTTTGTTTTTATTCTTTATTTTTCTCTCTTCCATAAATCGTTCCCTTTTGTATATGAAAGTAAGTACACTTTTATGGTTAGTTATTGGCCTGTTGACCTTTTTTCGGTGGTTTATTTGGTTTTATGTCGGAGCGTTAGTCACCAATTTATTCCGCCATTGATTTGATGTGTTCCCCCTGTATTTTACGAGTATGCAGAGGTTGGTTGCTGTTGTTGTTGTTGTCTAAATAATTTCATTATCGATTCTATGTTGACCATAGAAGTGTATTCAATGGTCAATGGTGTTCTTAGCCATCCACACGGCCTAAAATAGCCATTTACCATATATGTATTATAGTGACCCAGTGAACACAGAGAGTTTCGACTTTCATTTGTCGGAGCGGGCCGGCCGGCCGGCTGGTCTGGTTTGGGAAACGCTATGTACAATGTGGACGTATGTATGTATGCATCAGTTTATGGTTATGGTTATTGGCGGTACTAACTTACTATATGTATGGCTGTCTATGCGTGTGTGTATGCGTGCACTGTTTTGTTAAAATCCCGAAAAATACATAGATTTTCTAAATTTTGCTGATTTATGGTTTTATAATGTTGACTCACCACTTTTGAGTTTGAATTTTATTTGTCGACGGATTTTTTACCCTCTCCTCTACTAAACTCTATTCAACCTCTCCTAGAACTCGGCACTTATTTAGTCCCGACGTTCGTTCGTTAAGCATTTGCACAGTGAAATCAATCAAAATATAAGGTAAGGAGGATCTGACGGACGGAATTTGAAATAAAAGAATAAAAATGAGCCAAAATTTGAGCCAAAATTTGAGCCAAAATCTCCAAAATGAAGTCTCAAAAATCGTCAGTACCCTTATTACTTACACATCGTGTATTAATGTCTTTCTTGCACCAGGCTAGTTTAAGTCTGAATTTTCTGAAAGCATAACTCATCCTCTACAAATATCTAGTGCATTTTTAACACTCATTATTAACACTTTTTTGTAATCGGTATCTTTTTAATCTTTAAAACTATTATTTTCTTTATTTTCAGGTACTTCGACGCTGTAAAAGTATCTACAATCTACGATGGAGTTTACACAAATTTCTTATTCTGGCGCTCCTTTTGGGTGAGACAGTGCATGTACAGGGTTTTCCAATAAGACTGATATGATTTCTTTGAAAAAAAAACACACTTATTGTTAAGGAAATTCAAAAGTTTTTTATTTAAAGTGAAGTACAATGGATACAATTAAGTTCTAAATAAAACGTCATTCAAATGGCCTCCACGACTCCTTCTACAGGAACGAATTCGATGAACCCCATTTTCGAGCAATTTTTCCTCTAAATCAAGTCGTATGTCATGAATGGCACGTTCAATATTGAGGCCATTCAATATCACAATTTCTTGAAATAATCGAATCTCCAAACTTTTCTCGCAACAAATCAATTGTTTCATTTGCTGTGTGGCGCGTAGCCACAATCGGTCAATAGGAAAATTATAGCTCTTAACGAGAGCTAAAATATTGCTCATGGGTGTCAAGGTCGTAGGTCGACTGGAGAGTGTTTTTTTTTTGGATTTAAAAAAAAATGGACTTAGCGCACGAAAAGTTGCAATTGGAGGACGATTAGTTTGATAATAAAACTGAATAATTAGTAAACGTTGTTCTTGTGTATATCTCTCCATGATGAAATTGTAAACACTACTGAATACAATGAAAAACAAATGACAGATCATGTCATATTACAAATGGCCGAAACTACACTTCAAAATCATATCATCCCTATTGGAAAACCCGTTACATATCAGAATCTTTCACAATTCCACACATGGTATTAGTTTAGAAAAATGGGCGATGTTGCCACGCCCCTTTTGGTACCTCCCGTACAAATGGACCATATTGCACAAAAGTTTAATGGTACCTTTAATACCAGTCAATACAAATATTTGGACGTTTTGTGCAGTGTAGTGCTTTCAGAGCACCTACAGTCCCGTGAAAAATGGGCATAGTTCCCATACAAATGGAGCATTTATTCTCTAAGAAAAACATTTGTCTCCCTCTAGAATGTAATCAAATATTATTTTATTTTGCTTACTACGGATTAAATATTGAAAAAATTTAAAAAATCCTTATACAAAGGCTTCCCCGAATTAATCTAAATTTTTAGGGATTTAACCCCCTTGTGAGCTGTTCGGAAGCTGCATGATTCCTTCGTGTATTATTTAAATATAAATATCTCCCAGAGTTTAGAAGATATATATAAAAAAAGGTTTCCTCGATATTAACATTTCCACCAAGTTTTGCTAAAATCGGATATACAAGGAAATGTCATTGATCAGATAACGTAATTCCCGTATATATGAAAATTGTTTAATTTTTTTAAACAATCGCTTTATAATTCTTTAATTGTCAGTGTAAGTGGTTAGCTCTTTTTCTTGAAAAAATCCGTCGAAAAGTGACTTATATCTATGTTTCCACGAAGCCTACATCTACTCTAGAAATGTGTAATACATATTTCAACGATTTGTCCAACAGTTTAGAAGGTCTTATATATTACCACAATTTATTCTAATCAGGAAACACTATTGTGGTAATTTCGTTCATTTACGGCCTGTTTCGGTATTTCTCACGAAAGTCTCTGCGAATGTAAACCAGTCACTTACTTTCGTCAGGAATTTGGTTCCTCTAAGGTTCGTTCGTTCGCCTGGCCTTACGTGAATGAATTTAACCAATTGGAATATAATGTAATTGCCAGATCAATAGTTTCACAACTTCCGATTTTTGCGGTGTATACTCAGTTTATACATTTGTATGACCAAAGAAACGAAGGATCATCGGAATAATAAAAATTGATGATCCCAGGACAGTCTTTCCCATCAATAATACATAGAAAAGAATTAACAAAAAATAATTTAACATAATGGACACCATATAGGCAAATTTATTTCGAGCATGCCGTTAGTTAGCACTTGGTTTCGAGATATTCGCCAACGAAGTCTGTGGAAAATTTAAGGAAAATAAAAATCAATGGCGCTTCTCATTCAAATTCTGGCGTGGACTTAAACATGGTCCTTCGAACCAAAGATCCGATCCAGTGACCCGGTGAATTGTGTTGTGCGCGATATAAAATATATATGTACATATATAGGTCGACAGTGCATTGGTTAAATTCTTGCTACTACGTGGAAAGTCAATTGTCTCTGTCGCTCCACCATTGATTTCATCACGTGAAACAAGGCTTCACGAGCCAGCGACAGATGACAAGATGACAACAGAATTTAAGCGTCCCGAAAATGTACTGCACTCGAACCCAAAAAATGTCAACGGCCACAACAACAATTCTCATCACAAGGAACAGCAGCATCAATACCATCCAACAATAACAACAAATAGCTGAGTCATCCAGTTTGGCTTTGCACTCGTGCAAGGGGGCGGTATGTTGAAGTGACAACAGCTGTTCTTCAACAGCAGCGCCCCTACCTTCATTTTCAACAACGATGCAGATGAAATGCATTGCTGCTAACGCCGTAATGGTGATGGTAACGCCGCCGTTTTAAAATCAGTTCTCAACTCACCCGCTTTTGGCACACTGCCAAACCGCCAGGCTCACGACCAAAATTAAATATTAAAATAATTAAAAAATATACTTTGTTTTTCTTTTTTTAAGTCCCGCCATTCTGGCGTGGACTTAAACAGCAATCAAACCATATCATATGTCAAAAGTTATTCAAATCGTCGATATTTTTAGTTGATGTCTTTGACAAAAAAATGGTTTTTATCAGAAATATGCAGATAATTCATATATGTATATGTAGTTCTGTTGATGTTTCTTAAATACATATCGCTCACTTACTTCAAGTCTGTCATAACTCAAAATTTAAAATTACAGAAATGGAAATTTTGCAAATATCCATAAATTAATCTCAACGAAATTTAGTTTACAAGTAAACAACAATATAAAGGACTTTTCCATCGTTTTTAAAAATTTTATTTTATATTACTTATTTTTTTTTTTACGGACTTATAGCTACGCGTCTTGAAAATTTTCAATTTTGAGTTATGACAGTCTTGAAGTAAGTGAGCGATATATTGAAATGGGAGCCATAGTCATGTTCCGCTAGGAATATTTTTGCCGAAGATAACAACTAAAATGTCGACGATATGTTCGAGTATTATTCTTGAAAAATTACAGCTTTTGATGGCAACTTTTAGGCGTAAAAGGGTGAGAAGAGTGGTCGATTGCCTTTAAAGAAATTAAATTAATTAATTAATTAATTATACAAGGGTCCGAATTACTTCGTTCTTTTGGCATAATCATGCATTCCGTAGTGTTTCCACTTCAAGTTCTGCACATTTGTTTCGAACATATATATCGATACCTCCATTCTAAACTATGCTAAGTACAAAAAGGTAGTTTTTCAAGAGAGGCGATGAAAGCTTGATGCATTTTTTAAATTTGTGTGGAATTCCTTTATAATGGAAATCGAATGACCTTTACTGTTTTGTGAATACTTTTGATTGGGTTGACGGATAAACATCCCATTTAGACTGAATATACTTCGGAATATTTAGCAATTAAAAATGTATGGAGGTATTGATATGTTCTTAGTTGAATTTATTTGTGTTTTGTTTAGTTTATTTGTGAGAGACATAGCAGTTAGGCGTGTTTTGCTTATCGGCGATTTTCTGCATTGCAAATTTTGTGCTATTCTATTTATTTTTTCTAAACAAATAGTAGTTTCTAAGTCATACATTCACAAAAAAAAATCTGGCAAAACATATCTATCTATATATATAAAAGAGAGTGTCTGTTTGTGGGTTTGTTTGTTTGTTTGTTCCGTATAGACGTCTAAACGGCTAGACCGATCATCTTGAAATTTTCTCAGAATTTACATGTGTAGGGGGTGCTGAAAATAGGGTACTTGAATTTTCGATATATCAAGTGGGCGTGGACCCGCCCATATGGGTCCAATTTTGATATTGAAAAAAAAGTTTAGCTAGAGTGCTGACATTTTGTGTGTATGCATTATGTGGTAGATTATGTGAATTTTCCAAAAATGGGCGGAATCGGACCAATGGGCGTGGCTCCGCCCATATAAGCCAAATTTTGAAATTAAGATATTTTGCACAATTTGTTAGCGAGAGTGCTGGAATTTTATGTATATGTATATGGTGGCAGTCTACGTGATTGGCCCAAAAATGGGCGGGATCGACCCAATGGGCGTGGCCCCGCCCACATAGACCAAATTTTGAAATTTTGATATCTTGCACAATTTGCTAGCGGGAGTGCTGCAATGTTGCGTATATGTATCTGCTGGCAATCTACGTAATTGGTCAAAAAATGGGCGGGATCGGACCAATGGGCTTGGCCCCGCCCATATAAGTCAAATTTTGAAATTGATATATCTTGCACAATTTTTTAGCTAGAGTGCTGTAATGTTGTACCCATGCATCTGATGGCAGTCCACGTGATTGGTCCAAAAATGGGCGGGATCTGACCAATAGTCGTGGCCCCGCCCATATAAGCCAAATTTTGAAATTGACATATATTGAACAATTTGTTACCGACAGTGCTGTAATTTTGTGTATATATATCTGGTGACGGTCTACGTGGTTGGTCCAAAAATGGGTGGGGTCACACTAATAGGCGTGGCCACGCCCATATAAGGCAAATTTTGAAATTGATATATCTTCCACAATTTTTTAGCGAGGGTGCTGTAATTGTGTGCATATATATCTGGTGGTAGTCTACGTGTTTGGTTCAAAAATGAGCGGGAACGAACCAATGGGCGTGGCACCGCCCATATAAGCCAAATTTTAAAAATGTGATATCTTGCACAATTTGTTAGCGAGAGACCTGGAATTTTGTGTATATATCCGTTGGCAGTCTACGTGATTGATCCAAAAAATGGGCGGGATCTGACCAATAGTCGTGGCCCCGCCCATATAAGCCAAATTTTGAAATTGAGATATTTTGCACAATTTGTTAGCGAGAGTGGTGGAACTTTGTGTATATATATATGGTGGCAGTCTACGTGATTGGTCCAAAAATGGGCGGGATCTGACCAATAGTCGTGGCCCCGCCCATATAAGCCAAATTTTGAAATTGAGATATCTTGCACAATTTATTATCGAGAGTGCTGCAGTTTTGGGTATATGTATCTGATGACAGTCTACGTGAATGGTCCAAAAGGGTCGGACCAATGGGCGTGGCCCCATCCTTATAAGCCAAATTTTGAAATTGAAATACCTTGAACAATTTGTCAGCGAGAGTGTTGTAATTTTGTGAATGTGCATTTGATGGCAGTCTACGTAATTGTTTAAAAAATGGGCGGGATCGGACCAAATGGCGTGACCCCGCGTATATGAGCCATTTTTTGGAATATATCTCGAAAAATTTGTTAGCGAGAATGCTGTTTATTTTATGTATATGGATTTGGTGGCGGTATTCGTGATTGGTCCAAAAATGGACGGAATCGGAAATCTGAAGTCTGGGGCAACGAAGTGGACCGGGGCCAGCTAGTATATATAAAAGAGAGTGTCTGTTTGTGTGTTTGTTCCGTATAGACGTCTAAACGGCTTGACCGATCATCTTGAAATTTTCACAGAATGTACATGTGTAGGGGGTGCTGAAAATAGGGTACTTGAATTTTCGATATATCAAGTGGGCGTGGACCCGCCCATATGGGACCAATTTTGATATTGAGAAAAATTTTTAGCTAGAGCGCTGAAATTTTGTGTGTATGAATTTAGTGACAGATTATGTGAATTTTCCAAAAATGGGCGGAATCGGACCAATGGGCGTGGCCCCGCCCATATAAGCCAAATTTTGAAATTGAGATATTTTGCACAATTTGTTAGCGAGAGTGCTGGAATTTTGTGTACATGTATACGGTGGCAGTCTACGTGCTTGGTCCATCGGACCAATAGGCGTGGCCCCGCCCACATAGACCAAATTTTGAAATTTCGATATCTTGAACAATTTGCTAGCGAGAGTGCTGCAATGTTGCGTGTATGTATCTGGTGGCATTCTACGTAATTGGTCCAAAAATAGCCGGGATCGGACCAATGGGCGTGGCCCCGCCCATATAAGCCAAATTTTGAAATTGAGATATTTTGCACAATTTGTTAGCGAGAGTGCTGGAATTTTGTGTATATGTAAACGGTAGCAGTCTACGCCCATATAAGCCAAATTTTGAAATTGATATATCTTCCACAATTTGTTAGTTAGAGTGTTGTAATGTTGTACATATGTATCTGATGGCAGTCCACGTGATTGATCCAAAAACGGGCGGGATCGAACCAATGGACGTGGCACCGCCCATATAAGCCAAATTTTAAAAATGTGATATCTTGCACAATTCGTTAGCGAGAGACCTGGAATTTTGTGTATATATATCCGTTGGCGATCTACGTGATTTGTCCAAAAATGGGCGGTTTCGGACCAATAGGCGTGGCCCCACCAATGGGCTTGGCCCCGCCCATGTAAGCCAAATTTTGAAATTAATATAACTTGCACAATATGTTAGCGAGAGTGCTGGAATTTTGTGTATATGTATATGGTGGCAGTCTGCGTGATTGGTCCAAAAATGGGCGGGATCGGCCCAATGGGCGTGGCCCCGCCCTCATAGTCCAAATTTTGATATCTTGCACAATTTGCTATCGGGAGTGCTGCAATGTTGTGTATATGTATCTGGTGGCATTCTACGTAATTGTTCAGAAAATGGGCGGGATCGGACCAATGGGCGTGCCCCCACCCTTATAAGCCAAATTTCGAAATTGATATATCTTGCACAATTTTTTATCTAGAGTGCTGTAATGTTGTACATATGTATCTGGTGACAGTCCACGTGATTGGTCCAAAAATTGGCGGGATCTGACCAATGGACATGCCACCGCCCATATAATCCAAATTTGGAAATTGAATTATCTTGCTCATTTTGTTAGCGAGAGTGTTGAAATTTTGCGTATATGTATCTGGTAGCAGTCTACGTGATTGGCTTACAAATGGGCGGAATAGGACCAGTGGGCGTGGCACAGCCCATATTTTTATATATCTTGCAAGTATTATATAGGAAATACATGAACAAAAATGCTCGGTATGCGATAATTACAGCTGCTCACTCCAATACAATCGCAATATGATAATGTGATGCATGACCAATGAAACAAGAATTTGGAAATTTTATAAGTATGCATTTCTATTTTCTGGACTTTCCACTGAATTCGGTATTTTTTCATTCAGTGAATTTATTACTAATACCAGTAAGGAAAGGCAGAAAGGCGGGGCCGACTATATAATACCCTACACCTCCCTAACAATGCGATAAGGGTCATGGCGATAATAATTGGTAAATGTATTTTGAACCGATAATCGCTAAATTAAGCAATATTCGTTCCTAAATTGAGAAACATTTTTCTGGAGAACTTTGTAATGATCGGAAGTAAAGTACAACTTCTATAGCGCTTTGTAACCAAATCTGGAGGAACATATATATGGAGGTTATATATAAATCTGAATCGATTTTCCTTGAATACTCATTCATGTAAAATAGAAACCTGTTTCTGTCGTATTTCCTACTGATCGGATATAAAACACAGTCTCTACATCGCTTACATGTCAAATTGGGGGTAACATATATATGGGGGCTATATCTAAATCTGAAGCGATTTTCTCCGAATTTTGCGGTATTCCTTCATGTAATAAGAAACCTCTTTCTGCCGAATTTCTTACTGATCGGATATAAAATACAGTTTCTACAGCGCTTGAATTTCAAATCGGGGGTAACATATATATGGGGACTATATCTAAATCTGAACCGATTTTCTCCGAATTTGGCAGTATTCCTTCATGTAATAAGAAACCTCTTTCTGCCGAATTTCGTACTGATCGGATATAAAATACAGTTTCTACAGCGCTTACATGTCAAATCGGGGGTAAAATATATATGTGGGCTATATCTAAATCTGAACCGATTTTCTCCGAATTTGGCAGTATTCCTTCATGTAATAAGAAACCTCTTTCTGCCGAATTTCGTACTGATCGGATATAAAATACAGTTTCTACAGCGCTTACATGTCAAATCGGGGGTAAAATATATATGGGGGCTATATCTAAATCTGAACCGATTTTCTCCGCATTTGGCAGTATTCCTTCATGTAATAACAAACCTCTTTCTGCCGAATTTCGTACTGATCGGATATAAAATACAGTTTCTACAGCGGTAATTTTGACATGGGCAGCGAAGCGCACCGGGCTCAGCTAGTATGTGTATAAATGTAAGCGGCACTCACCTTGTGTCATTTCTGTGCGCCTGGTATTTTCCTCGATTTTACAAATTTGACAAGGCAACTTCTTAAAATCACTCAAAATACCAGGCGCCCAGTAACGAAAAGAAGGCGACTGCCGTCTGCCGTCTGCATACATTTGACAAAGCCGAATTTTATTTTGTTAGTGTTTTCACACTATCGCAATTCGACTTTTTGTTGGTCAGTTAAATGAGAGGAAGAGAATGCAGAATAGAATGAGGATGTGCGAAATAGGAAGGACTATTCAGAGTGGGTATTTCATGGGACTTTATTGTTAACTAAACAACTGACAAATAAAACTAGGTTGATTGATAACTTTTTGTATAATTTTCTTTTATTATAGTGTTTTCTTTTGAATTTCTTCAATTTTCTTATATTTATTTATATTATTATATGAATGTAAATATTAACTTTCAGTGTTAGTCACTGTTTATTATTTATTTATTACAAATTTAAATATAATTTATTACAAATAAACAATATAGATCTATTTTAATTTTGAACAAAAAATATTTTAATTAATTAATGCTTAGCATAACTAAAATTAATGTCTTGATATTTAAAATATTGTATAAAAAAATAATAGTTAATAAATAAATTAAAAAAAAAAAAATATTGTGTATTTCTATTCAATCGAACATCTTTTTTCTGTATGTATGTATATATGTTGTTAGATTGCACCCTGCGAATAGAGACATAACCAGCAAGAAAAGGTCTAAAATTACCCTCGCAAAACAAAAATTGTTGTTTGTAACCAGCTCAGCAATGTACCTCTTTTGAGACATCTCAGAATTTGGTATGGTCAGTCATTAAGAGCTAACCGTAAAATTATGAATTCCAATTTGCGTCATATTATGTCTAAAAAAAGAAAAAAAAAATTATTATGTATTATTGTTTTTAAAAAATAATACAAAAGTTATAAAATGCTTAAATTTTCTAACACATTTGTGGAGTTGTGCTGTCAATGAAGCCTACACTTTAATTATTATTGCTTATACATATGTAGACTCATCTATGTTAATTATTTGTAAATAGACTAATATAAATTTACATCACATTAAATTGTATTTATTTTTTTTTAAGATACAACCACCCCAATCAATGTCCCAATCACTGGTCACCTTAATCGAAGGCAACAATAATAGCGTCCATTACATTTACATTCTTTCACAAATAAGCCAGAAATAGAAATTGGGGAAATTAAAATAGTGGGAACAGTTAAAAAATAATAGGAAATTTCTTAGAAACGCAATATTTCCTATAATATTGGGTTCTTGAAGGAAAAGTAAATTTTCTAGTGATCAGTAATGGACCCACTATCATCCATCAATGAACTGGGGAATTTAAATTTTTTTGATTTTTTCGAATTTCGTGAAAATTGGAAAGGGGTCAAAAAAATTTGTCTGAAAATCAAAGTTTCTATTTTAAAACGGGGGCAATAACAATCGATTCGAATCAAGGAAGAAACTGTGTGATGTACATTTTTCCACAAATAAGCCATAAATACCGGAAATATTGGGGAATTTCAAAATAGTGGGAACAGTTGAAAAATAATGGACAATTCTTTAAGAACGAAATATTTCCTATAATATTTATTGCTTTCTCGAAGAAAAGGTAAATTTTCTAGGGATCACTAATGGACCCACTATCATCCACCAAAAAACTGGGAAAATTCAAAATTTTTCCATTCTTACGATTTTCGTGAAGAATGCAAAGGGGTGCACTGTCAAAAAAATTTTTCTAAAAAACAAAGTTTCCAATTTTAAAACGAGGCCAATACCAGTCGATTCAACGCAATGAAAGAAATTGTTTCATGAACATTTTGCCACAAATAAGCCAGAAATACGGGAAATATTGGGGAAATTCAAAATGGTGGGAACAGTTGAAAAATAATTGGAAATTTGTTAAAAACGCAATATTTCCTATAATATTGGGTTCCCGAAGGAAAGTACATTTTCTAGGGATCAGTATTGGACCCACAATCATCCACCAAAAAAATTGGGGATATTTAAAATTTTTTCACTTTTGCGATTTTCGTGAAAAATGGAAAGGGGTTAGTTACACTGTCAAAAAAATTACTAAAAAACAAAGTTTCTGATTTTAAAACGAGGCCAATACCAGTCGATGAAAGAAATTGTTTCTTGTACCTTTTGCCACAAATAAGCCAGAAATACGGGAAAATTTGGGGAAATGGAAAAATAGTGAGAATAGTTGAAAAATATTTCCTATAATATTTCCTTTTTGAAGGAAAAGTACATTTTATAGGGATCAGTAATTGACCCACAATCATCCACCAAAAAACTGGGGAAATTTGGAATTGTTCGATTTTCGTGAAAAATTGACTAAAAACCAAAGTTTCTAATTTTGAAAGAAATTGTTTCATGTACGTTTTCCCACAAATAAGCCATACAAATTCAAAATAGTGGTAACAGTTGAAAAATAAAGGGAAATTTGTTAAAAACGCAATGTATTTCTTATAATATTGGGTTCCCGAAGGAAAAGTACATTTTCTAGGGATCAGTAATGGAACCACAATCATCCACCAAAAATCTAGGGATATTTAAAATTGTTCGATTTTTGTGAAAAATGGAAAGGGGTTACACTGTCAAAAAAGATATACTGAAAATTCAAGTTTCTTATTTTAAAACGAGGCCAATGCCAATCGATTCTATGCAATGAAAGAAATTGTTTCATGAACATTTTGCCACAAATAAGCCAGAAATACCGGAAATATTGGGTTAATTGAAAAATAATAAGAACATTTGAAAAATAATGGGAAGTTTCTAAAAAACGCTGTATTTCCTATAATATTGGGTTCTCGAAGGAAAAGTAAATTTTCTAGGTATCAGTAATGGACGGACTATCATCCACCAAAAAACTGGGGAAATTTAAAATGTTTCGACTTTTACGATTTTCGTGAAAAAATGGAAAGAGGTTAGTTACACTTAAAATGGCAATATTTCCTATAATATTGCGTTCTCGAAAAGTAAAGAAAAGTAAAAATTATAGGGATCAATAAAGCACCCACAATCATCCATTAAAAAACTGGTGAAATATAAAATGTTTCGATTTTTACGATTTTCGTGAAAAATTTACTAAAAATCAAAGGTTATAATTTTGAAAGAAATTGTTTCATGTGCGTTTTGCCATAAATACTGGAAATTCAAAATAGTGGGAACAGTTGAAAAATAGTGAGAAATTTGTTAAAAACGCAATATTTCCTATAATATTGGGTTCCCGAAGGAAAAGTTCGTTTTCTGGGGATCAGTAATGGAACCACAATCATCCACCAAACAACTGGGGAAATTTAAAAGTTTTCGATGTTTTGCGATTTTCGTGAAAAATGGAAACGGAAATGTCAAAAAAACTTTACCAAAAATCAAAGTTTCTAATTTAAAAACGAGGACAATACCAACCGATTCTACTCAACGAAAGAAATTGTTTGATGTAAATTTTTCCACAAATAAGCCAGAAATACAGGAAATATTGGGTAAATTTTAAAATATTACGAACAGTAGAAAAATAATGGGAAATTTCTTAAAAACGCAATATTTCCTATAATATTGGGTTCCCGAAGGAAAAGTAAATTTTCTAGGGATCAGTAATGGACCCACAATCATCTACCAAAAATCTGGAGAAATTTAAAATTTTCGGATTTTTACGATTTTCGGGAAAAATTTAAAAAGATAAATTTTGGAATTTTTAAATAAGGTGATTCAACGTGATGACTTAAAATTAAATTTAATTAAATTTCTCAAAAAGGCAACATTTTCTATAATATTTGGTTATTGAAGGAAAAGTAAATTTTCTAGCGATCACTATCACCCACCGACACGTGAGAAAGAGAATTGAATTCTTTACATTTTGCAAAAAAAAAATTGAGTATACATTTGCGTTTGCAATTTCAAAACTAGGCAAAAGCCATACGATTCTACTCGCCGGATGAAAGTGTTTGATGTACGTTTGTCACAATTAAGCCTGAATTATGAGAGGCATAGTGTCAAAGGAAATATGAAATCTTGCCAGGATTGATTCTTTTTAATAATTATTAATCAAACGTCAGAAAAGTATCCATAAAGAAAAATTATAATAAAAATGATTGAGACAGAAAACACACACGTCCGTACTCAATAACGTTTGAAACGAGACTCCCTTTTTGAAAATTCTTGACAACTCGGCCTCTCCTGACATTCAGTCGTCATCAATAGAATAGTCGTAATCATCTTCCTGAATATCCAGATTTGGAGTTAATACACACCACAATTTCATATGATCACTGGACACTACGTTGCTGTATCGCTTTTGAGTAACTGACCGATCAGGCAAATCTTCGATGACGTAACGATCATTACCTAAGACCTTTGTTACAACATAGGGTCCCTTAAAGGCAGGATCCAACTTATGTGATTCACCCGTAGCTACTGGTACAAAATCTACGACAACCAAATCGCCCTCATTAAAATTACGTGGTTGGCTATGCTTTTCATCATAACGTCGTTTCCATTTTCCTTGTTCTGATTTAATGTTTACCGCTGCCTGTTGCCGATTTTGCTCCACATTTATCTCAACATCTGATTCATCAACCTGAGCTTGAATTATTCGATTATAAGAGACATCCCTGGGGTTAAAGTTGAAAACTAGATCGTTCGGAGTGAATTTGGTCGTTGAATTAGTATGTGTGTCCATACTCCACTGAATCTTAAGTAGCTGTCGGTCCCAGTCCTTGTCATTAGACGTACTGCATTTTAATACCGTTAGTAAGGTTTTGTTCATCCTTTCCGCTTGGCCGTTTGCTCGTGGCGTACGTACTGCTGTTTTGACGTGTTGTATGCCATGCTGCTTCACAAAGTTTTCAAACTCCTTTGACGTGAATGAAGTTCCCCTGTCTGACACAATGCGCAAAGGCTGACCAAACACAGCAAAAAGCTTTTCCAGTGCGTTTATGACTGGAGCTGTTTTCGTGTTGCGAACTGCGACTAAAACAGTATATTTCGTAAATGCACATACGATTACCAAAACGTGACAGTTTCCTCGTTTACTCTTCGGAAATGGTCCAACGTGGTCAATATTAATGCTGCGAAACGGTATCGGTATGATATCTTGCAAGTGCATCTGACTCTCTTGTTTCCCTCCTTTTACTTTATTGATGCAGCACTCGGGGCATGCACCAATGTATGACTTAACATACCTCCTCATACGTGGGAACCAAAACTGCTTTCCCATACGGCTCAATGTCTTCTCCACTCCATAATGTCCCGCGTCATCATGGTTGGACTTGGTAATACGCCACCTAATTGACTGAGGAATTACAAGTCTCCTACAATCAGCCGTGATTCGGTACAACCGACTAGACGAAATGACATATTCCACCTTCACCTGAGGCCATCGTGTAGTATCTCCTTTGCCTTTAAGTATCTCAAAAATTTCGCAAATCTTCGGGTCTTGCCTCTGTATGGTATAAATCCAATCTTCGTCAATAGGAGTTATTTTCAAAATCTTGTCAGCCACAGTTAACTGTTCTTCTGCTTGTTGTAGTACCGGCTGTCTACTCATTCCATCCACATGAGGAAGTTGGTCGCCTGCACGATGAATACACTCGAAGTCAAACTCTTGTTGTTTGAGCCACCATCGTGCAACTCGTGGTATGAGTGCAGTCGAAGCTTTGAGAGTAGCAACTGCGTTGCAATCTGTGACCACCAAAAATCTAGATCCTAGAAGATATATGCGGAATCTTCCCACCGTCTCTGTTATGGCCAGCACTTCTAGTTCGTGGCTGGAATATCGGCTCTCCGCATCACTAGTTAAGCGGCTGTAGTAAAATACTGGTTTTACTCCATCCTCCTCACGTTGCAGTAAAACGCCTGCAATACCCACTACACTAGCATCTGTGTGAACTTCGTGAAATTTTGCTGTGACGTTATTGCTTCTTTCAGTCGTTTAAATGCGTTGTTCTGTTCTTCATGTCATCCGAACTGCTGATTTTTCTTGAGAAGTTTACTGAGTGGTTGCGCTATTAAACTGTATTCCGGCACAAATTTTCGGAAAAACCCAGTAATACCATGAAATCTGCGAACTTGCGTCTCATTTTGTGGTTGTGCGTATTCCTCTATGCATTGGGTTTTCTCCTCACCCGGTTGAATTCCTTTGTCCGAAACTACGTGTCCCAAGAATTTTACTTGTGTGTGCATAAATACACATTTGGACGGTCGTAATGTTAATCCGGCTTTTGCTACTGCCTGCATAAACTCGTTTAAAATATTCAGACCCTTCTCGATTGTATTTGAGCATATGATCACCTCGTCCACATAGCTAATTATGCTGCGTTCATTCTCGAGGCCCCTTATAATACCGGTGATGACTTCTTGGAATACCATTGGTGCGTTCACTAAGCCAAACGGCATTACATTATACTCGAACAATCCATCTGGTGTCATGAAAGCGGTAAATTTTCTACTTTCGTTGCTCAACGGTATTTGATAGTAACCTGATGTCATGTCGAGTGTTGAAAAATACTTATTTCCTGCTAGCTTAGATAATTGCTCTTCCACGATTGGCATCGGGTACTGCCTCTTCACAGTAACTGCGTTTAGTGCACGGTAATCGACGCATAATCTTTTCTCGCCATTAGCTTTTGGCACAAGTATCACTGATGCTGCATGTGGTGACGTACTTCGTTGAATAATTTTGTATTTTCGTAGTTCTCCAAGTATATCTGATAACTTGTCTCTTTGCGCAAATGGTACTTGGTAGCGCTTTCCTAGAATTGGCTTCGTTGTCGTTACCTCGATTTCCATTACCGCCGTTTTGCATCTACCAATATTGGAAAGATCTTCAGCAAAGCAATGTTCATAGCTCTTCAACAAATCGCTCACCTGATTGCGCTGGTCTTGGCTGATATCAGCGCTAATATCGAAATTAGGTTGCTCCAACTCTGCAATCGTCTTTACATATCCTGTAGTTTCAGCCTGCTGCTCGCCACTGCAAAGAATATCCCTGCCCAACAAAACTGTATACTTAAGCACATCATCCGGTACCACTTGAATCGTTGTTTGAAATCGTTGAGCACCACACTCGAATTCTGTTAAAATGCATTCTTTTGATTCGACCCTAGACCCTCCGAAACCTTCCAATCGCTTAATTGAATGCTTTCTTGTAGCCCCTTTGGGTACTGATGATGATCGGATTAATGTGTAGTCGCTGCCCGTGTCAACAAATGCAGAATATTTGTAACCTCCAATTTTAACATCTCTCAAAATTGGAGGGTATACCGAAGAATTTTCCCCGTCAACACGCGCGACTGTTGAACTCCTAAATTTGCAGTCTTTTTCATCGTGACCCACTTTCAAACATTTAGAACACCGCTGTCTACGCTGGGGCATCGGACACTTAGCTGCAATGTGCCCATTTTGGTTGCAATTGTAACACTTGGGACCTTTGGATTTGGCACCACTGGTGTGCTTCTCCAACGCTTCTGCGTTACCCTCGGACCTTGGTACATTATACGAGTGATGCACTCCTTGAGCAGACTTCATGTTCTCTAACGAAAGAAATAGCTCAGAACACTTACGTAAATTCATGGCAAGTAATGCCTTCGTTGACTCGTTTTGGTTGAGGCCGTTTATTATATAGGAATTTATCGATGGTTCATCCATACCTCCACGGCGTCCGATTGATAGCATGGTATAGAAATACTCAGTCAACGTTTCGTTCGGTTTTCTTTTACGCTGCATCATTTCCCTGTGTATATCTGCTGCATTCACTGTACTTGGGAAATCTAGTCGGAGTGCACTGACAAACTGCACCCAAGTCTCAAAAACGGGTTGTGCGTCCAACCACTCTTTTACGACACCTTTGAGCTTGTGTTGAACTGAAAATAGAACTATTTCGTCAGTCCATAGATACACTCGTTGAAGTTGTTCCACCTTGCTTATAAATTGCTCCGATGATATATGGCATTTTATTGGGTCAAAATCGGGTAGTATACCAATGACATCCTTAACGTTGGAACTATGTGCTGTACTTATCTGAGGCTGTGGTACCGTTGTTGATTGCGTAGTTCTCTCATTCGTTTGCATCGATGCTGTAGCTAAGTCAGCTGATCTGATCCTAAAATATTAGTTAGTTCAGCTATTTTAGCCATCTTATTACCAGATATCTGCGCATTATTCGCCCTTAATATGGTGTTGAGATCTGTGACTCGTAGTTGACTCAGTTTAATCAACATTTTGCTTGCCAAAACTCCACACCCTCTTATTTTCGAGAATCAGATAGTTCGTGGTGCAGCAAAGTCCGTGTGTTCCTGACTCCCGTGGTACCAGATTAAGTACTCTGGTCAGACTGCGTAGCCGAAGATACTACCAGTTAGACTCCAGAAAATCTAGGACTGGTGACCAGTCTTGGATCTACTTGTCCAGCCCCCATCCTGAGAATAGATGGGAGCTATAGGATTCGTAGATCCATTGTGGATCACAGACCTGTGATCCTCTGGGATCTACTGTCCAGCCCCCATCCTGAGAATAGATGGGAGCTATAGGATTCGTAGATCCCAATCTGGGATCACTGTCCAGTCCCCACCCTGAGAATAGGTGGGAACTATAGGATTCGTAGATCCCCCCGTAGGTACGGACAGTAGGAATCACTAAAAACATTAGCTTATATGGGCGGACCCACGCCCCCTCAATCAAGAACTTATAACGCCTATGTCATCCACTAGGCTTATCTGAACATTCCCTGAAAATGTCATCAAAACCGATCCAGACGTTTTGGAGTCCATACGTAACATACACACATCCATGTAGATATATATAGCTGGACCCGGTCCACTTCGTTGCCCCAGATTTAGATTTCTGATTCCAAAAACACCACCATAAAAGAAGAGCACTCTCGCTAAAATTTTTTAAAGATATCTCAATTTCACGCCCATTGATCCGATTCCTCCCAGTTTTTGACCAATCACGTAGACTACCAACAGATACATATGCACAAAATCACAGCACCCTCGCTAATAAATTGTGCAAGATATTTTAATTTTAAGATTTTGCTTATATGGGCCGGGCACGCCCTTTAGTCCGATCCCGGTCATTTTGGCTTATATGGGCGGTGCCAAGCCCTTTGGTCCGATCCCGGCTATTTTTGGAGCAATCACGTAGACTACCACCAGATATACATATATGTTCAAAATTACAGCACTCTCTCTAACATATTGTGAAAAATATCTGAATTTCAAAATATTAATTATTCTTGGACCAATTACGTAGATTACCACCAGATACATATGCACAAAATTACAGCACTCTCGCTACAAATTTGTGCAAGATATATCAATTTCAAAATTGGCTTATATGGGCGGGGCCTCGCCCATTGGTCCGCTTCCGCCCATTTTTAGAACAATTACGTAGACTACCACCAGATACATGTGCACAAAATTACAGCGCTCTCGATAACAAATTGTGCACGATATCTTAATCTCAAAATTTGGCTTATATGGGCAGGGCCACGCCCTTTGGTCCGATCCCGGCTATTTTTGGAACAATCACGTAGACTACCACCAGATACATATGTACAAAATTACAGCACTCTCTCTAACAAAATGAGCAAGATAAGTCAATTTCAAAATTTGGCATATATGGACGGTGCCACGCCCATTGACCCGATTCGGCCAATTTTTAGACCAGTCACGTAGACTGCCACCAGATACGTATACACAAAATTCCAGCACTCTCGCTAACAAATTGTGCAAGATATAACATTTTTTAAATTTGGCTTATATGGGCGGTGCCACGCCCATTGCTGCGATCCCGCCCATTTTTGGACCAATCATGTAGACTGCCACCAGATACATATGTATAAAATTACAGCACTCTCGCTAACAAATTGTGCAAGATATCTTAATTTCAAAATTTGGCTTATATGGGCGGTGCCAACCCCTTTGGTCCGATCCCGGCTATTTTTGGAACAATCACGTAGACTACCACCAGATATATATGTACAAAATTACAGCACTCTCTCTAACATATTGTGAAAATATCTAAAATTCAAAATTTGACTTAAATGGGCGGTACCACGCCCATTGGTCCGCTTCCGCCCATTTTTGGACCAATCGCGTAGACTACCACCAGATACATGTGCTCAAAATTACAGCACTCTCGATAACAAATTGTGCAAGATATCTTAATTTCAAAATTTTACTTATATAGGCGGTGCCACGCCCATTGGTCCGATTCCGCCCATTTTTGGACCAATCACGTAGACTACCACCAGACACATATGCGCAAAATTACAGCACTCTCGCTAACAAAATGTGCAAGATAAGTCAATTTCAAAATGTGGCTTATATGGGCGGTGCCACGCCCATTGACCCGATTCCGCCCATTTTTAGACCAGTCACGTAGACTGCCACCAGATACGTATACACAAAATTCCAGCACTCTCGCTAACAAATTGTGCAAGATATAAATTTTTTTAAATTTGGCTTGTATGGGCGGTGCCTCGCCAATTGCTGCGATCCAGCCCATTTTTGGACCAATCACGGAGACTTCCACCAGATACATATGTCCAAAATTACAGCACTCTCGCTAACAAATTGTGCAAGATATCTCAATTTTAAAATTTGTCTTATGTGGGCGGGGCCACGCCCACTTGATATATCGAAAATTCAAGTACCCTATTTTCACCACGCCCCACACATGTACATTCTGTGAAAATTTCAAGAAGATCGGTCCAGCCGTTTAGACGTCTATACGGTACAAACAAACCAACAAACAAACACACATTCTTCTTTATATATATAGATGAATATTGATTTTGTCAAGCAATGAATTTTTACGAAAATAAATTATTTCTTTCATTTTTCCCATAGTATGATCGATGAGAAATCGTTCGAAATTTCAAACTTTGATTTTTGTTTCATAAGTCCACTAACCAAAAATCGATGGATTCGGAATTTTGTGCAATTTTTGTCATAATAAACACGTTTTAACAAAATTTGAGAATATTTTTACATCAAACGCTTTCGTTTGACAAGTATAATCGGTTGGCGTACGCCATATTTCGAAATTCTGATGTTGGATTTTGTTTTAAATTTCTTGGAAAAGACAAATTTAAAAAAAAAAATTAGTGAAAATCGATGGATTGAGAATTGTGTGCATTTTCGGCCTACTTATGTCTTAGCAGTAGATTTGGATATATGGGATAATACATTTCTCCATCTATAAGGTGGTTTCTCTGAATTGACTCTAGTTGTCACGATAAAACAAATTTAGATTTTTGAGCAACATATTTTAGCATAACTCGTAGACAAATAGTATTTTGAACCTTATCCACCAAAATTGTTTACTTTTATGCCAAAAATTGGTCTAAAAAAAATGTGAAATTTTAGAATAAAGCATACACCAATTTATTCTACTCGCCGAATGGAATGGCCATTTAGCTCCAATTTGATTAACGCAATGATACATTAGACTGTCCGTCCTTTTAGGGATATTTACAAAAAATATCAAATAAACAGTTTCATTCTTTTTCGTTTGGAGCCACTTTGCACAGCCCATTTGCAGCGAGCTCTAAATTCTATTTAGGAATAGTATAAGCTACTGCTGTGGCTGAACGAATGGTCAGCCGTCCGGGCTGGCGGTCAGTCGATTCTACTCTCTGCCCGTGGCGCTTTGTGGGGCAATGTGGTTGGCGGTGGTACGTAAATTTGTTCAAGTTTCGTACAATCATCATAATTATTGTTTGATTTTAAATTAATATTTGATTTTGTGCGATTTATTAGAGGTGGTTTGTTGTTGAGTAGACCAACAACGTTTTTGCTCGAAACAATCCAATTTGCCGCGTATTTAATTACAAACAAACAAACAGTTCTAATTCAACGAAAAGTTTATTGTCGGGAATAGATGCCACTATGTCATCCGTCCGTGGCTTGGGAGGGATGCGCAACAATGAATTCGAATTCCATTTATAGATTTTGTTGTTCATTTTATGGCGATTATGCGGAAATGGATATAACTGTATTTAAATAGTAATACAATCTATGATGATGGATGGAAACTCGATTGTAAATATGAATGGGCTGGCGTATGCGCCATTGCGCATATTACATTCTCGTACTCCAATGACAATGGCCTTGTGGATTGGTATGTTAATACATATTTAGTTGTGATTGCAGTTGATATGTAAGTTTAATCTTCAAAATTTACAAGTGGTAAAGAAATATTATATGGTGGAAAAATTTAAATAATAAAGAGAGAAATACAACACGATATGACACACAAATAAAACAACAATGAAAAATTGAAATTGGTACGTTTTTTTGGAAAGGATAGAATGGTGGAAATCATTTCATACTTTTTGTCTGACTAAATCTAAATAATAACGTATCTATATATATAAAGAAGAATGTGTGTTTGTTTGTTTGTTTGTTTGTTGGTTTGTTTGTTTGTTGGTTTGTTGGTTTGTTTGTACCGTATAGACGTCTAAACGACTGAACCGATCTTCTTGAAATTTTCACAGAATGTACATGTGTGGGGCGTGGTGAAAATAGGGTACTTGAATTTTCTATATATGAAGTGGGCGTGGCCCCGCCCACATAAGACAAGTTTTAAAATTGAGATATCTTGCACAATTTGTTAGCGAGAGTGCTGCAATTTTGTACATATGTATCTGGTGGTAGTCTACGTGATTGGTCCAAAAATGGGCGGGATCGGACCAACGGGCGTGGCCCCGCCTCTTTAAACTAAATTTGGAAATCGAGATATCTTGCACAATTTGTTAGCGAGAGAACTGTAATTTTGTTTATATATATCTTTTGGCGACCTACGTGATTGGTCCAAAAATAGCCGGGGTTGGACTAATGGGCGTGGCCCCGCCCCTTTAAGCCAAATTTTGAAATCGAGATATCTTGCACACATTGTTAGCGAGAGAACTGAAATTTTGTATATATATATGTGGAGGCAGTCTACGTGATTGGTCCAAAAATGGGCGGGGTCAGACTAATGGGCGTGGCCCCGCCCCTTTAAGCTAAATTTTGAAATCGAGATATCTTGCACAATTTGTTAGCAAGAGAGCTGTAATTTTGTGTATATATATCTGCTGGCGACTTACGTGATTGGTCCAAAAATGGGCGGGATCGGACCAATGGGCGCGGCCCCGCCCATATAAGCCAAATTTTGAATTTGAGATATATTGCACAATTTGTTAGTGAGAGAACTAGAAATTTGCATATATATATATGGAGGCAGTCTACGTGATTGGTCCAAAAATGGGCGGGGTCGGACTAATGGGCGTGGTCCCGCCCTTTTGAGCCACATTTTGAAATCGAGATATCTGGCACAATTTGTTAGCGAGAGAGCTGTAATTTTGTGCATATGTATCTGCTGGCACTCTACGTGATTGGTTCAAAAATGGACGGCATCGGACCAATGGACGTGGCCCCGCCCATATAAGCCAAGATTTGAATTTGAGATATCTTGCACAATTTGTTAGCGAGAGAGCTGTAATTTTGGGTAAATATATCTGTTGGCGACCTACGTGATTGGTCCAAAAATGGGCGGAATCAGACGAATGGGCGTGACCCCGCCCATATAAGTCAAATTTTGAAATTGATATATCTTGCACAATTTGTTAGCGAGAGAGCTGTATTCACTATTGTTTAGCTAGAGTGCTGTAATGTTGTACATATGTATCTGGTGGCAGTCTACGTGATTCGTCCAAAAATGGGCGGGATAGGACCAATGGGCGTGGCACCGCCCATATAAGCCAAATTTTGAATTTGAGATATCTTGCACAATTTGTTAGCGAGAGAGCTGTAATTTTGTTTATATATATCTGTTGGCGACTTACGTGATTGGTCCAAAAATAGGCGGGGTCGGACTACTGGGCGTTGCCCCGCCCCTTTAAGCCAAATTTTAAAATCGAGATATCTTGCACAATTTGTTAGCGAGAGAGCTGTAATTTTGTGCATATGTATCTGGTGGCAGTCTTCGTGATTGGTCCAAAAATAGGCGGGAGTGGACCAATGGGCGTGGCCCCGCCCTTATAAACCAAATTTTTAAATTGATATATATTGCACAATTTGTTAGCGAGAGTGCTGTAAGTGCATATGTATTAGGTGGTGGTCTACTCAATTGGTCCAAAAATGGGCGGGATCGGCCAATGGGCGTGGACCGCCCATATAAGCCAAATTTTGAAATTGAGATATCTTACACAATTTGTTAGCGAGAGTGCTGTAATTTTGTGCCATGTATCCGGTGGTAGTCTTCGTGATTTGTCCAAATATAGGCGGAATTGGACGAATGAGCGTGGCCCCGCCCATATAAACAAAGATTTTAAATTGACATATCTTGCACAATTTGTTAGCAAGAGTGCTGTAATTTTTGCATATGTATTAGGTGGTAGTCTAATGGGTTGGTGCAAAAATGGGCGGGATTGGACCAATCGGCGTGGCCCCGCCAATATAAACCCAATTGAAATTGACATAACTCGCACAAATTTGACATAACTCGCACAAATTATTAGCGAGATTACTCTAATTTTGTGCATATATATTAGGTGGCAGTCTACGTGCTTGGTCCAAAAATGGGCAGGGTCGGACAAATGGGAGTGGCCCCGCCCATATAAGCCAATTAAATTTTGTGTTTGATATATCTTGAGCAATTTGTTAGAGAGATCAATGTAATTATGTGCAGATATTTGGTGTCAGTCTACGTAATTAGTCCAAAAATTAACGGGATCGGAAATCTGAAGTCTGGGGCAACGAAGTGGACCGGGTCCAGCTAGTCTATCTATATAATAGATAATGTATGCCAAGATTCCAGACAACATTAGTTGCTGCAATTCGGATGTTCATACACGGAGGAAAATCGCCATTTTTTATATGTTTGAATTGAAAGAAATTATACTTGGAACCAAAATTTTTAAATATTATATATTTTTGAACAAATAAATTTTATTTGAAAATCAGGAAATTTTGTTTGGAACACATATATTAATATATTAGAACAAAATATATTTGCGAACTGACTTTCACAAATAAAATATGTGTTTAAACACAACCAAAGTTATTGTTTAAGAAGTTTTCCAAATATATTTTATTTAAAAAGATTTTTAAAACTTCGCTGTCTTTTTCGAATTTTATTTTAAATTTGTTCGTGGTATATTTTATACTTATAGTTAAAAATATCATAAGCAGCTTTATATTTGGTTTTGCAGCACTAATTTTTATTTTATAAATATTCCATTTCATCACTTTTTGTCAATCCATCAATGCAATTATAAGAGTATACGATTTAAATTTTAATCTAATTTTACAAACATATGAAATTTCTAAAAAAAATTCACTTTGAACTTCTGAAAAACAGAAACCTTGCCTTTAAATTAAGTCCTTGATACTTAAATACAAATTAATCTTTGTTTCGACAATATTTGTTCCAAATAAAAAAATATGCGAATGAAAACATAATTTTGTTTGGAACAACATCCTCCCAAACATTTAATATTTATGCATGTCAAATATTATATATTTGAAGTGTGTTCTAAACATATGTATGTTTCCAGCAGAATATTTTTGGGACAATATACTACAGAAGCGATTTTTTTTCAGCGTGTAGGAGAGAGAGGCAGGAGGAATAGAAAGGGAGGAATTAATCCATTGAACGATCGGCTGACCGATTTTCTTGAAATTTTCACACAATGTGGATGAAAATAGGCTTATTAAATGTTTGATATATAAAGTAGGTGCGGCCCGCACATGTTAATATATTTTTAAAAAGGGTTATCTTGAACATTTTTTTAGCGAGAGTGCTTTTCTTGTGTGTATATGAATTTTGTTGCAGGCTACCTGATTGGTCCAAAAATGGGCGGGATTTGACTGCTGTGTTTGTGCTCGCCCATATGATCCAAGATTGGAAATTGATATATCTTGAAAAATTTTGTATTAAGAGTGCTGTAATTATGTATATAAAGGGTTTTTCAACTAGTGCTTATTTCGTGAATGGTAACACTTAGCTCATGTCTGATTTGACAGATAATTAGTTTTATCCTTCCGCTGAACGAATATGGTTGTGTATACGCTTGAACAAGTGGGCCTGCGATCGACTTACAGAAGATGCCGATTTTGCCAAAAAAAATTATCTTTTCAGATGAAGCTCATTTTGATCTTGGCGGGTATGTAAACAAGCAAAATTGTCGCATTGCACAGAAAACCCGCACGCATACATTGAAAAGCCGATACACCCAAAACGAGTCACTGTTTGGTGCGGATTTTGGTCCAGAGGCATAATTGGACCATTTTTCTTCGAAAATGAGCAAGTGGCCGTTACAGTCAATGGCGATCGTTATCGGGCCATGTTGAACAAAAATTGAAGAGGAGGATATTGGCAACATTTGGTTTCAACAGGACGGCGCTACGTGCCACGCAGCCGAAGCTAAACTCGATGTTTTGCGCGATGTTTTAAAAAAAAAAAGATATTTGGCGGATCCTTTATATGTATTAAGAGGCAGTCTACGTGATTGGTCCAAAATGGGCGGAATCGAATCAGTGCCGTGGTTCCGCATATACGACACCATCTTGGGAGAAGCATTGCACCAAGTGTCCTGGAATTTGGTGGGAATGCGTTTGACAGCACTATGCGTTACTCAATATAAAGTGTGCGACATGCGACTCCACTATTAAAAACGAAATATCAAGAAAACATAATAATTCAATGACTCTTTTATTGAAAACCGAAATATCTTGGTTTGGATATATTTGACAGAAGTAATTACCACCAAAAAAATAAATAGGCAATACTACACCATTTTCAATTGTAATTCGAAAAAAGTCAATTGAAATTCGAAGATTCCATTTGAAATTCGAAAAATATCAATTGAAATTCGAATATTCCATTTGAAATTCGAAAAAGGTCAATTGAAATTCGAATATGTATTCCATTTGAAATTCGAAAAAGGTCAATTGAAATTCGAAAAACATCACTTGATATTCGAAGAACATCAATTGAAATTCGAAAAACATCAATTGAAATTCGAAACACATCAATTGAAATTCGAAACACATCATTTGAAATTCGTAAAATTGCAATAGAAATTCGGAATACGCCAATTGAAATTCGCATTTTTCCATTTGAAATTCGTAATACACCAATTGAAATTCGGAAAACATCAATTGAAATACGAAATTCATCATTTGAAATTCGAAAAATGTAAACAAAATCAATGCTGTATATTAGATGGGGTAGCATTTAAGTGATACAATTTGTCTGTGTTAAACCTTTAATATTAAAATATTTAAATATGTTTTGTTTCAACTAATTTTGAATACATATTCATAAAAGATAAGATCATCACATTATTTGTTAACATTTAGTCAGCAAATGTGTTTAAATAAATTCTACCCAATCTAATGTGCAGATTTGTTTACATTTTCGAATTTTAATTGATGTATTTCGAATATCAATTCATGTTTTTCGAATTTCAATTGGTGTATTACGAATTTCAAATGGAAAAATTCGAATTTCAATTGATGTATTTCGTATTTCAATTGATGTATTTCGAATATCAATTGATGTTTTTCGAATTTCAATTGATATGTTTCGAATTTCAATTGATGTATTTCGAATTTCAATTGATGTGTTTCGAAATTCAATTGATGAGTTTCGAATTTCAATTGTTTTTTTTGAATTTCAATTGATTTTTTCGAATTTCAAATGGAATCTTAGAATTTCAACTGATCTTGTTCGAATTTCAAATGGAATTTTCGAATTTCAATTGATCTTATTCGAAATTGAATTGATTTTTTTCGAATTACAGTTGAAAATGGTGTAGATTAGTGGGAGGTGTTCCGCCAATATAACACCGTTATTGAAATCGAAATAAGTGGAAAATCATTTCCACAACTGTCTTTAAATGTGGTATGTATTTCACAGAAATATGTAGTACCTAGAAAATTGGCGATATCGGTAAGATGAGCGTGGTACCGCCCTATTGAAAACGAAATATCTGGAGAACCACTGAACATATCGCCGTGCAATTTGGTATGATTTTCGGTTTTATTACACTGAGGATTTTTTACGTAAGTACACCTAATGCTTACGTGTGCGAAATGAGTCGTTCACCCCGACACATATTGTATGATATTGTGTCACTGGTTGAAGGGCAAAATCTCATTTTTGATATATTTAAACCGAAAAAAATATATCTGAAACAAAAATGTTTAAATATTATATATTTCTGAGCAAATACATTTTATTTGAAAAACAATAAAATATATTTGGAACACATATAAAGGGTCCGTCAAAAAACTTTTTTTTTGAAAATTCTATAAAAAAAAAATACTGAATATTTTCTTAAATTTCTTTTTTTATTTGAAAGTACAATCCTTCCGGTTAATAATGGAAAATAATTTCATTCAAATGGCTGCCTCGGCTGGCCATGCAGTAGCCTACACGATCGGTCCAATTTTTAAGCACATTATCGATTGTGTACAGCTGTATTTCACCAATGGCTTCACGAATATTGTCCTTTAAAGCGTCAATTGTCTCTGGCTTGTGAGGGCACCCCACACATAATAGTCCAACGGTGTCAAATCGCAGCCCCGAGGGGGCCAAACGACATCAGCTCTGCGGCTGATAATGCGATCTTCAAAAACAGGGCGCAAAACATCGAGTGTAGCTTCGGCTGTGTGGCACGTAGCGCCGTCCTGTTGAAACCAAATGTTGCCAATATCCTCCTCTTCAATTTTTGTGAACAAAAATTCGTTCAACATGGCCCGATAACGATCGCCATTGACTGTAACGGCCACTCCTTGCTCATTTACGAAGAAAAATGGCCCAATTATGCCTCTGGACCAAAATCCGCACCAAACAGTGACTAGTTTTGGGTGTATCGGCTTTTCAATGTATGCGTGCGGGTTTTCTGTGCCCCAAATGCGACAATTTTGCTTGTTTACATACCCGCCAAAATCAAAATGAGGTTCATCTGAAAAGATGATTTTTTTTGGCAAAATCGGCATCTTCTGTATGTCGATCGCAGGCCCACTTGTTCAAGCGTATACACAACCATATTCGTTCAGCGGAAGGATAAAACTAATTATCTGTTAAATCAGACATGAGCTAAGTGTTACCATTCACGAAGTAAGCAGTAGTTGAAAAAAAAAACGTTAGATAGCGGACCCTTTATTATTATATTATATTTGCGAACTAATATTCTCAAATAAAATTATTGTTTAGGAATTTCTCCAACTATATTTTATTTAAACAAGTAAGAAAGTTTCAGTCGGGTAAACCGACTAAGGTATACCCTCACTTTGTGAGTAATGTAATATTGAATATTACACAAATTATTCTGTAAATTTTTGTGGGAGGTACCAGAAGGGGTTTAAGAAATACACCTATATTTCGCTGAACAGTAGATACTTTAAATAATTTGCACTGTGCCGAATTGTAACCGTTTATATGGACTGGTATATTAAAGTTGAGATATTAAATTGTCTTATAATTTGGCCATTTTGTGTGGACTATAGGCATTTTTCACTGGACTATAGGCATTATAAAAGCATTACACTGTACAAAATTTCAAGTAATTGTATACACTGATATTAATGTTATAAACTGTTAACTTTTTGTGCAAAATGGTGCCTTTGTGGGAGAGGTAACAAAAGGGGCGTGACAATAACGCCCATTTTTCAATGGACTGTAGGCACTATAAAAACATTACGCTGTACAAAATTTCAAGTATTTTAATACACTGGTATTAATGTCATAAGCTGTTAACTTTTGGTGCAAAATGGTGCATTTGTGTGGGAGGTACCAAAAGGGGAGCGGCAATAACGCCCATTTTTCACTGGACTGTAGGCACTATTAAAGCATTACATTGTACAAAATTTCAAGTATTTCTATACACTGCTATTAATGTTATAAGCTTTTAACATTTAGTGCAAAATGGTGCATTTGTGTGGGTGATACCAAAACGGGCGTGGCAATTTCGCCCATTTTCCTCGAGTTGATAGCGACTAACAAACTAATACTATGTGTGGAATTTCAGAAGATTCGAATACTTATAATAGCAGTTATTAAAGAATCAATATTTCACAACATTTTAACCCTTTGTGGGGGAGGTACCAGAATGAGTGGACCAATATGGCCCATCTTGGAACTTAGCCAGAGATAGAAAAAAATATTACCACATACGAAACTTGAAGTCAATCGGTTACTCCTTTCGAGAGTTATCGTGCGCACCAGCCAGCAGACAGACAGACACACAGACAGACAGACAGACAGACAGACGGACGGACATTGCTCATTCGACTTAAAATGACCCAAAACGGATTTCCGCCGAACATACTTGGGGTCTTAGGTCGCTCCTTCGATGTGTTACACTTTTTTCCGTAGCAAATGATATATACCCTCGTCACACTAAAGTGAGGGTATAAAAAGATTTAAAACTTTTCTGACTTTTTATCCCCTCACCTTAGAGAGGAGCGTATACGCTCCTCATTTGCTACGAGCCAAAAGTGTAGCACATTGAAGGAGTGACCTAAGACCCCAAGTATGTTCTGTGGATATCCGTTTCGGGTATTTTTAAGTCATTTGAGCAATGTTCGTCCGTCCGTCTGTCTGTCTGCTGGTGCGCACGATAACTCTCGAAAGGATTACCCGATTGACTTCAAATTTGGTATGCGGTAATATTTTGCTCTATCTCCGGCTAAATTCGAAGATGGGCCATATTGGTCCACTCCTTCTAGTATCTCCCCCACAAAGGGTGAAATATTGATTCCTTAATAACTTCTATACTACTAACTCGAATCTTCTGAAATTCCACACAAGTAATAGTTTATTAGTTGCGTACACCTCATGAAAAATGGGTGAAGTTGTCACACCCCGTTTGGTACCTCCCACACAAATAGACCATTTTGCATCAAAAGTAAACTGCTAAAAAATTTAATACCTAAACATAAAAACACTTGATATTTTGTACGGTGTAATGTTTTTACAAATTCATTCCGGTAAAAAATTTGCATTATTGTACGGCCCCTTGTTGTACCTCCCACACAAATGGACCGTTTTGCACCAACAATTAAGTGCTTATAACGTTAATACCTATGCATACAAATACGTGAAATTTTGTACAATGTAATTCATTAATAGTGTCTACAGTTCAGTGGAAAATGGATGTTATTGCCCCGCCCCTTTTGGTACCTCCCATACAAATGAACCATTCTGCACAAAAAGTTAACAGCTTATAACATTAATAGCAGTACAAACAAATACTTCAAATTTTGTTCAGTGTAATGCTTTTGTAGTATCTTTGAGTCCAGAGAAAAGTGGGCGTTATTGGCACGCCTCTTTTGGTACCTCCCACACAAATGGATAATTTTTCACCAACAGTTAACAGCTTATAACTAATACCAGTGCATTAAGGTTATTAAATGCAATTTAAAATGATAATAATTTAATTATAAGAATAAATAAATATATTTACAGAATTTTTTTCGGACTCAATGTGAGGAGATTCATAAGTCGATTTACCCGACTGAACTTTCTTACTTGTTCTAATTTCAGTTTTAATTTTTCATTTGTTTTGAATTATCTTCCAGCTAAAAATGGCGTATATACCACGTACAATACTGCAATGTGGCTGCAAGTAAGATATAACTTGTAAGAAAGTTCAGTCGGGTAAACCAACTTATGAATCCCCTCACCTTGAGTCCCCAAAAGATATTAGTAAATTTATTTTTTTTGTTTTAAATAAATTATTATCAATTTAAATTGCATTTAATAACTTAAATAACAAAAGGGGCGTGCCGATAACGGCCACTTTTCTCTAGACTCTAGGTACTATAAAAGCATATTCACTGTACGAAATTTCAAGTATTTGTATGCACTGGTATTAAAGTTATAAGCTGTAAACTTTTGATGTAAAATTGTCCATTTGTGCGGGAGGTACCAAGAGGGGTGTGGCAACTTCGCCCATTTTTCTCGAGGTAATAGTGACTAATAAACTAATACTACGTGTAGAATTTCAGAGAATTCAAATAAGTAGTATAGAAGTTAATAAATAATGAATTTTCACTAAATGTTAACCCTTTGAGGGGGAACATAGCCGGAGATTGAAGAAAATATTACCACATACCAAATTTGAAGTCAATCGGTTACTCCTTTCGAGAGTTATCGTGCGCACCAGCCATCAGACAGACGGACGGACATTGCTCATTCGACTTAAAATGACCCAAAACGGATATTCGCCGAACATACTTAGGGTCTTAGGTCACTCCTTCGATGTGTTACACTTTTGGCTCGTAGCAAATGATATATACCCTCCTCTCTAAGGTGAGGGGATAAAAAGTTGATATTTGTCCAACGACTACATGTCCATCCCTAACAAACATTATAACCAAATTCAATTCGTCAGATCGTCTTCTTCATCTTCTCAGTATTTTGAAATCAACGTTTTACATTACTTTTGCAATAACAATATTCTGACAAAGAATGAGTAAAATTTGACAACTCTTTGTGGTATCACCTATAGGAAATATCGAATTCTATACGATATAAATGTCTCAAGGTGAAGAACCGGCTGAAGTAGGTTCACTCGACTGAGATTTGCTTACTTCTTTACATTTCACATTTCTATAATTAACTGAAGATAAACTCAAAAGAATGAGTGAAAAACACGAACATATTTTTCATGCTAGACATTGTTCATAAAATTACCGTATATACGAGTAAAACATATTAATAATATTTTTTGAATTTTAATCTCATTTTTAGGCATTAACGTTTTTATCATATATTTTTATTTGAATAAACCATTTATGAACATTTGAATGTATAGCTTATACCGACATTTATTTTCCAAGAATAAATTGATGAAAAAAAAAACAATGTTGAATGAGTGGCCTATGGAGATGTATGCAATTTTGCATAAATGTATGCATGTGATTAATAGGTTTTCTGTCTAGACACCTTTGCAGAAGAGTGCCTCAAAATTAGTGGTGGTCATGACATATCGCCTCTTTGAATCACACAATATCCACTGCGATAAAACGCAGTGTTTGCGGAATTTTAATGAAATTCTCGAAATCCATTTACACTTGTATAGCTGAATACATTATGACGTTTGGAAAATACAAAACAAGAAAACAAATGTAAAGAGTGTGGTAACATGGGATATACCAGAGTATAAACTAAGGAAAATGGAACCAATGTAAACTGACAATATCTAATACGTGGCATAATTTATATGTACAAATTATGTCATAAAAATCTAAATTTATATCGAAACATTCATTCGAAGAGTGTCACTGTTTTCTTATGAGTTTGAATGACTACGAGTACAATTAAAATAATGTTATTGTAAATTCTTACGAGTATAAATATCGCCAGATATTTTACAGAAAGATCACCCAATAAGCAAAACACGTCTAACTGTTATGTCTCTCACAAATAATTGAAACTAAAGACAAACAAACTTAACTAAGAACATATGTTCGAGACAAGTCTACCAACATAAAAAAAGGCAATCGAATGCACATAGCCCGAGAAATTTGAAAATTCTCCTTTTCTATTAAACAGACCTCGTGCATGACCTCATACATAAGGCGAAGATTTTATCGATATTTCGATTAGTTATCGAGTCTTTAACGTTTGAAAAAATCAAAAATGTAATGTATTTTTTTTTGTAAAATGAACTCAATATAAAAAGAACGAAAAAAAAACAAAATAAAATTTTTCGATAACTTAGTTAAAAAAAATTGAAAAAATTCACTTTTCCCTAATTTATTATTTTTAGCTCATTTGAATGAAAACGGTGGCAAAATCGGGAAAATAGCCTAGGGCGATAATTATTGAAGTAGTCGATAGTTATAGAAGTAGCCGATACTTAGACTAAGTACTCGGTAACTAAGACTGTTATCGATAACTAGAAAAGTTATATTTTTTGTGTATGTAGTTGTTCAATTATCAGCGGGACATATGAACAAATTTTGTTTGTTCCAATGGGCTAAGAATAGAAAATTAGAAAAAATTAAAAATCTGTTAAAATCGATAACTTTTTAGTTATCGATAACTGCCTTAGTAATCGATTACTTCTATAATTTTCTATTGTGCGCAGACGCCTTTGTCTGCGTAACCGTCTTTGGTAACAATTTCCAATTTCGATAAATTAGTTGTACTTTCGTATTCGATTGCAGTCATTTTCTTTTATTTTTTAGACCGTAATTCGATAACGATCCATGAATTTTGGTTTTTATAATAAATAATTTTCTAACTGGATAATTTATGTGTTGCTGCAACTGTATTCTAACCAAATATTTCCCTAGGTGTAGTTATTTTTAGGACTCTCTTTTCAAAATTACTTCGCATATATGGTTCTATGTGGAACAAGAAACAACAATATTAGCATTATGTTTTATACATAGAAGAGATAACTAAAATTGATTAATGTTTAATCTCTGTTCGGTCACCTAACACCGAATATTGTTCCTTCTATCAAACTGCAATATCCTATTAAACGTACTACTACGCTTTAAATTTCTCCACGTGGCTCTTGTTTGTGAAATGTTGTTCATAAATTATTTTGAATTTTTCACTTTAAATTCCTCTGTCCCATTTTAAAGTCGCAAAATGTTCATGGTTTTTTGCAACTTTTAGGGCTTTTAATTTGAAAATGTTAGCATTGTGCAGTAAGTCTTCTCTAATCACAATCCGACCCGTACTGCGTATGTTGATGGGAGGCATCCAACGAACCTACCGACCAAACGACCGACAGACCTACCGAGCCTCTTGTGAATCGTGATGTGACTTCAAAAGATGTCTGTGACAGCATTGCGTCAAGAGTTATGTGGCCAGAGTGTCACTTGCATTTCATGGGCCAAGGATCTCGTGGGTGGATGTGCTTCTTTCAATGCGGATAGTTGTGGGGGCGGATGTGTTTGCGACAATGCGTATGGACAGTTTGCATTCGCAGACTCCGGTTAATGTTGAACATTAACTGCCGGTAATACATTTCACCCAATGACATATTTGCTCATATACAGCCAACCCCATCAGCAGCATCATCATCGTCGTCGTCAGCAATGTCCCCGTCCGTAATCCTTTGTGGTACTAGGAGGAGGTGCATATTCTCAGCAACATTAATGAGGATTTGCACAAATGTAGGTTCACCAGAATGGTGAAGAGAGTATTGTCCGTAATTTGAGGAAATGTGGTGCGACCTGTGGATATAATGATCCACTGCCACCATTAGAAGGATGTGCCGTAATATGCGGTTGCAAGAATTTAAGATAGGTTTATGGAAATTGTTGGTTACCTTGATCAGTTAGCCAGCAAAAGTGAAAATTGAATGAATCTCTCATAGATTTGAAAATAATGATGGAATTTATGCCATCGCATATTGTGAATAAAAAGGCTGGGCAATGTTTTCTGCTATATATACTTGTTACGCGAAAGGGAATATAACTGAACATTTGGGATTTGGGGACAATAGTCCAATGGGATATACATATATACGTTTTTTGTGTCTCCTTCTTAAATATATCCTTCTCATACAGATCGGTTGTTTTAGGTGAAGGTGAACATTTAATTTGCTTTCCGGCTAAAAAGTGTATCTAAGAAATGTAAAAGTAAACTCGAATAAAGTTTTCACATTTCTCAACTAAAGTTCCTCCCCCCTCAAAAGAGTAAGTAATCAAACTGCATTTCATCCGTATCCTCCTCCAGTAAAATGAAATATTAGATACTAGATAAGATAAAATTATTTATTTCTGAAAAATTATGCATAAAAGTTTTACCCCCATAAAGAGTAATGATTCCAATACCGAACTATGATTTTCAAATCAATCAAAAGCAAACATAGAAATTGGCATCTTTCATCTATGCTAGGATATCTTGATCATTTAACATTTTTACAAATATACCTAGCGTTTATTCCAAATCTCTGTGAGATTCCACAGATAGATATTATGCATAGTATATAGATGTAAAATGTACATTGGTACGTATAATGGTACAGTGTACGAACATGTGAAATTGAATGGAAGTGGAAATGGCGTAACTGTCGCTTTGGCGCTATGCATTGCGAATATAAATTTATTTGTGAACGCACAAACAAATTTGGTTGGAGCCATCAACAATCAGCCAAAACGTAACGAAACGTAGTGATGCGACATGTGGATTTGTGTTCACATCCACTTACAGTCACTCAGTGAGTTCAAAGCATCGATGTAGTCTCTACTCTGCGAAAAGCGAACACAGCTATGTACGATATATCCATCACTGATAGGGACGGGGCACAGTGTTTGAAGTGAAATTTTGTTATTTATTAAGGAAACTGTTAACAAGGCTCAAAAATCTGCCCGCAACAAATTATCATAAAGATCTATTACAATTGTGGCTTAAATACCAACTATAAACCTGAAATTTTCCTGCCAAATCGTCGGTTAATGATGGTATTCATGCACTCTCCTTCAGAATCATAAATTTTTTTTATCTCCTCTAGTTTTCGAGATATTTGTAGGTAGATTGGACCAACTCCGATTTATTTGCCCACACTTCTTGACCTAGACAAACTTCTTCCTTCCAAACTGATCCTTATTGTGGTCCACGTTCGAAAAAATATTTTAAGAATTAGGAATTTTGACCAAAATAACAATTACTTTTTTTTCACAAAAATAAAATACATTTAAAACCAGTAAGGAAGGACAGAAAGTCGGGCGGGGCCGACTATATAATACCCTACACCTCCCTAACAATGCCCTTATCGCATTGCGATAATAATTTGGAATAATTGGTAATTGGGAAGGAACATATTATCTAATTCTGAACCGATAATCGCTAAATTAAGCAATATTCGTTCCTTAATTGAGAAACATCTTTCTGGAAAATTTCGCACTGATCGGATATAAAATACAGTTTCTACAGCGCTTACATATCAAATCGAGGGTAACATATATATGGGGGCTATATCTAAATTTGAACCGATTTCCCTCAAATTTGGCGGCTTAATTCATGTGATAAGAAACCTCTTTTTGCCAAATTTTTTACTGATCGGATATAAAATACAGTTTCTACAGCGCTGACATGTCAAATCGGGGATAACATATATATGTGGGTTATATCTAAATCTGAACTAATAAGAAACCTCTTTCTGCCGAATTTCGTACTAATCGGATTAAAAATATACTTTTTACAGCGCTTACATGTAAAATCGGGGGTAACATATATATGGGGGCTATATCTAAATCTGAACCGATTTTCCCCAAATTTTGTATTGTCTCTCACTATATCATAAGACTACTCTCTGTCAATTTTTGTACAAATCGGTTCAAAAATGTTGCTTATACAGTGCATATATGCCAATCGGAGGTACGATTTTAACTATATTCAATAGGGATCGTCCTTGGGCCTAAAGAAGATATGTGCAAAGTTTCGTTGAGATCGAACCATAATTGCGACCTGTACTTTGATTACAAGAATACATCTACAGACAGACAGACGGACATAGCTAAATCGACTCAGAAAGTGATTACAAGTCGATCGGTATAATAAACAATGGATATATCTCTTATCCTTCTGGGTGTTACAAACAAATGCATAAAGTCATAATATCCTGTACCACAGTGTGGTGTAGGGTATAACAATTGTTATCTATGTATTAGGCCGGGTCGATTTGTGGGGAGGCAAAAAATGTCGCCATTGCTCAGTGAAAATCGTATTCTAGTGATCAAAATAAGAAACTTTGCCGAAGGAACCATACCTCTAAAACGAATTCTGTTTTCCCGGAATTTGGGTCGATCTTTTGGGTAGGGGCAAATTTTGAAAAATCCCACTTTGACCCATTTAGAGTGCTCCATTCGAGTCCAAATGTATGACCGACCCCCACTAATTTTGGAGGCCCGACCCACCCATGCCAGTGGCACACCCCCTGGAACCTCCTGGGGGTTCCATACATTTGGACTCGATTGGAGCACTCTAAATGGGTCAAAGTGGGATTTTTTCCGGGACATCAGAATTCGTTTTAGAGGTATGGTTCCTTCCTCCTAGAATACGATTTTCACTGAGCAATGGGTGCTTTTTAAATCGACCCGCCCTAATATGTATATATACATACATATGTATATGGGGGATTTAATGTCAAGTGAATAAATTTTTAAAAGCGATGTCTTCTGATGGGTATGGCGCTTACACCAAGATCGGTCCTATTGGACAGAAATTATTACACAAAATATCGACGAGACCGGGTAAGGACTGTGTGAGTTGGAGGTTGTTGAATTTTTAAATTTTAGTCAGGGGGACCCCCTTTTCCCATTTATATAATTAATAACACAGTGTTAAAATGTCGAATCTGACACCTAATCTATATGTAAAATTGTTCGGTGAATCTGAATATGAAGTGTCAGAATGGTCAAAAGCAGGGCTGAGGAGTCGAAGTTGGAGTCTAGGAGTCGGAGTCTGGGAAATTTTCCCGGAGTCAGAGTCGGAGTCCGGAGTCAAAAAATTATGCTCGACTCCGACTCCGAGATGTATTTTGCAAAATGTATCAATTATGTGATAGAACTTTTGCACTCAAAAAATTTGGGAAAATAATTTTGGTAAAAAAGAAGGATAAAATATTCGAAGCTTTTAACCAAATTTTTAAGTATGCTACAAATATCTACATCTATTTAGTAAAGCTCTGATTATATTTAGCTAACAAAAAAAGTATGTTTGCAAGACTTTACACTATTCTTGGGGTAAAACAAAACGAGTAAGAAAAAGCCGAGCGAAGCCAACAACAGAATAAGCGCAGGTATTGTAAAAATAAATATGTAATAATTACCTTATAAATCTAAATGTAAACAGAATTTGTCAAAATTCGACAATATGCGTTCTTTGATAAATAAATTCTACCCTACTAAATTAAAAAGATGATTGAATGTGAAATACAGCTTCCATAGCGTTACACGGAAAGATCTAAAGAAACATTAATATCTGGGGGCGATATCAACCTTAACCGATTTTCACCAATTCCAATAGGTTTCCTCCCTAGTGTGAAAGAGTTCTTATTGCCAAATTTGTTGTAGGATCGTAGTGAAATTTCGACTTGTACTTAACGAACATCTTAACAGCTAGTGATTCTGAGCAGAACGGTGTATCTGAGGGTGAGTCTAGCTATAGTATTTTTTAAAAATCTGCCGGAGCGAACATAATTTCCAAAAATTGTGGTATATTAAAACTTGATGAAAACTTTATGAAGATTCACGTTGAAACAATTGTCATATTAGTTGAAACTTGCAAGTTAAGCGTCAATAAATAAATAATACAATTTTATTTACACGCTGAAAAAAAAATCGCTTCTGTAGTATATTGTCCCAAACATATTCGGCTTGAAATATACATATGTTTAGAGTACACTCCAAATATATAATATTTAACACACATAAATATTATATGTTTGGGAGAATATTGTTCTAAACAAAAATATGTTCCCATTCTAATATTTTTATTTGGAACTAGTATTTCCGAAACAAAGATTAATTTGTATTTAATTATTTTGGCAATGTATCAATGCCTTGATTTAAAGACAAGTTTTCTGTTTTTCAGAATTTTTTTTATAAATTTTAAATGTTTTTAAAATTTAATTAAAACTTAAATCGTATAATCTTTCGTGAATATAAATTGCATTGATGGATTGACAAAAAGTGATGAATTGGAATATTTATAAATTAAAAGACATTTTTAGCTATAAAGTTTAAAACGAAAACTAGGAAAAACTAACTAAAATTCGAAAAAATCAGCAAAGTTTTAATTTTTTTTTTAAATAAAATATGTTTGGAAAACTTCTTAAACAATAACTTTGTTTGTGGGTACACACATATTTTATTTCTGAAAGTCAGGTAGCAAATATATTATGTTCTAATATATTAATATATGCGTTCCAAACAAGATTTCTTGATTTTCAAATAAAATTTATTTGTTAACAAATATATAGTATTTGAAAAAATCGCTTCCAAATATATTTTCTTTCAATTCAAACATATCAAAAATGACGACTTTCCCCCGTGTAACTACAGGTATTAAACTACTACGTGTGTGTTGTTTAACAAAGCTATATCTTATTTTCAATAACATGAACTCTGGTCTTAGTAGAAATATAACTTCAGAAATGTATGTTATTTAACTGCCCGAGTCGGAGCTGGAGTCGGAGTCGAATGATTTTAAAATTCGACTCCGGAAAAAAAAACTTTTGTAAACAATTTTTTATAAAAAATTGTTTCCTCTTTAAAACAAACTTTGCAAAAATCGGTTCAGCCGTTCGAGAGCAATTACAAATTTCGTAAAACACAAAAACAGATTTTTCAATTTTTTCAAAATTTAAAATGCACATACATTTTTTATTTTTGTTTTCAATGATAGTGAGATCATATTTTAACTATTTGTAACTGCTTATTACAATTTTAGACAAAAATAAACTACATAGGTCGATATTAAATATTGCGACCGAACTGTTGAATTGCTTTGCTATTGTGATTATTTTGCTGCCACTCGCACAAGAACCAACAATAGTCGCCCAATCAAACGTGAAATCGCTCACCATGCTCGTCACTTTCATCGCCAAGGTTATTTTGGGAAGAAATTTAAGTGCGAATGCAGAAGGTGTATTTTTAAAAATTTATTGACTCCTTTTTTAAGTGAGATATAAAAATGAATGCCAATTTATGAAAATAAATAAAAAAAACGTGTTAAAAACTGTACCAACTTTCTCATAGTTTTTTAAAAAATCTTAAATGATGTCTTCATAATTTGGGCTCCTGAAATTTCCTAGAAAGCTTGGTACAACAAAACCAAATGACTTTCATGCCTTTGATTCATTTTCAGACAAAATCGACTTGAAATCTATCAGTAGCTTTGTAATTTGTGGTCCCACAAAAACCCCTTCTTTAATTTTGGCATCTGATACGTTGGGAAAAACTGTTTTCAGGTATTCAAATGCGACGCTGTTTTCTGTTTTTAGCAAACCTGTGACAAAATTCTTATTAACATAAGATTTTTTTGTGATTTTTTTTACAAGTTTAATGTTTCTAATATTTACAGCTTTCGTTGTTCAAATTCTGCGTATTTACTACATCCTTTGGGGTTTTAATTTGATAAAAAGCGAAAAATGGGTTAAGTCACTAAATCTTCTGTAGCTTTGTTATTTTTGCACAAATCTGGGTCTTGTTGGGCGCAAAATTTTCGTATTAAAATAATCTAATGTCCAATCCCAGCAAAAACTTGGTAAGTACATGTCATTACCACTTGCATTACCAAGTATTTGGGTATCATTACCCTCTGCATTACATTTAGACAACAAATAATGACTTACTGATATTGACATAAATGTGTACTTATTTGTAGTAAGTCGGATATTGTAAAATATGGGACAACACCAATTTTTAATAAAGAAAGATTTAGAAATTTAGTAACCTTCCGAGAAAAACAAGTAAGAAAGTTTCAGTCGGGTAAACCGACTAAGGTATACTCTCACTTTGTGACTAATGTAATATTGAATATTACTCGAATTATTCTGTCAATTTGTGTGGGAGGTACCAGAAGGGGTTTATCAAATACACCTTTTTTTCGCTGAACATTAGATACTTTAAATTCATTGTACTGTGCCGACTTATAAGCATTAATGTGCACTGGTACAAACGTTATGAGACATTAAATTGTGGTATGATTTGGGCATTTTGTGTGGGAGGTACAAAAAGGGGCGTGGCAATATGGCCCATTTTTCGCAGGGCTATAGACACTATAAAAACACTACACAAGTACTACAAGTATTTTTACACTGGTTTTAATTCTATAAGCTGTTAACTTTTGGTGCAAAAAGGTACCTTTGTGTGGGAGGTACCAAAAGGGGCGTGGCAACAACACCCATTTTTCCCTGGACTGTAGGCAATATAAAAGCATAATACTGTACAAAATTTCAAGTATTTTTATACACTGTTATTAATGTTATAAGCTGTTAACTTTTGGTGCAAAATGGTGCATTTGTGTGGGAGGTACCAAAAGGGACGTGGCGACTTCGCCCATTTTTCTCGAGTTGATAGCGACTAATAAGCTAATACTATGTGTGGAATTTCATAAGATTCGAATAAGTAGTATAGCAGTTATTAAAGAATCGATATTTCACAACATTTTAACCCTTTGTGGGGGAGGTACTAGAAGGAGTTGACCAATATGGCCCATCTGCGAACTTAGCCGGAGATAGAAAAAACTATTACCACATACCAAATTTGAGGTCAATCGGTTACTCCTTTCGAGAGTTATCGTGCGCACCAGCCAGCAGACAGACAGACGGACGGACATTGCTCATTCGACTTAAAATGACTCAAAACGGATTTCCTCCGAACATACTTGGGGTCTTAGGTCACTCCTTCGACGTGTTACACTTTTTTCCGTAGCAAATGATATATACCCTCGTCACACTAAAGTGAGGGTATAAATATATCTCGTCATATTTAATTATATATTATATATATATGCTTATGAAAATCATTATTGATAAGGTGTAATTCAAACCCTTATTAAAATGACAATAAGTAACAACCTATATGTTTGATATTCGGAAGCGTGGGGGTAAGTAGTTATTTGTCAACTCTTCGTATGCTTACATGAAAGTACTTTCCTCCAATATCATGCCCATGTAAAAACAATCTGAAGGCTGGCTAAATGGTAAGTCGTTACTTCTTTTGCTGGGATATAATCAATTATTAAAATTTTTTTATTGTTCGCTTTAAAAAAATAACTTGAAAAGAGCTTTGTTATGTTTGCAAAATTACAAATAATCATACAATTTTTTATGTTTTGCCTTTATATTCGGATTCAGCAGATAATTTTACATACAGATTAGGTATCAGATACATTAGGTCAAAAACTGTCACGTAGCATTGTCTATTGTATTTAAAAAATATTGCTCTAAATGTTTTCGGTAGTCTTTTCTACAATATTTTTAGGAAAATATAAAAATTTTGCAAACAAAATGTGAAGCGAAATTAAAATTCGTTTTGACATTATTTTTATTTTTGGCCAAAAGAAAGCTTAGTTCATTTCTTTTAAGAATTTTTGGGATGGGACCTGTTTACCTAACAAAACAAATAAACCTATAAAAAATTAAGGTTCAACAATATATTTTAGCATAACTAGAGAACCATTAATGGTAATTGAATCAGAAAAGCTTTAAATAATTCTAAATTATCTAGACTTCAATATTATTTCTTCATCCCATCGACGGTTTCACAGATATCTTACAAAATATTGCGATAATCTCATTTTTTAGAAAATTTTAATAATATATAAATTAAATCCTCTTAAATCCATCGAAAAATTCATTTTTATTATAGATTTATTATTTTATCGCAAAGTCTGATTGTTAGTGAATAAAATAAGACCATCCTGAAGAAAATCGATACATAATTCAAAAAGTTATAGCTAATAAAGTAAGTCTGCTCTTTGATCACAAGAAAGCGTTCACAGACGGGCGGACATGGCTAAATCGACTCAGACACTAATTCTGAGTTCATCTGTGTAATGAATGATGCCTCATTTAAGGTGATACAAACAAATACACACACCGTAATAACCTGTACCACAGTGTGGTATAGGGTATAATAATTCGAGGGAGCTGAATGTGGCGAATAAGGTGTGTGATGAAATAATTCAAACGTTAACCCCCTGACAGGTAATATCGGAAAAATAATCGGATGAAGCTTAAATATATGGGTAAATCCGAAAAAATGTATATCAAAAATAAAGGGTGGTTAAATTTTAAGGGCCGATGTTGATTTTGAATAAAACACAAATTATTTAGAAAATTATTGTCATTTCTTTTTATTATGATAATACTGGTATGGTTCAATTATGCATGGAACAAAATATCGGCCAAATGGCAGCCGCGACCTCGGCGGCACACCTCAATCCGAAGGTCCAAATTTTCGATGACGCTGAGGCATAATTGAGGTTCTATGCCGTTAATGTGCCGAATTATCTCATTCTTTAGCTCTTGAATTGTTGCTGGCTTATCGACGTACACCTTTTCTTTCAAATAACCCCAGCGGCCAATTGACATCGCCACGACGTGAGAAAACACGGCCATTGAATTTGTTGCGCAAGAGAGCCATTGTTTCGTTAGCTGTGTGGTAAGTGGTACCGTCCTGTTGAAACCACATATTGTCCACATCCAAATCTTCCAATTTGGGCCATAAAAAGTTCGCTATCATCTCACTATAACGAACACTATTCATAGTAACTGCCAGATCGTCCTCATTTCGAAGAAGTATGGCCCGATGACGTTGCCAGCCCATAAGCCACACCAAACGAACTGGGCGAGCATGCACAGGTGTTTTCACATCTCCTACAGACCCGGTTTTGCGCGCAATTCTCCCGATTGTGGACACATTTGGTCGATTATGCTGATTAAAAAAACATCACGAAGTGCATGAACTGCATTTTGATTTGAACGCACATTTTCGTAAAGGGCTTAAAAACTTTAACGCGGTGTTCGATTGTGTATCTTTCCATGGTTCAAATTGAGTTATTCTGAAATTGAGAAATGTCAAATGAAATGCAGAAAAACACCAGACGTTTAGGGGTGGTTCACATTCAACATCGAAACTTACAATTTAACCACCCTTTAGTATGGGTACTATAAAAACTCCACAAAATTTTAAGTTTTTCTGTGGACTGGAATCAAAGTTATAAGTCGTTGGATATTTTGTACAAAATGGTCCATTTGTATCTAACTTTTGAAAGATTCTGGCTAGTAAAATATGAGTTATGATATAATCAATATTTCAATTATATCAATATCAATATTTGGGGGAGCTCCTCGAAGGAGTGGACCAACATAGTCCATTATTAACGTTATGCTGAGACAAAAAAAAAATTGACACATACCAATTCTGAAATCAATCGATTAATCACGTCGAAAGTTTTCATGAGCACCAACCGGACAGACAGACGGACATTGCTCAAATGTCATAAACATTTTAACATTCGCTTTCGCAAACACCATCTTTGGATTATTCGCTTTCGCATTCGATTACGCAAAAATATATTTCAGTATTCGCTTCCATTTGTTAAAAGTGTTATATCTTCTTATTCACTTCACACATTTTGAAGATATTAATACCGATGAAAACCTCTTCCACTTCTCCACTCATTTTTTCACAATCCTCGTCCCAAAAACAGAACCGTTTTTCAGAGAGTAAAAGAGCTCTCGCATCCCATAACAATTCTTAATTCACACATTAACAAACAATTGTCTAATTCTCTCGTATGTATTCTTAAAAATAACGGCAATTGTCATAAAATGAATTACCAAGACAGCCTTTCCTTTAAGGGGAGCATAGCCTTAAATTTATTACTCAAATATCTTATACTGTCAATTAAGTCCGATACGGCATTAAAACTATGGCATGTCTACGTCATGGTTTTAATGCAGAAAATCCTTAAAAGAATTAAAATATTACTTAAAATAATGAGGATTGTCACAATAATTATGATTAGTTTCTTCAATTTAAAGGCGTAAATTTAAAGAAGGGCGTACACAACACTAATGATTAGATAGTCATTAATTCAAATTGAAAAACTTTAAATTAAGGAAAATTTCGTAAAAAACATGTAAATTTTCATTATTTTAATGAAAATGTTGATTGAATTGATGCCGAGGTCGCATACTTAATTTAAGAATGCGTCGTCATTAATTTTATTACTATTTATTTTTTCAGTGTATCACCTCCCACACAAATGGACCATTTTGCATCAAAATTGAAGTGCTTATAACTTATAAGAACTTATACAAGAGAATAAAAATACTTTAAATTTTTTACATTATAATATTTTTGTAGCGCCTATAATCCGGCAAAAAATGGGCATTATTGTACAGCCCCTTTTGGTATCTCTTACACAAATGGACCGATTTACACCATAAGTTAACTGGTTATAACTTTAATACCTGTGCATACAAATACTTGAAATTGTGTACAGTGTAATGCTGTTATAGTGCCTACTGTGTCTGTGAAAAATGCGCGTTATCACCACGCTTCGTAGTATGCTTCGTAAGTACCCGTTACGTACGGTTGTAACATGTTTGTTATAAGCCATATATATATAAACGTCAAAATCGCCCCATTCAATCAAAAGATAAAAGCAATTTAACACACATTTACTGAAATTCTTCGATATGCGAAAATTTAAATGTCAATATTTCGAAAACTCGAATTTTAAGACTTTTTCCGAATACACATGTTAAACAGCTCGGAATGGAGGATATTTTTTGCAGTTTGGGAGTACAAGCGAGATGTGGTCGAATTTTGTCTATTCAGTTTGGCATGGAATGACTCATATAAATGTCTTTTCGATTTGATTATTTTACATTCTAGGATACAGATATTACGCGCCATGCTTCGTGAATAGTTACGTAGTAGTCGGGCCCGCTCTGCTTTAATATTTTCTTACTTTTTTTCGAATTATACGACATGTATTTTTTTTGGGTAATATCAGCAAACCTTTGATTATAATTCTGAACAATATTTAATTAATTAATACTTTCAATTTTAACTTGGGGTATACCAGTGCCAAGCATATTATTGGCGATTGAAAGCCCTTTTCAGAAAACGCGTTACACTGTGCGAAATGTAGAATATGTAACATTGTCTGTATATACGAATAACGTATGCGTATATGCAAATGCTGCAGATAACTTTTGAAATTGTATTGATGACTGCCGTGATAGAATGGATGTTTTGTTGGCAGTGACACATTGGTAAAACTGTTGCTGTTGGAGGGCTGGAGCGCTGGAGTTGGCTGCCGGTGCCGCTTGCCTAGTTGCATGGGAATACGGAATTCACACACAGTGTGCGTGCGTGCGGGTGTCACCACCACTCGCTCCAGTCTGTGGGATATGGATGACTCTTGGTATACGTACGAGTATGTATGGCAGAACAAAAAACATATACGCGCGTGTATCTCCCCGTCCGTCCGTCCGTCCGTCCGTATAGATGTGAGGTAATTACGTGACATTTTTTATTAAAAAGTTGTGATTTTTAACCAGCTATGTACTCTAAGTGATTTCTATTTTATCATCCTTTAAACAAACTTACTCCGCTGGCGGGGATAGATAGCAAGTCAGACCAGCAAACAGCCAATCAACCAAGCCACTCGACCATTTGACTTGACGCATATATTTCAATATTTTTTTTTTTTGTAGAATACTCGTACATCGTTTTTGTACATACATTTTTTGTACTATTTTTCAATTCTTTAGATTTTCCCTCCATTTGACGTTACGTGAGCTTGTAGTTTTTGGTTATGCGATCTACGTACGTGCCATAAAAAATAGAACAAATTCAAATCCACACAATTTAATTCGAAAATTCTTATGCGACTTTTACAATTTACCCACCTATTTGGTGGGACGGTAGGTTGAATGGGAAGGGCCGGTTTAATTTTATTGGATTTTTTAGTTTAGAATTAACGGTGTTTTAATAGCTCCAAAAAACTAGTGGGCCGTTTCGATTGTATATAGCTATTGGTCAGGTGATCTGAACTATGACTATTCATGAGAATTTGATTTTGATATAATTGCTGATACATATTTGGTATTCACAAGTTTTAACGAAATTTATTGTAATACTCGCACAGACGAGTGTGGCATATTGATATGTGAAACGATGTTTAGTATTCCATTCAAATGCTAGTAGCGCTTTTGAGTCTGTTCAGACAGTTGTATCATTTAAACTAACTCGATTGCAGATAAATACTCAAATATCAACGGGTTTACGAGTGAATCACCTACATAAATTCATACAATCAAGCACCTGTTATAGTTCACCTACAATAGTGAAATTTTATTTATAAATGAAATAAATTGATTTACTTTTTTGTGCCAGCATTTCTTCACTGAACGTATGCTCTGCAATGATAGCAGAACAGAAATATTTAAAATTAAATCAAAATACTTTTCTCACCGTTTTCGTTTTGAATGAAATTTGGCATGGATGTGATATCCATAAATAATATTTTTTGTGGTATGTGATGAGAATAACTCAAATCGACCATAGAATGTCTTTGAAGCTTTTACGATTTTGATGGAGATTGATAGGTGTGTATCGGTGATTTATAAAATGACAAATTTAAGTATAGACATTTAGTTAATACATTTTATGCAGAACAAATTCAAATAATTCACAACTTTCTGAAGATGATGGTGAAATCACGATAAGAATATCGTACATTCGAGTATATTTATTTTACCATGTGATCTGAAAAAAAGACACTTTACAATATTTCGAAAACAGACATTTTAAAGTATTCCTATAAAATGTCTGTTTTTCAAAATCTCCGACTAATGTATACCCTTACTGGTACTTTGCACAGTGGGAGGAATTACAAAAAGGGAAATAATTTGGCCATTTATTAACCAGACAGTTTTGGGCCCCCTATGGTATACAGGGCAGGAGCTACCGCGCCTCAAAGTTGGACACCTCGGGTATACAAAATGTGTAAGCGCGTGTAAGCTTTGTTTTTGTCGCTCCTTCCACATACCTGTATGGTTTTCAATCTGGCAATACATTTTTCGGAGTTGGTATTTTTGACAGCTGTCACTTGATTTATGCTCAGTTTGGTTTGCCATTTTATAATGAATAGACTTATTCCGGAACAAATTTTGGAAATCGTGCAACTTTATCACCAAAATAATGGTTAGGTTCGCGCAATTCATCCCGCAAGAAAACAAGAAAATTTTGTTCAGCGATGAAACTCACTTTTGGATGAATGAGTACGTTATTGAACCAAATTGTCGCGTTTGTAGTAATGATCATCCACAAGCCATTGTTCATTCACAAAAAGGCACTGTTGTATGTATGTATTGTATGCTCTATGGGCAGAGGGAATCATTGGTCCATATTTCTTCAAAAATGACGCCGACCATAATGCTACAGCCTCTCTGCTGGAATTTATTCGAGCCAGCCGCGGCTGCCACTTGCCCGAAATCATTTTTAAAATATAATGGCAAACCCTTATTTTATAACAAAGCTAGATTTTTGGCCATAACATTAAACAATATGCGTTTTATTTCGTCTTGAAAACCACACATCTAAAAAAACACCCTTTATAAAAAAAAGTTCTGCCAAATTTGGCAAACCTATCTCTATTATTACAGACTGTACAGTGATTTCAGCAGACAAACGTACGGACGTAAAGAAATACATGGAATCTTACAATTTAACGACGACCAAGAATATATTTACAGGGTGTGGCAAATGGAATAACAAAGTTAGTATACCCCTATACTGCCGATTAATATTGTGGCGAGAGAAGTTTCAACCAAAGCGGCAATAAGATTAAACTGCCTATCAATGTGGAGTTACAAAAACCACGGTGATATCAAAGTGTAGTGCTATGGTAACCGACCGAGTGGACTATATACCAACTGTGTACACCTTCGAGAGAAATTACATCACTATGATTCCCGCCAGAGATGAATGGGTTGGAAGAATACCAGGTAATAGAAACCATCTCCACTTTTACACGGATGGTTCGAAGCTTGATGAGAAGGTTGGCTTCGGAGTACACTGTGCAGAACTTAGTTTGGATATAGCTCACAGACTACCAGATACCTGCAGTGTCTATCAAGCCGAAATAATGGCAATATGGGAAGTAGCCAAGTGGCTGAGTCGCAACATAGAAACCAACACGTTGCCATTTACTCGGACAGCCAGACTGCCATCAATTCTCTGGAGGCAACATCCCTAAATTCACAAACAGCCCTCGACTGTCGCAGATCTCTTAACGAGATGGCTGAGCAGTTTAATATACACCTCATTTGGGTGCCTGAGCATAGGGATATCCCGGGGAACGGCAAAGCAGATGAACTTGCTAGGAAAGGGACGACATTACAAATTCTCGAAGAATTTGCATATATTGGTGCGCCACTATCCACGTGCAAGCTTTGGCTTAGGCAAGAGGCAATCAGGCAGTCCAACGAAAGATGGACAGAAATCGGCACCTGCAGGGTAGCTAGACAAATCTGGCCGAGGTATGAACTGAGAAGATCAAAATATCTCCTCGCACTAGAGAGGCAAAGATTGTCTACGTTAGCATCACTTCTGACGGGACACTGCTTGATCGGCGAACACGCCAAAAGATTGGGTATTGACTCTAAGGACTTCTGCTGAAGCTGTGGAGATGAGGATGAAGTGGAGAGCATTGAGCACTTGCTATGCGACTGCCCCGGTCTGATTAACGACGACTGGACATACTGGGGTCGGCCTTTCTAGGCAGCCTAACAGATCTTTCCTGTACCGATATTCGTACTATCGATACATTTGTATATCAAACAGGTTGGTTTCGATGAGGGGCATTTCAGCCCGTGGTAAAACTAGGGACCTAAAATGGTCTATGTGAGCTTGTATGAAAAAAAATTCGTCGACCATCCTAACCTAAACCTAAAGCCTTCAAAATGTGGAGGGTATGGGAAGGGAAATGTTGATCCAACATCATCCAGTACTCCTCATGCCCCTCTGTACAATAATTCTATTCAAATATAGCCCCATAGGAAGGGGCAACACAATTGTTGTCATCCCACTTACAACAACCACGAAATAGTTATCAGACACACTATATGTTATTGATATTGCATATGTTATATGCAATATTAGCTTTTCTTTTGTGTGAGTTGCTGTGCTGTATGCAGAAGTATTTCCGACAAAAACCATCAGCTTTATTGTTAGCACTTTCAATTTAATTTAAAGCCGTCAAAATTTTATAATTATTTTCTTTTTATACCATCCACCATATATAGGATGGGGGGTATATTCATTTTGTCACTCCGTTTGTAACACCTCTAAATAATGTTGTGAGACCCCATAAAGTATATATGGGCATTTCCGCGGGTCGCGAACGTACGTTTGTACGCTTTTGATGTACAAAAAATATAGAAAACAAAAATTTTCCACTCATTTTTTTTTGTGATTTGATAGCATATTGGTAGCTCTATGTTAGGTGCAAAAGATGGGTTTCATCGAGCTTTAGTTTTCATAATGATAGCAATAAACATGTGGTCACGAACGTACGCGAAATAGAAGTCAACTTTGGCTGAATCTAGTAACATGCAAAAATCTGGGAAAAGGAATGGAATATTCTAAAGCAATTAATTTATTTTAAAAGAGGATTAATGTAGCTTTCTATCGAGTATTTACACAATAAATTATCTCTATTGTTTTTTTTTTCTAATTGGCTTAGGTGCCGGTCGCGAACGTACGATTTTACCATCTGATTTAACAGTTAAATTAATCGTTAATCGAAATTTTTTTTGGTCTCCTTGCATTTTTCTCTTCTTAATTGATTGTAACAGAGAAATTTTGTAGAAAGAGTGCAAGCATAACATATGTTTTTATATGTAAAATAATTAAATATAAAAATGTCTGTAAATGTAGCTTAAAATGGAAAAAATAAAATTTTTCAGCTTTTAGGCAAATTTTCTCATGAAAACACCTGAGATATGCTATGAAACCATTATATTTGAAAAATTCATTTTTTTATAATTATTCACAATAAAATACGATGATTACCAACATTTTATTTTTCGGCCCTGGTTGACCATTCGGCGGAAATGCCCATATATATTCTTAATCGTCCTAAAGTTCTAAGACGATTAAGAAGGTCTGTCCATCTGTTGCAATAACGCTACAGTCTTCAATAATTGAGCGAGATGAAAAAAAATGTAGTATAGATACTCATTACAGCTGTAGTTAACACGGCTAGATACTCATTTAACTATAATACCAGTAGACACTTTAAAGTTATGAAATGTAATTTAATGTGATAATAATTTAATTAAAACAAAAATAAAATAAATTTACCTTTTTTGCTGGGTATCAAGGTGATGTGATTCATTAGTCGGTTTACCCGACTGAACTTTCTTACTTGTTATCTAATTATTATTTTCAAAATGCTTTCTGCACTTCACTAAAGGTTAGTATTTATCTTTAATTCTGTAAAAAATATTTGAATATTTAAAAAACTGCAACAAATTTATCTCCATCATATCGACAGTGCTTTTTTCCTATTCGTGATTTTTTTTCTACAAGGCTGTTGAGTTGTCCATTTTGTCATGGTTTTTATGCTGCTCTTCATCATCAGAAAAATAAAGAAAAAATTAACAAAACAAGTGAACAATTCAAATTTAGCAGCCTTGATGAAGATGTCAGTCGTCGATGGTGCGGTGATAGTGACGTCCGAATTGGTGACTGAAGAGGTTTCTTTCTCTTTTTGTTCTGTCTTTTCAGCACACAAAGTTGTTAGCTATGCAACAAAGTAACCCTTGAACCAAAAACAAAAATTGAGTTAACGTTTTTTTGGAGGGTGATGCAATTGTGCCCTACACAGAAATGACAGGGTTTTCGATTATCTTTGGAGGTTATGTATTGTTGGACAAATGAATTGTTGGCGATGGTTACTAAATCATAAAAAACAAATACATTTGAAACAACAAATGTTACATATTGATGTACAACCGACATTTTTATATGGGAACATACAATAATCTGAGTTGTGTATTTTGTAGTGTTAGTTTAAGGATCTAGAGACTGATCTCTACCAATATTTCATATCGATCGAATATAAAATGCGGCTTCTATAGCGCTTAGATGCTAAATCGGAGGAACATATATCTGGGGTTTTCTGGAATAATCGCATATGTAAGATATTTTCGATTTCGGGATTTTACTATACTTATAAATGTATTCAGCTAATCATTATTTGTCGATCTATATATGACACTCCTAGATATGTTCGATTTTTGCTGACTTTTTCCAACACTCAGCTATGCTCATTTTATATCAACTGGAATGCGAGAAAAAAATATTTTGGTTCTCCTGATATTGCTTTTCTGAGATTTGTGTTTAGTTTAGTGTTTGGATCCAACTTTAGACGTACAAGGCTAAATCGACGCAGAAGGCTACTACAAGTCGGTCCGTAGCTTCCAAACAGCGTGCTATTACGAAAGCTGAAGTCTTCACAAATCTAGGTCAAAACAAAATATTTAAATATATCTCATTAAACAAAAGTCATGGACGTTCACATGTAAGCTTTTTCCAAAATGTTGATCCAATTTATAATTTTAACATCTACATTTCTCCCATAGTTAAGAATATTTTTCAACAAATTGATTTTCTCGATATTAAAATTTACACCAAGTTTCGTCAGAAATTTCCTTGTTCGCCTAAAGTGATTGTTATCTATATTAATTTACTTTCTGGGCTAAGAAAAAAATGATAATCATTTGGGTGAATAAAATCGATTCCTCAGTTTAGTTTAATTTTTAACAAAAGTATAAAATTTAACTTACAATGAGTAAACTGAATTAAATTCAAAGATATGACAAATCATATACTCGTACTCGGAAATAGGAAATTATTTTACTGACTTAAAATTCCGTTGACCAATTAAAAATGTACTATTATTAGGTAAATCCACACTTTTACTGAGGAAATATCGAAGAAACCTTTAATATTCTTCGAAAAAAAATTAAGAATTTTAAATTTGCATATTTTTATCCATAAAGTCTAGTTTATGTTTTTTACAAAAATTTATTGAACTCTTTTAAAATAATGCTTTCATTTTTTTAAGGAAAAATGTCCCTTAACTGTGCAAATAAAAAATAATTTACTACGAAGATAAGTCATCCCGGGGCGAGTAAGTGTCAGTTACGAACGAATAGAAATTTGATTTCGACGAGTGAAGTTTCCTTTTTCCTGACTTTTTTGTAATTGTCACAATTCAAAAATGAATATTAATCGCAAGAGCAACTAAAATTCAAGGTATGTTCGCGGAAAACAGTTTATTTGCGTGTGACAGTTGAGTCCTATTCGTTGTAACTTGTAGTTTTTGACATTTAAGTTAAACTTTCCTATTTTCAAGAAAATTTTAATAGATTTGAGAAAATATTTTAATTCCATTTATTAAAAATTTAACTCAATTTGAGTAACAAATTTCCATGATTTCAGTTACAACTTTGTTAATTTTTAGTAAAACATTTCTTGGTTTAAGTAATTATATATTTCACCATATTCACTTTGTCATTTTATTTGTAACACCTCTAACTATTGATCGGAGACTCCATATCAATATAACCAAGTAATGAATGATTAAGTTCGGCCATGCCGAATCTTATGTACCCTCCATCAATGATCGCATGTGAATGGTTTCGGTTACAAATAAACTAATTTTTCCAAATTTCAGAACAATTTATTGAATGTAAGTTTTGTGTGGCGTTACGCAGTCAAAGCTAGAGGGACCTTTATATGGGGGCTATATCAAAAAATTGACCGATATTGCCCATTTTAAATTCCAAGATATCTGCAGCTATAAGAAGAGTCATTACCTAATTTCAGTCATCTACCTCCATTATTGTGGACTGTAGCGTGATTACAGCAGACGGAGATGACTGAATCGTCTTTACGATGATTAAGAATACTATATACGAGTATACCTTATGGGATCTCAGATAAATATTTATAAATTTACAAACTCCATTCTATGGTGGAGAATACAAAAAACACAAACGTGTCAGTTCTGATTAGTGCGAAGTGATCTTTTCAGATTATATCTTGGCCCGATTTGTCTAGCTACCCTTAATCTTAAGGACATTAATCTTAATGCCGTTCTTGTTGCAAATTCTCTAGCCACAATACTAATCGGCAGTATATGGAGAATCCTTTTAAGATCCGCTTATGCATAGACAGTAGTTCTCTGAATCTTTGATAGTAGGTTGGTGATGTATTGTTTATCAGTTGCCGTCCACCACACCACAATGCTGTACATCAGTATTGAACAACAGTATTAAGCATCAGTATTGAACATCAGTATTGGACTAGCTACATTTCCAATGGATGATTTTAGGGGAGAGGCCCCACCGCGACCCACAACCTCCCTAGAGGAATATAATGCGACGTTGACCCTCCTTACACGTTCTGATATATTAAGTCTGAATAACTGTTTCCTATCTAGAATTATTCTTGGAAATTTTGCACTTTCAGAAAAGGCTAGACTTGTTCCATTTATTCGAGGAGGGTTCACATGTAAAGCCTTATTCATCCTAGTAAAGAATTCTATCCTGTTTGGGTTAACGCCCAAACCACTGCTTCCGGCTCATCTAGCCATTTTATTCACAGCCACCTGTAGAATGTGTCTAAGGACGCTAGGAAATTTGCCAGTTTGCCACGTCATCCGCAAAATTTAACTACAATTTTTAAAAAATCAAATACAATATTTTTCACGATTCCTGTGATAAAGAAAATTGAAGCTTTATTAAAGAAAATTGTGTTCATTCATTGAATATTTTTTTCTTTTTTACCCAAGAAACATATTTTAATTTCAACGACAATGTTTGTAATTCGTTTATTAAAAATATTTTTGATTTTGCTCAAGAAATATATTTTCGTTTATTTAAAATAAACATCTATTTTAAACAAATATATTGTCATATTATTAACCAAAGTGGTTATTTGTCCTGGAAATTAGTGGATTTTATAATCGCCTGAGAGAATGATACAGTGAATTGCTTTCAATTCGGCCAAAAAGAGAAGAATAAAACCATAGTGTATTATGCCAATCGACGTAGAATCACTTTTTGAGTCGATTTAGCCATGTCCGTCTGTCTGTCATATCCAAGTGCTTGTCGTATTTTTGGTCCGATTGTGATGCAATTTAGCACAGTGCTCTTTTTTTGGCCCAAGGACGATCCCTATTGAAAATGGTCAAAATCGGTTCAGATTTAGATATAGCCCCCATATATATGTGATTTGACATGTAAGCGCTGTAGAAACCGTATTTTATATCAGACTGGCTGGACCTGGTCCACTTCGTTGCCCCAGATTGAGATTTCCGATCCCGTCCATTTTTGAACCAATCACGAATCATGACACCAAATACGTATACATAAAGTAACAGCACTCTCGCTAACAAATTGTGCAAGATGCCTCAATTTCAAAAGGTTGCTTATATGGGCGAGGCCACACCCATTGATTCGATTCCTCCCATTTTTGGACCAATGACGTAGACTACCACCAGAAACATATGCACAAAATTACAGCACTCTCGCTAACAAATTGTGCAAGATTCAAGACTTGACTTATATGGGTGGGGCCACGCCCATTAGTCCGATCCCGCCCATTTTTGGACCAATTACGTAGACTACCACCCGATACATACTCATAAAATTATAGCACTCTCGCTAAAAAATTGTGCAAAATATCTCACTTTCAATATTTGGCTTATGTGGGCGGTTTGTTTGTCTCCTCTGGGATATGTCCAAAGACGGCTATGTGGACCAAAGATTCTTCGCGTGGCCATTTTGGTTCGTACAGAAGTTTAGAATTGATTAATTTTGTCTGACTGCGAGTCAGTAGCGAACGTCACGCCGAGTACTTCCCGTCTGTCTTTATTAGAAAGGTCGGTTTATTTCCTTTATTACAAATAGTTAGGTTAGTATTTAAAATAGGGTTAAGAAGTGACTCACCCCTAATGTTTGCATCCTTGCTATCCCACATAGGAGGATGTGACAATACAGCACATAAGCGACATTTTAAACCTGTAGTTTTAGGTGATATTTGTTTCCCATTTTGTTGCACAGTGTAATTTGAATATTTGATTATTATTTTAAAAATTTAAACTTTTTATGAAACTGATTGACGTATAAGGTTTGTAGTAAATAAATAGCATTCTATTGCTAAAAATCCTGTTGTTATCCTTAATCTCCTCAACTTGTGTAGGATTAATTCGTTTCGCTTTGGACCACTGGCGTAGGTTTTTTTGATGTCTTCCTTGTTTTTTGTCGATGCGCATACAGAAGTCTGCCGGCAAGTTGAACTAAAACAAATAATGGTCATCGTTGTTGTTTTCTTTTCTTACTTCGGTCGGTCGTCATGCAATTTGTATACAATGCGATGCATTTGAAAGTGAAGAATGTAAAAAAAATGGGACACAGCACAGACACAGATGCAGATTCAGATTCAGACATACATATGTAAGTACAATCGTACGCGTTCCGTGGAGGAAAGTTCAAAGTGATTGAACCACCAACAAACAAACAACATTCGAACGTTCCGAAATTTGTATTGCAAAAGAAGATTTGGTTTTTGGGCAGAAAAACTCTTGGCTCAGAAAAATGGGAAGAAGGAGCCGGGCAGGAAAGGGCCGAGCTGAGCTGAGGCAACAACACATGACCAGAAGTTGTTTAAAATTCATTCGAGGATTTTACAGTTTCCTCTTTTCAAGTTGTGTTCGTAGAGTTTCAGTTTTTTTGTGTTTTTGCCTTTTTTGATTTTGTCAATTTCTTGCTATTTTTTTCTTCTTTAGAGTGATGTTTGCATTGGATTGATGTTAGAAAGGGTATTTAATATTCCGAAAGTTGTTTCAGTCTCTTCTTGCTGTTTTGCTGTGTGTTCTGAGTTCCAATATGATTTTGTAAATCAACCATAATCAAATTCGCTTGCCAGTTTTTTTGTTGTTGTTTCACAGTCTTTGGTTTTTCGTCATGCTGCTTATGGCAGCTAAACTCAATAAAAAAGTTTGTTCAAATATTTGTTTCGAAAGCACAGTGGAGTAAATTATGAATTAATTTTGTGATATTATTAACAGAAAATAATAAAGTGTACAAAAAATATGTTATTTAGAGTGAGGGTGCATATTTAAATAACATTTTCTAGAAGACAATGTAAATGATTTGTAATTTAGTTTGAATTTCTCTTCATGGTTTTCTATTTGTAGAAAAAAGTATGTAATGAATCAATCACCAATGTAATATAAAGAAGTTCATCAATAAGCAGTACCAATGGTTCAATGAATGTCAACACAAAAACCAGTAAGGAAAGGCAGAAAGTCGGGCGGGGCCGACTATATAATACCCTACACCTCCCTAACAATGCGATAAGGGTCATTGCCATAATAATTTGGAATAATTGGTAAATGGGTAGAAACATATTATCTAATTCTGAAACGATAATCGCTAAATTAAGCAATATTCGTTCCTAAATTGAGAAACATCTTTCTGGAAATTTTTAATGATCGGAAGTAAAATACAACTTCTATAGCGGTTTGATACCAAATCAGGAGGAACAATCAATATAAATCTGAACCGATCTTCCCTGAATACTCATTCATGTAAAAAGACCTCCTTCTGTCGAATTTCGTACTGATCGCATATAAAATACAGTCTCTACAGCGCCTACATGTCAAATCGGGGGTAACGTATATATGGGGGCTATATCTAAATCTGAACCGATTTCTTCAAATTTAACAGTGTTCATTCATATAATAAGAAACCTCTTTCTGCCGAATGTCATACTGATCGGATATAAAATAACATTTTTACAGCGCTTACAAGTCAAATCGGGGGTAACGTATATATGAGGGCTATATCTAAATCTGAACCGATTTTCTCCGAATTTAGCAGTATTCCTTCATGTAATAAGAAACCTCTTTCTGCCAAATTTTGCACTGATCGGATATAAAATACAGTTTTTACAGCACTTACATGTCAAATCGGGGGTAACATATATATGGGGGCTATATCTAAATCTGAACCGATTTTAACCAAAAAAACCGATTTTAATCTAAATCTGAACCGATCGTCCTTGGGCCAAAAAAAAGATATGTGTAAAGTTTCGTCGAGATCGGACCATAATTGCGACCTGTACTTTGATTACAAGAATACATGCACAGACAGACAGACGGACAGACAGACAGACAGACGGACAGACGGACATAGCTAAATCGACTCAGAAAGTGATTCTAAGTCGATCGGTATAATAAACGATGGGTCTATTTCTTCTCCTTTTGGGTGTTACAAACAAATGCACAAAGTTATAATACCCTGTACCACAGTGTGGTGTAGGGTATAATAATGAAATATTGCAGAAATCATAATGTATTACAATATTTGCAGAAATACAGACAAACTCGAACAGGACCAAAATCGGAAATTCAAAGGTTTTTTTTATATTTTCAATATATGAGATTACCTCCTGGGAATTGTTCACAAAATCCTTCTCACAATGTCAATCTTGTAGATATGTAGCTCTTCGGGAAACAGTTCAAAATGAAATGCACAAGGAACAGTTTTCTTGCATTGCCGTCCAGCGGGAAGGCATAAAGTATTTGTCCAATGGTCTAAAGTAAGGAATGCATAGACAATTCCCCCTATATTCTCTCAAAGAAAATGTCATCGCTTTCGAAGGTTATTCTGAAAGTTGGATATTTATAGTTTATTCGGTCATTTCCAAGCTCTCCTGAAGCATTTGGCTTATATGACCGAGCAACGCTCATTTTTCCGATCCCACCCATTTTTGGGCCAATTACGGAGACTGCCATCAAATGCATATAACAAAATTACAGCACTCTCGCTAATAAATTATTCAAGATATCTCAATTTCAAAAAATGGCTCATATGATCGGTGCCTCACCCATAGGTCTGATCCCGCCCATATTATCAGATGTAGCACTTAGCTCACAAATTGTGCAAGATATCTCAATTTCAGAATTTACAATAAAATTATAAAAATATAAAAATTCGGAATTTTTTGATGTTTTTAAGAGGTTTTAATTAAAAAACCAGTAAGGAAAGGCTAAAGTCGGGCGGGGCCGACTATATAATACCCTACACCACTCTCGTAATATTGAATAACTTTGATATATAAATTTTGTAATTCATGTATAAATTGTTTACATAAATTTACTTTTGGGACATTTTATACTTAAATAATACCATGTAGCACAGTGTGGTGTAGGGTATAAAAACGATTGGATCTAAAGAGCCAAACCGGATGAAACATATATATGGGAGCTATAGCTAAATCTTAACCAATTTTCTTAAAATTCGGTAGTGTTGGTTCATGGATCAAGAAACTCTACCATTCTAAACTTCAAAACGATTGGATGTAAAATACTGCTTCTATAGGACTAAAGGGCCAAATCGGACGAAACATATATATGGGAGCTATAGCTAAATCTTAACCGATTTTCTTCAAATTCGGCAATGTTGGTTCATGGATCAAGAAACTCTACCATTCTAAATTTCAAAACGATTGGATGTAAAATACAGCTTCTACAGGACTAAAGAGCGAAATCGGACGAAACATATATACGGGAGCTATAGCTAAATCTTAACCGATTTTCTTCAAATTTGGTAGTGTTGGTTCATGGATCAAGAAACTCTACCATTCTAAATTTCAAAACGATTGGATGTAAAATACAGCTTCTATAGGACTAAAGGGCCAAATCGGACGAAAGATATATATGGGAGATATATCTAAATCTGAACCGATTTCAACCGAATTCAATAGGGATCTTAACAGCTGCGAAATACTCTAAACTGCCAAATTTCAGAACGATCGGAGTGAAATTGCGACCTGTAGTCGAAGAACAACTTAAAATAAATCGACTCAGCTAGTGATTCTGAGTCGATCGGTATACTTTAAGGTGGGTCTAGCTGTGACCATTCATTCATATAATAAGAAACCTCTTTCTGCCGAATGTCATACTGATCGGATATAAAATAACATTTTTACAGCGCTTACAAGTCAAATCGGGGGTAACGTATATATGAGGGCTATATCTAAATCTGAACCGATTTTCTCCGAATTTAGCAGTATTCCTTCATGTAATAAGAAACCTCTTTCTGCCAAATTTTGCACTGATCGGATATAAAATACAGTTTTTACAGCACTTACATGTCAAATCGGGGGTAACATATATATGGGGGCTATATCTGAATCTGAACCGATTTTCTCCGAATTTAGCAGTATTCCTTCATGTAATAAGAAACCCCTCTTTGCCGAATTTCGCACTGATCGAATATAAAATAACATTTTTACAGCGCTTATATGTCAAATCGGGGTTAATGTATATATGGGGGCTATATCTAACTATTTGTGCTATGGGGTATTCGAACCAATTTTTTTCGTCATACAGGAAATGTTTTGCCCATCCAGGCATGTTGATACGGATGAAATCGGTGCATATTGTGCTCCGGTATTTACAAAATACTAGCACACGGTAAGAGAAAAAATTAAAAATGCAATTTGCAATTGCAAAAATTGGCCACATTCTTCACCCAATGTGGCCAATTTTGAGGCCCTCTAGCTCCACCCCTGTCTGACATAGGTGGGCTAATTATAAAACGTAACTTTTCTAACACCTCTTCATCTAGCATGCCAAGTTTGGTCGCAATCGGTTGTTTGGTTAAGAAACTGCCGAATTATTTCCCCTTTTTGAATTCGTACCATTGTGCAGTGTTTTATTGATATAATATTGAGTCTCACAAAATTTTTTTACTGTTCTGGATTTGTGAGAGTGCGACGAATATTCTGCGAAAATTTGAAGAAAATCTAGGGGGGAGCAATTTTTTCTACAAAGGTTTTTTCAAAAAAAAACTTTCGTAAAAAAAACTTTTTTTAAAAAAATGGCGCATTGTGTCGTCTTTAAAACAAAGTAAACTTTGCAAAAATCGGTTCAGCCGTTCGAGAGCAATTACAAATTTCGTAAAACACAAAAACTATTTTTTTCAAAAATTAAAATACCCATAAAATTGTTTCCAAAAAAATTTGTTTACAAAAATGATAGCGAGATCTTAGTTTATCTATTTGTAACAGCTTATAAACATTTTAGACAAAAATAAACTACATAGGTCGATATTAAATATTCTGACACATAAGAAGATATCCTCGATTTGAGTTCTTAACGTCATAGAGACCTGATCGGGCTGAAAATTTAAAACTGGAGTTTATTTATCGCTTAATGCTGCACACGAACAAGGGTAGTCTTAGGTCCAAGTTTTTATACAGCCACATAGAAAGGACTCTCCTCCCCTGTAAAAATTTTTCAGGAAATGCAATCTAGTAGAGAATTAAGCAGATTTGTGCGTACTAATTCCCCACTCGCTTCCCTAACCGATTCTTTTTATAAAAGGATGAGACGTCTGCTTTTTTCGACATTTTCATCATTTTAGAAAAATGAAAAAAACATTTTTTCTTTAGTTTTTATTTTTCTTCATTTTTTATTTTTAATTTTATTTTTATAGACTTGTTTATTTTTTATTTCGATGCGACGAGGATTTTAACCTGGGTTACGTGCTTCAAAGCAGTGCATGCCAGCTCTCTGGACCACCAATGGTCTCGCGGTCATCAACGCTAAATTCTACTAAGTATTTAAAGGAACCAGATTTTGTCGATAGCCTCGCTTCCTTTTTGAGATTTTTGGAATTAAGCTGACAATTTGAGAGTTATATTTTTAGATTCGCTTACTTTTCCGGATTTTTGGAATTATGTTACCCATTAGAAAATCCTGGAAAAATATAACACATTATATTCCGGAAGTAAAAAATACAATGAAGAATAAATGTCTTGTCGCCAGTTCTACACCTACTTCAATAGAATGCAGGGAGCATTGCTTATTTGAATTGTGGCAATCGAAACTGGAGGTATTTCTGGGCGAGTCAGTTACAAATATAACCAGTAATTTGTTACTTGGTCTAGCCCAACGAATTGGGCCGAACTTTGGTATAATGACTTTATTTGTACTAGAAAGCATTCACATGCGGTCTATGGTTGTATATACGTGTATTAGATTCGGCATGGCCGAGCCTAATCCGTCATTACTTTTTTTAACATATTATACCCTCAATTTAGTATGACGAGTGTATATATCATTTGCTACGGGCGGACATCCGTTTTGGGTCATTTTAAGTCGAATGAGCAATGTCCGTCCGTCTGTCTGTCTGCTGGCTGGTGCGCACGATAACTCTCGAAAGGAGTAACCGATTTTCTTCAAATTTCGTTTGTGGTAATATTTTTGCCCATCTCAGGCTAAGTTCGAAGATGGGCCATATTGGTCCACAAAAGTTTAATATTTAATGAAATATTAATTCACTAATATATTCTATACTTATATTTCGAATCTACCGACAGACAGGCGGACAGGGCGGAACCGACTCATGTACATAGTGTTAAAATAAGCCATGGATCGGTCGCACTGTCTCCAATATCTTGTTTTAGGTATATAACATGAACAAGTACACAAGGTTACTACTCTATGTAACAGTGTTGTGTAGGATATAAATTAGTTATACTGAAGAACAAATTAACAAATAGGAAGTTTTGGAACTTGTGGTATTTCTGCAAAATAAGGAAATTTTCTTTAAATATGTCCTATTTTCTTTGTTAAATGCCTGATGCTGGAGCCAAGAAAAAAATATTTTTTCAAACGAAAAACACAATACCCGTTTCCATAATGTAATAAAATAAATAAAAAGGTCGATAGACGGCTTACTTTTTTTAATCAGTCTGTTAAATATAAATTTTGTTCAGAGACATCCAATATTGTATCTGCCAAATATGTAAAGTAAAAACGCAATATTCTTTTAATAACGTAGACATGTGATATTTTACAATGCAAATAATGTTCAGCTGAAGTGATTGCATAATAAATGTAAATATATACTGTTGACTTCTTTTCCTCCCACCCCGCCAATATTTTGATATCGCCAATATACGTAATTGCCTTTACACGCCAATGCATTAATTTAAAAATGTTCATCCCTCTGGTTTCACTGTGACAAAATGAACTCACTGATGTGACGCCCACACATAATATTTACAATAGAATGTTTTACATGATTATTTATGCGGTACACTGGAATTTAATACAATTTATAACAACAAATTTGCATACGATTAATAAACGTTTATTTTGTTACATTTTAGATTGTCATCTTTGAGAAATTAAATTTTCTTTTGTCAAAAATTTCTCAACAACTGACAAGGGAGGCGTCCGGAGCAATACAGGGGGGTGGGTGGTAGGAACACATGTTGCGGTTGTGATGCCATCAAATAAAGATAACACAGGTACGTACTGGCGTTTGTTGTCTTTTTAATATTTATTTTATTTAGCATCGATTCTCTTCATCAGCAAATCAAATTCAAATTTGACACATGTTACAACAATTTTCCACCTGATGTCCTCTGCGTTTAAAATGCGTATGATAGACAGTTGTCACAGGCAATCACGACTTCGTGTGTGCGCTACAAAGTTATACGATATTACTTTAACTTTTTGGAAGTTCTAAGAACAATTAAAATTAAATTGTAAGCAAAAATGATCTTAAAAAGATTTAAGGCGACTTTAAAGTGTATACCTCAATTGATTCTCATTTTATATTGCATTGTAATTTGTAAATCCTACACTTGCTTGCTTGTACGCTTGCAAAAGCGGAAGATATCGACGTTTAGTGTATTACTTACATAAAAAAATTCCCTTATCAATTCCAAATTGGCCATATCCGCTTGTATGTGCGTCCATTTGTCCTCAAATTCTTGTAATTAAATGCAGTTTGTAGATATGAAAATTTGGGTGGAAGTCGATCCAAATTAAAAGTAGTACTAATCGGTCCAAGTTTTGATTTTTATTCCTTATATCCTAGAAGCGACTTTTTACAATCGAACCTGCTGAGATTTGGCATTAGGGTTTTATTTATTCAATTAAATAACCCTACCGTACATATATTGTTTGACCCGTCCGACTTTAGTGTTTCTTTATGAATATCAGTATCGGTCAGATCAGTCAGAGTTCCTAGAAATACGGACACCAATTTATCTAGATGTTGTTTACACAATGCGGAACATTGGGCAAAGCAGGTGCCCAATGCTCTTCACTTCCTGCTCATCTCCACAGTTTCTGCAGAAGTCATTGGACTATATTACCAACATCCGGGCGTGTTCGCCAAATAGGCAGTATCTTGTACCTGGTACCCATATGAGGTATATCGAGCCATAACCGCCAAAAAGACGTAAGCGCCAATCACAAAAATGCAAAGGAGGAGGTTTCTTTTGCGAGAAATTTTTGTTTAAATGCATATGTAATGCGTACATCTCTTTATATTACTGCAAAATTTTGTATAACGGTATATTGTACAGCTATAAAATTCTGACAATTGATGCCATTTGTCATAGTTAAACGATTTCCCTCAAAAGAATTAAAATAAATTATGGTAGCGCTTACGTCTTTTTGGCGGTTGGGGCTCGATATGTTCAAATGCTCAGCCATCTCGTTTAGAGATCTGCGGCAGTCGGGGCTGTTTGTAAATTTAGGGATGTGGCCTCCAGAGAATTAACTACCCGAGTAAATGACAACGCTATTTTGCGTCTCAGTCATTTGACGACTTCCCTTATTGCCATTATTTCGGCTTGATATACACTGTAGATATCTGGTAGTCTGTGAGCTCTATCAAGACTAAGTTCTTTATAGTGCACTCCGAAACTAACCTTATCGTCGTACTTCGAAATATCAGTAAATAAGATGAAATGGTTTCTATTAGCTGTTATTCTGCCAACCGATTCCTCTCTGGCAGGTATATTAGTGGTGCAGTTGCTCTCTAAAATGTACACAGTTGGTATACTCGTATAACACCGTCTGACAGTCCATTTTGCACTTGAATCGGATGATATACTCAAACTATATTGAGTTTATTGGCATTTTCAGTTTTCCATTTCCTGGTCCTGTTGCCTTTTAAAAGAACTTCAAAGTTTCAAAGGACAAAATTTAAAAAAAAAATATTTAAAATATTGTTAACCTTTTATTTTATGAAGTTAATGATGATTTGGCTTGAGGTCATGTATTTTTTAAAACACTGGTGTCTAAGTTATTTTAAATTTTCTTGTTTCAGGGAAATTCACTTTAAAATACAAGTAATAACAAATTATACAAAAATTTAAAAACAAGAATAAAAGCACAATAATTAAATTTAATGTGTAGCATTTCTACTGTATATCTCCTTTTGTAATGATTCTCCTGTGTCAAAATGTGAACTTCATTAAGATTTGGTTTGTATTTAAAATACTAAAATAACGGGTGATCCAGGTAGAGATACTTTTTTCAATAGTTATTTTTGTTAAGTATTGTTTGGCATTTCATCATGGAAAGACTTACGCCTGAACAACGTTTACAAATCGTTCAACTTTATTACGAAAATTCAGGTTCTGTGAGGAATGTTTTTCGTGCATTTCGCTCAACTTATGGTCAACATAATCGGCCTACTGAGCGTACTTTTCGCAACACCATCACCCATCTTGAGACCCAGCATTCATTATTGGATAATATTCGACCGAATATACCACATCCAGTACGCAGTGAAGACAATGTAGCGGCCGTTGCTGAGAGTGTACACGAAGACCGTGGAGAGTCGATTCGGCGCCGTTCGCAGCTCGGACTGACGTATGGGACGACTTGGCGCATTTTACGTCGAGATGTTACATTTAAAGCATATAAAATACAGCTTGTGCAAGAACTGAGACCTCTCGACCTTCCCAAGCGACATCGCTTCGCTCTATGAGCTCTTAAAATGTTCCAAGAAGATCCGACGTTTTCGAGCCAAATTTTGTTCATCGATGAGGCCCATTTCTGAATCATTGGGTATGTAAACAAGCAAAATTGCCGCATTTGGGACGAAAGGCAACATGAAGAGATTCAAGAGCTGCCACTTCATCCATGTGGGCCGGTGGAATCATCGTTCCATATTTATTTAAAAATGATGACGGTGAGAACGTAACCGTCAATGGCGACTCTCATCGTGCCATGATAACCGACTATTGGATTCCTGAAATTGAAGCTCGTGATCTCGGCGACATTTGGTTTCAAAAAGACGGCGCCACTTCCCACACATCGCATTAATCAATGGATTTATTGAGAGAACACTTCGGTGAGCAGATAATTTCACGTTTTGGGCCGGTCGTGATCGTTTTTGGCCGTGACCGTTTTTGGCCGGCCACCAAGATCGTTTGATATCGCACCGTTTGACCTTTTCCTGTGGGGATAGGAAAAGTCTAAAGTTGATGCGGACAAACCCGCTTCGATTCAGGCCTTGGAGCAAAACATCACGCGTGTCATTCGCCAGTTACCAGTCGAAATGCTCGAATGAGTCATCGAAAATTGGACTCAACGGATGGACTATCTGAGACGTAGCCGCGGCCAACATTTGATAGACATAATCTTCAAAAAATAAATGCCAACGAATGTTCTTTCAAATGATAATAAACATTCCCCGTTCAATTTGAATTTTTTTGTGTTTTTTCTTTAAAAAAGTAGGGAACCTCGAAATGAATCACGCTATATATCCAGTCAACGATTTTAGGAAAGAGCCCACAACGTGCACCTACAGCTTTTCTGCAGAAATATAAGGGGACACCGGCTTTTCTTAAGAGTTCCAATAGATTTAGTCTGAACGTCAATCTTCTATCTAGGATAATACCTTGAAATTTTGCACTTCAGAAAAGTCTAGCGCAGATCCATTTAGCCGAGGAGGGTCCACATGTGGAACTTTATACTTCTTAGTAAAAAAATCATTTCTTGTCTGTTTAGGTTAACGCCAAAACCACTGCTTCTAACCCATCTAGCCAATTTACACGCACCAATTACCGCACCTGAGTGAGTGTTACTAAAAACCCTTCTATAACAAAAAAGGCCACCATAGTGAATTCTTTGAAATCGTCTCGAATCGTCTATTCGATACTGCCAACCAATTCATGCAGATTCTGTAAACATGTCCTTGCTGAAGGCATGTTGGTTTCCCGAAGAGAGTTTTGTAGTCTTCCCAGACCTTTCAGCAGCAACATGTATAATGTGGGATATCTTTCCCGCTTTGGGAACGAATACCACTTTGGTATCCCTGCATCGATTGGGTAATATGAGATAGTTTAATGCAGCCTTCATAAATGTTTTCAACCGGGGATTGATGTACATCATCATTTTCTGCATTTCTATTGGAGAAATGGCATATGGGTCAGGTGATTCGCAGGGCTGAAAGCTGTGAATCGTCCGGCTTAGTCTGGATTTTTCGGTCTACTTGCTTACCTGCCCATTCCGCAAATCCTCGAGCTCTGTCCGGAAACACACAGTGATTTCAAGGGTGTTAAAAAATTAAGTGGCGTGGTCGACTATATTATAAGAACCGAATTTGTCGTTCGGTTCCAATACCAAACTTGAATTGATGACTTTTTTTTATAAATTTAAGACCAGCAAGGAGGATCAAACGTCGGAAGGAGCCGACTATATGATACCCTATACATTCCCTATTAGAGCAGAATAAGAACAAATATTGTAAAGTTTCTAGCAACGTTGTTTGTCTTATGATACTGATTTGCCCAAACAAATACATATATTTGATAAAACTAAGATTTAAAATCGGATAAATATAAATATGCTGGGCTATATCTAAATCTGGAACGATTTTTATGAAATTTCACAGAGGTTTTTTGTTCAACAAACTGTTAAATTTTATAAAGATCTTTGGGAAACGAGGATTTCATAACGCTTAGATGCAAATCGGTATATTGGTATATATGGAGACTATATCTCAATCTGAACCGATTTTTTTCAAATTCGACAGCGTTGATCTTTGAGTCAAGAGATGCAATCTCCCAAATTCGGAAATGTTCGGATGTAAAATACAGCTACTTTAGCGCAAATAGGGCAAATCGAAAGGAGCATATACCGGGTTTTAACATTAACGTTGCCAGAGCCCAATCGGAGAAGTTTCGGCGTTTCAAATGATCAAGTGGCTTTAGTTCTTGAGTCATCTTATAAGGATGGAGGCCACTATATTTTCGCAAAATATGCCACAGTGTGGTTTGAGAGATGTCCAATTCCCGAGAACGACGTGGAATCGACTGATTTGAATCATTTTGAACGGTTACACTTACGGCTGCGATATTTTCGTCGCTTCGAACGGTACGGCGTCTCTTTGGCGCAGGAACATCCAAAAGTAAATATTTGAACTCAAATTTTTTCACTATAGGACGCACAGCCTGTCGGATGGGACGATTATTATGGCCGAAAATTGGAGTAATCTCAGAATTCCGTTTCGGTAGTAATTTTTAATGATTTCCAAATGTTGCACGTAAGTGAACTTTACCATGATGAAAATGTTGACTTCGACAACCTTTTGACACTGAAAGATCATAAAAAATGTTTGAATGTAAAGATAATTATGTCCCTATTAGAATACCCTGTATATGGGGGCCGTAACTAAATCTGAACCGATTTTTTTGAAATTCGGCACTGTGTATTCTGGTGTCAAAAAATTTCTTTCTGTCGAATTTCACACACATCGGTTGAAAATGTGACTTCTACAGCGCTAAGAGGCCAAATCGAAAGGAACATATACATATATGTGGGCTATATCTAATCTGAACTGATTTTTACTAAATTCAATCCTGCCATAAAAGAAAGTGTTGTTTCAAATTTTACGAATATCGGAGTAAAATTGTGTCCTGTACTGGTCAACTTTACATGGACAGATATGGTAAGATCGAAACTGCTGGTGATTCTGAGTCGATCGGTATACTTAAAGGTGGCTCTAGCTCAAATATTTTAGGATATTAAACATCTGGACCAAAACAAACTAATAATACCCGGTATCACAGAGTGGCATAGGGCATAATGAGAGGATTGTATAATGCGAGTATTAGCTGCGACATACAAAGGACTATTTTACACTAACGGGATATCTCCAATAGCGTCATGTTTAGCCATATAGAGGCCCTGTAGCTTGCCCCTTCATTATATAAGACGCCGAAACCTAAGTTCGACAAATCAATAATATGAAGTACTTCCGATGCAAAATAATATTCCAAAGAATGTCATAGAATATATAACTACAATAGAATCGTGACAGTAAACTTCATCGAATACATTCCCCGTATGAAAATCATCCAAAGAGAAAAGTATCATTGAACATATCACCTTAAATAGATACATTCATAGTAACATGTCACACAATGGAACAAAAGCTACATGCCGCAGAGTGTATGCCACAAAATGTACTTGTACGACACGCATATATTTGCATAACAGATGACTAAAATAATACTGCATCTCATAACTTGACACAATCGACGACGGCGGCGGCAGCAGCAACGGCACACAGTATGTACTTTTACATACTAGTAGTATGTCAAACATTCAACGACCCTACATTCATGTCAACGATATTTTAAGGAATTGTCGTCGTTTACAAACGTGTTACACATTCGAGACGCTGAAAAAAGCACCAAAATAAAAAGGAAACAGGAGAAGCATCAGCGACAACTAAGAATTCAATTAAATTCCTGTAGAACGCATTTTTATACATTTGCAACAACCATTCACTCACACTCTCACACACGATTCCTTCAATTCACGTCGCCACGTTTTAGATACGTGGATAATGGAATTAGCCTAATGTTGCAATGGTTACCGGGAAACACCCACACATACTCACACACTGCCAACCAAATACTCTCACTCGCACGCACACTCACACACACAATCAACCTTCACAAGCATAAAGTAGTATAATTTTGCATATCTCACGCTTCAATCAATCAGAAAAATACACACAACATTTCGCAAAAATAACACCATCAAAAGTAAACTTTGTTTGTTGTCATTGTACACGAATCCAACGATGGAGGTGTGTTTTGTCTGAAAAGGTGGTGCCTTAGAGCGGGTGGAATTTTCAATAACAAGGTAATTTATCAACAAGGAAAAGAAAGAAAAATTAATATTTTGATTATACATCAGTGACTGAACAATACAGAAATGATTTTACAGATAAAACCAAAGAAAATTCCTTCTAAATTTTGATACAGCCTTTATATTAAGGTCCTTTTAGCGAATAAATTTGTATTTTAATTTTCCTAAAACAATTCACAGTTAAAATTATACACTTTGATCACCAAAAAAGATTCTTCTCTTAAAACACCTAAACGCTCCACAGTGGGAGTAATTCTTAATGAGACAACACTTGGAATCCTTGTAAAAGTGGTACTGGATAATTTAAGTTTTAACTTGGGACACTCTATACAGATGGTCTGAAAGTGGGTCACTTAAGTGTTTAAATGTGTGTAACTTTTGTTTTCTTAAATGTTTCGAAAAATATGTGCAATAAACTTTTTGCACCTAAGAGTTATCTTAGGCAGTTCCCAAGATATCTGCCGTTGATTCCTGCCGCAAAGCTAGAATATTAAAATCCTTATCGTGTTAATGTTAAGTATGGTGTTACAAGTTAAACTGCAAGTGGATTTAAAGCCCGGTTATTAGTATTATTATTATTTTTATTATTCAAAGTTTTTCCAATCACTTCTACTTAAATCTAAATGTTTTGATTCGAGCCACGTTGTTTGAGCCCTGTTTAGTTCGTCTTGAACTTGTCGTCTCCATGTTTGGGCGGTTCTTCCTCTTCGGCGGCTGCCTTGTGGATTCCATTCCAGGGATTCTAGGGCAATACTTCCTTCTGGCTTTCTCAACGTATGTCCTATCCAGACCATCATGTAAAATGCGGCAGTAAGAGTCGTCGTATATAGCTCACTTTATCAACTTTATTATTTAGCTAGGTTCACCTTTACACTGCAGTGATGGCCATATTGCGTTGTGACATAAGGTATCGAAAGCTTTTTGGAAATCAATAAATATTAGATACAATGGTATTCTCCATGAATGCATGATGATTTGGCGGGCCAATGTGTTGTTTCGCTGCTTCCAGAATTGTAGTTTTCAGTATAAAATGCGTTCTTATCTGAATCGTCAGGATTCTCTGTTGGGGCATAACACTGCACAAATGAAAGGTATCTGGCTCGTGTGCGAAATCTAGCTGATATAATTAGGTCTGTAAGTTATTTTTTAACATTTTTGGATAGTAGAAATCCAAAACCACTTGCCCTTGACTTGGTTGTCCTGAAGTTTTCCCGCAATAAAGTTATGTTAATTTATCAGTTGATATTTGTTAGCCGCATTCTGGCCATCTGGTTTCGAAAAGGTCTAAAATTGTTACTTTATATTTGCAAAATTCTCTGCTAATTTGAGCTAGTTTTGAAGGTTCCGAATCGTGTCTTAGTTTCCATGCAAATGGTTGTCTTCGAGGGGGGTGAGTGATTGTAGTTGTTCCTTGTGGTTTCGTTAATTAGATGTCTTAGGAGGATCAGTAGATTAAGCTGATGCACCCGATTCTGGGCTGAGGATGCCAGCTGTTCTTCCAGACGAGCAATTTTGATATCAGCCGCTTCTCAGGAATCAGACGTTGTTTGAGCCGCTCCTAACATGGAGAAATAGACACTCTATATACCGGTTGGTCCGCGGGAAGTATTTAAATTCACTTCACTGGGAAGCATTCCCCTATCCGCCTCCTGGGGACGCGTCCTTTAGGGGTTACAGGTTCCAAATGTTTATTAGTATAGTTGATTTAAGATGAAAGAGATGAGACGTTCTAAGTACGCATCTCCATACACTTAAGCTAGTTGATCGACCTGTTGTGTGTGCCCTTTATTCATGATCTTTTTAACCCTAGAGAGTTATAGAAAATCGGTACTAGACACGATTTTCCTCAACATCTTCCAATCATATCCTCTGATATGATGGTAGTGTATTGGACCCGAAGTATCAGTATCTTGCAGCAGCGAAATCTGGGCACTGGCGCAGAAAATGTGCCAACGTTTCGATGGTTCCCTGCATTCGTCATTATCTGCTTGGCCTATGCGGTGCAGATGTGTTTTTTACCTTGAGTCTTATGTTAGGTTTAGATAGATTAAGAGTGGCATATTGTATAACAAACTCACTTAGACTATATTATAGTCCATTGTGCTACCACAGGGACGTAATGGAAATCATAAGTTATCTCTAGCCCCTCCCGTTGAACCAATTTGATTTGTTTAAAAAGCTCGGAATTTGGCGAATTTTAACATCAGCCAAATCGCTAACGCGCATAGAAATGTGAGCCTCAGGTTGCATGTCGCCTTCTAGAGCAAGCGCGACACAGTCACAGAATGTGTTCTATTTATGCCTCTTCCTCTCCACAGCTTCTGCAAAAGTCATTATGCAATACCTTCAATCTCTCTGCGTGCCACCCAATAAGGCAGTAACCCGTCTTGACAGACACGATAAGTGAGATGGCCGGTCTCGAAACGACAAAAAAGTATTTTGCGCTATCAGAGATGGGAATTTATATACCCCCTAGGAGGCAGATGAAACTATGGTACTAAATATATGCTGTTGAAAATAACTAATTCAGTGCTGGTCGGCTTAACAACATGACCATTATCTGAAGCCAATATTGTGGTTGTATGAAGAACCTGATGTAGGATGATTCAGTACTCGGAAACTTCCCTCCAACTGCTATTGTCGCGTGCTCTGTACAGGTAACCTTGGGGCGTTACCCTGCTGACAAATCTATGGAGGTCAGATGGCCCTGAAATGAGTCTATTAATCAGAAGCTTGTGAATGAACCCACGCATTCAGCCCCTAGGGTTGCTAGAGCCGTAATTATAGCGGCTGAATTTACTTTATTGAAGTCCACTCTATATGTAAGAAAGCTATCATATTCTACTCGTATGCTTTAACAGAGAGAGATCCTGCAATAATGCTGATTAGATCATGCAGGGTGGTTTCGGTGGACATTCCCTTCTTGTAGGCGTACTGTTGTGTGGACCTAATGTTTACTATTGTCAATTTTAATCCTAAGATAACTATCTATTAATCTATCCAGAGTTTTAAGGAGTATTGACGATAGACAAATTTGACGGAAATCCTTAGCTCCAGTGTGGGACGGCTTTTCCGCTTGTGGGATGAATAAACCTTGGTTTCTCTTCATTTTGTTGGTTTGTATCTGATTGATACAACATGTGTACTCGTATATCTATCTGAGCAAGAGAGCTATTGTATCAGCCACTGCCTGAAGCTCCGCCGACGAGACTTTGCCTCGTCCTGGTGACTTAAGAGGATAGCCCAAAGAATTTAAAATTCGCTTACAATTTCGATATTGGTATCTGGTGGCTGCACTTCACAGGAGTCCCCAATTGAAGTATTCAATGACATTTTTTCAGCCCGGGAAATGTGTATTCAGGAGCACTCCCAGCGATTTCTCACTGGACGTAGTCCAAGAACTATAATCTTTCTTGATGCATAAGGTGTTAAGGTTAAAGTTTTAATAAACTTGAGGCTTTGGATGAGCTTTCTACGTTACCTATCCAGAATTTATTTTGAGCCTTTCTGACTATGTTGCCCTTTGCCCTATAAAAGAGCTTCCTATAGCACTTCCTCAGCACAACTAATTGAGACCGTGGTGGTTTTTGTTTGCCCCTTGGCTTTAGTTTGTGATATGTGGCTTGAAAGAAGTCATTGCAGTGACTCTTCCACCGTTTCTTCTATATCCCGGATAGTTTGCATCTGCACTTCCTACCTTTTTGGAATATACTTGTTGAATATGTGCCTAAATTTTCCCCAGTTAGCCTTCCTAATATTGGGTGGGAAGACGGTTATCGCAGCCTTCGAATTCATGCAGAAACTAATATATCTATTGTCGGAAAAGCAATGAGCGTTCAAAACTTTCCAATCAGAAATCCTTCCACCTAAATTCTCGGAGGCAAGGGTGACATCGAGTACTTCCTGCCTGTTGATCGTAATGAAGGTAGATTCATGCCCTCTATTACAAATCACAAGGTTACTACGTATAATGTATTGGATAAGTAATTCGCCCCTTTCATTGATGTCAGTACTACCCCACATTTTATGGTGTACATTGACATCATTACACGGAATTAGGACTTTGTTCTTTCGCTTGTCGCTCATACCAGTGCTTCCACTGCACATGGTGGCGCCTTAGTGCCATGTATAATATAAACTAAGGCCTACCAAATATGGGAGATTTTTAACTTAATGCTGACTGCTACTATGTCTTCACTACTAAAAGACGGAAGATGGTATACATATATTAATGTTGTTTTGGCCAGAATACAGGCTCTACGTCTTCCTCCTCTCACACAGCATTCCTGGATAAGGACCAGGTCAGCCCTTCCTTGCATCAGCTGATGCAGACTTAGATTGGTGGAGGTTTTTCCGCGTAAACCGGATCATTGCCAGATTTAGCCACCACCATCAATTTGCTTGTCGTCTGTGCCCGCTGGAAGATCATCGGATTATTCCGATCCCGTGATGAAGAGCTTTTCCACGCATCGAGTACATCGAAAAAGGGTGAAACGCAAGATCTCCCATATGCAGCTCTGACACTTGCGAAAGGGGAGGTTCATCTTTAGATAATGTTACATCAGTGATATCTGGGCGAGCATTTTTCGAATTTTCTCCCTTATCGCTTTTGTACACATTATGTCGAATTTTGCTCAATACATGCCATGCTATCGGAGTTAACGAGGTGGGGTAGAGACTTGGCATTCAGTTTAAATACTGCGTGCATCCGAAGCCCATAATTCAATATTTCGACTTTCCAGTGCCAGTAGGAAGCACGGGATTGCAAAAGTTCAGCATCTTAGTGGTATAGCCGGAACCCGTGCATGTGCCCTGGGCCGAGTAGGCCCGGCAGCTCCTCAAGAACATCGAAGAAAATGGAACACAATGCTTAGTCTATCTCACTCCATTTTCCTTTGGAGATGTTGCCGTCTTTCTCTCCCCTGTTGATGAACATCAGTATCAAGCTATCCTTGGTAAGGACAGCGACGGGCCGAGGAACAACGATACCACTGAAACCGTTGGTGCTTTTGAATTTTTTTGCCTGTTCTTCAGAAATACTTTGTGCCCAATTTAGGGTTTCCCTCTGCTTGCTAGTCAGAAATGCAGGGACGGCTTTCTCAAGTCTCTCAAGGATGCTGGGATCCATGCGCCGATCATTTAAATTCCTCTTTATAATGCATTTAATAATGCGATATTTTAAAAGTTTTCATTGAACCCACTCTAATATGCAGTTACAGGAATTCATATGTACATTAATACGGTTCGTATGAAAATTTCCGTTAAAATGGTGGCGGTGCGGTACGAATGAGTACTTCTGGTGGCAGCGGCAGTAGTGCTACTACAGGTAAGGTACGTGTGAATGCAGGTATGTTTGTGTGTGCAGATTCGTATACCACGCACACACACATCCATTCATATAAGCCGAGTAGTAAGATGAATGCGAAAATGTGAAATGCAAAGAAGATTATGTTGATTTCATTGTTATTTTTTCATCTTTACACACTCTCACTCTCAACGCAAATGTTTGTTGATGTAATCTTACGAATTTTTCTACTCGTCGGTGTGTTGCTTTGTACATACGTACGAGTATGTGTGATAGCAAGTGTGTTATTCTTGGGATTCTGTGTTGTCGCTGACATGGAAGTGCTCTCGTACTCCTTCCTTCCTCACTCGCGGGTAAGTATGTAGCACATCACACGTTTGTGACCCGTTTCGTGTCACATCGATTGGATCGATAAATGAAATGAATGACGGTTGCGTTACGCTCCGCTGCGTTCTTCAATAATTTGTGCTGAATGAATGTACTACATATCGAAATAAATGCGCGTTTGAAGAGGATTAAACAGTGACTGATGAAATTCAAATATTTACAAATTTCATAAATATTTACAATGCTCTTGTTTTCGGCGATTATCATTTTTGAAATATATGTATAAGTACGAGTATATATGCGTTTAGCATTTTAATGCTATAAACGAAAATATTAAAAATAATCGATAGGAAGCAACGAATAGGTTTTTTTCTAAGCAACATTAAATATATTTTGTCAGGAATGTTTCCATAATGACGGGACGATGTTTAAATTGAGTGAAAGAAGCTGTATATGAAACGGATCCAAGAGGACATATTTTTAATGAAACTGAAGCAAACAAATATGTTTTTTTCTAAGCAACATTAAATATATTTTGTATGGTTTCCATAATGACGGATGGATGCTGAAATTGAGTGAATGAAGTTGTATTGCGTAGATCTAAGAGGTCATATTTTTAATGAAACTTTCAGATCTGTTTGAATTTTGGTCGATTACGAATTATTTGAAGCCCCCAACAAAAGGACTTACGACATCAAATAAAACCATCTTGGTGGAAAACAATCTCACCTTCGCGAGAAATAACCATACCCTCAAATAGTAATTTTGCTGGAGGAGGTTGAGGTAAAGTTAGTCACATATGCAGACAATGTCGCAGCAAATAGCCAGAAGATGTCACAAGTACACTTTGCGACATATTTCAGAGAACCCTTAACATTACTTTAAATTTGGCGTAGGAAATCGTACTTGGAGTAAATCGAAGCAAACCCGATTTTGATCTCTTTAGAAGGAGATACAAAAGCTCAAGAACACATACGAGTATGTTTAAGGGTAACAGAATTTCTTATTACTAACTTCTCGCTAAACATAATACTACATTTGCTGTCTCTGTATGTTTAAGGTAAACAGTATAAGTAGCCACATCAGGACGTTTGAGCACAATGATCGGGTACTGACTGCGGACATATTGTAACCCCAGGGTATATTAATTTGCAAGAATAACCGGCTACACTATGTCCGAGCCAGGAAATATGAATTTGGACATTCGCTTTTAACGATTTTACTCATTGACACTATATAACCAGCTGATTTGATAGAGCCTTAATAAGTTTTCACGAAATCGTAATCATTGCATGTCGTCTTACGGGCAAGATCTTCGTCTCCTCGTGTAGGTAGTCCTCTAACAATTCTCAAATCGGGATTTTGGTATGTCTGAATCTGTCTCCACAGCGTCTCGCTTACATTCAGTGACCACAGTGGCGCTGCTTATGTAGCCACAGACCGTCTTGTCGCTTTATAAAAGCTGAACATGCTCTTGCTCGCAGATGGCAGTGGCGTGCGCTGAAGATCTAAACCAGTAAGGAAAGACAGAAAGTAGGACGGGGCCTACTATATAAAACCATACCCCTCCCTAGCATTGCGAAATGGAGCATTGCGATAATAATTTGGAATAATTGGTTTCGTTTCAGTTAATAAAGTACTTAATTTTACCTCTTCGTCGAGGCTTTTTTCAAGGAAGAGTTGAAGATATTAAACACAATAAAATAAAACTGAAACGATAATCTGAAAAGCAGAATTATTCTATTATAAACCAAAAATCGAAAGGAACAAATATATGGTATTATGTATATATAATCTAAACAGATTTTCGTCAGCTGGACCAAAAACATAATTTCTGCCAAATTGTATAAAGATCGAACGACAAATGCAGTTTCAATAGAGAGTTTGCTTATGTGGCTTTATCTGAACATGAACCGATTTTCCCCAAAATAAGCAGAATTCTCATCGAAATTAAGAAACTTCTTGCTGCCAAATTTTGTAATGATCGGAAATAAAGAACATCTTCTATATCACATTGATACCAAATCGGGAGCAACGTATATATGGGGGCTAAAACTAAATTTGAACCTAATTTCCCCAAATTTGGCGGTGTTCATACGTGTAATAAAAAAACTCTATCTACCGAATTTGGTATTGATCGGATATACAATAAGGTTTCTACAGCTAGGGCTATGTCTAAATCTTAACCGATTTTCCCTAAATTTAGTAAATGTTGCTTGTACGGTACATATATGCCAAATCGGAGGTACGTATATACGAGAGATATATGTAAATCTGAATCGATTTTAACCAAATTCAATAGGGATCGTCACAAAGTTATAATACCATGTACCACAGTGTTGTGTAGGGTATCAAAATATGTCGAATGTGACACCGTGAACGAATGTACTTTGGGATATTTGGTGGTCCATATTGTTGTGCCATCCACTATCACATTCAAAGGCAGTCGAACTTCTGCTGTCCATGTAGTAAACATAGTGGCAGAGGAGCTGGGCGGGACTCACAGAGGTATTTAGTTGTCAAAAACACAATTTTTCGACCACTCAATTTAAAAAATCTACTGGTGCAGTTTTGTAGAGATATGTTTACATATAAATTTATATGGAATATGCATTTGAGGTTTTTTCGAAAAATCGTATTTTACGTTAAAGTCACCACTTTTCCGAGTATCGACTATTTTGGAGAACTTGGAGAAAAAAAATAAAGAAACGAATATATAATTTTAATAAAATTTGTCATGAGTAAAACGAATAAAGAAAAAGAGGGAAACATTTTTAGTGAACGTTCCAACTTTACAGATTTTGTGGACCTTATTGAAGATTTCACAGAAGATTTTGTGCAGTTTTTTGAAGATTTGTCTACTCCAAGAAATAATTTGAGCAAATACTAAAACGATGCACAATGGCGCCATTTTAGTTTTTTCGTTTCAAAAATCATATCTTTTGAACCGAATAAGATAGTCCAATAATTTAAATGGCATATGACAGATAATTGTTCAGCCTATGAAATGTGTGTTTGGAAAGGGTGCTGCACCTTGTACGTGCTTTGTTATGGGTTATCAAAATTCTTATATTTTTTATAATTTTTGGAACCATGCCCTTTTTGCCTCTAGAAGCCAAAAATGAAAATATGACAAAAATAGCAAAATATCGATTTTTGTTATTTTCCGTCAAAGTTGAAAAATAGCTTAGTTTTGGGTTATCAATGTTGAAATTTGTGGAAGAATCAACTTTATGGTAACTAAGCGGAATAAAAAATGTTTTGGCCAATTTTAATTTTTTTGCTCTTTTTTAAGGTTTTAAAATCATTACCCAAACTAAAAAATTGTTATTTTTTTAATTTATTTTTTCAATTTTCTGTAAAATATTCATCACGTTTCGCATTTCTATTTTCTTTTTTTCAATATCATTCCTTTTTTCAAAATCTAGAATCTTCTGATAAAATCTTGAAAGCAGCTTTCAGCGACAGAAAAAAAATTTTTTTAAACAAACGTGCAAACAAAGCCGACTCTTCTGACAAAGAATAATAATTTTTTAGAAAACTCAAAATCCTGAAATGTTTAGTCAGCCTTGAAGAAAATAAGATTTCTAATACCAAGAAATTATATAACATAATATATTAAAACTTTTAAGTTTTAACTAAGCTGTGTTGATTACGTAATAAGTACCTAGACTTGTAACACATTAGCTTTAAATTTAAAAAAACGTACACAAAAAGACTGTAACACACAACTTGTACCTTTTTTACTTGTACTAAAATAATGTTTATTTTTTTTTTCTTTAATAAAATATCTAATTTTAACGAAATAAATATACCAGTTTACTACTACTAGTACAGAACTCTAATAAAAATTATGAGGATATCATAAACTGTTAAGAAGATATGCCCAAATCTATAAACATCTAAAAATTAACTAGTTTTTGATTTTTCAATGGAAACAAATAATATAGTCCCTACTTTACCCATGTGTTCTTTCAACGAAAAATAGATTTGGGTTGACCGATTTTGATGAATCTTGGCATGCGTCTTTTGTTTATTCTACAAAGTGTATGTACCAAATTTGAAGACTTTTACTGGGATAAGAATCATTTTATGCGTGTAAATCTATTTGGATTAAATGGGTGGTGGGCGTGTTAGATTTTTGATGATATTCCATTTTTCTTAATTTAGGCATTATAATGCTCAGTGGCAACTTTCAATGAAGTAGAACCAGTCCATATAGTATTTGCACAAATATGTATGAAGCCATCCCACTGTTGGGAGGAACGTCATGGACACAAGGCCTGTTTATACCGCCACTAATCAGCGTGGATATTATGTGTAAAACAGTGGATATTACGCATATTTTTTTTTTTCATTTAGTATAATGCTCCCTTGGACCAAAAATTTAAAACTGTGACCCACTGTAAAAAAAACTAAGACAAGCTGGACCATAAGTTTTTTTTATAAAAATAATCTACACGACATGCCCTTTAAAATTATAGAGTCGCTCGTTTGCTCCAATTATTCCATAGATATCAAGACATTACATTTACATTATACTAGCGGACCCGGCGAACTTCGACTCGCCCCAATTTAACGCCTTCAGATAAACTCCAGAGTGATAATAAAACACAGATAGTTAAAATTTTAATGCGATTTGTTTAAAAGGAATCGAAATCAGTAGAGAGCGATGTGATAAACAACTAACAACGAAGACGGAAGACAGGCAACGTACAGATGACCGTGCGAAAAACAGGGAAATTCGAGATTAATGCCACAGACTTCCTACGATTGGTCTTGAGATTTATTGATTGTCATCGCAAAAGCCAATCGTACAGGGAACTGAATCCGCTTGAATTGGAATGAAAGATCAGTTGGAATAATCGGAATTCGTGGGATAAGGACTTTCTCTTGAATTTTCCCTTGATGATCGTCGCCTGAATCACATTGTCCATCAGTTTCATAATGGACAACCGCGAACTATGCACAATTTCGGATGATTCAGATTCCTCAACATGATTATGATCGATTCCACCTTCAGCTGTAAATTATGCGGCGGAGCTCCTGGCACATCAAGCGACGTCGATTTTACTTTGAATAATAAAATTCATGCTATCGACGTCCTTATTCTTCGCTGCTAATATTGCCCGTTCACTAATCTAATCGAGATTTGGAAACACTTTTGTGATGAGTTCCTCCTTCGACGATGTGAACTCGTAAAACTTTGCCGGGATCAATATCAATCCAGTGGAAACATCAACAGGAATTTGGCCATTGCCAAGCGCCAACAGTTGTTTCGAGAATTCACGAGCCGATGAGTCGTTCTGCAACGCGACTCTCATGTTCGTGGTCAATTTCAACTTCTTGACATGCCGCCACAAAGACCACGATTTCAGGCATGCATTAATTTCATCGGCAGTAGATTTCGGGATGACGGGAAGCGTTTGACGAAAATCTCCGGGCAGCAATATCATAGACTCACCAAATTGTCTCAAATCACGTCGTAAATCCTTCATCGGTCAACTGCCTCCAGAGCTCGTTTATGCGCCATCGTGCATTCATCCCAAATTATGATTTTGCAATGCCCGCAATCCAATAAGATAACCTTACCTTTTATACTCAATCTTATTATCTGAAAAAATGTTCGAATTGATAAATATCGCGTTGAATTTTAATTGATCGTAATGCTTGTACCGTTTGCCGATGTGATACGCGAAATCAGTGTAACAATACGCAAAACTCGAATGAATTGCAGCAAGAAAAATAGCACATACTCGTACATATGTTTAATAGAAAACGTTTTTGTTTAATAGAAAATTAATAAAAAAATTTGGATTGAAAAAGAGAGCAGTAGATAGGAACAGTAGGAATCTCGCAAGAAATAGCATTTTTCGATTTTCCCAATTTTCCGACTTTTCCGGAGGGTTTTCCCAAAATTTTCTTTCGTAACAACCTTCTCCTGGCAAATACGAACAACTGAAAAAAAAATTGAGCCAAATCGGTCCAGCCGTTCTCAATTGATGAATTACTATACATTTTTCACACCATTTTTATATACAGTGGGGAGCAAAACCGAGTGCATGTTTGCCACTCTTGTATCATTTATTCAGTAAAAATAGTTTTGTTAGTCCAAATGTTATAAAATTTTCAGCACTTAGTATTTACTTTCTTACGGACAAAACACCGTAAATTAAATTTCGAAAAAGTAATCACAACAAATATAAAGAACTGGGTTCGAGGCAGCAGTCAAGAAAAAAAAACAGCTTTGTCTGACAAAAAAATGGAGAAGCGGTTGGAATTCTGTAAGATCCGCGTAAATAAAAGGATTGGTGGCTGGAAAAGTGTTATATGCCCAAATTAAACAAAAAGTAACAGTTTCCAATCCGATGGGAATTAATATTACTGGCGCCGGCCTTAAGAAATTATTCAAAAACCCTCAAGTCAAGCAAACCGCTAAGCATGGAGGAGGAAGCTTATGATATGAGGAATCTTTACGTGGTGGAGCACTTGGCCGCTGGTAGACATTAAGAGCATCATGTTGGCATCATATTTTTAAATCAAATTTACCGGATTTTGCAGAGATGAGTCATTACCCTGAAGAGGATGTTGTGTTTCAGCGAGACGTGTATCCCAGCACACTTGCAAAATAGTAAAAAATGGTTGTGTTAACATAAATTTCAACTTCCAGAATGGCCAGAAAAAAGTTTCGACCTAATTCCAATTGAAAATTTGTGGGCTGTGGTCAAAATGCGTTAGGGGTTATGTCAACGAACTGTGTAGCCGGGTGCAACATTAATGGAGTGATTTTACAAATTAAATAAGCCAAAACCTAGTGGAAAGTATGCCCAAACGAGTGCAAAGCGTAGTGAAAATCAAAGGACGATGAACTAAATGCTAAAACATCTGATTTTAAATGTAATAAAAATTAAGTGCAAAACTTAGTGCATACAGAATTTCATCTAGTTCATATGATGATATTCACTAGAATAAGTGTATAACTTTTTTAAACAATAGTGTTTGTTTAGCAATAAATAAAGTACATTTGTTGCAAATTTTGTGACTTTTGTACTAAAGATACTGTTTTCCCAAAACAAAAATTTAAAAAGTTGCATACATGCACTCGGTTATGCTCCCCACTGTATATAGATTATATTTTTGTATAGGTTGATGTTTAATTTAGCTCATTAAGCATAAAGACCTATATTTACAACTTTGGTGTCTTTTGCGACCCCCACTGTAATTTTCCGACAAAAATGTTCTTTGAATATTCTAATACTTAAATGTCTTTCTTGAAAGGACTTATTTTGATATTTTCGAAAAAACGGCCAAATTGACCCATTTAGAGGAGAGCTAGAGGGTTAAGATGTTCAACAAAAATCATCCTCATAAAATTCCTCTGACAATGAGAAATCTCTAATACATTAACTTACATCAGTTTTTTCATTTAGTATAATGCTCCTTTCGACAAAAAATAAAAACTATGACCCACTGTAAAAAAACTCAGACCAGCTGGACCATAAGTTTATTCTACAAAAATTATGAACATGCCCTATCAAAATTATAGGGTCGCTATTCTGTTCCAAAAATGCTTTTGGACAGTGTAATTATGAAATTTGGTATGATAGAGTTTCTTGATAGAAGCATCGGTACAGATTTAGTTATAGGCCCATATATATTTTCCTCCATTTTGCCGACTAGGCACTATTTTTATACCCTCACTTTAGTGTGACGAGGGTATATATCATTTGCTACGGAAAAAAGTGTAACACGTCGAAGGAGTGACCTAAGACCCCAAGTATGTTCGGAGGAAATCCGTTTTGGGTCATTTTAAGTCGAATGAGCAATGTCCGTCCGTCTGTCTGTCTGTCTGTCTGTCTGTCTGTCTGTCTGTGTGTCTGTCTGTCTACTGGCTGGTGCGCACGATAACTCTCGAAAGGAGTAACCGATTGACCTCAAATTTGGTATGTGGTAATATTTTTTTCTATCTCCGGCTAAGTTCGAAGATGGGCCATATTGGTCCCCCACAAAGGGTTAAAATGTTGTGAAATATTGATTCTTTAATAACTGCTATACTACTTATTCGAATCTTTTGAAATTCCACACATAGTATTAGCTTTTTAGTCGTTATCAACTCGAGAAAAATGGGCGAAGTCGCCACGTCCCTTTTGGTACCTCCCACACAAATGCACCATTTTGCACCAAAAGTTAACAACTTATAACACTAATAACAGTGTATAAAAATACTTGAAATTTTGTACAGTATTATGCTTTAATATTGCCTACAGTCCAGGGAAAAGTGGGTGTTGTTGTCACGCCCCTTATGGTACCTCCCACACAAAGGTACCTTTTTGCACCAAAAGTTAACAGCTTATAACATTAAAACCAGTGTATAAAAATACTTGAAATTTTGTACAGTGTAATGTTTTTATAGTGTCTATAGCCCTGTGAAAAATGGTCGTTATTGCCACGCCCCTCTTTGTACCTCCCACACAAAATGCCCAAATCATACCACAATTTAATGTCTCATAACGTTTATACCAGTGCACATATATGCTTATAAGTCGGCACAGTGCAATGAATTTAAAGTATCTAATGTTCAGCAAAAAAACGTGTATTTGATAAACCCCTTCTGGTACCTCCCACACAAATTGACAGAATATTTCGAGTAATATTCAATATTACATTACTCACAAAGTGAGGGTATACCTTAGTCGGTTTACCCGACTGAAACTTTCTTACTTGTTGATCTATAAATAAACATAGTCAAATTTTGAGGAAATCAGTTCAGATTTATATACGTTCCATTCGGATTTATATACGTTCCATTCGGTTTGGTATGAAAGTTCTATAGAAGAATTTTCATCCTATCATTAAGAAAGTTGGAAAGTTTAAAAAAAATCGATTGGAATTTATAGATATTCCTCCCGATTTAGCATCTTACCACTATACAATTGCAAGCCTTATTTTCCATTTGATAATTTAAAAATTGTGTAGAATGGAGTTCCCCGAACTAAGAAAAAATTCTGTCAACATTGAAGAAAATCTGTTCCGATGTACGTTATTAAATTTGGCTAAGAGTATTTTCTATATTCATGAACACCGCCCCATTTGAAGAAAATCGGCTTCCATTTAGAAACAGTCTAAATGTATATACAGACATCATATGGAATATGGAATCTCTCAATTTTGCATTTATTTCTTAAGCAATATAAATTTCTAAAAATTCTACCACTCCAGTTTTAGAGCAACAATATAAAAGCTTAATCTGCTCTAATATGATGATGTAGTGTTTCATATAGTCGACTCCGCCCAATTTTTGTCTTTACTTACATTTTTTTTAAAAATTTAGCTTTCCGAAAGAAGTTTCGAAACACCTATTGGTGCCGCTCACACAAGGGAAACATTTTGTACAAAAATTTAACTGCTTATATCCCTAATACAAGTACATATTAATACTTGCAATTTAGTACAGTGTAATGCTTTTATAGTACCTACAGTTCGGTAAAAAATTTGCATTTTTTCCATGCCCCTTGGCGTGGTCCATTTTGCGCCAAAAGTTTACTGCACTAGGATTACATATATATATATATATATATATATATATATATAATCCTAGTTTTGAAGCCATAGGTCGTCATCGAGGTGGGAGCTTTAGCATCAGTTCATACAAAATGCTTAAAATTAATATACGATTGCTATTCTGTTCCAATCAAAAAGTCTTAAAAAAATTGAGTAATTGACTGTGATTGATTGATATTATTTCAAAGTACACATTCTGACCAATTTTAAGTGCTGTACTATCAAAAATGCCGAATTTATTAACTGAATTCAAAAGAACCTAACAACGATTACACTATGCAACAAAATTTTTGTCCAAGGGATGTGGATAACAGTTTCTGGTGCAATTAGGTGTCACAAACATGATATGCAATGTGAGAGCTATATTGGATGAGATCCGCTCAGATAGAAGGTCATTCAACAATATTTGTGGTTTTTTATTTATGAGGTTTCCATTCAGTTACGCCTTTTAGGGGCATGGACATCCCAGTCGTATATACAGGTAGTAAAATTATGTGTACGCAATACAAAGTAGTACGCGGCAGTCTTGAATATATTGGGTGTATACTTTCGAAGCAAACTATATGTCAGCTACAGCTACTGCAACTTATTATCCTTAATCCCCGAATTTATGAATTAAATTTATTAATTATACCCTCACTTTAGTGTGACGAGGGTATATATCATTTGCTACGGAAAAAAGTGTAACACATCGAAGGAGTGACCTAAGACCCCAAGTATGTTCGGCGGAAATCCGTTTTGGGTCATTTTAAGTCGAATGAGCAATGTCCGTCTGTCTGTCTGTCAGTCTGTCTGTCTGTCTGTCTGTCTGTGTGTCTGTCTGTCTGCTGGCTGGTGCGCACGATAACTCTCGAAGGGAGTAACCGATTGACTTCAAATTTCGTATGTGGTAATATTTTTTTCTATCTCCGGCTAAGTTCGAAGATGGGCCATATTGGTCCACTCCTTCTGGTACCTCCCCCACAAAGGGTTAAAATGTTATGAAATATTGATTCTTTAATAACTGCTATTATACGTATTCGAATCTTCTGAAATTCCACACATAGTATTAGTTTGTTAGTCGCTCTCAACTCGAGGAAAATGGGCGTTATTGCCGCGCCCCTTTTGGTACCTCCCATACAAATGCACCATTTTGCACCAAAAGTTAACAGCTTATAACATTAATACCAGTGTATACAAATACTTGAAATTTTGTACAGCGTAATGTTTTTATAGTGCCTACAGTCCATTGAAAAATGGGCGTTATTGTCACGCCCCTTTTGGTACCTCTCCCACAAAGGTACCATATGCACAAAAAGTTAACAGTTTATAACATTAATATCAGTGTATCTATTAATTGAAATTTTGTACAGTGTAATGCTTTTATAATGCCTATAGTCCAGTGAAAAATGAACGTTATCACCACGCCCCTTTTTGTACCTCCCACACAAAATGGCCAAATTATACCACAATTTAATATCTCAACGTTAATATACCAGTCCATATAAACGGTTACAATTCGCCACAGTGCAATGTATTTAAAGTATCTACTGTTCAGCGAAATATAGGTGTATTTCTTAAACCCCTTCTGGTACCTCCCCCAAAAAGTGACAGAATAATATGTGTAATATTCAATATTACATTACTCACAAAGTGAGGGTATACCTTAGTCGGTTTACCCGACTGAAACTTTCTTACTTGTTTTTTATTTATTTATTAATAAATTAGTGTAATTCAGCGCCTTAAAGAGGTAAGTCGATTTTCTGAAAAATATTACAAAGTTATATTTCGAAGTATGAGTAAAAGGCACATAACTTTTCAATGTGTAAATGATCCCGACAATTTCTGCTACATCTGCGGGAAATATGTAATTAAAAAAATCGACGTGCGTTTAGTAAAATAATAGAAGAAATATATGTGTAATATTTTGGTATACGAGTTAAAAATATGAACGAACCGTGGACAACTAGTATTTTGTGTAATTCGTGCCATGTAAATCTTACTCTATGGACTAGTGGAAGAATGCGGTAAGTACTTTAAACTTAATGTATTACAATGTTTTGTGAGTGAGAGATTTCAACTGATTGATGTAGTGAGAGATTTGGAGCTGACCAAAGATAAGGCAGAACTACTTGCATCTGGGATGAAACAGTACAATATTTTGGCGATGTTAACATATCATATTATAGAGTCCGTGATATACCTTACAAACAATTTTATACAACTGTGGATAACAGATGCTTTTGCAAGGACATTCCCGGATTGTTCGAGGAACTTAATCAAACATACAATTCAAAGGAATGACGGTTACTTGTTGACAGCAGTAAAGAAAGTTTGAAAGCAGTACTTGTACACAACGGAAATCAGAAACCGTCGATTCCCATTGCTCATGCTGTCAACACTAAAGAATCATACGAAACAATGGCTAAATTGATAAAATACATAAAATATGAACATGACTGGAAAATTTGTTGCGATTTAAAAGTAGTTGGTATGTTATGCCTCTGGGATAGCCGATATTTTGCCATCAATGCATATTAAGCTGGGGCTCTTTAAAAATTTTGTAAAAGCCTTAAGGAAAGTTGGCAATTCACTCTCATATTTAAAAGCTTGTAATTTCAAATTTCCCTGGATCCAATAAAAGCCCGCAATATGAAACAATGATTAATGATTTGTTAAAAAATTATGAAAAAATTGGTTAGAAATATATTTTTTTATATTTATCTATATGTATAACACATATGTATGTATTCTTCCAACTTATTTCTCGCTTTATGTATTCCAACAGGTGTAAATATGTCCCTCAAAATTCATTTCTTGCATTCTCATTTAAACTTTTTCCCCGAGAATCTTGGCGACGTAAGTGACGAACATGGCGAAAGGTTTCACCAAGAATTGAAGTCCATCGAGCGGCGTTACCAAGGGCACTGGGATGAAAAAATGATGGGAGATTATATTTGGTTCCTCATTAGAGAAACCGATCCCGAAATCTACAAACTTCAACAAAGAACTCACTAAATTACTTCTAATGAAGCTTGTACAAGTAAATAAACTCAATTGTACATAATATAAATAAAAGTAACAAATAAAATCGCGAATTAAACTGAAATTAAAACCAGTAAGGAAAGGCTAAAGTCGGGCGGTGCCGACTATATAATACCCTACACCACTCTCGTAATATTGAATAACTCTGATATATACATTTTGTAATTCATGTATAAATTTTTTACATAAATTTACTTTTGGGACATTTTATACTTAAATAATACCCTGTACCACAGTGTGGTGTAGGGTATAAAAACGATTCGATCTAAAGAGCCAAATCGGATGAAACATATATATGGGAGCTTTAGCTAAATCTTTACCGATTTTCTTCAAATTCGGCAATGTTGGTTCATGAATCAAGAAACTCTAGCATTCTAAATTTCAAAACGATTGGATGTAAAATATAGCCTCTATAGAACTAAAGGGCCAAATCGGACGAAACATATATATGGGAGCTATAGCTAAATCTTAACCGAGTTTCTTTAAATTCGGCAATGTTGGTTCATGGATCAAGAAACTCTACCATTCTAAATTTCAAAACGATTGGATGTAAAATACAGCTTTTATAGGACTAAATGGCCAAATCGGACGAAACATATATATGGGAGCTATAGCTAAATCTTAACCGATTTTCTTCAAATTCGGTAGTGTTGGTTCATGGATCAAGAAACTCTACCATTCTAAATTTCAAAATGATTGGATGTAAAATACAGCTTCTATAGGACTAAAGGGCCAAATCGGACGAAAGATATATATGGGAGCTATATCTAAATCTGAACCGATTTCAACCAAATTCAAAAGCGATCTTAACAGCCGCGAAATACTCTAAACTGCAAAATTTCAGAACGATCGGAGTGAAATTGCGACCTGTAGTCGACGAACAACTTTACATGGACAGACGGACGGACGGACGGACGGACAGACATCGTTAAATCGACTCAGCTAGTGATTCTGAGTCGATCGGTATACTTTAAGGTGGTTCTAGCTGTGTTATTTTCAGGTGTTACAAACATCTGCCGTGAAACAAACTTATAATACCCTGTACCACAGTGTGGTGTAGAGTATAAACAAAGATTTTTTGAAATTATCTTACCTCTACAAAAAGGGCTATAGTTTCTACATTTATCCAAATAGGCATTATTTTCTTTGCTAGGATACAAACTTTTAAAAAATAAAATAAAATATATTTTTTTTCGAATTTTTTCTATTTTTTATGTTTTTTTCGGCCCAGGATTTTTTTTAAAAAAAAATGTACTTTTTCCAGTTTGTTTAATGACTGTTACTAAACCACTGTTTCTAAGTGCAAAAGGTATTTCCAACATTGGTAGCCCATATTAATAGCTTCAATTTAACGTATAATTCGACCTTATCGGGCATATACTCCAAAAATTATTGTGCAAATACTAAGGGTACCTTCGACGATAATAGTATTTTTAACAAAAATTAAAAAAACAAAAACAGTAAGGAAAGGCAGAAAATCGGGCGGGGCCGACTATATAATACCCTACACCTCCCTAACAATGCTATAAGGGTCATTGCCATAATAATTTGGAATAATTGGTAAATGGGTAGAAACATATTATCTAATTCTGAAACGATAATCGCTAAATTAAGCAATATTCGTTCCTAAAGTGAGAAACATCTTTCTGGAAAATTTTAATGATCGAAAGTAAAATACAACTTCTATAGCGGTTTGATACCAAATCAGGAGGAACATATATATGGAGCTTTAATATAAATCTGAACCCATCTTCCCTGAATACTTATTCATGTAAAAAGACCTCCTTCTGTCGAATTTCGTACTGATCGGATATAAAATACAGTCTCTACAGCGCTTACATGTCAAATCGGGGGTAACATATATATGGGAGCTATATCTAAATCTGAACCGATTTTCTCCGAATTTAGCAGTATTCCTTCATGTAATAAGAAACCTCTCTTTGCCGAATTTCGCACTGATCGGATATAAAATAACATTTTTACAGCGCTTACATGTCAAATCGGGGGTAACGTATATATGGGGGCTATATCTAAATCTCAACCGATTTCATCCAAATTTAAAAGTGTTCATTCATATAATAGGAATCCTCTTTCTGACGAATTTCATACTGATCGGATATAAAGTACAGTTTTTACAGCGCTTACATGTGAAATCGGGGGTAACATATATATGGGGGCTATATCTAAATCCAAACCGATTTTCTCCGAATTTGGCAGTATTCCTTCATGTAATAATAAACCTCTTTCTGCCGAATTTCGCACTGATCGGATATAAAATAACATTTTTACAGCGCTTACATGTCAAATCGGGGGTAACATATATATGGGGGCTATATCTAAATCTGAACCGATTTCTTCCAAAGCTAACAGTGTTCATCCATATAATAAGAAACCTCTTTCTGGCGAATTTCATACTGACCGGATATAAAATGAAGTTTTTACAGCGCTTACATGTCAAATCGGGGCTAACATATATATGGGGGCTATATCTAAATTTGAACTGATTTTAACCAAATTCAATAGGGATCGTCCTTGAGCCACAAAAAAGATATGTGTAAAGTTTCGTCGAGATCGGACGATAATTGCGACCTGTACTTTGATTACAAGAATACATGCACAGACGGACAGACAGACGGACAAACAGACGGACAGACGGACATAGCTAAAGCAACTCAGAAAGTGATTATAAGTCGCTCGGTATAATAAACGATGGGTCTATTTCTTCTCCTTTTGGGTGGGACAAACAAATGCACAAAGTTATAATACCCTGTACCACAGTGTGGTGTAGGGTATAATTATCCATAAAAAATTTTGGTTTTTATACCCTACACCACACTGTGGTACAGGGTATTATATATAACTTTGTGCATTTGTTTGTAACACCCAAAAGGAGAAGAAATAGACCCATCGTTTATTATACCGATCGACTTAGAATCACTTTCTGGGTTGATTTAGCTATGTCCGTCTGTCTGTCCGTCTGTCTGTCCGTCTGTGCATGTATTCATGTAATCAAAGTACAGGTCGGAATTATTGTCCGATCTCGGCGAAACTTTACACACATCTTTTTTTTGGCCCAAGGACGATCCCTATTGAATTTGGTTAAAATCGGTTCAGATTTAGATATAGCCCCCATATATATGTTAGCCCCGATTTGACATGTAAGCGCTGTAAAAACTTTATTTTATATCCGATCAGTATGAAATTCGGCAGAAAGAGGTTTCTTATTATATGGATGAACACTATTAAATTTGGAAGAAATCGGTTCAGATTTAGATATAGCTCCCATATATATTTTCCCCCCGATTTGACATGTAAGCGCTGTAGTGACTGTATTTTATATCCGATCAGTACGAAATTCGACAGAAGGAGGTCTTTTTACATGAATAAGTATTCAGGGAAGATCGGTTCAGATTTACATTAAAGCTCCATATATATGTTCCTCCTGATTTGGTATCAAACCGCTATAGAAGTTGTATTTTACTTCCGATCATTAAAATTTTCCAGAAAGATGTTTCTCACTTTAGGAACGAATATTGCTTAATTTAGCGATTATCGTTTCAGAATTAGAATACGTTTCTACCCATTTACCAATTATTCCAAATTATTATGGCAGTGACCCTTATCGCATTGTTACGGAGGTGTAGGGTATTATATAGTCGGCCCCGCCCGACTTTCTGCCTTTCCTTACTGGTTATTTTATACAACAGTATGCCACAATCTATACAAAAAATAATGTTTAGGTCTAGGACACAAAAAAACTAATTTTTTTGTTGCATAGTGTTATTTTGGAGAATGATAAAGATTTTTTAGCCCTCTCGCTAACAAATTGTGCAATATATATCAACTTTAAAGTTTGGCTTAATAGGGGGGTGGAACCATGCCCAACCTTCTTCAAGTGCTCTTTTTGCAACACCCCTTACACAGCTACATTCTGTGAAAATTTCAAGAAGATCGGTCCAGCCGCTCAGATGTCTGTACGGAACATACAAACAAACACACATTCTCTTTCATATATACTTATATAGATAGTGACGATATACATTTTTAAAGATATACTAAATATAAAATACCACTATATATACGTATTTCAAAAACTCACCCTATTTACACGAATATCCTTAAAATTGTATACATCTTTAATGCTGGTGCAGCTATGAGACTCTACAAAAGCCGCCAATTATTCTCTTTTCCTGCATATGCAAACATAACCTCCAACTTGTCCTGCAAATAACATAAAGAAATAATACACATATACTTTTTTGTTAACAGACAATATTAAACGCTAACAAATATGACTTATTGATTTATTGAATAAAATTCAATTTCCGTTCGGCAGTTGTTGTCTCACAAAAAAAACATAATTAAAAAACAACACGAAAAAATATGTTTTAAATAAATACAATATTTTTTAACAGTTGCATAAACAAAGCACTTTTCAATTGAAAATAAATACAAGAATTCGAACAAACAGTGATAATATTTAGCAATCAAACATTGTACTCGTAGTTGTTGTTAACTCTGACCTCCCGTCACAACCGCTTAATTTCAGATGCACTTTTTGACGCCTTGCCCCACTCCGACCCCTCCTCGACCACAAAAATGAAGGCAATTGTAGCCACTGAATGAGTTGTAAATGAAATCTGTTCTATGCGTCTGTGTGTGTGTGTATGTTTTGGTTTGGGGAATCATTGTGGACAATTTAATAAAAATTTTAACCCTCACGTTTAAATGCAAGTCACGCGGCAATTTTGTCTGCTTTTTTGGGGGAGAATGTTTGGCTTGTGCGTATGTATGTACGAGGATAAAAAATGAAAATGAGGAAAATCCTACAAAACAAGGATATCCTCACGAAATGCAGTAGTTCGGTATCCTTTCTCTCTCTTTCTTCCAATCTCCGTACGCAGTCCGAGTAAGAATGTTTTCGGTGCATATTTTGATGCAAAAAATTCCGATATGAAGCACTTCGGGAATATGCAACTTTTAAGCGGAGGAAACATTTAATGTATCGCACCTAAGCTATATTTTAAGAATCTTCATTGGATATACACATGGATTTTTTTCTTAAAATTATGATGACGTTAAAGGGCAGCCATCAGAGTTCGGCAACGAGATTGTAACCGAATCCATAACACCGTGCGACACGACTTTCCTCCGAAGAACGAGACTAAATAGAAGTGAAACTATAAGCCAACAGTAGATACAGAACTTTTAAAATTTTAAGGATAACATTTTTGAAATCTTTTTTAATGCACTTATTACAATGTGAATGAATAAATATGCATATCAAATAAAAGGGGAGAATTCATTGAAAAAGGACTGCCTGATCATTGTAGTGCATACCAGGTAGAAACTTAAGTTATTATATAGATAGACGAATATCAATCATCTCCATATTTTTAAAATCTGTATTTTAATTTACATTTCCTACACATGAGAACATTGTTTTCTGGCAAAGAGTGACTAAATTGTTTCCATCGTTCTAGAATTTCCCACATAAGGAAAGAGAATATTTCTTACTTCTTACATAGAACATTAACTCAACGTTTACCTCTTTAAATAATGCAAAATCATTAATTGATTATTTTTATACCGGCCCACGTTAAAATCCAGATGTAACATCCGAATGTTTTATGGCATGAACGAGATTCAAAAAATGTTCAATATATTTAATTCATTTTTTCGGCAGCGGTTTTTTCGCCATAAACTTCAAAAAATAAAAAAGAAACATAAAGCACGCGATTTTTATAGTTCCACATTTGCACGGATGTGTGTACACACACACTCACACAAATACCATATGTGTGTGGACGAGTACACACACACCGTTGTGGCATGTAAACTTCAATCAATGTAAACGTTATATTCCACATAGAGCTGCATAACTGCCACAATTACAATCGTATGGCTTCTGTGGATTGATATTAGGGTGGTTGGTTTAAAATTTTATGAATTAATTTTTTATCAAATACTAGCTGGACCGGTCCACTTCGTTGCCCCAGATTTAGATTTCCGATCCCGTTCATTTTTGAAAAGAAACGATTTGTCACGCCCTCATTTGCGCCGCCCACTTTTTGAATTTTTTTTTTCCAATACCATCTCAGACAAAATAGCTTTCAAACAAAAGAAAACATTTTTAAATCGGTCCAATGGTTTAAGCGTCTATAAAACACATACATACATACAAACATTTTCCCAGTTTTATATATATAGATAGATAGATTAAAAAATATAATTTTTTTAAATTTGTATCAGAACTTTAGTACTGAAGCCCAAACATTTTCGGACAGTTTTATGTTTTGTCTGCAGTGCCTATAGTTCAACGAAAAAATAATCTATATTTCAGAGTACTACAGTTTAACAAAGATGGAGCAAAATTTTTCTATATTTTCATATAGCCCCAAAAAGGGGTCTCTACCGATTTCCCTTCTATACGCCAGAGAGCTATAAATTGTACCTAATTGTGATGAAATAGAAGTTCGTTACTATGAACACATTTTTTCTTTGCGTATTAACGAAAATCTATATGGGAATTTCTTAATTGAGATCAAATAAGAAAAAACCTAAAAAAAATTGCCTTCAAAGGTAATTTTTTCTCTCTCGTTTTCTTGATTGTATCAAAACAATTGAAATTATTGGCGTCAATTGAGTCTCGAGATGTAGTTCCGCTTAAATGATTTGAGTGCTGCAGAATATGGAAACATACAGAAGTTATAGGGAAACTGTGTTGAAATAAACCTGTCAATTTGTGTGGGGCTACCAGAAGAGATTTATTTTGCGCAAAACTATATACTCGTACATATACTCCAAAGACACTGCACCATTCGGAATTATAAGATCTGATTAAGGACCAGTGAAACGTAATGCAGAGGTTGGTGTTGTGTCTCAAGGTCGTTTTCTTGTTCACTTGACTATTCAAATACCTTCCTTTCCTTTGATCTTCAGCTCAACTCCACAGTGAGGAAAACACAAAATATACGTGTTTATGTTTAGTTATTAAAGTTAAAAAATGTTGGTATGATTTGGTCATTTAGAGTGGGAAGGACGTGACGATAACGCAAATTTTTAACTGTACTGTAAAAATATTACACTGGGCATAATTTTAAGTATTTCATTCAACATTCAATAAAAAAAATGGTCAACTTGTTTAGAAGTTTCAAAATGGGAGTGACAACTTCGCTTATTTTCCTCAAGGTGATAGCGGCAGAGAAACTATTGCTATGTGGTGAATTAAGGAAGATTCGGATAAGTAGTATATATGTAAGGTATAAGAGAATCAATTTTTCTCTAAATTGCAATCCTTTGTAGGTGGGGAACTAGCAGCAGCGGACCAATATGGCCCGTTTACGAAGCTTGAAAAAATATTACCAACATTTGAATTCAATTGGTTATTCCTTCCGAGAGTTATCGTTCGCTACAGCCAGACATACAGATGGAAGTTTAGATACAAACCAGGTAGGAAATACAGAAATATTGGGGGGGCGACTATATACATACATATTACCCTACACCTAACAATGCGCACAGAAGAGACTTATTTTGCGCAAAACTATATACTCGTACATATACTCCAATGACACTGCACCATTCGGAATTATAAGATCTGATTAAGGACCAGTGAAACGTAATGCAGTGGTTGGTGTTGTGTCTCAAGGTCGTTTTCTTGTTCACTTGACTATTCAAATACCTTCCTTTCCTTTGATCTTCAGCTCAACTCCACAGTGAGGAAAACACAAAATATACGTGTTTATGTTTAGTTATTAAAGTTATAAAATGTTGGTATGATTTGGTCATTTAGAGTGGGAAGGACGTGACGATAACCCAAATTTTTAACAGTACTGTACAAATATTACACTGGGCATAATTTTAAGTATTTCATTCAACATTCAATAAAAAACATTCAATAAAAAATGGTCAACATGTTTGGAAGTTTCAAAATGGGAGTGACAACTTCGCTTATTTTCCTCAAGGTGATAGCGGCAGATAAACTATTGCTATGTGGCGAATTAAGGAAGATTCGGATAAGTAGTATATATGTAAGGTATAAGAGAATCAATGTTTCTCTAAATTGCAATCCTATATGGCCCGTTTACGAAGCTTGAAAAAAATATTACCAAAATTTGAATTCAATTGGTTATTCCTTCCGAGAGTTATCGTGCGCTACAGCCAGACATACAGATAGAAGTTAAGATACAAAACAGGTAGGAAATACAGAAATATTGGGGGGCCGACTATATACATACATATTACCCTACACCTAACAATGCGCAAAGGGGGATTACGATAATGTTTTAGAATAACTGGATTTGTTTCCGTAAGGAAAGTACATAGCATCACCTACTCATCATGGCTTGTCCAAGAAGGAGTTGAACATGTTGACAATAATAGACTAGATCTGGAACGATATGCTTAAAATGCGCAGTATTCGTTAGGCAGGAACAAATAAATGTGACTATGTATAACACAGTGCGACAAAATAAACTCAAGTTGAGAAGCAAATGACGCGATACTATTTTTCCTGTAGGTCTTGTCGAGTAAAACACAAATCTTTTTTTTGGAAATCCCCGGACACCCTCAAAATCCGGGTTTACGGGTTAAAAACCGATTTTCTTGCCTTTTTTCACTTGAACGCCTTTAAGAGATTGAAAATTGGTCAGTAATTAACAAAGTTATAGACGTTAATGTAAAAAAGGCACGAAAATCGATTTTTTAACCGTAAATCCGCATTTTGTGGGTGTCCGGCAAATTTCGTAGAACAAACGTCGGACGCAAAATACAAATCGGAAAGAACATGTATATGGGGCTATATCTAAATCTGAACCGATTTTCCCAAAATTAAGCATTATTCGTTCCTAAATTAGGAAACTTCTGTAAAATTTTGTAAGGAAGTGAAGTATAACTTTTATAGCGCTTTCATACCAAATCGGGAGGAACATATATATGGGGCTATATCTAAATCTGAACCGATTGCCACTAATTTCAAATTATACAGCTATCAGACAATAATTGTGACCTGTACTTTGATTACAAGGATACATGGATGGACAGACAGAGTTAGATCGACAATAAACGAATTTGGTTAAAATCGGTTCAGATTTACATGTAGCTCCCATATATATTTACCTCCGAATTGACATATATGTACTATACGAATATAAGTAACCTTTTTCAACCGATCTGTATAAAAATTGACAGAGAGAAGTCCCTTGATGAACTTAGTGGCACTACCAAATTTGAGGAAAATACGTTCAGATTTAGATATAAAGAGGTTGTTTATTACATGAATGGGACAATCGGTTCATATTTAGATATAGCCACATATATATGTTTCTGCCTATTTAGTACTTAACGGCCATTAAAACTGTATTTTACGTCCGATCTTTATATAATTTGGCAGAAATAAGGTTTTTGATCCAAGTTGATGAAAAACTGTTTCAATGAAAGAATACTTTACATTTTAAGGTTATTGTTTCATAACTAGTTTATTATGATGAACATATTCGACTCCTTCTTGGAATAAGCCTTGAGGAAGGGGGTGGAGCTAAGTTCTTTGTTAACGACCCCGCCCGAATTTCTGTCTTTCTTAACTGGTTTTGTTAATTTTATTCGGATTAAAGTAAATTAGTAACACATTTATTTTTACAAATATTTATTTGTACCGAAATTTTGTACCGTCCGAGTGTTTGTCCGGGACATCACATTTTTTTTTTCAAAAAATTTATTTGTACCGAAATGTTTTACCGTCCGAAGTGTTTGTCCGGGACATCACATATATTAAAATATTAAAATAATTTGGTGTTTTTTAATTCGAAGTTTGATATATTTAAAATCTATGACTCCTTCTCCTGATTTTCAATAAGAAAAGCTACGAGTTTACATAAAGATTTTAAACTAATTTTGCAGAGGTTTTGTGCATTGAGCAATCAAATAGGTCCTTTTAAGATCTATAATTTTGCTTATGACAAAAAAATTGCTAAGATGTTTATAAAATAACTTAGAAAATATGTTAAAATTCCGTAACGTTCGGCATTTAAGATATACCCATATATAGAGTGAATTTTTAAGAGCTTTCGGAGTTGATTTAAAAATTGGATTATCTGTAAAAGCGATGGTCGTGGAATAACATAATTTGAAACACACGTTAGTGCAGTCATTACATATCTACAACTTCAACAGATATCAACTGGATTGGATTAGTGGGTGTGGCAAAAGCTATTGGAGTCAGTATTAGTAATTTGACCAAAAGTGGGCGTGATAGAATTACTTGTCTTGGCAAGATTATATCTGTCTATGTATATAAGGATCATCAGGACAAAAATTGTCTACATGTGTCAGTTATAGACTTTTTAGCAATCCAACCGATTTTCCCCAAATCGCTTTCATTATAAAGACAACAAGTAAAAGCGTTAAGTTCGGCCATGCCGAATCTTATATACCCTCCACCATGGATAGCATGTGACCTCACAAAATAACTCAAACCTAAAGAAAATAACACCGAAACACACAAAAAATATAGTAGATGAGAACAGTAGGAATCACAACAAGTTAGATCTATATATGGGAGCTATATCTAAATATGGACTGATATGGTCCAATTGCAATCCCAAACAACCTGCAACTATAAGAAGTATTTGTACCAAATTTGATCAACCTAGCTCTATTATTGCGGACTGTAGCGTGATTACCACAGACGGACGGACGGACAGACGGACAGACGGACATGGCTAAATCGTCTTAGATTAAGAATATATATACTTTATGGGGTCTCAGATCAATATTTAGAGATGTTACAAACGGAGTGACAAAATGAATATACCCCCCATCCTATGGTGGAGGGTATAATAATGTGAGGGTGGTTTTAGACCACAAAAATTGGGCAAGGCCTCGCCCATATAACTCCACTACTGAATCCGAAAAATCTGGAGAACTATTGCAAGCGATCGTCGTAAAATTTGGTGTGAGTGTATTTGACAGAACTGTGCGTGACCCAACAGAAAATTGGCGATATCGGAAATTTGGATATGACCCCGTCCACATTACTCCTTTATTGAAACGAAATATCTGTTTCATCATTGCATCAATCGTCCTCAAATTTGGTAGAGGTGTATTTCACAGCGCAGTACGTGGCTCAAGAGATAATTGGCGATTTTGAAAATGTGGGCGTGGCTCCACCCATGCGACTCCATTACTGAAAACGAAATATATCAAGAACTATTTACCATTATACTAACTTAAGAGCAATATGAGCGGTTTAAAGGAAAAATATGCTAAGCGAGGTATCGCCATGACACCTCTAATATTGAAAAAAAAATGTGGAGAATCATTGCACGAATCGGCTTTAGATTTGGCATTTATCAATTTAAACGTATATAAACAACTAACCGCCATGATTAGATCAGTGGCAGATGTTATTTGTTTTAGTATGTATATATGCATGTAGTTCTGTTAAAACGAAAATCCATTGTTGAGAAAGTATTTTTGCAAACAATATGCGCGATTACCACATTTTGTCAATGGTCTAAATGTATGGCCTCCTCTTTCGTAAATAATACGTCGTTGCCACCTAAAGGTATCACAGGAACAGGCCCTATAGTTATTTATTTTCCTAAATTATGTGTTATTTGTTGCATGCTAGTGCAATTGATCATTGTGGTTTCACTGATTTAATCATTTTCTGCTTATATGAGAAAAACAATGGACCACCCTAAGGTGTATGCATATATATTCGCACAAATCCGCATGTGTTTGCATGTCGATATACGAGTACATACATACCAACACATATATATGTATGTGTATATGTTGAGAGAGTGAGTAACGGCTGTATTTGCACGATAATTACGCAAATGCAAAAGTCTGATGCGACTGAGTGGTTGGTAATAAATAAATTCAATTGAATAATTTATTTAATTTGTTTACCAATTCGACACACGTGAGTATAAAACCCTATCATATGGTAAATGTTTTCCTGCATATGTGCGCTGAGCTGAGTGAATATTTACACACATACAAACGCGCGCGAAGCCTCGGACACAACAATACTCCTGCATACATGTACTAGTATGGATGTATATCTGTGAGGATATTCGAAATCGGCATTGGTCATATGGAGAGAAATGTTGGAAAAAGGCACATAACTACTGGAAATGTCTTTGCAATTTGAAGTGAATGACGACGTTACGGTTTGTCAATAACACGAGAGTCATACAAATTGACCAAAATTACTGCCCCACATAAATGCGGAACTTAAAGTATGAGTTTGTATTTGTTTAACATTTTGCTGGACTGCCTTGGATCGCAAGATACTGTCTTAAGATGTCACAGTGCCATTAAGTGAAATAAGAGTAATTTTTGTGATTATTCTTCTTTAAGGAAGCTTAATTAGTTACACTTTAATTATATGAATAATCTTGGACAATGTTGAATTTCGATATAAGATATACAGTAGACCATTTATTATTTTTTCGGTACTGATTTCCGGAGTTTCCATTTGACCTACAAATCTCCAATTTTGTTCACTTTACATGAACAAAATTTGGGTTTTTATCAAATGTCACATGTTCAAGTAATTAAAAAATATTTTATTAGCATGAAAAGTTTTTAAATGATCTTTGAATAAAATTTTCTTTCTTACAAGTCGTAAACAATCAAAATCGACACATCCAAATTTTTGGGCGCCCCCAAAATCCCGGCTGGTACTGGAGAAAAGATGGCCAAAGTCGTTCATTATACACTCATCAAATACAGGTCAAAACACTGGATCGTGCATTTTGTTGCAGAACAAATTAGATCGAAAATTAATCAAGTTCCCATGTTCTCATCACATGATGGAGATAGTATTGAAACATGTGTTTGAGGTTAAACTTTCGGCGACTTGTGGTCCTGAAGTGCCTATTTTTAATCGTTTTGCTGCCGTTTGGGTAAGTCTCGACCACAAATCGTTTAAAAACGGACTCGAAGATCCAACTGTAAGCTCAAAAATAAGTAATGCTGACTGCGAAGTCATTAAGAAATTCTGCATTAAACAGCTAAATGAGACACAAATCCGAGCTGATTACAAGGAACTATTACAATTAACAATAATGTTTCTTGGTGGTGTCGGCACCAACATAACACGCAAGGTTCATGGGAAAAGGCATTTATGCCTTAAAAATATACCTATTTCTAGAGCGGTTTGCATTGACAAAACGAGAGTCCAGTGGGCTACGGGATATATGTATTTTTCTCGTGCGGCTGTATGTCAAAGCGTGGTTTATATCCACAAATGCCATACGAGCACCAAATCGAGATATACACTTCTTAAAAGACTCCATCGCATACGCAGAAATCGACCGAGATGTGTCTGAAGCGGTTTTGAAGAAATGGAAAAATCATTTGTGGTATTTGGCCCCAGAATCAATGGCTTTGGCATTTTTCGATTCGGATGTTTCACTCGAAGAGAAACGAAAAATGGTTAGGCATCTGCAATCAGCAGAATCCGTCGTAAATCTGGAAAACGATCGAAAATTCTCCGACCCGAAGCTATTGCTGTGTAATAATTTGAGCGATTTCGCCTCATACAAAACCAAAAATTTTTTCGGTGCTTTTGGATTGAGTACTGAATTTTTAAAGCATGACCCATCCATTTGGGAAGTAAACGAAGATTATCAAGATGCTCTCGATGTTTGTCGTAATCTGTTTGTTGTTAACGACACTGCTGAACGCGGTGTAAAATTTATGAATTATTACAACAGAATACTTACGAAAGACGAAGAACAAAATCAATTTATATTACAGAGCATTGAAGAATATCGTAGAAAATGTCCCTCACATAACAAGTCAGATCTAATATAATATTGAATTAATTGTATTTTTTTGTTTTTTTTCACCGATCTTAATATTTAATTAATAATACAAAGAAATGTAATTTTACTTATTTAAACATACGATTTTTGAATAAAAAAATATTTCCCCTATAAAAAGTGTTCTAAATTTTGAATGAACTTTGGGCAGACCCTAGGGTTATCAGATCGGCACAACAATTTTTATGGAAGTCTTGTAGACCAAATGGAAACTTTTTCGGTCCGGAAATCAAAGATCGCAGCAACTTTCACTTTTTGCATCATGTGCTATAAACAGTCTAATAAACACTTATAACTCGGCACATTTGAATGTATTTGAGGTTCTACTGTACTGCGAAAAATATTCGTATGTGTCAACCCACTTTTGGTAATCCCCACACTAATTGACAGATTCTTTCGAAGACAACATCCAAATATCTTCTGCAGCAATCATCTAAATGTTTTTGATATTTTACATTTTAGGCAACATTTTCAATGACTACACGGGGAAAAATCGCCTTTATTGATATGTTTGAATCGAAAGAAAATATATTTGGAACACAAATTTTTAAATATTATATATTTCTTAGCAAATAAATTTTATTTGAAAATCAATAAAATATATTTGGAACGCATATATTAATATTTTACAACAAATTATATTTGCAAACTAAATTTCTCAAATAAAATATGTGTTTTATTACAAATAAAATTATTATTTAGGAATTTTTCCAAATATATTTTATTTACAAAAGATTTCCAAAACTTTTGCTGAGTTTATCAAATTTCAGTTTCAATTTTTCTTGGGTTTCGAATTGTACCTCCCAGTTGTGATACCATATGCAGCAATACCTTCTGTTTTAAATAAATCATTTCAAATTTCTGAGTATTCCAAGCCATCATTAGTTGTCAATCCTCTATGTACTTTATATCGATCCAAGATTATATGATTTTAATTATTATTTTTTTACGAACATTAAAAATTTCTAAAAATTTAACTTTGAATTACTGAAAAATTTTACACAATTTATCTATTTTATGAATACTTAAATGCAAATAAAGATTTGTTTCACAATTAGCAGTCACATTGGGATGTAAACAAATATTTGTTTAGAACAACATCTTCCCAAATACACAATTTTTGTGTGTACCAAATATTACATGCTTAGAGTCTACCCTAAACATATATATGTTTCAAGCCGAATATGTTTGGGACAATATACTACAGAAGCGATTTTTGTTCAGCGTGTATAGACTGAGAAAAATGTTTCCACCTTTCTGGCTCCCACGCTAAGTACTATATGAGTAATTCCATGTGAAGTGATCACAAAATGTTTTGCTCTTTTCTCCGATTTTGATAAAAATTTTCCAGATATGTACTTTTAGGGGCGCAGAACAAAAATTTTGGTAATTTTTAAAAAAAAAATCTTTAAAAGAAAAATAATAGATCGTGCTCCTCAAAAAAAAATACGATAATTTTAAAGAATTATTTTAATTATTATTATTTAAAAATTTATTTTAAATAAAAAATTAAATAAAAACCAGTAAGGAAAGGCAGAAAGTCGGGCGGAGCCGACTATATAATACCCTACACCTCCCTTACAATGCGATAAAGGTCATTGCGAAAATAATTTGGAATAATTGGTAAGTAGACAGGAACATATTATCTAATTCTGAGCCGATAATCGCTAAATTAAGCAATATTCGTTCCTAAATTGAGAAACACCTTTCCGGAAAATATTAATGATCGAAAGTAAAGTACAACTTCGCGTTGATACCAAATCAGGAGGAACATATATATGGAGGTTATATATAAATCTGAATCGATTTTCCCTGAATACTCATTCATGTAAAATAGAAACCTCTTTCTGTCGAAATTCGTACTGATCGGATTAAAAATACACTTTTTACAGCGCTTACATGTAAAATCGGGGGTAACATATACATATATGGGGGCTATATCTAAATCTGAATCGATTTTCTCCGAATTTGGCAGTATTCCTTCATGTAATAAGAAACCTCTTTCTGCCGAATTTTACACTGATCGGTTATAAAATATTTTTTTTATGGCGCTTACATGTGACATCGGGGGTAACGTATATATGGGGGCTATATCTAAATCTGAACTGATTTCTTCCAAATTAAATAGGGATCGTCCTTGAAAGATCGCCAAAAAAGATATGTGTAAAGTTTCGTCAAGATCGGGCCATAATTGCGACCTGTACTTTGATTACAAGAATACATCTACAGACAGACGGACAGACAGACGGACATAGCTAAATCGACTCAGAAAGTGATTACAAGTCGATCGGTATAATAAACAATGGATCTATCTCTTCTCCTTTTGGGTGTTACAAACAAATGCACAAAGTCATAATACCCTGTACCACAGTGTGGTGTAGGGTATAATAAATTTTAACAAAAAATACACCTTTTATTTGTTTGATGTTTTTTTTGCATTGTAGATTATATTGTCAATAATACCTCCAGAAAGTTTCATGATGGCGACTCTTCATATTCTTGAGAAAAAATGTAGATGAATTTAAATTGGTTTTCGATTTCTGAGTAATTTCATGTAAAGTAATTTGCCTAAAACACATTATTTTTAGTAAAATTGAATTTTTTTTAATAGTCGGAATAGAATTATGTAACTTATTTGAGCATTTCTCCGAAAAAAATTATATTTCACGAAAGAGATATTGAAAATTTGGATTCTGTAGGTTCTTTAAATGCATTGAAAATTGGCGTCTCTGGCAAGCCCGTTTTGCTACCTCCCGCACAAAAGGACTATTTGGCACCAAAAGTTAACGGTTATATATTTTATACCAGTGCATACAATAATGTTATTAAAAGCAATTTAAATTTATAAATATTTAATTAAAACAAAAAATAAATCAATTTACAAATATTTTTTGGGACTGATGATGTGGGGACTCTTAGGTCGATTTACCCGACTGAACTGTCTTACCTGTTACTTGCTCAACTTGTTAAGTATAAATTGTGAAAATTTTGGCTGCCAAGACTTGGAAATTGTTTTTCTACAAATATTTTTAGGAAATATTTGGATTATTCGAATGGAAATTTTCGAAAAAGTTTTTCTGTATGCTTCATGTTCTAGTGAAATTTGGAATACGCATGAATTAGTAACAAAAGCGAAAAAACAACAAGTAAGAAAGTTCAGTCTGGTAAACCGACTTATGAATCCCCTCACCTTGAGTCCCAAAAATATTCGGAAAATTTATTTATTTTTTGTTTTCGGTCCTTTTCTTTTTAATTTGACTATTCAAATACCTTCCTTCACTTAGAAGGAAACCCTTTGATCTTCAGCTCCTCTTCACAACAGATCAACCCCTCACAGGGATTCATCAATATATTTTTTTGTTTTAATTAAATTATTATCAATTTAAATTGCATTTAATAACCTTAAAGTATGCACTGATATTAAAGTTATAAGCTGTTAACTTTTGGTGCAAAATAGTCCATTTGTGTGGGATGTACCACAAGGGGCGTGACAATAACGCCCACTTTTCTTTAGATTCTAGGTACTATAAAAGCATTACACTGTACAATATTTCAAGTAATTGTTGCAAAGATATTAAAGTTATAAACTGTAAACTTTTGGTGCAAAATGTTCCATTTGTGTGGGAGGTACCAAAACGGGCGTGCCAATAACGCCCGCTTTTCTCTTTACTATAGGTACTATAAAAGCTTTACACTGTTAAAAATTTAAATTATTTGTTGTACTGGTATTAGGGTAAAAAGCTGTTAACTTTCAAACATTTGTATGAACTGATATTAAAGATATAAGCAGTTAACTTTTGGTTCAATATGGTCCACCAAAAGAGATGTGGCTACTTCGCCCTTTTTACTTGAGGTGTTAGCGATTAGGTGTTAGTGGTCATTGATCCTTAATTCGGTAAATTACATAGGATTAAAGTCTATTAGCCGGATTAAAACTCGATGACCGATTATCGAATTGAGGGTAACTGACCCGATTAGAGGTCGTTGACCCATGACAAGATTTGCGATTCAAGATCGATGAGCGGATTAAAGGCTACTGATTAGCATAAATGTTACTACTTGTATTTTCTGAAAAAAAAAATTAATGTCAATAAAATTTTCGTTGAATTACAAATTTTTAGAAATTTTCACCATAAAAAAATTGGTAAAAAAATGGCTACTTCGCCCTTTTTACTTGAGGTGTTAGCGATTAGGTGTTAGTGGTCATTGATCCTTAATTCGGTAAATTACATAGGATTAAAGTCTATTAGCCGGATTAAAACTCGATGACCGATTATCGGATTGAGGGTAACTGACCCGATTAAAGGTCGTTGACCCATGACAAGATTTGCGATTCAAGATCGATGAGCGGATTAAAGGCTACTGGTTAGCATAAATGTTACTACTTGTATTTTCTGAAAAAAAAAAAATTAATGTCAATAAAATTATCGTTGAATTACAAATTTTCACCATAAAAAAATTCGTCAAAAAAACATTTTTCTAAAAAAATTCCTGAAATTCTTTTGTTTAGACAATTTTTTCAAAATTGAATTTTTCTCGGTTTTTTTTTAATTTTTAGAAAAGCATAATATTTTTTAATAATTTTTGTAGAGCAACTCTCTCTTGGTAGAATTGACTGCAGTTTCGATAGACACCACTCTATCATCTTCAGAATTCAGTATTTTCTATCAAAATACAATATTGAAGGAATCTATATATATAAAAGAGTGTGACATTAGGCCGATTTCGGTAATTCGCACAATTCGGACCAAACAAGAAGAATACCAAATGAAATTACCGAAAAATCCCGAAAACGCTGAACACTTGACCACTGAGGCTCATGTAAGAGCTAGAAAGCTAAAATTTTGCACAACCATAGATCAGAGTATTGTACATTCGTGTGAAAGAAGCTATCCCTCTCAGAGCTGGATGTTTGACCGAATGATCACAGCTAAACCTCGCTGAATGATCGGAGTAGCACCCGTGAAATAGCTATACAAGGAGCTGAGCTGTCAAGTAGTTGTACTTCGATTTTTTAAAATCTTTGTAATCTAAAATACATAATAGAGGCACAGATGGTCAGTAATTATTTTTATTTTATAACGAAGAGCGCAGTGTCTTATACAGGGTTTTCCAATAAGAGTGATATGATTTCTTTGAAAAAAAACACACTTATTGTTAAGGAAATTCCAAAGTTGTTTATTTAATGTGAAGTTCAATCGATACAATTAAGTTCTAAATAAAACGTCATTCAAATGGCCTCCACGACTTCTTCTGCAGGAACGAATTCGATGAACCCAATTTTCGAGCACTTCTTCCACTAAATCAAGTCGTATGTCATGAGTGGCACGTTCAATATTGACTTGTAAAGCTTGAAGAGAGTCTGGTTTATTTCGAAAGACCTACACTCAAAACAATTTATTTCCTAAATTTTAGTAAAATCCATACTCCAATTTAGTTCAATGTTTTTATTCATATTGAGTTAATTTTTTCTTAAAACTGGGAAATTTTATTTAGTACTACCAAATTTTATTTTTTTGGGGGATATGCAGAATAGTTCGTTAACTAAAAATGAGGACATATTTTTACTAAAATAATATTTCTTGAAAAAAGTTCGAATATTCACATATTTATCAAATTTAAACATATGCGGTGGACACCCAACATAGACATAAGGAAATTATGAGCTAATAATGGAAAGCATGATTTTTAGGAAATTTTAACTAAAAATAGTCATGAATCCTTATTTTGAGTCCATGGATTTGAACTCAAAATTAGGAAAACATACTAAAAACAAGGAAAAATTAACTATTTTCGGACTATGTTGTAGTGCTAAAAACACAAAAAATTCTGTCCTTTTTCGTTCCGCAATTTTTATTTTTTTTGCAAATCGTTACTTGCAGAAACTTAAATTTATGGAGAAACATTAAAAATGTTACGACCGGGACGAGTGTCGAACCGACAACCTTATGATAGTGAGCCAGACACACTATATATCGAGCTACGAAACTCTTTTGGGATTGATATGAAAATGTCATTCATAATAAAATTTCTTCGTCGCCTATAAATATAGTATATGGCAACTCTATTTATCATTCAATGATGGCAATCCTTTTATCAAATTCAAGTGTACATAAAAATACATTGTTTCGAAAAGTTTGGGATATATAATTGTATTTAAAAACAAATTTTTCATACAAATTTAAGTTCGGAGGTAAAATTTTATATACATAATGTTTAATAAAATAAATTCCAATTCCTAAAATAAAGCAGAAGAGAGAGGAAGTGGTAAGAGAGATATTCCAACATATAAATGGAGGAGGAAAGTGATGAAGTAGGATCGAAAATCGCAAAAAAATCATGGACTAAAAAGTCCAAGAAAAATTTTAATTCTTTAATTTAATTCTTTTTGCCTAAATTTAATTAAATTTTCCTAAATTTGAGTAAAACTTTACTTGCAATAAGGACAAAAGTATGCTGAATTTGCATAATTTCAAGTCAGAATTTACTAGTATTGAGATAATTTTCCCTATTTTAATTTCAATAGTTACTTAAAGGAAGTACGAGTTAACTAGAAATAAGTTAAAAATATTTCATAATTGTGAGGAAATGTATGAACTTGATATAAGGAAAAAAAGCTTTACCGAAATACGAAGTTCAATATTCCTACAGTTAAGTTCATTTTAACTTGCTCTAGGGTTCACTTTTTTTTGAGTGTATGACTTCAAATAACCCCACAACAAATAGTCTAATGGTGTTAAATCACAACTTCTTGTAGGCCATTCAATATCACAATTTCTTGAAATAATCGAATCTCTAAAATGTTCTCGCAACAATTCAATTGTTTCATTTGCTGTGTGGCAATGGCAAACAGATAGCTCTTAACGAGAGCTAAAATATTGTTCATGGGTGTCAAGGACGTAGGTCGACTGGAATTTTTTTTTTTTTGGAATTTCAAAAAATGGACTTAGCGCACGAAAGGTTGCAATTGGAGAACGATTATTTTGATAATAAAACTGAATAATTTGTAAACGTTGTTCTTGCGTATCTCTCCATAATGAAATTGTAAACACTACTGAATACAATGAAAAACAAATGACAGATCATGACATATTACAAATGGCCGAAACGTCACTTCAAAATCATATCATCCCTATTGGAAAACACGTTATAAACAACGACTTTTCACGTAGTCATTTTTTGTCCTGCTGTCAGCATTATCAAATACATGATCATTGTGTTTGTCCTTTCAGAAGCATTTTATAAGTCAAAAGCTAAAATTTGGTAAATTTGAAGTACTAAAGCTATCAAATGCAAACGAGAAAAATAATTTTGAATTCTCTGACTGTGGTCAGTGTAGGAGTAACCATATTTTTTGTCATTACTTCAGTAATTTTAAAAGTTATTTAAAAGCTAAGAATCTAAAAATGTAAATGTACAAACATACTTCAAAAAGGATTCGAAACTTTTCAATGTCCAGTATGAGGTCAAACTGCAGTGATAAAAGCAATTGTCACTATTTCAGGTTTAACAAGTAAAAGCTTTAGGTTCGGCCATGCCGAATCTTATATACAGGGTTGCCCATATTCGACGGACCCACGGACTCGTTGGGCCCATTCCAATCGACGAGGCTTGTCCGCAGGCAACAATCTTTGCGTCAATTGAATTTTGTACGGGAACAAATGCAAATCAACGCGAATAATCCGTTGTAAAGTGGACCGAGCCATGCCCAACTGCTGAGAACGGCGTTTTTGGGATGTTCTTGGGGACCTATCAACACTGGCTCGTACGGCAGCGATATTCTCGGCCGATCGCCTTGGTCGACTTTTATTTGGCCTCTTCGGATTAGAAAGAGCCTCACCAGTCGAAAATTTTTCGTATAAACGCTTAATGGTGTTCTTAGAAGGCGCACTTCTCACATTTTTTAATATTTTAAAAGCACGTTGACTTGACTTCTTCTGTTGAATGTAAATTTCAACTATTTCAGAGCGCTCGCGTGGCGTGTATTGTTCCATGGTAAAAATCTGCTTGGACTGACGCTTCAAACGCGGTATGTCATTAAGCGATCTGACATCTCTGTCAAAAGTTATGGCGTTGCCAGATGGGTCCGTCGAATATGGGAGACCCTGTACTCACCACCATGGATTGCATTCAATTGTATTCCTGGAAAAATCTTTGGATATGGATCAAATCATGAAACGATGCTTTTTGTTTAAGTAAATTATTAAAAAAAACCAACGCTGCAATGTTTTATTTATTTTTTATTTAAAAATTTAGGCCGCAAATTCTTTATCCAAACTATTCACGTGAAAAATGTGTTAGTTATGGCTTAGAATAGCATTTTTGAAAGTTACATCTACACAGGGACTACAACAAACTTTTATTTGTACGAATTTTATTGAGATGCATTCTTGCCAAAATAGAATACAAACTGCAAAGTTTCAGCTAAATTGCTTAGAAAATGTGGTGTTTTTGGCTTTAGCCTACACGCTGAAAAAAAATCGCTTCTGTAGTATATTGTCCCAAACATATTCGGCTTGAAACATATATATATTCAGGGTACACTCTAAACATATAGTATTTGGTATATACAAAAATTATATACTTGGGAAGATGTCGTTCTAAACAAATCTTTGTTTACATCCCAATATGTTATTATTTGGGACTATTATTTCCGAAACAAATATTTATTTGCATTTAAGTATTCGGAAAATACATAAATTGTGTTAAATTTTTCAGTAATTCAAAGTTAATTTTTTAGAAATGTTAAATGTTCGTAAAATAATAATAATTGAAATCGTATAATCTTGGATTAAAATAAATTAATTAGACGATTGACAACTAATGATGGCTTGGAATACTCAGAAAATTTAAATGATTGATTTAAAACGGAAGTTAATATGGTATCATAACTGGGAGGTCTAATTAAAACAAGGAAAAATTAAATCTGAATTTCGAAAAAGTCAGTAAATGTTTTGAAAATTTTTTTAAATAAAATATATTTGGAAAAATTCCTAAACAATAATTTTATTTGTATTTAAACACATATTTTATTTGAGAAATTTAGTTTGCAAAAAAATTTTGTTGTTATATATTAATATATGCGTTCCAAATACATTTTATTGATTTTAAAATAAAATTTATTTGCTCAGAAATTTATAATATTTAAAAATTTGTGTTCCAAATATATTTTCTTTCGATTCAAACATATCAAAAAAGGTGATTTTGTCCCGTGTATAACAAAATTTGAACTGATTTAAAAAACTTTTACTGTGATGAACTCTTCTCTAAGTAAAATATAAACTGCATTCAAATGCTCAGAAAATATGGTATTTATGACTTAAATACGTATATTTCGGAGCGACCTCTATAGGGTGAATATAACAAAATATTAACCGATTTGTAAAATTTTTGCCGTGATGATTTTTTGTCAAAATAGAATACAAACTGCAAAGTTTCAGCAAAACTGCATTACAAATGTGGTATCTATGGCTCAGAAACCATATGTAGGAGCGACCTCTATAGGGGAGCTATATCAAATATTGACCGATATGGCCCATTTGCAATCCCAAACGACCTGCAACTATAAAAAGTATTTCTATCAAATTTGATCAACCTAGTTCTATTATTACGGACTGTAGAGAGATTTCAACAGATAGACAGAAGGACATGGCTCAATCGCCTTAGAATTTCACGATATATGTATATACTTTATAGGGTCGCCGATCAATATTTCAAGGTGTTGCAAACGGAATGACAAAGTTAGTATTCCCCCATCCTATGGTGGAGGGTATAACAAAATTTTCAAAACTTTGCTGAATTTTTCGAATTTTAGTTTTAATTTTTTTCTTGTTTTTAAATTATGCATTCCAGTTAAAAATGTCATCCATAGCATTAACTTCTGTTTAATAGTACTTACTTTTTAATTTCTAACAATTCCACGTCATCATTTGTAGTCAATCCTTTAGGCAAATTATTGTTATACAAGATTTCAATTATAAGGAAATTTTACAAAAATTAAAAATGTCTTAAAATTGACTTTTAATTGCTGAAAACTTAAAACAATTAAAGTATCGATATATTTTCATGTTTGGGAAATAATAGATCCAAATAAAAACCAGTAAGGAAAGGCAGAAAGTCGGGCGGGCCGACTATATAATACGCTACACCTCCCCAACAATGCGATAAGGGTCATTGCCATAACAATTTGGTATAATTTGGTAATAATCGGTAAATTAAGCAATATTCGTTCCTAAATTGAGAAACATCTTTCTGGAAAATTTTAATGATCGGAAGTAAAATGCAACTTCTATAGCGGTTTGATACCAAATCAGGAGGAACATATATATGGAGCTTTAATATAAATCTGAACCGATCTTCCATGAATACTCATTCATGTAAAAAGACCTCCTTCTGTCGAGTTTCGTACTGATGGGATATAAAATACAGTCTCTACAGCGTTTACATGTCAAATCGGGGGTAATATATATGCGAGCTATATCTAAATCTGAACCGATTTTCTCCGAATTTGGCAGTATTCCTTCATTAATAAGAAACCTCTTTCTGCCGAATTTCGCACTGATCGGCTATTAAATACAGTTTTTACAGCGCTTACAGGTCAAATCGGGGGTTAGGTTAGGGTGGCAGCCGTATTTTTTTTACAAGCTCACATAGACCAGTTTAGGTCCCTAGTGTCGGGGGTAACATATATATGGGTGTTATATCTAAATCTAAACCGAGTTTCTCCGAATTTGGCATTATTCCTTCATGTAGAAAGAAACCCATTTTTGCCGACTTTCGCCTGATCGGATATAAAATAAAATTTTTACAGCGCTCACATGTCAAATCGGGGCTAACATATATATGGGGGCTATATCTAAATCTGAACCGATTTTCTCCGAATTTAGCAGTATTCCTGCATGCAATAAGAAACCTCTCTTTGCTGAATTTCGCACTGGTCGGATATAAAATAACATTTTTACGGCGCTTACATGTCAAATCGGGGGTAACGTATATATGGGGGTTATATCTAAATCTGAACCGATTTCTTCCAAATTTAGCAGTGTTCATTCATATAATAAGAAACCTCTTTCTGCCGAATTTCATACTGATCGGATATAAAATAAAGTTTTTACAGCGCTTACATATCAAATCGGGGCTAACATATATATGGGGGCTATATCTAAATCTGAACCGATTTTTCAATAGGGATCGTCCTTGGGCCAAAAAAAAAGATAGGTGTAAAGTTTCATCGAGATCGGACCATAATTGCGGCCTGTACTTTGATTACAAGAATACATGCACAGACAGACGGACAGACAGACAGACGGACATAGCTAAATCAACTCAGAAAGTGTTTCTAAATCGATCGGTATAATAAACGATTCTCTTCTCCTTTTGGGTGTTTCAAACAAATGCACAAAGTTATAATACCCTGTACCACAGTGTGGTGTAGGGTATAAATATTAGGATGTAAATAAGTTTTGTTTAGAACAATATCCTTTCAAAAATTATAATATTTGTGTGTGTCAAATCTTATGTATTTGAAGTGTACCCTAAAAATATAAATGTTTCGAGCAGAATTATTTGGGGCAATATACTACAGCAAGTACGGGGAAACGCTGAGGAATCTCAGATGTAATTTTTGAAAAAGTATAAAAAAACCGGCTGTATAAAAACAGCTGACTAAGCTGTTTTTATACAGCCGGTTTTTATACTTTCCTCCGCCATTTTGGTAACTCTAATTATATTTCGATTAAATAAAACATAATTACCAATTGGTATAATTGGTAAATGGGTAGAAACATATTATCTAATTCTGAAACGATAATCGCTAAATTAAGCACTATTCGTTCCTAAATTGAGAAACATCTTTCTGGAAAATTTTAATGATCGGAATTTTCAATCACACCATTTAAAATAATAGGAACCAGAAAGGTTGTACACTGTCTGAATTTTTTCGCTTAATGTGTCTACCAAAAATAAATACTTTTCTTGCTGTATTATTCCAATCACTTGACTGCCCGTAAATTGATTAATTGTATATGGTTTTATTAAAGTCATTTAAATTACTTATTTAACACTCTCACTTTCGGTCGCTGCACTGAAGAATAATAACTCTGAACAAAGAAAGTACAACTACCAATCAACCAATGTTTTGTACGCTCAATTTGTATTACACATTGTTTCACTTATATAAAATACCAAACAAAACGCACAGTGATTAAGTATTGAGAAAAAAGCAAAATACTGTACATTTTATTAAACATTTCATTAAATGCTGCATGTTTAGCATTTTTCATGAGTAACGTTTTTTTTAAGTATTTTGGGGGTATTACTTGCGGTAGTCGATTGTTCAAATCTAAAAGTCATAAATCTCCACTTGAAAATACCCAAAACAGTAAAATGTGTACAACGCTAGTATCTAAGAAAGTATTCAAAAAAAGAAGAAAAAAGCGCTACGTAAACAGACCAAAAATTAAACAAACAAAAAAAACCGAAAACAACCGACAATGGAAAATAAACTGAAAACATAAAAAAAAGAAAAAAAAAACGAGAGGAGTACTTACAAACACCGACGAACTTCCAAACAAGAGATGATGCATTAAAAATTCATTAAGCAAATATGTTAAATTTGTAGCAAAATTAATTCGAGCGGAAAATGAAAGTAAATTTTGTTTAACATGCAACACTTGAGATAAAACACAAAAGCATAAAACAATAACGAAAAAAAACAACACACACACCATTTCCATTTAAATATCCTACTACTCCTCCTATTCCCACTCCTGCCCCCACCCTTCCCCTTTTCTACTACGAAGGGAAATAAATTTTTTTTCACCGTCTTTGGCTCAATGAAATGAATGAATTTGAAGTGCCTTTGAACAATTAACGTGGCTATTATCGAACACTTTCGACCAAAAATAAATCAACAGAGCTAATCAAATAGCTCTGGCAAAGCATTGAACTCAAGTCAGACATGGAATTCATAGAAGTTTCAATTAATAACTTTTAAACATCGACAAAGAAGCCATTGCGATTGGTTTTGAATTTTTGTTTAATACATAATGCTGGTTGTTAGGGCCAAGGTTTCGTGGAAGGAGATTACAATGGACCAATACAGACCAAGTGGTTCAAAGAACCTTTAGATGGTACAGTGTATATACAGGTCTTTAATACAATATTAACATAAAGCTAATAATTTCTTTGTAAGAGTTTCACCAAAAATCTACCGGAACGATTTTTACAATTTAATTTTTATTTGGAAACAGCTTGGCAAAAAATAAATAGCAGAAGGCTAAAGTGGACATGGGATTATTTAAAAATGAAATATTTCACAAGCTGTTGGTTGTAGATTAAAGAATTTTTTCCTTTAAAGTTATGAAAAACATTAATAGCAACAGTTCTTAATTAGTGGCGGTGCACTATGGGCGGAAAACGAGAATTGTGGCCAAAATTCACATTTTATGGCACTGTGATATTGAAAAGAATATTATGCCAAGCTGTTGAGCACATATTCACTATATTGTATCCATAATATAAACAATATATCTTAACATTTAGATGATCAAATAAATGACTGCCAAAAGTTAGGCAATTATTTGTATCTGCATTTATAGTACAGTTTGCTGAAATTTGAACCGTTGAGAAGATTGAAGTGATAAACAAATTAAACAAAATACATATCAACTTAAGACATGATTTATGCTTTTTATATCAACTAAGACATTATGTATTTGTTTTCGTTGTTAAAAGTTGGCAGAACATTTTTGATATACAAATTTATCGATAGTACAAATATCGGTCTGCCTAGAATGGCCGACCCCAGTATGTCCAGTCGTCGTTTACTCAAAGCCAGTCGCATAGAAAGTGTTCAATGCTCTCCACTTCTTTCTCATCTCCGCAGCTTCTGCAGAAGTCATTGGAGTCAATACCCAATCTTCTGACGTGTTCGCCGATCTGACAGTGTCCCATCAGAACTGATGCTAATGTAGACAATCTTTTTCTCTCTAGTGCAAGGAGATATGTTGACCTTCTCAGAACATACTTTGGCCACATTTGTCTAGCTAACCCGCAGGTGCCGATTTCTGTCCATCTTTCGTTAGACTGCCTGATTGCCTCTTGCCTAAGCCAAGGTTTGCACGTGGATAGTGGCGCACCAATATATGCAAATTCGTCGAGAAATTGTAATGTCTTCCCTTACCTAGCAAGTTTATCGGCTTTGCAGTTCCTCGGGATATCCCTATGCCCAGGGACCCATATGAGGTGTTTATTAAACTGCTCAGCCATCTCGTTAAGAGATATGCCGCAGTCGAGGGTTGTTTGTGAATTTAGGGATGTGGTGTCCAGTGAATTGATGGCAGCCTGGCTGTCCGAGTAAATGACAACGGCAGTGTTGGTTACTGTGGCGACTTCCCATATTCCCACTTGGCGACTTCCCATATTGCCATTATTTCGGCTTGATAGGCACTGCAGGTATCTGGCAGTCTGTGAGCTATATCCAAACGGCGGCCGGAAGTTGGGCCCCAAGAAAATTCACCCCAAATTGAAAATGAATGTGGGCCCCAAATTTGGGGCCTATTTTCGTTACAAAAACTGATTTAGGAAATTACAACCCAATCAAGAAAACTGTATGAAATGAAAATAAACCCCAAAAAAATAAGAAATTTCATCTTCGTAAATCTGGGTAGAAGACGGGGCACAATCACCTTTTGTGCTATGTTTGAATCGAAAGAAAATATACTTGGAACACAAATTTTTAAATATTATATATTTTCGAGCAAATACATTTTATTTGAAAATCAACAAAATGTATTTAGAACCCATATGTTAATATATTAGAATAAAATATATTTGCGAACTAATTTTTTCAAATAAAATATTTGTTTAAATACAAATAAAATTATTGTTTATGAATATTTCCAAATATATTTTATTAAAAAATAAAATTTTCAAAACTTTGCTGAATTTTTCGAATTTTAGTTTAATTTTTTCCTTGTTTTCGAATTAAGCATTCCTTTTAGAAATGGCATACTTAGCATTAACGTCTATTTGAAACCACTTATTTTTATTTTCTAACTATTCCAAGTCATTATGTTCAATTATAAAGAAATTTTACTAACATTAAAAATTTCTAAAAATTACCTTTTAATATATATTCACGCAAATAGATCTTTGTTTAGGAAATAACATATCCAAATAAAAAATATTACATAGTTTTGTTTAGAACAACATCCTCCCAAGCATATAATATTTTTATGTGTCAAATATTGTATATTTGGAGTGCACCCTAGAAATATAAATGTTTCAAGCAGAATATGTTTGGGACAATATACTACAGAGGCGATTTTTTTCAGCGTGTATGTAATAATACACCTATACGAACCTATTTTTTAATTATAAATATATAATTAAAAAGGCAGACAAAAAATTTAATTAAGCCTCAAAAAAATTGTTGTTGTTTGACATGTTATTTTTTGGGGCCCATGTTCATAAAAATATTGGGGTGTATTTTCCTGGGGCCCAATTTCATTCCGCCTATCCAAACTAAGTTTATCACAGTGTACTTTGAAGCCATCGTTTTTATCAAGCTCCGAAACATGTGTGTAGAAATGGAGATGGTTTCAATTACCTGGTATTCTGCCAACCCATTCATGCCTGGCTGGTGTCATAGTGATGTAGTTCCTCCGAAAGTTGTACACCGTTGGTATAAGGTCCACTCGGTCGGTTATCATAGCACTACACTTTGATATCATCACGTGACCATAGTTATTGTACCTCCACATTGATAGGCAGTTAAATCCTAGTGCCGCTCTGGTTGCAACTCTTCTCGCCACAATAATAATCGGCAGTATATTAAGTAGTACTTGTTGAGACTCAGTCACAGTAGTCCTTAAGGCTCCGCTAATGCACCGGCAGGCAGTTCTCTGAACTTTTGATAGTAGGTTGGTGATGGTTAGTTTGTCAGTTGCCGTCCACCATACCACAATGCCGTATAACAGTATTGTATTGGGCGAACTATTGTTATATATATCCAGTGGACCATTTTAGGAAAGAGGCCCCACCGCGACTCTACAGCCTTTTTGCAGGAATATAAGGCGACGTTGGCCTTCCTTAAACATTCCAGTACGTTAAGTCTAAATTTTCTATCTAGAATTATTCCTAAAAAATTTGCACTTTCAAAAAAGACTTGATATGTTTCATTTATCCGAGAAGCAGGGTCCACATATGGGACATTATTCATCCTAGTAAAGAGATTCTGTCTTGTTTGGGTTAAAGCCCAAACCGCTGCTTCTGGCCCATCTAGCCAATTTGTTCAGAGCCACCTGTAGGATGTCTCTGAGGACGTTTATGAATTTGCCCCTCACTGCGATTGCCACGTCGTCCGCATATGCCACGATCTTGCAGCCACAACGTTCTATATCTAGCAGGATTTCATTCACCGCTAGGTTCCAAATTTGTGGGGTCCCTCTGTTTGTGGGGTCCCTCTGTTTACAAACGTTGTTAGAGTTGTGGACACAAGACATGCTGTTATGCATCTTCTGTTGAGCAGACTTTGAATTTAGATGTGACAGTGCCGCAATTACCCCATCTGAGTGAATGTTGTTAAAAGCCTCTTCTATATCAAGAAATGCCACCATGGTGAATTCCTTGAAATGCAGGGACGATTCGATAGTGCTCACAAGTTCGTGCAGGGCTGATTCTGTAGATTTCCCCATATTGTAAGCGTGTTGGTTCACCGACAGGAGTTTTGTATCCAGGTTTTCCCTAATGAAATAATCTAAAAGTCTTTCCAGACCTTTCAATAAGAATGAGGATATGCTAATTGGTCTGAAGTCTTTTGGCCTAGTGTGTAATATCTTCCCCGCTTTAGGTATGAATACCACTTTGGTATCCCTCCATCGATTCGGGATGTATGAAAGCCTCATACAGCCTACATACATTTTCTTCAGCCAGGGGATAATGTACGTTGACATTTTCTGCATTTCTGCTGGAGTGATACCGTCTGGCCCAGGTGGCTTCAAGGGCTCAACGCTGTTAATAGCCCATCTTACCGACGCTCGCAGTCCACTCGCACTCTTGTTGGTCCTACTGATGTTCGGGTTCTGTTGGAGAGTTCCCTGGGAAATGTGTGTCGAGCAGTTCCTTAAGCGATTGCTCGCTGTTTATTGTCCAGTTATTTGCCTCGTCCTGCAAATAACCCAACTCTACAGGGTGAAGTTGATAGTAACATCCTCAGCCTTGCGGCGTCGGAGACCTTTTCCACTTCGGCACAGAAGGTATACCAAGAGCGTCTTTGCGCCTTACAAAGCTCCTTCTTATAGATCTTGAGTTGCTTTTTATAGGCATTCCAATCATTAGAAACCCCAATAGATTTCGCCCTGTTGAATGGCTTGTTTCAGGTCTTTTTCTTAGCCGGTAGCTCAGAAGTCCACCATTGAGGTTTAGTTTTACCCTTGTACCTTGTTTTTGGACTGGCTTCTTCAAATGAACTATTGAATGACATGCTCAATCAGATTATCCAGACCGGCTTTGTCATTCGGTTCTTACAAAAGTTTAGAGTTGAGGCCTTTCTTGAAATTCTTCTCATACTGGTGCTACTTTGTCCTCACATTTCTGTGGACGGCAGGCTTAGGCGCATTTTCAGCGAATTTTAACTCTATACAATGGTGATCTGAGAATGAGTGGTCATCCAGTACATTCCACCCGATGATTTTGTCTGACAGCCGGTCAGTAGCAAACGTTACGTCGAGTACTTCTTGTCTGTTTATACCCTACACCACACTGTGGTACAGGGTATTATGACTTTGTGCATTTGTTTCTAACACCTAAAAGGAGAAGAGATAGACCCATTGTTTATTATACCGATCGACTCAGAATCACTTTCTGAGTCGATTTAGTCATGTCCGTCTGTCCGTCTGTCTGTCTGTCCGCCTGTCCGCCTGTCCGTCTGTCCATGTATTCTTGTAATCAAAGTGCAGGTCATATTTATGGTCCGATTGTGATGAAATTTAGCATAGTGCTCTTTTTTGGCCCAAGGACGATCCCTATTGAAATTGGTTAAAATCGGTCCAGATTTGGATATAGTCCCCATATATATGTTTCACCCGATTTGACATGTAAGCGCTGTAGAAACCACATTTTACATCCGATCTTTATGAAATTCGGCAGAGAGAGTTTTATTATTACGTGAATGAACACTACCAAATTCGGAGAAAATCCGTTCAGATTTAGATATAGCCCCCATATATATGTTTCACCCGATTTGACATGTAAGCGCTGTAGGAACTGTATTTTAGATCAGATCAGTACGAAATTTGGCAGAGATAGTTTTCTTATTACATGAATAAACACTGCCAAATTCGGGGAAAATCGGTTCAGATTTAGATATAGTCCCCATATATATGTTTCACCCGGTTTGACATGTAAGCGCTGTAGAAACCGTATGTTACATCCGACCTGTACGAAATTCGGCAGAGAAAGTTCTCTTATTACATGAATAAACAGTGCCAATTCGGGGAAAATCGGTTCAGATTTAGATATAGCCCCCATATATATGTTACACCCGATTTGACATGTAAGCGCTGTAGAAACCGTGTTTTATATCCGATCAGTACGAAAATCGGCAGAGAGTTTGCTTATTACATGTATGAACACTGCCAAATTCATATCGCAATGCCCATTATCGTATTGGTAGGTAGGTGTAGGGTATTATATAGTCGGCCCCGCCCGACTTTCTGTCTTTCCTTACTGGTTTTAATTGTAAAGGTTGGTTTATTACCTATGTTACAAATATTTAGGTTGATAGTTAAAATAAAGTCAAGAAGCGAATCACACCTATTGTTTATATCCGTACTACGCCAGCTAGTATGATGAGCGTTCGTGTCTGCGCCAATAATCAGCTCGAGCTCGTCAGACGTTGCTTCTTCTACTACTTCCCTGAAGAGAGCTGTCGGTATTGCCGCTTCATAAGGAAAGTAACTGGAGACCGCCCAGTATATGCGAATACCAATCTCCCGACTAGCAGCTGTTTGGCCTTTACCACTTAAATTAGTCAGGAGAAAGATACTAAGATCTTTCCTGGCCAAAATGCAGGTTCTTGGAGTGCCTTCACAGTTGGCCAAGAGCAGTTTGAAGTTCGGTGTCCTGATACCGCACACCCTTCCTCCCACTGCGTATGGCTCCTGTATCAGGACGATGTCTACTACAACTGAGGACAGGCGCAGCAATAGAACCGCTGAGGCTGATTTAGCGTGATGGAGTTTAATGTGTGGAATTCTTACCATCATTGGTAATCGGCAGGGGTGGTAACATCCACTCCGACAAGGGTGTTATCGAACTCTTCGTCCGTATCATCGAGAAGCATGTCCCCGCCAGATGCGTCAAAGAGTCCGGAGACTCCCCTCAGCCTCTCTGTGTCCGAAGTAGAGCTTCTGTCCTCAGAGAAGGATGTTACAGATGTTCTGTTAGAGTTGGAGTCACCAGAAATAATAGACGTGGGTACCTCCGCACTTCCAGAAAGTGCCACCGTGGACGACTCACCTTCTGCAGTGGGAGCTATATCCTGCTTGTATATCTTCAAATAGTCTCGAAGCCATATTGTAGGGTTGCACTTGCACTTTGTATATGGGAGGTGGATTCAGCGTTAAGGATCAAGTTGACCTGCCGCGTATTACCCTCCGCGTCACCCACCTTGCTTATTCTCCAATTATGGGTTGGCAGACCAGGATTGGAATCTGTTATTATCACTAATATGTCCGGCCACACCTCACCCGCTCGACTCAGATCAGCTTTATACAGGTCTACTGATCTGGCATCACCGAAGTATAAGAACTTTACTCTCCCCTGATGCCATCCTGCATCGTTGCAGATTGGTGGTTTGCCCGGCATTTCTCTACGGACATCGAGGTAGTGAGCCACAATGGCTGATTGCACATGGCTCCATTTGTCCGTGAGGATGGATCCATCCTCACGACTTCTGTCTATAACAGCCATCAGACTTTCCTTCGCCACTTCATTGAAAGGCTTGGTGAGTGTCCTGTTGATGGTGACACTGGTGATCTGATTCTTTTGACTTTATTAGCCGTTAACACAGCTACATTTGAGGCTCCTTTAGCCGACTCATTGGCTTTAGAAACATCTATGACACCTTTAGGCCTGGTAAGTGACTCTTTTTTTATTTTTCGGTAAGAGCCTAAACCTCAACAGCCTGCAACTGCGTCAAAACTCTGAGCGCTATCCGGTGCTCATTGTCCTTCCGTTTGGACGGTCGAACATGACGTTTTCCCCTCCCCGTACTACCTGTTGTGATTACTGGGGGGAAATGTTCACCATCTTTGGTGTCGTCGGCTTTGGCCAAGACCAACGGACGGACAGTTGGGCAATTGGGGAACCCCGCTACATCGGAACATGAATGCATCCGTCAAGAGTATTTATTTATTTATTTGTCTGTTTTAGCCCGTAATATGTACTACGATGTAGGCCTTCCAGACTTTGTACAGATTTTCTTGCGATTGCGTAATAGGTACTGCGTTATAGGTTTTAACGATACGCTCTGTGATAAACAAGTCCGTTCACTACGATTGATCAGCAACCAATCCCAGTCTCCATATATATGTTACCCACGATTTGACATGTATGCGCTGTAGAAACCGTATTTTATATCCGATCAGTACGAAATTCGGCAGAGTTTTCTTATTACATGTATGAACACTGCCAAATTCTTATTGCAATGCCCATTTTCGCATTGTAAGGGAGGTGTAGGGTATTATATAGTTGGCGCCGCCCGACTTTCTGTCTTTCCTTACTGGTTTATATTCCTTTTGTTCTACAGCCTGAGACCTGTATCTAATTCTAAAGCAAATCGTTTTGAATTGTAACAAATCGATCGATGTAGTTGAATATGGTTCTATTTTTCTCTGTTTGGGTGTTACAGACAAATGCACACAAGTCATAACACTCTGTACCATCGTATGGAGTAGAGCATATAAATAGTGTAGCTAAACACGCGTGAGGGAGTTTGCATTCATATCAACCCACTGTGCATTAAATTTCTTATTTATGTATGCTTTTTGCCATTAGCTAAACATTTACTGCTCCACACAGTGATATGTTGACATTTGAACGTTAACTAATTAAAGTCAATTAAATATCTTCTCTTACTTTTCACCGATTGAGGCGATATTAAACGGCAGCGCTGTGCATGGGCACGAGTACTTGAATAGATCAGATAGCATACCATACGAGTACATTAATACATCTGCCTGGCCTGCCATGTCCCCCATTCCCCAGTTTTATTGACACCAGTCGTCATTCAATGCACACATATGTATTTGTTTGTTTTGGTCTCTCGATATTATGCAAGTTTATTATAACCAGTCTTGAGTCTTGGAATAAAATAAATCTGGCCATTTGCATGGAGATCTGCAAAACCAGTTGGTTGGCGGAGTAGGGTTGGCGGTACCAACTTGTGAAAAACCAGAAATAGTTTTATATTGAAATAATCCAGCATCGCTGCAATGCACAGTCTTTGACGAGCAGTCGACAAATCCACACCGCTAAGAAAAATAACTTCAACAAAAATGAAATTGCAACTCTTGGGTCTTTTATTCTGCGTGGCTTTGGTAAGTCTTATTGCATCACTTGGTATTTTCTGGAAAGTATATTTCTTTTTTAACCTATAATATTTTTCCAGGCTACTGCTGCTGAGAAATTCCAAGTGCGTGGCCCCGATGATGCTCTCAAGGCTCATGAGGAATGTCGTGAGGAATACAATGTCCCCGATGAAATCTACGAACAATATCTGGAATACAATTTCCCGGAGCACAAACGCACCAAATGCTACATGAAGTGCTGGGTCGAGAAAATGGGAATCTTCACCGAAAAGAAGGGTTTCAATGAATTGGCTATCGTGTCGCAATTTACTAGTGACCACAACCAATACTTGACTTCGGTTCGTCATGGCCTTGAAAAGTGCATCGATCACAACGAATGGGAATCGGATGTGTGCACTTTTGCCCATCGCGTATTCTCCTGTTGGTTGCCCCTTAATCGTCATGCTGTACGCAAGATCCTTGGCACTCCAAAGGATAACTAACAAGTGGTTGACAAATAATTTTAATTGCTGTGAATTCGGTGTACTGAAAGTTGTAGATAACTGAGTGTATATATTATAAATTTGCAATAGATATAATTTTGTTTTAGAAGTTTTTATAAAAAAAAATAAATTTTTCAAATTTTGTAGTTAAAACATATTCATCATTTCGCTGAAAATTGTTAGTAATTGTGGGAAAGTAATTTGGGTATATTAGTTTTTAATAAGTACTGTACTGTTGTAGTCAGGCAACAAAAACAGGTAAAGGACGTCGGGCTGAGCAGTCAATCAGATAACCTACAACACCATGTGAGAGCATCACAACAGCACAATTTAATAAGTTTCCCGATTACGTAACAACTCGAGATTTTCATTCTGTGATCAAAAAAGTATCCTTTTTCAAATTGCATTAAGATTGTTTGGAAATGGGAATTCTGTAAAGCTTTGATGCAAAATCAAGAGGTTCATACACATACGGGGTTTATATCGTAATTAAGTTTTTTTGAAAAATGTGACTTCTAGATGCAAAATCAAGAGGTTAATACACATGTGGGGTTTATATCGTAATCAGAATCGATGGCAGTTCATCAAATTTGACAGTTCATAGATCAAGATAATCCCTCAGTTAATTTTCATAATATTTGGATGTAAAATACAACATATATAGCACTTAGATGTCAAATAGGAAGGAACTAAATTTGAGGGCAATAAATAAATCAGATCTCAATTACAGGAGGGATTGTCATTAAGACTAGAAGAGAGTTTTTTTCAAGAATACAGCCAAACGGGAATTTTTTTCTTCGAGGTGCTATTTTCAAATCTAAACTGATTTTCAGCAATTTCAATATGGAGCATCGTTGATACAAAAACGTAGCCTATATCACTTCCCAGGCATTCTATCTGTCCACCAAGTTATAAGAAAATCGGTTCAGCCGTTTGGGCGTGATGCTAGAACAAACTTAAAAACGATTTTACAATATTAATAATAGGATTACAATACAAAGTAAACTTATATTCTAACTAGAATACCCGGCGAACTTCGTTGCGCCTAAATTCGGTATTATAATGAAAACAATAATTCGAACTTCTACATATACCCTGCTTCGTGTACTTCGCTCACTTCAAATTCTTTATTCAAAAGTTCTATTAAATACAATGGAAATATCTAACGTATAATAATGCAAAAGCCGACTTGCAGCGACATCTGTATTCGAACAAATCACTTCAGAACGTGTCAGCTGTACCCAGAGCGTTTCGCTGCACTCAAATCACTCTAAATATTACGCTCTTCATTATGTTTAGTTTTCAATAATGCGTTCCATAGGCTCAGCTACTTTCATTAAACATTTTTATCAGATAAATTAGTTATTTATCAAAAGCACACACTTCAAACACCAAGACGATTGGTAGAACAGTTCTCCATATTACGTCCTCAGTATTCGAGTCTTATGGATGGGCGCCTACAGGGTCACTCACATTGCTGTGATATGCATTCACACCAAATTAGAAGACTCATCGGAACTATTGGTGTCAGGTTTTCAAAATGAGGTTACGCGGCCATGTCTACTGGCCCGATCTCGCGTATAATTTTTTGACGCCGCATACCATTACCAAAAACTGTCATGCACATTTCCAATCCGTCCCTGTATGGGTGTCACACATTTTGCTATACATATATACCGAATTTCGGGGCAATGACTGCAATAGTATTCGAAATATGGAATTTTTAACCTTCAAGTTGCGTTGGCTGTCCCACACACATTTTACTTGCTCGAGACCTACATTGGACTAATACAAATTCATCATGTTAAAAATGTTGAAATAGAATGATCTACTCTCAAGTTATTACGTTGTGAATACTCAGTTCCACGACCTTTTGACCAATCCTAAATTCATCCATAGCGTCCTTCCTGTGCCAATAAGCTCAAAATTGTGAAAATCAAACGATCTGTTCCAGAGCTATAAGGCGGCAGCTATTAGCTTGATTTGGCCGTTTCGCGCCTCCTTGACCAATCCTAAATTTTCCTTCACAGTGCCACATCAGGAGCCCCTACAAACTCATCAAGCCCAAAATCAGGAAAATCGAACGATCCGTTCTCAAGTGATGTGTGTTAAAACGTACGCCATTGTGTTATATATATTGATTTACGGTCCAGGGATCAAGATAATATTGCTTGTTATTTTTTGTAGCGACAGACCCGAGCCACTGGTGGGAATCAAACCCACGACTCCCAAACTCATAGGCGAGCACGCTACCAACTCACCTACTGGGGCCTTTCACAATTATTATAATTTTAATGTAAAGTCTGATCGGTTATGAGTCAAAAGAGACCACTCCGAAGAAAATAGATGCGTTATGAGACATACAATTTTGGTATGATTTCGCCATCGAAACTGCGGTCAATTCTACCAAGCAATTAAAACTCTCAACCAATTTTTGTATTTGTTTCTATTTCATTTTTGCAATAGACTGAATGTAACTGAAACATATGGTCTTAACCGAATAAATTCAGACTGAATAATATGAAATAATTTCATAAAAAATATGAAATAATTTCATAAAAAATTTGAAATAGTTTCACAAAGAATATGAAATAATTTCATAAAAAGTATGAAATAATTTCTTAAAATATATGAAATAAATTCATAAAAAATAAGAAATAATTTCATAAAAAATAAGAAATATTGCCATAAAAAATAAGAAATATTGTCATAAAAAATATAAAGAATATTCTTCGTAAAATATATGATTTTTTTCATATATCATATGAAAAATTTCTTTCATTATTTTTGTTTAATTCCTCCCAGCTGTTAAAACTGATACATATCCACCCCAACACATTAAAATATTACTCGCTTCCACGTTACTTTTAAATTATTGTAATAGTGGAGGTATGTGATTATTTTTTCAATTCTGGTATGCCTGCGTGGAAGTGCTTCCTCTTACTCGTCCATATTTGTGTAAAAATAATTGAAAGAGTTGCCGAATTATATGCAGTTACTGCTTTTTGGTAATGAAACATTTTGCTGGGATAGTGAAATCAATCAATATTCTCAGTGTATTTGTACTTTAAAAGACCTTCGCAATGGAAACTGATGAACATACCAAAATATTGTCATTATTTAATCTTTGCAATAACATCTGTACTCATTTTCGGAATCCTAAAAAACCCGCACGCACGTATTTATAATATTACAGGGTCATATTTCAAATAAATTCACAAGAAACACTCGGCTTATCTATTAAAAATAGAGAGGAATGAATGTTCCGCATGTAAATGAACTTGACAATAGTCAATACTACTTACTTAATAAATGACACTGACTGAAATGGCTAATGGGTCCAAAGAGAATGACATCGAAAACTATAGAGTATTCTGAACATAGATGTGTTATCAGGAAAAAAAAATGAAAAACAAAAATAATGTTTTATTTACGAGTACTTATTTGCGTATGTATTAGAAAAGGGTAGTCCAAAGCTAGTTGATTGTGATTTGCTAAAAAATCATATCAAATTAAATCTCCCCAAAAATAGAATAATTCAACAGAATTTTGTATCAGTCTCAGCAAGAATTTCAAATTGACAACATTACCAAAAAAAAAATAGCGTGTTGAAACGGCATAAAAATGAAAACGTGTTATTTAATTTTCATTACACTCAGCATAATTCTAGTCAAGGTAATAAATAGACATTGAAATAGAATAATTCATTTACCTACAATGGTCACATTTTTCAGAACTGTGCCACAGCCGATTTGGATGCCCGTGAAGGTCAGGTGATAGCTCAGTGTTTGGATCGTTTTGGCGGATTTACTTTGGAGAATGCCGAACGTTTGAAACGTTTCAAGGATTGGTCCATTTCCTACGAGGAGATACCCTGTTTCACCAATTGCTATCTGTCGAAAATGTTTGATTTCTATAATGAAACCGCAGGTTTCAACGAGGCAAATGTTATCAAACAATTTGGGTCACCCGTCTATGAAGTGTGCAAACCCAAGTTGACCGAAGGCAAAAATGAGTGTGAAATTGCGTACAATGGTTTCCATTGTATGGTCAGCGTAAGTAAGGGTATCCACCCGTCCATCCGCTGGTGTTTAATTTTGTGCCTTTTTCATGGCCTATTTCTGTTCTGGTGAAATGGCAAATGAAAATACTTAAAAAGCTTGGCATTTTAATGAAATTCCTCTATTTTTAGCTGGAAAACGACCCATTTGTTGTGATTGAGGGTATGGAAAACTTGAATATTGATGCTAAACTGGCCATGAAAGAGTGCCTCCACAAATTCGATCGCTTCGAATGGCAACGATTCGGTGAATATGCCCGTTACCCCGTGGTCGAACCCATTCCTTGCTATACACGGTGTTTTGTGGAAAAATTGCATTTATTTAATCATCGTTTACAAAAATGGGATATGGGTGGCATGAGTACAAAATTGAGCCTATCACTGGAAAGTGCCAATACGGATGCTTGCCTGGCCATGGCTAAGAAGCGTAACCGCAATAACTGCGCGTGGATGTATCGGGAGTTTACATGTTATGTTATGTCGAATATGCCAACTGATAATTGATAAAATATTTCGTAATATTAAGGATTTTGTAAAAATAAAAAAAAAAAACATTAAATTAAAAAGTAGAGCAGGTGGTTAGTTTATTGAAAAGTGGTTTAAGGAAACTGTGGGCATTGGTATGCATATCTATCATTTCGCACAACGCAGTCATAGAAACCCGGGGGATATATATATGTTGAGCAGAATACCTATAAATTTTATAAAATATTTCTTATTTCTTTTGGTACATGGTTGATCCTTTTTTGATGTAGGTACCAAAAGGATAGTTCGAAAAAACAAATTCCCCAGCACGCTGTGGGAGGAATTAAAAAAAGATGAAATAATTCCGCATTTTGTTAACCAGACAACCGATTGCGATAAAAATTCTAAAGTTCAAGTTCTACAAAATAATTTTTATATGTAAGAGTTATGATGAGGTTTCCTTTAAGGACATAACAATAGCTTTGCAAAAGCCCAATCGAAGAAGTTTCGGCGTTTCAAATTATCATGTGGCTTTAGTTCTTGAGTCAGTTTGATCTTATTAGGATGAAAGCCAAGGCCTTTTCGCAAAATACGCCACAGTGTGGTTTGAGAGATGCCCAATTCCTGAGAACGATTGAAAATTGTATATTGAATTTTTTCCCGACCTCCAATCACATCAACTTTTCCGCATTGACAACAAAAATATGATATACTCACTAAGACAAAAGTTATGGCCCTTTAAAGTTATTTTTTGGAAAAAAATTATTTTGTTGTGAAAAAAGTATACATCATTTTTGGAATTATAGAAAAAGTTAGTTAAAAGACGTATAATATATCAGGAAACTTGCTGGAGAATATTTTCGGAGAAAAAACTAGTCAAAAATTGTCAAGGGAATTGCTTAATTTTTTTTACAATTTTTATATGTGGTAACGTGTCACAAGTTAAATTGCAAAAGGGAGTTTGGAGCCCGATGTTATTGGGGATTTCCCACTGAGTGAACTTTTAAAACCGAAGTCTTTTGAACGGTATGAAACTTGCACTAAGTTTAGTCCTATTGGGTAGTAGTTATGACACAAAATTTAAACGATATCTGTTAACGACCCTCCGAGTTGGAAGGTGTTGACTTTTTGGTCAAACATCCTTTTTTCAAATCAATATAACTAATTATTTAGAAATTTTTAATTAATTTTTTTTACATTTTTTCGTATTTGCCAAAGTTCAAGGCAATGGTTCTTGGTATATTTCGTTTTCAATGATGGAGTCATATAGGTGCAGCAGCACCCATTTATCCCTTTAGTCACTCACTGTGCCCTGTGTACACCTATACCAAATTTCAGGACGATTGGTACAGTGGTTCTCCAGATATTTTTGTTTTTATAAGGGAGTCATGTGGGCGAGGTCATACCCGCATTTCCGATATCGCTAATTTTGCTACTATCTGATCCCGCCAAAATCTGATGAAGTTTTAGATTATAACTCCGCTAGCGTTTGCTGCATAGTTCATTCTGCTACGATTAGCACATTCTGAGATATTCGAAGACCAAGAAGCTTTCAAACAAAATAAAACATTTTAAGATCGATCCAGTAGTTCTTGTGTGATACTGCACATTGGGAGGAATTAAAAAGGAAATAATTCGTCCGTTTCCTAATCAGTCAACCGATTACAACACATATTGGCATGCTAGTAGAAGGAGAAGTTCAGTTTGAAATTTGGGACCGAGCGGAGCTACACGCTGAAAAAAGCCGCTTCTGTAGTATATTGTCCCAAACATATTCTGCTTGAAATATTTGGGGTAAACAAAGATTAGGTTGTAGTTATGTATTTTGTCAATATATCAATGCCTTAATTTAAAAGCTAGTTTTCTGTTTTTATACCCACACTTCAGTGTGACGAAAGTAAAGGGTGGTTAAATTTTAAGGGCCGATGTTGATTTTGAATAAAACACAAATTATTTAGGAAATTATTGTCATTTCTTTTTATTATGATAATATTGGTATGGTTCAACATAAGTATGGGACAAAATATCGGCCAAATGGCGCCGCGGCCTCGGCGGCACACCTCCAGCCGATGGTCCAAATTTTCGATGACGCTGAGGCATAATTGAGGTTCTATGCCGTTAATGTGCCAAATTATCTCATCCTTTGGCTCTTGAATTGTTGCTGGCTTATCGACGTACACCTATTCTTTCAAATAACCCCAAAGAAAGAAGTCCAACGGTGTCAAATCCCGTGATCTTGGCGGCCAATTGACATCACCACGACGTGAGATAACACGGCCATTGAATTTGTTGCGCAATAGAGCCATTGTTTCGTTAGCTGTGTGGCAAGTGGCACCGTCCTGTTAAAACCACATATTGGCCACATCCATATCTTCCAATTCGGGTCAAAAAAAGTTCGTTATCTTCTCACGATAGCGAACACCATTCACAGTAATTGCCTGACCGGCCTCATTTCGAAGAAGTATGGCCCGATGACGTCGCCAGCCCATAAGCCGCACCAAACGAACTGGGCGAGCATGCACAGGTGTTTTCACATCTCCTACAGAACCGGTTTGCTGAAATTTGCGCACAATTCTCCCGATTGTGGACACATTTGGTCGATTATGCTGATCAAAAGAACATTACGAAGTGCACGAAATGCATTTTGATTTGAACGCACATTTTCGTAAACAGCTTAAACAACTTTAACGCGTTGCTCGATTGTGTATCTTTCCACGGTTCAAATTGAGTTAGTCTGAAATTGAAAAATGTCAAATGAAATGCAGAAAAAAACTTGACGTTTAGGTGTGGTTCACATTCAACATCGGCCCTTACAATTTAACCACACTTTATATGGGTAGTTCTTTATCAAGTGTCACAGGTCAAAAATTTGATCTGTCCTAAATTCTCAGAAAATGTAGCCCTAGGAAGTGGGAGTAATGACCGACAATATTAAAAAAATTAAATGAAAATTGGCGGCAGGGGGCGAGGTCAAAGTTCAGAAAAATTATTTTTTTCCTCTGTAATGGTTTTATGAAAATAAAACAGAAAATATTGTTTCTCAAAGATTTTCCGTGCCCTTTTCATAAAAAATACTAATATTATATAAAACAGATCACTTCGGTCACCATTAACGGAAATAAAAATATAAATTGCCTTATTTCAGAATTGATCTAATTTTGTTTCCTTAAATTTTGTATAAAAAATGGTCCATATGTAATCGGCACAACTTTGGTTCAGAAGTTACATTATAATAACTGAAAATCTTTAGCAAAATACAAAGAAAAATATTTGTATGTGTTTTCAACTATATTTTGTTCTCTGATTTTTTTTAAATATTTTTTCTTTGAAATTTGGAGAAGATTTTCAGTTATTATAATGTAACTTCTGAACCAAAGTTATCTCCACTCCAAAATCTATACCAGCGGTAGATGGTATAGATTTTTTATTTAATTTTTTTAATATTGTGGGTCATTACTCCCACATACAAGGGCAACATTATCTGAGAATTTGAGGAAGATATAATTTTTGATCTGTGAAACTACACGGAGGAAAATCGTCATTTTTGATATGTTTGAATTGAAAGAAAATATACTTGGAAACGATTTTTTTAAATTTTATATATTTGTTAACAAATAAATTTTATTTTAAAATCAAGAAATTTTGTTTGGAACGCATGTATTAATATATTAGAACATAATTTATTTGCAAACCGAATATCACAAATAAAATATGTGTTTAAACACAAACAAAGTTTTTGTTTAAGAAGTTTTCCAAATATATTTTTTTAAAAAGATTTTTAAAACTTTGCTGACTTGTTCGAATATTAGTTTGTTTTTCCTAGTTTTCGTGTTAAAATGTATAGCCAAAAATGTCATTTAATTTATAAATATTCCAATTCATCACTTTTTGTCAATCCATCAATGCAACTTATATTTACGAAAGATTATTAGATTAGATTTAAGTTTAATAAAATTTTACAAACATATAAAATTTATAAAAAAAATGCTCTTTGAACATCTGAAAAACAGAAAACTTGTCTTTAATTTAAGACATTATTACATTGAAAAAAAAAATAAATAATTACATATTAATCTTTGTTTCGGAAATACTAGTTCCAAATAAAAAGTATTTGAATGGGAGCATATTTTTGTTTTGAACAATATCCTCCCAAAGATACAATATTGGTGTGTGTCAAATATTATATATTTGGAGTGTACCCTAAACATATGTATATTTTAAGCCGAATATGTTTGGGACAATATACTACAGAAGCGATTTTTTTTCAGCGTGTAGAGAAATAACTACCCATATATCACTTGCTAAGGGCTAAAAGTGTAACACATCGAAAAAGTGACCTATGATCACAAGTATGTGCGGCGGAAATCCGTTTTGGCTCATTTTAAATAATTTGAGCAATGACCGTCCGTCCGTTTGTCTACTGGCTGGTGCGCACGATAAGTCTCGAAGGGAATAACCGATTGACTTAAAATTTGGTATGAAGATGGGCCATGTTAGTCCACTCCTTATAGTACCGTCCCCACAATGGGTTAAAATTCTTAGTTTATAAGTCGCTACTACCATGAGAAAAATGGGCGTATTTACCACGCGCCTTATGATACCTTATAACATTCCATCTTATACAAATACCTAAAATTTTGTACAGTGTAATGTTTTAATAGTGCCTACAGTCCAGTGAAAAATGGGGGTTATTGACACGCCTCTTTTTGTACCTCCCACACAAACGTAACATTTTGCACAAAAAGTTAACAACTTATATCGTATCATCGGTCAAGATGATTTTTCGATAATTTTGGATTTTTCGAATTTTAATAATTTCAATGCGTTGTTGAATCATGTATCGTTCCATTTTTAGTACTGTCGTAGTTTCTATTTGTCAAATGTCAAGGAATAAAAGCTTCAAAAGTGACAACTACTGAAATACCGGGTGATTCAAAATAACACCTCTTGTTGGAAAACCCTTTATATAAATACTCCAAATTTTTACACAGTGTTAGGATTTTAAAATTCCTACAGTCCAAATGAGAGTTATCACCACACAAGTTTTCGTACCTCTCTTACAAAAAGAGCCAAGATACACCAAAATTAAATAGCTCATAATATTAGTATAATATTAGTACATACACGGGGCAAAATCGCCTTTTTTGATATGTTTGAATCGAAAGAGAATATATTTGGAACACAAATTTTTAAATATTATATATTTCTTAGCAAATAAATTTTATTTGAAAATCAATAAAATATATTTGGAACGCATATATTAATATATTACAACAAATTATATTTGCAAACTAAATTTCTCAAATAAAATATTTGTTTAAATACAAATAAAATTATTATTTAGGAATTTTTCCAAATATATTTTACTTAAAAAATATTTCCAAAACTTTTGCTGAGTTTTTCATATTTCAGTTTCAATTTTTCTTGGGTTTCGACTTGTACCTCCCAGTTATGACACCATATGCAGCATTACCTTCTGTTTTAAATCAATCATTTCAAATTTCTGAGTATTCCAAGCCATCATTAGTTGTCAATCCTCTAAGTACTTTATATTGATCCAAGATTATATGATTTCAATTATTATTTTTTACGAACATTAAAAATTTATAAAAATCTAACTTTGAATTACTGAAAAATTTGACACAATTTATGTATTCTATGAATACTTAAATGCAAATAAAAATTTTTTCGGAAATAATGGTCCCAAATAAAAACATATTGGAATGTAAACAAATATTTGTTTAGAACAACATCTTCCCAAATACACAATTTTTGTGTGTACCAAATATTACATGCTTAGAGTCTACCCCAAACATATATATGTTTCAAGCCGAATATGTTTGGGACAATATACTACAGAAGCGATTTTTTTTCAGCGTGTATACCAGTACATATTTACATTGCTCAAAAAGTGAGGGTATGTATGTATGCATCTTAGTCGATTTACCCGACTGAAATTTCTTACTTGTTCATAAGTTTACATTTTAATTTTTTAAAGGTTTTATATGTTTGTAAAATTCGTTTAAAATTTAAATCGTATACTCCTGCATAACGATAAATTGCATTGATGCATTTCCAAGAAGTGATGAATTGGAATATTTATAAATTAAAAAAAATACTGCTGTAAAACAAAAGTAGCATTAGCTTATGCCATTTTTAACTGAAAAGTGTAACACGAAATCTAGATATATTTGGAAAACTTCTTAAACATAAATAACATTGTTTGTGTGTAAATACATATACTATTTGTAAAAGTCAGTTCGCAAATATATTTTGTTATAATATATTTATATATGTGTTCGAATCTAATTTTCGTGATTTTCAAATAATATAAACTTGTTCACAAATATATAATCTATCTTCTTCTATATATATAACCAGTAAGGAAAGGCAGAAAGTCGGGCGGGGCCGACTATATAATACCCTACACCTCCCTAACAATGCGATAAGGGTGATTGCGATAAAAATTTGGAATAATTGGTAAATGGGTAAGAACATATATATGTGGATATACCTAATTCTGAACCGATAATCGCTAAATTATCAATATTCGTTCCTAAATTGAGAAACATCTTTCTGGAGACTGTTGTAATGATCTGAAGTTAATTATAACTTCTATAGCGCTTTGTAACCAAATCAAGAGGAACATATATATGGAGGTTATATATAAATCTGAATCGATTTTCCCTGAATACTCATTCATGTAAAATAGAAACCTCTTTCTGTCGAATTTCGTACTGATCGGATATAAAATACAGTCTCTACAGCGCTTAGATGTCAAATCGGGGGTAACATATATATGGGGGCTATATCTAAATCTGAACCGATTTTCTCTGAATTTGGCAGTATTCCTTCATATAATAAGAAACCTCTTTCTGCCGAATTTCGCTGTGATCGGATATAAAATACAGCTTGAATTTCAAATCGGGGGTAACATATATATGGGAGTTATATCTAAATCTGAACCGATTTTCTCCAAATTTGGCAGTATTCCTTCGGGTAATAAGAAACCTCTTTCTGCCGAATTTTGCACAGATCGGATATAAAATACAGTTTTTACAGCGCTTACATGTCAAATCGGGGGTAACGTATATATGGGGGCTATATCTAAATCTGAACCGAGTTCTTCCAAATTTAACAGTGTTCATTCATATAATAACAAACCTCTTTCTGCCGAATTTCATACTGATCGGATATAAAATAAAGTTTTTACAGCGCTTACATGTCAAATTGGGGCTAACATATATATGGGGGCTATATCTAAATCTGAACCGATTTTAACCAAATTCAATAGGGATCGTCCTTGGGCCAAAAAAAAAGATATGTGTAAAGTTTCGTCGAGATCGGACCATAATTGCGACCTGCACTTTGATTACAAGAATACATGCACAGACAGACGGACAGACGGACAGACAGACGGACATAGCTAAATCAACTCAGAAAGTGATTCTAAGTCGATCGGTATAATAAACGATGGGTCTATTTTCTCTCCTTTTGGGTGTTACAAACAAATGCACAAAGTTATAATACCCTGTACCACAGTGTGGTGTAGGGTATAAAAATGGTGTGAAAAATGTATAGTAATTCATCAATTGAGAACGGATGGACCGATTTGGCTCAATTTTTTTTCAGTTGTTCATATTCGCCTGGAGAAGGTTGTTACGAAAGAAAATTTTGGGAAAACCCTCCGGAAAAGTCGGAAAATTGGGAAAATCGAAAATTGCTATTTCTTGCGAGATTCCTACTGTTCCTATCTACTACTCTCTTTTTCAATCCAAATTTTTTTTATTAATTTTCTATTAAACAAAAAAGTTTTCTATTAAACATATGTACGAATATGTGCTATTTTTCTTGCTGCAATTCATTCGAGTTTTGCGTATTGTTACACTGATTTCGGATAGTTATATCGCGTATCACATCGGCTAACGGTACAAGCATTACGATCAATTAAAATTCAACGCGATGTTTATCAATTCGAACATTTTTTCAGATAATAAAATTGAGTATAAAAGGTAAGGTTATCTTATTGGATTGCGGGCATTGCAAAATCATAATGTGGGCTGAATGCACGATGGCGCATAAACGAGCTCTGGAGGCAGTTGACCGAACGTTGAAGGATTTACGACGTGATTTGAGACAATTTGGTGAGTCTATGATATTGCTCTCCGGAGATTTTCGTCAAACGCTTCCCGTCATCCCGAAATCTACTGCCTGAGATCGTGGTCTTTGTGGCGGCATGTCGAGAAGTTGAAATTGACCACGAACATGAGAGTCGCGTTGCAGAACGACTCATCGGCTCGTGAATTCTCGAAACAACTGTTGGCGCTTGGCAATGGCCAAATTCCTGTTGATGTTTCCACTGGATTGATATTGTTCCCGGCAAATTTTTGCGAGTTCACATCGTCGAAGGAGGAACTCATCACCAAAGTGTTTCCAAATCTCGATTAGATTAGTGAACGGGCAATATTAGCAGCGAAGAATAAGGACGTCGATAGCATGAATTTTATTATTCAAAGTAAAATCGAACTCGCTTGATGTGCCAGGAGCTCCGCCGCATAATTTACAGCTGAAGGTGGAATCGATCATAATCATGTTGCGGAATCTGAATCATCCGAAATTGTGCATAGTTCGCGGTTGTCGATTATGAAACTGATGGACAATGTGATTCAGGCGACGATCATCAAGGGAAAATTCAAAGGAGAGGAAGTACTTATCCCACGAATTCCGATTATTCCAACTGATCTTTCATTCCAACTCAAGCGGATTCAGTTCCCTGTACGATTGGCTTTTGCGATGACAATCAATAAATCTCAAGACCAATCGTAGGAAGTCTGTGGAATTAATCTCGAATTTCCCTGTTTTTCGCACGGTCATCTGTACGTTGCCTGTCTTCTGTCTTCGTTGTTTGTTGTTTATCACATTGCTCTCTACTAATTTCGATTCCTTTTAAACAAATCGCATTAAAATTTTAACTATCTGTGTTTTATTATCACTCTGGAGTTTATCTGAAGGCGTTAAATTGGGGCGAGTCGAAGTTCGCCGGGTCCGCTAGTAATATTTAAAAATTTTGGTTACAAAAAATATATTTTCTTTCAATTCAAACATATCAAAAATGGCGAATTTCCCCGTGTACAGGGCCTCAAAATTGGCCACCTCGGGTAAACAAAATAAAGGGTGGTTAAATTGTAAGGGCCGATGTTGAATGTGAACCATACCTAAACGTTAAGTTTTTTTCTGCATTTCATTTGACATTTTTCAATTTCAGAGTAACACAATTTGGACCATGGAAAGATACACAATCGAGCAACGCATTAAGTTTTTTTAACCTTTTACGAAAATTGGCTTTCAAATCAAAATGCATTTCGTGATATTTTTTGATCAGCATAATCGACCGAATGTGTCCACAATCGGGAGAATTGTGCGCAAATTTCAGCAAACCGGGTCTGTAGGAGATGTGAAAACACCTGTGCATGCTGGCACAGTTCGTTTGGTGCGGCTTATGGACTGGCGACGTCATCGGGCCATACTTCTTCGAAATGAGGCCGGTCAGGCAGTTACTGTGAATGTTGGTCGCTATCGTGAGATGATAACGAACTTTTTATTGCCCGAATTGGAAGATATGGATGTGGACATTATCTGGTTCAACAGGACGGTGCCATTTGCCACACAGCTAACGAAACAATGGCTTTTTTCGATGCTGCCATTGGCCGATATTTTGTTCCATACATAATTGAACCATACCAATATTATCATAATAAAAACCAGTAAGGAAAGGCAGAAAGTCGGGCGGGGCCGACTATATAATACCCTACACCTCCCTAACAATGCGATAAGGGTCATTGCGATAATAATTTGGAATAATTGGTAAATAGGTAGGAACATATTATGATTCTCTCTACTCTACAATGATTCTAAAGGTTATAAAAGGTGATGTATCTTCCGATTACATTCTTTCTAAGATAAGATTTAATATTCCATTCAGATCATCCAGATATTACCAATTATTACATATTGATTTTCAACGTACTAATTATGCATCTGCAGATCCCATCCGTAGAATGTGTGTGGATTTTAACACTTTATACGATATTATTGACTTTGATATAGAAATTGACACAGTGAAATCTCGAATTATATCGTATTTAAATGTGTAGTAATATAATGTATTTTTCTGCATGTCTATATTTAGTACAAATCTATTATTTTGAGAATTAATATTAAATTTGTATATGCATGTGCCGGCTGTTGATATTTTCTGTAGCTGGTATTCCACCCTCTACTATTCGGATCATGGTGTGTACGCAATCCCTACGTTATGGGGATGTGGCCCCCTCGGTCAGAAGGGGCGGGTAAGAGTGGCAGCGTTGGGACCGTAAAAAAAAAAAAAAAAAAAAAAAAAAAAAATTCTAAACCGATAATCGCTAAATTTAGCGATATTCGTTCCTAAATTGGGAAACATCTTTCTTGAAAATTTAAATGATCGGAAGTAAAGTACAACTTATATAGCGCTTTGACACCAAATCAGGAGGAACATATATATGGAGGTTATATTTAAATCTGAACCGATTTCCCTGAATACTAATTCATGTAAACAGACCTCTTTCTGTCGAATTTCGTTCTGATCAGATATAAAATACAGACACTGATCGGATATAAAATAACATTTTTACAGGGCTTACGTGTCAAATCGGGGTAACTTATATATGGGGGCTGTATCTAAATCTGAACCGATGTCTTCCAAATTTGGCAGTATTCCTTCACGTAATAAAATACCTCTTTCTGCCGAATTTCGCACTGATCGGATATAAAATACAGTTTTTACAGCGCTTACATATCAAATCGGGGGTAACATATATATGGGGGCTATATCTAAATCTGAACTGATTTTTTCCGAATTTAGCAGTTTTCCTTCATGTAATAAGAAACCTCTTTCTGCCGAATTTTATACTGATCGGATATAAAATAAAGTTTTTACAGCGCTTACATGTCAAATCGGGGGTAACATATTTTTTTTTGAGGCTATATCTAAATCTGAACCGATTTTAACCAAATTCAATACGGATCTTCCATGGGCCAAACAAATGATATGTGTAAAGTTTCGTCGCGATCGGACCATAATTGCGACCTGTACTTTGATTACAAGAATACATGCACAGACGGATAGACGGACATAGCTAAATCAACTCAGAAAGTGATTCTAAGTAGATCGGTATAAAAAACGATGGGTCTATTTCTTCTCCTTTTGTGTGTTACAAACAAATGCACAAAGTTATAATACCCTGTACCACAGTGTGGTGTAGGGTATAATAAATGAAAATAATTCCCTAAATAATTTGTGTTTTATTCAAAATCAACATCGGCCCTTAACATTTAACCACCCTTTATTTAAACGCGTGTAACATTTGTCTTTTGAGTTATAGAAGAATTTATTTAAAAAAAGATATAACACTTTTATATTCATCTTAAAGGAAACTTGCTAGAAAATATGACTGAAGAATGAACTTTTTTGACAGATCACGTGTGAGTCGTGTCATTCTGTCATGTTATTTTTGTTAAATATTGTTTGGCATTTCATCATGGATAGTCTTACGCCTCAACAACGTTTACAACGTTTTGACAACAAATTGAAAGATTAATTAGTGTAATGTTATATATATTAACTGATATTGTTGCCAAGCTTCTCCAATAAAAACAAATTTTAGTATTGTAGATATAAGGGAAAAACTAAACAAAGCCCATTATTGGAGATTGGGAATTGTGTGATTGACTTTTGTAAATATAATGATTCGCTAATTACTTTCGGTTTCTGATGTGAAGACCTACAAAGTACAAAATATGTCATTGCAAAATATTAAATTTTTAAAGCGTTATTACATTTCTATCTGCATTTGAAAATTGGGTTTTAATTTGTTTACTGTTCATGCAATTTGGTAATTTGAGTGCAGAATATAAAATGATTTCTCTTACATCAACTTTTCTGAATTGACAACAAAATTTGCTAAACGATGTAAAAGCTTCGATCAGATGTGCGCACTGAGAGAAAAGTTATGGCCATATCAATTTATATTTTCAAAAAATATGTAATTTTTGTATATTATTGCGAAAAGGTTTGTGTAGTACGAGTAGTTTGGAAATATACATAGATGAAATTATACTAATAAAGTATAACATATTTCTATTTGTCTTAAAGGAAACTTCCTGGAGAATGTTTTCGAAAAAAATTATTATCTTCTGAAACATTCTCTAGGAAATTTTTCACATCACAATCAAAATTTGTTGCGTATACAGAAAAGTTGAAGAAGAAGTCGGTGAATATTCTGCTCCGATATTCACAAAATGTATATTTTGTTATTGAATAATAATTTATACTTTATATTAGGCCCAATCTCCATAGTAAAAATGGGGCACATCTTTCCATGTTATGGTATAGCTAACATACAAAGGTCCCCTCTGATGTCATTTCTTGGAACTAATCGTCCATAACAAAAATTTGGTACATCGGTCCATGTCCTGATTGATATAGCCCCCATATAAAAGTCGCTTCCAATTAGACCTCTTGGCGTTCAATGGGACCTATTTGTTAACCCATCATGCTGAACGTTTAATTTTTATTTTTGTCAACATTGCTAGTAAATTTATAACCCTTTTCGCCAATTTCGGAGTCAACCTAAAGAATTTTTGGATAGTTGGTAAGAGATAAATCCCAGTGGGCCAATATCTCTTAACTTTTTGACGTAATACTAAGTTAGGGGGATAAATTGCAATGCGTAGTGATATAGAGAATTAATTTTACCTTAATAATTTGATTGTATTCGTGAAGTTATAGCCAGATGGTGTTAATGCTGCAAAACTGTGAAAAAGTCAGACTTTTTAACCTAACTGTATATCGATCGAAATAATAAACAAATTTATGAATATTTTTTGGGACTGAAGGTGAGGGGATTTGTAAGTCGGTTTACAAGACTGAACTTGCTTACTTCTTTTTTCCTTCTGTTAGTAATAATCAAGCCCTTAGCCGCTATTTTGAAAAAGTCCGCTTCAATTTCGCTAATAATTTTGGACAGTTTAAATTTTGTTAAGGTGTCCTCAATCGAGTGTAGCTTTCTATATGTATGAGAGCTACATCTAAATCTGAACTGATTATTTTGAAATTCAACGAAATCTCTGCTTGATCCAAAGATAGTCCTCTTTTTTTAAACATCGGTATAAAAATATGGCTTATATAGCGCTTAGATGTGAAATGGCGGCCGTATCTTAATCTGAACCGAATTTGAACAATTTCAATAGGCTTCGTCCCTGAAGTAAAAAAATGATTCATGATAGAATTCATTATGATCGAAGTGAAATTGACGCTTTTTGTAGCCACATGTATGTGGCATAGCTTTGAAATTTACATAAAGCATTGTGTATATTGGAGAAGCGTTGCAACAATACGAGTGACAATCTGTGTCCCGTTCGTTTTTAGATAGAAGTTTTTTTCTTAAGAAGGAAGTTTTCGATGTTGCATCTAAGCTTTACAAAAGCTAAACTTTCCAATCAATCTTTATGAAATTTGAGAGAGTGTAGTTTCATTATCCAAGATATAATACTTTGAGTTTTAAGGTAATCTTTTCCGACCGAATTTACTTGATTTTTAGAAACAAATGCACATTGTACGAGTAATATAGCAATAGACAACAACAATGGGCATTTAATATCGCTGTCCATTACTCTACCCAGTTCCCATGACTTTACCATAAATTATCTGTGGGAGTTGCGAATAATAAACATATTCATAAGTCATTATTTTGTTTTTAAGAATTTAATTGCACATTAGTGAAATGTTCAGTCCAAATTGTCGCCAATACTGTTATAAACTCTAAACGCACTCTGCAGATGTGGTAGTTTCAGTTTTTCAATGATTAAATGATGCCATTCAATTATTTTGTTCGCTGCCATTGCTGCGGATTTGCTTCAATGCCCGTCGATAGGCCACCGAACCATTTGTGTTGTAATTCAAACGTTCCCAGCAATTATACTCGTCATACATCCAATCACAAATGTTCATCGAGCGCCGTTTCTCATCACTTATGCGGCAAATGGAGATATTGACGGTTTCATCGCGTATGGGTCCAAAAGCTTTTAGCCAATTTTTAACGATCCACTGATAATTGGCATCGTATAATTGGGCCTTATTGGCGAAACAGTTGAAAAGGCATGGAATGCGTTCGCCGGCCGGAAAATGATAGTATTCCAGCAGTTGTGACATGCTGGTGGCCTTCTCCTTGACGCACGTCAGTAGGTGGGAGTAGGTAACAATAACATTTAATTCCGCCTGATGGGATTGGGGAGGAGGAGTGAAAGAATGCATCAATATGTGTGGTCTCCAATGACGGAGTGAGTGACCCAATGGCTTACCTGTTTCAAGCACTTCAGTCCCTTAAAAGCATAGGTACACACATTGCTGAAGCGGCGATTGAATTCATAGCGACAATAATTGTACATATTTGCTCCCAAATCATCGACAATTTTCTGTTTATTCCAGCGATGGCGTTCGATATCAAACCAACCTTTTTCCGCGGCCACACAACGGGCAAAACAGGGAATCTCCTCCTCTGTCCAATTGGAATAGGTGCTGAATTTCTCCAACAGCCGATCTGTGGTCGTCTCATTATGGTGACTGATATCTTGCAAACATTGACGCAATATATCGCTATTCATATCGTGTTCCAAACTACATGATGACTGCACATATATATTTAAATAATTTAATTTGAATAAACAAAACAATATTTCCAAAATTGAAAAAAACTCACTTGCTGCGTTAGTATTCCAGCGACTAAGAAAAATACCAAAAAATTTTTCATTGATGAAATTGATTGTTTTCCTTGGCAGTGCTTTGCTTGAACTGTTTTTGTATTTTTCAATGCTTCGAAATGTGCACCAGCCAATGGAAGAAAGTGCTTCTGTTGTGACGATGGCCTTATCAGCATCAGAACAGAGCCGCGCGTCGCAATTGACCATTGTCATCGAGTAAATGAGAAATTGTCGAAAGGCAAAGGTTATCGTCGCCGTCATCAGCATCATCATCATGCCAGTATTATTGAGCAACACTGGCAGTTGTGTGTGGCGCATGGATGAGCAGCGTTATATATGTGGTGGCATTATTAACAAGTCACTGACTGCATCTATGGACTAGGTCACTTATTTTGGATTCACAACAACAACAGAAATGCCATAAATGCACAATCTTTCTTTGCGTTTTATGAATATGAATATGATTGGAAATTAGTTCTAATAATTTCACAACTCTGATTTCTATTAACAATCGGTTGTCGATTGTCAACTTTTATTATTCCAGACAATATGTGCTATACCGAAGGCATACATTAAGGTGTACCGAAGTATATAAAGGGTGTAATAATTAACGGTGAAAAATAGAAACACTAAAATTTTGTCAATATTGCAAAAAGTATGTTATTTGGTATTCTATGTAGACATTTAGCGTGGATAATAGCAACGATTCTGTGAAATGCTTCATACTATGTACAAATGTCATCTGATGGTATTTTGTCCCATTATCGATGAAGAGTAATACAGGGAGTAATACAACTCTCGAAAGGTGTAACGGAGTGACATAAAATTTTGTATGTGATAATATTTTTATACCCTCCACCATAGGATGGGGGGGTATATTCATTTTGTCACTCCGTTTGTAAACCTCTAAATATTGATCTGAGACCCCATAAAGTATATATATTCTTAATCGTCGTAAAATTCTAAGACGATTTAGCCATGTCCGTCTGTCCGTCCGTCCGTCTGTGGTAATCACGCTACAGTCCGCAATAATAGAGCTAGGTTGATCAAATTTGGTACAAATACTTCTTATAGTTGCAGGTTGTTTGGGATTGCAAATGGGCCATATCCCATATATAGCATCTTACTTATCGTTATTCCTACTGTTCCCATCTACTATATGTTTCCTACTATATATTTTTGTGTTTTTCGGTGTAATTTTCTTTAGGTTTGAGTTATTTTGTGAGGCCACATGCTATCCATGGTGGAGGGTATATAAGATTCGGCATGGCCGAACTTAACGCTTTTACTTGTTTCTATCTCAGTTTAAGTTTAAAGATAGGCCATATCGGTCCAGTTCTTCTAGTAACTCGAAATCAATGAAAACCCAGTAAGGAAAGACAGAAAGGCGGGCGGGGCCGACTATATAATACCCTACACCTACCTACCAATGCGAAAATGGGCATTGCGATACATGTAATTAGCAAACTCTCTCTGCCGATTTTCGTACTGATCGGATATAAAACACGGTTTCTACAGCGCTTACATGTCAAATCGGGTGTAACATATATATTGGGACTATGTTAAAATCTGAACCGATTTTTCCCCAATTTGGCAGTGTTCATACATGTAATAAGAAAACTCTCTCTGTTAAATTTCGTACGGATCGGATATAAAACACGATTTCTACAGCGCTTAAATGTTAAATCGGGTGAAACATATATATGGTGGCTATATCTAAATCTGAACCGATTTTCCCCGAATTTGGCAGTGTTCATACATGTAATAAGAAAACTCTCTCTGTCAAATTTCGTACGGATCGGATATAAAACACGATTTCTACAGCGCTTAAATGTTAAATCGGGTGAAACATATATATGGTGGCTATATCTAAATCTGAACCGATTTTCCCCGAATTCGGCAGTGTTTATTCATGTAATAAGATAACTCTCTCTGCCAAATTTCGTACCGATCTGATTTAAAATACAGTCCAACAGCGCTTACATGCCAAATCGTGTGAAACATATATATGGGGGCTATATCTAAATCTGATCGGATTTTCTCCGAATTTGGTAGTGTTCATTCACGTAATAATAAAACGCTCTCTGCCGAATTTCATAAAGATCGGATGTAAAATGTGGTTTCTACGGCGCTTGCTTGTCAAATCGGGTGAAACATATATATGGGGACTATATCCAAATCTTAACCGATTTTAACCAATTTCGTCCTTGGTTAAAATCGTCCTTGGGCCAAAAAAGAGCACTATGCTAAATTTCATCACATTCGGACCATAAATACGACCTGCACTTTGATTACAAGAATACATGGACAGACGGACATACGGACATACGGACATACGGACATACGGACAGACAGACAGACGGACATGGCTAAATCGACTTAGAAAGTGATTCTGAGTCGATCGGTATAATAAACAATGGGTCTATCTCTTCTCCTTTTAGGTGTTACAAACAAATGCACAAAGTCATAATACCCTGTACCACAGTGTGGTGTAGGGTATAATAAAAAGTGAAGTTCAAAAAATCTACAACGTTTTGTAAATCTTTTTTAAACAAAATATATTTGAAAAAATCCTAAACAAAAATTTTATTTATATATAAACACATATCTTATTTGAGAAATTTAGTTTGCAAATATATTTTGTTGTAATATATTAGTATACGCGTTCCAAATAAATGTTATTGATTTTTAAATACAATTTATTTGCTTAGAAATATATAATATTTAAAAAATTGTGTTTCAAATACATTTTCTTTCGATTCAAATATATCAAAAACGACGATGTATTCATCCAGCTATTCATCCCCATGTATTCATCCAGCTATTTCTTGTACACCCACACAATTTGACAGATTCATTCAAACACAATATGGTCATAACTTCTGCGGCAATCATCTAAATGTTAACAAAGACTGACAAGAATAAACATTTTTTTCAATGATCTGACATCTCCCAGCTTGAGTGAGAGTATACCTTAGCCGGTTTACCCGACTAAAATTTTCTTACTTGTGTTTCCTGAAATGCCGTACCATTTTGTTAATATCAGTGCATATTCCTCTCACATCAGCTTCTCTGAATTAACAACAACATTTGCTAAATGATGTGAAAATGTCGGTCAGACACACTAACTAAGAGAAAAATTATGGCCACATTTATTTAAATTTTCAAAAAATAGATAACACTTGTAATTTTTTGTATTTTTGACAAAGAATATTTTTGAAAGTATAACTTTAACTTTCGTTGTCTAGCCAGAAAAGACAATGAGAAAGAAATCCGTATATATCCGGTTCTAATATACACCGATTCGTAAGAATGCATCGGGATAAAAAATAAAAAAAAAATTTCAAACGCTGATACTCGTACAAACTTTATAATTCCAAAAAATATTAAAAAAATTATATTTTATCTTTATTTTTTCTCTATTTTGTACGAACTGAAATCAAAGTCAATGCTAACATTATTATATCTGTAAAGGTAAATCCCACACGCTGAAAAAAATCGCCTCTGTAATATATTGTCTCAACAGTGTTGCCAGAAATGACAAATCATCGTCATTTTGACGATGATTCATGTCCAACAAATTGGACATGAAGATTTGACAATTTTTGCCACGAAATTACGATTTTTTATGATATGGAAAAAACAAAGAAAAGCTTACAAATTCTTTATATATTATAGATTTTTTTTAATTCCTTCGGTATAAAATTTATAAAATAAAAATTAGAAATGTTAGACAAATGATTTTTTTAAAAAAAACGCTTTTTCCTGGTGCAAAAAAAAACATAAAAAATAGAAACAAAAATCGAAATAATTATTTTTTCACGTTTTTAAAAAGCCAGCATGCTAACGAAGAAAACACTATATATTTTTTCGTTTTTAAATGATGTTTCTGCTTATTTTGAATTCGCCATATGTGAGAGAGACATATAAGAGACATTGCACTTGCATTTTATTTTATGAGGATTGATGTCAGACATTATAAAATTATAGAGAGGACCAGGTTTTATGGCCGTTCGTAACCCTTCATAAAACATGATACGCAATGTGAGATCTATATTGGATGATATCCGCTCAGGTAGAGAGAGGGTCATTCAACAATATTTGTGGTTTTTTATTTATGAGGTTTCATTCAGTTCAGTGTTACCATAACCTTATTTCGGAAAGGAGGACTTTTTGTCAGAAAAGGAGGACATTTGTAACATTTACAAAGAGAATTTGGAACTTTCGGAGGACATTTAAAAAATAAAATTTCCAATGGTAATGATTTGTACAACAATTTGTATATTATAGCGCTTAGATGCCAAATCGGAGGACTATATCCAAATCCGAACAAATTTTCTTCAAATTTGGCAAGGTTTGTACTTGGGTGCTACATTTAAATCTGAGCCGATTTACACCAAATTCGACAATGTGGCAACTTGGATCAAGAAACTCCATCCCGCTTAATTTCAAAGTGATCGGATATCAAAAAGCTTCTGTAGCGCTAAAAGGCCAATTCGGAAAGAAAAATTAAATATGGGGCTAATTCTAAATCTGAACCGACTTTGACCAATTTCATCTCAGGTATGAAATAACCCTTATTGTCAAAGATCAGCAAGATCAGAATGAAAATGCGACCTGTGCTTAAGGAACAATTTTAAAAATAAAGACAGACAATCGGTGTACTATATATAAAGTGGGTCTAGCTCCACTATTTTTAGGTGTTAATTATAATAAATAAGTGAAGCGGCGTTAAGATCTAACATTCCGAATTTTGCATACCCTACACCATAGATTGCTTCATAATGGTTTTTTGATTCTTTGAGATTTGTGGAGTTTGTTGCGCTAAGAAGTAAAATCTTGAGGTACCTTTGTGTGGGGGCTATATCAAAACATGGACTTATGATGACCATTATTCGTCTGAAGGGTTCTGGATATACATACACCCAAATTACCAATTTCAGTTCGACCAGTTGAAATTTGAGGTCTCTATAGCGTTAATAAGTCAAATCGGACAGAAGATGCTAAAAATTTATCGACATTGCTTATTTTCAATCCCAAGTTACCTGCAGCTATAAGAAGTATCTGTACCAAATTTCTGTCATCGAGCTCAATTATTGTCAATTATTGCTCAAGAATTGGCATTCCTAAAAAATAATATTATTTGTATTTATGCACACGTTTTATTTGGGGAAATTAGTTTGCAAATATATTTTGTTGTAATATATTAATATATGCGTTCCAAGGAAATTTTATTGATTTTTAAATAAAATTTATTTGCTCAGAAATATATAATATTTAAAAATTTGTATTCCAAATACATTTTCTTTCGATTCAAACATATCGAAAAAGGCGAGTTGCCCCAAAATTTTATTTTTGTACTTTTTCCCCTAAAAGCCGGGCTCAAAATTCCTTTGGCAGTTTACCGTGTAACACATTTCTACATATAACCAGGAAAGACAGAGTGTCGGCCGGGCTGACTATATAACATCCTGCACCTCCCTAACAATGCGAAAATGGACATTGCGATAATAATTTTGAATAATTGGTTTCGTTTCAGTTAATAAAGTTACTTACACACTGAAAAAAAGTCGTTTCTGTAGTATATTGACCCAAACATATTCGGCTTGGAACATATATATGTTTAGGGTACACTACAAACATATAATATTTGGTACACACAAAAATTATATGTTTGGGAAGATGTTGTTCTAAACAAATTTTTGTTTACATCCCATGTATTTACTTTGGACTATTTTTTTCGAAACAAATATTAAGTATAATTAAAGGATAATTAAACCTGCACCTTACACCGGTGATATGCTATATAATTTTCTATGAATGGAAAGTATAATATCCAAACAATCCATTTATTTAAAGGGTGGTCCAACCATAATGCACGAGCATTTGGCCGATAATTTGTTTCACACATAATTGTCATATATCCTTTTATTATAATAAAAAAATTAAGATAATTCTCTTAACATCGTGCGATTAATATGGACCACTGTGGCAATTTTCATAGAAATTTCGTAATTGCGAGTCACACGAGCTGATATTTGGTTTCACACATAATTGTCAAAGATCCTAATATCATAATACAAAATATTCAGAAAATTCTCTGAAAACATTTTTTTTATTTGCATTAAATAGTGCGTTCAATATGGACCACCCTAAAAAGGGATTTTCATTAAGGACACAACAATTTTATATATCAATAAAACACGGAATATTTAAGATATAGAGTTCAAATTTATTTCAGGTGTAGTGCAAATGTTACATTTTAAGAATGAAATTTGATTTTGGTCATATGACCACCACGAGCCCGTCTACATCGATCTATTCTTTGGACCCAATCCACCACTCTTGCACACATTTCGACCGGAACAATTGAAATTTCGCGTTGGATGTTGTCTCTGAGCTCGTCTAAAGTTTTTGGCTTGTTGGTCGATAAAAAGAAATCCTATGGCGTTAAATCGCATGAACGAGGTGTCCATTCGACCGGACCATTTCTCGAGATAACACGTTCACCGAATTTGCCTTTCAGTAAATCGATTGTAAGGCGTGCTGTGTGGTTAGTGACGTAAGACGGTGCTTGTTGAAACCACATATCGGCGATGTCTCATCCAATTCTAGCCAAAAATAATTTTCTAACATGGCACGATAGCGCTTTCATCGACGAAAAAATACGGCCCAATCACACATCCGGCATGAACGCATATTTGTTTATTGACAAAACCACTCAGCCAGGAGTGAGCTTCATCGCTGAAGATGATTATTACGGCCGAAAACTGGAGTAAGCGCTCCGACTCAGAATTTCGATAGTCATGTTTAATGATTTAAAATGTTGTGAACTTTACCGTGATGAAAAAGTTGACTTCGACAAACACTGAAAGTTAGTCGACACTGAAAGATCATTAACATTTAACACTGAAAGATCATGAAATATGTTTGAGGGTGCGTTGACATAAAGATACAGAATTGTTATGTCCCTATTGGAAAACCCATTATATGACTTTTAATATATCATTATTTTTGGTGCACCCAGGAAAATAATTGGTTGGAATTCGATTGTAACAATAAAAAATAGTACTAGCAACAAAAAGTATATTGCCTACACCGTCTGTCGGTTGTATTTATATATAATTAGTTGAAACAACAATAATAACATGGATACGATCAAATGAAAATGCTTGCAACTAAATCGATGGATGTATCAATCGAATTAAGATTGTTTTTTTCATTGACACTCGGTTAGTTGTGGTAACCAATTTTAAATTTTCATTATAGTACCATATGATAGATTTTTGTTGAGACAACCAATGTTTTATTCTTGACAACAGAAATTGTATCAATAGACCAAAGATTATTATTGCAACGAATAATTGGTGACTACAACAGAAAAATATTAATAAATAATCGTTTATAGGTTATCCCAACCATTTCCCAAATTTAGAATAATTAAATGTATTTTGGGAAATACCACCGAAAGATTGGTTGCTGTTCTTTAGCTGATACATGACAAACAAAAAATAAAATTACTCGACATAAAAAATCTTCAACATTTTGTTCAAGAACGGTGTAGGTAATCAAAAAAAATCTCGTGTGGATAATAATGTGTGGAATGCAGAATATGTTGTGCAAAATGTTTTACATAAATAAAAAATAAAAGCAACAATCATGAAATTGAAAGCACAGGGTTAAGCGATATTTGCATAACAGTTTTGTGTTTCTTTTTCGTGTACTTAAATATGTGTCAAATATTTCCACATCTCAAAATAGTGATAAATTTGTAATATGGGATTTTTAATTTTGTTATGAATTGTTTTCTTTTTTGTTCAATAAATAAAATAAAAATTAATGAGAACTGTTTTTAATTAATTGTCGGTAGTATATGACTGACAGATAGTCAGAACAACCAGTTATTTAAAAAAGTTGGTTGTGGCAACATCAGCAGATAATTTAAGCCACCATTTTCGTAGTTGGCGCAACCAAATATGATTGTTGTCAACATGGAAGCAGAAGAATACCACAAGCAAAATCTTGTTCGTCCTGATGGAATCGCATGATAGTAGGCAGAACTACCAAAATTCGGTTGAGGCAACCAAACTGTATTCTGTGTGTGGGAGATTTTCAGGGCTAATACGATGAACCGGGGTGTCGGGTGTTTATTTAAAATACCTTTTTACAGGACCATATCCTTTTCATGAAATTTTCTATAACCAAATCGCAAAGTGGCTGCCCTATGTCCTCGATAGCCTCACGAATTCTATCTTTGAGGTCTTGAATCGACGCTGGGCTGTTGGTGTAGACCTTATTTTTCACGTGGCCCCAAAGGAAGAAGTCGCAAGGTGTTAAATCACAAGATCTCGGTGGCCAATTGTGATCACCTCTTCGAGATATAACACGGTCCGGAAACTTTTCCCGTAACAGAGCAATGGTTTCGTTGCTTGTGTGGCACGTAGCGCCATCTTGTTGAAAGTAAACGTTGTCCAGACCAATACCATCCAACTCCGACAATAAAAAATAATTAATCATCTCTCGATAGCGCAATCCATTCACCGTAACTGTTGATCCAACCTCATTTTCGAAAAAGTAAGGTCCAATGACCCCGCCGAAACATAAACCGCACCAAAGAGTCACACGTTGAAGATGGAGAGACTTCTCACCAATAACTCTTGGGTTTTCCGAGCCCTAGATGCGACAATTTTGGTTGTTGGTGTAGCGAGATGGAAATGGGCCTCATCAGTCAACATGATTTTTTGATGGAATTCCGAATAATTTTTATACATTTCAAGGACCCAATCAGCAACGACACGACGTTGTTGATGATCAGCCGGCTTGAGTTCTTGTGTTAACTGAATTTTATAAGCCTTAAGACCCAAGTCTTTAAGCAAGATACAGAGTAATGACGTTTGTGAAATGCCCAATTCCAAAGAACGACGAGGAATGGACAAACCTGGGTTTTCTTCAACACTTTGGGCTACAGCAGCAATATTCTCTGTTGTTCTTGAGCGACGTGCAAGGGTTTTATTCTTCACATCACTAACTTGCCCAACAGCTCGAATTTGTCCACCAATTTCTGTATTACGGTCCGACAAGGTGCTTCACGACGACCCAAAAAAGCTTTAGTTTTGCGAAGTGTGACTGCAAGATTTTCACCATTTTTGTAGTGAATTTTAATAATTTCAATGCGTTGTTGAATCGAGTATCGTTCCATTTTCAGTAATGGCATAGTTTCTACTTGTCAAATGTCAAAGAATAAAAGATTCAAGAGTGACAGATACCGAAATACCGGGTGATCCATCCTCAACCTCTTGTTGGAAAACCCTGTATCTTGAAAACCCGATGTCACAGGTTAATGTCATTCGTTGTTTTCATCCAGTATTCATTTTTAAATAGCATTATTCAAAGTGTAATTAATGCCCGACAACTTTATTAAAAATGCACAAAAATCGTTGTCATTGTTAAAACGCTGATAGTATTGGTTATGCCTCTTCAGGTATCTATGTATATATTCAAATTTCTAATATTTGAACACTTTCGCATAAACTACAGCCTCATAAAGAATTGACAAATAAGTATTAGAACTTCCCAACCAACTTCTAAAAACACATCAAGGACCGGACGGGGCCGACTGTATAATGCCCCCCATTATTATCCAACCAACACACGGAGAAATATGTAGGTCCTATTTAACCATTACTACGAATTGTTGCAGGTAAATATAGTAAAGTTCTAAATTCCAGGCACATCGGTTAAAAACGTGAGGTTCCCTGTGACCTTCATATGGGAGTTATATTAGAACATGGACGTATATGCTCTAGAGACGCTTTATTATAAGAAATATTCATATATTCATATTTGCGATCACAATATATGGACAGACAGACAGTCATGGCTAAATCGACTCAAAATGTGGTTATTTCCGATCGGTATAATACTCCTAAACTATGGTCTATCTTTTTTTGGGCGTTACAAACAAATGCACAAAGTCATAATACCCTTGTACCACAGTGTGGTGTCACTTATTCGAAAGTCTTGGTATTGGTCTTTGCCAGCTCACATAGACCAATGTTGGGATATCAAGGTCGCAGATGCCCCTTATCGAAACCAATCTGTTTGTTAAACTAAGTTATCAATAGTATGATAAATCTGTCAGAAGATCTATCGGAAGGATCTGTCAGACTTCCTAGAAAGGCCGACGCCACCATGTCCAGACCTCGTATACTTAATGAGGGGCAGTAACAAAGCAGGTGCTCAATGCGCACAACTTCTTCCATTACCACGTCATTCGCATATGCCGCGACTTTGCAGCCACAACGTTCTAGATATAACAGAATTCCATTCACCCCTACGTTCCACATATGTGGATGCATTACTCCTCCTTGTTGGATCCCTCTGTTCACAAACCTTATTAGAGTTGTGGGCCCTAAAGGTGTTGGTATACTTTAGGCGGTTTACTCCACTGAAACTCTCTTTTTTCGGTTTTCTATTTCCATTTTCATGCTTAATGTTATGAATTTGCAACAAAAACTAATATACTTGGGTTCACAGATCAATAGTTTGTCTCTTTAATTATATTGTAGGAATTTCCACCACTTGTAGTTATTTGAAATAAAAAATCAAAAATATTTTTATAATATTTTCTCATGCGAAAGGGAGTTTCTTTCTTCTGTAATAATTTAAAACATTGACATTGGCCAAAGCAGCAAATTACTTTTTTTTTAAAAACTGCATTGTGTTATTTATTGCTGCCTATGAATATATTAAAATTGAATCTAAATAATTGCTATGAAATAGACCTCCATTACGTTCATTCACATCTCCTGTTTCGTCGAAGGGGGGATGGCGAATGACGAACGGAGGGAGTCGGTTGCCGCGACGATGTCAGTGCAAAAATACTCTACAAAACTGACTGAACTCTGCGTGAGAAAAAAATGGTTTTACTTCTTTCTTTTCACTATTTTTTTGTAATGACCTTGGTTGTATTTCTTGCATGATGAAATTATTTATATTTAATACTACTCGTATTCGTATTCGTACAAGTATATAATATTATGTATAAAAATCAGGTTTTTCTCTTTCGATATTTTTTCTTCTTCTTCTTCGTGTTTTGTTTTTGTTGCTTTCCTACAAATGCACAACAAAAAGTTGTAGATCGTACGCTACAGTGGGTATTTATTGTATCCAATTGCACCGATTCCGTATGGCATTGGTGGTGAATGAATGCAATTGGAATGTGGCACCTTTACAGGAAGTCAGTCAATTGCATGCATGATGCATGTGTATACAGAAAGAAGTGTGAATTTATTATTATTGTTTTGAATTATTGCTACTTACCTGTTAGTTACACTGGACGATATGTAATGCAGGCTAATCTGAAATTAGATAAAAAATAGAAAATGTTTCAGGAATTCTAACATAATCACATGTAAGAAAATTTTATTAGGGCATACCTACTAAGATATAACCTCACTTTGTGAGTAATGTAATATGATATTACGGATGGGAGATGCCAGAATGTTAAATACTTGTTTATTCTTTGTCAGTCTATAGTCGTTGGACAAGTTGTCTAAAATACAAAATATTAAAGCATTTATAAGAATGTTATGTTAGAATGAATCTATCAATTTAATTGCGTGCGGGCATCTGAAGGGGCTTGACGAATACGCCTATTTTGCATTGAACTGTAGACGCTTCAAAGATATTGCACTATTGCGAATGTGCACTGGTATTAACATTATGAGCCATTAAGTTTTTGTATGATTTGGCCAATTGGTGTGGGAGGTACCAAAATGGGCTTGCAGATAATTTAAATTTTTACCGGGCTGTATATAATAATAAACAGCACTTGCACGAAATTCCAAGTATGCACTGGTGTTAAAGTTTATACGCAGTTAATATTTTGTACAAACTTGTACCTTTGTGTGGAAGGTACAGAAAGGGGCGGGCCACTTCGCCTATTTTTATACCCTCACTTTAGTGTGACGAGGGTATATATCATTTGCTACGAAAAAAAGTGTAACACATCGAAGGAGTGATCTAAGACCCTAAGTATGTTCGGCGGATATTCGTTTTTGGTCATTTTAAGACGAATGAGCAATGTCCGTCTGTCTGTCTGTCTGTGTGTCTGTCTGTCTGCTGGCTGGTGCGCACGATAACTCTCGAAAGGAGTAACCGATTAACTTCAAATTTGGTACGTGGTAATATTTTTTTCTATCTCCGGCTAAGTTCGAAGATGGGCTGGGCGATTGTTCCACTCCTTCTAGTACCTCCCCCACAAAGTGTTAAAATGTTGTGAAATATTGAATCTTTAATAACTGCTATACTACTTATTCGAATATTCTGAAATTCCACACCTAGCATTAGTTTATTAGTCGCTATCAACTCGAGAAAAATGGGCCATGTTGCTACGCCCCTTTTGGTACCTCCCACACAAATGCACCATTTTGCACCAAAAGTTAACAGCTTATAACATTAATACCAGTGCATAAAAATACTTGAAATTTTGTACAGTCCAATGCTTTTATAGTGCCTACAGTCCAGTGAAAAATGGGTGTCATATTCACGCCCCTTTTGGTACCTCTTACACAAAGGTACCATTTTGCACCAAAAGATAACAGCTTATAACATTAATACCAGTGTATAAAAATACTTGAAATTTTTTACAGTGTAATGCTTTTATAGTGTCTTTTGCACTGTGAAAAATGGACGCTATTTCCACGCCCCTTTTTGTACCTCCCACACAAAGGTACCATTTTGCACAAAAAGTTAAGAGCTCACAGCATGAGTACCAATGCACGAAAATGCAACAACATTTTGCACAGTGTAACGCTTTTGAAGTCCCTGTAGCCCTGTAAAAAATGGCCGTTATCACCACGCCCCTTTTTGTACCTCCCACACAAAATGGCCAAATCATACCAACATTTAATATTTCATAACGTTAATATACCAGTACAAAAAACGTTTATAATTCGGCGCAGTGTAATGTATTTAAAGAATCTACTATTCAGCGAAAAATAGGTGTATTTGTTAAAAACATTCTGGTACCTCCCATACAAATTGACAGAATAATTCGTTTAATATTCCACATTACATTACTCACAAAGTGAGGGTATACCTTAGTCGGTTTACCCGACTGAAACTTTCTTACTTGTTCTACAGGTGATAGCGATAGATAAACTATTATTATATATGGGGAATAACAGAGGATATTAATTAAAGAATTAATATTCACTAAGTTTAACCCAACCAGGCAGACAGACGGACGGACATTGCTGAAATGACTTAAAATGTCCTAAACCAGATTTTCTCCGAGCATACTTAGGATCTTAAGTCAGTCCTTTTAGTACATCGATCCCCTTCATGGATACATCGGTGACTCTTCATACAACATATTTTTGTAGTGATCTAGCTGAAATTTAAGAATTTATACTTTATACTAGCTGGACCTGGTCCAATTCATGTGTTTCGTATAGGGCTCTCGATAACCACAGATAAAAATGTGATAACCTTGTCCAAATAGTTTATCACAATTGCTAATATCGCCAAGTCTTGTTTGAGCCAAGCATAGGTCTGCCCAATATACCCGTATCAAATACCACGACGATTAGTTCAATGGTTCTCCAGATATTTTGTTTTCAATAAAGGAGTCATGTGGGCAGTGCTACGCCGACTTTTTTGATATCGCCAATCTTACATGTTGCTGTAAAATAAATACATATCACCTATGCCAATGTCCTAGTATTGTCCAATTATTGCTTGGGTAGTGAATATTTCTGTCCACACCAAATGGTTCTGAAAATATTTCGTTTTCAATAATGGAGTCATGTGGACAGGCCACGCCCACTTACCCAATATTGCACTGAAATACTGTCGTGACAAAATGTAAGACGATTGCTGTAATGGTTTTCCAGATGTTTCGTCTTCAAAAATGTAGTCGGATGGGAGGGTACACGTCCTCTTATCCGACATCTCCCACTTTATGTTGAGTCATGAACAGTGTATCAAATGCATTAGTACCAAATTTAAGGACACTTGGTGCAATGGTTTTCGAGATATTCAAACATGGGGCTGTCAAAACTTGGCTTATATGGGCGAGGACATGCCCATTGGTCCGATCCCGACCGTTTTTGGAGCAATCGCGTAGCCTGCCCCCAAATGCAAATACACAAAATTACAGCACTCTCGCTAACAATTTGTTCAAGATATCACAATTTAAAAAAAAATCATATGGTCGGGGTCACGCCCATCTGTTCGATCCCGCCTGTTTTTGGACCAATTACGTAGCCTGCCAACAAATGAATATACACAAATATACCGCTCTCTCGGTAAGAAATTGTTCAAGATATCTTAATTTCAAAATTTGGGTCATACGGGCGGGACCACGCCCATTGGTCCGATCCCGTTCATTTTTTGAGCAATCACGTTGACTGCCACAAAATTAATACTCGTGTACAAAAATTACAGCACTCTTGATAACAAATAGTTTAACACATCTCTATTGCAAAAATTGGACTGGACCACTCCCATTTTTCACGATCCCGCCCATTTGTGGACCAGTTACTTAGACTGCAATCAAATGAATATACACAAAATTACAGCACTCTCGCTAACAAATTGTGTAAGACATATCAATTTCAAAATTTTGCTTATATGGGTGGGGCCACGTCCATTGATCTGACCCCGCCCATTTTTGGAGCAATCACGCAGACTGCCACCAGATACATCTAAACCAAATTACAGCACTCTCACAAAAAAAATTTTCAAAATATATCTCAATTTCAAAATATGACATATGTTGGCGGGGCCGCGCTCCTCGGTCGGATCCTGACCATTTTTGAGCCAATCACGTAGACTGCCACCAGCAATATATATCAATTTAAAAATTTTGCTTATAAGAGAGGGGCCACGCCCATTAGTTAAGATCGCGCCGATTTCCGTACGATCAAATTTTTTGCTTAAAAAAGAATACATACAAAATTTCAGCATAATCTTGAGTGTCATTCCCTAGATATGGAGTTTCCCAAAATGGGGGCGTATGGGCTGTTATCGATATTCCTTGATGTTACACATTTGCAATTCCTTCTAACCCAGGTATTTTTTTGAGGTTCAAAAGTAGTCCTGACTTGGGACTTTCAAAAATATATATCAGATTTTATTAGTACATACCACGGTCCGATATACGTTCTCATAAGGGTAATTTCAAAATAAAACGATCCAAAAATAACAATTTTAATATTTGACCCTTTCGATTTCAATGAAATTTCACACGCGTATAATAGAAGACCATGCAGACTTATTACCCTTTACCGATTGTCGAAATTAATAACGGTTTAGATTTTAAAGGGTGCCCAAGTTCGTCACCTACAACATTTTTTTACAAATTTTGCCTTTTTGAATACATAATTTTTGAACGGAATATCAGATTTGAATGAAATAAGTACCATTTGAAAGAATTTAATATCCTCTCTCAGAATTCTAAATTAAGTAATTAATTTTTGTCCATTAGGAACATCTAAATGACCAAAATGTCCTTAATCCTTGATTATCCTGAAGATAATATCATAAATTTTTTTCGTTTTATGTAAAACTAGCCGGACCGGCCCACTTCGTTGCCCCAGACTTCAGATTCCCGATCCCTCGGTCGGTGCCACTCCCATTAGTCTGATCCCGCCCATTTGTTGACCAATTACGTAGACTGCCACCAGATACATCCCAAAATTACAGCATTCTCGCTAATAAATTGTGGAAGATATTTCAAGTTCCAAATTTGGGTTACATGGGCGGGGCCACGTCCACTGGTCCGATCCCGCCCAGTTTTGGACCAATAACGGATACATATGCACTAAATTTCAGTACTCACGCTAACAAATTGTTCAAGATATTACAACTTTAAAATTTGGAATATATAGGCGGGGTCACGCCCATTGGACCGATCCCGCCCATTTTTGGACCAATTACGCAGACTGCTACCAGATACATATACACAAAATTACAGAACTTTCGCTAATAAATTGTGGAAAATATTTCAATTTCAAAATTTGGCGTATATGGCCAGGGCCACGCCCATTTGTCCGATTCTGCCCATTTTTAGAAAATTTACGTGATCTGCCACTAAATGTATACACACAAAATTTCAGCACTCATACTTAAATTTTTTTCTCAATATCAAAATTTGACCCATGTGGTCCACGGCCCACTTGATATATCGAAAATTCAAGTACCCTATTTTCACCACCCCACACACATGTACATTCTGTGAAATTTTCAAGAAGATCCGTCCGGCCGTTTAGACGTCTATACGGAACAAACAAACAAACCCACAAACAGACACTCTCAACAGTGGACGGGATCGAAAATCTCAATCTGGGGCAACGAAGTGGACCGGGTCGAGATAGTATATATATCTCGACCCGGTCCACGTCGTTGCCCCAGATTGAGATTTCCGATCCCGTCCATTGTTGAACCGATCACGAATCCTTGCACCAAATACATATACATAAAATAACACACTCTTGCTAACAAATTGTGCGTACATGGGCGGGGCCACGCCCATGTACGCACAATTTGAACAGACATTAGTCTGTTCCGCCCATTTTGAAGTAATCATGTAGACTGACTGATACATATATACAGTATTACGGTACTATCGCTACTAAATTGTGCAAGATAGCTCAAATTTGGGTTATATGGGCGGGGCCACGCCCTTTGGTCTGATCCCGCTAATCCCCCAATCACGTCGGCACATACATACCACACACATACACAAAATTACAGCATTCTCGGAAACAGATTGTGGAAGATACCTTAATTTGAAAAGGTTGCTTATATAGGCGAGGCCACGCCCATTGATATATATGCACAAAATTACAGCACTCTCGCTAACAAGCTGTGCAAGATATCTTAATTTCCAGATTTGACTTATATGGGCGGGGCCACGCCCATTAGTCCAATCCCGCCCAATCACGCGGACTGCTACCAGATACATATTCGCAAAATTTTTGCACTCTCTTTTACAAATTGTGTAAGATATATAAATTTCAATATTTGGCTTACACGGGCGGGGACACGCCCTTTGGTCCGATCCCGGCTATTATTAGAACAATCACGTAGAATACTATAGATACATATGTACAAAATTACAGCACTCTAGCTAACAAAATTTTCAAGATATCTCAATTTCAAAATTTGACTTATATGGGCGGGGCCACTCCCATTGGTCCTATCCCTCCCATTTTTAAACCAATCAGGTAGACTACCACCAGATACATATACACAGAATTACAACACTCTCTCTAACATATTGTGAAAAATATCTAAATTTAAAAATTTTGATTATATGGGCGGTGCCACGCCCATTGGTCCGTTTCCGCCCATTTTTGGGCCAATCACGTAGACTGCCACCAGATACATAGGTACAAAATTACAGCACTCTCGCTAGCAAATTGTGTAAGATATCTCAATTCCAAAAAGTGGCTTAAATGAACGGGGCCACGCCCATTAGTCTGATCCCGCCCATTTTTTAACTAACCACGTATACTGCCACCAGATACATATACACAAAATTACAGCATTCTCGCTACTAAATTGTGGAAGATAGCTCAATTTTGGGTTATATGGGCGGGGCCACGCCCTTTGGTCAGATCCCGCTCATTTTTAGACTGGCTTCCACCAGACACATATACACAAAATTACAGCACTCTCGCTAACAAATTGTGCAAGATATCTAAATTTCAAAATTTGGCTTATATGGGCGGGGCCACGCCCATTGGTCCTATCCCGCCGATTTTTGGACCAATCGCGTAGATCGCCAACGGATATATATGCACAAAATTCTAGCTCTCTCGATAACAAATTGTGCAAGATATCAAATTTTTAAAATTTGGCTTATATTGGCGGTGCCACGCCCATTGGTCCGATCCGGCCCATTTTTGGACCAATCACGTGGACTGCCACCAGATACATATGCACAACATAACAGCACTCTAGCTAACAAATTGTGCAAGATATATCAATTTCAAAATTTGGCTTATATGGGCGGGGCCACGCCCATTGGTCCGATCCCGCCCATTTTTTGACCAATTACGTAGAATGCCACCAGATACATATTCGCAACATTGCGAATATTATCTGGAACATTATCCCGCCTAGCTGGACCCGGCGCACTTCGTTGCCCCCGACTTCAGATTTCCGATTCCGTCAATTTTTTAACCAATTACGTAGACTGTCATCAAATGCATATTTACAAAATTACAACACAGTCTCGCTAGCAAATTGTTCAAAGTATTTAAATTTCAGAAATTTGCTTATAAGGGTGGGGCCACGCCGATTGGTCCGATCCCTACCCTTTTGGACCATTCACATAGACTATCACCAGATCGATATGCAAAAAATTACAGCACTCTCGAAAAAAATTGTGCAAGATATGACTCTCAATTTCAAAATTTGGCTTATACTCGCATAGGCGGGGCAACGTCCATTGGTCTGATCCCGCCTATTTTTGGTCGAATCACGTAGACTGTCATCAGATACATATACCCAAAACTGCAGCGCTCACGTAAACAAATTGTGCAAGATATCTCAATTTAAAAATTAGGCTCCTATGGGCGGTGCCGCCCTTTTTTGTGTAATCACGTAGACTGCGTGAGATGCACAAAATCACAGCACTCTCGCTAACAACATGATATCTGCATGATATCTCAATTTCAAAATTTGGTTTATATGGGCGGGGCCAGGCCCATTGGTCCGATACCGCCACTTTTTAGAACATTCACGTAGGCTATCATCAGATACATATGCACAAAATTACAGAACTATCGCTAAACAATTGTGTAAGACATCTCAATTTCAAAATTTAGTTTATATGGGCAGGGCCACGGCCATTGATCCGATCCCGACCCTTTTTGGACCAATAACGTAGACTACCACCAGACATCACTCTCGCTAAAAATTGTGCAAGATATGTGCTCAAATTTCAAAATTTGGTTATATAGGCGAGGCCACGTCCATTGGTCTGATCCCGCCAATGTTTGGGCGGATCGCGTAGACTGTCATCAGATACATATGTCCAAAACTGCAGCACTCTCGCTATCAAATTGTGCAAAATATCTCAATTTCAAAATTTGGCTTATATGGGCGGTGCCACGCCCATTGGTCCGATCCCGCCCATTTTTGGAAAAATCACGGGGACTGCTACCAGATACATATACACAATATTGCAGCACTCTCGCTAGCAAATTGTGCAAGATATCGAAATTTCAAAATTGGCGTGGCCACGCCCATTGAACCGATCCCGCCCATTTTTGGACCAATCACGTAGACTGTCACCAGATACATATACACAAACTTGTAGAATTCACGCTAATGAATTGTGGAAAATATTTGACTTTCAAAATTTGGCCTATATGGGCGGGGCCACGCCCATTTGTCCGATTCCACCCATTTTTGGAAAATTCACATAATCTGACACTAGATGCATACACACGAAATTTCAGCACTCCAGCTAAAAATTTTTCCCAATACCAAAATTTGACCCATATGGGCGGGTCCACGCCCACTTGATATATCGAAAATTCAACCCTATTTTCAGCACCCCCTACACATGTACATTCTGTGAAAATTTCAAGATGATCGGTCAAGCCGTTTAGACGTCTATATGGAACAAACAAACATAAAAACAAACAAACAAACCCACAAACAGACACTCTCTTTTATATATATAGATAGATGTAAAAATTTCAGCATGGGTCCTCCATGGGTTAACAAAATATGAATTAATTAGTATCCGTCCGTCTGTCATGTTGACTGAATGGTGCTAACGTTAACTCGGAAATGGAGTGACCGAATGACTTATAATTTCGTACATTTTTATATTGTATTCAAACCCAGTTTACGTTTTATGGACAACCACATCGGCCTACTTTTTGTGGTACCTCCCCCACAAATCCCTTACAATTTTGTGACATGTTGAAGATCTTATAACTTCTATACTACTCATGGGTATCCTGTAAAATTTCATACATAGTAATCATTTTATCGCCTCTATAAGGTAAACCAAAATGGGCGAATATGCCACGCCCCTGTTGGTACATCCCACACAAAGGGACCATTTTGTATAAAATGTTCACAGCTTATAACATTAATACCGCATACAAGTACTTGAAATTTTGTAATGTGTAATGTTTTTATAGTACCTACAGTCCAGTACAAAGTGGACGTAATTGTCACACCCCTTCTTGTTCCTCTCACACAAATGTTAAACTCTTTATTTATATATAAGCAAACGAATTACATTTATTTTACATGTCACTAAATTTGACTTTTACGTCACAAAAAAACAAGTTTCACCATTTTTGAGGGAGGTACCACAAAGAGTAGGCCGATATGGTTTTCCATCAAACATAAACTTGGTTTGAATAAAATATTATAACGTACGAAATTGTATGTCGTTCGGTCACTCCTTTTCAGATTTATCGTTAGGAACATTCAGTCGAACTGACAGACAGACGGACACTAATTAATTCATACTTTTTTAACCTAAGGGGACCCATGTTAAAATTTTTACATTTTATGGTAAAAGATGTGTGAAATTTTTAAAAATAAAACGAAAAAAATGTATGATGTTTTCAGGATAATCAAGGATTAAGGACATTTTCGTCCTTTTGATGCCCTTAATTAATTACTTAATTTATAATTCTTAGATAGGATGTTAAATTCCTTCAAATGCTATTTATATCTTTAAAATCTGATATTCCGTTCAAAATTTATGTGGACTTCAAAAGGGCTAAATTTGTAAAAAAAAGAGCAAGTGGCCACAGGAGAGGACCAATTTTCGACCACTTCGTGCAGCATTTGGGGCTTTATGTCAGCAATAGCGCGTCGAATATTATCTTCCAAGGCGTCAATGGTGTCGGGCTTATCTGCGTAGATCACATAACCCCACAAAAAAAAGTCCAGCGTCTTAAATCGCACGACCATACCCCCCAAGACGCGAGATAATGCGCTCACCAAAATTTCCTTCAATAAATTGATTGTTTCGTTGGCTGCATGGCATGCAGCTCCGTATTGTGGGAACCAATGATCGTCCACATCAACATCCTCCAATTCAGGCACGAAAAGTCATTAATCATAGCTCTATAGCATTCCCCATTGACTGTAACATTATGGCCGACTTCTTGTGAAAATCGGAAAATTTATTTGCACTATATTGGTAATAAATTTGCAAACGTTGTTCGGGAGTAAGTCTATTCATTATGAAAAGGCAAATCAAATTGAGCATAAATCAAGTGACAGCTGTCAAAAAGACCAACTCCGAAAAAAGTATTGTCAGATAATATTTTTTCCTGTCTCAAAGTTGGATAGAAATGTCAAGCATACCGCGAAAGAATTAGAAGAAGCACTAATGTAAATGAAATTTTTAAAGTTAAAATTGTTAATTTAAAAGCTTTGAATCGTCAAATCGTCATTTCTGCAGTTTTTGAGTGTAGCTTTCGCCTTAACCATATTTTTAATCAGATCAAAATTTCCACAAAAAAATTAATCCCTTATTTATGTTCCATACCAAATATAATGTGTCTGTAGGGTATATGTAGGGTATATTCAGTTCGCTTCCATAAGTCTTATGACTTTGTTACTTGTTTTTTTTATTAATTCATTAGGAACCTACACAGTATTGCAAAACTTTTTGATTAGTTACATTTATTATGAAAATTACAAATATTTCCAAAAATAAAATAAAAACATTGTATGCATCATCTGTGTGGAAATTTTGTTATTTTCTTGGCAAGACCGCCAACTTTGTGCCTCAAGCCCGTAAATGTGACGACTTTAGCCACACTCTGTTTGCCTGACATGCAACCCAAAAAAACGAGCGGAAAGCGTCAAACAAGCAACCACGCAAATTCCAAAAATGCTCGTTTCCAATTGCTTTCCTCCAAAACAACGCAGTAAGCGAACACAGCAGCAGTTACTGCAGCCGATTGCAGAGTAGTTATTGCCACAAAACAAGTTCAAACCAATCAACAACAGATACTGACCTATGACAATTAAGTGGCCTGGAAATACATCAGCAACGGGGACTACCTGTCGTCGTACATACATAGCTGACCAACAACATCCAAAACAAAAAAAAAAACACAAAAAGATGATGAAGATACGATGCTAGTAATAATGCGGTTTGACCACTCCAAACTGAACAGAGTCAAACAACAAAGACCGGCATCATTTTTGCCACCACCGGCATTATCATCGCCACTTTAAGATGTTTCCATCTTCATTCAGGTCTTCAGTGGGGTCGGCACAAACACAGTGGTGCAGAATCAATTTACATTTAACAAAGTGCAACAAACGTGATTCCTACAGACAGACAAACAAACAGAACGAAATTATTAAATTGTCTTAGAATTTTACGAAGATCAACAAAATATATACTTTAGATGTGTACCCTACACCATTGTATTAGAGCAGAATATCTAAATATATAAAATCCAGGAATAGGTTAGGTTAACAGTGGCTAACTCCATTGTGTTGCCACAGGGACGTAAGGGAAAACAATAGATAGCTCCCGTTGAACTAATTTGATTGCTTTAAAGTAAAAAAAAGAAATGAGAGCTAAGGTTGCATGCCGTACCGTCCACTAAGGCAGTGATCCGTCATGACAGACACGATAAGTGACTCTTCCGGTCGCGACAACGACAGCAGTCAGTAGGTTCGTTTTGAGTTTAGGCCGTGCCATATCAGCCTGGAATGTATGCACTTACTGACTAGTGACCACCTGTCATTTGTTGCCGTGCACTCGTAAGAAGAATTTGCAGTTCGCTAGAGGCATGCCAACATATTGCAGTTCCCCTGAAGCGTGTAAGGTAGTTCCTAGTCTTGCAAATGTATCTGCCTCGCAGTTCCCTGATATGTTCCTGTGACCCGGCACCCATTTCAGGTGAACATTGAACTGTTTAGACATCTCGTTAAGAAATCTGCGACATGCAAGGGCAGTTTTTGAATTCGGGAATAGAGTATCCAGAGACTTAGCAGCCTGACTATCAGAGACAATATTTATACCGACTTTGGTGAGAACATTAATTTTTAGCGATTCCGCTACCTATTTAAAAGCCAAGATTTCTGCCTGGGAAACACTACAGTGATCAGGCTAATCGCAGTATACGCGGCAGTGTAACATTTAGTGCTTCAGTTGGTGTGGTTCTCAGCGCAGCAGTGATACATATAGCAGCCATTCGCATAACCTTTTTAAGTATCGGGCAGATGGTGGATTTCTGCAGAGCTGTCAACCAGACGACAATGTCGTACAGTATTATCTGTCTGAGTACTGCCGTATACAACCAATGAACTATTCGGTACTTCAGACGGCAGAGTTTTCCTATTGCATCTATATAGTGCAATAGGAAAGCGTTATCACAGCCTTCTTTGCTCTTTCCAGAATATTTACAGTTTGTTGGGTTCCTATTTAATAAAATATCTGATCTTTCAGAGCAGGGAGCTTAATTACCCCCTAAGGAGACATTCGTAGCTGTTGGTACTTTATTTATCCTGGTGTAAAGAACTAGTTCCGTCTTGGTCGGGTTAACACCAAGACCATAATAGCAATTTTTTTGTGTCTCATAACTTTTTTCAAATAGACAGACATGTTGGCTTTTTAAAAATGTCATAAAATATTTTTTAGATTTTTTTCTATTTTTTATGGTTTTTTTTGTACCAGGAAAAAGTGTTTTTTATAAAAAAAATTTTTTTTTTCTTATATTTTTGACGACCAAAGATTCTGCGTGAAAGTGATATTTGCAGCATATGTAGCCCTCATAATTCCCTTTAATTTAACGCATAACAAGGCTCAATCAGGCTTACAGTTGAAAAGTTATGGTCAAGTTTTCATTAAAGTTGGAATTTAAAAAAAAAATTAAAATAAATTTACCGTAAAAAATTATTTTAATATTATTTTCGTGTTTGTGACACCAAATTACGCCAGAAACTGTTATCCACATCCCTTGGACAAAATTTTTGTTGCATAGTGTAGCCTACGCTTCTGTGGCGTGGTGAACATTAATGACAAAGAAGTCCAACGTAAATGAATTGCAAAAAGTTCAATTTGTTGTCTAGGCGCAAGCGGGACAATTAGAACCGCCGTAAGGGCTCATAAATTGATATGGCTCACAGTTTATCCTAGTCTACTTTGCGAATATCTTTTTTGAAAGTGTCATCTTGGAAAAATTTTATAAACTACTAGCTGGACACGGTCCACTTCGTTGCCCAAATTTTGGTTTAATTGGAAGAAATCATGTGTTTTGTATAGGACTCTCGACAACCACAGATAAAAAATAGCTTATCTCAATTGCTAATATCGCTATGTTTTGTGTTGAGCTACGCATAGTTCTGTACAATACACCCGTACCAAAAACCGTGACGATTGGTTCAATGGTTCTCCAGATATTTCGTTTTCAATAAGGTAGTCATGTGAGCGGTGCTACGCCGAACTTTCCGATATCGCAAATTTTATATAGGGTCCTACATATTGCTGTCAAATACATACATAGCACATTTAAATACAATTGTGGGAATGGCGGATCCCCGGTTATAATATTGTTATAATATTGCCCATTTATTGTTTGGGTGGTGAATATTTGTGTAAAATTGATTCATGTAAAACTCCAAGACGATTAGTGCAATGGTTTTCCAGATATTCCGTTTTCAACAACGTAGTCGCATTGGAGGGTACATGCCTTCTTATCCGATATCTCCCACTTTATGTTGTGTCAAATTCTAAATTTACGGACACTTGGTGTAATGGTTCTCGAGATATTGTAAAATGGGGTTGCCAAATCGTGGCTTATGCCCACGCCCATTGTCCCGGTCCCGACCATTTTAGACAAATCGCTTAGCCTGCCACCAAATGCAAATACACACAATTACAGTACTCTCTCGCTAACAAATGCTTCAATATATTTCAGTTTCAAAACATGGGTCGTATGAGCGGGGTCACGTCTATTGGTCCGATCCCGTTCATTATTTAACCAATCACGTAGACAGCCACAAAATGAATATAAAAAAATGCAGCACTCTTGAACAAATTGTTCAGCATATCTCAATTGAAAAAATTGCCGGGGACATGCCCATTGGTCCGATACCACCCATTTTTGGACAAATCACGTAGACCGCCACGAAATACATATACCCAAAATTACAGCACTCGCTAACAAATTGTTCAATATATCTCAATTTCAAAACATGGTTCATATGGGCGTGGTCACGACCATTGGTCCGATCCCGTCGATTTTTTTTTACAAGTCACGTAGACTGCCACCTGATACATATACACAAAATTACAGCATTTCCGCCAACAAATTGATCACGGAATCTCCACTTCAAATCTTAGCCGATATAGGCGGAGCCGCGCATATTAGTTCGATCCCGCCCATTTTTCGAATAATGACGTAGACTGCCACCAAATAATCTGCACAAAATTACAGCACTCTCAATAAGAAAATGTACAAAATTTGATAGAGTTATTTGCATACAAAAGCATACACACAACGAAAATGTTACACTATTTACACAATAGAAATCAACATTAGTGTCCAAAAATCCTCCAACAATCTATATTGTACCAAATTAAAAATTTTCTTTTAGAACAAAAGTATCAGAATTTTTGCCACTTGAAATCATTTGCAAACCACAGTGCGACTGTGGTCTGCACAAATATGTCTGTGTGAATAACACAGGCATTTTGTTTTTTAATCTTTGGCGTGGTGACGGACAGATTTGATTATTATTATTATTATAAGTATTTCTTTGTTTTAATTTATCTGAGGTTTGTTGCAATCTCTTGACATTTATTTTCTTTATCATTCTCTCTATCTCATGCCCATTGAGAGTTGAAAACAAAAGAAAAATTAATGTGTGAATTCATTAAGACATTTTTTTTTAAATATTTATTATAAATCTATTTTCAGTGAATTTTATCTCTTTGCTTTATTTTTGATGTGAAATACATATTTAAATTAGTTTATTTTTGAATTGTAATGTATTCAGTTGTAAGAAAATCAAAAACTATTCACATTGCTAATTTGACCTATTTGAATTTCTTCAAAGTCACATTAAGTCAGTCAGTCTAAATTTATGGTAAATTATGAGATTTCTTTGTTTGGCCTCAAGGTTATTCGAAACGATCATAAAACTAAGAAACGGCCATAACAAAAATATTTATCAATGAAATTTGTTACACTTCTTTGCAGCTATTGTCTATTTATTAGCGCTTAAATGGATCACAGCTAATAAGCTTTGAATATATATTTTAATGAGGTGTGTGTATATAAAAAATATGCAAATCTGATATTTACCTCGAGCACCTGGGAATAATGTTTTTAAGTCTTTTTTATTGAATATATTAACTTATTTGACCTTTTGTCGGAGGAATATTAATACATTTATTAATACATTTATACTCTGGTTAGTGCACTTTTCTGTAAAAAGAGAATTAGTTCATTTTCATTGTTATAAATTTTATAGGGCTTCTGTTTTTTTATACATTATTGCGATCGAATTCATTACTATTCGACAAAACTTGTTCTTAAAGAATTGCAAGATAAAATGTTCAATTTGTTCAAAAACGTTGTCGATTTTATTGTTCTATTACGATTATATGTATATTTCGAACATTTCCTGAAATATTGACAACATTAGATAATAAAAGGTTGTATAGAAATTCATAAATTAAATCCATTAAATTTAAAAGCGATAATATCTCATATCAAGTACACAAATTCTAACACAAGCAAAATATCAGTATTACAGATCGATTCCCTTGCGGGCTAACAATCTTCTTAGTCATTAAGATAAAATGTTAACTGAGAAATGAAATTCAAACGCCTAGCGCCGCTAGCCGGCTTTGTCCCCGTGCAGATTTATACCTGTTTTCGCTTTTTGTTTTTTTTTCTTCGTTTTATAAGGAAATATTTTAAGATTTTTATCATTTTTGTTACTTTGACATTTGGTATAATTGAAATTCCTTTTTGTTGCTTTCAAATAAATGTCACTTCAAGAAATTTACAATGATTTCGATTTACATAGAGACGGCGGGACGGACGGACTCTGAACGTACATGGAATGTACGTATGGTATCGTACCGCACCGTACCCCATGTGTAGTTGTTGTAGTTGTTCCATTCACATCATTCTCCCAAGACAGACCATAAACAAATGCCTAATATGAGCATTTGTACTTGGGACGAGTTTTTCCTAATCCACCACACATAACAATCCAGACGGTGGTGTTCCAACAATTGAACGAACTTCACTATATACTCGCATAAGAATCAGAATTCAACTGGCACAGTGGGGTGTGCATTGAAGTTTAATTACAACGTTGTATTATATACCTATGAATGCACGTAATTCGAAGGAACTAATTCCAAGTAAAAGTCGGCGGAATGACAGTTTTACAAAATTTTTCTTTAATTTAACAATTTTTGTTCGAAATGACTCAAATGACTGATATATCGACAAGAAATTTTGTCATTGCTAAGATTTCCAATATTTTTAACATTATTGGAGTAATTACATAAATATTATTAAACAAAAAAAAAAGTCATCCGATAGACCCGTCAGTATGTCATTCCATATATCTAGTGCGAACGATAATTTTGAAAATAAATTTTCTCCAAAAATGTACAAGATTCTAAAGACGAAATAAGATTGGATTTAAAGATTCATAAATTTTGAAGTAAGTAGTAGTAAGAAGTTTATTTTTGCACAAAAAGTTTTTAAAACGTTTCTCAGCAGTAAAAAGAGATCTTGCGATAATTAAAAGAAGTAAGAAAGTTCAGTCGGGTAAACCAACTAATGAATCCCCTCACCTTGAGGCTTGGTAATTTCGCCCATTTTTGTCGAGGTAATTGTGACTAATAATACTATGTGTAGAATTTCAGAGGATTCAAATAAGTAGTATAGAAGTTATTAAATAATCAATATTTCACTAAATGTTAACCCTTTGTGGGGGAGGTACTAGAAGGAGTGGACCAATATGGCCCATCTTCAAACTCAGCCGGAGATAGAGGAAAATATTATAACATACCACATTTTAAGTCAATCGGTTACTACTTTCGAGAGTTATCGTGCGCACCAGCCAGCAGGCAGACAGAGGGACGGACATTGCTCATTTGACATAAAATGACCCAAAACGGATATCCGCCGAACATACATAGGGTCTTAGGTCACCCCTTCGTGTTACATGTATTACACTTTTGGTTCGTAGCAAATGATATATACCCTCCTCTCTAAGGTGAAGGGATAAAAAAATAAGTCTTGTGGGGATCTTATTTTGTAAAATTTAAAAAAACCAAAAATTTATTTTTGTGTTTTACGAATTTTCTAATTGTTCTAAACGGCTACACTGATTTTTACAAAGTTTGCATCGCTTTTAAGAGAGCATGAAGGGTAATTTTGGAGGAAGATGTTTTTTAAAAAATAGCGGAAAAATGTTTTCCTTTCTAAGCCAGACCGAAGTCAATGAAAAAGTATTATAAAATACAGAATATAAAGCGGATGTCGGATATAGCAGTCCAATCCGACCAGCTTGTTTATAGTTCGTAGATACAATGGAAAATTCCGTAAAAAAGAAAGGCGTAAGCGCGTTTAATCATGCAGTATAAAGATGAATTCAATGTAATCCACCACGAAGGGCAGATGGTATTTGGATTTAGGTGGATTCCTGCCGTTAGGCTTAACCCCACCGTGCTCTAAACACCCAGGTGAATACATGCGTCGACCAACGCCCCACGCATGAGTACCAAACAATTCCGTGTTTCTGGACACTTTTTCGCTCCTCCTTGGTTAGGAGCGGAGCCCATCTAAAACTCCTGCCATTCTAGGGTCATAGCTCCCGGTTAGTTTGCAACTCCACATCCGAGACCATTCTCTCCCAGCGATTTTGGTTTAAACCACAGCCACCACGTTGCACCCAACAGGGTCCTCACCAATAGTCAGGCCGGGACCTGCGTCCCGAGGGCTTTCCTGACTCCCTTAGTACCAGATTAAGTGCTCTGGTCAGACTGCGTAGCCGAAAATACTACCAGTTAGACTCCAGAACATCTAGGACTGGTGACCAGTCTGGGATCACTGTCCAGTCCCCATCCTGAGAATAGATGGGGGCTATAGGATTCGTAGATCCAATGTGGATCACAGTCCAGTCTCCATCCTGGGAATAGATAAGGATTATAGGACTTGTAGATCCAATCTGGGATCACTGTCCAGTCCCCATCCTGAGAATAGATGAGGACTATAGGATTCGTAGATCCCCCCCACCACGAAGGGCAGTTCAATTGGCATATTAAATCCTTAAGGAAAGGCTAAAGTCGAAAGGAACACGTAAAGGGTCCAAACACAGTACAGCATTTTTCAGCTCATTGATTTGGGACTAAATTCTGAAAATTGGAAGTGAAAGTAACCCCAAAAATAAGGACTTCTGCTTCATTCGTTTAGTCAAGTTGGCTCAACAAATAATTTAATGGCCATACGAATCTTTTTGCTCTAGGTGGATTTTTTAGCATTTTTTCTATATTTTAACACGGTTATATCTTGGTATACCATACGGAATATCTCTGAAGAAAAGTTGTAGATATTGAATAGGAGAAAAAAATGCGGAACAAACCTACCCGAAAAAAGTGCATCCAGTGAAGCAAAAATTTTAAATTCATAAATTTTACTGTCATTTTCATCGGCACTTGTTGAATGACAAAAATCGATGAATGAACACCTATAAATACTACGTATTTTTCAATATTTTACTGACAGTTGTATATCACATTGTTCACGAACGTGTGCGTTTAAAATTTTTCAAAACTTTCCAAAAAATTCGGAAAAATTTCTACGGTGAGATGTCAAATCGGAAGGGAATATATATATAAATCTGAACCGTATTTCAAAAAATTTAGCAACGTTTATTCTGGGAAAACAAAACTCCCTCTGTAAATTTTCGGGTGGAAAACACGGTTTCTATGGCGTTCAGATGACATATCGGACAAAACAAATTTGGTAGTGTTTGTTCTTGGATAAAGAGATTTATGTCTGCCGAATTTCATACAGACTTATTTTGTTATTTCTGATTTTCAATTGGTCAAATCTTTTGAAAAAATAAAAAGCTTTTTTTTTAAAAAATACGTGTAAAATATTTTTAACAGTAGAATATGTCTGGAAAAAATAGTAAAAATCGGACTCGTCATCGTATTTATACCCTACACCACACTGTGGTACAGGGTATTATAAGTTTGTTTCACGGCAGATGTTTGTAACACCTGAAAACAACACAGCTAGACCCACCTTAAAGTATACCGATCGACTCAGAATCACTAGCTGAGTCGATTTAACGATGTCCGTACTACAGGTCGCAATTTCACTCCGATCGTTCTGAAATTTTGCAGTTTAGAGTATTTCGCAGCTGTTAAGATCGCTATTGAATTTGGTTGAAATCGGTTCAGATTTAGATATAGCTCCCATATATATCTTTCGTCCGATTTGGCCCTTTAGTCCTATAGAAGCTGTATTTTACATCCGATCGTTTTGAAATTTAGAATGGTAGAGTTTCATGATCCGTGAACCAACATTGCCGAATTTGAAGAAAATCGGTTCAGATTTAGATATAGCTCCCATATATATCTTTCGTCCGATTTGGTCCTTTAGTCCTATAGAAGCTGTATTTTACATCCGATCGTTTTGAAATTTAGAATGGTAGAGTTTCTTGATCCATGAACCAACATTGCCGAATTTGAAGAAAATCGGTTAAGATTTAGCTATAGCTCCCATATATATGTTTCGTCCGATTTGGCCCTTTAGTCCTATAGAAGCTGTATTTTACATCCGATCGTTTTGAAATTTAGAATGGTTGAGTTTCTTGATCCATGAACCAACATTGCCGAATTTGAAGAAAATCGGTGCAGATTTAGATATAGCTCCCATATATATCTTTCGTCCGATTTGGTCCTTTAGTCCTATAGCTGTATTTTACATCCGATCGTTTTGAAATTTAGAATGGTAGAGTTTCTTAATCCATGAACCAACATTGCCGAATTTGAAGAAAATCGGTTAAGATTTAGCTATAGCTCCCATATATATGTTTCGTCCGATTTGGCCCTTTAGTCCTATAAAAGCTGTATTTTACATCCAATCGTGTTGAAATTTAGAATGGTAGAGTTTCTTGATCCATGAACCAACACTACCGAATTTGAAGAAAATCGGGTAAGATTTAGCTATAGCTCCCATATATATGTTTCATCCGATTTGGCTCTTTAGATCCAATCGTTTTTATACCCTACACCACACTGTGGTACAGGGTATTATTTAAGTATTAAATGTCCCAAAAGTAAATTTATGTAAACAATTTATACAAAATTTATATATCAGAGTTATTCAATATTACGAGAGTGGTGTAGAATATTATATAGTCGGCACCGCCCGACTTTAGCCTTTCCTTACTGGTTTTTTACGAAAATTGTTCGGTTTGATATGGAATTTTCACAATTCACTTGATTTTTACAAATTTCAGTAGAGACCGTCCAAGAGCTGTACAAGAGAGCTGTGCCAAATTTCATACCAATCGACCTGCACTTTGATACATCTTCATATAATGATGGCCAGACAGACATACATTGTTATATCGACTCATGAATTGATTCTAAGTCGATCGGCATATCGTCGGCTTATTGCTATTTTGATCCATAAGGCATTTTTGTGTTTTCCGAGTCAGCTGTTGATGATTATATAGTTTTCACGTACGATCTTTTAGAATATGTAATATGGTTTTTTTATTCCCTAGTTATACCCTCACTTTAGTGTGACGAGGGTATATATCATTTGCTACGGAAAAAAGTGTAACACGTCGAAGGAGTGACCTAAGACCCCAAGTATGTTCGGAGGAAATCCGTTTTTGGGTCATTTTAAGTCGAATGAGCAATGTCCGTCCGTCTGTCTGTCTGTGTGTCTGCTGGCTGGTGCGCACGATAACTCTCGAAAGGAGTAACCTATTGACCTCAAATTTTGTATGTGGTAATATTTTTTTCTATCTCCGGCTAAGTTCGAAGATGGGCCATATTGGTCCACTCCTTCTAGTACCTCCCCCACAAAGGGTTAAAATGTTGGGAAATATTGATTCTTTAATAACTGCTATACTACTTATTCGAATCTTTTGAAATTGCACACATAATATTAGCATATTAGTCGGTATCAACTCGAGAAAAATGGGCGAAGTCGCCACGTCCCTTTTGGTATCTCCCACACAAATGCACCATTTTGCACCAAAAGTTAACAGCTTATAACATTAATAACAGTGTATAAAAATACTTGAAATTTTGTACAGTATTATGCTTTTATATTGCCTACAGTCTAGGGAAAAATGGGTGTTGTTGCCACGCCCCTTTTGGTACCTCCCACACAAAGGTACCTTTTTGCACCAAAAGTTAACAGCTTATAACATTAAAACCAGTGTATAAAAATACTTGAAATTTTTTACAGTGTAATGTTTTTATAGTGTCTATAACCCTGTGAAAAATGGGCGTTATTGCCAAGCCCCTTTTTGTACCTCCCACACAAAATTCCCAAATCATACCACAATTTAATGTCTCATAACGTTTATACCAGTGCACATAAATGCTTATAAGTCGGCACAGTGCAATGAATTTAAAGTATCTAATGTTCAGCGAAAAAAATGTGTATTATATAAACCCCTTCTGGTAACTCCCACACAAATTGACAGAATAATTCGAGTAATATTCAATATTACATTACACACAAAGTGAGGGTATACCTTAGTCGGTTTACCCGACTAAAATTTTCTTACTTGTTTTTGAGATATTTTTACTAGAAAGCGATCCAACTCCGACTTACGGGAAACTAGTTTGATTTTTTGTTCCATATCTTTTTCTCTTAACCTCCAATCTGTGACTTTTTATTTCAGTTTTTTCATCCAAAGTACACAAATTGCATGACATCAAGACTACCTTTATTGTGGTCCATGCAATACAAATTGGAAAAATATTTTTCTATCAAATAAAATTTTTTTTTTGTCTATCCAGAGAAGATAATGTGGAAGGAATCGGTATATATCCGGATCAAATATATGTATCCGGATCAAATATATGTATTTCGGAAAAATCCATAAAATATTTAAGAATTAATATGTATATTTCAAGTATTGTTTTTTTTGTAACGTCAACACGTATATACTTATATATTTATCACCCAATAAAACCCTTTTTAATTTTTCCCCAAAATCTAAAAGCCGGTCTCAAAATTCCTTTTGCAGATAACCATGAAACTCATTACTACATATAAAAATGATGAATGATTTCATATTTTAACTTTGCAATTGCCGAAAACGTGGCCAAATTTTGAAATTTTCGAAAAAGAATGTATAATTAGGAGAAACCTGGGAACGTTATTAATAAAATTTTGTTGACCCATATTTTTCTCGAACATCTTCTCCAGGAATTTTTTTAAGACTAATATACATAATTTACCTAAAGAACCTTTTTTTTAATAATATATATTCGTATGGCCATAACTTTGGTCTCATTTTTGTACACTGAAATATTTGGTGACAGAAATTTTGGACATCGTATAGTAAATTATTGTTTTATTAAATCAGAAAAATTTATATGACCGAAATCGGTTTTTATTCTACACTGTTATTAACAATATGTTAGAAGAAGATCAGGAACAAATTAATAATCAATTTTTAAATGCCGAGAGAAATGTAACAACGCCATAAAATATTTAAAAATGAATATATTTCAATAACATATTTTGTAGTATGTAGGTCTTGACATCACATTCGAAAATAATTTTCGAATCATTATAGTTACAAAAGGCAATCCCACAATTCCCAAAGTAATTAACAAAAATGGGATTTTCGCCTATATCTACTATATATAAAGCGGGGCTCCAAATTATCTTTCCAGTTCAACGTGCAACACCTTACCACATATACTAATGATAAATGTTCTAATATCCCAGCTTTGATATTGGAGCAAATATGACTTACTTTTAAAATTTGTATAAAAAATGGTGTAATGTGGAGAAGCTTGGCAAAAATACTAGTAAATTGCTTTGACACGTTCTTTCTTCGAGAACTTTCTCCAAGAAGTTTCGTGTGAAAGATACAGGGTATAAAAAATCCCAGTTGACATTTGTGATCTGTATGATGTTAAGAAGTCAAATCGGAAGGTGCTATATATGGGGGCTATATCCAAAAATGGACCGATATAGCCTATTTTCAATCCTAAGAAGTATAGGGTGATCCATTTCGAGGTTCCCTACCTTTTTAAAGAAAAAATCACAGAAAATTCAAATTGAATGGGGAATGTATATTATCATTTGAAAGAACATTCTTTGGCATTTATTTTTTGAAAATTATGTCTATCAAATGTTGGCCACGGCTACGTCTCAGATGGTCCATCCTGGTAACTGACGAATGACACGCGTAAACGTTGTTCAGGCGTAAGTCTTTCCATGATGGAATGCCAAACAATACTTAACAAAAATAACATGACAGCATGACACGACTCACACGTGATATGTCCAAAAAAGGATATTGAAAAAAGTATCTCTATTTGAATCACCCGTTATAACGTTTTTTAGGTTTTGTGTTAAGTTTTGGGCTTTGGTGTGTTCTAACACATATAGTTAAATTGTATGTACGGGGTGTTTTTAACGATTTGTTAAAATAGGGTCAAAAATTACATGGAGAGATAGAGGGTTAATATGTTCAACAAAAATATTGGCCTTAATATTTTCTATAAAATTGCTAGATATACACTAAACCAAAACAAATAATTTTGTTACATAATAGTAAAATACTAAAATTTTTAAGGTACAATGTGGTTTTGAGCTATTTAGGATTCCTAGACACGTTTGTAGACACAGACACAGACACAGATTGATATGTTCACAAAAGTTGTTCAGATTTACGTTGGCTACATTTTTGCCAAACATTGTTAGTGAAAAATTACGAGCCCCTGAAAGATTTGCTGAAAAGTGTAAAAAAAATATTTTTTCCTTCACATTTCAAAAAAAGTGCTGAAAAAAAGTTTTTTTTTCGCATAAAGTGTTAAGAAACTTTGCATATTCTAGCATATTCTTAGCTAACGTGTAACGTGCTTATTTCGTGAATGGTAACACTTAGCTGATGTCTGATCTGACAGATACATAATTAGTTTTATCCTTCCGCTGAACGAATATGTGTATATTGCGAATATTGCGACATTACTTTGAAAATCATGGTAATGTTGCAGAATGTGTGCGAAAATTGTGTGATTAATGTTGGATTTTGGAAGTAGAGAAGCACCGTCAGTTCCGTATGTTCGTTATCTTGTGAAAAAAAGTGAAAGAAACTGACATCCGCATCGATAAACCAAAGCGTGAAAAGGAAAAATCAGTTCGTACACCCGAGAATATTGCTATTGTGGCAGAAAGTATGTGTGAAGCGCCATCAACATAAATTCACCGTCGTTCTCAACAATTGAACATTTCGGAGACATCATTGAGACGAATTTTGCATAAAGACCTTGGTATGACGCCATACAAAGTCTAATGGGTTCAGGAGTTGAAGCCAACTGACCATCCAATGCGTTTTCATTATTTTTTTATAGCATTTTCAAAAAATAAAGTTATTTGGCGGACCCTTTAGTTAAACTGTATCATTAAGTCAGAATTAGTTGTTTGACAAAAGCTGATGACACCTTTTTTGAGGGGCCCACTGATTTTCAGAAAGAGAACATAACAGGCAATTTTTATGATTTTTTTTAAAACTTTTAATTGTTTTCGAAATTTTTTTAAAACTCCATTTAAAAAAAAAATGTTCTCTCTTAAATTTGTACGAAGTTTTCTTCGTTTGAAAGAGAACATAACCATTTTTATGGATTTTTTAAATTTGTAATTTTTTTCTAGATTTTTGTTAAAAACTTTAGTTAAACAAAAATTGTCCCCTCTTCGATTTTTTTGCAAATTGAATTGTCCACAACTTTTATTGAGTCCCAAAAAATCCACCTACTGTTTTGGATTTGTGCACATTCTGGGCAAATTTTAGTAAATCGAAGGTGGAGCAATTTTTCTAAATTGAAGTTTTTAAAATTAAAATATTTTGTTTCTAAAAAAGTCCTAAAAATTCATCTTTCTAATTTTTTGTAAAAACAATAAATCCCCATAAAAGTAAAAAAAAAATATTTTCAAAAATTTAATGTTAGCGATATCTTATTTTTTCGTTTAGCAACTATTATTAAGTTTTTAGGGAAAATAAAATTTAATAGTTTAATATTAAAAATTTTGACCCACATACAACATTTGAAATGAATCTGTAAATCGTGCGCACAAGCCAAGCAGACAGATGGGCGGACATTGCCCAACTGACATAAAATGTCCTAAAACTTTGAGTCTTAGGTGAATCCAAAACAATTCGACAGAAACATTGGACGTTTCAATAAAACTGGCTTCATTTTCTCTAGAGACGATTTAATGCAATATGAAGTATAGAAACTTAAATTTGCGTATGATATGTTATATAATACGTCCCTAAAACGAAGAAATATAATCGGAAGGGGCCTTTATACATATTTTCAATAGGGGAGATTAAGTGCAATATAAAGTATAAATTCTTAAATTTCAAGAAAAGTCTTCGGTGGGGCCTTTATATGGGGCTATGCCAAAACATGAACCGATGTACCCCATTTTTGCCAGGGACGATAAGGTCCAATATAAAGTGTACTTTCTTAAATAACAGCCATATAAATTGAAACATGTGTTCTCTAGAGGGCCAAAAAGTGACATCGATCTTTGGATCTTTGGCGGCCGGAAGTTGGACCCCAAGAAAATGCACCCCAAATTTATTTGAAAGTGCGCCCCAAATTTGGGCCCATTTTCGTTACAAAACGTGCTTTAGGAAATTACACCGCAATTAAGAAATCAGCATGAAATGAAAATACAACCCAAAAAAATTTATTTGAAAGTGCGCCCCAAATTTGGGCCCATTTTCGTTACAAAACGTGCTTTAGGAAATTACACCGCAATTAAGAAATCAGCATGAAATGAAAATACAACCCAAAAAAAGTAAGACATTTTCTCGGCGGAATGAAATTGGGCCCCAGGAAAATACACCTCACTATTTTTATGAATATGGGCCCCAAAAAATAACATTTCAAAAAATAACAATTTTTTATTGGGCTTAATTTCATTTTTTGACTGCTTTTTGGGGTTTACTTTCATTTCTTGCCTGCTTTTTGGGGCTTATTTTCATCTAAAATAAGCCCCAACGCATAAAATATTTGCTCCACGTTGCCAACTTTGGATCCTGTCCATAGGATAAAGTCTTAAACAGAGGCCGCAGGCCGTATGCCGACCGCACTGGAATAGATTTATAATTAGAAAATATGTTTGTATACGTGTATTAATGCGTACTCCCTAGATTTGGGAAGAGAAAATTTCTTAGTTTTTTTTGGGGTTTACATATTATCATTTCACGCTGTTTTCTTGATTGGGGTGTAATTTCATAAATCAGTTTTTGTAACGAAAATAGGCCCCAAATTTGGGGCGCACTTTCATTTTCAATTTGGGGTCCATTTTCTTGGGGTCCAACTTCCGGCCGCCCATTTTCTCTTCGTAAATCTGGGGAGTACGTAATAACACACGTATACGAACCCATTTTCTAATTATAAATCTTTTACTGTGCGGTCAGCCTTGAGTTTTAAACTTTCTCCTATGGACAGGATCCAAAGTTGGATCTGTTATGCGTAGCCTGTCATGTTTCTAAGTTTATAGATAAAAATAAGCCCTAAAAAGCAGGCAAAAAAGAAATTTAGCCCCAAAAAAAGTTGTTGTTGTGTGACATGTAATTTTTTGGATTCCATATTCACAAAAATATTGGGGTGTATTTGCCTGGGGCCCAGTTTCATTCCGCCGGGATCTTTATATAAGGACTACACCAAAACATGAGCCGAAGTACCCCATTTTTACTAGGGACGATTACGCCCAATATAAATTACAAATTCTTAAATTACAGCCATATAAATTGAAAAATGTTTTCTCTAGAGTGGCAAGAAGTGACAACCGTTATATGGGTGTTTTATCAAAAAATGTACCGCTATGTCCCATTATTATAGAGATTACTTTATATTTACGATCTGCACTTTGATAACAAGAATACATAGACAGACATACGGACATGGATATATCGACTTCTATGCTGAGGGGTATAAAAAACTATGGGTCAATCTCTTTGTTTTTTAAGCGTTAAAAATAAATGCTACATAATATCATGTATCACAGTGTTGTGTCGGGTATAAATATACGACGCCTTAAATACTGCTTTCCGCCTAGAAATTTTTGATTGGTTATACAATTTCGTAATTGAATCCAGTTTGTGTGTATGTAAAATAATACATTTTGTCTCAAAACACAGTTTATATTAAAGAATTGGATATAATGCTATCTGTCAAAAAATGCTTATTAATTAATGAATTTTTAGCAACCTCTGTGATCACACTCTGCACTTTTATACCGCTCTCGATGACACGGCTACAGGAATAGCGTTTTCCAGCGTAGTACTGGTCTCTTCAAGCATTGCAAACCTAGTTGGAATGAGTGACTTTGTTAAGGGGCAAAAATGGTGCTACTGTCTCCTAGTCAAAGGTTCTGTGAAAAAATTCACCTTTTCTACAGTTCTTGATGGTCTTAGCCACAGGAGTAGCGGCTTTACAGTGTAGTACGGGTCTCGTTAAAATTTGCAAACCTTGTTCGACTTAGTGAATTTGTAAGTGGCAAAAGTGGTGCTACATTCACCGAATCAGGGGATCTGTAAAACGGTCGTACGGGGCTGAATTCCCAAGAACCATACTACTGATTAACATAACATCGTTGCTCAATAATTCGATGCGTTTATGCAGTATTCTAAACAAATTTAAACTTTCTTTTGATACAGTTTGTATTAGTGGTTTTAGGTTTAATTAAGAAATCATATCTCAAATTCATCAGGTGAACAAATAATTAATTAAGAAATCCGATTTCCATCCCACTGTATATTTTATGCTGCGAATGTTCCAAAAGACACCTCTCTGAGGAGGACGACGTTGTTTGCCATTATCATAACGCACCGATCATTAGAACAACTTTCAAGTTATTTCTTTCGTTAATAGACATAAATACTCGACATACACCGTACATAACTAATGAAGATGTTGCCATGCCATCAGAGCTATCAGTTATCAGTATTTGAGATTCGAGTAGGTACGTATAGCACTAATGTCAGCCGCTATTCCATTCTATGCCATGCCGTACCGTCGCGCACATTCCTCCGCAAAAGGTATCAAAAACGGAGCATTAACAAATCTCTGTAGACAACATAAAAAATTGTATTGTAAACGTGTTACCCATAAATATTTTCGGGTTTTCGTCGTTTCAATTTTACTTTATTTTTTTGTTAAGATATACGTATAAGTGTTTTGTTGTTGTTTTCCAGTGACACCACTTATCTGTTGTTGAGATAAATGTTTTGAATCTGTTTAACATCGGCACTTGTTTACCTATTCAAAAAAAGAAAAAAACAAAATCAATTAAATTCATATGTAAAAAATCTCTTTTTTGGATATGAGTTGAAATACTTTTTGGCAGTGTTATGCAATTGCTAATTGTTAAAATCGGTGTCTTTGTAGCCGTAACCAGCATATTTATTCCTAACCGGCTTAACTAATTGTGAAGAGTTTGCATTTTGTAGTTAATTAATCTTGAACTGTTATAGTATTGTCATAAAAAAGTCAGTCGCTGATTTTAATGCTCTCACTTTTATCAAAATTTATCATTATTTAAATTTATGGTTTATCATGCGGTTCGCTGGCTTAGCATATTACTTAACATAAGAGTAAAAGTCATAATATAGCTTTCCAAAAATCGAATACTGCACTCTACAGTTAAAGCACTACAATTAATTTAGGGGTAACGACTAATTGAAATGGATTACGAGTAATTATAATTTTCTACGGTGTAACTCTTATGTCATGAAATATACCATTCCTACGCACAGCATGATAGCTCCTAAATGTAAAATCATTAAAAGTAGCAACTTATTTAGTACATTGATCGACTAGAACAATTCTGTACTACACCACACTCTGGTACAGTGTATTATTACTTTGTGCCTTTGTTTGTAACACCCAAAAGGAGAAGAAATATGGCCATCGTTAATTATACCGATCGACTTATAATCATTTTCTGAGTTGATTTAGCTATGTCCGTCTGTCCTCCGTTCGGTCGTCTGTCTGTGCATGTATTCTTGTAATCAAAGTACAGGTCGCAATTATGGTACAATATCAAAGAAACTTTACACATATCTCTTTTTGGCCCACGGACGATCCCTATTGAATCGGTTCAGATTTACATATAGCTTCCATATATATGTACCTCCGATTTAGCATATATGCACTGTATAAGCAACATTTTTGAACCGATTTGTACAAAAATTTACAGAAAGCAGTCTCGTGATACACTTAGAGACAATACAAAATTTGGGGAAAATCGGTTCAGATTTAGATATACCCATCATATATATGTTACCCCCGATTTCACACACTCAAAAAAAGTGAACCCTGGAACAAGTTAAAATGAACTAAACTGTAGGAATATTGAACTTCGTATGGCGCTAAAGTTAGTTTTCCTTATATCAAGTTATATATACTTCCTTACAATTATAAAATATTTTGAACTTAATTCTAGTTAACTCCTAATTAGTTTAAGTAACTATTGAAATTAATATAGGGAAAGTGAATTCAATACTAACAAATTCTGACGTGAAATTATGCAAAGCATCTTTTTAACCTTTTTGCAAGTAAATTTTTACTCAATTTTAAGAAAATTTAATTAAATTTATGCAAAAAGAAAAATTAAAATGTTCTTGGACTTTTTTAGCCTATGACATTTTGTATGAATCTCTTACCACATGCTCTTTGCATTAATCTCTTCTTCTTTGTTTTAGGAATTGAAATTGATTATTACACACGAAATGTTCAATATTAGGCATGTTTTCGTTACAAGCTAGCACTTTTAGTTTAGCACTTTGCAACGAAAACAACTGACTTCCACTAACTGGCACATAAGCAATAAGTGGCGGATTTTCACTATCTGGTAGCAATGGTGTCATGAGTTGCAAAGAAAGAACAGTGCGAAACAGACAAAAAATTCGTGAAAAGTATTTATAAAACATATATTTACTATTCTATGTTCAATTTTTACAATCTTTTTTGCAAATATTAAAATAATTTCCCATTTTTGTTCTTCTTCTTCCCGTTAATTCACAATAATTGAAAAAATCTCTCCAAAAATGGGATGCCATATTGCTAAATATAGGGTGCCCAATCTGGCAACATGATACTCGATTAAGACATGAACACAAGCACCAAACTTCATCGGGAACTAATAGTGCTTAAAAGTGCTTAGCTCCCCATACAAATTAAGCACTTATGGTGTAACGAAAACACGCCTATTATATGTTTAAATTTTGCCTCCGCTCCGAATGTGATTCGATCCCAGAACCTTCCGTTTACCAACTGAGCTACGAAGACATATACATTTTTATGAAAAATTTCTTTTTAAATACAATTATATATCCCTAAATTTTCGAAACAATAGGCGTGTTTTCGTTACACCATAGGTGTTTAATTTGTATGGGGAGCTAAGCAGTTTTAAGCATTTTTAGTTCCCGATGAAGTTTGGTGCTTGTGTTCCTGTCTTAATCGAGTATGGTGTTGCCAGATTGGGCATCCTTTATTTCGCAGTATGGCATCTCATTTTTGAAGAGATTGTTGTCAATTATTGTGAATTAGCGGGAAGAAGAAGAACAAAAATGGAAAATTATTTTAATATTTGCAAAAAGAGTGTAAACAATTGAACATAGAATAGTAAATCTATGTTTTATAAATACATTTCACGATTTTTTTTATCTATTTTCTACTGTTCTTTCTTCGCATCTCATGACACCATTGCTACCAGATAGTGGAAATCCGCCACTTACTGCTTATGCGCCAGTTAGTGGAAGTCACTTGTTTTCGTTGCAAAGTGCTAAACTAAAATCACTAGCTTGTGACGAAAACATGCCTAATGTATTTTTATGTACACTTGAATTTGATAAAAGGATTGCCATCATTGAATGATAAGTAGAGTTGCCATATACTATAATTATAGGCGACGAAGAAATTTTATTATGAATGACATTTTCATATCAAGTCCAAGAGTTTCGTAGCTCGATATATAGTGTGTCTGGCTCTTAATCATAATGTTGTCGGTTCGACTCTCGTTCCGGGCGTAACGTTTTTAATGTTTCGCCATAAATGTAGGTTTCTGCAGGTAACGATTTACGCATAAATCAAAATTGCGGAATGAAAAAGACAATACAAAAATTTTGCGTTTTTGGGACTACAACATAGTCCAAACATTTTTAATGTTTCCTTGATTTTATTATGTTTTCCTACTTTCCTCAAGTAAACTCACCGGTGCTCTTCTAAAGAAAATGGAATATAGTCTTTCAGTATGCAGCAAATATTTCAAAAAATGGAATATACAAATTAATCATCTAAAAACCCAATGCGTTATATTCCCATTTAATAAATCGCCTATGCGTACTCCAACCAGGCAGCTCATTTTCGAAGGTAATGAAATAAGCATCCAGAATGAAGTAAAATATCTTGGAGTTATTTTGGATACAAAACTCTTGTTCCATAAACACATCCAATCCTCATGTGAAAAGGCAATGAAATCTTTTCTTGCTCTGTGGCCACTTTTAAATAGACGTTCTCCTTTAAATTTAAAGAATATGAACCTTATTTTTATACCCTACACCACACTGTGGTACAGGGTATTATAACTTTGTGCATTTGTTTGTAACACCCAAAAGGAGAAGAAATAGACCCATCGTTTATTATACCGATCGACTTAGAATCACTTTCTGAGTTGATTTAGCTATGTCCGTCTGTCCGTCTGTCTGTCTGTCTGTCTGTCCGTCTGTCTGTCTGTCTGTCTGTGCATGTATTCTTGTAATCAAAGTACAGGTCGCAATTATGGTCCGATCTCAACGAAACTTTACACATATCTTTTTTTTGGCCCAAGGACGATCCCTATTGAATTTGGTTAAAATCGGTTCAGATTTAGATATAGCCCCCATATATATGTTACCCCCGATTTGACATGTAAGCGCTGTAAAAACATTATTTTATATCCGATCGGTATGAAATTCGGCAGAATGAGGTTTCTTATTATATGAATGAACACTGTTAAATTTGGAAGAAATCGGTTCAGATTTAGATATAGCCCCCATATATATGTTACCCCCGATTTGACATGTAAGCGCTGTAAAAACATTATTTTATATCCGATCGGTATGAAATTCGGCAGAATGAGGTTTCTTATTATATGAATGAACACTGTTAAATTTGGAAGAAATCGGTTCAGATTTAGATATAGCCCCCATATATACGTTACCCCCGATTTGACATGTAAGCGCTGTAAAAATGTTATTTTATATCCGATCAGTGCGAAATTCGGCAAAGACAGGTTTCTTATTAAATGAAGGAATACTGTTAAATTCGCTGAAAATCGGTTCAGATTTAGATTTAGCCCCCATATATATGTTACCCCCGATTATACATGTAAGCGATCAGTGCAAAATTCGGCAGAAAGAGGTTTCTTATTACATGAAGTAATACTGTCAAATTCGGAGAAAATCGGTTCGGATTTAGATATAGCCCCCATATATATGTTACCCCCGAATTCACATGTAAGCGCTGTAAAAACTGTATTTTATATCCGATCAGTATGAAAGAGGTTTCCTATTATATGAATGAACACTTTTAAATTTGGAAGAAATCGGTTCAGATTAAGATATAGCGCCCATATATAAGTTACCCCCGATATGACATGTGAGCGCTGTACAAATGTTATTTTATATCCGATCAGTGCGAAAGTCGGCAAAAAGAGGTTTCTTTCTACATGAAGGAATACTGCCAAATTCGGAGAAACCCGGTTTAGAAAAACTTTTTACATGAGCTTAAAGTAGACGTCATGATCTTTTATTTAAGGTACCGTATGTAATGATATCCCAATCAGTTTAAAAGTTATGTGCATTTTGCTGAGCAAAAAATTTTCATAGATTTCGCTAAAAAAAAGCAAAGGGGCCTTCTCTCAAAATTTCAAAAAAATGAAGTTGCAAACGAAACGTTTACCAGTCGATTCCACTCACCGAAAAAAATAGAATGAGTGGAGTGTGCAAAAATAGGATTTTTTTTATCTTTTATTAAATATTATTTTTTTGAAGGAAATTCATAAAACTTCGTCCATTAGTTTCAAGTAGACGTCAGGATATTTCATTTAAGGTGCCGTATGTAAGGATATCCCAATTAGTTTAAAAGTTACGGGCATTTTGCAGAGCAAAAAATTTCACATTTGAGCAAAAACAGGATTTTTATACCCTACATCACACTGTGGTACAGGGTATTATAACTTTGTGCATTTGTTTGTAACACTCAAAAGAAGAAGAAATAGACCCATCGTCTATTATACCGATGGACTTAGAATCACTTACTGAGCTTATTTAGCTATGTCCGTCTGTCTGGCTGTCCGTCTGTGCATGTATTCTTGTAATCAAAGTACAGGTCGCAATTATGTTCCGATCTCAACGAAACTTTGCACATATCTTTCTGTTGGCCCAAGGACTATCCCTATTGAATTTGGTTAAAATCGGTTCAGATTTACATATAGCTCCCATATATATATACCTCCGATTTGGCATATAAGCGCTGTAGAAACTGTATTTCGTATCCGATCAGTACGAAATTCAACAGGAACAGGTTTCTTATTACATGAATAAACACTGCCTAATTTGGGGGAAATCGGTTCAGATTTAGATATAGCCCCCATATATAAGTTACACCCGATTTTACATGTAAGCGCTGCAGAAACTGCACTCTATATCCGATCAGTACGAAATTAATTCTTATTACATGAGTGAACACTGCTAAATTTGGGGTAAATCGGTTCTGATTTATATATAGCACCCATATATACGTGCCTTCCGATTTGGACTTTTAGCGCTACAGAAGCTGCATTTCACATTCAATCATTTTCAAATTTAGCAGGCTAGAGTTCCCTCGTCCAAGAACCCACATTGCCAAATTTGAACGAAATCAATTCAGATTTAGATATAGCCCTCATATATATGTTCCTTCTGAATTTGCACTTAAGCGGTATAGAAGCCGTCTTTTACATGCCGTTATTATGAAAATTCGTACATGAAAGTTTCTTGTACTAATAATACGGAGAATATCGTTTTATCCGGTTTTATTCAGCTTATCCGATTTGGAATGCAAGCGCAATAGCAGCAGAATCTTTATGTTATGAAATCCATCGTTATGAAATGTTGCAGAATGTCTCCTTATATCCTTTTTATTTACCTGTTTTGGTATAATTTCTTCAATTTTGTATGTGTCTTTTTGTGAGATGTTGCATATGTTTAATTGCACTTGCCGTCTTTGTGTATGTTGTAAACATATAACAAGCCATAAAAGGTATTTAGTCCTTACCTTGAACAGGTACTTTTTGTATATTTATTAATCTTTTCATCATTTGTGGTGTACAGAAAAAAGTACCTGCGCAATATACGTAAGCAACTTTTTTATGATTTGTTTTTACTTTTAATCCGTTAAGGTCTACAGGTATAAGTAACTGCCCAATATGTGTGAGCAACATTTTTTATGATATTGTTTTTAATATTTTGTTGGGTTAAACAAATTAGTACCTGTAAATGCAAACATTATAAATATTAGTTAAATCGCTGAAACGAGTTAGTTCGATTTTATACTTCGAGTTAATAACACGATTAAAATATCAGTAACAAAAACATTAAAAAAAAAACCAATATAATTCTTTAACAAAACTTGACATTACATAATGCCCAGAACACGCAAGCAAAGTGCTGCCACTCGCCGACGTCTTGTTAGAAATAGAGTACAGGAATTACGGGTTGTTGATGACGACGAAGGATCACTAAGAACAATTCAAAATAACACTATTCAAAGACGTTCATATCGTGGTGAATGGATGCATCGTCGCAGACAAGAAGCACAATATCGCACTATTGAACAACTCAGGGATGCAGCTGCGCATGTACGAAGACGCCAAGATCCAGAATACCGAACAGAAGAACAACAACGGGATACGGTTGCACATGTACGAAGACGCCAAGATACAGAATACCGTACAGAGGAACAACTACGGGATACGGTTGCACATGTACGAAGACGCCAAGATCCAGAATACCGAACAGAAGAACAACAACGGGATACGGTTGCACATGTACGAAGACGCCAAGATACAGAATACCGTACAGAGGAACAACTACGGGATACGGTTGCACATATACGCAGACGTCAAGATCCAGAGTATCATGCAGAGGAACAACAAAGGAATACAGCGGAGCATACACAAAGACGCCAAAATGAAGAATACCGCGCAGAAGAACAACAACGGGATACGGTTGCACATGTACGAAGACGCCAAGATCCAGAATACCGAACAGAAGAACAACAACGGGATACGGTTGCACATGAACGAAGACGCCAAGATACAGAATACCGTACAGAGGAACAACAACGGGATACGGTTGCACATGTACGAAGACGCCAAGATCCAGAATACCGAACAGAAGAACAACAACGGGATACGGTTGCACATGTACGAAGACGCCAAGATACAGAATACCGTACAGAGGAACAACTACGGGATACGGTTGCACATGTACGAAGACGCCAAGATCCAGAATACCGAACAGAGGAACAAGTACGGGATACGGTTGCACATGTACGAAGACGTCAAGATCCAGAATACCGTGCAGAAGAACAACAGCGGGATACATATGCACATGTACGGAGACGCCAACACGAAGAATACCGCGCAGAGGAGCAGGAGCGCAACACTCTTGAACATTCGTCAAGGCGTCAACATGGTGGATACCGTGCAATTGAGCAGCAGCGAGATGCAATTGCACATTCTTATCGCCGTTTAAATCAGGAATATCAAGTAAATGAGCGTTTAAGGAATACGACTCAGCGGCAAATCAGGCGTAATTTACAAAGAAATGCACAACAAGATGTGCAGCGATCGATAACTTCCAGAGTTATGCTACATAGAAATAACCCCTTTAACAGGATTCGGAACAATACTCGCCAGGCCCAACGGAACAGGATAATGCGGGAGGATAGAACTTCTGAAGAAAGACATGAGGAAGTAATGAACATTATACACCAACGCAATGAACACCGATTCCGCAGGTACAACGACACCATTAAACAAGGACCAACAAAAATGTGCACGTGCTGTGGAGGATTATGGTTCCCTCATCAAGTAGAACTACTAAAAAAACAAGGTACGTCCAATTTTATAAACGAAGTTTTTTATCTTTCTGTGCGATTTCCTTCTCAAGATGAAATGTACACATTTTGCAAAACATGCAGCAGAACAATTAAAAGTGGAAAAAGGCCAAACATTTGTTTGTCAAATGGTTTAGATTTTCCCGAAATTCCAAACTCTCTTAAAGACTTAACGTCTGTAGAGGAGCGTCTAGTCACGGCCAGGTTACCTTTTATGGTTATCGTTGCCCTTGGTTTCGAAAGACAAAGTGCTATACGTGGCGCAGTGGTAAATGTTCCAATATCGGTTAGTGAAACCGTAACATCACTTCCTCGAACATTCGATCAAGCCCATGTGATTCAACTGCATCTGAAACGTCGCTTGGAATATCAGCATGATTACATGACTGAAACAATCAGACCGGCAAAAGTAATAGATGCCGCTAGATACTTGATCCGTACTGAATTGTACATTAAGCACGATATTACCATTACTGATGGTTGGTTTGAAAGGTTCAGCTCACAAGAAATTGTACCTTTTGTTGCTAACCACGAAGACCAGGAGACAATTCAAACTATTTTCAACGAGCAAATGGCTAATGAAAACATCATTGAAAATATTCCCTCTGTGGATGAGAATGCTTTGGAAAATCTAAATCCTGGAGGCCAACAAACTCTGCTAGAAAATATATCTAGTGAAAATGTACCCCAACAACGGGTGGTTATGGCACCTGGTGAAGGTCGACGTCCCGTTGACATGATACTTGACCCTGATTCGGAAGAGCTAGCCTTTGCTTCAATATATTGTGGCAAGAAACGTTCCTGTACGGAAACTTATTCAAAAATTGTTCGATCTGAGCTGCGCAGATACGACAGAAGATGCTGTAGGATTGACAAACTATTGTATAGTTACAAAAAACTTGAACTGTTAACCATCAGGAATGCTATGTCAATCGCTTTGAGGAAACATACTCGTTCAAGAAATGTTACAGCCGCAAATGCATTAAATGATAATTACGTCAATAACCTCATCCAGCACGATGACGGTTACCGGATCCTTAAAGGTATAAGGTCGTCTCCTGCCCACTGGGAAGCAGAAAAGAAGAAGGCCGTTGCTATGATTAGGCAATTTGGACTTCCCACATTCTTCATAACTTTATCTGCTGCCGAAACAAAATGGCAGGAGTTATTAGTAATTCTGTCCAAAACTGTTGATGACGTTGACATAACTGAGGAAGAAGCTTCAAATCTCTCTTTTTCTGAAAAATCCAGACTTATTCGCAATGATGCGATTACATGTTCCCGCTACTTCGATTTCCGCTTTAGACAATTGTTCTCTTTATTCAAAATGAATAATGGCATTTTCGATAACCACTTTGTTGAGAAATATTATTGGAGAGTAGAATTCCAACAACGAGGTTCTCCTCACATACATGGTATGTACTGGCTAAAGGATGCCCCTAAGATTAATTTGAATGATGCGTCTACATTTCAGCCCGTAATCAATTTCATTGATAAGTTTATATCGACGAACGGCAATGACGAAAGCTTAAATGAGTATATTCTCTACCAACGTCACAACCACAATCGCTCCTGCACGAGAGAGTTACGGGGTGAAAAGATTTGCCGATATGGTATGCCATATCCACCAATGCCGGCAACTGAAATTTTATTGCCTCTTCCTGAAGGTTTTGAAAATCTTCAACTGTATAAGAACAATTACGATAAAATACATAGTCTTCTAACAGCAAATTTAAATGCCGAACAAGTATCACAACTAAATAATTTCGAAAATTTCCTGGCCCATGAAAAAATAAGTCTCACGTACGAAGAATATATATTATCTCTTCGATCTGTCCTAAAGAAGCCAAAAATACTTCTCCGCAGAAGATTTGGGGACAGAATGCTAAATGCATATAATCCAACAATATTGGCACTTCACAGGGCCAATATGGATATTCAATTTATCTTAGATCCGTATGCATGTTGCAGCTATATAATTAATTATATAAATAAATCCAATCGCGGTGTTTCCAAGATTCTTCGCGATGCTGTTGAGGAAATTAGAGCTGGTAACCACTCCATAAAACAAAAACTGCAACACATTGCACATAAATTTATTACTGGCACTGAAATTTCAGCACAAGAGGCAACATATTGTTGTTTGGGGATGCGCTTATCCGAGAGCAGTAATGCAGAGGTATACATAAATACTGGTCGTCCTGAAGAGCGAGTTTTTGTTCTACGACCCCGAGAACAACTTCAAACTCTCCCGTTGGACTCTACCGATATATATACTGCTGGAATTTTGGATCATTATATTCAAAGACCCGATGAACTGGAGAATGTTTGCTTGGCCGATTTTGCTGCCAACTATAAGTTTTCCAAATCTTTGAGGAACCGAAGCCATGAAGAAAATTATGACGAAAATGAACCTGAAGAAGAAGAAACTGAAAGATCCTCTCGTGGTTTCCGTTTAAAGGATAGCAGTGGCTTCGTCAAGGAAAAAATTAAACCTCACGTCATTCGGTACAGAAGGTATAATGTAAATACTCATAGAAGTGATTACTTCCGAGAACTGGTGATGTTGTACCACCCTTGGAGAAATGAGCAAACCGAGTTGTTGGAAAATGATAACGAAGCGACTTGCAACATTCATATGAACACCATTGAAGCCAATAGAAAAAGGTACGACGTCTTCGAGGATCGGGAACTTGAAAATATTCTGGAAAGGCTTAGGGAAGAAAGTGAAACTGTCGACGAAATGAATGAAGAAGGTGGTATTGATGATGCAATAGATGCAGAATTCCGAGTACTTGGTGTACCGGAGATAGATCCAAATGTTAATATTATGAGAACACAGGTTGATGGTACAACGGAGGAAACGTCTGATGGGTCATTACGTGTCATAAAGCTTCCTCCTCTAATATCTGAAAATGACATTTTAACTATGGTTCGGTCATTAAATGGTAAGCAGAAGCTCTACTTGACGCATCTCCTTCATAATATCAAAAACGGGTCAACATTTCATGAATTTATAGGTGGAGGCGCCGGCGTTGGTAAAAGCAGACTTATATCTGCAATTTATCAAACAGTTAATAAGAGGCTAAATAGCATCCCTGGAACAGATCCTAATATGATCAAAGTACTACTCACTGCTCCTACTGGGAAAGCTGCTTTTGGAATTGGCGGGGCCACTTTGCATTCAATGTTTTCCCTTCCCGTCAATCAGTCCGCCTCGGAGTTGAGACCCTTGGGCCCCGACGCATTAAATTCACTCTACACCAAACTCATGAATTTGAAACTTTTAATTATAGACGAAATTTCCATGGTGGGAGCAAAAATTTTTTCTTATTTAAATGCTAGGCTAAAGCAGATATTTAAAAGTAATGAGATCTTCGGCGGTGTCTCTGTAGTTGTATTCGGTGATCTAAAACAACTTTCACCAGTAGGAGATCGGTGGATATTCGCTGCTCCTACTAATGATCCATACAGTGCAATATATGGCACGACAACATGGGATACATTTAAGTACTTTGAATTAACAGACATAATGCGTCAAAGAGAAGATCAGCTATTTGCTTTGGCTCTTAATAACATGGCTTCTGGCCAAATGACTGATGCAGATACATATCTGCTGCGACAGCGCATAGTCTCTCCAACCGATGTTCCTCAGGATGCCATTCACCTTTTCTATTCTAATGATGAGGTAAATACATACAACACTGCAAAATTAAATTCGATACCAACGGAAGAAGTGATATCTATTGCTAATGATATTGTTAAAGCAACAGGATTAACGAATGACAATAGAAATAGAATTATTGAAGCCGTTAGATCCTTTAAAGTATCAGAGACCCAAGGATTGCCCCATCGCTTGATTTTGAAAACCACAGCGAAATACATGGTTACTGTGAATATCGATACTAGTGATGGTTTGGTGAATGGAGCTACCGGTCAGCTTATGGAAATCACATTCGTTGGCAGTACTCGAAAACCTTCAGTTCTTTGGATCAAATTTCCACAAGAAAATGTTGGTGCTTTAGCCCGTTCGAAAAAAAGGCATCCCTTCGAACCATTATGGACTCCGATTGAAATAATAGTAAGAACTTTTCAGTACAAGCGTAATGAGCAAGTAAATATTGATCGGAAGCAATTTCCAATCGTGCCTGCGGAGGGAATTACAATTCACAAAAGCCAAGGTGCAACATACGAGAAAGTCGCAGTTCATTTGAAACCTCGCATGAACAGATCCGCTCTATATGTGGCATGCAGCAGAGCGACTACAGCAGCTGGACTTTTCCTTTTGGGTTCTTTCAATCCACCCAAACCATTTGCAGAAAACGACGCTGTGCAGATGGAAATTGTGAACCTTCGTACACACAAGTACTTGAGGTCACATTACGATTTTATGCATGAGTCAAACACTTTGAAAATTATATATCATAATGTTCAAAGTCTACATGCTCACTTGGAAGACGTCCGCAATGACACGCTTATGTTAAAGGCCGATATATTATGTTTTGTTGAAACATGGACATTGCATGATGAAGTTTATGATGTTCCCGGATTCACAATATTGCCAAGAATGCGATTAGATTCTGCATATCAGATTAATCGTAGATGCAAGCGTGGCATTATTGTGTATGTAAAGAATGAAATAGCCGACTTTGTCGAATATAAGCAACATCATCAAATCCATGTTCACAATAAAACATTGGAATTTTTAGTATTTAAAGTCAGGGACATCAATATTTTGGTTTTATACAGAAATAAAAACTACCCTGAAGGAGCTTTAAATGTGGAATTATTGCGTCTTTTCAATGAAAACACATACATCCATTTTGAAAAATCTATTATTGTTGGAGATTTTAATATTTGCCGGAAGAGAGAACGGTCCGAAACGGAGGTACATTTAAATAATAAGGGTTTGTTTTCTATCCTAGAGACCGCGACCACGAAAGGATTGACGAATATAGATTGGTGTATTTCTAATATTGACTATAGCATAATAAATGCTGTATCTTTTGAAACTGTACATAGTTACCATGACGCGATATGTGTTAACATATCAAATTAACAAATATGCCCATATGTAAATATATTATTGTTTATTTATTATAGAATTTTAAAACCAAATATATTAAGATTTAATTAGTTTAATTTTCTTAATTGTACATTCAAATTGTACATTTTGTTATAACAAGTTATATCAAAATTCGTACAGATATCGCATTTGTCTCGCATTTTTGAATATTTCATCAAATATTGTTTAAGACAACAAAACTGATTTCTTTTATTGACTTTAGGTTAATAATATGGGAAGTCACTACAAATATAAAAATGTTGTAAATTATTTTTACGTTAAGTAAAAATTGTTAATTATAACGAACATATTTCAAATATCTGTTAAATAGCGAAGTTTTTTGTAAGAAAAATTCTGAATTCTATTCAATATATTCAACTCCTCTCACGAGGAGAGGAATACAAATATTTGAAAATATATGTTGAATGGTAAATTTTATTTAAAGTAAAATTTTAAATCCCATTCAATATATCCAACTCCTCCTGGGAATAAGCCTTGACGTGGCGGGGGAGCTAAGTACTTTCGAAACTGAAAGGAAACCAATTATTCCAAATTATCACTGTAAGAAAAATGTTATTTTCTACACTTCTACGTTGTCGTATAAAACCACCAAATAAAACTGTATGTATTATTACAAATAACGATGTTCTTTCTTGGAACGAAATCAAATATCGGAGGTATGTTCTTTCTTGGAACGAAATCAAATATCCCACATTATTACTTCAAAATCCCTTTGTATATATGTAGGCAGGTGTAGGGTATAATATAGTCGGCCCAGGCCGACTTTTTGCCTTTCCTTACTGGTTAAATGTGTCTTAAGACCAATACTGGTATTCGCTTCCCCAATATGGCACCGAGCAGCTAAATCACACCTAAAACGACTGCAGACCATGCAAAACAAAAGCTTGAAAATGATTTTTAACAAGCCTTGGAGATACCCAACGTCGATACTACACGATGAAACAGGATATGAATTATTTTCTGATTTCATTAAAAGACTGAACAAAAACTATTTTCTAAGAATTCAAAATTCCCATTATTCAATAATAAGAGAATGTAAAGACTAATAAAATATACAATAAGTATCGTATCAGAAAATTATCAAACGAAAAACATTGTCTTATAATCTATTATTTACTATAATAATATTTTTATAAACAAAGGTTTTTCTAAAAATGTTTGTAAATTTCCTATTCTTCCTTCACATAAAGGTTTTTTTTACACTTTTTCCTTTGTAAACGACTGTAGTAATTGATAATTGTTTTATATTTAAGTACCATACGTTGATACAATTGCTGAAATATCTAAATGATAAAAACTCAAATATATATATAGGTCTATGTAAGAAAAAATTGTATACGTGAATAAATAAAAATTGAAAAAAAATTGAAAAATTGTATGTTTTCCTAATTTTGAGTTCAAATTCATGGACTCGAAATGAGGATTCATGATTTCTATCGCCTCACCTTAGAGAGGAGGGAATACGAGTATATCATTTGCTTCGAGCCAAAAGTGTAACACATCGAGGGAGTGGCCTAAGACCCTAAATATGTTCGGCGGAAATCCGTTTTGGGTCATTTTAAGACATTTGAGCAATGTCCATCCGTCTTTCTGTCTCTGTGTCTGTCTGCTGGCTGGTGCGCACGATAACTCTGGAAAGGGGTTGTACAGTGTAATGCTATTTTGGTACCTAGATTCCAAAGAAATATGGACGTTATTGGCACGCCCCTTTTAGTACCTCCCACACAAATGGACCAATTTGTACCAAAAGTTACCAGCTTATAACTTTAATACCAGTGCATACAAGTAATTGAAATTGTATACAGTATAATGCTTTTATAGTACCTAGAGTCCAGAGAAAAAAGGGGCTTATTGGCACGGCCCTTTTTGTACCTCCCACACAAATGGACTTTTTTGTACCAAAAGTTAACAGCTTTTAACTTTAATACCAGTGCATACAAATACTTGAAATTCCGTACAGTGTTTTAGTTAATGAACTATTCTGCACGTTCCCCAAAACAATAACATTTAGTAGTACTAAGTAAAAAATCCCAGTTTTAAGAAAAAAATAACTCAATATGAATAAAAACATTGAACTAAATTGGAGAATCCATACTCCAATTATACTAAAATTTTATGGACATTTTTTTGAGTGCATGTAAGCGCTGTAGAATCTGTATTTTATATCCGATCAGTACGAAATTTGGCAGAAAGAGGTTTCCTATTACATGAATTAACACTGCCATATTTGAGGGAAATCGTTTCAGATTTAGATTTAGCAACCATATCTCTTCTCCTTCACCTCCTATATAGAAAGGAGGTCTTTATACCCTACACCACAGTGTGGTGTAGGGTATAAAGACCTCATTCTGTCGAATTTCGTACTGATCGGATATAAAATACAGTTTCTACAGCGCTTAGATGTCAAATCGGGGGTAACATATATATGGGAGCTATATCTAAATCTGAACCGATTTTCTCCAAATTTGGCAGTATTCCTTCATGTAATAAGAAACCTCTTTCTGCCGAATTTCGCACTGATCGGATATAAAATACAGTTTTTACAGCGCTTACAGGTCAAATCGGGGGTAACATATATATGGGGGCTATATCTAAATCTGAACCGATTTCTTCCAAATTTAATAGTGTTCATCCATATAATAAGAAACCTCTTTCTGCCGAATTTCATACTGATCGGATATAAAATAAAGTTTTTACAGCGCTTACATGTCAAGTCGGGGGTAACGTATATATGGGGGCTATATCTAAATCTGAACCGATTTCTTCCAAATTTAATAGTGTTCATCCATATAATAAGAAACCTCTTTCTGCCGAATTTCATACTGATCGGATATAAAATAAAGTTATTACAGCGCTTACATGTCAAATCGGGGGTAAGGTATATATGGGGGCTATATCTAAATCTGAACCGATTTCTTCCAAATTTAATATTGTTCATCCATATAATAATAAACCTCTTTCTGCCGATATTCATACTGATCGGATATAAAATACAGTTTTTACAGCGCTTACATGTCAAATCGGGGTAACATATATATGGGGGCTATATCTAAATCTGCACCGATTTTAACCAAATTCAATAGGGATCGTCCTTGGGCCAAAAAAAAGATATGTGTAAAGTTTCGTCGAGATCGGACCATAATTGCGACCTGTACTTTGATTACAAGAATACGTGCACAGACGGACAGACAGACGGACAGACGGACATAGCTAAATCAACTCAGAAAGTGATTCTAAGTCGATCGGTATAATAAACGATGGGTCTATTTCTTCTCCTTTTGGGTGTTACAAACAAATGCACAAAGTTATAATACCCTGTACCACAGTGTGTTGTAGGGTATAAAAATCCATCGATTTCTACGACTATTGATATATCACTATTTTTAGAAGGGGATTTTCGGGGGTAAGGGTATGAGCAGTGGTGTCGGGTGTTTTATGAGAAATACTTCTAGAGGCGTCTTCTTTATTTTGTTCTTTGATATGAAACATCTATTCCAAAGCCTTGTATACTTAAATTGTGTCTGAATTTACTAACTTCTTTGTTTACCCAACAAACTATGTGACTAACCATCTCGAAAACACGATACCACAGAAAACAACGGATAATACCATAGGATTTAGCGGGACGAAATTATAAATACAGGGTGGCTGATATGTATTGCAACCAACTTCAGGTTGCTATCATTTCTAAACCGCTAGTCTGATAGCTGACAGATTTATTTCAGTGACAGTTCATTTTATTGTTTACAAGCTTACAAAAGCATTTTGATCTATTGCATTCAGAAAAAAGTTATTCGTGATGGAATCCAAGCGTGATAGTGTGATTGCTTTATATTTGGGTGGAAAAACACAAGTGGCTATCATTAGAGCCCTCCAGCATTTAAATGTGAATAAATCTTTTGATTCTCGTACCATTGCAGTGTTGCATCGCGTCCAAAAAGTGGACGAAAAAAAACGGTAACAACACCAGAAATGATCCGAAAAGTGAAGGCCAGATTTGATCGAAATCCACGCCGCAGTGGTAGAAAAATTGCTCGTGAGCTGAACATATCGCGAGAACGGATACAGCACATATTAAAAAATGAGCTTGGACTAAAGCCATTGATGTTCCAAAAAGTGCAAGAGCTCACCGATGCACAAAAAAAGTTAGACTGGAAAGAGCCAAGGAGTTGCTTCGCTTGCACGAGAGTGGCCAGTTACCGAATTTGGTTTTCTCCGATGAGAAGCCTTTCCAAATTGAGCAGTTTGTGAACAAACAAAATGATCGGGTTTACTTGCCAAAGAGGTCAGTTGAAAATGTACACCATCGATTGGACACCAGAACTCAAGCGCCGCCGATGGTAATGGTGTGGGCCGCCGTAACGGCCGATGGTCGCTCCCCGCTCGTATTCATCGACCATGGGGTCAAAATAAATGCCGAATAATATCGGGAAAATGTCCTAAAGACAGTTTTGAAGCCCTGGGCAGACAAACATTTCGGTCGCAGACAATGGACATTCCAACAGGACTCAGCACCATCGCACTCAGCACGCGTCAACCAAGAATGGCTTCATTTCTACAGCACAATGGCCACCAAGATCTCCGGATCTCAATCCGTTGGACTTTTGCGCCTGGGGCATTTTAGAGAGTAAGGTTCGCACTAAAAAATACCAAAGTATCGATCATCTCAAGACGGCGCTTCGGGGAATGGGCCAAAATATCGCAGAGCCACTTTCGTGCAGCGTGTGATGGCTTTGTCGGCCGTTTGAAGGCCATAATTCGTGCCAAAGGTGGCCAATTCGAACAAATCTAAACTGTTTCTAAAATTTTATGTTATTTCCGATATTTTTGCTTTTGAACAATAAAATTTAAAAAAAAATTAAAAAATATAGCGCTTTACTTTGTTGCATTACATATCAGCCACCCTGTAGTAAGTTGTTTTTATCGAGGATACATTTTAAAAGTGTATTTTGCACACACAGAGTTACTATTGTATTTCGCCCAAAGTATTTTCAATAGCTTTTTTTAACTCTCGGAAGGAGTAACGGATTAACTTAAAATTTGGTGTGTTATAATATAAATCCGCTCACCTTACAGGGTGGAGGGTATACAAGTATATCATCTGCTACGAGCCAAAAGTGTAACACATCAAAGGAGTGACCTAAGACCTTAAGTACATTCGGCGAAAATCCGTTTTAGGACATTTTAAGTCATTTGAGCAATGTCCGTCCGATTGTCTGTCTGTCCATCTGTATGTCCATCTGTCTGTCTGGATGGAGCGCACGATAACTTTCTAAAGGAGTAACAGATTGACTCCAAATTTGGTACGTGATAATAATTTTCTCTATCTCAGCCTAAGTTCAAAGATTGGCCATATTGGACCACTCCGTCTAGTATCTCCCTCACAAAGGGTTAAAATTTAGTGAAATATTGATTCCTAAGAACTTCTATACTACTTATGCCAATCATCTGTAATTCCTTACATAGCCATAGCTATTCCGTTGCTGTTACCTTGAGCAAAATGGATGAAGTGTCGCCAACCCTTTTGGAACCTCCACAGAGGGACCATTTTTAACAAAAGTACCACTTCTGGCATGTATCATTGTAATCAAAGTGCAGGTCGTACTTATATTCCAATCGTGATGATATTTAGGGTGTTCTATTTGGTTCCAAGGACGATCCCTACTGAATTTGGTAAAAATCGGTTCAGGTTTAGATATTACCCTCATATATATGAACCTCCTATTTTATACTTAGACAGTGTAAAATCCACTATGTACAGTAGGCCGGGTCGATTTGTGGGGAGGCAAAAAAAGTCGCCATTGTTCAGTGAAAATCATATTCTAGGGATAAAAATAAGAAACTTTGCCGAAGGAACCATACCTCTAAAACGAATTCTGATGTCCCGGAATTTGGGTCGAACTTTTGAGTAGGGGCAAATTTTGAAAAATCCCACTTTGACCCATTTAGAGTGCTCCAATCGAGTCCAAATGTATGGAACCCCCCAGGGGGTTCCATGGGGTGTGCCACTGGCATGGGTGGGTCGGGCCTCCAAAGTTAGTGGGGGTCCAATTCCCGACACCACACTGTGGTACAGGGTGCATTTGTTTGTAACGCATACAAAAGCTAGGAGATAGACCCATAGTTAATTATACCGATCGGCATAGAATCAGTTACTGAGTCTTCTGGTTTAGAGCTGTCCGTCTGTATGTCTGTCCATGAATTCTTCTTATCAAAGTGCAAGTCGTAAATATAAAGCAATCAAAATTGTTATAGATGCATTTCGTAGACTTGGGACGATCCCTATTGAAAATGGGACATATCGGTCCATGTTTTGATATATCCTCCATATAAAGATACCCGGCGATGTCACTTGTTGACGCTCTAGAGGACACATTTTTCAATTGATCTGGCTGTAATTTATGAATTGATACTTTATATTGGGCCTTATCGTCCCTAGAAGCCCATGAAGGTCCCCACCGAAGACACTTCTTGACGCTCTAGAGAATGTATTTTTCAATTGATATGGTTTAAATTTAAGAATTTATACTTTATATTGCTCAGCCCTTCCGATTATATTTCATGACGTTCTAAGGGACGTATTTTTTAGCTCATCATGCAAAAATTTAAGTTTTTGTACTGCATATAGCATTAAATCTTCTCTAGAGAAAATGGAGTATATTAGTCTATGTTTTGATAAGTATCAGCCCATTATTAAGGTCACATTATTTCACCTATATGCCTGAATTTTAGAAATTTACTCTATTTAACCTGCAACTGTTGATAGTAATAATTGTTCTCTGTGAATTTTGTTGGCAAACAATGATGGAAGGTATTATATCGGCCCAACATTATTCTTGCCTTACTGGTTTACAATTAGTTGTAAACGATGGAGCAGACTCCACCAAAGTAGAATCTAGTTCAGTTTTAATATTGGTTGGACTGAGACCTTTCAAATGAAAGTATTGTATTACATATCGGTTACCATTTTGCCATGTTTATGACTGATATCGTTTACTTTTGAGTGCTCAAAAAATCTAAACAATGATAAGCCTTGAAGATTGCCACTTTTCAGGAAATATATTTTCTTAAACTATTACCGCTATTACATCTATACGTCAGCTTGGATAATTTTGGGACCGCCCTCGTAGTGGTATTTAAGACAATTTTTGCAATGACTGCAGTCTGACAAACAATGAACAAGATGTGTGCCACGTTCTAACATCTCCCACACAATGTACCAAATTCGATATAACATTTCTCACAAAGTGAGCCTATACTTTTGACCATTTTGTTTTCAAATTATATATTTGAAAATTTGTCCTAATTAATTTGCCCTAAGAAATCACTTGTGGCCATTTCACAGCCAAACCCCTAATTACAGAAAGAGAGTATAGAATGGAATTTTCAAGAAATTAAGATTCAAATCATGCCACATATATTAAGCGTATACTTTGCACGCATTATAAAAACCCAGTTAAAATCAAACAGTAAAATTAAATGTTTGCACTTTCATAAGAATAGTGACTAAGTAAGTAATTCCCTTCCCATTCACAGAGGTATTTCCCGCCGTTATACTCGTACCAATCAACACACCTTATTTGGCTAAAAGTGAATAAACCTTTTCAACTGAAAAAGTGTGTCTGTTGTAGTTTTTTTTTTTTTTGAAATTTTATTCAAACTTATCAATGAAATGCAGTATAACCGTAAAATTGTTGAAAATGCATACGTCTGTCGCTCTCTAGAAATTTTGTTTGTATCTCTGTAATGCTTGACATCAAAAACAAATGAAGGCAACGAACGGTCTGACTCGGCGACAAAAACGCGACAACAAACAAAATATTATTAAATGTTAACTATAAAACGTTATAAATTGCCAACTGTTACAGCGGCGGTTAGTCGCACGAAAAGGGCATATGATGCATATTAATGGCCAAATTCAAAAACCGCTAAAATGTAAATGGCTTTCTGCCGTCGCTGTCGTTGCTGCTGCTCCTCACCTCACTCACCGGGTTACGCCGCTGTCATCGCAGGGGTCTTCTGGCAACTCTACCTTCTCGTGCTTCCACCTGCGCCCCAAACACGTAGCTCCATCGCAACCACCACCGCCACGCCACCTCCATCACTATTGCCACCGCCATCACCGCTACCACCGGATGATGGCAGTTGCGGCCGCAAATTGTGGAATGTTTCCAAAAATGCTTTGGCGCTTTGTGCGTTATTAGAATCGCACAAACACACACGAAAACAGCAAATGTAATTAAAATTCAATTATATCGAATAAAACTAATTAAGATTTATGCAATTTTGTCTCTTTTGCTTCGGAGATGGGACATTTAAAATAACGTCATTATTTTTTGTTCGATATTACATATTATGTAAAAAAAATATTTGTGTGGAAAATGTTTGAAACTAAAATAAAAGGGTCAGGGTACAGCAATTTCGAAATATACATCATTAAAAAATCATTAAAACAATGAATGTAGTTTAGCTTTTTTTGTAATACAAATATTGTTACGTCTTTTAATTTGTTTAGGATTTGTGGCTAGCAATAGTTATTTAAAAAGAAACTTTCGGAATAAACATAACCAAGTTTATACGGGCAAAATTGATAATCTGGATTAGCTTTAGCAACCGTCATTGAAGCACATTGAAAAATTTTCTGGGTTTGGGTTTTGCAAAACAGAATAAAAAATATTGAACTAAAAGTTACGAAACTCATTACACATACGCGATGTACATATCGATAAACAAAACAGGAAAATAAGTACACTACACAAATTAATGTCAGTACGGAAAGGGTAAAGTCTGTTGGATCCGACTAAATGATACCTTACACCGCCTTGATGGAGCAAAATGGCTGTTCTAAGTAGCAATGTTCGTTCTCAGGCCAAGAAGCTCCTCTCTGACAAATTTTCCGAACGAACGGTACTTAAATAAAGTTTCTATAGCACATTGATACCAATTCGGAAGGAACATTTATATGGGGTATATTTGCAGTGATTTACTTTAGACTTTACAATGGTTGTTTCTGTATCATGAAACTTCACTTTGCCAAATTTCATTGTTATAGCAAATCGGAAGGAACGCATATGTTGGGAATATATCTCAATCTGAAATGATTTTCTTCAAACTAGCACTATTCATATATGGGCAATTCCACGGTGTCGAACGTGACCGTTGTACACATTCAAATTGATAAAAAGGTCAAAATAAAACATATTTTAGATTCATGTTTTACATAATATTTTAGATCGTTAATAGTACCAAAAATTATAAATTATGAAGATAAGTCATCCCGAGAACTGTCAAAATCTATCAGTTGCGAACGAATAGGAATGAAATGTCACACGCGAAAAAACAGGTTTCCGCGAACATAGTTTGAACTTTTTTTTACTAATCGATTGACATTAATTTTTTAATTGTGACAATTACAAAAAATTCGGGAAAATCGGTCCGAAATCCGCGGAAAAACTCACTCTTTGAACACCTACTCGTTGAAATTTCTATTCGTTCGTACCTGACAACGTACTCGCTCCGGGATGACATATATTATTATTCATTATTTTTGAATAGTACTATCACTGGTGTTTTACTCTTTTTCAAGCGAAATATTGATTACAAAATAAGGAAAAAAAGTATCGTGAACGTCTTTAAAAACATGAGATTCAGCGAAATCACAAAGAATATGTTAAAGATGAAAATTTTAAAATGTTAAAAAATAATAAAATTGTTGGAATCGAATAATGAAAACCATTTATTTTTCTATACTTTGAACGAACGAAAATGTTGTTGTTGTAATTTGAATAACTTGTTTGTGAAATTTTTTCTGTCAAGCCTACTTGATTTTTATGTTTGATAGAAATGAAATTATTTACGTTTTTGAACATTTTAGTTTTTCATTTTTTCATTCTCGTGTATACTTTTATCAAATAAATACGCATTGTTCTTTTTATATAAAATCTCGGAATTCTGCTGTTTTATTGTTCTAACAAAGGTTATGGGCCTTTGCACGGAAGCTTAAGACTACAATAATATATAATGGCTTCATCGTTTAATATTGAGAAGTTGGAGGAAGGAAATTATGATGGATGGCGTATACATATGAAAAGTCTCCTAATACATTCGGATCTTTGGGGTTACGTATCAGGAGATATTGGGATACCTGAAAACAACGACGAACTGCAAGATTGGATCAAGAAGGATCAAAAGGCGTTATCATCAATATTTCTATGTATGAAATGCGACCAATTAGGCGTTGTGAAAAATTGCCGAACTTCGCGGGAAGCGTGGATCAAGTTGCAAGAGAAATTCCAACCACGAGGTCCTTCAAGAAAAGTGTTGCTGTTTAGAAAGCTTTTATCAACAAAGATGAGCAATGGGCAAAGTATGAATGAACATCAAGCAATTTTTAATGACATTATTGGAAAGCTCGTGGAAGTGGATATCTCTGTTCCGGATGAGTTACTGGTAATAATGATGCTAAGTAGTTTGCCAGAGCACTACGAGAATTTTGTAGTTGCTATGGAATCGAGAGATAGTTTGCCGTCTTTAGCCGTGCTCAATAATAAATTACTTGAAGAATTTGAAAGGAGGAACAGCAAAATTGGAATCGAAGAACATCAACAAGTTTTTTTGTCAAAAGGAAATCAGGAGAATGCAGCGAAAAGTACAGGTGAGCGAAAATATAGAAATGTGAAGTGCTATAACTGTGGAAAAATGGGACATATCGCTCGTGATTGCTGGAAAAAAATGTCTGAATCAAACGCAATGCTGCATGGTGTAGAATCTCAAGATTTATCGCAAGACACGTGGGTGTTTGATAGTGGAGCAACGTGCCACATGTGTTGTAGCCGTGAGAGTGTGACAAAATTCCGTGAACACAAAGAACGCATCGAATTAGCTGGGGGATACTATATTTTCTCTGAGGGACTATGCAATATTCGGCTATTTTCTAACAGCGACGAATGTGTTGAACTGAAGGATGTCCTTTTCGTACCCAAGATAAAATACAACTTCATTAGCATTGCTAAGCTGTTTGAGGATTATAATGCTGTGACTTTTGGCAATGACAAAGTTGAAATAACAAATTCTTCAGGAGATGTAATATTAACTGGGCGTCGAAGTGGCCAACTTTATGTGTGTCAAAGCAAGTTGTCTCAAAAGATACATGGTATGTATTACGAAAATAATTTTATGAAGTGGCATCAGCGGTGGGGCCACCTAAATGTTAGAAGTATTTCTGAATTATCAAGAAAGGGGATGGTACACGGCATGAATGTTGATAATATTCCACAGAATTTTAATTGCGAGACCTGCTTAAAGGCAAAAATTTGTGTGCAACCGTTTCCAAAGGAGGCAACATTTCGAGCGAAAGAAGCACTTGAGTTAGTTCACACGGATGTATGTGGACCAATGAGAGTAACATCGGCTGGTGGATCTAGATATTTTTTGTTATTTATTGATGATTACTCTAGAATGACATTTGTATGTTTTCTCAAGCATAAAAGCGAAGTTTTTAAAGCATTCCAGAATTTTATAACAGAGGCAGAGCGGCAAACGTCGAAGAAATTGAAAATCATCCGTAGCGACAATGGAAGGGAATATTTAAGCACCGAGTTTTCACTTAACCTTGAGATGTTGGGAATAAGGAGACAATTTACTGTGGAATACACGCCCCAACAAAATGGAGTGGCCGAGAGAGCCAATCGCACGATAGTTGAAATGGCACGGTGTATGTTGATTGGAGCCGGCTTAAATGAGAATTTATGGGGCGAGGCAGTGGGTACAGCTGTCTATTTGAGAAACCGGTGCCCATCAAAATCATTAAGTGACAATACACCTGTAGAGCTATGGAGTGGTATAAAGCCAACTGTATCACATTTAAAAATTTTTGGCTGCAAGGCTATAATGCTTGACAAAAGGCCTGGAAAATCCAAGTTTTCATCGAAAGGTATTGAATGCATTTTAACAGGATATTCAACGGAGTCGAAAGCGTATCGCCTATTTGGTACAAAGACCGGTAAATTGTATAAAAGTCGCGACGTGAAGTTTATAGAGGATTCGGTAGGATCTTTAAAGCAAAGTTATGAAATTTTCCCGCAAGAACAATTGGAAAGAAGCAGAGATGAAGTTCTTAACAGAGAGACTGACAACGTCGATGATGGTATACATCAAGATGTAATTAGATCTGTTAATGATATTGTTGACAATCAACCAGGGACGTTTTCTGAGAATGTCACCGACATAACTAATCCGGAAATTATTGCTGGAGAAGATATAACAGGACATACTGATGATCCGAACTATAAAGTTTTGAGATCTGGAAGGAGAATAATTAGTAATTATGTACAGGCTACACAACAAGAAATATCGGATTGTCCACAGAATATCACCGAGGCGATGTCTAGAACCGACAGTGCAATTTGGTTGCAGGCAATGAAGTGTGAATTCGACTCACTTGTGTCTAAGAAGACGTGGGTTTTAGTAAATAAACCACCAAATCAGCCAATTTTGAAGAATAAGTGGGTATTCACGATTAAGCAAGATAAGGATGGAAATTTAGATCGCTATAAAGCACGTTTGGTGGCTAAGGGCTGCGGCCAAAAATATGGTGTTAATTATACCGAGACATTTTCGCCAGTTACAAGATATTCAACTGTAAGAACTGTATTAGCATTGGCTGCAGAATATAAATTACTGGTACATCAAATGGATGTTGAAACAGCCTATTTGAACGGCAATTTGGACGAAGATATTTATATGGAGCAACCTGAAGGATTTCAAGATGCACATCACCCTGAACAGGTGTGCAAACTTCAGAAGTCAATTTACGGCTTAAAGCAATCCGGCCGCAAATGGAACGAGAAACTTGATGTTGCATTGAAACAAATTGGATTTAGTCGTTGTACAGTGGATCGATGTGCTTATGTTATGAATCGCGAAGGGGAATATAACATAATTGTTGTATATGTGGATGATTTATTAATTGCGAGCTCAAACGATAAAACTTTGAAGTTAGTGAAATCTGCGATTGGAAGAGAATTTGACGTTGTAGACAAGGGTCCAGTAAATTATTTCCTGGGGATGGAGGTTGAAAGGAAAGAATCGACTGGCTGCATAAGATTGTCACAAAAGAAAATGATTAGAGAGTTATTGAGAGAACAAAATATGCAAGACACGAGAAAATGCAGTACTCCCCTCGATCCAGGAACAAAGTTTAAAATATGTCTAGATTGTTCGAGCTGCGAAAAACTAGATGAAAGCAAATATCAATCTCTCATTGGATCTTTGATGTACATTGGTATTTGTACGCGACCTGATATTGTACATGCTGTTAACAAGTTATCGCAATTTAATAAAAATCCACATGTAGAGCATTTACAAGGAGCCAAACATATTCTCAGATACTTGTCAAATACTGTCGATTATGAACTTTGTTATAGACCTAACAACAAATTGCTGCAAGGATATGCGGATGCTGATTGGGCAAGTGGCTGTGATGACAGAAAATCTTACACTGGGTATACATTCCTTTTGGCTGGGGCATCAATTTCCTACGAGTCGAAAAAGCAACAGACAGTTGCGCTAAGTAGTACAGAAGCAGAATATATGGCTATATCTGCTGCCACAAAAGAAGCAATTTATCTGAAGAATTTACTCACGGAGCTCGGATTTGGAGACATCGTCAAAACGGCAATACAGATATATGGAGATAACCTCAGCGCTCAACAGCTAGTTCGAAATCCAGTATATCACGCAAGAAGCAAACATATTGACACTCGGATTCATCATGTAAGGGAGGTATATGAACGAGGCGATATAAAACTGTCATTCATACCATCAACTGAAAACATCGCAGATCTTCTGACGAAAAATTTGAAGCCATTTCCACATAGGAAGTTGACAGAAAAACTTGGCATCGGAGAGTTTTCATTAAGGGACAGTGTTGGAATCGAATAATGACAACCATTTATTTTTCTATACTTTGAACGAACGAAAATGTTGTTGTTGTAATTTGAATAACTTGTTTGTGAAATTTTTTCTGTCAAGCCTACTTGATTTTTATGTTTGATAGAAATGAAATTATTTACGTTTTTGAACATTTTAGTTTTTCATTTTTTCATTCTCGTGTATACTTTTATCAAATAAATACGCATTGTTCTTTTTATATAAAATCTCGGAATTCTGCTGTTTTATTGTTCTAACAAAAATTTTTGAATCCTTTTTGTTTGGTAGAAATATATTTGGTGTTTTTATTTTTAATTTTATTTTGAAGTTGGTTCGAACGTGACAGGTCGAACGTGACATTTTTTCCATGACTATTTTTAAATAAAAGTAGTAAAGACGGATTATGTTCACATCAAATCTTATACACTCTCCACCATGAATATGAATGGTTTCGGGTACAAATAAACTCATTATACCAAATTTCAGATCAATTCGTTGAAATTTGAGGTAGAAATTAGAAATCGTTGAAATTAGACGTAACGAAGACAAATCTAGAGGCACCTTTGTATAAGAGCTATATAAAAACATGGACCTATGACTATCGTCGTTCGTGTGAAGGATTTCGGGTATAAATAAACACCAGTCAACAATTTTCAGCCCGATCAGTTGACAATTGTGGTCTCGATGGGGTTAAGTAGTCAAATCGGAGAGATGCTTAAGTAGTCAAATCGGAGGGGCTATATCAAAAAATGGACCGATTGTGTCCATTTTCAATCCCAAGTTATCTGTAGCTATAATAACTATCTATACCAAATTTCAGTCATCTATCTCAGTTATTGTAGACTGTAGCGTGATTACAACATACGGACGGACGGGCGGATGCTTGAACTTTACACTTACCGTGTCGAAAGTGACAAACTTCAAATGGATACAGAAGAAATTCTATATAATTTTTTAAACATGTTTTTTTTTTTGAATATTGGTATTTTATACAAATTCTATTTGTACCAATAGTTTGATGCACTTGCTTTGAATATTTCTGGTCTACTGATAACTTATGCTTCTTTTCGGTGTCGAACGTGACAATAGAATTTGTAGTAGAGATAAGCCAAAAATAACCGTTATTCCTCATTCTTTTTGCTTCGACACTTTTATTTAAGATTACTTTTGCTCTTAGGAAGATTATTTATAATAAACCTCTTTTTGCATAAGCCTCTATTTACGAGGTTAATTTCAAAGAAATGTGCAATAAAAATAAGTAAATGAACCGAAACTACAATTTTGCACTGCGCAATTGTTTTTATACCCTCCACCATAGGATGGGGGGTTTAATCATTTTGTCACTTCGTTTGTAACACCTCTAAATATTGATCTGAGACCCCATAAAGTATATATATTATTTATCGTATTATTATCGTTGTTATTCTAAGACGATTTAGCCATGTCCGTCCGTCCATCCGTCCGTCTGTTGTAATCACACTACAATCTATAATACTTGAGCTAGGTGGCTGAAATTTGGTATAGATACTTCTTGTAGCTACAGGTAACTTGGGATTGAAAATCGGCAATATCGGTCCATATTTAGATATAGCTCACATATATAGCATCTAACTTGTTGTTATTCCTACTGTTCTCATCTACTATATTTTGTGTTATTTTCTTTAGGTTTGAGTTATTTTGTGAGGCCACATGCTATCCATGGTGGAGGGTATATAAGGTTCGGCATGGCCGAACTTAACGCTTTTACTTGTTTTTTCTTAAAATGTTCAGTAAATACATGTGAAATTTTTTCGTATTATTAAAATTTGAATATTTTTCTATAATAATTAATTAAATTAATGTGATTTTAATAACTTTAATATTTTTGATCACGGTAGACCTTTTGGTGGAATTACAAGAAACCCCTGTCTTCCAAATATAATAACGACCGGATGCAAAATAGCTCTGAAGAGTTAAAATTTAGTGAAATATAGATTATCTCATAACTTCCATACTATTTATTACTCTGAATCTTTCACAATTCCACACATAGTATTAGTTTCTTGGTCGTCGGGCGGGGCTGACTATCTATATATAATATCCTACACCTCCCTGACAATGTGATAAGGGTAGAAACATATTATCTAATTCTGATCGGACATAAAATAACATTTTTACAGCGTTTACATGTCAAATCGGGGATAACGTATATATGGGGGCTATATCTAAATCTTGACTGATTTCTTCCAAATTTAAAAGCGTTCATTCATATAATAGGAGACCTCTTTCTGCCGAATTTCATACTGATCGGATATAAAATACAGTTTTTACAGCGCTTACATGTCAAATCGGGGGTAACATATATATGGGGGCTATATCTAAATCTCAACCGAATCTAAATCTCAACCGATTTTCTCCGAATTTGGCAGTATTCCTTCATGTAATAAGAAACCTTTTTTGCCTAAATTCGCGCTGATCGGATATAAAATACAGTTTCTACAGCGTTTACACGTCAAATCGGGGGTTACATATATATGGGGGTTGAATCCAAATCTGAACCGATTATCTCCGAATTTAGCAGTATTCCTTCATGTAATAAGAGACCTCTTTTTGCCGAATTTCGCACTGATCGGAAATAAAATAAAATTTTTACAGCGCTTACATGTCAAATCGGGGGTAACTTATATATGGGGGCTATATCTACATCTGAACCGATTTCTTCCAAATTTAACAGTGTTCATTCATATTATAAGAAACTTCTTTCTGCCGAATTTCATACTGATCGGTTATAAAATAAAGTTTTTACAGCGCCTACATGTCAAATCGGGGCTAACATATATATGGGGGCTATATCTAAATCTTAACCGATTGTAACCAAATTCAATAGGGATCGTCCTTGGGCTAAACAAAAGATATGTGTAAAGTTTCGTCGAGATCGGACCATAATTGCGACCTGTACTTTGATTACAAGAATACATGGACAGACAGACAGACGGACATGGCCAAATCGACTCAAAAATTGATTCTATGACGATCGGTATAATAAACTATGGTTCTATTTCTTCTCTTTTTGGGCGTTACAAACAAATGCACAAAGTCATAATACCGTGTACCACAGTGTGGTGTAGGGTATAAAAATGGACGAATTTCCACCATTGGACCATTTTGCTCAAACAGTTTAATGGCTTCTAACTTTGATTCCAGTACATAGAAATACTTGAAATTTTGTGAAGTGGAGTGTAATGCATTTATTAGCGCGCTCCTTTTGGTACCTCCCATATAAATGAACCATTTTGCATAAAAATTATTCCTGGACATACAAACAACACAATTTTACACCGTGTAATGTTTTCATACCGGGTTTTCTATTAAGGACATAACATTGACTTTGCCAGAGCGCAATCGGAGACGTTTCGGCGTTTCAAATGATCAAGTGGCTTTAGTTCTTCAGTGACTTTGATCTTACAAGGATGAAGGATAAGATCTTTTCGCAAAATACGATACAGTGTGGTTTGAGAGATGCCCAATTCCAGAGAACGATATGGAATCGACTGATTTGGCTAATTTTAAACGGATGCACTTACGGCTGCGATATTTTCGTCGCTTCGAGCGGTACGGCGTCTCTTTGGCGCCGGAACATCCACAAGTGAAAATTTGGATTCAAATGTATCCACTATAGCACGCACAGCCTGTCGGATGGGACGATTATTACGGCCGAAAATTGGAGTAAGCTCAGAATTTCATCTCGGTAGTAATTTTTAATGATTTCCATGTATAACTTCAAATGGCCATAACTTTTGTCTCAGTGGGTATATCAAATTGCAATATTTTGGCATCAAATAGTAAATTTTATTTGCTATCCAGAAAAGATAATGAGAAAAGAATCGGTATATAACAGGATCTAATATATAGCGATTCGTAGGAAAGGATCGGGAAAAAATAAACAACAAAGGAAATTTTATATTTCCATTGAATCTTTAAAAATTAAGATATCTCAATTATTTTTTTTTGTAATTTGTACGCCTTGACACCAGAAATCGAGGCTAATTATAACATCATTATATTTGTGGACGTAAATCCCACAATTCCCAAAATAAATTCGAAAATCCCCACCAAAGAGAATTGTTTTTTTTTTTTCAAAAATCTGTTATACTAAAAGCCGGCCTCGAAAATCCTTTTGCGGTTTATCGTATAACAGATTACTACATATAAAAATGGTAAAGGTTTTCATATCCAAGCTTTGCGATTGCCGAAAATGTGGCCTAGCTTTGAAATTTTCGTAAAAAATGGTGTAATTTGGAGAAGCGTGGCAACACTATTATCACAAATTTTTGTCTCGTTCTTGTCTCGAAAATATTCTCCAGGAAGTTTCCTTTAAGACAAATATAAATATGTTATACTTTCTTTTTATAAATTCCTCTGTATCTCCAAAATACTACATATACCTTTTCGCATTAAAATACAAAAATTGTCTATATTTTGAAAGTGTAAATTGATGTGGCCTTAACTTTTGTATAGGTGGGCAGATTTTACCGACATTTTTTGTATCACACAGACAATTTTGTTGTTAATTTAGAGCAGTTGATGTGAGAGAAATCGGTTCATATTCTGCACTGATATTAAGCAAATGCCACGACAGGGTCAGGAAAAAGTGAAAAAATCACTTTTCAAATGCAGACAAAAATGTAAAAACGACATAAAATTTTTCAATGAAATATTTTGTAGTTTGTAGGTTCTGACATAACAAATCGAATGTTATTCACGAATCATTATATTTTCAAAAGTCGATCCCACAATTCTCAAAATAATTTTGAAAATTCCCAAAAATGGGAATTTTTGAATTTTCCCCTATATCTACTATACTAAAAGCGAGGTTTCAGATTCCCTTTGCAGTTCAACTTACAACACCTTACCACACATAAATATGTTAAAATTTTTAACATTTTAGCTTTGCGATTGGAGAAAATGTGGCTTACTTTTGATATTTGTCTAAAAAATTGTGTAAATTGGAGAAGCTTGGTAACAATACCAGTAAATATTTTTGACCCGTTCTTTCTCTGAGAGCATACTCTGGAAAGTTTCCTTTAAGATGATAGTAAATATGTTATACATTTTTTAACTAACTTCTTCTAAAACTCAAAAATACGAAATAAACTTTTTTTCCTAAAAAAATGACAAAAAATCGATTTTTTTAAAAATATGAATTCAAGGGGCCATAATTTTTATCCTGTTGGCTATATCGAACCAGTTTTTTTTCATCATATAGGAAATTTTATTGCCAATCCAGGCATGCTTAAGTGGATAAAATTGGTGCATATTCTGCTTCGATATTTACAAAATACTAGCACAAGGTCGAGGAAAAAATTAAAAATTCAATTTTCAAATGCAGATATCTCGGTAAGTATACAAGATAACTGTTAGGTGCAAATAGCCTTTTGTAGACCTCCGTTATTTAAACAAACAAATTAAAACAGATTTTATGAAAATACGAAAGATACACGCGCTTAAACATTTTGTTCAGCCGAGGTGGCCAACTTTGAGGCCCTGCAGCTCCGCACCTGTATACCACGGGGGGCCCAAACTCAAAACTTAACTTCTCGAATACCTCTTCTACAAACATGCCAAGTTTGGCCGCAATCGAATGTCTGGTTAAGAAACGGCAGAATTATTTCCCTTTTTTTTGGAATTCCTCGCATTGTGTAACGTGACAAATTCCCCAATATGATACGTTTCCTAGACGTGACGCAGCGAAACGGCGGGACACGTATAATTGTTTTGACGGATATACATTTTTCTTGGTAGTCAGAGAACCGCCGATTTTGGCTGTCGCACTGTGCTATTGTACATTTTAGCCCCCAGATTGGTCACCAGTCCTAGATTTTCTGGAGTCTAACTGGTAGCATCTTCGGCTACGCAGTCTTACCAGAGCACTTAATCTGGTACCAGGGGTGTCAGGAAGGCCCTCGGGACGCAGGTTCCGGCCTGACTGTTAGTGAGGATCCTATTGGGTGCAACGTGGTGGCTGTGGTTGAAACCAAACTCGCTGGGAGAGAATATTCTCGGATGAGGAGTTGCAAACCAACAGGGCCCCATGACCCTTAGAATGGCAAGGTGTTTTAGATGGGCTTACACGGAATTGATTGGTACTCATGCACATTGTGCGTGGGGGCGTTGGTCGACGCAAGCATTCACCCAGGTGTTTAGAGCACATCTGCGTCGAATTTTGGCATTTTGATAATAATGTTTTTAACATATTCACCACTTTACAAAAATTTAAAAAATTACTTTAAATTCATTTAATAAGCACCATTTTTAAGCACCATGTCATTGATATCCCAATATGCCCATGCTGTGAAAATCCAGATATATGAATAATTTCATATATCTGGAGTTATAATATATCGATTTGTTCAGTAAGAAGATATAATTTAAAAAAACGGTATATGGTCTAAAAGTCGTTATATTCTGGATTGCTGAATAAGGATATGAATTGTTGTTTATACAGAAGGGGAGGGTAAAAAAATTAAATAAATTCTGATTCGAAATTCTGATAAAAAAAAAATGTATTACTCTAAATGCACAAGCACATGACACGTCGGAAACACGTAAGCGTTTTCATATAAATTTTGAGTTTCTCTATCTGGAATGGACTATCTTCTGTAAGAACGAAACGTCAAAAATAGTCACTTGTTTTTTAGTGTTCGACTCCAACAAAAATACATGTTATTTTTTGTCGCCAGCTTGCAAATGTGGAAAAAAACTACAAAAAAAACAATGCTAATGTATACACATATCATCATACAGTAGTGAATATAGCAGCAGCTTCTACGATACTGCTGATGCATAATGGTAGCGGTTTTCACAATCAAATAAAGAAATCACCCAAGACAACAATCCGCTACACACGTTGAACAGAGTTGTAAATATTTTGTTCGAGTTTACAAAATTCCTGATTTTTTGGCAGGACGATGCGAAATTGTTGAAATGGCAATTAAATTATTTTACAATTCGTAAATTGTTTACGTTATAGACGTAAGGCAATGCGAACGAACGGACCTTAGAGGAACCGAATTCTTGGCAAAAGTGAGGGACTGGTTTTTCTTTCGCTTAAGTTTTCGTTCGATATCGTGGAAGAGGCTATAAAAAAATAGGTGATCTTTATACATATATGTATATATTATTCGACCACTTCTATACTAGAGCCGACTACTGATTTATTCCTTTATACTACATAGATAAGCCAACTAAAGTCTTACTCTGCACTGAAGTCAATCATTGCGTACTTCCTCTACTCTTACCCTACAGGGATGATATATACCTTATATATCATTTGCTACGGGCCAAAAGTGTAACACATCGAAGGACTTTGTTTGACTGAATTTCGATTTGGGTCATTTTAAGTCGTTGAACAAAGTCCGTCCGTCTGGCTAGCTGGAGCGCACGATAACTCTCGAAAAGAGTAACGGATTGACTTACAATTTGGTACGTGATAATATTTTTTCTACCTCAGACTAAGTTCAAAGATGGGCCATGCTGATCCACTTCTTCTAGTAGGTCCCTCAGAAAGCTTTATAATTTGGTGAAATACTTATTCTCTAAAAAAAGCTATGCTACTTATCAGAATGATCTGTAATTTTATACATAGTGATAGCTTATCCGTCGCAATCACTTTGAAAAAATGGGCAAAGTGTTGATACTCTTTTGGTACCCCCAACACAAAGGGGCCATTTTGTAAAAAACTTTGACTGCTTATATCTTTGCTACCAATGCATAGAAATAGGTGATATTTTTTACAGTGTTACTGAGGGGCTGAGGGAAGTCTTCGGACTCTTTGACACATCTGGCGGGGGCATGCTCCCCGATGATACGGACGAATAGTTCGATAACACCCTTGTCGGGGTGGATGTCAATCTGTCGATTACCAATGATGGTAAGAATTCTACAGATTAACCTCCATCACTCTAAAGCAGCCTCAGCGGCTCTATTGCTGCACCTGTGGACAGGAGCTTAGGAAGGCGCAAAGACGCTCTTGGTATTCCTTCTGTGGCGAAGTGGAAATGGTCTCCGACGCCGCAAGGCTGAGGAAGGTACTATACGCGTCCCCTTGTAGAGTGGGGTATTTGCAGGATGAGGTAAACAACTGGACAAAAACAACGAGCAATCGCTAAGTGTACTGCTCGACACACATTTTCCTGGGAACTCATCAACAGAGCCCGAGGATCAACAGGACCAACAAGAGCGCGAGTGGACTGCGAGCGTCGCTAGCTTCTTGATTGAGAGATCCAAAATAAGCTGGGCTATAAACAGCTTTGAACCACCTGGACCAGACGGCATCACTCCAGCAGAAATGCAGAAAATGTTAATGTATATTACCCCCTGGCTGCAGAAAATTTATGTAGGCTGTATTCCCGAATCGATGGAGGGATACCAACGTGGTATTCATACCCAAAGCGGGGAAGATATCGCACACTATTGAAAAGTCTGGAAAGACTTTTAGATTATTTCATTAGGCAAAACCTGGACACAAAACTCCTGTCGGGAAACCAACATGCTTACAATAAGGGAAAGTCTAAAAGGTTTATAATTTGGTGAAATACTTATTCTCCAAAAAATTCTATGCTACTTATCAGAATGATCTGTAATTTTATACATAGTAATAGCTTATCCGTCGCTATCACCTTGAGAAAATGGGCAAAGTGTTGATACTCTTTTGGTACACCCAATACAAAGGGACCATTTTGTACAAAACTTTGACTGCTTATATCTTTACTACCAATGCATAGAAATAGGTGATATTTTTCACAGTGTTTCTGAAGGGCTGAGGGAAGCCTTCGGACTCTTTGACACATCTGGCGGGGACATGCTCCCCGATGATACGGACGAATAGTTCGATAACACCCTTGTCGGGGTGGATGTCAATCTGTCGATTACCAATGATGGTAAGAATTCTACAGATTAACCTCCATCACTCTAAAGCAGACTCAGCGGCTCTATTGCTGCACCTGTCCACAGGTGCAGCAATAGGAGCTTAGGAAGGCGCAAAGACGCTCTTGGTATTCCTTCTGTGGCGAAGTGGAAATGGTCTCCGACGCCGCAAGGCTGAGGAAGGTACTATCCGCGTCCCCTTGTACAGTGGGGTAATTGCAGGATGAGGTAAACAACTGGACAAAAACAACGAGCAATCGCTAAGTGTACTGCTCGACACACATTTTCCTGGGAACTCATCAACAGAGCCCGAGGATCAACAGGACCAACAAGAGCGCGAGTGGACTGCGAGCGTCGCTAGCTTCTTGACTGAGAGATCCAAAATAAGCTGGGCTATAAACAGCTTTGAGCCACCTGGACCAGACGGCATCACTCCAGCAGAATTGCAGAAAATGTTAATGTATATTACCCCTGGCTGCAGAAAATTTATGTAGGCTGTATTCCCGAATCGATGGAGGGATACCAACGTGGTATTCATACCCAAAGCGGGGAAGATATCGCACACTATTGAAAAGTCTGGAAAGACTTTTAGATTATTTCATTAGGCAAAACCTGGATACAAAACTCCTGTCGGGAAACCAACATGCTTACAATAAGGGAAAGTCTACAGAATCAGCCCTGCACGAACTTGTGAGCATTATCGAATCGTCTCTACATTTCAAGGAATTCACCATGGTGGCATTTCTTGACATAGAAGGGGCTTTTAACAACATACACCCAGAAGCAGTAATCGCGGCATTGTCACATCTAAAGGTGAACTCTAGCTTGATTAGACTAATTCAAAAACTACTCAACAGAAGACGCATAACAGCATGTCTAGGGTCCACAACTCTAACAAGGTTTGTAAACAGAGGGACCCCACAAGGAGGAGTACTGTCTCCACTAATTTCGAACCTAGCACTGAACAAGTTGTCTAGATGGGCCAGAAGCAGCGGTTTGGGTGTTAACCCAAACAAGACAGAATTGGTTCTCTTTACTAGGATGAATAATGTCCCTCATGTGGACCCTCTTCCTCGGATAAATGGAACAGATCTAGTCTTTTCTGAAAGTCCAAATTTTTTAGGAATAATTTTGGATAGGAAACTAAACGTACTGAAACGTGTAAAGAAGGGCAACATCGCCCTATATTCCTGCAGTAAGGCTGTAGGGTCGCGGTGGGGCCCCCTCTCCTAGCGACTGAGTCTCTACAAGCCCTTCTCCATATAATGCCGATTAATGTTGTGGCGAGAGAAGTTGCAACCAAAGCGGCAATAAGATTAAACTGCCTATCAATGTGGAGGTACAAGAACTACGGTCACATGAGGATATCAAAGTGTAGTGCTATGTTATCCGACCGAGTGGACTATGTATAAACGGTGCGCACCTTTGAGAGGAACTACATCACTATTATACCAGCCAGGGATGAATGGGATGGCAGAATACCCGGAAATAGAAACCATCTCAATTTCTATATGGATGGTTCGAAGCTTGATAAAAAGTTTGGCTTCGGAGTAAACTGTGAAGAACTTAATTTGGATATAGCTCACAGACTACCGGATACCTGCAGTGTCTATCAAGCCGAAATAATGGCAATATGGGAAGTCTCCAAGTGGCTGAGTCGAAACATAGTTACCAACACTGGCGTTATCATTTACTCGGACAGCCAGGCTGCCATAAATTCTCTGGAGGCCTTAATTCACAAATAGCCCTCGAGTGCCGCAGATCTCTTAACGAGGGATATCCCGGGGAACTGCAAAGCCGGCAGTCCAACGAAAGATGGACACATATCGGCACCTGTAGGGTAGCTAGACAAATCCGGCCAAGGTATGACCTGAGACGGTCAAAATATCTCCTAGCACTGGAAAGGAAAAGATTGTCTACGTTAGTGTCAGTTCTGACGAGACACGGCGAACACGCCAGAAGATTGGGTATTAACTCCAATGACTTCTGCAGAAGCTGTGGAGATGAGGAAGAAGTGTAGAGCATTGAGCACTTGCTATGCGACTGTCCGCTTTGAGTAAACGACGACTGGACCTACTGGGGTCGGCCTTTCTAGGCAGCCTAACAGATCTCTCCAGTACCAATATTCGTGCTATCGATACATTTGTATATCAAACAGGTTGGTTTCGATGAAGGGCATTTTAGCCCGTGGTACCACTAGGGACCTAAACTGGTCTATGTGAGCTTAAGAAATAACCAGTAAGGAAAGGCAGAAAGTCGGGCGGGGCCGACTATATAATACCCTACATCTCCCTAACAATGCGATAAGGGTTATTGCGATAATAATTTGAAATAATTGGTAAATGGGTAAGAACATATAAATGCGGATATATCTAATTCTGAACCGATAATCGCTAAATTAAGCAATATTTGTTCCTAAATTGAGAAACATCTTTCTGGAGAATTTTGTAATGATCGGAAGTAAAGTACAACTTCTATAGCGCTTTGTAACCAAATCAGGAGGAACATATATATGGAGCTTATATATAAATCGGAATCGATTTTCCATGAATACTCATTCATGTAAAATAGAAACCTCTTTCTGTCGAATTTCGTACTGATCGGATATAAAATACAGTCTCTACAGCGCTTGAATGTCAAATCGGTGCTAACATATATATGGGGGCTATATCTAAATCTGAACCGATTTTCTGCAAATTTGGAAGCATTCCTTCGTGTAATAAGAAACCTCTTTCTGCCGAATTTCGCGGTGATCGGATATAAAATACAGTTTCTACAGCTATTGAATTTCAAATCGGGGGTAACATATATATGGGGCTATATCTAAATCTGAACTGATTTTCTCCGAATTTGGCAGTATTCCTTCATGTAATAAGAAACCTCTTTCTGCCGAATTTCGTTCTGATTGGAAATAAAATACAGTTTCTACAGCGCTTACATGTCAAATCGGGTGCAACATATATATGGGGGCTATATATAAATCTGAACCGATTTCCCCCAAATTTTGTATTGTATCTAAGTGTATCACGAGACTACTCTCTGTCAATTTTTGTATAAATCGGTTACAAAATGTTGCTTATACAGTGCATATATGCCAAATCGGAGGTACATATATATGGGAGCTATATGTAAATCTGAACCGATTTTAACCAAATTCAATAGGGATCGTCCTTGGGCCTACAAAAAGATATGTGCAAAGTTTCGTTGAGATCGGACCATAATCGCGACCTGTACTTTGATTACAAGAATACGTCTACAGACAGACAGACAGACGGACATAGCTAAATGGACTCAGAAAGTGATTACAAGTCGATCGGTATAATAAACAATGGGTCTATCTCCTCTCCTTTTGGGTGTTACAAACAAATGCACAAAGTCATAATACCCTGTACCACAGTGTGGTGTAGGTTATAAAAAAGAAAACGGCTGCTACCCTAACCTAAACAGTGTTATGTTTTATAGTCCAGGAAAAATGGTACCTCCCACACAAATGGACCATATTGCACCAAAAGATAATAGCTTATCACCTAAATACCAGTACATACAGATACATGAAATTGTGTACAGTGCAATGCTTTTATAGTATATGTAAATACATAGAGTCCAGAGAAAAGTGGACGTCATTGCCACGACCCTTGTGGTACCAAATGTTAATGTTGCTCTATACTAAAATCGACCTCTGAGGTCTTCCTCTACACTAGAGGCGACCTCTGAGGTCTTCCTCTACACTAGAGGCGACCTCTGAGGTCTTCCTCTACACTAGAGGCGACCTCTGAGGTCTTCCTCTACACTAGAGGCGACCTATGAGGCCTTCCTCTACACTAGAGTCGACCTAAGAGGTCTCGCTCTACACTAGAGTCAACCGCCCTATACTAGCGTCGACCTCAGACGTCTCGCTTTATACCAGAGTCGATCTCAAAGGTCGCGCTCTATACTAAAGTCGACCTCAGGAACTCGCTCTATACTAGAGTCGACCTCAGAGGTCTCGCTCTATACTAGAGTCGAACTCAGATGTATCGCTCTTTGCAAGAGTCGACCGCAGAGTCGCCCGCCGAGGTCCCGCTCTATATTAGAGTCGACCTCAGAGGTCTCGCTCTATACTAGAGTCGACCTCAGTTGTATCGATCTATACTAGAGTCGAACTCAGATGTATCGCTCTTTGCAATACATTTAATAACAATGCATACAAATACTTGACATTTTGTACAGTGTAATGATTTTATAGTAGCTAGAGTCCAGAAAAAAAGGGGGCGTTATTAGCACGCCCCTTTTGGTACCTGTCACACAAATGGAACAATTTCCACCAAAAGATAAATGCTTATAACCTTAATATCATTAAAGTTATTAAATGCAATTTAAATTGATAATAACCTCAATAAAACAAAAAATAAATACATTTTCGAATATTTTTTTGGGACTGAATGTGAGTCGATTTTTAATATTCTTAATTATTTTATTATTTTTTAACAAAAAATTGCATTCCAATATTTAGAGGATATGGGTGTACATTCTTATAATCGTTCAATAAGTTAAACTAATGAATTTTACCTATATACAGGGTGTTGCAAAAGATAGTTTATATTTATTGTATTAAATAACGTTCAAAAATTGGAAAATTATTTCTTAAAAATAATATTGACCAAATTTCAGCTACTCGAGTTTTCGACACTCATTTAATCAATCTTTAAAATTTCTTGGGCAGGTGGACTCTAAAATTTGAGGTCAGTGGAAAAGTGAATTTTTAAATCAGTATAAATGTTTACCCAATAGATAGTGCAGATGGAAATGAAGAACATGCTCTGCATAACGACTAAATTTACATGAGACAATCTTGAAATTCCCCCCTGCGCCCCTCAGATTTGTTGCATTCACGCGATAATCTAAACAAATATCAAAATACTTTTAAGACACCCTGTATTTTACATTCATTCACATCTATTCATTCGGAAATTGCGAAAGATTGTCATTAGAAAGCAATTCGAATAGATGAACTTAATTTGAGTTTCTTTGTGGAAGCAATTAATTTCATGGCCGTGTTTAAATGAGCTTCAAAAGAGCTTACGTTAGCTCAGACACACGTGCATATGGGGTTTTTGGCGCTGCAGATTTTAATGAATAGAAACACATTAAAAAATACAACAAATTAAGTGAAATTATAAATATGCAATCTGCTGTGCAATGCAGTATGTTGCTTAAAGCCAAGTCAACAACCTCTAACAAACTCAAACTTTCAGTTTAACAACAGAAAATCATTTGCCTTCAACATAACATAAAATATGATCACAAAAGTTTATAACCAAAATTTGTTGTTATTTTCTCAGGTGAATGAATACTACAGCATAGAGTAATCCAAAGATGTAGCCGCGATATGATTATCATAATCATAATCACCATCTTCAGCATCATTATCATTTGTGGCGACTAACAGTGGGAAGTAATGGAAATTTTATGGAAATCTTGTCGCTTTTGATTTCAGAAGGCATTCATTCATTTGATGTCTGATGAAGCTGCAGACGTGTGATCAAATGCAGTTTAGTGACACATGTTCCTCTGTTTTTTTTTTGCGTACAACAAATTGTATTCACTCATCGTTCTATTGTTGTGTTGGGGAGGACGTTTTGGAAAAAACAAACAATCAAATAAACGCTTAAAATTATTTGTGCATTTATATGTACACATGAATATCTATTATTGTGAGGAAACAATAGTTTTCGAATTCGTTAGTTTGTGTGTCTTCGAATTTTATAGTCTCGTACCATTGCATTGATATCATCACCGCCACCACTGCCATCATCATTGCCAAAAATAGTTATTTCATATGGGTTTGTCTGGGGTGCCGACTGCATTACGTGCCACGCAAAATATTTTTAAAATGATTATAAGAAAAACGTGTCGCCAAATCTATTTGAGGAGGCTACCTACGACATAGCGACATACTACTTAAGAAACAACAACCATTCGGTCTATTTTTTTGAGAAGATTTATATTCATGTGTTGTAGTAGCAGACTTATTAAATAAGTTTAACAACATCTCATTGGTAATAGATGTTGTTAACTAATTGTTTTTTGTGTTATATATCATTTGAACTAATGTATTTTTTTCAAATTAGTACACTTTCAAAGATGTTACATTATCATATTACGTGGATTGAGTATCCAAATGACAATAACTAGTGGATAATTTGAATTCAGAAAGATATCTGAGTGTTTGAGAGCAAAGATTGCCCATCAATATGCCGCACAGCTAAATACTTAAAACCAACAAGGAAGAGCAAAAATCGGGCGGAGCTAACTTTCTGGTTAGAAAAAAATAATTCTTTAAGAATAGATGCAAAATTGGAGATGTACTTAGTATGTTCAATAAAATTTGCGAATTTTGTATTTTTTTCAAAAATTATTTATTTATTCATGAAAACCTATTTTGTCCCCTACAAAGAAATTCCCCTCGGATATAATAAACTTCTGCCAAAAGTTTTTTCCAATCCTCGAAGCACTTCAAATAATCATTTTTTGTGATCTTGTTCAGCTCCTCCTTCGATGCCGTCGTTATCTCCTCAATCGTGGCGTAGCGTCGTCCTTTCATGGGCCTTTTCAGTTTTGGGAAAAAAAAATAGTCACAGGGGGCTAGGTCAGGGGAATACGGTGGCTGCGGCACCATTACTGTGTTGTTTTTGACCAAATATTAGCGCACAAGCAACGATGTGTGTGCAGGGGCGTTATCATGGTGCAAAATCCAATTTTTGTTCTTCCACAAATCCGGGCGTTTTTGGCGGATTGCTTCGCGCAATTTGCGCATAACTTGCAGGTAATATTCTTTATTGACCGCACTACCCTGTAGCAAGAACTCATAATGCAACACGCCCCTGCAATCAAAGAAAACTGACGTGCTCGGGCGTCCGGCACGCTGTTCGTCCTTCGCATCTTCTCGGCCCTCTAAGAACATTGTTCCACCGATAAACGTTGCTTTGGTCCAAGGTAGCTTCACCATATGCCACAGTCAACATTCGGAATGCATCAGCGCACTTTATTTTGTTTTTCACACAAAATTTGATGCAGATTCTTTGATCCATTTTCTGAAATAGATAAAAATCGAAGACAAGTTAAAACACATCCAAGCACAACAGCTGTCAAAAATTAACTAAACATTAAAAATGGCCGACCTTGTCAGCATAAGTAAGGGAAATGAGTACCAACATAACGCTACAAAAATATCAAAAATCAAATGCACGTAGCCTGCGGAAATTAAAATTTCCCGATATTTTTTGAACATACCTTTTATACCGTTCTTGAACAAAATGTTGAAGATTTATTCATGTCGAGTAATTTTATTTTTTGTTTGTCATGTATCAGCAAAAGAACAGCAACCAATCTTTCGGTAGTATTTCCCAAAATTATTCTAAATTTAATTATTCTAAATTTGGGAATTTATTGGGATAACCAAAAAACGATTATTTATTAATATTTTTTCTGTTGTAGTAACCAATTATTCGTTGCAATAATAATCTTTGGTCTATTGGTACAATTTCTGTTGTTAAGAATAAAACATTGTTGTCACAACCAAAAATCGGTCATATGGTACTATAATGAAAGTTTAAAATTGGTTGCCACAACTAACCGAGTGTCAATGAAAAAAAAATATTAATTCGATTGATACAACCATCGATTTAGTTACAAGCATTTTCATTTGATCGTATCCATGTTATTATTGTTATTTCAACTATTTATATATAAATACAACCGACACAAGGTGTAGGCAATATAGTTTTTGTTGCTAGTACAATTGTTACAATCGAATTCCAACCAATTATTTTCCTGGGTGCACTACATACATATGTATGTATATGTTATGAAAAATGTGTAGTAGTAAATAATTGTTGATGCTGGAAGATTTTTACAACTACACACAAACTATTTCCAGAGAGTGTACATAAATGTAGACAAACACAAGTACTTCCAATCAACTGCGTCATGAAAATGTCATGAGTCATACAGATTTCATGTCGGAAAGAAGGTCACCCTACCCTAACATTTAATTTCTATGATGATATAAATAACGAGCAGCAATATAAATAATAATAATAGGAAACAAAAGTTATATCACTTGCATTACTCAGCTTCAGAAAACAATTTCAACACCCTAACACCTCAACATAGATAAATAATTGAAGAAAACAAAATAAATAAACCAAACCCAAAGTGTTCCATATCGATGAAAACAAAAGACTTAAGACACAAACCTCCTTATTTGTGTTGCAGCGCTGTGCAGTGCAGTGACTAGTCACTGAGTGAGTCTCGAATAGCCGCAGAGCCGCATATCTGTTGCTTCTGTGTTTACGTCGTTTAATTAACTCCCACTTTGCTTTAACAAATCGCTTGGCTGCTAATAAAATAAAAATTAAATAAATCCATTGCGGTTGTATCGATAACCTAAAGGCAATCCGACCCACCGACAATCTGGAAAAAATCTAACTAAATAGAAAAGCACAAAAATACAAACAAGAAAACAACTTTCTTCAACTTCAGCCATACGAGCCACAGTACGTACGTTCAATCGAACGTACATAGATACGTACTCGAATAAACAGCATTACAATGGACACACCCGCCGCGGCAGTCTAAACAATAATCGCTGGAAACTGGTATTTATTGCACAGTTCGAGTAATGCTTACAAACTGAATATTTCAAATAGTTTTCTTGTTCGTTGGTTACCACCACCAACAACAGCAACGGTGGCAGGCAGCAACAACGGTTATCATCTACAGCACAGTGGTTTTGACAAACATTGAGTGGGATAAAGTAAAACTAATTAAAGCTAATCCCATTTAAGTGAAGATCTTATCAGGCCATACGAGATTAAAAATAATTAAAACAATTAGTCTTGATATTATTTTTATACGCAAAATTTGAGAAATAAATTACAAAAATGGAAATCGAATAATCGGCAAAATTTTTATGTTTTAATAACAGTATGCAACAAAATTTTTTTTGTGTCCAAGACCTACAAGTTTTTTTTATAGATTGAGGCATAATATTTTATGAAACCAAAACTAAATATGTTTAATGGTATTTCTTTTTTGTATAATTCCAATTTTCATGGAAGGTACCTATAGTATTTGAACCTTATTTTTGAAGCAGAAGCTCCATAAAGCCGAGATAACATTTGACCTTAGTCTGGGATACAAAAAAATATTGACACATACCAAATTTTAAGTCTATCGGTTAATTCTGTAATTAAAATGGCCCAAAACGGAATTCCGCCAAATATTCTTGGGGTGTCTTAGGTCATTCCATCGATGTGTTACAATTGGCAAAATCTGATATATACCTTTGTTCACAATAGGGGGGTATAAAAAACTAATTTTGCTGAAATTCTCTTATTTCTACCAAAAGTGCTATAAGTAATTTCTACATTTATCAATAGATTAAATAGGAACTGTTTTCTTCGTTAGGAAGCTAGCACTCACAATATAAAACAAACCATTTTTTTTGGTAAATTCTTTACTTTTTTTAGGTTTTTTTTTAAATTTTTTTTCTAATTGTTGTAACGACAGTTACTAAACTTCTGTTACCACATGAAAGTGTCATTACCATCATTTGTAGTCCTCATAATTTCCTTTAATTTTACGTGTATTGTATTAATTATCGATCATATACTTAAAAAAACGGGTCCAAATATTGAAAGAACCTTCCAAGCAAATTGGAATTTTAAAGAAAAATTTAAAAAAAAATTAACATACATAAATTTTTTTAATTTGTTTTCTTGCTTAGGACTTTACACCAGAAAATGTAGCCTTCGACTAAAATTTTGTTGCATATTGTTATCAAAATATTCTGCAACTTCACACATAGTAATAGTATGCTTAATGCAACAAAATTTTTGTCGTAGGTTGTCCTACACACGAAAACATATTAAAACAATTTTTTTTGGTAATTTTATTTAAATTTATCTTTAAAATGTTCATTGTCTAAAAAGGTACCTTTACTATTTGGATCATATTTTTTGAGGTAGAGGGTTTTCCAACAAGAGGTGTTATTTTGAATCACCCGGTATTTCGGTAGCTGTCACTTTTGAAGCTTTTATTCTTTGACATTTGACAAGTAGAAACTACGTCATTACTAAAAACCAGTAAGGAAAGGCAGAAAGTCGGGCGGGGCCGACTATATAATACCCTACACCTCCCTAACAATGCGATAAGGGTCATTGCCATAATAATTTGGAATAATTGGTATATGGGTAGAAACATATTATCTAATTCTGAAACGATAATCGCTAAATTAAGCAATATTCGTTCCTAAATTGAGAAACATCTTTCTGGAAAATTTTAATGATCGGAAGTAAAATACAACTTCTATAGCGGTTTGATACCAAATCAGGAGGAACAATCAATATAAATCTGAACCGATCTTCCCTGAATACTCATTCATGTAAAAAGACCTCCTTCTGTCGAATTTCGTACTGATCGCATATAAAATACAGTCTCTACAGCGCCTACATGTCAAATCGGGGGTAACGTATATATGGGGGCTACATCTAAATCTGAACCGATTTCTTCCAAATTTAACAGTGTTCATTCATATAATAAGAAACCTCTTTCAGCCGAATTTCCTACTGATCGGATATAAAATAACATTTTTACAGCGCTTACAAGTCAAATCGGGGGTAACGTATATATGGGGGCTATATCTTAATCTGAACCGATTTTCTCCGAATTTAGCAGTATTCCTTCATGTAATAAGAAACCTCTTTCTGCCAAATTTTGCACTGATCGGATATAAAATACAGTATTTACAGCGCTTACATGTCAAATCGGGGGTAACATATATATGGGGGCTATATCTGAATCTGAACCGATTTTCTCCGAATTTAGCAGTATTCCCTCATGTAATAAGAAACCTGTTCCTGCCGAATTTCATACTGATCGGATATAAAATAAAGTTTTTACAGCGTTTACATGTCAAATCGGGGCTAACATATATATGGGGGATATATCTAAATATGAACCGATTTTAACCAAATTCAATAGAGATCGTCCTTGGGCCAAAACAAAGATATGTGTAAAGTTTCGTCGAGATCGGACCATAATTGCGACCTGTACTTTGATTACAAGAATACATGCACAGACGGACAGACAGACAGACAGACAGACGGACATAGCTAAATCGACTCAGAAAGTGATTCTAAGTCGATCGGTATAATAAACGATGGGTCTATTTCTTCTCCTTTTGGGTGTTACAAACAAATGCACAAAGTTATAATACCCTGTACCACAGTGTGGTGTAGGGTATAATTAAATGAAAATGAAATGATATTTTTCATTATTAACGGCATACCTTCCTCTTTATTATGAAGTAAACATTCGATAAATTTATTTTATTTAAATTATGAGGACTGCGAATGGTAATGATCACATTCATGTAGAAACATGAGTTTAGTAACTGTCTTTAAAACAACTAGAAAATATTTACTTCTTTCACAAAAAATAAACCATACACCCAGTAAAAAAATTGATTGGAATTCGAATGTAATAATAATAAAAATAATACTAGCAACAAAAAGTATATTGCCTACACCGTGTGCCGGTTGTACGAGTATTTATATGTAAATAGTTGAAACAACAATAATAACAAGAATACGATCAAATAAAAATGCTTGGAACTAAATCGATTGTTGTATCAATCGAATTAAGATTGTTTTTTCATTGACACTCGGTTAGTTGTGGTAACCAATTTTAAACTTTCATTATAGTACCATATGATCGGTTTTTGGTTGTGACAACCAAAAACCGATTAATCGATTATTATTGCAACGAATAATTGGTTACTACCACAGAAAAAATATTAATAAATCATCGTTTTTTGGTTATCCCAATAAATTCCCAAATTTAGAATAATTAAATGTATTTTGGGAAATACAACAGAAAGATTGGTTGCTGTTCTTTGCTGATACATGACAAACCAAAAATAATATTACTAGACACAAATAAATATTCAATAGTTTATTCAAGAGCGCTATATGTAGTCAAGAATAATCTCGTGTGGATAACAATGTGTGGAATGCAGAATATGTTGTGCAAAATGTTTTACATAAATAAACCAGTAAGGAAAGGCAGAAAGTCGGGCGTGCCGACTATATAATACCATACACTTCCCTAACAATGCGATAAGGGTCTTTGCCACAATAATTTGGAATAATTGGTAAATGGGTAGACACATATTATCTAATTCTGAATCGATAATCGCTAAATTAAGCAATATTCGTTCCTAAAGTGAGAAACATCTTCCTGGAAAATTTTAATGATCGGAAGTAAAATACAACTTCTATAGCGGTTTGATACCAAATCAGGAGGAACATATATATGGAGGTTTAATATAAATCTGAACCGATCTTCCCTGAATACTTATTCATGTAAAAAGACCTCCTTCTGTCGAATTTCGTGCTGATCGGATATAAAATACAGTCTCTACAGCGCTTACATGTCAAATCGGGGGTAACATATATATGGGAGCTATATCTAAATCTGAACCGATTTTCTCCAAATTTAGAATAATTAAATGTATTTTGGGAAATACAACAGAAAGATTGGTTGCTGTTCTTTGCTGATACATGACAAACCAAAAATAATATTACTAGACACAAATAAATATTCAATAGTTTATTCAAGAGCGCTATATGTAGTCAAGAATAATCTCGTGTGGATAACAATGTGTGGAATGCAGAATATGTTGTGCAAAATGTTTTACATAAATAAACCAGTAAGGAAAGGCAGAAAGTCGGGCGGGGCCGACTATATAATACCCTACACCTCCCTAACAATGCGATAAGGGTCATTGCCATAATAATTTGGAATAATTGGGTAGAAACGTATTCTAATTCTGAAACGATAATCGCTAAATTAAGCAATATTCGTTCCTAAAGTGAGAAACATCTTCCTGGAAAATTTTAATGATCGGAAGTAAAATACAACTTCTATAGCGGTTTGATACCAAATCAGGAGGAACATATATATGGAGGTTTAATATAAATCTGAACCGATCTTCCCTGAATACTTATTCATGTAAAAAGACCTCCTTCTGTCGAATTTCGTGCTGATCGGATATAAAATACAGTCTCTACAGCGCTTACATGTGAAATCGGGGGTAACATATATATGTATATATATTTCTTCATGTAATAAGAAAACTCTTTCTGCCGAATTTCGCACTGATCGGATATAAAATACAGTTTTTACAGCGCTTACATGTCAAATCGGGGGTAACATATATATGGGGGCTATATCTAAATCTGAACCGATTTTCTCAGAATTAAGCAGTATTCCTTCATGTAATAAGAAACTTCTCTTTGCCGAATTTCGCACAGATCGGATATAAAACCAGTAAGGAACGGCAGAAAGTCGGGCGGGGCCGATTATATAATACCCTACACCTCCCTAACAATGCGATAAGGGTCATTGCGATAATAATTTGGAATTATTGGTAAATGGGTAGGAACATATTATCTAATTCTGAACCGATAATCGCTAAATTAAGCAATATTCGTTCCTAAATTGAGAAACATATTTCTGGAAAATTTTAATGATCGGAAGTAAAGTACAACTTCTATAGCGCTTTGATACCAAATCAGGAGGAACATATATACGGATGTTATATATAAATCTGAACCGATTTTCCCTGAATACTCAATCATTTAAAAAGACATCTTTCTGTCGAATTTCGTACTGATCGGATATAAAATACAGTCTCTACAGCGCTTACATGTCAAATCGGGGGTAACATATTTATGGGGGCTATATCTAAATCTGAACCGATTTTCTCCGAATTTGGCAGTATTTCTTCATGTAGAAGGATATAAAATAACATTTTTACAGCGCTTACATGTCAAATCGGGGGTAACGTTTATATGGGGGCTATATCTAAATCTGAACCGATTTCTTCCAAATTTAACAGTGTTCATTCAAATAATAGGAAACCTCTTTCTGCCGAATTTCATACCGATCGGATATAAAATACAGTTTTTACAGAGCTTACATATCAAATCGGGGGTAACGTATATATGGCAGCTATATCTAAATCTGAACCGATTTCTTCCAAATTTAACAGTGTTCATTCATATAATAAGAAACCTCTTTCTGCCGAATTTCAGACTGATCGGATATAAAATAAAGTTTTTACAGTGCTTACATGTCAAATCTGGGGTAACATATATATGGGTCTATATCTAAATCTGAACCGATTTTAACCAAATTCAATAGGGATCGTCCTTGGGCCAAATAAAATATATGTGTAAAGTTTCGTCGAGATCGGACCATAATTGCGACCTGTACTTTGATTACAAGAATACATGCACACACAGACGGACAGACAGACAGACGGACATAGTTAAATCAACTCAGAAAGTGATTCTAATTCGATCGGTATAATAAACAATGGGTCTATTTATTCTCCTTTTGGGTGTTACAAACAAATGCACAAAGTTATAATACCCTGTACCACAGTGTGGTGTAGGGTATAAAAATAAAAGCAACAATCATGAAATTTAAAACACAGGAATAAGCGATATTTGCATACAAGTTTTTGTTTTTTTCGTGTACTAACATTTGTGTCAAATATTTCCACATCTCATAATAGTGATCAATTTGTAATATGGTATTTTTAATTTTGTTATGAATTGCTTGGGTTTTTGTTCAATAAATAAAATAAAAATTAATGAAAAATGTTTTTAATTAATTGTCGGTAGTATATGATGACAAATTGTCAGAACAATGAATTTTTTAACAGTTGGTTGTGGCAACATACAACAGATAATTTTAGCCACCATTTTCGTAGTTAGCGCAACCAAATATGATTGTTGTCAACATGGAAGCAGAAGTATACCACAAACAAAATGTTGGTTGTCCTGATGGAATCGCATAATAGTAAACAGAACTACCAAAATTCGGTTGGCAAATAATTCGGTTGACGGAACGAAACTGTTTTCTGTGTGTACTTATCAGAATCATCCGCAAGTTCACACATAGTAATAGTATACACAATGCAACAAAATTTTTGTCGAAAAGCTGTGCATAACATTGGTGTAATATGGTGTCCTAAACACGAAAAAAATATTAAAACAATTGTTTTTGCATTTTTTTTTTTTAATTTTTGTTTAAAATTCCCGTAGTCTTGGAAGGTGCATTTACTATTTGGATCATATTTTTGAAAAAATGTAAACCCTATAAAAAATTGGCAAAACAAATAATTGTTCCAGTATGTGAACTGTTGTGGACGAGGGTATATTTATATATCAGTTGCTACGTGCCTAAGAGGAACATATCGAAGGAGTGACTTAAGAGACCAAAAGAATATTTGTTGGAAATCCGTTTTGGGTAATTTTATGTCATTTTTCAAATGTCCGCCTGTCTGTCTAGCTGGTGCGCACTATAATTTCCGAGATGGGTAACCAATTAACTCTAAATTGAATATGTATTAATATTTTTCTATCACAGACTAAGATCCAAGATCAACTATGTTTGTCCACTCCTTCGAGTACCTCCCCCACGATGAGTCAACATTTTATAAAGTATTTAATATCTCATAACTTCTATACTACCCATAATCTTTAACAATTCCATAAATAGTGAAATTGTTTAGAAAAAACGAAAAGTTAACGGCTTATAACTTTGATTCCAGTCCATACAAATAATTTAAATTATGTGAAGCGTAATGCTTTTATAGTAGTCCCGTAAAAAATAGGCGTTAATACCACGCCCCTTTTGGTACCTTCCATAGAAATGGAACTAATTATTGCTTGAGAATGTAATTTAATTTGCAAATTTGTAGAATGGTTGAATTATTGGAAGTATCTTCTCACGTACGAGACATGTATTTGTCGACATACGAGTATATATATCTGGAGCTAGTGTGAGTTACAATATGAATACATAATCTGGGATTGGAGAAATAGGACATTGATACGAATTCCCATGATGATACAGTATTATTTAGTTTACTCCTACTCTATTATACATTTAATGTGATTTGAGTCCAAATATAAGTTTGTAGAAAATTCTGAAGAGTTTTCACCGACATAAACATAAGTTCCTTCAAACCACTGTGCTGTGCTTACTCACACCAACAACTATTAAATATAACACAATGTTTGGTATAAAATCTTACAACGTTTCTTAGAAAGAATCGCAATGCGATAGATACTCTTTCATCTCACACCACGATTTTGTTGTTGTACCTTTTGGTACATAACAAAAAGTTCGTTCAATTGTTTAAACTTCCATGTACAACAATTCTTGTTTGTTTATCGTTGTTGTTGTTGGTCTTGATATTGTTGTTGTTAAATCTATGTACAAGAATATAACTATATTTGTATGTATGTCTGCATATAAATAAGCACACTTTTGCTGTTATGAATAACAGTTAAATTGCATTAATCTGCATTGCGCTTAGCAATGCTTAAAGAATTCTCACTTTGTAGATATTTGGTCCACTGCTGTTGTCGTCGTCGTCGACTGACAGCCAAAGCAATAGAATCGGATCAAATCCGGTTTTAGACCAGAGTAAAAATATTTTATATAAGATTGTGACCGTTTGTTTTGTACTGCAAGACAAAACTGTAATATATGATGTAAAAAGCAACAAAAAAATTAAAATTTATCAAAGTTGGCGACAAACGCCGAGAGATTTTTCAATGTACGTTTTTTTGGTGCTTTAAAAATTGAGTTTTTGAATTGCAAAGCATTTGACTCACTCAACACAAAACCTCACCCAAATGTTGTGGCACCAAAAGGGAGTCAAGGTGTGCTTAACATGAAACAATCCCGTTCTCAACCAAAAGAAAAAAATATTTTGTATTTTGCTGTATGAGTTGATTTTGATTTCAAACAGACATCTGATCTAGATCATTTCAATTTTGTATTATATTTTTTTACACCTTCGATCCTGCTAACATTTCGTCCACCACAAAAAAATATGAAGTTGTGTTACTGTAATTAATAAAAAACACTTTCAATAACATTATAACAGAATATTAAATGTGCTGCTAATTCATTCGGAAAGGTAATTTGAAAGTTGCTGCAGTTAATTAAAGTAGCCCAAATCCGCTTAGCAATATAATTTTTGTATGAAAATTGTTTTGGCACCTTCAGATAATTAAAAATTCAAACAACAATGTTATCCTCTAAAATTAGGATTTTGGAGATTTTTCCCCGTAGCCAGGACCTCACATTGGTTTTTAGCTCTTAATCGACACTTTAAATACACCGTGCAACAAATTGTGGGTCATCAAATCTTTTCCGAACGAAACCAATTGCACATGATAGTACACCTCTACACTATTTCCAAATGTAGTTCAGAAAAAATCAATTTAAATTCAGAATTCGTCAATTGAAATTCAGAAATTCCATTTGAAATTCAGAACTCGTCACTTGAAATTCAGAAATTCCATATGAAATTCAGAAGTCGTCATTTGAAATTCAGATTTTCCATTTTAAATTCAGAACTCAATTGAAATTCAGAATATCCATTTGTAATTAAGATTTCGTCAGTTGAAATTCAGAACTCGACACTTGAAATTCAGAACTCGTCATTTGAAATTCAGAACTCGACAATTGAAATTCAGAACTTTTCATTTGAAATTCAGAACTTTTCATTTGTAATTCAGAAACTATTTATTGAAATTCAGAATTTCTATTTGAAAACAGGAAAATATTTTTTTATTTCATGGTTTCTCACTGTGGAGTTGAGCTGAAGGTCAAAGAATTCCTTTTAAGTCATGCTAGGTATTTTCAATAGTGAAGTAAAAAAGAAAACGTTTTTGAAATCCAACACCAAACAATGCATGACGTTTTGGAGGTGGAAAGTCAACTCCTCGGATGCAGTAGCGTTGTTTTTTGGCCTATGGTCAACTTGTTATTACTTGTAGTAATATCAAAGTTATTTAAAATTTACGTATGGGAAATACTTTGAATTAAGAACCATCTCAAGTCAATCTTATGCCGCCGTAGTTATTATTTAGGTATAGGAAAATTTTGCAATAGATTTGACTGAAGTGAATAACGATTTTTAAATTGAATCTGACTCGAGAAAGAGCTGATCCAATCATGCGCTTCCCTAATTCTAACAATTCACTCCACTCTTTTGCACCATTGATGAGAAAAGCTGTCCTGCGTTGGTCAATTTTTATTATTACGAATGGCAATTTGTTCCTACAAAATTATGTTTGGCCACATATAAGCTGGTTTTACTTGCACAACTTAAATCCCAGTCCACGACCAGACATGCTTTTTCTGGCTGAAGATGTATGTATATGACTTCAAACCTACATACATAATTTCATATTAGAATGTTCTGAATATCTAATTTCTGAATTTCATATGAAGAATTCCGAATTTCAAATGACGAGCTCTGAATTTTAAATGAAAAATTCTGAATTTCAAATGTCGAGTTCTAAATTTCAACTGGAAATTCTGAATTTTAATTGACGAATTCTGAATTTTAAATGGAACATCTGAATTTCAATTGACGAATTCTGAATTTTAAATGGAAAATCTGAATTTCAATTGACGAGTTCTGAATTTCAAATGGAAAATCTGAATTTCAATTGACGAGTCCTGAATTTCAAATGGAAATTCTGATTTTAAATTGACGAATTCTGAAAATTAAATGGAAAATCTGAATTTCAAGTGACGAGTTCTGAATTTAAAATGGAATTTCAATTGATATTTTCTGAATTACATTTGGACATGGTGTAGTATTGTGTACTCGAATTTTTGTTTTATAGCCCTTTGATGTTGGGCTAGTTTAAGTCAAATATCAAGTCACTTTAAAATGCCAAAAAATTAGCTCCGTGGAGCAAGTGCCGTAGGACCTTGAAAAAAAGCCCCAAGACTCACACATAGGCGATATGGTACTCAACTGAAAGGAAATGTCTACAAAATTAAAAAAAGGAAAAAAGTTCAGTGGCAGCCAAGTCTTAAAATTTGGTGTGAATCAATGTTTAAAGTTTGAATATTTTAGGCCTTAAATATTTTAATTTACTGATTTTTATATTTTTTTTTGTGGTTTTCAAATGGAAAATCAAATGGTTTATTATACTATGGCATATTTCATACAATGATATCTATGTTCCATGTTTCGATTAATTCTGTTTAGTTGTTATAGTAGATTTGACCCCAGCCTGGATATAAAATAGTTGATTTCTCATCTCTTTAAAAATCAGTTAATTAATGTATAGATTCTAATCTCCTAAGTGGTCGCGGTTTTGCGTCCATCTTGCCGGACAACACATTTCCTTGAAGATCGGTATATACACATAAACGCTGAGGTTTACAGCTCTTTATGGGATTTTTAAAGTATTGGAGAATGAAAAAAGCTCTTAAAGAAATTTGAAATGCGGTGAACAAATTAAGATTGCTGTGGTCACTGCTAAACTGACCACAAACTTAGAATTCAAAATTGTTTCCCGTGTATATTACTACATATTATTATATCTAGGTATCATTGAACATGCTTCTGAAGTACAAAAAAAATATTAATGTTTTTGATAGCGCGGGAACGTCCATAAGTTATACATCACTCAAATCAACACATAAGAAAAATGTCTACCTCTTATAGGAGCCGCAAAGGTCACGCGGTCAAAAGCCGCTTGGTGTAAAATTGCTTCCGTATATGTATATCCTACTAATTTATGCACATCAGTATACACATAAATTAGTAGGATAATAGCTCATAAGGGACATTTGAAGTACAAAAAGAGTCTGAGGATTGACCGAATTGACTACGTTAGATATGTTGCCACAGTAAATGATAGATATGTTACCATATTAGAACGCGGTTTTATGTCACGTTTGATCTCAGGGTGGGCATCGAATTTACATATACATTTTTTATTATACATTTTTATATTCATATATCTTAAGGAACTTTTAAATCAATGAAATAATGAAAATTGTTTTTCGTGCACACATTTGTAGTATACAGATAGTACTTCATATTTACAAAATTTTAGCTTGGTATCTTATAAGAGGCTTTTGAAAGAACAACCAATAAGGAAATAAAAAAATTAGGCGAAACCGACCATTTGATACCCTACACCATCTTGATAGAGCAGAAAAAGCACTCATATACTTTATCTAAACTTAAAACGAAAACCTTGAAACTCGTAATATAAGCCAACGGATCAAGAAGTCATATATTTTTTTAAATTGCATAAAAACCGTTTGGAAAATTTAGCTTTGTCAATCCTTACATGCATAACCGAAATGACTATATCATACTTCGCGCCAGAGTGGCGGAAGTTAAAAAACAGAACTGACGAAAGTTAAAGCAACACTGACGTCGTTGCCATCACGTAGTGAGTTCTGCGGCGTTATGGTTAAACGAACGGCTCCAAATCCATTGCAGGTGGCGTTGAAGTCGACTGTTAGCTAATGTGACTTCAACAGCAAGTGACTCCCTTCTTCCAATAGTCGTAACAGTGGTCCGTACAGCTTATACAGCCCTTAGAAGCCAAATCGGAAGTAACATATAAGGGGTTTGCCAATAGGGATGATATGATTTTGAAGTGACGTTTCGGCCATTTGTAATATTCATGATCTGTCATTTGTTTTTCATTGTATTCAGTAGTGTTTACAATTTCATCATGGAGATATGTGGGCTATATCTAAATCTGATTGAATTTCCACTAAATTTTGTAGTCTTTATTAATGGTTGAAGCGACTTGTCTCTGCCAATTTTTACCTCGATCTGGTGTAAAGTACACCTTTTATAGCTCTTTGAACCCAAATCGGAGGAAAATGTATATTGGTGATATATGAATGGCTCAAATGCCAAATCTATTAACTCCACTTTTTTTTCGAAATTTTAAAGTCAAAGCACTTGATAGATGCCAAATTTTTTTTTACCATTCATAAAACTGTTTTATCATTTTTCTCAACTTTTTTTATGAAGTTAATTGATTTGGCATTTGTGCCATTCATATATAAATTTAAACCGATTTTCACGAATTTCAATAGGGATCGTCTCTGTGGTAAAAAAGTGAGCTGTGTCAAAAATTGTCACAATCGAGAGATAATTACGGCATGCACTTTGATTACGAGAATATATCTACAGACGGATGAACGGACATGGTTAAATCGACTAAATAAGTGATTCCAAGTCGATCGGTATAATAAAATATGGGGTTATCTCTTCACCTTTGGGGTGTTACAAACAAATGCACAAACTCATAATAAAAATGGTAAAGGTTTTCATATTCTAGCATTGCGATAGTCGAAAATGTGGTCAAGTTCTGAAATTTTCGTAAAAAATTGTGTCATTTGGAGAAGCGTAGTAACACTATTAAAAACATTTTTAGCCATTCTTTTCTCTAAAGCATTTTACAGGAAGTTCCCGTTTAGACGATATGTTTCTTTTTTTTACATTTTCGCAGTAAAATATAAATTGATCTGACTTTAATATCGATACCTCCATTCTAAACTATGCTAAGTGCAAAAAGGTAGTTTTTCAGGAGAGGCGATCAAAGTCTGAAGAATTTTTTAAATTTGTGTGGAATTCCTTTATAATGCAAATCGAATGACTGTTTTGACGGATAAACACCAAATTTTGACTGAATGTAATTTGGAGTATTTAGATATTAAAAATGCAATCTTCCTAAAAACATGCTAAGTCGACTTTGCATGTTTTAGAATGGAGGTATCATTATAAATTGATATGAAAATATAAATTAGTATGACCAAAACTGTTGTCTCAGTGGGTACATCTGTCCGATTTATTTTACATCATTTTGTTATCACTCCTTTGATGTGTATGATATGTATATACCCTCCTCCCAGTAAGGTAAGGGGATAAGAATGTGACAACATTAAAAAAATATTTTTTTGTCTTCAGATAAACAAAACCACAATTTCTCAGTTAATTTAATTTAAGGAATAAACATATTCTCAAATATATAGGAATTAATTAGTTCTATTATTTTGCAATTCTCAGAAGCGAGAAAATTAAAGAGAAATATGAAATCGGGTTATTTGTTGGTTTACCCGTGGCACATATATACATAGGTTAATCGAATTTATCGGATTTCTGCGGTTTTCATAGGTAATCGCTTAAATATTTCACATAGGAGATGTCAAGCAATAAATCTCGAACAAATTGATACACATATTTATACAAGAATGTCAAAAATATAAAATGTCGTCACAGGCAACAATCTTTAAAAACCACAGATTTGTGTTTCTTAACATCAACTATTTGTTGTCCGTAGACCGTTGGACAAACAAGACATCTTAAACTTAGCGGCTCTACGCCAAAAGAATGAAGAACTGGTTGGCAATTATTATTTAATTATTATATATACAGATTTTTAAGGAGATTCCCAAAAAAGTAGCATCTAGACGATTCGAATAATTTGCTTCGGCATTTCGAAACAAGTTATAAAACTGTAGAGCCTAATTTGGAATACATATACAATTAGAATACGAGTAATAATATAGAATAATAAAACAACCACATATGAATAGTATAAAGGGTCTTCCAAAAAGAGGCTTAATTTTGAAAGTCGAGCGGGGCCAACTATTGAATACAACATTGAAATATACAGGATATATTTCAGATACAAATTGTTTAAATAAACTTGGGTTTCGCACATTGAACTGATTTTCCTCAAAATTCGCCAATATGGGTCCTTGGATGAAGAAACCCTAAACTGCTAATTTTCAAAATGATGCATCTGTAGCGTTTAAGGTTAAATCGGAAAGAAAATCGTTAATGACTTTTCTTTTCGAAAAGGTCGTTAATGACCTTTCTATATGAAAAGCTCATCTTTAATGATGAAGGGTCATCGTTGATGACTTTTCTATACGAAAAGGTCATCGTTGATGACATTCCTATACGAAAAGGTCATCCTTGATGACTTTTATATACGAAAAGGTCGTCCTTGAAGACTTTTCTATACGAAAAAGTCATCCTTGATGACTTTTCTATACGAAAAAGTCATCCTTGATGACTTTTATATTCGAAAAGGTCGTCCTTGATGACTTTTATATACGAAAAATCGTCCTTGATGACTTTTCTATATGAAAAGATCATCGCTGATGAATTTTCCATAAGAAAATGACATCGGAGATGACTTTTCTGTAGGAAAAGGTCATAAGTGATGACTTTTCTCTATGAAAAGTTCATTGTTGATGACTTTTGCATATGAAAAAGTCATCAGTGATGACTTTTCTGTATGAAAAGGTCATCGGTGACGAATTTTCTATACGAAAAGGTCATCGTTGATGACTTTTCTATCGGAAAAGGTCATCGTTGATGACTTTTCTAAAGGAAAAGGTCATCGTTGATGACTTTTCTATAGGTAAAGGTCATCGCTGATGACTTCCTTTTCTACACGAAAAGGTCATCGTTGATGACTTTTCTACACGAAAAGGTCATCGTTGATGACTTTTCTACACGAAAAGGTCATCGTTGATGACTTTTCTACACGAAAAGGTCATCGTTGATGACTTTTCTATACGAAAAACTCATCGTTGATGACTCTCCTATACGAAAAGCTCATCGTTGATGACTTTTCTATACGAAAAAGTCATCGTTGATGGCTTTTCTATGCGAAAAGGTCATCGTTGATGGCTTTTCTATACGAAAAGATCATCGTTGATGACTTTTCTATACGAAAAGATCATCGTTGATGACTTTTCTATACGAAAAGATCATCGTTGATGAATTTTCTATACGAAAAGATCATCGTTGATGATTTTTCTATACGAAAAGATCATCATTGATGACTTTTCTATACGAAAAGATCATGGTTGATGACTTTTGTATACGAAAAAATCATCGTTGATGACTTTTCTATACGAAAAGATCATCGTTGATGACTTTTCTATACGAAAAGATCATCGTTAATGACTTTTCTATACGAAAAGATCATCGTTAATGACTTTTCTATACGAAAAGATCATCGTTGATGACTTTTCTATACGAAAAGATCATCGTTGATGACTTTTCTATACGAAAAGATCATCGTTGATGACTTTTCTATACGAAAAGATCATCGTTGATGACTTTTCTATACGAAAAGATCGTCGTTGATGACTTTTCTATACGAAAAGATCATCGTTGATGACTTTTCTATACGAAAAGATCATCGTTGATGACTTTTCTATACGAAAAGATCATCGTTGATGACTTTTCTATACGAAAAGATCATCGTTGATGACTTTTCTATACGAAAAGATCATCGTTGATGACTTTTCTATACGAAACGATCATCGTTGATGACTTTTCTATACGAAAAGATCATCGTTGATGACTTTTCTATACGAAAAGATCATCGTTGATGACTTTTCTATACGAAAAGATCATCGTTGATGACTTTTCTATACGAAAAGATCATCGTTGATGACTTTTCTATACGAAAAGATCATCGTTGATGACTTTTCTATACGAAAAGATCATCGTTGATGACTTTTCTATACGACAAGATTATCATTGATGACTTTTCTATACGATGAGGTCATCGTTGATGGCTTTTCTATACGAAAAGGTCACCCTTGATGACTTTTCTATACGAAAAGATCATCGTTGATGACTTTTCTATACGAAAAGATCATCGTTGATGACTTTTCTATACGAAAAGATCATCGTTGATGACTTTTCTATACGAAAAGATCATCGTTGATGACTTTTCTATACGAAAAGATCATCGTTGATGACTTTTCTATACGAAAAGATCATCGTTGATGACTTTTCTATACGAAAAGATCATCGTTGATGACTTTTCTATACGAAAAGATCATCGTTGATGACTTTTCTATACGAAAAGATCATCGTTGATGACTTTTCTATACGAAAAGATCATCGTTGATGACTTTTACGAAAAGATCATCGTTGATGACTTTTCTATACGAAAAGATCATCGTTGATGACTTTTCTATACGAAAAGGTCATCGCTGATGACTTTTCTATAGGAAAATGTCATCGCTGATGACTTTTCTATACGAAAATGTCATCTGTGATGACTTCTCTATACGAAAATGTCATCTGTGATGACTTTTCTATACGATGTGATGACTTCTCTATACGAAAAGTCCATCTGTGATGACTTTTCTATACGAAAAGTCCATCTGTGACGACTTTTCTATACGAAAAGGCCATCTGTGATGACTTTTCTATACGAGACCAAATCTGATGGAACATATATAAGTATATGGAGGCTATATCTAAATCTGAACAGATTTTCCGCAAATTCGGCAGTGTGGATCCTTGGATGAAGAAACTCTAGCATGTTAAATTTCAAAAATATGAAACCTTATGATGACAGTCAGAGGGACAAATGGTGAGTAATTAATCTCATGTTTTGGCGCTGTCCATTGTCAGACCATATAAATCGTAGCTGTGGGTAACATTGTTTGAAATAATCTATAAAATTAAATAGTAGAAATTTTTCACACACTTATAACAATTTTATGCGTTTTCTTAAATTTTTTGAAAAAACAATCTTTTAAATCATTACCCTTTATATTTTAAACCACTTCCTAACTTATAAATTTGATTCATCATCGATACATCCTAAGAAGCATAAACGGTTCTTTTGGCAAAACAACTAATTTTACTGCAAACTAATAGGTGGTATATATAGAATTCTGCCAAAAAAAAACAAAAAGTACTGTTAATACTTTGTTTGTTCCAAAATTAACATTTAAAGTGCGCGTCAAGCATTTGCTATTAATGTTAATGAGTTTCGCAATATTTGGAAGAGAACATTTTTAATTGTGAATTTTGATAGGCCATTATGAATCATAGCGTTGAATATTCTAGATCATGCACTCGCACAAACCATAGTAAGCGATATTAAGCAATACTTTTAGAATATAAAAGTAATAATACTCCCAACTAGATAAACCAGTCTTATGTGATTAAATAAAATTTAAATTCGTAAAATTGAGTTTTGCTATTTTTGCTTTTCTTAATTTGTTTCTATATTCAATAAATTGGCGTTAACATTAGCCCCTGCATTTAGTTGTCAAGTAGCAAGAGATGTGATTGTTGTCTTGGCTAAAATACATATGTATGCATGATATCAGACACTTACGAGTACATTGTGCCTGCCACCAATAAAAAATTAAAATAAAAAAACGTATGTATTATACAAATGCCACAAAAGACCTAAGCATAAGTGAAATATTTCATAACAATTCAAATTGAGAATAAACGCCAGCCAAGTCAGTCAGACCACGAGGGGTATTAGACGCTGGCGCATGCGCATGCGCTCACCAATGCCGCCGTGGAGACAAAAGACATTCCTCGAAATCACCTACATTTCTATAATCAACTTAATTACAGTCTTGTTATGCGGTGCACTTGCATATTTTTAGAAATACTCTGAATACTGAATACTTGGAGCTCAAACTAAATTGCTGGGTATTCATTCATTCGTTGGTTTGGCTGGCGATTGCCAGTTAGTTACTCGTAGTTGGTTGGTCATTTGGCACCGTTACATTTGAGTTGATATTTCGAATGAGTTGCACAAATTAATATTTAAGCAATTTTACTTGCACGTCATGTTGGTCAGTAGGTAAATTTGGTACATTGCTTTTGACTGAGTGATTTAGTTTGAATTGTCATCATACATTGTCTAAGTTTGTTTTTGATACATAAATTAGTTAGCAATATTGGTGGAATTAAACGATCGAAAAATACTTTACATTATTTTCAGGATTATTTGAATTTCTACTCATTCTAATGAATATTAAAGGACTCAAGTTCTGCTTCCATATTACGGGTTGCTATATATATTTCTGGCCTAGGCAACATTAAGAGTTGCCTGGCGCCATCTGATATTTCCATTGGAAACTTTCACATTTTTTTAGCATAAACGTATTCAGAACGTTTTGACGTACGAACATCATTTGTGTTATTTACAGTGACTTGCCAAAATCAATATGGCAAAAAAATGGAATTAACTGGTGAACATTTTCGTGCGATCATTTTTCATAACTTTCGACGTGGATTATCACGACAAGAGTGCATCGATGAACTTAAATCTTTGTATGGCGATGAAGCGCCATCACATAGCTCTGTGAGAAACTGGTTTAATGAATTCAATCGTGGCCGACGCTCGCTCAAAGACGAAGGTCGTCCAAAAACGACCGTTGTGCCAGAGAACATTGATGCCGTGCAAGATCGTCATGTTGAAACATATATATGTTTAGGGTACACTCTAAACATATAATATTGGTTACACACAAAAAGTATTCGTATATGTTTGGAAAAATGTTATTCGAAACAAATCTTTGTTTACATGTTTTAATTTGGGACTATTATTTCCGAAACAAATTGTTCAAGTCTGTGAGACTTGAAAAAATAAGGAAACAAAAAGAAACAAAAACTTTTTTTTATACCCTCCACCTTAGGATGTCACTCCGTTTGTAACACCACTAAATATTGATCTGAGACCCCATAAAGTGTATATATTCTTAATCGTCGTAAAATTCTAAGACGATTTAGCTATGTCCGTTCGTCCGTCTGTTGTAATCACGCTACAATCTAAGGGGTTGTAAGGGCCGATGTTGAATATGAACCACACCTAAACGTCAAGTTTTTTCTGCATTTCATTTGACATTTCTCAATTTCAGTCTAACTCAATTTGAACAATGGAAAGATACACAATCGAGCAACGCCATAAAGTTCTTTAAGCCTTTTGCGAAAATGGGCGTTCAAATCAAAATGCATTTCGTGCACTTCGTAATGTTCTTTTGATCAGCATAATCGACCAAATGTGTCCACAATCGGGAGAATTGTGCGCAAATTTCAGCAAACCAGGTCTGTAGGAGATGTGAAAACACCTGTGCATGCTCGCCCAGTTCGTTTTGTGCGGCTTATGGGCTGGCGACGTCATTGGGCCATACTTCTTCGAAATGAAGCCGGTCAGGCAGTTACTGTGAATGGTGTTCGCTATCGTGAGATGATAACGCACTTTTTATGGACCGAATTGGAAGATATGGATGTGGACAATATGTGGTTTCAACAGGACGGTGCCACTTGCCACACAGTTAACGAATCAATCTTTTGCGCAACAAATTCAATGGCCGTGTTATCTCACGTCTTGGCGATGTCAATTGGCCGCCAAAATCATGTGATTTGACACCGTTGGACTTCTTTCTTTGGGGTTATTTAAAAGAACCGAATTGGAAGATATGGATGTGGACAATATGTGGTTTCAACAGGACGGTGCCACTTGCCACACAGTTAACGAATCAATCTTTAGCGCAACAAATTCAATGGCCGTGTTATCTCACGTCTTGGCGATGTCAATTGGCCGCCAAAATCATGTGATTTGACACCGTTGGACTTCTTTCTTTGGGGTTATTTGAAAGAAAAGGTGTACGTCGATAAGGCAGCAACAATTCAAGAGCTAAAGGATGAGATAATTCGGCACATTAACGGCATAGAACCTCAATTATGCCTCAGCGTCATCGAAAATTTGGACCATCGGATGGAGGTGTGCCGCGGAGATCGCGGCGGCCATTTGACCGATATTTTTTTCCATACAATAATACCAATATTATCATAATAAAAAGAAATGACAATAATTTCCTAAATAATTTGTGTTTTATTCAAAATCAACATCGGCCCTTAAAATTTAACTATCCTTTATTTTATGAAAACTAAGACCCAATTTACACGGTGCAACTTGTCCCTGCGACATGAGGCTTGCGACACGAGTTTGTTGACGAAAAGTAAAGAGAAGCTTCCGGGGTCGAAAAAGTTGTTCGAAATGAAAATACAAGGGACAAATTGACATTTCATTTTATGAGTGACTGAATACGAAAAACAAATTCAATAAAATAAACGTGAGTGAGCGAATAAAAACATAAATGTGTAGCCTGGTTGCTTAAACAACAGACTTACCGTGTAAGCGAGCATGATTTTACCTAGGGATTTCAAAAAGTCGCAGAGACAAGTTGCACCGTCAAAATTGGGTCAAAGCCATTTTTTATGCTAGCACCATAACGAAGAAAACAGTGCCTATTTGAAAAAATCTAATCAATTATGACACATATTGTAAAAGTAAGGGAAATTAAAAAAAATATTTTCTTATTTTTTATTTTATTGGGGGGTTTTTAGCGTGGCTAAAACCCCCATTTTTTAAGATACTGTGAGCACTAAAAGAGAGAGATAGATTTTGATCTCCAGACAAAGTTTAAAATGCCAAATGCTTGCTTGGCTTTGTTTATTCGGTTAAGTATATCATTTTTGGATCCACAAGTCTTGTCGATTACGCTTCCTAGATAGCAAAACGAACCCACATCATCTAATACTTTGCCGTTTATACGAAACATTTCTGTATTTGCTGTGTTTAGGCGTAAAGTTTTGGTCTTCTTTATATATATTTTGAAGCCTATATGAGATGCTGTTTCCTGGACTATGCTCAGTTTAGTTTGCATATCGCAAACGTGTGGGAAAGGAGGCAGATGTAATCGGCATAGCCAAGGTCTTCCAGTCTGCCTTGTAACCCCCATGTTATACCCCTCCTCTGCATGGTTGCTACTTGCATCACTTGATCCAGGACACAGTTGAATATAAAGAGAGACAACACACACCCTTGCCGGGAGGTATCAAAAGTGGCGTGGTAATAACGCCCATTTTTATATATATGTACCATGAGTACTAAAAAAACATTACACTCCACAAATTTTTTTGTTCAAAATGGTCCATTTCCATGGGAGGTACAAAAGGGACGTGGCAATAACACCAATTGTTCACGGGACTATAGGTACTGTAAAAGCATTACACTCCACCAACTCTGAAGTACTTGTATGGATTGAAATCATAGTTATAAGCCGTTAACTTTTTGTGCAAAATTGTACATTTGTATGGGAGGTACCAAAAGAGGCATGACAATTTCGTCCATTTTTCTCAAGATGACAGCGACCTAGAAACTAATACGATGTTGGGAATTGTGAACGATTCTGAGTAGTATTACAGAAGTTATGAGATAATAAATATTTCACTAAATGTTGACTCTTCGTGGGGAAGGTAGTGGACCAACATATTCCATCATTATCCTTGGCATCAGATAGAAAAAATATTGACACGTACCAAATTTGAAGTCAATCGGTTAATCCTGTCGAATTTTACAGTGCGCACCAACCAGACAGACAGACGGACATTGCTCAAATTACTTTAAATGGCACAAAACAGATTTTCGTCATTATTCTTGGGGTCTCTTAAGTCACTCCATCGATGTGTTACACTTTTTGCACGCAGCATCTGATATATACCCTTGTTCACAATAGTGGCGGTATAAAAAGCCATTTTGTTGATATTCCCTCATTTCTACCAAAGCTGATATAATTTCTACATTTATCCTAGATTTTCTTCCAATATGCATAAAATTATGTTCCATAAATTTTTTAAATATTTTTTTCGTGTTTAGGACTCCATATTACACCAGAAAATGTTATGCGCAACCCTTTCACTAAAATTTTGTTGCATAGTGATTTATGCCCAAACTATATCTGTAAAAGATATAGACTTACGAATTATCGCCTCTGCGTCTCCAATTCTATAACAATAGTTTTTAAACAAAATATATGGTCCAAATATACGTCGAAAAATTAATATATTTGAAAGCTATATTTGTAAATAATATTTATTTTGGTACCAATACATTTTATTTGAAAATCAAAACAATTTATTTTAAAGCATTTATATAGTAGCTGGCCCGGCGAACTTCGTTCCGCACAAATTCGTTAATGTAATGAAAATAATAATAATACGAACATCATCAAGCTGCTTTCTGTAATTCAGTCAATTAAAATTAGTTGTAGTGTATTAAACACAATGGGAATAACTGAAGTTTATGACAATGTCGATGTACATATACGGACACTCTCTCGTCGTACTGGTCAGTGTTTTACAATGCTATCAAAAGTTAAAACTAAAAACATCAAGACGATCGGTGCAATGGTTTTCATATCTCGTTTTCTGTATTGGATTCATATGGGTTACGCGCTTGCTAATTCGATATATCTCGAAATATTATATTTTTGGGTGGAAGGCACCACACTCGTGAAAATGTTGGTCATACCACGCATCTTTAGTCAATAGTTTCCATCATCGGACTAATACGAACCAGTCAAGCCCAAAATCATAAAATCGAAAGATTCGTTCCCGAGTTATCAGGTAGTGGCAGCGTCGCGTTGCGTCGCTTTGAACATTCCTAAATTTTTCTCCAAGGTGTCCCCCGTTGGGGCCAATGCGAATGCATCATGTCCAAAATCGCGAAAATCTAATGATGAGCTAAGGAAGGACTCCTATATAGAGTCTTTCCTTGAGCGAATACACAAGGCCCAAAATCGTGAAAATTCGAACGATCCATACTCGCGCTATGTTGGCCACACAACGCCCATTTAACCAATCCTATATTGTTCCCTTCATGGGCCAATAGAAATACATCAAGTCTAATGTCGTAAAACTTGAAAGATCCGTTCTCGAACTATGAGGTTGTTTTGGCCCTGTCACGCCCCTTTGACTAATCCGAAAATTGTCTTCACTGTGTCACTTCGAATACATCAAGCCCAAAATCGAAACATCATTTCTCGAATTACGAGGTTATGTTGGCCGCGACACACCCGTCTGACCAGTTCTTAATTTTCCTTCATAGTACTACATGTTTACAAAGTTTTAGTTTTGTTTCTTATTCCGTGTTTATACTCGTACAACAAGACTTTGTAGCTCTTGCAGGAGAATCAGCGGCCAAGCGATCAAAAATTACTTCCGTTCGGCGATCTGTATATATGCACATCAGTTTGTAGACTCATAGTTCTTAAAAGACGTTTTAAGTACTGAAAGAGTGACAATTGTTTTGGTCAGTGCAGCTCGACTTTGGGCTGGATAATGAATTGTTTTTTTTGAGTCCAGCTTAATACATGTATTAACATTTACCTTTTTTATCCTCCACCATAGGATGACTGTATATTAATTTTGTCACTCCGTTTGTAACACCACTAAATATAGATATGAGACCCCATAAAGCATATATATGATTAATTGTCGTAAAATTCTAAGACGATTTAGCCATGTCCGTCTGTTGTAATCACGCTTCAATCTATAATACTTGAGCTAGATGGCTGAAATTTGGTAAATATACTTCTTATATCTGTAGGTATGTTGGGAAGGAAAATGGGCAATATCAGTCTATTTTTGGATATAGCCCCCATATATAGGATTTGCCCCATTTGACTTCTTAACGTCATAGAGGCCACAAATGGCAATTGATCGGGCTGAAAATTTGCAATTGAGGTTTATTTATACACGATATCGTTCACACGAACAACGGTAGTCATAGGTCCATGTTTTGATATAGACCCCATACAAAGGTCCCTCTAGATTTGATTTCGTAACGCCACAAAAACCTAAAATTTCAACGAATTGGGTTGAAATTTGGTATAATGAGTTTATTAGTGCCCGTAACCATTCACATGCGATCCATGGTTCAGGGTATATAGGATTCAACATGGCCGAACTTACTCCGTCGTTACCTGTTTATTCTTAGCTCTTAAATAACTTTTAAAATTACAGAAATAATGACTAAAAAGGGAGTTACCGCTACACTGAGCACAGCCACAGAATTCAAAATTATGTGTCCCGTTTTTATTTGTCGTGCATAGTACTTCATATTTATAAAGTTTTAGCGTCTGATCTTATAAGATGCTTCTGAAAGGACAAACACAATACTCAAGTTTTTGATAGCGGGTTAAAAAAGAGAACGTGAAAAGTCCGTTGTTTATACAACACTCCTGTCTTTTGTTGTGAAAAGTTTAAGTTTTCTAGCTCCTCCATGCTAAACATTCGCGTAGCAAAAAAACCAAGATCCATTTTTATATATACTACACTGAAAACAAATTTGACATGAAATTAAAAACAAGTTTGCCCTTAAATAATAGATTTAATCTGTCTTTGTTTGAATAACAAATTTCTTTAAATTTAAGAAAATTTACTCGATTTCAAAGAAATATTTATTCGTTTAAAGTAAAATTCCTGACCTCTATGATAAGATGTCCATAACACTATGTCATGTTGACTTTAACGTTACGTCATAAAATAAAAGAAATAATAATTGATTGTAGTACAACTGCATTAACTCAAGTATATATTTTAATAGTTTGTACGATTTTTTAATAGTTTGTAGGATTTTTCCTTAAAATTGTAGAAATTCTCATGTCATTTTTTTAAAGACAATATACCCTTAATTTTCTGTACAGTTTTTTGGTATTTTTAAATGAACGATTAGTTATCTTTTAAATTAGGAGATCGTTTTTATCTGTAAGAAGACAATTTAGACTCTTTTTGGTCGCAAATTGAGAATAATAGTGAGAGTTACAATGAAGTTTTTTTGAAATTTTTTGGTTGAGCGGTGGTAGATAGAGGCTGTGTGCACTTGCGCGAGTTGACATTATTACTTCTACATTAATAGCAACAGTTTCGGCGGCTGTTTGTCGGCAGTGTGTGTCACAGGTAGTCGAAAATAAATTGTCACATATTGTGATTTCGTTTGTTTTATTTTGGTCTCGTTATTGATTTGTGACTAGGATATTCTCCTGCATAAGAACTTCTTTGTCTCTATAATATTATAGAATCCCAATTTTTTACAAAAAGGTATGGCAAATACAATTACTTGACATCTCAGCTCCTTGTATTGCGATTTCGTAGTTGGTAAACCAATAATTCAGCTAGGTTCAGCTTTAAAACACCAGCTCTAAGAGGCCTAGCTTCTTCAAAATGAATAAGAAGTATTCCTTTCAAATAATAAATTTGCTATTGCAGCTCATACAAAAGAACTATTCGTTTAAGGAAAAATTTTGCAAAATATCATTTAATTATCCATTAGAATAAATCCTCATATTCCCTCTAATATGAAGAAAACTAGACTAAACACAATGGCTACTAAATCAACTCTTTATCGAAATCAAATATTTTAAAAAATAATAATTTAATAAAGAAAATAATAAAAATTACCATGAATGTTTAAACAAATAATTAAATAAAAAATATTTTGCGAAACTTATTTTACACTTGTAGAGAGTACAGTATGTGTTTGTTCTCATTAAAGAATGTACTTAATCTAAAGTCATTTTATGTATTTAATGTAAGCACAAGCCGTAATCGATTTAAAAATGTGAAGTCTTTCATCGAAGTATAAGGCGTAATTCTTTCAAATATGTTTGATGCCCAGATTTAAAGATAATTAATGACTTTAATTGTCGTACAAGATGTACTTATTTTAAAAGTTTTTGTCTTTGGAGCCAAATCAAAGAAAAAATCTTAAAAGTTAAGACAATTTCAATGATTTTCAGTACACTTTTCTTTCAGTGTATAGAAGATAGATTCTAATAGATTCTATATGCGAACTAATTTGCTCAAATATCACACACACACAATTATTGTTTTCGAATATTTCCGAAGATATAAAATGTGATTATAAAGTTTCTGATTTTATCGAATTTCAATTTTAATTTATCATTGATTTTTAGTTTTACTTTACATTTAAAAGTACCATAAGTAGCATTCGCTATTGTTTTACTGCACTAATTTGTATACCCTTACCTTACAGAGGAGGGTATAGTTATATATCATTTGCTACAAGCCAAAAGTATAACACATCGAAGGAGTGATCTAAGTCCCCAAGTATGTTTGGCGGAAATACGATTTAGGTCATTTTAAGTCATTTGTGCAATGACCATCCGTCCGTTTGTCTGTCGCACGGGAACTCTCGAGGGCAGTAACCGTTTGGCTGATTTTCAAATTATATATGTATAATTTGAAAGCGTTTTTCAAGCGCTAATCTATTTATGGTGATATGCCAGAGTAAACTGACCATAAATGTCAACACATTAGCGTGATATGACAGTTTGTTACACAGCTAACCCTTTCGTATGTTCTAACTAAGTTAAAAAAGACACATTATTGCGACATCCAAAAGTCGAACCCAATCGTTCGTTCCTCTCGAGAGTTATCTTAAACACTATTCAGACAGAAAGACTGACAGACTGACAGACGGACATACATAGCTCACCAGACTTCAATTAGATTATTATCTGTCAAAAATTATCTTGATTGCTGTTTGAAGAACATTATTGCAGCTACTGTTATAAACTGCTTTAAAATTTAGTATTTAATTTTTATTTTGAGAAATTGCTCCGTAGTTGCCAAACCATCTCAACATTTTTAATCTCCAATTCGACAACAACTGCTTTTTATCCCATTTTGTTTTGTAGGCAATAAAATAAAAAAAATCTGCATTTTCGACAAAACGAATATAAATAAATTTGCAGAACATTTCAGATAACCGAATCACACAGATTTTTTTAAATATTAATTCTGAGTTCATTTTTACTACAGTTTTTTTCGGCCGTCTGTGGAATTCTGGCCAAACGCATGCATTATACAATCTTGTAGGGTACACTCACAAAAAAGTGGTAGAAGCAGAGCCCGGTTGTGCCCAGTCAATGTGAATATTGAAAGCAAAAGCCACATCGACAAGGTAGGTGGGTTTTTTGCCACATGTTTTTCATATATTTGTGTTAAAGCATTAAAAAAACGAAAACAAATGCAAAAAATAAGTGTCATACTCGTTATTATAGAGTAGTGATCTCGTCCAAAAGAGAGGCAGCAAAAAACAAGCGGCACTCCATCAGACAGACTCCGTCCGCACTCGAACTGACCGTCCGAGAAACTGAAAGTCATTTGGACAATATAAACAAACTGACAGACAGACGGACACACATACCCATGTCCAGACAGACAGACACACACTCTGGACATATGGTCCAATGCACCAACAAATAAAGAAAACAAAACAACATGAGAAGAAAAAAGAAATCAAAAACAAGACTCCAATGCGCCTCATAGAGACAGGCCAAGAGGAGGCGGACTGCCAGACCCAAAACATATAGAAAACGAGAGCAAAATGGGCGAGAGAAAAACTTAATTTACCATCACCTAACCAAAGACCACCAAACGTTGATACAGAGTTAAGACAGCACCACGACCACCATCACATGATGATAATGATAGTACAGAGTACCGGGACGTATTACCGCACCACTGTGTTCCATGCCACCACCGCCACTTCATTGCATATTGGCAAGTATGACAATAAACCATACTTCTCGCCCAACAACCAACAACTGCCAGGCCAACAGTCAGTCCAATCCAATCAAACAACATTGCACAATGGGGTGGTACATATGCTTAACAAGCTAAGAAAAAATTACTATCATTTCTAATGGCCAACTTTATTCATAAACTAAATAAAATAAAAAAATGGTTAAGTTTTTCTTAATTTCAAAAAGTAAGCCACATTTTCTCCCATCGCAAAGCTAGAATATTAAAACCTTTATAATTTTTATTTGTGGTTAGGTGTTGCTCCTTTAACTACAAAGAGAATTTGAAGCCCGGCTTTTTGTATTTACCTAAAAAAATACCATTTTTTGATGCTTTTCGAAATTATTTTGGGAATTGTGGGATTGACTTTTACAAATATAATACTTCGCGAATTACTTTAGATTTTTTAAGACAAGGCCTACATAAATACGTCATTGAAATAAATTCTTATATAAATACTATATGGAGTTATAGTAGTGATCCTCTCCATTTACCGTTTATAGACCACATTGCCATAATCCGCAAATGGAGAGGATCACTACTAGAAATCCGCAATAAGCGTGGTGCCGACAATCACCTTCCGATTGGAACGATCCGCCTGAAACTAGCAGCTATAAAATGCCCAACAATAAACAGAGAAGGCTTGACGTTGGAAAGTTAAAGAATCCTGACTTCACACAACACCTCAAAGAGTCCACGGAGAAAACCTCAAACAACATGTTGCACAACTGGCGTACCATTAAGAAGTTATTCATCAATGCGGCCAAAGAATACATAGCATATCGCGAAAACAAACGGAAGCAATGGATATCAGATAAAACTTGGAATCTCATATCTAAAATGAGTCAAACAAAGAATCTGTTCAACACAGCCAAAACGCGACACGAAATATCAAGATTCGGTTCCATGCACCAAACTTTCGACAAGCAAGTCAAACAAAGTGCACGGCAAAATAAACGCATGTGGACAGAGGACTTAGCTAAAGATACCGGTAGGAACCCACAGAACGAAGGATCTCTATTAAAGCACGAATAAGCTTACGAGTACCAAAACAAGCTTTGTCCCAAACAAACCCCTTAAAAACAACGATGGTGAACTAGTCACATCCAATATGGATCAGGTGGATATTTGGACCACACACACTACTCATTAGTGTTTGAGCACCAGAAATACCTGAAATTGTTGAAGCCATTAGGAGCTTGAAAGGCAACAAATATCCGGGAGACAATTTAGCTCCTGAGTTATTCATCATCCCCTGAAACAAGCGCCAAGCTTATTTATCAAATAATAAAACATTTCTGGGCGACTAAGTCGATTTCTGATGACTTAAAGTAAGGACTCATCATTAACAGTCCCATAAAAAGGAGACCATCGCAATGCAGAAATTGGCGTGTCATAACCGTAAGCAACACCACAAACAAACTAATAGCTCAAATTTTTAATAAAATGTTAACAAAGGCATTGGACCCGCTCCTCCGAAATTAACAGGCATTAACGCATATTTTGCAATACCCGACTTACAATAACATACGAGGGCGGTTCGGAAACTTCTTAGCCTATCAATGAAAGAGAATAGTTAGTTTTTCAGAAATATTTTTATTTTTCAATATAATCTCCTGAAACTTCAATACACTTAGTCCAACGCTTATCTAGCAATTCTATCCCTTGATTAAAATAGTTTTTCTCAAGGTCTTCAAAATAGTGGTTTACAACTGTAATTGCATCTTCATTTGAGGTATAACGCTTGCCAGCAAGGAATTTTTTTAGATTTGGGAACAGGTAAAAGTCACTGGGAGCTAAATCAGGAGAATAAGGTGGGTGGTCAAGCAACTCGTACTTTAATTCGTTGATTTTAGCCATTGTTAAAACACTCTTGTGCGCTGGTGCGTTGTCTTGATGAAAAATAATTTTTTTGTGTTGTAAGCCAGGACGCTTTTCTCGAATTTGTACATTTAATTGATCCAAAAGGTTGCAATAGTACTCTGAATTTATTGTTTTACCCTTTTGCAGATAGTCAATCAATAAAATACCTTCGAAGTCCCAAAAAACCGTTGCCATAACCTTACCAGCCGATTGAATTGTTTTTGCCTTCTTTGGGGCACTTCCTCCAGCTTCAGTCCATTGTTGGGATTGTTCTTTTGTCTCTGGATCCATGTCTCATCAACAGTTATGAAACGACGCTTAAAATCCATTTTATTTCGCTTAAAACGATCCAAACAAGCTTGAGAAATGTTCATTCTTATGCGTTTTTGGTCGACTGTTAACAAGTGCGGCACCCATCTTGCAGAAAGCTTTTTCATCTGTAGGTCTTCAGGCAAAATTAAATGGACTCGATCGTCGATCATTTAATACCATATCATGCACTTTGGCTACAATTTCTGTTGTTGTTGTTGTTGCTGTTTTTGGACGTCCACTACGTGGTTCATCTCCAATTTTTTACTTTTGCATATGAAGGAGCACTTTCACATAACACATATCATTATGAATTTCTTGTCCCGATAAACCTTTTTTATGTAAATATTTAATGACACCGCGCATTTCTAATTTTTCCATTGTAAAAAAATCGCAGATGCGTCTTTTGTGAACACCTGTTTCTATATGAAGGAGTTGCCAGATCGAAACAAAATTTAACATGTGTTCATAGCAGAGATGGAAGTTTCCAAAACACTTAACTTTATTCTGTGCTAGGCTAAGAAGTTTCCGAACCGCCCTCGTACAAATAAGTACATACTTATGTCAATATATATCATTATTTGTTGACTACATCTAATACAAAGGGTAATGATATGTTATTACCTGGTAATGCAAGTGGTAATGACATGTATTACCATGTTTTTGCTGGGAAGTTACATCTTTCTAGCTCTTATACTTCAGGATATAATGCTGAAAAACAACGTTTTTAACCGACCTTCCCTTAGGCCTTGTATGGGGAAAATCTTTTATCATTGACCGATTTTGTACAATTGCAATACCAACCGTTGCAGGACAATAACACATGTTTCTGCAAAATTTAAGCCAACTATTCAGCCACCTGCGTCTATATTGTCTGCTTTCCACAGACAGACAGACATGACTAGATCGTCTTAGAATTTGAAGACGATTTCCGCCGGCAGGAAATTCATTTTAGACCCTTGGTTTCTTGGAGAAATATTCTAAAAATTTTCCGTAAATTTCGTTTTTGCCTGATGCTTTGTTCATTTTTTTCCACCCATACAAATTGACCTCCCCTAATATACTTATATATATTGGTGTTTCCTGCGTTGCGGACGGCAGGAATATCATTACTTTGTTCCCATTATTTCGCTGATATTAGGATTATTGTTGTTATAAGCTAATTTTTAAAGCCTTTCGAATTGAATAACACTGCATTTATAGAATTCTTAAAACTTTTTTAGTTTCGATAAAAATCGACAAATGGACAGCGTGGCGGACGGCTCAAAAAACACAAGGTTATTGAGGTTATTAAATGATTTAAAAATTTCGGGAAACTTCTTATATAAATAATACCTAACTTTTTGTTTGCATATACTAGTAGCAATGCTTCTTAAGTATATATTTACCAATATACATTTTGGAGATGTTTAGATTTTTGTTGAATTCCGGACAGCACAAAATGTGTATATATCTTTTAAGGGCAACAAAGCTCTACAATATATCACAAGGTCTAATAAAATCATTTGAAGCCAATATTGTCAAATTGTTTTATTTAAATAATGCGTAAATGGCGCGAAGAAAATGTAAGTGCATTGCTTAAAAAACATTCAAGAAAGTGTTGCAAAAATATAAAGCATATTTTGAGTTGCCCAGGGAAATGCCTATATATACGAGGTATGTTAAAAAAATATCGCGAATTTTTAATTTCCGCGGGCTACGTGTATTTGATTCTTGATATTTTTGTAGCGTTATGTTGGTACTCATGTCCCTTACTTATGGATCAAAGAATCTGCATCAAATTTTGTGTGAAAAACAAAATAAAGTGCTCTGACGCATTCCGAATGTTGACTGTGGCATATGGTGAAGCTACCTTGGACCAAAGCAACGTTTATCGGTGCTACAAAATGTTCTTAGAGGGCCGAGAAGATGCGAAGGACGAACAGCGTGCGGGCCGTTTTTTTTTTTGCTCACAGTTTTCTTTGATTGCAGGGGCGTGGTGCATTATGAGTTCTTGTCACAGGGTAGTACGGTCAATAAAGAATATTACCTGCAAGTTATGCGCAAATTGCGCGAAGCAATCCGCCAAAAAAGCCCGGATTTGTGGAAGAACAAAAACTGACTTTTGCACCATGAATATTTGGCCAAAAACAACACAGTAATGGTGCCGCAGCCACCGTATTCCCCTGACCTAGCCCCCTGTGACTATTTTTTGTTCCCAAAACTGAAAAGGCCCATGAAAGGACGACGCTACGCCACGACTGAGGAGATCAAGACGGCATCGAAGGAGGAGCTGAACAAGATCACAAAAAGTGATTATTTGAAGTGCTTCGAGGATTGGAAAAAACGTTGCTAGATATTCATGAGAAAATAAATACTCTTTGAAAAAATACAAAATTCGCGATATTTTTTAACATACTACGTATATTAAGTTATTAAATTTCTGTCTGCATTTTAAAATGTATCTTTTAATTTTTTTCCTGATCTGTCCTAGCATTTTGTCAATATGAGTTCTGAATATAAACGTATTTCTATCACATGAAATTTTCTGGATTCACAACAAAATTTGCTATACTAAGATCCGATTTACACGATGCGACGAAATAAAAATTCAAGGGACAAATGAAATTTCCCTTTACGAGTGACTGAATACGAAAAACAAATTCAACAAAATAAATGTGAGTGAACGAATAAAAAACATAAATGTATCTCCTGGTTGCTGAAAGGCTCACCGTCTAAACGAGCATGGTTTTACGTAGGGATTTCAAAACATAATTCAAAAAATTCGCAGGGACAAGTGGCACATTGTAAATTGCGTCTAAGTAAAAATTGTCTGTCAGATGTACCCACATCGGTCAATGTTTTCTTATAGCTCCCCTATAGAACTCGTTCTTAAATATGGTTTTAAGCCATAAAGAAAAAAATGTTAAAGCAATATGGCTGAAACTTCGTTGTTTGTATTCTTTTTAGACAACAATTCATCACAGCAAATATTTTAGTTATCGGTTTGTATTTTGTTGTAGCCGCCTTCTAGAAGTCGCTACCTATATTCTTCCCACGCTTATTCAAGCTATGAATACCACAATTTATATGCAATTTTGCTGAAACTTTGCAGTTTTTATTTTATTTATATAATAATTTATTAGAGAAAAAAATATTCAACTCGGTTTATATTTTGTTACAGTCCCTCAGTAGATGTCGCTAACAAATACGCTTATTTAATTCATAAATACCACATTTTCCAGATAATTATGATATATTTTTTGAAGTTTGTGCTTCACAGCTGCATAATTTCTGCACAACGAAATTCACCATATATATATAGGTCACTGTTAAATATCTTAGGCTAAGCCATAGGGGACTTGTTTTCGCAACAATCTGGCTAAGCATTTTCAGCGTTACTTTTTTAATAATTTGTTAAAACAAACAAGTAAAAGCGTTAAGTTCGGCCATGCCGAATCTTATCTACCCTCCACCATGAATAACAAGTGACCACACAAAATAACTCAAACCTAAAGAAAATAACGCCGAAAACACACAAAAAATATAGTAGATGAGGACAGTAGGAACAACAAGTTAGATGTTATATATCCCAAGTTCCCTGCAGCTATAAGAAGTATCTATACCAAATTTCAGCCACCTAGCTCTATTATTACGGACAGTCGCGTGATTACAACAGACGGACGGACAGACGGACATGGCTAAATCGTCTTAGAATTTTACGACGATTAAGAATATATATATTTTATGGGGTCTTAAATCAATATTTAGAAGTGTTACAAACGGAGTGAATATACCCCCCATCCTATGGTGGAGGGTATAAAAATAACCATAATGTTCCATGATTTTCTTCATTTACAAACATTTTTCTGGTTATAAAATTTATCGTAATCAATGGTAGAGGTTATATAAAATTTGGCCTGGCCGACCTTAATGCCGTTCTTACTTGTTTTATGTAGTAATGCCTTATATAAGCTGCAAAATGAATTTTGAACACGGCTTTTAGTATAATAGATTTTGGGGAAAAACAAAAAAAAACGTTTTTGGAGATTTTGGAATTTATTTTGGGAATTGTGTGACTTACTTTAAGCCTCGATTTCTGGTGTTAAGAATTTCTAAAAAAAATAATTGAAATAAATGAATTTCTAAATATTTTATGGATTTATGAATTAACAGTCTGCGTTTGATAATTTTTTTAATTGTTTCCTGATCCATTCCTAGGAATTGGTATATATTAGAGACGGATACATACCGAAACCTTTCTCATTATCTTTTCTGATTGGACAACAAAAAGTGTGTTATAAAATATTGCCATTAGATATACCCACTAAGACAAAGGTTTTGTCCATTTGATGTTACATTTTCCAAAAAATGGGTTTTGTATTTTTGACGAAGAAAAATTTTTGAAAAGTACATATAATTTCAAATGGCCATAACTTTTGTCTTAGTGGATATCTAATGGCAATATTTTTTCATCAAATAGAACATTTTGTGATCTAACCAAAACTATAATGGGAAAGCAATCGTTATATATTCGGCTCTAATATATGGGCAAATATCAAATTTGCCCATATATGTTGTTTTTCCCTTTTCTCGCTTTGTGTACAGATTTCGGTGCATAAGTTGATGGAATTAGATAAACCACAAACATTAACGTTTTTCCCAAAAAAAGTTTGTTATTATCTAAAAAACTTTAGAAGTTATAAGGACATACATTTCAAAATTGTGAAAAAAAACCTAGAAATGTTCATATCTTTTATAAGTTGTGGCCAAACTATTTATTCTGAAGTAACTGGTCAATTACAAAAACACGAGGGGCACATGGAGGAAGAATTTCTCGTGAACACTGTTCATGTGAGATCTTTCCGCAAAAAATTATAGCTCATAACTTTTTGAAATGCGATTTCAAGTGTTTTTTGTTTTTTGACCGCGGTCAGCGCGGCCCGCGATGTAATGAAATAACACTAAAGAAGCGGTTATAGCGGCTTGAAATACCTATAAATCTATATAGGTGTCGTTGATGTGCTCTTAATGGAACCACCGCTATAGCTTCCCAAACCTTTGTTAAAATTGCGTGAATTATTTTTTGATAGTGTATTTCGCGGAGCACATCGACAGTTATGTATAGGTTGAGCTGAATTAATTATCCCAGATGATTTTTGAACCGGTGAATCGCTTCACTTTTTTCAATTTTTGCAAAAATTGCAAATTTTGTGCTTGGCATTTTTAATAGTTTAAACGTCTGAAATTCATTTCTATGTTCTTCGGGCGTACTGCTGTGGTGCACTTAACAATCATGGATACTTATTTGAAGATTGAAGTTTTGTACGCGAAGAACGTGACACTTTTGTCTCAGCAATGATCATCAAGGCACACCCAGTGCGGGGTACAGAAATGGCGGAAGTGTATATTTGTATTTTGATGATTGTGCAAATTATGCACATTGAAAAAATTATATTTCCACAAAAATAATGTTCGTATGATAACGACGAAATCATACATTTTTTTATTAAAATAAAACACATATAATGTGAACTTCAAATTTTGAAACAAATATAACTTTTGAACTAATAGCGATATTATCCTCATTCCTTTTGTAGGCCACAGAAAATTGCCTCATATAATCGTGGAAATTAGACTTATATTTTTCCGATTATTATATTTCGCGGTATTCGATATATTACATCATTCTTCAATTAAAAATTATTTTGATTCGCTATATTTATCCAAATAATGAAGCTACAGCGAATATTTTGTCATAGGCTGATAGAAATGCTAATGTTCTATGATTGTAATTTTAGTTTTCCGAATTCCGCTGAAAATTGCATTTTATAATTTTTTTTTTAATTTTCAATTTGGAACCGCTATAACTTTCGCGGCCTTTGATGAAATTTATTCACAACAACGGTTTTTGCATGTTTATATTTTTATCTTCGACTGTTGTAAAAGCCGTTGATGTGCTCGCCAAAAAAATCTTGAAAAAATATTTACTTCAAAATGAAAAAATTTTGATATTTGCCCATATACCAATTCCCAGGGGAGGATCGGAAAATACAAGATGTCAAATTTCAGCCGTATTGCAAAACATTGATAACAAAAATACGATAATTTTTGCGAATTTTGTGTGAACTATATCAACTAAGAAAGCGACTCGAAGTCGATGGATAATAAACTGTATCACAATGCTATATCAGGTAAAAACATTTTTACTTCTACTTTATTTTCTATAACCAGATAAATCTTTAATATGGAAAAGAAATTTGTTAAATAATAAACCGAAATTATGAAATTTTCTACCAAATTGTTGAGGAAATGTGGGATCTATGTATTAACAAAAGATATTTAAGAGCGACATTTACATATATGGAAACTATATCGAAACAGAGATATTGATCTATATAAAATTAAATAATATTATTAAATTTGCATTGTACTCAATTTTAGCATAAAAACACAAACTGTTAAATTTCGGAGAAATCAACTAAAAAATGCGGTCTTTATGGCATAAGTAACAACTTTAAAAGCGACCTCTATATGTTGACAATATCAAAACATCGTTCAATGTGGCTATTTTTCTCTGTGAAGAATTATTGTCAAAATGCACATTTTCAGCCAAACTGTTACAAATAAATTTAAGAGAGTTCTCTGTAGATGGTAAAGCATTTAGCTATGGTTTGGTTGAATTATAGAACTTATTTATTATACTCGTATCATTTCTTTTGTTGGAACTGAAAATTTCTGTATCTGCATAAAATAATCTCGTTTTCTGTTTTAGAATATTGAGATGCTACTCTTATAAAGTGTATGAAATACAATTAACAGTTATTATATTAAGAGGCTGTTTTAAAACTATCTCAATTTTTAAATCACATGTTTGACAACAACTACTTTGTCTGCGTCATGTTTTTAGGCAAAAATTAGACACAGTACTTTATCTGCATATTTAATAAGGCGACTGTATACAAATTAGCAAAACGTTTTAGAGATCCGATCACCATTTTTAAAAATCAAGGTTTATGTCGTCACCTACATTTGTTTGTTCTGGCGAAATTAATTTCAGGATATTTGTTCTGTGTCTGCCAGTACACAAACACTTTCCACTGCAAACAATATTTATCTTGTCGTTCAAACCTAAGCCATTGTGCAATGACGACGACGTCAACAACATTGGGTTGGGTGTTTATACAATTTCTGTTGAACTACACCAAACACTATGAAATGGAATGAAAACAAAAAACTGGCCAACATCAATTTCATTTTGTAGACACTCGGCTGCATTTATTATAAAACACAGCAGCAGCAACAACACCAGCAGCGGACAACAGCAGCAACAGCAAAAATCACCAGCTCCCATTAAAATCAGACAAAGTTAAATTGGAATTCAATACTCTTCCTGCATTCCGAAACCTTGAATCATATTTTAACAGGCTCCACGTAATTTGATCGCTATGAATTTGCACCTTTTTATCAGAGCTCTCGATTACTTTTCAATTTTGTTGCATGTCGTTTCAGTGTGTTGCTGTTTTTTGTTGTTGTTTTGTTTCGGTCATGTTGCAATTATCGCATGTAAGAACAACACAGAGGCGGTACCAAGGACTGGGAAGGCCGGACTAGGAGAGGCTAATAATGATGAGTTATTTATCAACACAAACAAGCAGATTGAAGATAATCATTCCTAGTAAAAAGTGGGCCATTCTGAGTAAATAATTAAATAAATGTGAACGTGGTACACATCGGAATTCCCGCATTAGCTATTAAATATTCGCTTTCGCTAAAGTCACTTTCGTTACATCCCTAAAAGAGGCATATTTACTTAACCGATTTGGCTGAAGTGCATGTGTCTACCGATTATAATGTCAAAAATCACATTTCCCCGAAAATGCGATATACATATGTATATGTAAATTTAAGCTTTTAACATCGTCATAGCCTTTGAGATGTCATAGCCTTACAGGACCAAATCCTTTTCATGAAATTTTCCATAACCCAAATCGATAGCCTCAAGTATTCTCTCTTTGAGGTCTTGAATCGACGCTGGATTGTTGGCGTAGACCTTATCTTTCACGTGGCCCCAAAGGAAGAAGTTGCAAGGTGTTAAATCACAAGATTTCGGTGGCAAATTGTGATCACCTCTTCGAGAGATAACACGGTCCGGAAACTTTTCCCGTAACAGAGCAATGGTTTCGTTGCTTGTGTGGCACGTAGCGCCGTCTTGTTGAACGTAAATGTTGTCCAGAACAATACCATCCAACTCCGACCATAAAAAATCATTAATCATCTCTCGATAGCGCAATCCATTCACCGTAACTGTTGATCCAAGGATGAGGATGGAGAGGCTTCTCAACAATAACTCTTGGGTGTTCCGAGCCCCAGATGGGACAATTTTGCTTGTTGACGTAGCTACAGAGGTGGAAATGGTCCTCATCAGTCAAGATGATTTTTCAATGGAATTCCAGATTATTTTCATGCATTTCAAGGACCCAATCAGCGAAGACACGACGTTGTTGATGATCGGCCGGCTTGAGTTCTTGTGTTAACTGAACTTTATAAGCCTTAAGACCCAAGTATTTATGCAAGATACGGTGTAATGACGTTTGTGGAATGCCCAATTCCACAGAACGACGAGGAATGGACAAACCTGGGTTTTCTTTAACAGTTGGGCTACAGCAGCAATATTCCCAGTTGTTCTTGAGCGACGTGCCTGGGTTTTATTCTTCACATCACTAACTTGTCCCAACAGCTCGAATTTTTCCACCAATTTCTGTATTGCGGTCCGACAAGGTACTTCACGACGACCCAAAAATGCTTTAGTTTTGCGAACTGTGATTGACAGATTTTCATCATTTTTGTGGTGAATTTTAATAATTTCAGTGCGTTGTTGAATCGTGTATCGTTCCATTTTTAGTAATGGCGTAGTTTCTGCTTGTCAAATCTCAAAGAATAAAAGCCTCAAAAGTGACAGCTACCGAAATACCGGGTGATTCAAAATTACACCTCTTGTTGGAAAACCCTGTACAATGTGAATAACATTAATATACATATCAAACGAAAGGGGAGAATTCCTGCTATTCACAGTTTTTTTAATGTACATATAGAAAAAAAGGCCTATCTCTTTCTCTTTCGTGGGAGGGATAAAATATTTTTTTGGCTCAGTGTCCTTAATATATAACGCAGGCTGTGGAATTTAAATAATTGTTATTCCTTAACCGTTAAAGACAGAACGTTGAAATTTTAATACATTTGTTATACCAGAAAGAGGTATGTAACATGTAATTATGTCGGATGTTTAAATATAAGAGAATAACAGTGTAAAAGGACCATTTTTAATATCATTCGTCCTTAGAAAATTATTACAAAAATTTTAATGAATGGCATTAATTCTCCGCTTTCATTTGATTTGCATATTTATAAATTCACATTGTAATAAGTACAAAGAAAAATATTTCAATATTGTTGTCTTTAAAATTTTAAAAGTCCTTAAAAAAGAAAAAGCGTCCACGAAATAGAAAAATGAGTGCAGTTGACCTATTGTTGGCCTATAGTTTAAGTACACCACTCTGTGGTACAGGGTGTTATAAGTTTGTTTTAGCTTAGATGTTTGTAACATCCCAAAATATTGTAGCCAGGCCCTACTTAAAAGTATTCCGATGGACAACAGACCACAGTTTAACTCCAATCTTTATTATATTTAGTACACAATAATTTTTTGCACCAAAGACGAAGCCTATTGAAATTGGTCAGAATGGCGGAATGAAATTGGGCCCCAGGAAAATACACCCCAATATTTTTATGAATATGGGCCCCAAAAAATAACATATCAAACAACAACAATTATATTTGGGGCTTAATTTCATTTTTTGTCTGCTTTTTGGGGGTTACTTTCATTTCTTGTCTGCTTTTTGGGGCTCATTTCATCTATTAATTTAGAAACAGGAGAGGCTACGCATAAAAGATATGCTCCACGTTGCCAACTTTGGAGCCTGTCCATAGGATAAAGTCTTAAACAGAGGCCGCAGGCCGACTGCACAGAAAAAGATTTATAATTAGAAAATAGGTTTATATACGTGTATTATTGCGTACTCCCCAGATTTAAGAATTAAAAATGTCTTAATTTTTTTGGGGTTTATTTTCATTTTATGCTGTTTTCTTGATTGGGGTGTAATTTCCTAAATCAGTGTTTGTAACGATAATAGGCCCCAAGTTTGTGGCGCAATTTCATTTTAAATTTGAGGTGCATTTCCTTGGGGACCAACGTCCGGCCGCCGGTCAGAATCGGTTCAGATTTAGGTATAGCTCCCACATATATGTACCTACCGATGTGCTTTTTAAGCGTCAAATAAGCTTTATTTGCCGCAGATCTTTATGGAATTTAGCACGGGAAAGTTCTATAAGGCAATAATTACCTATGCCAAATTTCATTAACACTTCTTCCGACGGAATGAAATTGGGCCCCAGGGAAATACATTATTTTTATGAATATGGGCCCTAAAAAATTACGTGTCAACCAACAACAATTAATTTTGGGTATTCATTTAATGTTCGCTTTTTGGGGCTTATTTTCATCCATAAGTTTAGAAACAGATGCTACGCATAAAATATTTGCTCCGTGTAGCCAAGTTAGGATCCTGTCCGTAGGCCGACCTCGTATGAAAAGATTTATAAGAGAAAATTTCATACGTATATTTTTCATAATACACTTTTTGTAAAGAAAATAGGCGCATAATTTGGGGTGCATTTTCTTGGGGACCAACATCCAGCCGCCATAGCTCCCATATATAGATACATCCATTCTAAACTATGCTAAGTGCCAAAAGGTAGTTTTTCAGGAGAGCCGATCAAGCATTAAGCATTTTGTGGAATTCCTTTCTAATGGAATTCCTGTACTGTTCTGTGAATAACTTTTGATTGTGTTGACGGATAAACACCAAATTTTGGTTAAATATAATTTGGAATATTTAGAAGTTAAAAATGCTTTCTCCCTAAAACATGCTAAGTCGACGTAGCATGTTTTAGAATGTAGGTATCGATATATGTACCTACCGATGTGACATTTAAGCGGTATATAAGCTTTATTTTTCGGATGAAATTTAGCACAGGAAACTTCTACGATGTAGTAATTACCTCTGCCAAATTTCATAAATATCGGTCCAGATATATATACATATATGTCCCATATATATGTAGAAGCCATTTATGTCCAAAAATCTTTACGAAATTTGATACAAGAAAGTGTCTGGTGCCGACAATAAACTACGCCAATTTTGAAGAAAATCGGGTTAAATTCAGATATAGCCCCGATATATACCTATATCTCGATTTTCCATATAAGGGCTATAGAATCCGCATTTCTGAAGATAACTTTATGCAATTTAGCAGAGAACAGGTTCTTGAACCAAGATTGTAAATTTTAAGAATTTCCGGTCAGATTTAGATATAGCCCCTATATATAACAACATCCCGATTTTGCATCCAAGGCTATATAATTAGCTTTTTTAACATATCTTTATAAATATTTAAATTCAGTTTTTTGAAACAAGAACCAAATTTTACAAAATTTGAAGAAAATCGATTTAGATTTAGATATAGAATCGGTATGTACCGGGTTTTCCATTAAGGACATAACATTAACTTTTCCAGATCAAATGGGAAAAGTTTCGGCGTTTCAAATGATCAAGTGGCTTTAGTTCTTGAGTCAATTTGATCTTATAAGGATGCATGCCAAGATCTTTTCGAAAAATACGTCACAGTGGGGTTTGAGAGATGCCCAATTCCTGAGAACGACGTGGAATCGGCTGATTTGGCCCATTTTGAAGGAATAAACTTACGGCTGCGATATTTTCGTCGTTACGAGCGGTACGGCGTCTCTTTGGTGCCGGAACATCCAAAAGTAAAAATTTGGATTCAAATTTATCCACTATAGCACGCGCAGCCTGCCGGGTGGCACGATTATTACGCCCTCTTAAAGTTGCGACAACCGACTCAGAATTACGGATGTAATTTTTAATGATTTCCAAACGTTGCACTTAAATGAACTTTACCATGATGAAAATGTTGACTTCGACTAACGTTTTGACACTAAAAGATCATTAAAAATGTTTGAGGGTGCGTTGACATAAAGATACGAAATTGTTATGTCCCTATTAGAAAACCCTATACTTACATCCCGGTTTTTAATCTAAGCGCTATACAATATTTTAGGGAAATCATTAGGGACATAGTATTGCTAAATCTTCACAACATTTCTACTTATTCTGCTTCGTTAGGTTGGTTTAGGGTATCATATAGATACTCTAACTCCTCCCGACTTTAGCCCTAAAATAATTTTAGCATAAAATAATTTCCAACAATACTAAAGACCCTATATTTCTTCCAATTTGACTCATTCACTCTGTAGAGAATAAATTGTTTAACGGAACTGCATGTAATCTATGACATTTTATTTTGTTAAATACCACTCCCGGTAAAATGATACTACTCGTATATCGGCGCACATTTGATTTCATCCTTTTTTGACCCTACATTCTTATTCATTAAGGAACTGATTAATCGTAGTTACTTACATATGGTGTAGAAAACCTTTGCCATCGCTCATACTACGCATAGTTTAAGTTAGGGTACCCTGTACGATACAATTAGATATATAATAAAGCAGCAAGGAAAGTTCAAGGACGGTGCAGGCCTGCTATACAATACCCTATACAATACTCCTCTACTGTGATGCCAAATTAAGCTTAAGGTTTCTCATAGACCGATTAAGTTATGGGATTTCTAGATCAAAAAAGATTTAAATCGGAGGCTATATTGCAACTTGGACAGATGTGGCCCGCATTTTTCAAGAATAATTTTAAATAAAAACCAGTAAGGAAAGACAGAAAGTCGGGCGGGGCCGACTATATAATACCCTACACCTCCCTAACAATGCGATTAGGGTCATTGCGATAATAATTTGGAATAATTGGTAAATGGGCAGGAACATATTATCTAATTCTGAACCGATAATCGCTTAATTTAGCAATATTCGTTCCTAAAGTGAGAAACATCGTTCTGGAACATTTTAATGATCGGAAGTAAAGTATAACTTCTATAGCGCTTTGATACCAAATCAGGGGGAACATATATATGGAGGTTATATACAAATCTGAACAGATTTTCCCTGAATACTCATTCTTTCTGTCGAAATTCGTACTGATCGGATATAATACAGTCTCTACAGCGCTTACATGTGAAATCGGGGGTAACATATATATGGTGGCTTTATCTAAATCTGAACCAATTTTCTCCGAATTTGTCAGTATTTCTTCGAGTAATAAGAAACCTCTTTTTGCCGAATTTCGCACTGATCGGATATAAAATACAGTTTTTACTGCGCTTACATGTCAAATCGGGGGTAACATATATATGGGGGCTATATCTAAATCTGAACCGATTTTCTCCGAATTTAGCAGCATTCCTTCATGTAATAAGAAACCTCTTTTTGCTGAATTTCGCACTTATCGGATATAAAATAACATTTTTACGGCGCATACTTTTCAAATCGGGGGTAACGTATATATGGGGGCTATATCTAAATCTGAACCGATTTCTTCCAAATTTAACAGTAGTCATTCATATAATAAGAAACCTCTTTCTGCCGAATTTCATACTGATCGGATATACAATAAAGTTTTTACAGCGCTTACATTTCAAATCGGGGTAACATATATATGGGAGCTATATCTAAATCTGAACCGATTTTATCCAAATTCAATAGGCATCGTCCTTGGGCCAAAAAAAAAGATATGTGTAAAGTTTCCTCGAGATCGGATCATAATTGCGACCTGTACTTTGATTACAAGAATACATGCACAGACAGACAGACGGACAAACGGACAGACAGACAGGCGGACATAGCTAAATCAACTCAGAAAGTGATTCTAAGTCGATCGGTATAATAATCGATGGGTATATTTCTTCTCCTTCTGGGTGTTACAAACAAATGCAAAATGTTATAATACCCTGTACCACAGTGTGGTGTAGGGTATAACCAGTACACAACATCATCGCATGAGAGGCGCATTGTTGAACTAAACTGAAACTATTTCCGTTTAGAAAATGTGTTTTTACACCCTCACTTTAGTGGAACGCATCATAGGAGTGACCTAAGCTCTCAGTATGTTCGGCAGAAATCCCTTTGGTGGGTATACCTTAATTATTTTATTGATATATAAAATTTCCTTCTGCGTTGAAAATATTTTCTCTTTTAATTTTTTCCCGATCCTTTCCTACGAATCGGTTTACATTAAAGATTTCCGACCAATGTGATTTCTGATGATCTTCTGATCACCCCAATCAGATGACATCGGTTTCAAAAGTTCACTCCATTGACAATGAAATCCCCTATATATATTTTCCATAATTCCTAGAAGAAATATACATATGTAGATCACAATGTCTTCTTAAGAGAACTGAATGCGGCTCTGCCTTTGTTACGCACTTAATGTCTTTAACAGTTCCACCCTTGACTGTGATAATGCTTCCTAGATAGTTGAGTGAATCCCCACAATCGACTGGGCTTTAATTGTTTGTAGTTGTTTCAGTGTTACTTGTATTTAAGCGCATAAAATTAGTTTTTGGTTTTTTTAAAGACATTCTCGCTAATGTTAATGCTACCTTTCTGATAACATTCCTTTTATGTCCGCATCTTTATTTGCGCCGATGTTGCATTGAAGTCCGCACGTTATTCCTCTATTACTTCGAGATACACGGATCATAACAACATCAAGAACGATGGTGAAAATGAGTGGTGTATTTGAGCACTTAGTTGTTTTTGAGACTATTCGTGAGGTTGCCCCGATTTTGAGAGTTGAATTAAATAAGTTATTGCATTTAAGTAATTCAATTAATGCAAGTGGATCATGTCTGTTGTTCGATTTCTAAGGTAGTTCTTCACATGAAACGTATTCAAATGAAAAGTTTCCATGACAAAATTCACGCTACCTCTACGCGTGCAGGAAATAGAGGCTATTATCACTAAAATTTTTAATTTCACACACTGTGCTTTATTTCATGTAGACTGTGTATTATCTATCAAAATTTTAAAATGTTGGAAAATCTTTTATATTTATAAGCGTAAAGGTTGAACATTGTAAGTTATGTTGGCAATAAATTAAGCCTTTTTCTGTTGGGTTTTTTAGCCCAGCTTAAATCATACGCTTCAATAAATAACCGCTCTAATTTCCAAGAGCCCTGCAATTCCGCCACTGTGTTACCACCAATGCCAATGATTGTACTTTGATTTAACACCAGCGAATCAACATCGCAGCCATCAGCATAGCAAATCTGCTATATAGTGGCGAACAGTAAATGGCCTCTTTTTAGGTCGATCGATACTAGAGAGTTGGGTCGTTCATGCCAACAACAAGCAATGCTGATTATGGATTATATGCACCGCTGAGTGCTGGCAATCGCTTGATCTTTCCTAAAGGTTACTACCAACCGACGACCAACTCGAACCGATGAACTGATTCATAAACAATTGCTGTTGTTGTTTAATGTCTTTCTTTGTATTAAAATGTAAACTGTCGTTCGGTCATTCGGCGGGTTTAATAGTTATATGCAAAGCAGCAGTAGTGGGGCCAATGGTGGTAGTGGTGGCAACAGCCCCAACCACTTTGTCAAATCATTTATCTTGGCTTCAACTTTTATCTTGTTGACCATCACTTTGAATTGATGTCGTCGTCGTCGTCCAATGGATGTGATGTATTTTTTAGTTCGTCCATCCGTCTGTATGTCTGTCCATCCATTGATGGTAACGTCACATCACCAACTCCATCCCATTCTCATCCCCCCATTTCAGTGGTTTTGGAGTTGCAATCATTGAAGTGTCATTAATTTTAGTGCGCGACCATTTGCCATGGCTTTGCGATATGTTTTTTTTGCGTCTGCAATTGTTGTGCAATTATGAAAGATTATGGCGTATTGGTTGGGTGATTGCTTGCTTGGTTGATTGTTATACATACTCTGTACTCCAACACTCCAGCCGCTCGATCGACTCCGTCTATTGAGGAGGATTATTGTTGATTTTATTATTGTCATTGTCGCCATGTCGCATTTCTGTTGTTTTTTATTGATTTCCCATTGATTTGCTATAAATCATGGCTCTCGATGTGAATGTGATAGTTAAATGCATTAATTTATGCATTTACGAAAGACTAAACGAAGAAATGTTTATAATTATTCCATAGACTAGATGAAAGGTCATTGCTCTATTCTAGGAATTTAAATGAAAAATATTTTAGACGTTTTTATACCCTCCACCATAGGATGAGGGGTATATTCATTTTGTCACTCCGTTTGTAAAACCACTAAATAGTGGGCTGAGAACATATGTATATATAATTAATCGTCGCTAAATTCTAAGACGATTTAGCCATGTCCGTCCGTCTGTCCGTCTGTTGTAATCACGCTACAATCTATAATACTTAAGCTAGGTGACTGAAAGTTAAAACATATACTTCTTATATATGCAAGTATGTTGGGATTGAATATCGCCCCATTTGTTGATATAGTCCCCATATATAGCATGTCTCCGATTTGATTTCAACTGATCGGGCTGCAAATTGTTAGTTGGGGTTTATTTATACCCGGAATTCTTCACACGAACAACGGTAGTCATACGTCCATGTTTTGATATAGCCCCCATACAAAGGTCCCTCTAGATTTGACTTCGTAACTCCACTGCACTTTTGGTAGAAATAACAGAATTTCAATATAATCCGGTTTTTTTACGCCCTCATTGTGAACGAGGGTATATATCAATTGCTGCAGACCAAAAAGTGTAACACAGCTCAGAAGTGACCTAAGAGACCCCAAGAATATTTGGCGGAAATCCGTTTTGGGCCATTTTAAGTCATTTTAACGTCTTAAGTCAAGTTAACGGCTTATAACTTCGTTTCCTGCAAATACAAACACTTCAAATTTTGTACAGTGTAATGTTTTTGTAGTACACATAGTATAATAAAAAATGGGTGTTATTGCCACGCCCCTTTTGGTACCCCCAAACAAAATTGCCAAAATAAAAAATATGAAATTTTTTTTTAATTTCCCTATTTTTACAATATGAGTCATAGTGTTTACATTTATCCATACACATTTTGCAATTAGGCAGTTTTCTTCGTTAGGACGATAGCTTTAAAAGAATTAAAGAAACAAAAATTTTGCTTTTTTTTCTATTTTTTATGGTTCTTTCGTGCCAGTAAAATTTTTTTTTATAAACATTTTTTTTTTTTTTTAAATCTATTTTTTTTGTCTCGGAAACAAAAAAAACATTTTTGTTGCATAATGTTATTAACTTATTATTCGTATTGTTAGGGAGGTGTAGGGTATTATTTATATCGGCCCGTCCGACTTTCTTTTTTACCTAACTGGTTTTTTATTGCATTCGAAGAATCTACATACTTGAATTTATTTCTGGTAAGAATTTGGTGGAAGTCTACTTCCACAAAGTGGTAAATTGAAAAATAATTTAAAATTAAGCTTTTGCAATTTTTCATTAATAATATCATAAGTCACTACCCAGCAAAATCTTGGTAAGTACCTGTCATTATTCCCTGCATTACCAAATAATGACATCTTATTATTCGCTGCATTACTTTCGGCTTATTAATAATGACTTACCAATAATAACAGAAATAAGTGATTTTTTGTTATCAAAATCATTTTGCAAATTTTAATAGAATGCAATACCAGAAATACCAGATATTCGAATCTGACTTGAGGAAATTGTTTGTTTCGAGAAATATGCGCGAGAATATGCAAAAATCATTTTAAATGGCCATTTGTACATATCTACTACTTATTTTATATTTTATTGGTAATGCTTTATTCAAGTACATAAAATCGAGCTACAAATAAGTACTTATTATGATACTTTATTGTATGCTTTTGGGAAGTACTTTCCTCCAATGACATCCCCATATTAAAATAATGAGAAAAGTGGCTAAATAATAAGTACTTACCATTATCGAACTTTGCTTACTCGTCGGATTATTTGGTAATGAGAAATTTTGCTGGGTATATTGAGTTTTAATTTTATGTTTCTCTGAATATAATTTTGTGTATACAAAGTATACACTATTACTATCTTTCAAAATAATCCATTCCCATTAAAAAATAAAATCGAAAAATTTAGTATATTGATATACTCTTACAATATAATTGGAAACAATATTTCGTGATAAATGGCTTCAAATATTCAAATAAAATAGTGTATATTCTATTGTATGAGATTCTAAAATAAATACTCGTAATACAACCAACATGAAGTTATGTACTTTGAATACCATTTATTTACAATTAACACACTTTTAGACTAATAGAATATCTTCTGCATGTAGCCTGATTATTCCCCACCGAATCTTATATACCCTCCACCATGGATAGCATGTGACCTCACAAACTAACTCAAACCTAAAGAAAATAACACCGAAAACACAAAAAATATAGTAGATGAGAACAGTATCACAACAAGTTATATGCTATATATGGGAGCTATATTTAAATATGGACCGATATCGCCCATTTGCAATCCCAAAGAACCTGCAACTATAAGAAGTATTTGTACCAAATTTGATCAACCTAGCTCAAGTATAATAGATTGTAGCGTGATTACAACAGAAGGACGGACGAACAGACGGACATGGCTAAATCGTCTTAGAATTTTCTCCGATCAATATTTAGAGGTGTTACAAACACCCATCCTATGGTGGAGGGTATAATGAAAAGAAATTGAAAACGTCGCTTATCTTCTAAAATATAAGGATTTTCAAAGAAGTCTTATTTAACAAAAACTTCAAATGAAAATAACTTTAAAGAGTGAATTTGTATTAAAGTTATAAGCTGTTAACTTTTGGTTCAAAATAGTCCAATAGTTGTGAGGGACGGAAAATGGCTGGTGCGCACGATAACTCTCAAAAAGAGTACCCGATTGACTTCAAATTTGGTATTCCATCTCAGGCTAAGTTCGAAGATGGGCCATATTAGTTGACTCCTTGTACAGTGTGGCGCAGAATGTGCCATATTTGACGACCATAAGGTTTGAAACTTTTGTACTTCTCTGTGTTACTATTCGAAAAATTAAAAATATGGTCGAAAAATTTCATTGGAATCAAAAAATTACGTAGTTGTTTTTTTGTCTAAATACAAATTTAAAGCAAGTTGGAACATTTTAGACATAAGTCTAGTAAAAATTCCGTATGGGACTGTGTCCCAGTGGTCGTCAAAGGGTTAAATGGTTTATAACTTTTTTATTTATGCGATTATTATATTTAAAAAAAAAAAATAGAGTGCACTATTGGGGAATTTTTTGCAATTAGCTTTGAAAAATGATATCCTGTAAATGATGACCATTTTCTGCTTCGCACACACGGAGGAAAATCGTCATTTTTGATATGTTTGAATTCAAAGAAAATATACTTGGAACCAAATTTTTTAAATATTATATATTTTTGAACAAATATATTTTATTTAAAAATCAAGAAATTTTGTTTGGAACGCATATATTAATATATTACAACAAAATATATTTGCGAACATACTGTCACAAATAAAATATGTGTTTGCAAACAAACAAAGGTATTGTTTAAGAATTTTTCCAAATACATTATATTTAAAAAAAATGTTAAAACTTTGTTGATTTTGGCAATTTTTAATATTATTTTTTCTCGATTTTGTGTTATACTTTATAGGTAATAATGTCATAAGCAGCATTTTTTTTGTTGTTTTACAGCACTTATTTCTATTTGTCGTAACCCAAAATTTTACGAATTAAATTTTTCGAACATATAAAATTTCTAAAACACTAAAAAATTTCCTTTAAATTAAGGCATCGGTACATTTCCAAAATACTTAAATATAAATTAATCATTGTTTTGGAAATATTATTTCCAAATAAAAAAAATATTAGGATGAAAACATAATTTTGTTTAGAACAACATCCTCACAAACATATGATATTTGTGAGTGTCAAATATTATATATTTTGAGTGCACCCTAAACATAAGTATGTTTCCAGCAGAATATGTTTGGAACAATATACTACAGAAGCGATTTTTTTCAGCGTGCATACATTTCGGAAAAATTCAATTATTTTTGTACGTTGTTAGATTCATAATTAATTCCCCAAATCTTCTCAATCTAATTCTGAACCGATAGTCGCTAAATTAAGCAATGTTCGTTCCTAAATTGAGAAACATTAAAATTTTAATGATCAGAAGTAAAGTACAACTTCTATAGCGCCTTGATACCAAATCAGGAGGAACATATATATGGAGGTTATATATTTATATATATTCATGTAAAAAGACCTCTTTCTGTAGAATTTCGTACTGCTCGGATATAAAATACAGTCTCTACAGCGTTTACATGTCAAATCGGGGGTAACACATATATGGGGGCTATGTCTAAATCTGAACCGATTTTCTCCGAGTTTGGCAGTTTTCCTTCGAGTAATAAGAAACCTCTTTGTGCCGAATTTCATACTGATCGGATATAAAATAAAGTTTTTACAGCGCTTACATATCAAATCGGGGCTAACATATATATGGGGGATATATCTAAATCTGAACCGATTTTAACCAAATTCAATAGGGATCGTCCTTGGGATATGTGTAAAGTTTCGTCGAGATCGGACCTTAATTGCGACGTTTACTTTGAGAACAAGAATATATGCACAGACAGACAGACGGATCTAAGTCGATCGGTATAATAAACGATGGGTCTATTTCTTCTCCTTTTGGATGTTACAAACAAATGCCGAAAGTTATAATACCCTGTACCAAAGTGTGGTAAATTAAATATTAGGACGGAAACAAACATTTGATTAGAACAACATCTTCCCACATATATAATGTTTATGGTTGCTAAATAAAATATGTTTAGAGTGTACCCTAAACATTTGTATATTTCAAGCTGAATATATTTGGCGCAATATACTACAGAAGCGATTTTTTGTACATATTATTTTATGATATATCTACATATACAGTCCCTTATCAGTTGATAAGAAAAATTTTCAATTTTATTAAAGTAGTTATTTAAGTACAAACATGAATTGTCCATTTAATTTCTTTTGGTGTACGCAATGTCCTAATTTTCGTACCAATATACTCGTTAAAATCTGTTGGCTCCCAATTACTCCATCCTTGTAATTATGATTGTCAGATTTTAACTAGTAACTAGTAGCTTTTGCGCCGACGTCGTCACCTTTCTCCACCCTAAAGGTTAAATAAATTCAATAAATAAATTCATTAAGTTTTTCGCAGCCACACGGGGCAAAATCGCCTTTTTTGATATGTTTGAATCGAAAGAAAATATATTTGGAACACACATTTTTAAATATTATGCATTTTTTCTCAAATAAAATATGTGTTTGAATACAACAAAATTATTGTTTAGGAATTTCTCCAAATATATTTTATTTAAAAAAGATTTTTCGAAACTTTTGTTGAATTTTTCGAATTTCAGTTTTATTTTTTTTTTAATTTGGCATTGAACCTCCCAGTTATGATACCATATGCAGCATTAATTTCTGTTTTAAATCAATCATTTAAAATTTCTGAGTATTCCAGGCCATCATTACTTTTTAATCCTCCAAGTAATATATTTCGATTCAAGATTATACGATTTCAATTTTTATTATTTATTATTTTTACGACATGAAAAATTTCTAAAAAATTAACTTTGAATCACTGATATATTTAACACAATTTAGGTATTTTCTGAATACTTGATTAAATGCAAATGAATATTAGCTTCGGAAAAAAATCGTCCAAAGTAAATACATGTTGCGATGTAAAGAAAGATTTGTTTGAAAACATCTTCCCAAATATATAATTTTGGTGTGTACCAAATATTATATGTTTAGTGTGTACCCTAAACATATATATGTTTCAAGCCGAATATGTTTGGGACAATATACTACAGAAGCGATTTTTCAGCGTGCACTTTCTTATGAAGGAGATTGGTTGAATATCTGTAGTGTCTATTGTTTATTATTTTAAGACATTTGTTTTGAAGAATTAGCAATTTCTTTAGATGCGTTTCAGCAGATTTATACATACATAGGACAAGCATAAGTCAAACACGGGGCAAAAGTGCCTTTTTTGATATGTTTGAATCGAAAGAAAATATATTTGGAACACAAAATTTTAAATATTGTATATTTCTACGCAAATAAATTTTATTTGAAAATCAATAAAATATATTTGGAACGCATATATTAATATATTACAACAAAATATATTTGCAAACTAAATTTCTCAAATAAAGTATATGTTTAAGTACAAATAAAATTATTGTTTAGGAAGTTCTCCAAATATATTTTTTTTTAAAACGATTTTCAAATCTATTGCTGCCTTTTTCGAATTTCATTTTTAATTTTTTTCGTGGTTCCCAATTGTATCTCCCAGTTATTATACCATATGCAGCATTGACTTCTGTTTCAAATCAATCATTTCAAATTTCTTAACATTTGAAGCCATCATTAGTTGTCAATCCACGGAAAAATTAATTTTGATCCAAGATTATAGGATTTCAATTATTATTTATTATTTTTACGAACATTATAAATTTCTAAAAAATATTTTGAATTACTGAACAATATAACACAATTTATGCATTTCCTGAATACTTAAATGCACATTTTTTATTTGTTTCGGAAATAACAGTCCAAAATCAAAATTAATTGGGAGTAAACAAAGATTTGTTTAGAACAACATCTTCCCAAATATATAACCTTTGTGTGTACCAAATATTATATGTTTAGAGTGTACCCTAAACATATACATGTTTCAAGCCGAATTTGTTTGGGACAATATACTACAGAAGCGATTTTTTATCAGCGTGAAGTGGGTCTAATTATTATTTTGTATAAATTTTTTTTTTTAAATTTAATGTTGAGCCCCTATTTAGCAACGGCCATAACGCCCTTAGACGCTTTAAATTTAAGAATAATGTGCTCTAGTAATATAATTAAAAAGTAAACTAGTGTTGTTATTTTGCTTGAGAAAAATTAAAATTTTATTATGTCTGTATTTGATTCTCTAAGAAAATACCTATGAATAATTATGAAAATATTTAAACTTGTATATCATGCAAATATGCAGATTTCTAGATTCACTGGTATGTTGACTTTTTTTTAATTCACCGGTTCAAATTTTATTTTTTCAACTTAAGCAAAAATCAGAAAACTTAGTCAACTGGTTTTGAATGCATGGAAATATTAAGTTAAACATTATTTGTTGGTATGCTAAGAAACAGCAAAAGTATCTTTACATATTTTTTGGATTTTTTTTCGATTTTTTATAAATTCCAGCTCTGTTACTTTTCCTAGTATTTGAGCAAAAATATTTACAAAAAAAACTATACGAGTATTAAAAGAAAAACACAGCCAAATATAAAATGCTTTTAATATCCAGTCAAATTAATAACACAATTTTTCAGGAATAACAATAACACAACACAACTATAAAATATGACAAAAATGAAAAATATATCCAGCGGCCATAATTTCATACAGCAAACGTACAGACGACATACATACATAAATATTTATTGAAAAGCTGTGGAGCAAACAAAAAATCAACAACACCAATTTTGTGCAATAGCAATATTTGCATTTGTATACAAACGACAAAAAAATCCAACTTTTTTTTAGCCCGGCCACTATAATGTAGATCACCCCATAAATCTATTGTCATCACATCGAAGGTAGTTGCCGAAATGAAAATCGAAGAAAAAATCAAATGCCAAAAAAATTCAATTTTAGCCCCCACCTGAAAAATTTTAAAATTCATTTCGGAGGCAGAGACACGATTGCTGTAAATACCGCTAATACTCCACAGAGACATTAGCCTCACAAAAGTTTATAAAACAAATGCAACAACGTTAGCCCGAAAAATTCAAACTGCTTAATAATAGTAATAGCAATTCGCTTTATTTACTTGGCCGAGACGTTGTAATTTGTTGGTATGTTCGAATGTTTGACGCTCTAACGCCGACACTATGCGCCGGCCTAGAGCAGAGAAGTTTAGTTCACAACGACAACGTCAACGTTGACCGAAAATTTTTATGACGCATGCGCAACTTGCATACAAAAATTTCGTTTGGTTGAGACAAGAAATCACCAGAAGCTTAGTAAAATAACGAAAAGAAAAACAACAACTGCCGCAACGAGTACCAGTGAGAGCTACGGCAGCGTTGGATAGAAGCAATAACTTTAAGCCAAGTTATCAAGAACAACAGCAACAACAGTGACTACTTACTCGACAACAATTGTTGGTAATACTCGTCGATATGAGCGTAGCCGTATGGCTTATGTCTGTCCGTCTTTCGGTCTAGCCCATGTTTTGTTTTGAGTAGTTACTCAGGTTTTTGAGTAGTTCGAGCTGTCAAACACTACTAGACTGACTAAGTGTGTTATAGCCATAATCTGAGAGTGAAGTTACTTGGTTTTAGCCTAATACGAGGGAGCGCATATAGTGTTTGTTTTGACCACAAAAGTCTTTTCTCTTTGTTTTTTTTTGTTTTTGCTCCAGAGTACAATAGTACTCGAATTTTCTTAGAGATTTTCTTTTATTTTAAATTTCGTACACGAAGTTATATTTTTCTTTTTCGCCTTTTCTTTTGATTGTTGTTTTCTTTTAACTATTTTGCTGTGGTTGTGGCTGCCGCAGCGGCAGCGGCAATGGCAACTGCGACCAGAGCAGTCGCCAGCAATTGCCTGTCCGTCTGTCTGTCAGTTAACACTAACAACTCTCAGCTTTGTTGTGTACTCACACCGAAAAATAATCACAATTCAACGCAAGCGACATTTTTTCCAAGAGCTCTGGCACGCGTGCGCACATTCGCAGCGGTATAAAAAGCGAATGTAAGACCGCCAACCACACACAGTCGGTTCAAGTATTTCGTTGTCTCAGGTAATTCCAGACAATCTCAATCAGCGCCTGTTTTTTGGATTTAAATTAAACAAAAAAACACACAAAACTTTTTTTAAAACAAAATGAAGAAGTTTATGATTGTATTTGTTGCACTCTTTGGAGCCGGTATGTATTTTTTCAACAACAAAAAAAATTATAATGAGCTAAAAACAACAGACGAAAAAATCTCTGAAACAAAAACCCAATAATGAAGTGTCAAAACTTAAGATGAATAAAAAAAGACTATGTAAAAGTCAAGACAAGGATTATAAATGTCAATAAAATGTCAGCGCAAAATAAGTGTTATAACAAAATAAATGGCAAATTATGTGGGACTTTAAAAAACCAACTGAAGTTATTACAAACAATGGAAAAAAAGTCATCCTCAAAAAATGTCTAAGAAAAATTAAGTGAACATTTCTTAAAAAATATTAAGTGAATTGCAAATATTATACCGTCAGTATTGCCATAATTACGATTTCTGATCGGTGGATTACAGTTTTTCAACAAAATCAAATAGCTGTGATTTTGCAACACAAGAAAATCAATGAAAAATAAAAAACAATTTTATAAAATCCTAAAAATTTTCTTCCCGAGGATTGCGGATAAATATTGCTTAATCTTGGTGATTTATTGCTAAAATCCTAAAGAAAAATTCACAAATTTCCAGAATTAACTGGCCTTGCTTCAATTAACATTCAAATCTTACGGAATGTCACTTCAACTCTGTAACTCTCTTAATGTCGGTCACTATAACACAGTGTCATTATCTGATATTTTGTGAAATATTTCTTCTTTGGCAAATTGCCTATTACACCGATTAGTGATTTTAAAATAATTTGTATTGGATTATCTAAAATTGAATTTTTTTCAAAAAGTATCCCACAGTGTATCCCACCATTAAAATCTAAACTTAAAAACCCGTATTTAAATTACTTCTACAGTATGTCCTCCCTTCCCTCTAGCAACACATTCATGGCTTACCAGTAATGACAATTTTGTCCTTAAAAAATTCCGTTGTAATTACGAAATATTTTTGAGATTTAAATAAATAATGATATCACGCAAATCTGTAATCTAAATTTGTTGAGGCAAAAATTGTTTTTTTCTGAAAAAGTATAAACGGTGATTTAATCGGATTGCATCATTTAATTTTGTTTTCTAACAGACAAAAATCAAGAAATCATTGAGATTATTTGAATGCAGCTCAAATACACTTTCTTACACTGAAAAAATATATTTATTCGTAAATATTTACAAAAAAAACCTAACCTAATCTTTGAAGCAAGATTATTTCATACTTGAAATGAAAACAATCTTCTTAATATTAAATAAATTTTCCTTATTCTAGTTATGTATTGTCCTTATTTTAAAGATTAGAACGTCTTTGGAGCAATGTCTTAATTAATAAAATAAGTAATTTTTTCAGTGTATATTCAAAAATACTTTTTTGATGGAAAATAAATTATACATTTTATATAGATATTTTGATGTTGATGTAGAAAATATTTATTGTATTTAAGAGATTAATTTTTTGTACATATTTTGTACAGATTAATTTTTTGTTTTTCCAAAATGTGTTTTATATATACACATGTTTTATATACGTATATTTTATATTAAAGTATGATTTTTAGCAAAAGCATATTTTTCTTATCAAAACACACATTTTTTATAAAAAACATTTTTTGTATAAAAATATATATTTTTTATAAAAAACATTTTTGTATAAAAATATATATTTTTTATAAAAAACATTTTTTGTATAAAAATATATATTTTTTATAAAAAACCTTTTTTGTATAAGTATAAAAAAAATTTAATTTTTTTTACTCTTGTAATTCACAGATAAAAGTTAATTTTTCAATATATAAATATTTTAAATGAAAACTCGTTTTTAAGAAATGCATATTTTTCATTAATCAGTATAGTTCGTTTATAAGAATATATATTTTTGAAAACCATATCCATTTCTACACACAAACATTTTCATTGCGATTAAAAAAGTTTTTTATTTTCTTATCAAAAAACATATTTTTTAAAACAAAGAAACATATTTTCTGTAAAAATATATATTTTTTATATTATTTTAAAAATATTTTTTAATTCACAATTAAAAGATTATTTTTGAATTTATACTCTAAATGAATGTATATTTTTCTAAAAATTAATTTTCATTTCAAACATACATATATTTAAAAAATTAACATTTAGTTGTGAATTTAAAAAGTTATGTAAAAATAAATATTTTTTTGCATAAAATGACTTTTTATAAAAATATATCATTGAAAAGAAAAATCAAAGAACGTGGTTTAATTGCAGATGTTTTTTTTTTAAATATATGATTTTTGAAAAAGCTTTTTTTTCTTATCAAAATATATATTTTTTTTAAAAAAACTGTTTTTGTGTAAAAATATATACATTTTTTAAATAACTCTTTCAATTCACAGCTAAACGTTAATTTTTCAATATATGCATATTTTCAATGAAAACTCGTTTTTTGAAAAAGCATATATTTCATTAATCAGTATAATTCGTCATAAAATGTATGCTTTTTTATAAAAAGCATATTCTGTATAAAAATACATATTTTTTATATTATTTTAAATATATATTTTAATTCGCAATTAAAGGATAATTTTTGTGTTTATTTCCTAAATGAATAAATATTTTTGGAAAAATGTTTGGAGTAAAGATTTTTTTTAATTAAAAATGTGCTTTTTTAAAAAGAGAATTTTCATTTTAAAAATATATTTAAAAAATTAACATTTAATTGTGAATTTAAAAAGTTATGTAAAAATAAATTATATAAATATTATATATTTTTTATATATAAATTATACAAAAATATCATATGAAAAAAAAATAAAAGAACGAGGTTTCATGGAAAACTTTTTTTTTTTAAATTACCTTTTATTGCGATTAAAAAAAGTTTTTTATTTTTATATCAAAAGGCATAGTATTTTATAAAAGCTTATTTGGTATAAAAATATATTTTTTTATATTATTTATATTCATTATTTAATTTACATCAAAATGTTAATTCTTGAACGTATAGTTTAAATGATAGCTTTTTGAAAAAAAAAGTATATTTAACATTAAAGAGTTTGATGTTTTCATCAAAAAAAATATTTTTGGAAATATGTTTGTATTAAAGAGTTTCTTTAATGAAAAATATGATTTTTAATAAACGAGTTTTCCTTTAAAATATGTATAAATTAAAAAATTTACTTTTAGTTGTGAAATAAAAAAGTTATATAAAAAATATATATTTTTGTACAAAAAAAAAAGTATTTTTATTAAAAATACTTTATTTGTATATATTTTATATACGAGCGCCCCAGTAGGTGAGTTGGTAGCGTACTCGCCTATGAGTTTGGGGGTCGTGGGTTCGATTCCCACCAGAGGCTCTGGTCTGTCGCTGCAAAAATTTAGCCATATGGTCTTTGTAACCCGGCCTTTCCCTGGACCTTATAATTAGAATATAAATTTACTTTGTATTGTAATTCATATAAATAAATAAATAAATATTTTATATACGTTTTAAATGATCGATTTTGGAGAAAAATAAAATTTTTTCAATAAAAACGTTATAATAATTACAATTCAAAGCCGTTATTAATCTTTGAAGTAAGTACGTTTATTACTTAAAAATTATAAAATGTAATTAATATTAATTAAATTATCCTTATAATTAATACAAAATGTACTTATTTCAAAGACTAAGGGCGCCTTCGTAGCCATTCTTTAATTTTATGACATTTTTTCAGTCAATGAACCATTTTTACAATAAAATTATTTAATTTTAAAGTTTTAGCTCCAAGGCTTTCTAATCATTAAAATAAGAACATTTCGAATTTAAAACGGAGACAATTTATTTAATATTAAGTAAACTTTCCTAATTCTAAGTATGTATTGCCTTATTTTAATTTAGTTAAGTTTAAATTTACTTGCAATCCTAATTACGAACTTTTACTTTCCCCCCAAAAAAATTTACAATTATTTCCCTCCGCTCCAAAAGTAAACAAAACCTTTACGGAATTACTCACAAGAAAAAACTTAAGTAATTCATGTTATTAACTCCAATCCATAACAAATCAGTTGCCAAAAACAAAAATCAAACCATACTGAAGTGAAGGCAAAAACATGTCTTTTTTTTTGAACAAAAAATCTATAGAAAATCATGTTTATAAAAAAATAAAAAAAAATCAAACTTCAATCACACTTTTTCTGCTCTTCAAGTTTCTTGTTCATCGGCATCAAAGACTCTAGCTTGTCTTAAGAGGGGCTGAAACGAGGGGGGACTTAAGGAGCTGGAAGTGACTGACTGGTTGGATGGTTGCAAAGCCAAACTAAAAAACCAGTGCATTTTGCATGTTAAGTAGTAGAGGAAAAACAAACAAACAAACAACTGAAAAAAATGGAGTTGTATAAAAAAACTTAAAGCGTAACTAATGTTATACGAATTCGTAATTTCTACATTACACGCCTTAAAAAGTTTATCTGAAAATGTTGATATTTTGCAATGTTTTTTTTCTGCTGGCACCGCTGCTGCCAGCTTTTGTGGATTATTTACTTTTTGTTAAAAAAAGTGAAAAAAAAAACGAAATGAGCGGCATTTGGGATTTTTGGAAAATTTCAGTTGGTTTGCGTTTTTAAAGCTGCTGTGACGGTGGTATTTGCTTCGTTGTTGACTGTAAAATGATATTTAGTAAAAGCTAGATTTTGCTGATTTTATATATATATATATTTTTTTTTGGTATTTTTCTTGTCTTCTTCAATTTGCAATTTTTCGGTTGTTTAACTGACACTAAAAACCTTAAGTAATGCTTTTTGCCTTTTCATTTGGCGCTTTTTTGCAATCTAATGTCGAGATTTCCCCCGTTTCGTTGAAATAACGTATTTTATTGAAAGTCTAAGACTGTCGGTTTAAAACTATAATTAATCGTAAATAAAAATATTTTTGGGAATAATAATGATGATAGTTTGTGATAGGTTGTCAACATTTTGAATTATTTTAATGGATGGAGTTGAAGGGGTGATGAAATTAATTTAATATATTATTACTATGATTTTATCTTGTCTCCTTTACGGTTTTTCATTTCAATTTAATTAATTAGCGGCTGCATTTTGTGGTTCACGAAACTATTTTGTTCAAATGCTTTCCCATTAAACTATATATTACAATGACTCTACTTAATGGCATTTCCAAAAAGGCTTTGGACAAATAACCAGAAATGTGGGTTAAATATGTCACCTTTTCTTGCAATCAGTCAATCATTGGATTACTTCCACAAATGCCTTTTGCGTGTGGAAAAAAATTTTCCATTTCCATGTGTATGCATTTTGCAAATAATGAGGTCTTTTATTTCAAGAAAATATTCGGAAGAGACATTTTTGTTGGTCAATTAATACGAGTATTCCTTTTTTGAAAATTAAATTGAAGAAATTTATAATTAAGTAAGTGGGAAATGGTAGCAGTTACAAAGTCATTATCTCATCAAGGAGTTGTTATACATACCATCACCCCACATAGAGGGGGATATTTTTGGGGGAATTCACGAATATTTCATGATATTGTCCGTCTGTCTGGTTGGCGTATTCAAATGAAATGCAGTTTTTTTAACTCCTTTTTGGAAAATATCTCAACAACACAAATCGAATTTTAGACAAATAAAATATGAGCGAATGTAGTATGTACTGTGCTTTCTATCAAAAAAAAATATGTTTGTTCCAAATAAATATACGGGGTTATTTACAGAAAAATATGTTAGAAACAAACAATTCTTAGTTCTACATATTATTTATTTGTTCTTTATATTGGTTATGTTTAAGAATAATCCAAATTGTTCATTCAGAAAATATTTCATGAGTATAAATTAACTTTCATACAAATAAAATATAATTAAATCAAGTATATTATGTTTGCTACACAAAAAACATTTTCATAAGAAACTAAATGTCTCAACTGGTTTCCTAAAATTAAAGAATAATAATTCAATTCGGATTTTACTCCAAATATAATTTATTTAACAAAATTTGCAAATTGAAGGTTTGCAGTTGTCATTACTAATTTATTTGTACTGGTGACCAAAAAGATTGATTTGTATAACTGTAAAATGATTACTACAACCAATTTGAGGTTTTTTCGATCAGATGAAGAGCTAAAATCATGGTTTTGTCAACTACAATAATTCGGTTGTCAGAAACAAATCACTTTCTCAAAGTAGAAAATGCTCTATAATTTTCTAGAATCAGCTGTGGCAAATTATTGTGATCAAAACATGTTTTTTTAAACTCAGCACTTCTCTCCCTATTTGCCAAGGTTGTTATACTTACATTTTTAACTTAAAAAAGGGCGTAGTTTACCTTGTCTATTGAAAATCTTTGCTTATGACAGTCCAAGTCCTTGATATTGACACTAATCTGAAATTGATAACAAAAAAAAATAAACAAAATCAAATGTCATTAACCATGATCTATATTTCGCTAAAAGGCTACATTTTTTACAAATGCCATCCAGTTATTTGTTATGCAAAAAATTTGCAATTTGATTAGTTGCTCAGTAAAACACAGCAATTTGCATAACAACTTTTTAAACACTAGCAATTGTTACATATTGTCGTGTTGTTAATTTTTTTCTAAAGGTCAATTTCAAAATAACCGACAATGTAAATGTGAAAAAAATTATTGGAGCGTTAAGTGGTGTTTTGCGAAAAAAATGTCATAAATCAAGAGAAAGGTAAATAGTTTTTAAACTGTGTAATACAAACAAGTTTAAGGTATTTAAAAAATGAAGGTAAAAGTAAATGTTTTTCTGCGTAATTTTATCTCAATGCTTCAGAGAATGTGAGACACATATTAAAAATAATTTAAAAAATTGCTAGAAATTATTTTTTTTCGATTTTTTGTCTCCGTCTTTTCATCTCCTGTTCCAGCTGACTTCATTTTTTTCCTCAGAAAATAATTAGCCCAGATTTTCTTCTTTCTGCTATGTTACCAAACAGGAAATCACTTTTAGTTGCTCCTACTAACTGGCTGTCTAACTAACTTGGCAAATGCCAAGATGCCAAACCGTTAACAATAAACTGGCTGCATATTTTTTAAATTTACAATTGCAAATATCATTAGCACTCCCATTCAATGTCAACTGGTTTTCATCTTTTCAACTCTTGAGAGACAATAGACCGGCATTTAAAGCAATTTATTTATCGTTTTTTTGTGCTGTGCTCTGGCTGACTTTTGAAACACTTACCATACGGGCATTAAATAATTATTGACAATAAAAAGCCATACAATTCCGGTGAGAGGAGGGAAAACAAATACCGGGCGGTGTGGGCCACTTCAGCGGCCATTGAGTGTATATCAAACCAACTCAATGGCTGAAAGTGTGCGTCGCCGCATAGTCATTAAAACAAAATTATAAATAGCCGTTTTTTTATTCGTTTGAAAACCGAGAAGATTGAATGAAATGAGAGTGAAAAAAACGAAACTTAACATTTTTCACAACTCTGAAGTGCGGTGATCCATTGATGATCCGGCGGTGGTGGCGTTCATACGGATGAATTATGAGTGTTTGTCGATTGGTGGCCGTTGCCATTGCCTGTGTTATTGTGTTGTTGTTTTACAAATAATAAAAACAAATAATGAGGCATTTATTGTTATTGTTATGATGATATTTATTTATAATTTACATGTAATTAATTGAGTTTAAATTAATACTCTTCTTTATAACATTTGTTATGCCCGATTTAATATCATATATACAACAGCGAATATGAGGAGTGTTTTAACGGGATATAAGAGTGTAATGAAGAAAATAGGAAATAGAAAAGCATTAATTTAATGCATTTCCATTAGAGCGAAAACTTTCCAGTCTATAAGTCCATAGACTTTTAGAAAATGTTAGCCGTTTTTAGAAAAATGTTCACAAAAATTTTAATTCAACAAATAAATTTATTTTGTTTAAATATAAATTATTTTATGTTGTTTTCTGCATAAATGGCAAGTTTCATAACAATCCGTACATTATTAAATTTTCTATGAATAAAATAATAAAAATTATTTGGTAAAATTTCAAGTAATACAAAAAAAAATTTCGAATGAAAATTAAAATTTCCAAAAATAAGTTTATTTTTCATCAAGTTGCATATTTTACTTAATTTTCACAATAAATGGCTGGTTTCCTTAACAGCAGACAATTATTTTTTTTATATAAAAAAAATATTAATAAAAAATTAAATCGCTAAAAATAAATTTATTTTTCAACGAAATAAATTATTTCACAGTATTTTCCATACAAATGGAAAGATTTATTTATATGAGAGTAATATTTAATTTTTTAAGAAAATTATTATATTATTATTAACATTTCGGGGAATTTAATTTCATTTGCTTTAGAATATGTTAATAAAAATAAAGTACCACAAAATTAAGGTGATTGTTATCGAAATAAATTATTTTTCTTCATCTTAGAAAGTTTCATTGGCGTTAGATAAATATTTAATTGCTAATCAAATAATTGATAGTGAGAACTACATACAATTTCACTTGCCTTTTTTAAAAATATTGTGAAAAATTAAGAAAAATATTCACAAAGACAATTTTTTTTAAATAAAATTAAAAAAATATATATTTTACATGAAAATAATTTACCTTACGTTGTTATCAACATAAATGGCAAGTTTCATAACAATCCGTTCATTATTAAATTTTCTATAAATAAAATATTAAAATTTATTTGGTGAAATTTAAAGTAATTTAAAAAAATTCCAATGAAAATTTAATTTTCAAGATATAAGGTTGTCTTCTATCAATTGCATTTTTTTATATTTTATTTTTTATAAAAAAGAAAATATTTATAAAAAATTATATCAGTAAAAATAAATTTATTTTTCAACGAAATAATTTATTTCGCATTGTTTTCCATATAACTTGAAAGCTTCTAATCAAGTTTATTTTTCGTTAAACAAAATTTTTAAATAATTTGTTATCTTGGAAAGTTTCTTTAGCGTTAGATAAATATTTCATTTTAAATCAAACAATTGGTAGTGAGAATTCCATAAAATTTCACTTGCCCTTTTTAAAAAAATATTAATAAAAAATAAAATGATAAAAAATAATTTTATTATTCATCGAAATAAATTATTTTAAATCCTTTTGAGTATAAATGGAAACTTTTACTGAGATCAGAGTAGTATTTGCTAAGTTTTCCTTTAAGTTTCCTTTGAGATCAGTCCAAGAGTTTCCTTTGAGATCAGTCCAATATTAATTTTTCTTTTACAAAATATTGTTTAACATTTGAAAAAAAATTAGGATACAAATTAAAATACCTCAAAATAAATGTATTTTTCACTAAAATGAGTATTTTTACATGTTTTAGTAAACAAACGCCAAGTTTCATTGATACCGGAGCACCACTTAAATTTCCATTAGTAATGAACTGCTTAAATTTCATGAAAATTTGCTATTTTTGAAGAAAAATATTAATAAAAATAAAAGTACCTAAAAATACATTTATTTTTCAACGAAATAAATTTGTGTACATTGTTTGCAACCTAACTGGAAAGTTTCATTGAAATCGGGCCAATATAAAAGTTTTACTAAAATTTTTTTTTTTAGTTTTATGTTTAAGAAGACAATTTTTTGTAATTTGATTTTTTTTAGTTTTGTTTTTAAGACGGCTAATTTTCATTGAAACAAGAGCACTACTTAAATTTGCCATAATAGCGAACTGCTGAAACCTCTTCAAAATTTGCTATTTTTTAAGAAAAATATTCATAAAAATAAAAGTAGTTATTTTTCAACGAAATAAGTTATTGCACATTATTTGCAATATAAATGGAAAGTTTTATTGCTCTCAGGCCAATATAATTTTTTTACTTTAAAAAATATGTTTATAAATTGTATTTTTTTAGTTTTGTTTTAAAGAAGGCCAAGTTTCGTTGATACCATTTCACTACTTAAACTTCCATTAATAGTGAACTGCTTAAATTTCTTGAAAATTTGCTATTTTCGAAGAAAAACATTAATCAAAATAAAAGTACTTAAAAATAAATTTATTTTTCAACGAACTAAATTATTGTACATTGTTTGCAATATAACAGAAAAGTTTCTTTGAAATCAGGCAAATATTAAAATTTTTACTTAAAAAAATATTTTTTTTAATTTTTAGTTTTATTTTTAAGAAGAAAAAACTATAAAAGGTCGAAAATAAATTTACTAATCCTCTAACTGAATTTGTTTACCATTTTTAATACAAATGAAAATCTCTATATAACTAAAACACCATTTTTATTAATTAAAAAAATACATTTTGAAATAACTTTTTCAAGTAAGTTAGGCAAAGTCCCTTTGACTGCCTAGAAAACCTTCAAAAACATATTTTTTTTTTTCGTTACACCCTACACCGCACTCGCCAGTAACATTAACCATTCGCACATTCATACTCGTACCATCATTTGTGTATGGCTATGTTTACATTTATGTTTACTTTCAAGTACAGACATAAGTATGTAAAACAAGTGCTTAAACAGTAACATTATACATTACGTACCGCCACCGCAGCCACCCAGCCAGTCCAAACATAGCCATTATTAATATGAGCTGGAGTCCAACTCCACCTCCTCTGGATATATACGAGTACACACACTTGTGTGAAGGTAGGCTTAAATGTTCATTTAAAAGTGCTCATTTGATTGAAAAATAATTTAATATGCCGCACATATTCCACTTTCCAAAAGAGAAGGGGATTTCGTTTTTGTTGCATTGTGCATTCATTATTATACACATGGAATTTATAGAGTTTGTTTATTTTATTATTGCGTTTTTTGTTTTGTTGTATGTTGTTGTTGTGAGTTGTTTAATTTTTCAACACTTTATAAATGTCAAGAGTCATTGGACTTTTTACATATGTTTGGTTATTAATTTTGCATAATTAAAATGGTTCAGAGTAAGCATACTATGTTACACGCACAAAACTGCAAAGCATAGTCTTATTTTACAATGTTTGCAACAAACGTATATGTATTTGGGACAAACGAAAATATAGTTATGAATTGACAATAAAAGTTTGTTTATATTAATTATATTGTTAATTTCCTGGCATGTTTATTTTAGGAAATTTGTGAATTGTTTGTGGCGTAATTTCCAATTCAAATATCTTTGAGTCTATAATGCTTTCTTTGGGACAAACAATTTTATTCAAAATAAATGTAAAGGCAAACAAAACGGGTTTGACCAAAATATATGTTAAAAATCTAACATATATTATTTGTAGATAAATATTTGAATATCTCTGGCATATGCTCCAAGTAAATTATGCTTGGATCGATTTCCAAAAATTAGTTTCTATGGAGCAACAAATGTCTCTACACAATCTAACTAAAATACTCGAATATATCTATTTAAAATATGTCAAATTTTGGTTTTTGGTTTGGAACCATGTTTTCCAGAAATATTTGCTTATTTACCAAAAATATTGTATGTTTGTGTCAAACATATTCTTTTCCGTACAGCCGGGTAAACCCGAATAATGCTATTTTCCATCACTATATCCATTTAAATATTTGCAAACTTATGTTCCAAAATAAACTTTCCTTGTCCCAAACATATTACATGTTTGTGACACACATTTTCTTTTCTGTGTACCTGTTTACTAAACCAGGAAATTGATATTTTCCTTTACATCTCTACGAAAAGCTCTTTGGTATACCAGAAAATCTGGCATATATCATGAAAAGACAATTTGTGACATTTCCAAGAGCTCAGTAAATATTTAAATACCATTGCCACAGACACCGGCCAAGACAAAACCAAAACAAACCACTCCTCACCAAATATAAAAACACCCCAAGTGAGGAGGGAACTGCTTTGGCCACTGAAAAGTGAACAAGTAAATGAATGAAAAATAGCAGGAAAATGTCAGTAAATGTGCAATTATTTGCACAGTTTTATGGTATTTTAATCGTATGTTGGTCTTTACTTTAAAGATGGGCTAGGTAAAATATTTACCCAGAGGTGTGAGTAGTTGATAGCTGTAAGAGGCAAAGATAGTGATGGCATATGTACTATATAAATACATAAATTGTCAGACATAAAGTTGGAATGTTGATGAGGTGTGTCATACTTTTGTATTTCAGATTAATAATATACAATTTTGCACACAAAAGAATATTTATGCTCATAGTTAAATTATTTTTTGCATCATTGGAATTTCACTGAATTTAATTAATAAATAATTACTTTCGTTTGATAAGTTAGTGAAGCCTACTCACAACGAACAAATAAAGCAACCAATTTATATGAAAATCGTTTTTTTCTCTGCGCTCTCTTGTCGTCATGACAATCTCTTCCTTTTATCGCTCTAACTATATTTTCCAGAATATATTTCATAAAACAATAAAGTCATACCATCAAGCGTTTCTTTTTTGTATTTTTCGCTGCGACCCGCTTCGACCCGGTATAATATGAAAATTGTGTATTAATTAAATCTTTATGCTAATTAACAGTGATATTGTGTTTAATTGTCAATAAAATGTTGCATGGCATATGAACATGGATGGCATAAAATGGATGTGCTGGCTGGCGGATGAATAAGCCAACATTTGCCAATTTCAATAAACAATTGCTTTTTGTATTGTTCTTGTTGTTGGTCGTCTACAAATATATGTCAATACGTTTTACTATTTGTGTTTTTTTGCAAAACAGGTATTTTTAAACATTTTAATGTTTACGAAAAAAACATGAAGCAGCAATTTGTACAAATAAATGTATAAGTTATTTAAGAGTTCAAAAAACGCTGCAATGTGCACAAAGTAAATAAATGTCTATTTCCCAAGTGACAGATTAATTAAAAACTTAAATACTATAAGAGTTTTTTAAATGATTAAAATATAATACAATTTTAATTTTTCTTATTTAAATTAAACTTTTGCTCTTAATTCCTAAACGGAGCTGTTTTATTCTTTAAAACAAAGCAAAAGTTCTTTGATCCTAAGAAATGCTACATTATTTTAAAAACAACACGAGTTTTCTTTAAAACAAAAAAAACATCATTTAATATTGTCATTGAGAATTATATTTCAAAAAAATTTCAAAATCCCCAAAAATACCAGTAGACATCCTCGAAAAATATACACAAATATAACACTTTTCGTTAGTCTCCGCCAAAGCATGTGTTCGAATGTATTGGTCGAGCATATTAAGCAGCTAGAGCAACATCAAACAGAGCCATTATAACAGATCACAAACTACGCACTGAAATATCTTTGACTTTCATTTAGCGTCAGATGCAATAAAACCTTAAAATAAGTCAATTTGATGTACTTAAATTAACGAACATATCATTGGTATTAAATTAATGGCCATTAGTTTAAGTATCAACTGTTCTCATATTCATTATTTATTTCCTTTGGCACCAAGACAATGTCATACGAGTATTTGTAAACTTTTTTCGTTGTGCTTATAACCGAGTTCGTTCATGAAATTTAGAGAAGAGATTTGTTAAAATTTCACAAAAGATTCTTTACAATTCTTCTTAGTTTAATTGTAATTTGAAAAAACTTTCACAAATATAAATACGTTATTATTTATATTTATCCTTATATAAAATTGACATAATTTTTTGAGTGTATCAATAGAAACAAATCACAAAGAATTTTCAGATTTTTTTTCGGAAAATTAAAATTGTTTTTTCATGTCTACATATTGGTCTGTCCATTCTATATTTATGACATTCACCAGTTGCCGCATTTCTGTTAGTCTGTAATAGAATGTCTGTCTTAGAGAAGGGAATGTGTCCAAAACTTGTTATTTATTATTTTTTTGAAAATGTCAATTCAAGAAAATTGCAATTCACTTCTTTGATTTAATGTATTTATTTATTCTGACTGCCAGACAGACAAAAAACTAGATTGACATACATAAATTGCATATTTCGCCTAAACAAATGTTAATGACAGGGTGAGCCAAAAACTAGAAAAACATAACAACAAATTAGTTTAAGGTATCTAATATATGTTAACATTTGCAAAAATAACATAAGAATTCTGCAGAGCTTTGGAGAAAGACGTTTTCATTGACATATTTATGTTTTCGCCTTTTTGGGCCTGTTTGGTTTCTTTAGCATTCCATAATAAATTAATTGTAGTATTGTGCGCATATTTGGAAATTAGGATTTGCTAGGTTGCTAAAACAAATAAATTGTATCATTCTACACCTACCTGGAGTATAAGCTTTCCACTGATATAATGTAGTTAACCATTTGGAAGCAATAAAGACCCGAGAAGTGTACCACAAAAATCTGCGTAGCTCTTCTACTGTAATGATGATGATTACCTATTTTCCTAAAACTTAACAAAATTAGTTGATTATAAGATTCTGCACTTCCCTGAAATGGAACCTTTTCTTTGGTAAAAATCTTTTAACCCTTTGAAAGCATTAAAGACCCGAAAAGTGTACCACAAAAAGTTATAGCAGCCTTTCTACTCTCATAATAATAATAACCTGCTTGGATGCTAACAATTATAAAAACAAATTAATTACATCGTTCTGCTCTTTATCGGAGAATATAATTTATAGAGATATAATTTTGTTATCCATTTGGAAGCACTAAAGACCCAACAAATGTACCACAACAATCAGTGTAGCTCTTCTACTGCAATGATGACGATTATCTATATTCCTAAAGCTTAACAGAATCAAGTGAGTATGACACTCTGCACTTCTTTGAAGGTTACGCTTTTCTTCGGCATACATTTTTTAACCTTTTGAAAGCAAGAAAGGCCCGAAAAGTGTACCACAAATTTTAAAGATCTGTTATAATTGTGATGATTACTTATTTGCTAGCTAAAGCTTTCCAAAACAAATTAATTTTATCACTCTGCACCTCCTTGGAGAATAAGATTTATATTCATATAATTTTGATCACCATTTGAAAACAGTAAAACCCCTAAAAGTGTACCACAAAAATTGTTGTAGCATTTCCGCTCTAATTATGATAATTAACTATTTGGATACTAGCGCTTACCAAAACCACATAATTAAGCCATTCTGCACTTTCTTGGATAATGTTCTTTCCACTGACATAATTTTCTTTACCATTTTGAAGCACTAAAGACCCGAAAAGTGTACCACAAAAAAAATAGCGTAGCTCTTCTACTATAATCATGATAATTACCTGTTTTCCTAAAGTACACCAACCTGGACGGAATATAACATTCTGCACAATTTTTGAGAAAACGCTTTCCACTGCTATACATTTTTTGACAATTTGGAAACTCAAAATTACCCAAAAGTATACCACAAAAATTATTGTAGCGAGTCAACTATTATTGCGATGACTCTATATTTGTTTGTTAAAGCTTACTGAAATAATGTTTGTATAAAATTCTGCACGGCTAAAGGAATAGAGCTTTACACCAATATCAGTTCTTTAACAAATTTGGAATACTGAAAACCCTAAAAGTGTACAACAAGAATTGTTACATAGCTTTTTTTCAAACGTTGTGAAAATTCTACAAATTACAATAATAAATAGATATGCAAAATAAATCAAAAATCTTTAATTTTCAAAAATTCTGTGCACTTCCTTCTCCCTCAGCCTGTTTACACTTTAATAATCAATTTTTATAAATTAAATTAGCCGAGAATAAAAGTCAACATGTTTTCACACACGCACATATTCCATAAACAGATTATGCCTGAAAATTTATTCCAAAAAAATGCAAATTAAATTATCTAACTTCATTTAATCAGAGCAAATTTTCATTAATGCTCTAATCTGATATGCCTTAGAGAAACTAAACAAGTTTAGTAAAAAAAGAGTTGGTATACAACTCATATGGCTATTGATTGCATAATATCATATAAACCAGATTTTTTTTTCGAGGAAAAATCCTAAGTGTTAATAATAAATAAATATTTATGTAAAAATGTGTATCATAATTGAAATTGACACTAGGCTAAGCTAATATTGAAAAAAAAATCCAATTTGATTTGATTCCGCTTTGATGAATGGCATTGAAATTCGTTTTTTTCCTTGTTAGCATCAAACAAATATAGAGATTTGATTAAAATTAAAAAAACAAGTTCAACACAACGAACTAAATTTATTTATGACAGCAATTTTGGTTTTCATATGAAATTGAGCATTTTGTTGATTTGTTATAATTTTCAAAATTTCCCCATCAATTACAGATTACATCGTTTGATAGTCAATAGTCCAAGGTTCATTGGTTTACAGAAAAACCAATAAAAATAAACAAAACAAAATACCATAGATTATTTGTTCAACTATTATAGAGATGTTAACATTATTTGTACTCGTATACACCGAAGCAAATCAATCAAAGAAATAAACTAACCAAAACGAATGGTCAATTAAAAAGCATGAAAATTGTGAAAACCGAAAAAACCACAATTTATTTGTGTGTCTGTATTTTATATTAACAAATAATCGTGCATTCAGGCAGACATCAAACAGAATTGATTTGTTTACCTTGCCAATGTGAAAAGTGTTAAAATTTATTAAACACGAAAAAAAAATACAAAAATCATCTAAAAAATCCGCTGATGACATAACACAATGAAATGCTATTTATTACCACATATCAAGGTGTTTTCTTGAAAATCAAACTGCCAACAATTTTGTTGTTCGAACCCACAAAGGTGGGTTGTGAAAATCGATAAAACGATAGTCAATAATCAAATCAGGCGGCCATTCATTCATTCATCAAGCCTGTTTGTTGTCAGCTTACAGACAGACTAATAAATGGACAGACAGAGGGACGGACGCAGACAATCTTCACAGCACATGCGTCATTTGTTGAAAATGCGCGCGCATGCGTTCAGTTTACCTCAGTTGTACGCACGCGCATCACTCGACTCGCTTATTGGCTATTGTATTGGCTTGTAAGCCGGCCTGATGGAGTGGAGACTTTGACTTCAAACTCTGGCTTTGACTATGCGTACGTAAAGGTGTCACGATGTTTTTGACCATTTTCTAGGTTAGTAAGCCACAGTGTGAACGAACTGGTTTTTTGTTTATTTATTTATCTATTTACTTATACATCTGACCAAACGGTGGGTGATTCGAACTCTAACATTTTTAATGGGAATTGTTTTTTTGGCACTTTTCCTTTTCATTAGGTGTAAATAAATAATTATTATTGTAAATAGCTAACTCTTATGTAATATGTCAATATAAAATTTGTTTCTTGTGGAAAAATCCTCTCCACGATTTCAACACAAAAACCGCACCCCAAAAATTGCTCGAGAGAGGTAAAGAAAACCTAAACCTGCACAGCATCTTTGGCTTGAATCTCAATTAGGCCCCTCTCTTTCACTCAAATTTATTTAACCTGGCTTGGCTTGACTGACTCTCTAGATATTATGTCCGTCCTTCCATGTGTCTGTCTGGCTGCTTGTTTATCTATCTGCCTATGTTTGTTTGTCTAGTTCAGTGACTGCTTCTTTAAAAATTGTTATTGCAACAATTTACCGTTAAAGAGGAGTACAAAGATAACTTGCAACGCAATTGAGGCCGTTTTGAGATCGATTGATTGTGTGATCGATCATGGCTGTGCAAGTTTGTTGTTTATTTTTTCTTTCATAAAGTTTCATTATAAATTGTTTACAACTTTGGCTTAATTACAACACTCCTCAAATATAAGATGGGTGTAATAAATGTTAGCCGGGAAAAAGATTTATCGCAAACACTTATCGCTATAAAGCTATAAAATGGCAATCAAAAATAGCAATTGAGTTTAATAGCTGGAACTAATAAAAATGTAATTGAAAACATTTTACAAAACTCTATAAAAATCTTTTAATTAATAAAGACAGAGAAATTATATCGAATGCTGCGAATAATAATATCTCCTTTTGAATTCATTAAAAATGCTTTTATTAATAAAGACAGAGAAATTATATCGAATGGTGCGAATACTAATATCTTCTTTTTGGATTCATCAAAAATACTTATTTGTATTATATAGTAAAATTCTGGCCATATTTTAAAATAGTACGTTTGCCAAACTTTTTAAACAGTTTTTAATTAATAAAGATGTCTTCGAACTGTGTGAAGCAGACTTGAATAATAATGTCTCCTTAAAAGCGTAATTTTCTTAGTTTTCTGAATCTCAAAATTTCGAAATTAATTTTAATTTCATTTCTGCACATCTATGGAGTGAGTTCTTTCTACTAATATACAATTTATTAACATTAACTAACACCAAAGACCCAAAAAGTGTACCACAAAAATATGCAGAACCTATTTTATGTCTTACCAAAGCTAATACTCAAAACCGGACAGAAAAAATTCAAAATGAAAATGAATATTTAAAAAATTAAAAATATTTAAATAAACTTAAAATATGTACATTTCTGCACATCTTTAAAAAATGGTTTCTGCAAAAATTTATAAAAATATTTTTATTAATAATGAAACAAACTGTCTTCGTACTGTGTGAAGTAGGCTTGAATAATAATGTCTCCTTAAAAGCGTAGTTTTTCTTAGTTTTCTGAATCTCAAAATTCCAAAATTAATTTAAAATTCATTTCTGCACATCTTTAGAGTGAGTTCTTTCTACTAATATACAATTTATTAACATTAACTAACACTAAATACCTAAAAAGTGTACCACAAAAATATGCAGAAACTATTTTATGGCTTACCATAGTTAATACCCAGAATTGGACGGAAAATATTCCAAAACAAAATGAATATTTATACGTTTAATTAAAATTTTGGGACACAAACTTTACTAAAAGTGTACCACAAAAATCGGTGTAGGGTCTTTATTACAACTATCCAGACAGAATGATCAAAATGTGAATGAAAAGTTTTCCACAAAAATCGGTGTAGGGTATTTATTACAACTATCCAGACAGAATAATCAAAATGTGAATGAAAAGTTTTCCACAAAAATCGATGTAGGGTCTTTATTACAACTATCCAGACAGAATAATCAAAATGTGAATGAAATAGATGTTAAATAAACCTAACATATGTTTTTGCTCACCTTTGGGACAATATATTTCCATTGATGTAAATATTATTTAAATTTGAGAGCACTGATGGACCTGCAAAAGTACCACAAAAATTAAAACAAAACTTCAATTATAGCTATACAAAGCGAATAGTTGGAATTCGTAAGAAAATATTCCAAAACAAATTTAAAATATATATTCTGCATACTATTAGAACAAGACATTTCCACTGATCCACATTTAACTAGTATTTTGAGGTTCAAAAGGCTCTAAAAATTTTCCACAGAAATAGTGCTTAGCTTTTAATTCAACCGATGCACGAAATTCAAGTTTACAAACTAACCAAAGGTTCTGCAAATGTACCATAAAATTATGTAGTACATACCTTCTAATATAAAAAAATCTCCAAAATAATTTTAATATATATATTATGCATATTACTGGAATAAGATCTTTCCAATGATGTGAATACAATTAGTATTTTGAGGTTCAAATGTCTCCAAAAATGTACCACAATGTGATATAGCTACAGGAGGAAGCAAAACAGCTTTTTCACTCAAGTCATGTAATTGATATTATTTCACCGCTCTGAGAGAAAGCTGAAGAGTAATAGACCTCTTCAAAAAATGGATTGTAAACACGAATTCCTTCAAGAATATACAGAGATAATGCTTAATGCATTTAGTAAAGGACAATTCTTGTTTTCTACAATTACTGCATATTAAACTCAAAAACTCTACTTTAATTGGCCCTCGTCTGAGGACTAATATTATCGAAGATGCACAAAAAGAATTTCTGAGATTGATTTGCTGCCATATTGCACGAAAATCGTGAGAAGCCATGCAGTGATTAATTTTTGTGCTCTTTTTTTGCGCAATCGTGACAAGGAAGCTTTTTGAGATTACCGCATTGCCAAACCAAAAACTTACACCTATTACAACATTTTAAATCTCGTTAAATTTTTCCCTTTTACGAGCATCAAAAACTACATGGATACGTCTTTCAAGTAAATGTATATGATAAAAAAAGACTATCTGGTTTACAAAAAAAAACCGGCATTTTACTCTTTTACACATGCGATTTGACCTAAATACTAAATACAAAAGAAAATGTTATAAACCCAAAGAAAAATACAAATACAAACAACACAATATCAACAAAAACAACAACAAAACGAGAAAAAAATTACATTATGTAATAACCACCATACATTGCACATTATTTCAAGATGAGTGCGAGAAACCGGTGTAGATGCAAACCAAAAACCACCGACTCCTTTTTTGAGCCAAACGCTGAACTGAACTGTAGTGAAAAAAAAATGGAAAATATAAAAATGAACAGCAAAACCTGAAAGGCAACTCTCGTGGTATGACATACTTTAACATCTGCAAAATATTGCGTGTAATTACATGCCACTGTGTGTAGTATTTCAGTTCAGTTCTTGTATTTTTTTCTTTTTGTATTTTATTTTACTCACAAAAGACATGTAACCTTGAGTTTATGTGCAGTTTTTTGCGAAACTTTTTTGAAAGGATGTTTCGCTTTTTTTTTGTTCGTTGTTTGTTTCGTGTACATCTCTACAGCTGATGTAAATGGGAAATACTGCAAAGACGACAGGCATTCAGTATGCAGTATTACACTGCAGTACGTTGTATTGTCGTACCTACATACTCGTACATGTGTAGTGAGACAGACGGTGTAATTCGAGACACTGCGAAAGAGGATCTGATCTCTCTCACACAGCCATTCACTTTGGCAAAAGTAAAAGGCGATAACCCTGAGTGGGAGATGAGATGTCAATCAGTGGTTGGAAAAAACAGAAAAATAGGGCCAATCAGGAAATAACGAGTACTATATTTATTGTTTCAATTTATTAGAGTGTATAATAAAGGTTCATGTATTTGCTAAGGACTGTGTAAGGGGTTGTAATTTATAGTATTTTTTTTTTTTAATTTCTACTGAGAGAAAAATTATCACAGATTTGACTTTATAAAATCCCATTAGAGAATTATTGTTGTTAATTATTCATATATTTGAGTTTTTAGAGCTTTGTGGGAAAACTTAGCAACCTTCTGCACATAAACTTCTTAATATCCAGAAAAAAAAATATTTCCTTTATGAAAGTATAAAGATTTGCAGACCGAATAAAAGCAAGCAAGCAACAGTATAAAAAAAATTATTCTTCAATTATAAGAATAAAGCAATAAAAGGTGAAGGAGTTTGTCCTCGAACAACATATGTACTTGCTCGAATGAAGCAATAGAAGGTGAAGGCGTTTGTCCTCGAACCACATACAAAAGCTTAGAGAAGACTCAAAAACCGGGGATGTTTTGCTATTTTTTGCTTTGTGTTTATATGATGCCTAATGTTACCTTTTTATGGATAGATGTTTATAATTCTCATTGACAATAAATAGAGCTATATTCAAATATACGACTATATAATTATTCTAATAAAAATACATATACGACAATAAGCCTTTTTTGGGTTAATTTTCTTTAATGGAAACTTAAGAAATATCCACAAATTTTTCTTGAGCATTTTACAAATATTTTTTTTTGTAAACAACTATTATGCAAATATTTCATAACATTTCAATTATTGTGGTTTTGGTAATCAGTATGCATGGCATTATAGTACTCCGAGGCGACAAAAAAAAAGCCCAAGTAATATGCCACAAAAGTGAAAGTATTTTTTTTTCATGTACAACACAAAACAAAAAAAAAACGAAAAACAAAAGATATCAAAAAATAGTGATCTGATTTGAATTGCCTTTTCATTGTCTCAGTTTTTTTTCATTTGTGTTATTGTGGGGTTTCTTGCGACAACACAATTGTTTTCAGAGTGATAAATGTCACCAAAAACAGAAATGTATTTCTTTTTGATGGTAATAAACCTTTAGGCAAATACAACTCAATTTGTTGTTAATGTAAATATAAATGAAACCCAGACAAAGTCTGTCTGTCTGTCTGTCCGTCCGTCTGGCTGTCTGTCTGACAGTTTATATGGTTTTATGTACACATATATATAAATAACATGCCAGTCATGCCAATTTTTAGTGTCTGTCTTGCATTTAAACAATTACCGGAAATCTTTTATTTTTTTGCTGTGTTTTTTTTTGTGGAAAATGAAGTGAAGAAAAAAATTCAAATGAATTTTTCTAGAGGAAAATATAAGACAGACGACTTACATCACTATAAAAGGGTATTTAAATGTCTTTATGTATGTCCGTCCTTCCGTCTGTCTGTCGGTCCGTCTTGTCTTGGAGTGCTGATAATTATATAGTTGATTCTTTTGAAAAACGCCTTTAGTGTTGCACTTTTTTACTGGAAGACCTTAATTAATTATGTAGTTTTTTATGATATTTTCTTTGATTTTGCAGTCTTCTCGGGGGAGTATAACAAACTAGGAATTTTTGTTATTTAAGATAAAACAACAACAATTGCGAGTAAGGACAAGTTTTTTATGATGTTGTCTTTAAATTTTCAGGATTTTCATGGAGGTTTAAGAACCTATGAATTTTTGTAATTTTAGGAAATTTCAGCTTTTCACGCCAGTCATTGAAATCTAATGGAATATGCGAGGAGAAGGTCTAGAAGGGCTTTTTATTACAAAAAAAAAATATTTAAAGACATTTCAAGAAAGAACTTAAATTAAAAGATAATCACAATCAGTTTTTCATAAATATAAATTACATTATTAGATTTTTAAAAGTGGACAATTTGAAAAACGCATTCGACATTGAATGCGACAAGTAACAAAATAGTTTAATGATATTTTAAGAAGACAAAAAATCTGAAAATGTGCTTTGAATGAATTTTCTTTCAAAAAGGATTTTTCTTAAATATACATTCTTTTTATTGTTTTTTGTTTATTTTTCATTGTATCTGTTATGACTTTTCATAGTTTTGTTTTGGACTATCGAGTTCGAGATTGTTGCCAATGGCCAACCTTCATACATTCCATACAATTCGTATTCTTCTTTTTCAAAGAAGGAAAGCACCTTTCGTGTTGTACCTTTCGTTTACTGGAAGACATTAATTACTTATGAATTGGGAGACGGAATGTAAGGACCAGATATTTTCATGGATGTTTAAGAAACTAGGAATTTTTGTAATTTAAGGTTAAATGTACAAATTTTTAAAAACCCACTCGTCATTCAAAGTTTCCATTTAAGAAAATAGTTTAAGAGCATTTCAAGAAAAAAATCAGAAAATATGTTTAATTTGGATTTTCTTTCAATTTTTTCTTATATAAATATTTTTTTTATATTTTTTATGAGACAAATTAAAAAAAAACTCCTTTGGGATTCCTTATGGCGCTCTCGTTTCTACGGGGTAACCGTAGACGTGAAATACTAAAAAATGTTTTCACTTTTTATGTCGAAATTATGTAGTCAATGGAATGAAGCTTAATTCGTATTTAATTTTCCAAAATGTGTTAGAAGCAGTTTTAGGGAAAATGCCAAAGGAAATGCTGCATTTTTCTGAAAAAAATGTTACCCCGTTGACGTGAAATACCAAAAAATATTATCACTTTTTAGATCGAAATTTTGTAGTCAAATGAATGCAACTTAATTCCTATTAAATTTTCCAAAATGTGTTAGAAAAGTGCAGTTTTCGGGAAAATGCTGCACTTTACTGAAAAAATGTTACCCGTAGACGTAAAATACTAAAAAATATTTGCACATTTTAGGGCGAAATTATGTAGTCAATGGAAAGAAGCTTAATCCTGTTTAATTTTCTAAAATGTGTCAGAAAAGAGCAGTTTTCGGGAAAATGCCAAAAGAAATGCTGCACTTTTCTGAAAAATATTCTCACTTTTTAGATCGATATTATGTTGTCATACGAATGTAAATTTATTAATATTCAATTTTCCAATTTTCCAAATTCCAAAGGAAATGCTGCACTTTTCTGAAAAAATGTTAACCCGTAGACGTGAAATACTAAAAAATATTTGCACTTTTTAGGGCGAAAATATGTAGTCAATGGAATGAAGCATAATTCGTATTTAATTTTCCAAAATGTGTTAAAAAAGAGCAGTTTTCGAGAAAATGCCAAAGGAAATGCTGCAATATTTCTGGAATGGAAATCGCAATTAAACTCTGCATGAATTAGAAGCGGTAAAGTAATCCAAAAACAACAAATTCATTTAGTGCCGAATATCTGCGCTCTCTCTTTCTCCCGTTCTCTCTCACTCGAAGAATAATTAATTTTGCCTATGTAAAGGTAGAAACATTAGGTAATATGATGAAGCGCTGATGGTTCGTAAGCAAACAATACTGCCTCTCTCACTTACTAACCTGCTCAAAAGGATGCAGTGGTGTTTGCTGTGTTGCTTCCTCTTTGTGGGCCACATGTGGCTCTAGCCTCTAACTGTATGAATTCAATAGGCATGTTTTCGTTACAAGCTAGCACTTTTAGTTTAGCACTTTGCAACGAAAACAACTGACTTCCACTAACTGGCAAATATGCAATAAGTGGCGGATTTTCACTATCTGGTAGCAATGGTGTCATGAGTTGCGAAGAAAGAACAGTGCGAAACAGACAAAAAATTCGTGAAAAGTATTTATAAAACATATATTTACTATTCTATGTTCAATTGTTTACACTCTTTTCCAAATATTAAAATAATTTCCCATTTTTGTTCTTCTTCTTCCCGTTAATTCACAATAATTGATAAAATCTCTCCAAAAATGGGATGCCATATTGCTAAATATAGGGTGCCCAATCTGGCAACATCATACTCGATTAAGACATGAACACAAGCACCAAACTTCATCGGGAACTAATAGTGCTGAAAAGTGCTTAGCTCCCCATACAAATTAAGCACTTATGGTGTAACGAAAACACGCCTAATATGTCAATACCCTAATACCTAAAGTTCAGGAAATTCATTTTTATTAACAGAAAAATAATAGAAGTATTGTATTTCTTTCTTCCTTCACGAAATGCAACCATTAATTATTTGTTTTAATAAATTCAAAATTTTAAAATGAAACTATCAATTACAACAAACCATAACGCCTTTTGGCTCTTCAACAAAAATTATTAATTTCCTAAAATTATCTAACATTTTTTCTTTTTTTTTTGGCACATTATTAGTTTATCGAAAATGTTTAGACAAATATGTATTATTTGATAAATTATTTAATTTTTGTTAATGTAACACATTCATGTGTGTCTGTCTGTGTGTGTTTGTATAGCGAACAATTGTACAATAACATTGGCCTCAAAATAACCAACAAAGCAATTTTGTTGACTATCGTTAGCTGCGCCCGAACGGTCAGTGACTTTTGCACTTGCCGAGCTGCAGCACAACTAAACGAAAAAAATGCATTATTTTGCTTTCATAATGTTGTTGTTGTTGCTGGTGGTTTGTTGGTTTCCTCACTACCGCGTGCCACTGTATGGTTTTTGTTGCTGTTGTTTTTCGGTAATACACTACCATTGTGTATTGGCAAAAGTTTTCACAGCACAAACCACATATTTTGTTTGCTGAAATCACAGAGCTCTTTTTTTCTTCAGTTTATTTGAATGTTTTATTTACCCCGAAAAAAAAAATACAAACAATTGCGTACACAAATGCAAATATGCATTTTGTAATTATACTTGCCAATTTGTATTGTTTTACCATTATTTTGCAAACGATCGGGAGGAATTGCTCTTTTTTTCGAATATTTTTTAATTATTAATAAAATGGGGTTTGTATTGTTGGAGAGGGAAAATAAGTTATATTTTATTTTAGTAAAAAAATTTTACTTTGGCAAATTGTTCACATTTAAGGCCTGGTGTTTGGTATTTTCTATTTTGGGCTATGGAAAATTTTCTCAAGAACTACCAAATAGTCCCTTAAATAAACATCAATTTAAAAAAATGTTGCTTATCATTTTCCATTTAATCGGCTGTAGGGTCGTTCAAATAGTCCCTTTTTGAAAATGTGTTCTGAACAACTGTTTAAACAACGTTATTTACACACAATCTCAAAAAGAGAAACAACAACCAGTCCCCCCGACACAGTGTTTCACAATAATTACAAGTTGTCCACAGAAAAAAGGGATTTGTTTGTAATACAGTGTTCACCTCATTTTTGCGGTTGTACAATTAGATTATCACACAGTTTTGGTCAATGCCATTGAAAATTCTGTCCAACCTTGGTCTTTTTTTCAAAAGGCAAAAATTAAATAAATTTTATGGATAGGGGCGAAAAGTAAAACTTGCTAAAAACATAAGCATATTCAAAATAGTAACAATTAAATGGTTTTAATTTTTGGCCACCCTGGACCTTAAAAACTGCCGAAGTTGGCCACCACTGAGCGTTAGGCGACGCTTTGTATGTAAACCACTGAAAAGTGTTAAAAATGCATAGCATAATTTTAAGCTGTTTTCAAAATGTTTACATTTCAAATAAACATTGTCTGTTGTTGGGGGTGTGCTTTAACTACACTTATACTTTTGTATGGAAACATACAGTTGGTGCCAAAAATGGATCAGACTAGTACGTAATTCAGCAACTAAATATATTTTTAATAGATATTTTAAACAGTAAATATGATGTTCCTTTTTATCATAAAACCTACAAAAATACGACAGGTGGCAATAAAAAATAAATAAATCAATAGTTTATGATATAGAAATAATAATAAAAAATAAGAATAAAATTACAAAAATAAATAATAGTAGTATAATAAAAATAAAAAATTAAACTAAAATTAATAATATAATATAATAAAAAGATAAAGAGAGGAAAGCAAAAGAATATAATAAAATAAGATAAAATTAATATTAACTATTTACAGGCTATAAATAATAAAAAAAAAATCCAAATAAAAACCAGTTCTAAAATAAATAAAATTAATTAAATTAAAATATTTCCTGGCTGTTAGTAATTAAAATAGAATAAAAACAAAAATAATATAACACAAATTAATATTTTTTTAAATATAGTTTTCTGAATAATCTACCTTTATTCAGTATTATTGTTTGTTTTTAAATAATAGGCAAGCTCGAGGTTAAGTTTAGATGTCTATTTATTTTTTTTTGGATATTTCGTTCCTCTTTGATGAACATCTTCAGGAATAGCCCAAAACCACCCATGTGACTGAAAATGGTGAATTTAAGTCTCGCTTAAAGCTTTGGCTGTGTGACTTGTACGCTTTCTTCGTAGGTATATAATTCCCATATGCAAATTTCTTTGTAGATTGGTATATATACAAGTGATGATCGCCACAACTACAAGCTCACACTGTGTCATGCATAAGACCCTCTGATGATATCCCCGCACAGGGTTGAAATACGTATAAGGGTATGTGTTTACAGGGCTTTCAGAGCGCCAGTGTTTTATCTTTTCCAATACACCACAAAAAAACCTCTCTTTCGAAAGGAAGAGTTGATCGAAAAGCTGAACAATTCGAATGTGAAAAAACATTCAAAAAATACATCTAAATAAAATAAAATAAAATACAGCAAAATGATTGTTTGCAATTTTTTCTCTATTTTTATGATTTATTTTGTTCCAGCAAAAAACGCTTTTGTTTTGAAAAAATCAAATTCTTCTATTTTTTTAACGATTCTTATCAAAACACCTTTTCCACGCGAAAGGGATATTTCCAACATTTGTAGCAATCAGAATTTCATTAAACTTAAGTCGCCTTGGGCTTATGTGTTAATTTGTTTATAGCAAATGGTAAATTTCCCTCTTCCCTGTAAAATGAGGACACACAAATGTGTGTGACAATTTTTCATCTATATCCTTTTTTTGCAAGCCTACTGTATTTATGATATGCTTGTGCCTGCGAAATTTGTTCATGTTTGTGGGTGTTTCCGTAATGTTTTATAGTTTGTCCATCTGTCTATCCATGTGTAAAATAGTACATAACACCCCACCCAAAAAAACCCCACCAATTCCATAGTTTGTGTGTTAGTTTTTGTTTCCCTCCCCCAGCCAAAAAAAAGTTGAAGGGCCGAGAGACATGGTCATGTTTTTAAAACTGGTATTAGTTGTAATTTAGTTAGTTGCAAAATTGTGGTTGTTGTTTCGACTTTTTTTCGCATTTCATTTCATTTACTAGTTGTTGCTGCTGTTGTTGTAATTTGTTTATACACACTTTTTTGTGGCTTTTCATTATCCATAAAACGCCCAAAAATAAAGAGGGAGGCCAAGAGTGAGAGAGAGAGAGTGTGAGATTAGTTCCGTTTGTAATTTAGTTTTAAAACAAATTAATTTACAACGCCAACAACAACAACAACAATGAAACATTAAAAGTACTTGTTTTTTTTCTTGTTTGAACAAAATTTACATAAATCAATATATGCTCTATTACAGTGTATATGGTTTACGATCAGCCTTTTGCAAATATGTCGGCATAATTTGTTGATTTTTAAAATTTGAAACCACAGCGTAGCGGCAACAGGAAGTGAAGTTTGATATTTGTTGAAGAGCTTTTTTTTTGTGTCTTGCACTAAAACTGTTAATTTTAACATTTGAAATGCAAACGGAAAATTTTAAAGAAGAGGAAATAACCAACACTTTTAGGTTTACCCATTTTTTTCGATATGGTCAGTTATATGTTAATATGTTCATTAATGTTGTTGGGGCTCATTAAACCAAATGCAATTAAGGCATTAATGTCTAAAAAGAAAGATTTCCTTTTTCACAACGAAGTGCGGTTTACAGCGGATTAATAGTTTAATGACTTTCCTGACTATTTCTTTCAAATATTGCCAAATATTTAAAGAGACAATTTAATTTTTTTAGAAAAAAAACAATTTTTTAAATTTTGTATATATTTTGGAACAATTATAGCTATTTTTCTTTTAATTGTACACAATTTTTTGGAAATTATCATCTTCTTCCAATCTCTTTTAAAATCTCTGTAATTTCAAATTTTATTTCAATTCCCAATTAAATTGATGTCCTCCAAATTTTAAATCAAATACAATTTTGCTGTGGTGTGTGTCCCTGTGTATTCTGCGTTTTTTTGCCAACCAATTAATCACTAATAATGTGAAATTATATGTCAAAATTGTGTGATACTTTGCAATAATTAATTAAAAATACATTTGTGAAAAGTCATTTATAAACACACTCTCGCTGGCGAATAATTTAATCCTTCAAATGTCCAACACTTATTAGACTAATTGATCCTATATGTAAATGCTTTATAGACAAACACTCACACACCCATACACACATATATATATACGAGTATCTGTATAACCTATTGTATAGTGGAGTCCTTTTGTGTTCCCGTTGTAGCTGTGTAGGTTTCTCGGCATGATATTTAAATGATAGGCTTATTTATCATTACAAATTGGATGTATGTGGATATGTGTGTATATTAGTGTCACTGTCAAACTGTTACAAAACCGAACTTACACAATCAATTATAAGTGTACAAGATATACAAGGGTATAACGAAAAAAATTACAAATCATTTAAATATGCCTCTCACATGGATTAATATTTAGAATTGTGAATTAATAAAAAATTCTAGGGAGAGAAAGAAATGAGCAAGTTAATACAATGAAAAAAAAATATTTAAATCGATATTTCCTTCCTTTTATACTAATCTATAGCCATTCTGATTTTAATGCAGGACAATCACCTGAATTACACATTTTTTAAAATTTATAAAGAATATTTTTTTCTTGGAAGAAAAGTGTCTCCTAATTCAAATCCTTTACTTCTCCTTACACCCTAATACACGTTTGAAATGAATGTGTGTACGTTGACTGCACTTGTGATTGTATGTTTTATTAATTCATAAATATAATGCAATGCAATGTTTGACTATTTGTTATTGTCATTTGATATTGGTTTTTATCCTCTTCCTATTCAACGACTACTGCTCCTTCCCATCCCCCATTCACAATCACACGCCTCTAAAATGACAAAGTGTCATTGACAGTAGCCATGGCTATTGCCACTGCTGCTGTTGCTGTTATTGGTTATGTTGTTATCTATGAACTGTTAATTAATTGTATGATGATGTTCTCACAGTTTATAATGTAATTTTTAATTAGTTTTGACACTTCTGTTGGTTTTATCGTTGGAGTATTTTTTTGTACGTACATATGTATATTGCTCAGTTTTATAACATATTACTCATATTGATTTAATTGCACATTTTTGCTTTACATAAATAATAATTGTGTGTGTTTGTTTTTTTAATTTTTTAGCTGTTGCCCAGGATTCGTTTAAATGTCCCGATGATTTTGGATTTTATCCTCATGACCTCTCCTGCGACAAATACTGGAAGTGCGACAACAATGTGGCTGAATTGAAGACCTGCGGTAATGGTTTGGCTTTCGATTCATCGGATCCAAAATATCTGACTGAAAACTGTGACTACTTGCACAATGTCGACTGTGGAGATCGTACACAATTGGGTAAGTTCAAAAGGAAAAAAAAAAGAAAAACAAAAAAAATCCAAGGCAATATCTGAGATAGGTCAAAAGTTGCGATATCCCAAAATGAACCTAGTCCTCTGAAAAAAGAATTGGCCTACAGTTCCATTTACTCTTAACTCATTGTGAAACTCTTATCATCTGGTCGGAATCCTGGAAGGACTATCCGCAGTTCATCTCTTCTAACCTTTGTTAGTCACAAGGCGAAAAGGTTGAAGAAACCCCGGTAATCCTTAGCTTACCTATTTCCACAAGAAATCTTTTAATATTAATCCAAATGCCGAAAAATGTGTATCAATATAGCTGTACCTATTTCCGAAAGGATAACCAGTCTACTCTAGCCTTATGTCGTCATAATTCCTTCTAAATTTGACCACTTTTTCACCTAAGTTTATATATTTCATTTGAAGTTCTGCAAAACCTCGGAAATTTATCGACACTTTAGCTTGTCAATTTCTACATAAAATCTTTTAATATTTCTCCAAATGCCTAAAAATCTGTGTCATTGTAGATGTACCTTTTTCGGTTAGGGTGAAAAGGCTATCTTGACATTATGCCATCGTCTCTATAAATATGACCTCCATTGCACCAAGGATTTTTTACAGAAAATCCTTTAACATTTCTCCAAAGTTAAATTGGAAATTATCCAACTTCACTGGAGTCTCCAGATTTATGATTCTACTGAATATCTTTTCAAGAGTTTAATTTTAATTAGCAGAGTGACAAGTCTATCGATACCTTATGTAGTCACAGATGGATCTAAATGTGATCTCTTTTTCTCTGAAGATTATAAATTTCATTTGGAGTTGTACAACATCACTAACTGACTTCTTCAGATTCTACTTAATATGAATCTCTATTCAAGAACTATAATTTCATCAGCAAGTCTATTGTGACCGTCTGTAGTAATAGATCGCTCTAAATGCAACCTCCTTTTCTCTGAAGATTATAAATTTAATTTAAAGTTGTATAACATCAACTTCACTGGAGACTTCTTCAGATTCCACTGAATATGGATATCTAATCTAGGTATCAAATTTGATCAGCAAATTTCCAACATTTTATAAGGAGGTCTAATACTGCAGCTCCTCAGTGTTCATTAAAGATATCCATGCCTTATAAAATGACCCATTTTGAGATAACTTCTTCTCGTGTAAGGTGTCTAAATTATGAATCAAAGAAGAGTGACAAGTTCAATTCACTACAAAATATATACACTAAAAGATCTTCTGCAACAAATATTTTGCAATAGCAGAAGATCTGTGACAAGTCTTGAGTAGTAGAAACCCCGTGACATGTCTGTAAGCAAAAAAAAAAGTCAACTGAAGCAATATACCTGTAAAATGTCCCATATCTCAGAACACTTACAAATTCTATATAAAGATAATCTGTGAACGCTCTACCAATACAATAGAACTGCAAAAGTTGTCCTGTTACAGAAACGCTATATAGTAGGCTCTTCAGCTACAGAAGACCTGTAAAAGCTCCACGAGACAGAACATCTGGGAAATATCTACTAATACAGTAGACGTTTAATATAAAAGATCTTTAAAAGTTCTCATATTACATAGAATGTCTTATTTTAAGATATCTCCTCTTTCTCCGCATGAAAGATGTTTAAATTATTTATCATAGAAGAGCGAGTACAATCCACTAGAGAATATATGCTAAAAGATCTTCTGCAACAAAAAGTCTGCTATATATGAAGATATGTAACATGTTTTGAGTTGTAGTAACCTGAGACATGTCTGTAAGAACAAAAAAGGTCAGTTGTAACAGAAGACCTTTAAAATCTCTCTTATCTTAGATCAAATCTTTAATGCTATACATTAAATTACAAATTATCTGTAAAATCTCTATCACTACAAAAGAACTGTAAAAGTTGTCCTATTACAGAACCGCTATAGTCTCTTCTGCTACAGAATACCTATAAATCTATAAAACTCCTGCAAGTCAGAACACATGTGAAATATCTGCTATAGCAGTACAGTTGTAAAATAAAAGATATGTAAAAGTTCTCCTATTACTGAAATTCCATAAAGGCTCTCGGCTACAGAAGACCTGCAGAAGCTCCCGTAAGAGAGAACATCTGTAAAATACCAATTACAGGAGACTTGGAGATGTTCGCTCGTTTATAAAACCTATAAAAGATCATCAAAACTGTTTAAGACTCCCCATTCCAATGGAAAATGTCTAAATTCGAACGTTCAAGTTCAGATTCTTTGTCATAAAGGACCAGCAAATACATACCACAAATTTTAATAAATTCAAGGTAGTCTATGATAAACGATAATATATTTTAGAGGACGAACGAACCCTCTTCAATTATAGAAATATTGTTAAAGGCCTAATATTACAAGAATCATATTATGGGTCTACTATAACGGAAATCCTGTTAGGGATTTACTATTGCAGAAGTCCTGCAAAAGACTTCTATTACAGAAATAATGTTAAAATTATAGTCCTATAAAATGTATTGTTTTAGGGAAGACCTGTGAAAGGTTTACCATTTCACTACTCCAGCTGATGTTCCTAATTTATAACTCTTATCCGACCTTACAATTTTAACAAAAATCATGTAAAGCGTCTACGGAAATCCTCTTAGGGATTTACTATTACAGAAGACTTATATTACAGAAATAATGTTAAAATTATAGACAGGATATAGGATTCTGCAGATGTTCCTGATTTATACTTACCATCAAAGTTTAACGATCTATTATTATAGAAATAATGTTAAAGATATCTCTCTGTAAAATGTATTCTTTACAGAAGATCTGTCAAAGGTCCGTCAAGAGAACTGCAGATGTTCTCTGACGGAAATTTTTTACAAACGTCCTGTAAAAGGGCTTATTTTATGCAACTGAGAACTACAAGATGAAAAACTACAGATGACTTATTAATGATCTTCTATAAAAAAAGTTGATTTGATCTTCTGCTACAAAAGATCTGTATCTGATTTTCTTCTTATCAAAGTTCTTTGACCTTACAATTATAACAATAATTCTGTTTAGGGTCTACTGTTACGGAAATATTGCTAGAGGTTTGATAATGCAGAAGATCTGCAAAGACTTGTAATGTTAACATTTTAGACCTGTTGAATGTATTCTTTTATAGAAAACCTCTTGAAAGGTCTTCCATTTCAGTACATCTTCAGATGGTCCTTTTTTAGACTCTTCCTCAAAGTTCATCGATCTCCTATTATAGAAGTATTATTAAAGATCTCGCTCTGAAAAATGTATTCTTTACTGGATACCTGGCAAAAATTCTTCAAACATCTGCAGAAGGTCTTCGATTTAAAGCTCCCATAAAAATTAATATACAGACTTGTTAGAGAGACCATTTTTTATAGACGACCGACCTGCAAAGATGCTTATTTTATGTAACTAAAATCTACAAAATAACTTCCTTAACATATTATTATGTCAATAATAACCGTCTATAAAACAATCAATAAGGTCTTCGCAACAAAAGGCCTGTAGATCTTTAGATGTGTATCTGATTTTCTATTACAGAGAATTTATCAGAATCATTTACCGGCCTGTATAGAGGTCATTTTTACAGACGACATGTAAAAGTGATTATTTTGTGTAATTAACAACAACACTTCCTTAAAATATGACTTATTAATGATCTTCTATAAAAAAGTCTATAAGGTCTTCTGTTACAAAAGACCTGTAGGTGATCTTCAGATGTGTATCTTATTTTTTGTTACATAAGTTATATTTTCATATAGGATTATTCAAAGATATACCTATATGAGATTTTAGAAAGCACTATAACGAGTTCTGCTTTGTAAGAACTGTGTAATCCAGTAGGCTTTGAAATACTAGTCAATATCTGTATTTCTGTCTTATAGCAACTTTAGCAGGAAGCCCTCCTTTAGAAGGTTTATGATTTCAGACAGCTTACAATACAATTTATTCTAATATACTAAAGAAGACTTCTAGCATAGAATATTACTGAAAGTCGCTGTAAATCGCCTGATGCTCTGTAATAGTTTTCGGGTTTTAGAAGACTTGACAAATATTTTCTCTTTTAAATAAAGTTCTTGTGCAGATGTTCAGTAACCTCTAAACCTCTTCTCTGAATTTGAAGCTTTAACTGTAGGATAAACAGGCATGGGGAAAATAACCGTTAGTCTTCGAGGATTTAATCTGCAGTTTAAAACATTTTTGGCATTTGAAGATATTGTCTTTTAACATAACTCCAAATATTTCGAATTCCACATACATTTGTACACGATATCGTTTTTAATTTGTTTTCTCTCTCTATCATTTATAGAACCCCCAATTTCCACACCCCATTGTTCCCGTTTGTATGGTATCTTCCCCGATGAGAACAAATGCGATGTCTTCTGGAACTGCTGGAACGGTGAACCCTCTAGATATCAATGCTCTCCCGGTTTGGCTTACGATCGTGATGCTCGTGTCTGCATGTGGGCCGATCAAGTTCCAGAATGTAAAAACGAAGGTAAGAGCGCAAACAAACATTGACATATTTTTGGGGAAAATCTCACACACACATTTATCGTATAGAAGTTGCCAACGGTTTCGCCTGCCCTGCTGCCGGTGAATTGGCCAATGCCGGTTCATTCTCCAGACACGCTCACCCCGAAGATTGCCGTAAATACTACATCTGCTTGGAAGGTGTTGCCCGTGAATATGGTTGCCCCATCGGTACTGTATTCAAAATTGGTGATAGTGATGGCAGCGGTAACTGCGAGGATCCCGAAGATGTTCCCGGATGGTAAGTCGAATTGATTATTCTGCACTTTTTCTTTGTAGCTAGTTAGCTTTTTTGGGCTATAACTCTATGGTAGCGGTAGCTTTTAAGCTTTTGTTTCGTTCTGGTTTGATTTTTTTGGTTTTAATTAAACAACCACAGCATTTTGTGATATATTTGGATTCTTCCATAAAATAGTAGCACCCGTTACGCTAATGTTAGCCAAATTATTATCAAGCATTAAAGGATATAGATAATAAGTTGTGATAAGCTTTGACCTATCTATAGGCTTTATTACTTAATAAGCGGGTAGGAATATAGAAATATTGGAGTAACGAGTGTTATGCTTCACGTGGTCTTATCCATATACATGAATATCTCAGCTACCTGCTTTTTGAGTTGTCTAGCAAATTATTTATTTTTCTTTTGCCCTGAAAGGCTCACACATCTATATCTCACTTCGATCATTTTTCACCTCAAATTATTGGCAATTTTGTTGGCAATCAAAAAAAAAACTAGAGAAAACAAAATTTTCATTTATATACAAAAAATACCTTACCTACAGTCCTTAACCACCGCTCACATAAAAAATCCCTCCTCTACATTACAGCGAGGACTACTACGGCGATTTGGATTTGAAGAGCATCCGTAAAAGTGAACTTTTAGCTGGTCTGCATGCTGAAGGCCGCAAAAAGGGTGTATCCAAGGGTGCTACCACCTCATCATAAGCCCTCATCACCAACACAAACACCACAACCACCAATATAACATCACAACAACATTTCTCCACATTAATCCCAGCACCAACAACACCACCACCACAAACAAAAACCAACCAACCAATACACATACCAGTGAACACAAATTTTATACTACTAAACTCAACAAGAACATCAACAACAACATCATGAAACAGGACACTTTCCTACTAAATAAAACAACAAGAACAACAACAACTGAAATACCAACAACATTAAAACAACAAATTCAACTATTATCCCTATTAAGAATCCTCCTAAAAGACAAGTTGATAATAAGTTTTCCATGTTGTCGTGGGAAACCATAGAAATGAACATAAAAGAAACTCAATTTGAAATTATCGTTTTCTTCTCTGTCCAAGCTTTATTCTTGTCTTCCTTTTTTTTGATTTTTTTTGGTTTATTTATTTGTTTATGTGTAATCTACATCTTGTAAAAATCATCATATTTTTAGTTTGTTTTGTTTTTGTTTTTTTATGGATTTTTTCCTCCCTACATTTTTGTTTGTTTTTATTTTCCTTTCAATACTGAAATTTTAATGAAGCTTACAGAGAATTAAAATTAAAATTAAAGAAAATAAAACTGAAATAGATATCAATCAGCAGACGAAGAAGATGTCAAAATTTTTTATGTAGAATGTCGTAAATGTGTAATTTAGACATTTTTTAAATTTAAGTGATTTTTGATTATAAGTTTATAATTTTATTAAAAATAAAAAAACAATATATTAAAAAAATATAAAAAATTAAAAATACAAATTGACTTTTACTTCCTCATAATGTCTTACTAATTTTCAGCCCAAAAAATAGCATTAACCATTTCCCAGAAAACAATTAACAATGGTTGGTTATCATGGCAGAACCTGTCCTTTTTTCCCTCCTGTAGAGAAATCCCAGGTGGTTTCCCAAAAAAAAAACATATTGAACACTTTCATTATATCATTGGACAGACAGACCTGTTAAGAAAATATTAATGATCAGGGATGAGATAATAAGGCACTATTTAGCCATTATACCTACCCATATAATGTAATGTGCAACCACAGAAAGGATGTGCTAGATCAATGTTGTGACAATAAGGTATTACGAAAGACACAAACCCGCTATTGTGAGGTCTAACATTAAAGAAACACGGTTGACTGTATAAATTAAAAGTCAATGATCCCGGATTAAGGAACATTTGTAGTATGAAGGACAATTGACAAGATCAAAGTCACGATTAAGGATCGTCGATCGGACTAAAGATCGTTTGTCAGATTAAAGCTCATTGACCGAATTAAAGGTCACTAATGTCACAATTAAGAAATTTTATTATAAAAACCGGTATGGAAAGGCAGAATTTACTGTGGCGCCCACTATATAATACCCTAAACTACCCTAACAATGCGCACATGGGCACATTTAAAAAATTAAATGAAAATTGGGGGCAAGGGGCGAGGTAAAATTCAGAAAAGTTGATTTTTTTAATTTTTTTACCGTTAATTTTAATGCTACAAATCATAAGAAATTGAAAATAGAAAATATTGTTTCTTAAAGGATTTTCCCTGCACTTTTCATAAAAAATATTAATTTTATCTTGAACAATTTATTTTGGTAACTTTTCGCAGAAATAAAAATATAAATTGCGATATCTCAGAATCGTTCTAGTTTTTTTCCTTACTTTTTTTATAAAAACGGTCAATATGTACACTATCGATTTGGAGTGGCGACGACTTTGGTTAAGAAGTTACATTATAATAACTGAAAATCTTTACCAAATTACAAAGAAAAAACATTTAAAAAAAAATCAACAAACAAAATATATTTGAAAACACATGCACATTTCTCGGTATACCGTACCGAGTATATCTTTTGTGTCTAAAGCAAAGTTGTAGATATTGAATATGTTGGAGAAAAAAAATGGGGAACAAACCTACCCGAAAAAAGTGCATCCAGTGCCTTAAAAATCGTAAAAATGGAATGATGCAGAAGTTCTTATTTTGGGGGGTTACTTTCACGTTCAATTCTCAGAATTGAGTCCCAAATCAGTGAGCTGAAAAAGTTTGTCAGTGTAATTCAATTAAAATAATTTAAATAAAAATTTGCGAGTATTTTATTGGGACTGAAGGTGAGGGGATTCTTATGTCGGTTACCCGACTGAACTTTCTTACTTGTTTTACTGTTACTGGCTTGGTAAATAAATTTAAATGGTGGACTTTTAATCGGCTATTGGTATTATTACGATTGGTAGAGCCGTTGTATGAACTAAAACTGAGTGAATGCAATTATCCTGAAAATGCTAATACTTATTTTGATGGTAAAAAAGCACAGTATAGATTATCAAGACTATTTGAATAAAAACGATTTTATAGGGAATTTCTGTATTGGAGCTGAGGGAAACCACGAAGATTAAAAGGTAATAAAAATTCTCCATTTTATTAGTTATTTCTAACACTAATGATATTTACTAAGGTTCGTGAATGCGAAGCAGCCGGTATTTCCTAGTAATAATATAAAACCAGTTAAGATTTTATTCTTACTCGTATAGACATTAAAGTCCGCGTTTTGAATCATTTGATTCCTACACGCTGAGAAAAAATCGCTTCTGTAGTATATTGTCCCAAACATATTCTGCTTGAAATATATAAATGTTTAGGGTACACTCTAAACATATAATATTTAGTACACATAAAAATAATACATTTAGAAAGATGTTGTTCTAATATCGCTCACTCAATTCAAGAGTGACATAACTCAAAATTTAAAATTTTTGAGGCTGCCTTACAAAAATGTCCATAAATTAATCTCCGCGAAATTTGGTCTATAAGTAAACAGCCATATTCCGGATTATTCAAGCGTTTTTAACATCTTATTTCATGTTACTTATCTTTTTATACAGACTTAAGGTTACACATCTTGGCAATTTTCAATTTTGAGTTATGTCACTCTTGAAGTGACTGAGCGATATGTTAAATTTGGGACTATTAATTACGAAACAAATATTTATTTGCATTTATGTATACAGCTAATATATCAATACCTCAATTTTAGGATATGTTTTATGGTTTCGGTAATAAAAAATGTTTTTCAATAATGAGGTATAACTGCAAATCACTGAAAAATAAAATTCGAAAAATCTGCCACATTTTTAAAATCTTTTTTAATCAAAACACAAACAATCATTTTATTTTTATATAAACACATATTTTATTTGAGAAAATTAGTTTGCAAATATATTTTGTTGTAATATATTAACATATGCCTTCCAAATAAATGTTCTTGATTTTCAAATAAAATGTATTTGCTCAGAAATATAAAATATTTAAAAATTTGTGTTCCAAATATATTTTCTTCCGATTCAAACATATCAAAAAAAGCGATTTTGCCCCGAGTATGGTTCCAGATTTGAGCAAAGGGTCGTTGACCAAATTTAAAGTCATTGATCGCGCTAAACTTAATTTTGCCAGATTAAAGTTCACTGACCGGATTAAAGGTCATTGATACCGTAATGAAGAAAATTTATATACATATGAAGTTTTGACAACTTTTTCTATCAAAATCTATATACTTGTACATATACGAAGTCTGTTCAATAGAATAGGTGCATTTTTGGTGCATTCGATTAGCGTTTTTTTTTTAATTTTTTTGTTGGCACACTTGTCTCTAATATATTTTCTTAGTTGAGTTTGTTTGTGTTTAGTTTAGTTTAGTTTGTTTGTGAGAAACATAACAGTTCGAAGTATATTTGCTTCTTCGGCGATTCGGTTTTTATCCCCTCACCTTAGAGAGGATGGTATATATCATTTGCTACGAGCCAAAAGTGTAACACATCGAAGGAGTGACCTAAGACCCTAAGTATGTTCGGCGGAAATCCCTTTTGGGTCATTTTAAGTCATTTGAGCAATGTCCGTCCGTCGGTCTGTCTGCTGGCTGGTGCGCAAGATAACTCGAAAGTAGTAACCTATTGACTTCAAATTTTGTATGCGGTAATATTTTTCTCTATCGAAGATGGGCTATATTGGTCCACTCCTTCTAGTACCTCCCCCACAAAGGGTTAACTTTTAGTGAATAATTGATTCTTTCATACCTCCTATATTACTTACTCCATTCTCCTAAAATTTCACACATAGTATTAGTTTTTTAGTCGCTAACACGTCAAGAAAAATGGGCAAAGTGGCCACTACCTTTTTCGTACCTCCCACACAAATGGACCATTTTGCTCCAAAAGTTAACTGCTTGTGGATTTAATATCACTTCATACAAATACTTGAAATTTTGTACAATGTAATTTTGTCATAGTACCTAGAGTCCAGAGAAAAGTGAGCGTTACTGTCACGCCCATTTTTGTACCTCCCGCACAAATGGACCTTTTTGTACCAAAAGTTAAAAGCTTTTAAATTTAATACCAGTGCATACAAATACTTGAAATTTTGTACAGTGTAATGCTTTTATAATACCTAGAGTCCACAGAAAACTGGGCGTTATTGGCAATCCCCTTTTGGTACCTCTCACACAAAAAGACCATTTTGTACAAAATGTAAACAGCTTTTAACTTTAATACCAGTGCATACTTTAATGTTATTAAATGAAATATAAACTGATAATAATTTCATTACAACAAAAAAAAATTTACGAATATTTGTTTGGGACTCAAGGTGAGGGGATTCATAAGTCGGTTTACCCGACTGAACATTCTTCCAGGACGAGCGTCATCATTCTCGACCTTCTTTGAAAATATTGTACAACTTGTATACAATTTTCTGACTCAGAGTATAATTACCATATGCCACTCTCAACATTTCAAGTGCTTTGAGTACTTAATTATATTTGTATACCCTCACTTTAGTGTGACGACGGTATATATCATTTGCTACGGGCCAAAACTATAACACATCGAAGGAGTGTCCTAATCCTAATTCCTCAAGTATGTTCGGCGGAAATCCGTTTTGGGTCATTTTAAGTAATTTGAGCAATGTCCGTCCGTTTGTCTGCTGGTGAGAACGATAACTCTCGAAAGGAGTAACCAATTGACTTCAAATTTAGTGTGTGGTAATATTTTTTGCTATCTCCGGTTAAGTTCGAAGATGGGCTATATTATCCACTTATTATTTCAGTACCTCCCCCACATAGGGTTAAAATTTAAAGAAAAGTTGATTCTCTAATTACTTCTATAATGCATATTAAAATCTTCTAAAATTCCACACAGTACTAGTTTATTAGTCGCTAACACCATGAGAAAAAATGGCGAAAAGTTAACATCTTATTAACCAAAAGTTTACATCTTATATAAGTAACTTTAATACCGTAATGTTTTATAGTAACTACAGTCCAGTGAAAAATTGGAGTTATTGTCATACCCCTTTTTGTACCTCCCACACAAAGGTACCATTTTGTACTAAATGTTAAAATTCAGGATCGAATCAATGGGCTTGGTCCAGTCCATATGAGCCAAATTTTGAAATTGAGATACCTTGACCAATTTAGTTAGTGAGAGTGGTGTAATTTTGTGTATGTGTATCTTGTGGCAATCCACGTGATTGGTCAAAAAATTGGCGGGGTCGTACCAAAGGACGTGACCCCGCTCATAGAAGCCATGTTTATACCCACACTTTGGTACAGGGTATTATGACTTTGTGCATTTGTTTCTAACACCCAAAAGGATAAGAGATAGACCCATTGTTTATTATACCGATCGACTAATCACTTAATCACTTTCTGAGTCGATTTACCTATGTCCGTCTGTCTGTAGATGTATTCTTGTAATCAAAGTACAGGTCGCAATTATGGTTCGATCTCAACGAAAATTTTCACATATCTCTCTTGAATTTTGTTAAAATCGGTTCAGATTTACATATAGCTCCCATATAAATGTACCTCCGATTTGGAATATATGCGCTGTATAAGCAACATTTTTGAACCGATTTGTACAAAAATTGACAGAGAGTAGTCTTATGATACACTTAGAGCCAATACAAAATTTGGTGAAAATCGGTTCAGATTTAGATATAGCCCCCATATATAGGGTGATCCATTTCGAGGTTCTCTACTTTTTTAAAGAAAAAAAGCACAGAAAATTCAAATTGAATGGGGAGTGTTTATTATCATTTGAAAGAACATTCTTTGGCATTTATTTTTTGAAGATTATGTCTATCAAATGTTGGCCGCGGCTACGTCTCAGATGGTCCATCCGTTGAGTCCAATTTTCGATGACTCGTTCGAGCATTTCGACTGGTAACTGTTCTTTCCATGATGAAATGCCAAACAATACTTAACATGACAGCATGACACGACTTACACGTTATATGTTATCCCCGATTTTACATGTAAGCGGTATAAAAAGTGTATTTTTAATCCGATCAGTACAAAATCAGGCAGAAAGAGGTTTCTTATTGCAAGAATTAACATTGCCAAATTTGAGGGAAATCGGTTCAGATTTAGATATAGCCCACATATATATGTTACCCCCGATTTGACATGTCAGCGCTGTAGAAACTGTATTTTATATCCGTTCAGTAAAAAAAAATTGTCAGAAAGAGGTTTCTCTTTAAATGAATTAACACTGCCAAATATGAGGGAAATCGGTTCATATTTAGATATAGCCCCCCATATATATGTTACCCCCGATTTAACATGTAATCGCTGTACAATCTGTATTTTATATGCGATCAGTGCGAAATTCGACAGAAAGAAGTTTCTTATTATATGAAGGGATACTTCCAAATTCAGAGAAAATCGGTTCAGATTTAGATATAGCCCCCATATATATGTTACCCCCGATTTGACATGTAAGTGCTGTAGAGACTGTATTTTATATCTTGCCCGTACGAAATTTGACAGAAAGAGGTTTCTTTTTACATGAATGAGTATTCAAGGAAAATCGGTTCAGATTCATATATAACCTTCATATATATGTTCCTCCCGATTTGGTACCAAAGCGCAATATAAATTGTACTTTACTTACGATCATTAAAAAATTTGGCAGAAAGATGTTTCTCAATTTAGGAACGAATATTGCTTAATTAAGCGATAATCGGTTAAGATTTGGATATAGCCACATATATATCAAATTATTATCGCAATGACTCTTATCGCAATGTTAGGGAGGTATAGGGTATTATATAGTCGGCCCCGCCCGGCTTTCTGCCTTTCCTTACTGGTTTATAGTTGATATATCTTAAACAATTTTATAGCGAGTGGGCTGTAATGTTGTATATATTGAAATAATCGGAAATCTGAAATCTGGGGCAACGAAAAAGCCCGGGACCAGCTATTTATGATATATTTTAGAAAGTAATTTTAAACAAATTTCCGATAGAAATGCAACATAGACAAAATGTTCTATTAAATGTCGTCGAACGATATTTTCCCTAAAAAGATTACATTCATCTATGAAAAGCTTTAAAAATTAAATTTTGACAATGTTTTCTATAAAAATATGCTATAAAAAGAAAAATTAAATGTTGACGAAGTCGTCTACTAAACTAATTTCGACAAAATTTGCAAGAAATAACCAATATTAACATATAAAAATTTCATTTTGATGAAATTTTCTATAATCATGCAATTTTTACGAAATGTTCTATTAAAAGGAAATTCCGACATATGTTTTTAAAAATTTTAACTTCGACGATATTTGCATAAAAAAAGTCTGGGTAATTTGCTATAAATAAACATTTTCGACAAAAAATTGCCTAAAAAATACATGTTGGCAACATTTCCTATACAAGCGCGTAATAAAACACAACTGTCTCTTCGTATATTTGGTTTTGATTCTGACATTCCAATTTTTGTAAACGAAGATCTCACCAGCAACAACTACAAATTATTACAAGGCGCAATACAGCTTAAAAGAAGGAAAGTTGTATCAGCTGCTTTCACTCTGCGCGGAATTGTACATGTGAAACTCTCAGCAGCAGACACCCCCATACGCATAAAGTCAGCTGATGACTTAAATGATCTCTTTCGCACATCTCAGCAATCAACTGTGCTCTCAAACAATCAGCTGTCGCATAATGTCATTCACGGCAACGGCGTTGCCAACCCCGAAGCCATCTGATACACTTAGAAAAATTATGGCAGTCATTTATATTTTCATATTCAATTTTATTAATATTATGTATAACATTCTGTTAACGTCATGCATGTGTGTTATTACACATCACTTACTAACGATAATTAACTTTTGTTTAATCTCCTTTTATATCACAAATATTATTATTTTGTTTTCTACAAATCTAAAATCAATGCGGCAGGAAAATGTTGCTTATTTATCTGTTATTAATGGTACTTGATATTGGATGTAATTCCAAAGACGCAACACTTAATTTAATTCGAATACTAGCGAAGCAAAAATCTGGTCTCAACGTTGTGCATTTTAATGCCCAAAGTTTGAATAACAAAATGGATGAATTAAACCATATCTTCATATCGTCGGAGGTCGACATAATTTGCGTGTCGGAAACCTGGTTTCATTGTAATATCCAAGACAGTTTATATAATATTTCTGGATACACTTTATATCGTGCTGACAGAAAAACATTTGCTGGTGGAACATGTATTTATGTCAGAAATGGAATAAAATGCAAATTTAAAACTAAGTCTAGTGAAAATAGCCCCATCGAATACATTTTTTTGGAGATAAATCCAAGGAACAATCAAAAAATACTAATTGGTAGTGTGTATAGGCCAAATAAAAACATCCCAATAGACGACTTAATGTCAAAAATATCCGATTTATCTATGGCATATAATGACGTAATTATCTCTGGCGACTTTAACAGCAATCTACTCATTGAAAATGAACTGACAGATGCCTTTCAATCACTTGGTTTATTTCCTACGAACACAACAATTCCAACTCACTTTCACCCCTCATCGAATAGCCTGCTTGATGTCATATTTGTGAATCAAACATCAAAAATTCACCTTTATGACCAAATCTCAGCTCCTGTTTTTTCAAAGCACGACCTTCTCTTTATGATTTATGGCCAGCAGGTGAATACTAATCCTGAATGTACTACATACCGAGACTTCAAAAATATTAATTATAATGTGTTATATCAACTTGTTGCAAATGTACACTGGGAGATTATATACAATATTGAAGGTGTCGATGAGCAGGTATCATTTATTCAGGATAATTTGAATGCAATTTCAAATGCTTGTATTCCTCTCAAGTGCAAAATAGTAAAACACAGTAAAAAACCATGGTTTAATAATCGCATTAAAGAAATAATTCTTAAAAGAGATTCTTTGTACAAGCGATGGAAGCGATACAAAACTCCTGAGCTGTATGACTTATTTAAAATTTCTGGTAAATGCAATTTCGAAGAAATTTGCCATATAATAGGAAATTCGAAAAAATGGTGTACGAGTAAAAATAAAATTTGATACAAAACTAAATTTTTACGAAATTTGCAATAAAAATAAAAATTCGTAAAATTTGCTATACAAATGCAGTTTCAATAAAATTTGTGATAGAAATGAATTTTGACAATATTTTCTATAAACATCAAATTTTCTTCATCAAATTAATTTTGATGAAATTTGCAATAGATTGAAATAAAACTATATAAAAACCAGTAAGTAAAGGCTAAAGTCGGGAGGGGCCGACTATATAATACCCTACACCACTCTCGTAATATTGAATAACTCTGATATATAAATTTTGTAATTCATGTATAAATTGTTTACATAAATTTACTTTTGGGACATTTTATACTTAAATAATACCCTGTACCACAGTGTGGTGTAGGGTATAAAAATGATTGGATCTAAAGAGCCAAATAGGAAGAAACATATATATGAGAGCTATAGCTAAATCTTAACCGATTTTCTTCAAATTCGGTAGTTTTGGTTCACGGATCAAGAAACTCTACCATTCTAAATTTCAAAATGATTGGATGTAAAATACAGATTCTACAGGACTAAAGGGCCAAATCGGACGAAACATATATATGGGAGCTATAGCTAAATCTTAATCGATTTTCTTCAAATTCGGCAATGTTGGTTCATGGATCAAGAAACTCTACCATTCTAAATTTCAAAACGATTGGATGTAAAATACAGGTTTTATAGGACTAAAGGGCCAAATCGGACGAAACATATATATGGGAGCTATAGCTAAATCTTAACCGATTTTCTTCAAATTCGGTAGTTTTGGTTCATGGATCAAGAAACTCTACCATTCTAAATTTCAAAATGATTGGATGTAAAAAACAGCTTCTACAGGACTAAAGAGCAAAATCGGACGAAACATATATATGGGAGCCACGATCTGAACCGATTTCAACCAAATTCAATAGCGATCTTAACAGCTGCGAAATACTCTAAAGTGCAAAATTTCAGAACGATCGGAGTGAAATTGCGACCTGTAGTCGACGAACAACTTTACATGGACAGACGGACGGACGGACGGACATGGTTAAATCGACTCAGCTAGTGATTCTGAGTCGATCGGTATACTTTAAGGTGGGTCTAGCTGTGTTACAAACATCTGCCGTGAAACAAACTTATAATACCCTGTACCACAGTGTGGTGTAGGGTATAATGAAACTTTGGCAACATTAGTTTTTTTTTACAAAATGCAATTTCGTCGACATTTGGTATAAGAATGGAGTTTCGGCGAAATGTTAAAAAAAATGCAACTTCGAAGATTTTAGGTTAAGGTTTATATTAGAGTGAAAGCAAACTTTATAAGCTCACTTTACCAGATCCTTAGTGATACCACGGGCTCAGATGCTCTCATCGAACTGTTTGATAATAAAGTTATCTGTAGTAGGAATATCGGTAACGGAAAGATGTGTCAGACTTTCTTGAAAGGCCGACTCCAGTATATCCAGACGTCGTTTACTTAGTGAGGGACAGGTGATCAATGCTTTCCACATCTTCCTCATCACCACATCTCCTGAAGAAGTTATTGGACTTAATACCTCAGTGTCCCGTCAGAACTGAGACTAACGTAGACAGTTTTTTCTCTCTAGTGCGAGGAGACATTTTGACTTTCGTATCGTTCGCATCTTGTCTAGATTTGTATAGATACCCTACGTTATTGCCACGCCCATTTTGGTACCTCCCATTTTTATGGGCCATTTTGCACAACAAGTTAACTGCTTATAATTTTGATTCCAGTCCACACAAATACTTAAAATTTTGTGTAGTGTAATTAATGCCAGCAGGTGTAATGCCAGCAGAAATGATTTAACTTCAAAGATAGTTTGTACATTATTGTTTTCTCTGTAAAATCCAATTTTACGAATTTTTCTAGATGAATGAAAAATTTTGGTATGATATTAGAAAGTTTGATTTCAATTAGGCGGATCACATTAATCTTATAACTTTGTCTATATATGGATTTAAAAATACATTATGCTAAATTTTAGAGGCATACTTTAATTTCTTTGGCTCAGCAAGCATTTCGAAATTTAAATGTGTATAAATTCTAAAGACATTCCTAATGATTCATTTTAGTTACATACATTCTTTGGCAGTGTGAAATTATGTGCCTTTTAACCTGCTTGCATAAATGTATCTAATTATGCTACATGTATTTATAAACTCATTTTTTGTTCAATTTTTATCGCACAAACACTGAATGAAAAATTCTCTCCAGTCTGTTAGTTTGTTTTTGCAAGAACAAACAGTTGCCTGTTACTTGTTGACTTAAGGTCAAGAGTTTTAATTCTTTTACGAGTATTTTTGTTTATCAAGAACGATGCGGGTCCTTGGTGGCTTTGAGCAAATAGTTTCCGAGTGACTCTTCTGCTTTATTTATGTTACACAACTACCATTACAACCACTTCAAATGGCATTACAGTGATGACTTTGGCTTAAACATAGAAACACATTCTGTTCGCAAGTCTGTCTGTACGTTCTTAGTACTACGAGAACTACTTAACTCTATCTCTCTCGCCCTGTCTCTATTCCTTGTACGTAATTCTGAAAACGGATTGTGTACAAACATAATCACAACAGGACAAAAACAAAAGAAAAAGGAGAAATATGCCATAAAACAACTGGAATGAAAACAAGAAAAATCAGTAAGAAGGGCTAGGGTGGGCGAAGCCGACTTTATGATACCCTAGACAACCCTGCCAGGGCAGAACACGACGAAATCTTGTTGCGCTTTAATTCTAACTCAGTATATACGTGGACATATCTAAATCTAAATCGATTTTCTTCAAATATATGGAGGCTACATCTAAATCTGAACCGATTTCTTTAAAACTTAGTGTCGGTTATTCGTGTATCAAGAGACTAGATGCCAAATCTGAAGAAACATATATATGGAGGATATATCTAAATGAACCGAACCGATTTCCATCAAATGAAGTAGGGCATATTTGGGGTCAAGAGACTCTCCTCTTTAATTTTTCATAATGATCGAATGTAAACTGTAGCATTTACGACCCTTAGATAACATATCGGAAGAGGAAATATATAGGGAGGCCATATCTAAATATGAACCGATTTACTCCATATTTGGTAGCGAATGTTCCTGCAACATGATATATACTTCTGCTAAATTTTATGCAGATGCCAAATCGGTGATACATATATATATGAGAGCTATATCTATATCTAAACCGATTTTTTATCACGATCGGGCAATAAATACGACCTGCACTTTGATTACAACCATACATCTACAGACGGATAGACTGATGTAGTTAAATCGACTCAGGAAGTATTCCCTTCTCCTTTTGTGTGTTAAAAACGAATGCACAAATGCCCCGGACGACAGTATGGATCATTCCACGATGGATCTAATATAACAGGCAAAATTTTAGGAGGTTTCCAATGAAGTACAATAACTTTTGCACTATCCATTAACATTAGTGAGTTGTGTGAAATTGATTAGTAAGGGTATTTTTTAAGGTTAAAAGGTAAAATTTAGCGATCGTTAAGATTTTGTAGTTTCAATAATTCACGTGGTCATATCGGAAGAGACTATTGCTATTGACTATTTGAGCTCAAACATCGGAAATGTGCAGTATCTTCGGGGTAGATAATTAAAATCGGCGGTGGCTACATCACCTTTCGACCCTTTTGTGGTGACTATATCAAATACTAACCGATATGATCTATTTGCAATATCAAACAGTTAAACCTGGTGGAATTCTCTTCTCCATATTTAAATTTGGTTAAACATAAACGTATGATATGTTTCATATAGGAATCTCACATATACATAATTTTAAGACGATCACATATTTTTTCTCATATAGTAATGTTTCCAAATGAAAGTTCTCAATTAAAAAGAATTAATAGAAATATTTACTTTCGCTTATCATATCACGAAAATTTTTTGTTGGGTCACTTTTAAATGTATTCGTGGCAAATATTAAGCCGATTCGTGCAAATCTTCTCCAGAGATTTCGTTTTTAAAAATAAAGCTTGAATGGCGGGCCTCTCCTACTGAGCTAATATCACCCATTTTTTATTGAGTGTTCTTTTGAGTCTCTCACAGCACTGACAAGTACATCCATACCAAATTTAACGACGACTGGAGTTATGGTTCTCCAGATATTTAAATTTCGAAAGGTAGGGGCCACGCCCACTTATCGAATCAGCACAATCGTGAATAACATCCAAAAAATGTCAGTTTGTATAGTAAATAAATTAATTGTAGCTGAAAGATTTTTTTTTTAATTTTTTTGTGAAAATAACCGCCGAAGAAGAACTTCCAAACAGATGGAAAAAAATAAAACTTCTGTTACCTGAAGTACTTCTAAATTTTATCGTTACAAATGAATTTAGCATGGGAGCGTCGCGTCAGGTCATTTGACATATAGTGCATTGATTCCTAGATAATCATGTTGTGGACAATTTTGCATATTAAACAGTTTCGGAAAATACTAACGAAAAAACAATATAATGAACAATTATAAAATATTCTGTTGTTCTTTATTTCATTTAAAAATGTTGCAGTATGGCGAATCAGCGACATTAAAAAGGGACTGAGCAGGCAAAGGATTAAACTATGCAAAAAAATTGTGTGTCCAAGGGCAAAATTTTTTTGGCAGATTGAGAGATATAATACAAAATATGAAAAAATTACGTACAAATTTTTTTTTCCATATTTCTGTAGCCAGCAACATAACGAAGAAACCAATGCCAACTTGAAAAAAATCTATGGATAAATGTATAAATTTTACCCATTTTGGTAGATGAAAGAGTATTTCTCCAAAATCATGTTTTAATACCCTCACTATTGTGAACGAGAATGTATATCATTTGATATGCGCCAAAAGTGTAACACATCAAAGAAGTGACCTAAGACCTCAAGTAAATTAGGTGGAAATCCGTTTTGGGTAATTTTAATTCGTTTAAGCAATGGCAGTCCGCCCGTCTGGCTGGTGCGCACGATTGCCCTCGAAATGAGTAACCATTTGAACATATTTTGAACATATTACTATTTTTTCTATATCAGGTTAAGATCGTAAATGGACAATGCTGGTTCTCTCCTTCTACATTACTTATCAGAATCTTCAGTTCCACTCATAGTAATAGGTAACACTACGAAACAAAATTTTTTGCATAGATTGAGGTTTATGAAACCAAAACAACATTTTTTATAGTAATTTAAAAGTACTAAAAGGGCCGTGGCAATAACGCCCATTTTTATACCCTCCACCATAGGTATATTCATTTTGTCACTCCGTTTGTAACACCTCTTAATATTGATCTGACACCCCATAAAGTACATATGGGGAATTCCACGACAAATCGACGGTTTCAAAAAATGTCGGTTTTAATTTTTTCCATATTTATACCCTCACTTTAGTGTGACGAGGGTATATATCATTTGCTACGGAAAAAAATAATATTTTGATCTATCTCCGGATGAGTTCGAAGATGGGCGATATTGGTCTACTCCTTCTGGTACCTCCCACACAAAGGGTTAAAATTTAGTGAAATATTGATTCTTTAATAACTTCTATACTACTTATTCGAATCTTTTGAAATTCTGCACATAATATTAGTATATTAGTCGCTATTAACTCGAGAAAAATGGGTGAAGTTGGCATGCCCATTTTGGTACCTCCCACACAAATGGACCATTTTGCATCAAAATTTAACTGCTTATAACTTTAATACAAGTGCATAAAAATGCTTGAAATTTTCTACAGTATAATGTTTTTGTAGCGCCTATAGTCCGGTAAAAAATGGGCATCATTGTACAGCCCCTTTTGGTGCCGCCCACACAAATGGCCCGTTTCGTACCAAAGTAAACGGCTTGTAACTTTAATACCAGTGCATACAAATACTTGAAATTTTGTACAGTGTAATGCTGTTGTAGTGCCTATAGTCCTGTAAAAAGTGGGCGTTATCACCCCGCCACTTTTTGTACCTCCCACACAAAATGACCAAATCATACCAAAATTACATACCTCGTAACTTTAATATACCAGTGCACACAAACGCTTATAGTTCAGCACAATGCAATGTATTTAAGAATGTACTGTTTACCGAAAAATATGTGTATTTGGAAAACCCCTTCTGGTACCTCCCACACAAATTGACAGATTTATTGGTGTAATGTTATATATTACATTACTCACAAAGTGAGGGTATACCTTAGTCGGTTTACCCGACTGAAACTTTCTTACTTGTTTAATTTTTTAGTATACCTGAAAAAACGCTTTGTGGAATTTTTTGAGATTTTGCCGATAACTCGTTCAAAAGTTATCTATACTTAAAAAATGCTTAAGATATCACTCTTTGTATCGGGTTTTTGGTTATAACTTCTTTTTTTTTTCTTTTATTTTTATTTGCAATCTATCCTAGGATAATAAGCAAATTAGTTTAAATTCAGGTACAATATTACTTAAGATTTAGTATTTTATTTCATTAAATAAAATCACTAATATAAATATTTTACAATCTGCGGTCACCAATTAGGTTCTGGTCATCATCTGAAGGGAAGGTCCAGTACATGAAGTCTTTTTAAACGCCTTGTTTCATTGGAATCATCTAAAAGACAAATAGACAACAAATTCGGGTGGTTGCTTAGTCGTGTTAAATATTTTTCTGAGAAACGGTTGATTTCATCTTTCACATAAGGCATTTGGAGATCATTGTGAATTATGTCATTTCTAACATACCATTGTGAGTTCAATATTTGTCGAAGAGTTTTGGATTGGAATCTTTGTAAAATGTTTACATTCGATTGGCAGGTCGTGCCCCAAAGGTGTATACCGTATACCCAAATAGGTTTCAGTAAAGTTTTATGTATTATTAATTTGTTTTCTACGCTGAGTTGGGATTTTGGTCTGAGAAGCCAGTATAGTTTTTTACATTTTGTATCAAGTTCCTTCCTTTTAGCTTTTATGTGGGATTTCCAATTGAGCCGACGATCTAAGATCAATCCTAGATACTTAACGCTCTCGACATGAGGTATAATTTCTCCATTCATTTTTACTTGTGGAAAATCACCTTTGTTATTAGTAAATGTTATATGTTTGGATTTACTGCAGTTAATCTTTATATTCCATTTCTGAAGCCAATCATATAACTTATTGAGTTGATCTTGAATAATATTCGATGCTTGTTTTGGGATTGTATTCGCTGCCATAATTGCTGTATCGTCCGCTTATGTTGCTACCAGGACATTTTCAGATGTTGGCAGAACAGCCGTGAATATTGTGTATAAAATGGGACAAAGAACGCTACCCTGAGGTAAACCAGCGGAAATGGATCGTATATTGGAATAATCATTATTACCGGTCAGATAAATACGATTGTAAAAGCAAGTAAAACGGCGTTGGAAGAAATCTTTTTAATTTGAACAAAAGGCCAGAGTGCCAGACGCGATCAAATGCTTGTTGGATATCTAAAAACACTGCCGAACAATATTTCTTGTTTTCTAGACTTTCCGTAATATAGTTCACAATCCGATGACATTGCTCAGGAGTACCGTGCTTGTGACGAAAACCAAACTGGTGTTCCGGAATTATCTGCTTTCCCTCAATTAATGGAATCATTCTTTTAATAAATATTCGTTCAAATATTTTTGAAAAGGTCGACAACAAACTGATTGGCCTATAGGAAGAAATTTCCGTTTCTGGTTTGTTGGGTTTTGGTATCATTATTATCGACGCACATTTCCATTGCGATGGAAAATGGCTTAATCTCAAAATAGCATTAAATATATAAGTTAAAAGTATGATGCCTTTCTTTGGTATATGCTTCAACATAGGCGCAGTAATTTCGTCCTATCCTGGATCTTTTTTTGAGTTAAGGTTACAAATTTCTTCCAATATTTCATTAGTTTTAACGAATTTAATCGGCAGGTCCATTTGACAAGGCGAATTAACGAATTCAAGTATATCTTTTTCATAAGGAGTTCCACGATTATAAAGTAATGGTTTAAATTGTTTTTCTAAGAAATTGGCAAAACCAGATACTTTGGCTTTGTCAGATTGAAGCCAAGTTTTATTTTCATCCCTTAATGGAGGATTTCTTTTCTTTGGATGTTTGATATACTTTGTGGCTTTCCATAAGCTGTAATCATCTGAACAATTTGGTTTTAAGTTTTGTAAGTGAGTAGAAACTGGTTTGTTTTTAAGATCCTGCATAAGTTTCGTCAGTTCTTTTGTGGCCTTGTTCCAATTTGCTTTGTCTTCAGGATGTTTTGTTCGCTGCCATATCTTGCGTAGCTTTCTCTTCTTACTAATAAGGGCTTTTATTTCCGTATATAACTTAATCATATTTCCATCTTGTGTATTCAAATTTTCTTTATTCGAAAAAAATGTTGCTTCGTGAAGTAAATTCGTGAAATATTCCACACATGCATCAATATCTGATCCAGATTTTAGTGGTATTTTCAGATTGAAATTTTTCTCTATCCAATATTTATACGATTCTACATCGGTTTGTTTGGTAAAAAGGTGTGCTAGATTATTTTTCCACAGAGAACTACTGTACGTCACCAAAATCGGAGAGTGATCCGGACTTAAGTCATAACATTCCAATACGTCTAAATGATTTCTGGATATACCATAATATACGACAAAATCGAGAAGATCAGGAATTTTTCGGGGATCCGAAGGCCAATATGTTGGGTTTCCTGTTGACAGCACCGAGTAATTACTGTTCTGTATACACTTATACACTTCTTTTCCTTTAGGATTGGCGATTCGCGAACCCCACCATGGATGTTTGCTATTGTAGTCACCTCCGAACAGAAATCTCGAGCCTAACCTGCTGAAAAATCGTTGGAAATCTTCTTGTTTGAGATTGTATCTTGGCGGGAAATATACTGATCCAACTGTTAAAGGTTGATGTTCATAATTAATTGAAATTAAGGTCGATTGTAAACTCTTTTCTTGAATATTACTCAGATTTTTAAATTTTATATATGATTTTATTAATATGGCAGATTCTTCATGAGCCGAGTCATCCGGGTGGTTTGTATTAATTAGAGTATATCCTTTAATATTAAAAAATGATTTACTGGTTAAATGTGTTTCAGATATGAGCAATATATCAATTTTATTTGAGATTAAAAAAAGTTCAACTTCATGCCTTCGGTTTGGCAGACCGCTCGCGTTTCATACTGCTAAACGAATATCTATTTGCATAGTTTGTTAACTAGAAGAGTTATCATACTAAGAAGGTTGTTTGTGAGCTCTATTTGTTTAGTTATTAGTTGTTCAAGTTTTTGAAATTGATTTGTTTGGACTGTTCCCTTTAGAACTTGCGCATAATCTAAGTTATTATTGTCTCCAATATTATTTGGAATTGCATTATTATGGTAATTTTGTGGATTATTTGTTGTGTATGGTGTTATAAATTTATTTGGTATGTTTTGATGATATTTATCTTTCATGATTTTTTGATAAACGATGCATCCACGGTAATTGGCTGGGTGATCTTTATCACAATTCGAGCAGTGAGCTGGCGTATTTCTGGATTTCCTGCATTCTGATGTAGGATGATCATCTCCACATTTGACACATCGAAATGGCTTCATACAATATGACTTAGTATGGCCAAATTGTTGACATCTATGACATTGGACCAGTTCTTTTACGGGGTGGTTCAATTTTCACAATAGCCCTATTAAGCCTTGTAATGTTGTAAATTTCTTTGTTATTATGGGCTGGTTCAAGGTCGAGAAAGAATAGACTTAAGGGGATCTTAGTTACCCGGCTGCGAACACTAAGGACGTTTCGCACTTTATGTCCGTCCAGCTCTACAGCTTCTTTAATTTCGCTTATAGGTGTTGTATGATGTAAATTTTTTATAACAACTCTGAACGCTCTTTCAGTCTTAAGTTGGTAAGTGTGAAATTTAACATTTTTCTTCAAACAATACTCAACTATTTTCTTGTAGTCTTTCACAGACTGAATACTGACCTTTACTTGATTACCTCGTAGAGCTTTGTATGAAAATTGTGTTGCTGGAATCACTTTGACAAAGTCTGCAATCATGTTATTAACATTATCAACACATGGTATGAATATAGGTGGTGGTTTTAGTTCTGCGGTTGCGTTCGATGCATCCACGTTAGATTTGAATTCGGAGAAAATCGGTTCAGATTTTGATATAGCCCCCATATATACATATGTTACCCTCGATTTGAAATTCAAGCACTGTAGAAACTGTATTTTATATCCGATCAGAGCGAAATACGGCAGAAAGAAGTTTCTTATTACATGAAGGAATACTGCAAAATTCGGAGAAAATCGGTTCAGATTTAGATATAGCCCCCATATATATGTTGGCCCCTGACATCTAAGCGCTGTAGAGACTGTATTTTATATTCGATCAGTACGAAATTCGACAGAAAGAGGTTTCTTATTACATGAAGGAATACTGCAAATTCGCAGAAAATCGGTTCAGATATCTAAATTATATCTCCCATATAAATGTTAGCCCCGATTTGACATCTAAGCTATGTAGAGACTGTATTTTATATTCGATCAATACGAAATTCGACAGAAAGAGATTTCTATTTTACATGAATGAGTATTCAGGGAAAATCGATTCAGATTAATATATAACCTCCATATATATGTTCCTCCTGATTTGGTTACAAAGCGCTATAGAAGTTGTACTTTACTTCCGATCATTACAAAATTCTCCAGAAAGAAGTTTCTCAATTTAGGAACGAATGTTGCCTTATTTAGCGATTATCGGTTCAGAATTAGATATATCCACATATATATGTTCTTACTCAATTACCAATTATTCCAAATTCTTATCGCAATGACCCTTATCGCATTGTTAGGGAGGTGTAGGGTATTATGTAGTCGGCCCCGCCCGACTTTCTGCCTTTCCTTACTGGTCAGTACTGGAAAAATCTTTGGATATGGAGCAAATCATGAAACGATAAATTTGCTTGCTTCTGTTTCCACGTGGAATTGCCGTTATCAACAATATAAGGCATTGTATTCTTAATGTTTCTAAATTTCTTGCAGAAAAATCGGACTAGTCGTTCTCGAGTTTTGTCAAACATATTTTTAAACGATATAAGTTTAGCCGGTATCAAGAACTCCCCTCAATTTTGGCTGTCGCACAGTACTACTACTAGAATTTTTATCTTGTTTATGCTCCGTATATTTGCAGTTATTTAAAAAAACATGCATTTAAAAAAGACCAAATATTTATTTAATTTTGTTAGAAACTAAAAAAAAGCTTTTAAATATACATTTAAGACTTTTGGTCAAAGAATGTTGTATTTGGGACCACTGTGAAAGTTTTATCTTTTGCCTCTAGCGAAAGATGTATTTATGCAAGTATTATTACGATTTAGTAAAAGTTACTACTACCCATTCAGTTAATTTCAAATAATTTCCGCTTTATAAACGTCCCTTTCGAGTGACAAAACTTTTATTATGATCATCATGTTTACGTCGTTATCTCAAAAAAGATAAATATCGTCAAGAAATTGCATCTAGATATTGATATTCTACCATTCCACATCCGGTTAGTACCATTTTAACTACAATAATTGGGCTGCCTTTACTTTTTACCCTTCTATAACCAAACTGTTTCGGAATTCCATTTGTAATTATTTTTTTTGTAACATTTTACATATTAATAGTACGAGTAAGTTTATATCGTGGAGGTGGGCCATATATGTATGTTCCTTTTTATCCCGAAAAATTTTGAGTAAAAAAAATATTTTACATTTAGTAGAATAACATTTTGACCTTTTTTACTCAGGAAGTACCTTGTCATTCATCATATATAAAATGTGGTACCATATCTACACCATTTTCAACTGTAATTCGAAAAAAATCAATTCAATTTCGAATAAGATCAATTGAAATTCGAAGATTCCATTTGAAATTCGAAAAAGGTCAATTGAAATTCGAAGATTCCATTTGAAGTTCGAAAAAAATCAATTGAAATTCGAAATACATCAATTGAAATTCGAAACACAGCAATTGAATTTCGAAACACATCAATTGAAATTCGAAAAACATCAATTGAAATTCGAAACACATCAATTGAAATTCGAAAAACATAAATTTAAATTCGAAATACATCAATTGAAATTCGAATTTTTCCATTTGAAATTCGTAATATACCAATTGAAATTCGAAAAACATCAATTGATATTCGAAATACATCAATTGAAATTCGAAAATGTAAACAAATCTGTACATTAGATTGGGTAGAATTTATTTAAGCACATTTGCTGACTAAATCTTAACATATAAAGTGACGAACAGAAGATATATAGATGATCTTATCTTTTATGAATATTTATTCAAAATTAGTTGAAACAAAACATATTTACATATTTTAATATTAAAGGTTTAACAAAGACAAATTGTATTGCATCACTTAAATGCTACCCCATCTAATATACGGCATTGATTTTGTTTACTTTTTTCGAATTTCAAATGATGAATTTCGAATTTTAATTGATGTTTTCCGAATTTCAAATTTAAAAATTCGAATGTCAATTGACGTATTCCGAATTTCAATTGCAATTTTACGAATTTCAAATGATGTGTTTCGAATTTCAATTGATGTTTTTCGAATTTCAATTTATGGATTTCGAATTTCAATTGATTTTTTACGAATTTCAAATGGAATCTTCGAATTTCAATTGACCTTTTTCGAATTTCAAATGGAATATTCGAATTTCAATTGATGTTTTCCGAATTTCAAATGGAATCTTCGCATTTCAATTGATTTTTTTCGAATTACAATTGAAAATGGTGTAGATATCGAGTGATTCTTCATATCATTACCTATCGGTCGAAATCTGACACACCTTGGTAGGTCTTACCTTTTCTAAATTGTATATGCAAGTCTGGTATCAAATATTGGTGACGCTTCCAGTGCTATGACAACCTTAATATATCATTTTTTGAGCTGCAGCGTACCGAACGACATAAAAAAATCACAAAATAAAGTAAGCTTATCCAATTAAAAGTTGTTTGCATTATATAAACACATATTTAGAAAATACCGAAAGAGCTAAAGGAAATGGAAAAAGAAACGAGAAATAAAAACCCCCCAGTGAGAATGAAAGACGGGTAAAAACGCAACTTATGCTGTAATATTCCTCTTAATTTTTTTATGTAACAAAAGTGGTTATGAAGAGGAAACAAAATGAGTAACTAATAAGTAAAAAAAGAAATGTCTACACGGGGAAAATCGCCTTTTCTGATATGTTTGAATCTTAAGAATATAATATATATTTATAATATATATTTCTGAGCAAATACTTTTTATTTGAAAATCAATAAAATTTATTTTTAACGCATGTATTAATATATTACAACAAAATATATTTGCAAACAAATAAAATTCTCAAATAAAAAAAGTGTTTATATACAAATAAAATTATTGTTTAGGAGTTTCTCCAAATATATTTTGTTTAAAAAGTTTTCGAATCGTTGCAGATTTTTCGAATTTCATTTATTTGGAGTTATACCATAAAGTACTTACTTTATATTTATGTTTATTGCAAGTCGTAATTTGTTGTCAATCAATGGAGCAATGTATCATTTTAATTATAAAGAAATTTTACGAAAATTTAACATTTCTGAAAAAATTATCGTTGAATTACTGAAAAACAGAAATTATGTCTTAAAATTAAGGTATATAAAATATTAGGATAGAAACAAAGATTTGTTTAGAACAACATCTTCCCAAATATATAATATTTGTATGTGCCAAATAAAATATACTACTGAAGCGATTTTTTTCAGCGTGTAGAGAGTAACTCTCAACCCTTTGACGAATATTAGGGCTGTGGTAACCGGTGGATCCTTAGGCATAGTAAGATGAAGGTATTTAAATTTACAATTGACATTATATCAGCATTTTTAAATTTTGCATATTTAAAATTATATCCTGAGCCTATTCTTCTATGCAAATTTAAAGTTAAAAAAAAAACATTAAACGGATCCCCCGAAAAATATAATTTTCGAATTAGGATACTTTGGAAAGAAGGTATAGATAGATATACATTAGGTCGGGTCGATTTGTGGGTAGGCAAAAAAAGTCGCCATTGCTCAGTGAAATTCGTATTCTAGGGATCAAAATAAGAAATTTTGCCGAAGGAACCATACCTCTAAAACGAATTCTGATGTCCCGGAATTTGGGTCGAACTTTTGGGTAGGGGCAAATTTTGAAAAATCCCACTTTGACCCATTTAGAGTGCTCCAATCGAGTCCAAATGTATGACCGACCCCCACTAACTTTGGAGGCCCGACCCACCCATGCCAGTGGCACACCCCCTGGAACCCCCTGGGGGTTCCATACATTTGGACTCGATTGGAGCACTCTAAATGGGTCATGGGACGTAGACGTGCAAAAAGACGGGATTTTTCGAAATTCGTACTATTAGCCGCATACTGGGACAAAAAGGGATAAATATAATACCACCGCCAAATCTAAACGGAATGAGCTAGAATCGTGAAATTTGGTATGAGGGTAGCCCTTATGAGGTAGACTCGAAATTCGAACATTTACGCACACAGTGGAGTAAAAAGGGAAAATGTGGTACAACAGCCAATTCCAAATGGCAAGAGCTAGAATCGTGAAATTTGGTGTGGGGTAGCCCTTGGGGCGTAAACTAGAACAACGAGCAATTTTTTGAAAATGTTAGTGGCACAGTGGGACAGAAAGGGGATGAATATGGTACCACCGCCAAATTAAATGCCTAGAATGAAAATGACAAAAATTTAGGCAAGGGATGTCCTTAGCACAAGGGATCGGGGTAGTCAGTTTTTTTGAATTCGTACATTTTGGGGCACAGTGGTCAAGCTTTAAGGAGTACAGTTGGCCCAAAAATAGTAAATATTATATAGTGGTGAAAAATGGTACAGTGGATAAAATGTGGTTGAATATGGTACAGTGGCGGAAAAATGGTACAGTGGGCAAAAAGGTTATATATGGTAAAGTGGGACAAAATGGGTTAAATATGGTACAGTGGGGCAAAAAGGGTTAATTATGGAAAAGTGGGGCTAAAATATTTTAACTGTGGACACAAACGGTTAAATAATGTACAATGTGACAAAAATGGTACAGTGGATAAAATGTGGTTGAATATGGTACAGTGGCGGAAAAATGGTACAGTGGGCAAAAAGGTTATATATGGTAAAATGGGACAAAATGGGTTAAATATGGTACAGTGGGGCAAAAAGCGTTAATTATGGTACAGTGGGGCAAAAATATATTAACTATGATACAGTGGGGCAAAAGGGTTAAATATGGTACAGCGTGACAAAAATGGTTAACTATACAGTACTGTGGGTCATAAATGTGTTAAATTTTGTACAGTGTGGCAAAAATTGTTAAATATGGTACAATGAGTTGAATATGGCACAGGTTAAAGGGTTAACTATGGTACAGTGGGGAACAAATAGTTACATTTGGTAACGTGGTACAAATGGGTTAAATAGGCTCTATGAAATGAACCCCAATGAAATAACACCCAAAAATAAAATGAAAAAACCCCAAAAAAATTCATACATTTTGGGATTTATTTCATCGTGAAATAAATCCCAAAATGTTGGGTTTTATTTAATTTTTTTGGAAATTGTTTCATTTTTTACTTGGGATTTATTTCGTTCCTGTAAAACACCCAAAAACGGTCCAATGAAATAATTCCGTAATAAAAAAAAATTGGGACTTGTTTCATTTCTTAAAAATTTTGGTATTTATTTCATTTTTTGGTACTTATTTCATTATTTACATTTTGAAGGAAGTATGAATTTGAATTTATTAGTGTAAATGAAGAAATAGCATGTTGATCAGAAAACATTATACAGGGTGGCCCAAAATGACCAACGGGGTTTGAGTTCATTATAACTTTTTATTAAAGACATAATTATTAATTTATTTTTATCCTGTATATGTACTGGGTGGCCTAAAAAGACCGAAGGGCTTTGAATTTCCTAAAACTTATTTAACTTCTTTTTAGTATTTTGTTAAAAAAGACTTGTGGAATTTAAAATGGAACAGAACCCAATCGAATAACGTGAAAAAAAAATAATAAATAAATACAAAAATATTCTCCACTAACAAATACAAATTAATACTAATTTTAACACCATACAATTGCAAATGAAAAGCGCGCAGGAGTTATTCATTGGTATGCAATTGGAAATGGTGTAATGAGACGCAGGAAAAATTGATTTGAAAATCTTACGTTGTATGGAAGATAATATATTTGCCTGCGGCGCTTTAGATCACATCCATCATCGTCTTGTACAATTTTCAAATTTTGTGTTTGCCTACAAGACTTTATTTGAGATAATTATTAATCATTGAAATGATTAAAGCATACTATATAATCGCGCGCGCAATTTCCTAATACAATTTTTTGTTTGAGGCGCATTACAGCATATAAATCCTTCCTACAAATTCGTGTGAAAGATTTTCAAATGATTTTTTCCTCGGGCGCATTACAGCATTTCCTACTGCATACAAATGGTTATCATACACAATATTATTTTATATATTACACGAACTTACTTCGCCATTTCCATGGTCCATTCAATTAGATTTGCTTGCTTATAGTTGCGGATCTTTATGTAACATAAAATTTTGTATATTGGCCTCACAAGACCTGTTAAGTGGTAATATTATATCTTCCACGGCATGTGTTGATGTAATTTTATATAGCGTGATCCATTTCGAGGTTCCCTACTTTTTAAAAGAAAAAAAACACAGAAAATTCAAATTGAATGGGGAATGTTTATTATCATTTGAAAGAACATTCTTTGGCATTTATTTTTTTGATGATTATGTCTATCAAATGTTGGCCGCGGCTACGTCTCAGATGGTCCATCCGTTGAGTCCAATTTTCGATGACTCGTTCGAGCATTTCGACTGGTAACTGGCGAATGACACGCGTGATGTTTTGCTCTAAGGCATAAATCGAAGCGGTTTTGTCCGCATAAACTTTAGACTTTACATATCCCCACAGGAAAAAGTCTAACGGTGTGATATCACACGATCTTGGTAGCCAATCGACCGGCCCAAAATGTGAAATTATCTGCTCTGAAGATCACAAGCTTCAATTTCAGGCATCAAATAGTCGGTTATCATGGCACGATAACGGTCGCCATTGACGGTTACGTTCTCACCGGCATAATTTTTGAAGAAATATGGACCGATGATTCCACCGGCCCACAAACCACACCACACCGTTGTTTTTTCTGGATGAAGTGGCAGCTCTTGAATCTCTTCAGGTTGCTCTTCGTCCCAAATGCGGCAATTTTGCTTGTTTACATACCCATTGAGCCAGAAATGGGCCTCATCGCTGAGCAAAATTTGGCTCGAAAACGTCGGATCTTCTTGGAACTTTTCAAGAGCCCATTGAGCGAAGCCATGTCGCTTGGGAAGGTCGGGCGGCTTCAGTTCTTGCACAATCTGTATTTTGTATGCTTTCAATTTAAGATCTCGACGTAAAATGCGCCAAGTCGTTCCATACGTCAGTTCGAGTTGCTGCGAACGGCGCCGAATCGACTCTCCACGGTCTTCGTGTACACTCTCAGTTACGGCCGCTACATTTTCTTCACTGCGTGCTGGACGTGGTCTATTCGGTCGAATATTATCCAATAATGAATGCTGGGTCTCAAGATTGGTGATGGTGTTGCGCATAGTACGAAACACAATAGTGGAAATTATTTCATTGGCGCTTATTTAATTTTTTTCTTGGGCTTTATTTCGTTGCGAGATAAATCCCAATATCTGGGACTTATTTCATTTTCTTTTTGGGGAGATATTTCACTTTTTTTTGGGATACATTTCACTTTTTGTTTTGGGAGTTATTTAATTTTTTTTGGGAATTATTACATTGAGACTTATTTCATTGGGATTTATTTTGTTGGTGTTTATTTCATAGAGCCGTTAAATATGGTACAGAGGAGCAAAAAGCATTAACTATGGAAAGCGGGCCAAAAATATGTTAACTATGGTACAGTGGGACAAAAACGGTTAAATAAGGTACAATGTGACAAAAAATGGTTAGAGTGGAGTACAAACAGTTAAATATGGTAACGTGGGACAAAATGGGTTAATTTTGGTACAGTGGGGCAAAAAGCGTTAACTATGGAACAGTGGGTAAAAATGTGTTACCTATGATACAGTGGGTCTAAAACGGTTAAAAATTTAGAAGCCAAACTTTTTAGAAGTTATAAGGTGAGCAAAAAATAAAATAAAAAGTAAGAAAGTTTCAGTTGGGTAAACCGACTAAGGTATACCCTCACTTTGTGAGTAATGTAATATGGAATATTAAAGGAATCATTCTGTGAATTTGTGTGGGAGGTACCAGAAGGTTTTTAAAAAATACACTTATTTTTCGCTGAATAGTAGATACTTTAATTATAAGCGTTTATGTGCACTGATATATTAACGTTATGAGATATTAAATTTTGGTATGATTTGGCCATTTTGTGTGTGAGGTACAAAAAGGGGCATGGTGCTAATCCCCATTTTTTACGGGGTTATAGGCACTTCAAAAGCGTTACACTGTGCACAATTTTGTTGCATTTTCGTGCATTCGTACTCATGCTGTAAGCTCATAACTTTTTGTGTAAAATGGTACCTTTTTGTGGGATGTACAAAAAGAGGCGTGGCAATAACGTCAATTTTTCACAGGGCTATAGACACTATAAAAGCATTACACTGTACAAAATTTCAAGTATTTTTATACACTGATATTAATGTTAAAAGCTGTTAATTTTTGGTGCAAAATGGTGCATTTGTGTGGGAGATACCAGAAGGGGCGTGGCAACTTCGCCCATTTTTCTCGAGGTAATAGTGACTAATAAACTAATACTATGTGTAGAATTTCAGAGGATGCAAGTAAGTAGTATAGAAGTTATTAAATAATCAATATTTCTCTAAATGTTAACCCTTTGTGGGGGAGGTACTAGAAGGAGTGGACCATCTTCGAACTTAGCCGGAGATAGAAGAAAATATTACCACATACCAAATTTGAAGACAATCGCTTACTCCGTTCGAGAGTTATCGTGCGCACCAGCCAGCAGACACAGACGGACGGACATTGCTCATTCGACTTAAAATGACCCAAAACGGATATCCGCCGAACATACTTAGGGTCTAAGGTCACTATTTCGATCCCCTTCTTTATCCCCTCTCTCAGGTGAGGGGATTAAGAACGATGGAAAAAAGCGTCACATGCGAGATGTCGCGTGCGAATGTGATTAAAATTGAGTACAAAATAAACTATTTAATATTTTTGAATAAAATAAAAAACATTATTAAGATACATGAATCCTTGACATTTTAAAATTAGTCGCATTAAAATATTCATTCAGGTTTTCCTGAAATCAGTGTTTGATTGGTTTGCTTTGAAGGCAACTTCTGTTTTTGTCGCGTGCGAATGGTTTCTTGGTTTTTTGTAATTATCTTGAAAACGAACAATTGGGCAAAATCAACCTTACCACCATTTATAGTGCTAATCAAGAGCTATAAGTTTCGCCTTTTGTCAAAATGAAATAATGTTTTGGCATATGTTTTTCACTTTGAATGCGTACGAATGTCGACATTGGAGAAATGCCCATATATAACACAACTAGCATACCAATGCATTAATTTTAGAAAGATAGTGATGTCGATACCTTCTGTTAACAAGAAATATTTGGAAAATAATTCATATTGTAGACCTGAAGTGCTAATGCTTTTGTGAGAAATTATTTGTATCACTTATCAACACTTAAACCGATGTCGCAAACAGATATACCCCCACATTTTTGAAAAAAGGTATATATAATTTGATACATAAAAATGTAACACATCGATGGAATGACGCTGTACATATGTATTCCCTGGAAGTAATTTTTAGGACTTAAGTAAGATGAGATACGTCACATGTCCGTCCTTCTGTCTGTTTGACTTGAGTGCACGGTAGCTGCCAAAATAAGATAGAAATTGATTTCAACTTTAATATGCTGCAATATTTCTTTCCACTCTCAGGCTAAGTTGTCTCTATATTTTTGCACATTTCTGGTACCTCCCTTCAGAAAGTGATAATAATATTTAATATAACCCCATTAGTACCAGAACAAACACATACAGTATTTATGATACTACAGGTATATTCCATTAGAGCAGTCCAGTTTTGTCAAAAAAGATCAGACTCCGGCCACATGAACGATTCCACGCTACGGCTCAAACTACAGAAAATTTTTTTCTTCGTCTCCTTTTTTCCAATCCTCTGAAGCAGATGTAATTGCACCCTCCACCATTTAATGTATTTCCATTATTAAATTGACAAAGTTCATCCTTTCAAATAAAACCACAAATTTGAAAAAGTTACTCGTATCAGTGCTTTTTTTTATAGCCGATTCTAATTTTAAATTTAAAATCAGACCTTTTTTTAAAAATTTTGATTCCAAATATATTTTCTTTCAATTCAAATATTTCAAAACAGCCGATTTTTTTCCGAGTACTACAAACCAAAGTTTAAGTCAATCGGTCAACGGTTAGGACACCTATCAAGCTCTAGAGCTAAACAGGCTTAGTATACTCGTACAATAATATGAAAATGTATGACTTTGTTACTTCAGCCGTGTTTGAAGAAAATCTGATTATTTAATTTAAAAACCACCATACTATTCCTTTTTTGCTAGTGTTTGGAAATTCCACAAAAAATGAAACTATATTGGTTAACCAAAAGAATTTCATATCTTTCTTAGTACTATCTATGTTCCTTCAAAGGTGATGAAGGTACATTCAAAACAAAAGGTACAAAACAAAAATTTCATAAACTAAACCAACAAAAATGATTAATATTAAAATCTTAAATTTACACACACGCAAACTATTGCATAAACCTACTTTTCTGAAAGTATAAGTCTTGCTGACTGCTGGAATGGTTAAGGATGTACATATATAGATATAATGAAACAAAGCCGAGTATCCTTGGTAACCGACCACATATCGTACGCCCTGGCGTGGTGCACGCACTTCTCCATGTGAGCGGTATTTTAAAAATGACAAACATGACCGTTTGGAAAGGAATGTGGACCAAGTGATATGCGAGAGATGTGCAGAGATGAATAGTTGGATGGCAAAGCCAAGAAGCTAAAGGATGATTGTTTGACTTGGTGCTTAGTACACACTCTCACATCCGATCCGAAACATAGATGCGAGTGATGTACTCGTATTGTTCACTTGGAAGTTTTGCTGGTGAAACCACAAAATTTAATCCTTTTTTTGCCATTTTAGCTTTAATTAATTTTAATGACGATAAGCGCCAAACCAAAAGCAGACTTAGAAAAATAACAATCTCGCATAGAAAGACAGCTTGATACATAAACTCGTACACACATCAATGTACACATTCAGTTGTATGTATGTATATGTGTGTGTGTGTTCATGCACATTTATGTTTGGATTATGTATTTGCTTTTTAATGAAAAGAATACAGCTAACAGAAGAAAAACGTAATCACAATTAAGGAATAAAACAATAAAAAAGTATACATAATAACATTACGTTGTTGGCATTATTTTTATTATGAAATTGTACAAAAGACGGTACAACCACAACCGCAAGGCTTCCTAACCTAAAACAGGTGTACACACATGCACACATGTGCATATTAGTGTGTGCCGAGGACTAAAGATGAAGGCAAACAAAATATTACGCCCAAAAATTTTTTTCTTATTTGACATGTATTTTTTTGGGTTCCATATTCATAAAAATACTGGGGTTTATTTTCCTTGGGTCCATCTTCATTCCACCATTATTTATGAAAAAGATTTCCTTCATATAGCTGCAACGCACAGTGGGAGGAATTAAAAAACAAAGGGAAATAATTCGGCCGTTTCTTGAACAGTCAACCGATTGCAACACAACTTGGCATGATTGTAGAAGAGGTATTACAGAAGTAAAGTTTTGAATTTGGGTCTACTTGGTATATAGGGGCGGAGTCACAGGGCCTCAAATTTAGCCACCTCAGGTGAACAAAATGTTTAGGCGCTTGGAACTTTTGCCATTTTCGTCTGATCCATAAAATCGCATTCTAACCGAGGTCTACAAAAGACTTTATACACATAGGAGTTTTCTCGTATGGTTATCGAGATATCTGCAATTGAAAATTGAATTTTTAAATTTTTTCCCGATGTTGTCCTGGTATTTTGTGAATATCGGAGCAGAATAGGCACCGATTTATATCACATCAAATTTTCTGAATAGGCAACAGAATTTGCTATATGATGAGAACAAAATTCGATCCTATATATCAGACAAAGTTGTACCCATTTGAAGTTATATTTTCCAAAAAAAATAGATGTTTTGCAATTTTTTTGGAAAAAAGTAAGAGTCTTAAAATTTGCCAACCTTACAAAGAAAACACATTTTTCTTTATTTTATAACATAATCTTCTTTTAGCTCTATGCACTATTTCCAGGGATTTCCAATAGCTTCGATACCCTGTTTATAGTAAGAACTATTTTGGTCCTGAAAATAGCCATCAACCGCAACTCCACCTATTCATTGCTGGCACATCTTTTCCGCCGAGCCATTTTTTATACCCTCGCCCCACTGTGGTTATGAGTTTGTGCATTTGTTTGTAACACCAAAAAAGAGAAGAGATTTTCTTTTGTACACAGAGGAAAATCTCCATTTTTGATATGTTTGAATCGAAAGAAAAAATATTTGGAACCAAATTTTTTAAATATAATATATTTGTGAACAAATTAATTTTATTTGAAAATCAAGAAATTTAGTTTGGAAAGAATATATTAATATATTAGAACAAAATATATTTGCGAACTGACTTCTACAAATAAAAAAAGTATTTACACCCGGTTATTACACAAAGTTATTGTTCAGGAAGTCTTCCAAATATATTTTATTTAAAAAAGATTTTTAAAACTTTGCTGACTTTTTCGAATTTTAGTTTAAATTTTCTTAGATTTCGTGCTATACTTAATATCTAAAAATATTGTAAGCAGCTTTTGTTTTACAGCACTAATTTTTATTTTATAAATATTCCAATTTATCAGTTTTTGTCAATCCACATGCAATTTATCGCAACGCAAGATAATACGATTTAAATTTTAATGGAATTTTACAAACATATACAATTTCTAAGTATTAAACTGAAAAACAGAAAAATTGGCTTTAAATTATGGTATTGATATATCGCCATACTTAAATATACATTAATTCTTTCATCGGAAATATTAGTTCCAAATAAAAAAATATTGGAATAAAAACATACTTTTGTTCAAAACAAAATTCTCCCAAACATATAACATTTGTGTATGTCAAATATTATATATTTGGAGTGTACGCTAAACATATGTATGTTTCCAGCAGAATATGTTTGGGACAATATACTACAGAAGCGATTTTTTTCAGCGTGTAGTGGCATTCAATCTCACATCAAAAATGGCTAAAGCAGAAGTTTCTTCAATACACATGATTTTGGGACTCAGTTCTGAGAATTGGAGATTTGGTCAAGATTGCTCAATTAATAATTTCATCTCTCTAGATGCACTTCTTTTCAAATTCTGCTGGGTCAAAATTTTTAATTTAAGCTACACGGGGCAAAATCGCGTTTTTTGATATGTTTGAATCGAAAGAAAATATACTTGGAACACAAATTTTTAAATATTATATATTTTCGAAAAAATAAATTTTATTTGAAAATCAATAATTTATATTTAGAACCCATATGTTAATATATTAGAATAAAATATATTTGCAAACTAATTTTCTCAAATAAAATATGTGTTTAAATACAAATAAAATTATTGTTTATGAATATTTCTAAATATATTTTATTAAAAAAAGATTTTCAAAATTTTGCTGAATTTTTCGAATTTTATTTTTAATTTTTACCTTGTTTTCGAATTATGCACTTCTTTTTGAAACCATTTATTTTTATTTTCTAACTATTCCAAGTTATTATTTTCAATTATAAAGAAATTTTACTAACATTAAATCTTTCTAAAAATTACCTTTCAATTTCTGATAACTTAAAACAATTAAAGAATAGATATATATTCACGCAAATAGATCTTTGTTCGGGAAATAACATATCCAACAAAAAATATTAGGATATAAACATAGTTTTGTTTAGAACAACATCCTCCCAAACATATAATATTTGTATGTGTCAAATGTTATATATTTGGAGTGCACCCTAAAAATATATATGTTTCATGTTACAGAGGCGATTTTTTTCAGCATGTATGAATTTTATTTTTGCCTAAAAAGTTACAAAATGGTAAAAGAAAATATCGCTATTATTTACTTATTGAAAGAAGAAGATTTGAAATTTAAAAAATTTGAAAAAACAGCATTATTGTGTTTACAAAATTTTTAATTGTTCTTGGACAGCTGAACCTATTTTTACAAAGTTTACGTCATTTCAAACCTAACATAACAGGTAAATTTTCTGTTGAATTTTTTTAAAACATTTTTTAAAGTGAAACTTAGAAAAGTTCGCCAGTCTTTCACAAATCCAATACAGTAATTACATTTTTGGTGACTCAATATTTGTAAAAGTTATGGACGAAATACTAAGATAAGTTTGGCAATTTTGGATATTTTGTTCCTGTTTCTGAACATATGAATTTTAAAATCCCTTTGTATCAAATTCTAAACAAACTGTATGAAAATTGGCAGACCTGCCTTATAATTTGGCCTAAAACTTTTACAAATATTGAGTCCAAAACTCAAATTACTGTTTTCGATTTGTGAAAGTCTGGAAAATTTAAATAAAATCAAAGGGAGAGCATTTTTTAAAATTAGAGTTTTTAAAAAAATATTCGAAAAAGTATTTTATAAATTTAAAAAAATCCACAAAAATTGTCTTTTACGTTTTCTTTCAAACAACGTAAACTTTGAAAATCGGTAAAACTCAAAAATATACATTTTTTTAATTTAAAATTCCCACAAAAGTTTAGAAACATTTTTTTTAAATGGTAGCGAGATCGTACTTTGCAATTTAGCAACTTTTTAGAAAATTTTTTGGGCAAAAATAAAATTCATAGGTTAATATCAACAAGTAAAAGCGTTAAATTCGGCCCTGACGAATCTTATATAACCTCCACCATGCAGGTGGAGGTCATGTTATTAGGAGGTTAGTTTCCAGTAATCGAATTGCATTGAATTTTATAACTGGAAAATCGTTGGATATGAATCAAATCATTGAACAATCTTTTTTGCTTAGCGAATTATTTAAAGCCACATTTTAGGCCTCAAATTCTTTAGCAAAACTCTTTATCAGTAAAATGTGGTATTTATGGCTTAAATTATCATATTTGAGAGCGACAAGAGAACTGCAGCCAAATATAGACTGATTTTTATAAATTGTATTGAGATGAATTCTTACCAAAATAGAATACAAACTGCAAAGTTTCAGCTAAATTGCTTAAAAAATGTTGAGATTATGACTTAACAAGCCTTTTTGGGAGCGACATCTACATATAGGGGGACTATAACAAAATATGAGCAGATTCCAACAATATTTTACTGTGAAGAATTATTATCTAAATAAAATACAAACTGCAAAGATTCGGTTAAAATGCTTAGAAAATGTGTATTTATGGCTTAAATAAGCGTATTTTGGAGCGACCTCTGTAGAGTGTCTATTACAAAATATGAACCGATTTGTAAAACTTTTGTTGTGATGAATTCTTGTCAAAATAATTGTATACAAACTGCACAGATTCAGTTAAATTGCTTTAAAAATGTGGTATCTATGGCTCAAAAATCGTATTTTGGAGCAATCTCTATAGGTTAGCTATCAAAACATTGACCGATATGGCCCATTTGCAATCCCAAACGACCTGCAACTATAAGAAGTATTGCTACCAAATGCAATCAACCTAGCTCTATTATTACGGACTGTAGCGTGATTTCAACAGACAGACGGACATGGCTAAATCGTCGTAGAATTTCACGACGATCAAGAATATATAAGTATGTATATACTTTATGGGGTCGCAGATCAATATTTCAAAGTGTTGCAAACAGAATGACAAAAATTAGTATTCCCCTATTCTATGGTGGAGGGTATACAAATTCTGACCTTAACTAATGCTACGCCCACTTTTGCTACACTCACTAATCCGAACCTGCCAATTTTTTATACCTACGTTTTTAAATAATGCTACGCCCATTTTTGCCACACCCACTAATCCAAACCCTGTGCAGTGAAATATACCCACCAAATTTCTGGACAATTGATGCAATGATTCGTTAGAAATTTCGTTTTCGGTAAGGGAGTCATGTGAGTGAGGACATGCATCCATTTTCAGTATCGCCAATTTTCTGTGTTAGATAGAATGCAATTGAAACGTAAGTCGGCACGGGAATACGTAGACCCAGGGGCGTGCAATTTTTGTGGTCATTTTTACGTCAAGCCTCAACTTTTTGAGGGGTGAGACTTGAACATTTTTCTAAGAAAAAATTCTCATGCAAGTAAAAGACACCCTAATGTCCATCTGTCCGTCCGTCCGTCCGTAGATGTATAGTTGTAATCAAAATGCAGGTCGTGTATATTGTCCGATTGTGATAAAATTTAGCACAGGACCCTTTTCTCGCTATTGAAATTGGGACCTATAGCTACATGTAAATCTGAACCAAAATCGGTTCAGATTTACATATAGCTCCCATTCATATGTACCTACTATTTGACATATTTACACTGTATAAGCAAAATTTTTAACCGATTGATACACTTCAAGATTATACTATATTTAAGAAACATCGGTCCGGATTTAGATATAGCCCCCATATATATGTTTCCTCCGATTTGACATGTAAGCGCTGTAGAAACCGTATTTTATATTCCATCAGTACTAAATTCGGCAGAGAGAGTTTTCTTAGAACATGAGTGAACACTGCAAAATTAGGGGAAAACGGTTCAGATTTAGATATAGCTCCCATATATATATTCGCCCGATTTGGTACCAAAGCGCTATAGAAGTTGTACTTTACTTTCGATCATTGCAACATTTGGCAGAAAGAAGTTTCTCAATTTAGGAACTTATACCGCTTAAACTGGGATAATCGGTTTAGATTTAGATATGGCCACATATATACTATATGCCCAGCGCTATTGAAACTGTATTTTATGTCCGATTTTTATATTATTTTGTAGAAGTGAGGTTTTTGATCTAAGTTGATGAAAATATGTTTAGATTATGTATAGTCCCATCTATTTATTCCTTACGATGTTTGATCTATGAAAGAATAAAGCGCATTTTACGATTATCCTTTCAGATCTAGTTTATTATGATCAACATCTTCAACTCCCAGTTGGAATACGCCTTAATGAGGAAGTGGAGCTATATAATTTGTTGTCTGAAACGACTCTAATTATTCCAAATTATTATCGCAACGCCCATTTTCGCATTTTTACGGAGGTGTATTACATAGTCGGCCCCGCTCGCAATAGAAACTAATCCGGGGAGCTAAATCTGGGAGCTAACGTAGCACCCATCTTGCGCACACCTTTCTCAGCATGAAATTTTTAGTCAATATGCGATGTATAGCACTTTTTGAAATGCTCATGACTTCAGCTAGTTGACGAGTCTTCAACCGATGGTCATCGAATGCCATTTAGTTGATTTTGTTAACCATTTCTGGCGTTTCGCCACTAGGGTTTTCGTCGTACGGCCCCGTTTAAACTCTGCCACCCAATATTTTGTTTTAAGTAGAATCTAGATCTGAATTTATATTCGTTGGACAGAAACCTTTCAGATCAAAGTATTGTATTGCATCAAAATACACATCCTGACATATTTTTAGCGGCGTAATATTTATAATGTCCAACTCATTAACGAAATTCAAAAGGGCACAACAAATTATTTCTTTTGTTTTAGTTAAAAAACCCATTTCACGCAATTTTCACTAACAAGTTATAAATTATGTTTATGTGATTTTATATATGCATTATGTTTAGATATTATCCTGAAATCCACGTTTTTCTAACGGCAGCACTTTTCATTATACCCTCACTTTAGTGTGACGAGGGTATATATCATTTGCTACGAAAAAAAGTGTAACACATTGAAGGAGTGATCTAAGACCCTAAGTATGTTCGGCGGATATTCGTTTTGGGTCATTTTAAGACGAATGAGCAATGTCCGTCCGTCTGTCTGTCTGTGTGTCTGCTGGCTGGTGCGCACGATAACTCTCGAAAGGAGTAACCGATTGACTTCAAATTTGGTACGTGGTAATATTTTTTTCTATCTCCGGCTAAGTTCGAAGATGGGCCATATTGGTCCACTCCTTCTAGTACCTCCCCCACAAAGTGTTAAAATGTTATGAAATATTGAATCTTTAATAACTGCTATACTACTTATTCGAATCTTCTGAAATTCCACACATAGCATTAGTTTATTAGTCGCTATCAACTCGAGAAAAATGGGCCATGTTGCTACGCCCCTTTTGGTACCTCCCACACAAATGCACCATTTTGCACCAAAAGTTAACAGCTTATAACATTAATATCAGTGTATAAAAATACTTTAAATTTTATACAGTATTATGCTTTTATATTGCCTACAGTCCAGGGAAAAATGGGTGTTGTTGCCACGCCCCTTTTGGTACCTCCCACACAAAGGTACCTTTTTGCACCAAAAGTTAACAGCTTATAACATTAAAACCAGTGTATAAAAATACTTGAAATTTTGTACAGTGTAATGCTTTTATAGTGTCTATAGCCCTGTGAAAAATGGGCGTTATTGCCACGCCCCTTTTTGTACCTCCCACACAAAATGCCCAAATCATACCACAATTTAATGTCTCATAACGTTTATACCAGTGCATTTATGTGCTTATAAGTCGGCACAGTGCAATGAATTTAAAGTATCTAATGTTCAGCGAAAAAAAGGTGTATTTGATAAACCCCTTCTGGTACCTCCCACACAAATTGACAGAATAATTCGAGTAATATTCAATATTACATTACTCACAAAGTGAGGGTATACCTTAGTCGGTTTACCCGACTGAAACTTTCTTACTTGTTTTATTTAGTTTTTGCTTCTCCTGTAAAATGTTCTAATATGTTGTAAGCCACTTTTACGTGTCTGAAGAATATATTTTTAATCGTGTTAACGAAACTTCCTAGGTCAACAGTTTGTATTAATAGTGTTGCTACGTTTCTCGAATTTAATTTTGGACAAAAGTCTTTTTTCTCTGTTCCCACACAACAGGACAACCTAGTGTCCACACATAATATATGAGTAAGCTGGTACTTGAGACTATAGCACTTCGCATTAATTAATATTTTAAGAATAGCATTTATATTTACTTAGTATAAAAACCAATATACTTAAAATATAAATTAAATGACCTTGACCTCAATGACGACTTATAGCAATTGATTGTTCTCCAAATAAATACATCTGCAATTCTTGATAATGACATCTAATTCCATCGAACAATTATATAACAATTTTCTTATTACAGAATAGCATAAGTATTTTTAACGAAGATATTTGTAGTCGAAGATACAACAGGTAATTCTCACAATTTCTAAAACTGAAGCGTGTATTACGAAGCCTTCCCATTCAAATTAACCTCCAAAGACACTTTTTGGTTTTAATCTAATTTAAGATTTTTAAGAGGTACATTTCGAGAAAATTGATATTTTGTGGGAAACAATGAACGAATGCATTACATAGCAGTATGGTTACAACAGTTACAGTCGAATTCCTTCAAAGTTTTTTGGTTTTGGTTTGGCAAACATTATTTATTGATTAAGATGTTAGAAAATATAGGAAAATGTGCAGAGCGTTTTATCATTGATTCATTTATTTATTGAATGGACACATATATTGAACCAAATGTTTAAGCGTGTGCTAGTTGTGTCTTTTTGTCAGATTCATACTACTAACCAATAACCAAGGTCTACAAAAGTGTTTTTACACATATTTGCAAGTAAAAATTTAATTTTTAATTTTTTCCGACATTGTCCTAGTATTTTGTGAATGTCGGAGCAGAATATACACTGATTTCCTTCACATCAACTTTGTGAATAGGCAAATAAAATGTTATCAAGGGTGGTCCAACCATAATGCACGATGTTATTTGTGAGTTACACGTGGCGAGATGTGGCTCATATTTTGTCCCACCCAAAATTGTCATAGATTCTTCTATCATAATGAAAAATATTAAGCTAATTCTCTAAAAACTTTTTGTTTTACTTACAATAAACATCGTATGTTTAATATCGACCACTCTGTATGATGAGTATTCGATCCGATATTCACAATAAGACAAAAGTAATATAATTAGACTTCGAAAATCCCCAAAAACTGATTTTTTTAGTTTTTCTCTAAAATCTATTTAAATCCGGGCTCAAAATATCTTTTGCAGATTACCGTGTAACACGTTACTGCATATAAAAATGTTAAAGATTTTTATATTATAGCTTTGTGATTGTCGAAAAAGTTTTAAAATTTTCGTAAAAAAGTGTGTAATTTGGAGAAGGGTGGCAGTGATATTTATAATGTTTGACCCATTCTTTTTTCGAAAACATTCCCCAGGATGTCTGCTTTACGACAAATATAGGGTGATCCATTTCGAGGTTCCCTACTTTTTGGAATGTTTATTATCATTTGAAAGAACATTCTTTGGCATTTATTTTTTGAAGATTATGTCTATCAAATGTTGGCCGCGGCTACGTCTCAGATGGTCCATCCGTTGAGTCCAATTTTCGAAGACTCGCTCGAGCATTTCGACTGGTAACTGGCGAATGACACGCGTGATGTTTTGCTCCAAGGCCTGAATCGAAGCGGGTTTGTCCGCAACAACTTTAGACTTTACATATTCCCACAGGAAAAAGGTGTGATATCACACGATCTTGGTGGCCAATCGACCGGCCCAAAACGTGAAATTATCTGCTCACCGAAGTGTTCTCTCAATAAATCCATTGATTGATGCGATGTGTGGGAAGTGGCGCCGTCTTGTTGAAGCTAAATGTCGCCGAGATCACGAGCTTCAATTTCAGACATCAAATAGTCGGTTATCATATCACATTTTTGAAGAAATATGGACCGATGATTCTGGTACGTCGGATCGGGAATCGGTCAATGTCAAAAATATAGCTCTTAACGAAGCTAACGTATTGCTCATGGGTGTCAAGGTCGTGGGTCAACTGGAAAATGTTTTTTTTTTCATTAAAAAAAAAAAATGGACTTAACGCATTGGCGAACGATTATTTTGATATTAAAACTGAATAATTTGTAAACGTTGTTCAGGCGTGAGTCTTTCCATGATAAAATGCCGAACAATACTTAATAAAAATAACATGACAGCATGACAAGACTTACATGTGATCTGTCAAAAAAAGGCTATTAAAAAAAAGTATCTCTACTTAGATCACCCTATATAAATGTGTTAAATTTTCTCTATATCTGCCAAATTTTTCTCAATAAAATACAAAAAATACTTATTTTTGTAAATATTAATTGATATGGCCATAAGATTTCGCACAGTGGGCACCTCTGCACTGATATTAACAAAATCCTAGGACTGGTTAAGAAAAAAATCAATTTTCAAATGCAGACGCAAATGAAATAACGTCGTAAAATATTTAAAAAAAAAGTTTGTAGGTCTCAGGATCAGAAATATAAAGTAACTCGCGAATCATTATATTTGCTTAAACTTAAGCTGCTGTATCTTTGTGAGTTTGGCTCCGATGCATCTCAAAATTTCACACAATGTTGTTGTAAAAAGTTTATAAATGTCACCGTTAACGTAACTAAACATATAAGGGCAAATTTTGAAGTTTACCTAAAATGTTGTAATTCGGAAAAAATATGCCAATGAAAATTTTTTATGACAAGTAAGAAAGTTTAGACGGGTAAACCGATTTATGAATCCCCTCATTTGAGTCCCAAAACAATATTAGTAAATATATTTATTTTTTGTTCAAATTAAATTATTATAAATTTTCTTTTCTCTAGGCACTAGTTACTATAAAATCATTACACTGTACAAACTTTCAAGTATTTATATGCACTGGTATTAAAATTATAAGGAGTGGGCTAATATGGCCCATCTTCGAACCTAGCCGGTGATAGAAGAAAATATTACCACATATTAAATTTGAAGTCAATCGGTTACTCCTTTCGAGAGTTATTGTGCGCACCAGCCAGCAGACAGACGGACGGCCCTTTTGAATTTCCTTAATAAATCCGTCCTTTTTAATATAACGCCGCCAAAAATTTGTCAGGATGTGTATTTTGATGCAGGGTACCGAAATCCGTCAAAAACTGAGTTTCCATTTATCTTGTTGTTACGCCCTTTTTCGTTTCTGATGACGATATATAACTACCCGATAACTTACTTAGGGGGGCTACGTCTTAGTCTGAAACTATTTTCTTCAAAGTTATTGTTTAAAGATAGTGTTCATGCTTGGATCAATAAACTCGTTTGTGACATATTTAGTAAGAAGTAAAGAACGATTTTTATAGCTCACATATTCCAAATCGATGATAAATATAAAGGGACCGTCAAATAACTTTTTTTTTTAAAATTCTATAAAAAAAACTACTGAATATTTTCTCAAATTTATTTTTTTATTTGAAAGTACAATCCTTCCGGTTGATAATGGAAAATAATTTCATTCAAATGGCTGCCTCGGCTGGCCATGCAGTAGCCTACACGATCGGTCCAATTTTTAAGCACATTATCGATTGTGTGCAGCTGTATTTCACCAATGTCTTCACGAATATTGTCCTTTAAAGCGTCAATTGTCTCTGGCTTGTCGGCGTAACACTTATCTTTGAGGGCACCCCACAAATAATAGTCCAACGGTGTCAAATCACAGCTCCGAGGAGGCCAAACGACATCAGCTCTGCGGCTGATAATGCGAACTTCAAAAACAGGGCGCAAAACATCGAGTGTAGCTTCGGCTGTGTGGCACGTAGCGCCGTCCTGTTGAAACCAAATGTTGCCAATATCCTCCTCTTCAATTTTTGTGAACACAAATTCGTTCATATCATCTGCCATATCAGACATGAGCTAAGTGTTACCATTCACGAAATAAGCACTCAAAAAAAACAGTTAGATGGCGGACCCTTTATATTGATGCTATATGGGTAAGAATATTTAATATCGTCCTATGTAGTTTATTTTTGGCTAAAATGTTTATAAGCTGTTACAAGTAGGTGAAATAAGATCTCGCTATCATTTTTTTTTTTTTAATTTGTTGGCATTTTTGTTTTTGAAAAATGTAAAAATTAGTTTTTGTGTTTTACGAAATTTGTAATTGCTCTTGAACGGCTGAACCGATTTTTGGAAAGTTTACTTTGTTTTAAAGAGGACTCAATGCGCCATTTTTTAATTTTTCCAAAAATTAAAATGCTTATAAAATTTAAAAAAAAATTATAGCGAAATCTTATTTTACCTATTTGCAACTGCTTATAAACATTTTAGCCAAAAATAAACTACATAGGTCGACATGGACGGACTTAGCTAAATCGATTTAGAAAGTCATTCTAAGTCGAATGGTATGTCTTCTTCTTTTAGGAGTTACAAGCAAATACACGAACTTATTGTTTTTGTTTTTTTGGTTTTATTCGATCTGCTTTCATAGTATATATTTTGTTTTTGTACTCAGGCTCAAGATCGTTATTGTTGTTTTCAGTATATGAAAACAACTTTGTTAAAAATTAAAGAAGAAGCAAGTGACATGTATTGGGGGCGGTTGTAATGGTTGGATAGACAGATCTGTTTCGGGAGCCACCAGACTCCCATTATCAATATCCTTATTACAACGATTACTTCAGTCGAAATTATTAAATATATACGCACAGCCAAGTATCATTAAACGAGAACTGTTTGCTAAAAGCGCATATCTTCAAAAAAAAGACAATTCAGTAATCATCGTCCCTCGTACATGCACCAACTTCCACTCTCGTGAGTCTTTACAATGTAAAGAATTCACACGAATGTTTTGCTGTAGTTGACTATGCAACAACAACGTATTTGGTCGTGCCCTACCATTTCTTCTTGTTTTTGTTTTTTTGTTTTATTCGATCTGCTTTCATAGTACATATTTTGTTTTTGTACTCAGGCTCAAGATCGTTATTGTTGTTTTCAGTATATGAAAACAACTTTGTTAAAAATTAAAGAAGAAGCAAGTGACATGTATTGGGGGCGGTTGTAATGGTTGGATAGACAGATCTGTTTCGGGAGCCACCAAACTTATAATACACCAACCAATATAAGTACTACAGTATGCTGCACAAACCGCTTTATATCCCTAGTCCATGTTACAAAATCTACAATCCTGGCCTGTGCCATATTTAATCAATTTCCCTTTACTATACTACATTTAACAATTTTTGCCCCACTGTACAATATTTATCGCCCCACAGTGTCACATTTCACATTTAGAAAATACATAAGTTATAGTCCAAAGCTACCTTCGCACCCTTTGGCCATATTTAACCCATTACAATGTTTAATTCTATTTACCCCACCATATTTATTATTTTGTTCTACATCGTGTCCCGAAGTACGAATTATACTCCCACTTTACCATACTTAATCATTTTTACTCCACTGTACCTCTACAGTACGAATTTATAAAAAAAAATAATATTTATGTTCTACGAGCTACCCTCGCACCCTGGGACCATATTTAACACATTTTTCCCCACTGTGGCATATTTAACTATTTTTGCCACACTGCACCATATTTAAACATGTTTGCCCCACTGCACCATATTAAACCATTTATGTTCATTGTGTGTATATTATTTAATCGTTTTTTCCCTTGTGCTCCTAAAAGTATACATTTTGAAAAATCACTTCATATCTCATTTTTAGGCTTCAATTTTGTCCCATTGTTCCATACTTCACCCTTTTTGACGCACTATGCCTCTTAAAAAATATACATTTATGAAAAACTTGACTCTTGTAATGTTCCAAGAGGTACGTACCTAAGCACCCTGGGATCTTATTTAACGGCTGTATGTGTACCTTTTCTGCTCTAAGAATAACCAGTAAGGAAAGGCAGAAAGTCGGGCGGGGCCGACTATACATATAATACCCTACACCTCCCTAACAATGCGATAAGGGTCATTGCCTTAATAATTTGGAATAATTGGTAAACGGGTAGAAACATATTATCTAATTCTGAAACGATAATCGCTAAATTAAGCAATATTCGTTCCTAAATTGAGAAACATATTTCTGGAAAATTTTAATGATAGGAAGTAAAATACAACTTCTATAGCGGTTTGATACCAAATCAGGAGGAACAATCAATATAAATCTGAACCGATCTTCCCTGAATACTCATTCATGTAAAAAGACCTCCTTCTGTCGAATTTCGTACTGATCGCATATAAAATACAGTCTCTACAGCGCCTACATGTCAAATCGGGGGTAACGTATATATGGGGGCTATATCTAAATCTGAACCGATTTCTTCCAAATTTAACAGTGTTCATTCATATAATAAGAAACCTCTTTCTGCCGAATTTCATACTGATCGGATATAAAATAACATTTTTACAGCGCTTACAAGTCAAATCGGGGGTAACGTATATATGGGGGCTATATCTAAATCTGAACCGATTTTCTCCGAATTTAGCAGTATTCCTTCATGTAATAAGAAACCTCTCTTTGCCGAATTTCGCACTGATCGGATATAAAATAACATGTTTACAGCGCTTATATGTCAAATCGGGGGTAATGTATATATGGGGGCTATATCTAAATCTGAACCGATTTCTTCCAAATTTAACAGAGTTCATTCATGTAATAAGAAACCTTTTCCTGCCGAATTTCATACTGATCGGATATAAAATAAAGTTTTTACAGCGCTTACATGTCAAATCGGGGCTAATATATATATGGGGGCTATATCTAAATCTGAACCGATTTCAACCAAATTCAATAGGGATCGTCCTTGGGCCAAAAAAAAGATATGTGTAAAGTTTCGTCGAGATCGGACCATAATTGCGACCTGTACTTTGATTACAAGAATACATGCACAGACAGACAGACGGACAGACAGACAGACAGACGGACAGACAGACAGACAGACGGACAGACGGACATAGCTAAATCGACTCAGAAAGTGATTCTAAGTCGATCGGTATAATAAACGATGGGTCTATTTCTTCTCCTTTTGGGTGTTACAAACAAATGCACAAAGTTATAATACCCTGTACCACAGTGTGGTGTAGGGTATAAAAATGTAGGAGGCTCCGCCCTACTTTAGCCTCTCCCTACTTTATTCATTTTCAAGCAATAATATGACGCATCAGTTCCTCAAAAATAACTCCAAATTACGAATAGTTTGTAGTTCGGTACATGTTTTCACTATTTTATTTCCGCCATATCTCCATTTGGACAATTTGATTTTATTTAGTATTCCGATTTGTTGAAGACAATTAAGTTTTCTTTGTCGTCTTTGGTCAGACCAAACAACGTCAATTTTTCTGACATGTTTTCTTCTGGACCATTGCTGTAGTGTTGTCGACGAAGACGTCGATCGTATTGTTGCAGCTCATGTTGATGGTTTTATTGTTTAAAATGGACATCCAGTGGTTATAACTAAACTTGGGAATCCTTTGTTTTGTATCCGATACTGTTCGTACGCTTATACAATTTGAGACAACACACACAACACAACACGAATCGGAATCCTTGGACACCAGCAACGATTGTGAACATATGTCTGAATGTGTGTTTGTATATATACTCGTACGAATACATCCTTCCATTCTGTGTCCTTTTAACAATTTATTGTCTTTATGTGTTTTCTTGTAGTGCTGATGATTATTTTCTGATTTGTTCATTTGAAATTGGGTTGTGTGTTATTTTCTTGTTAAAGTGTTTGAAGCACTTGGTTTTATTTTATTTGATTATATTTAAAGGGTTATCAACCTTTCTAAATATATTGGCGTGATTCGCTCTAAACGACTTCAAATAAGGCGTGTCGAATAATAAAAATAATTGAAACAAAATAATCTGTGTGTGTTGTATAAATACCCATGTATACCCAGCATAATTATAGCGATGGTCTGGGTTATATGGATTTTAAGGACATCGGTTGCTTTTTTGGAGTCGACATTCGGCTTCAGATTTTAATTTATATAATACTAGCTGGACCCGGTCCACTTCGATATATCAATTTCAAAACAGGGCTCATGAGGGCGGGGTCACTACCATTGGTCCAATCCCTTAAATTTTTTACAAATCACGTAGCCTGTTGCCAGATAAATATACACACAATTACTAACAAATTGTGCTAGATACCTCAGTTTCCAAATTTTACCTATATGGGCGGGGCCAAGCCCATTGGTGCGAACTCGCCCATTTTCCGATCCCGTCCATTCTTGGACAAATAACCTAAACTGCCACCAGATACATACTCGTAAATTGTGGCACTCTCACTAACAAATTGTGCAAGACACATCAATTTAAAATATTGGCTTATACGGGCTGGGCTACACCCACTGGTCCTATTCCGCCAATTTTTGTGTCGATCACGTAGACAGTCTCCAGACACAAATACACAAAAGTACAGCACTATCGCTTATAAATTGTGCAAGATATCTCAATTTCAAAATTTGTACACAAAATAACGGCATTTTCGCTAATAAATTGTGTAAGATATCTCAATTGGTCCGATCCCGCCCATTTTTCTACCAATCACGTAGACTGTCAGCAGATACATACATGTACGCAAAATGTCAGCACTCTTGCTAACAAATTGTGCAAGATATCTCAATTTCAAAATTTGGCATATATGGGCGGGACCCCGCCCATTGATCTGATCCCACCCATTTTTGGAAAAATCACGTGGACTGCTACCAGATACATATACACAACGTTGCAGCACTCTCGCTAGCAAATTGTGCAAGATATCGAAATTTCTAAATTTGGTCTATGTGGGCGGGGCCACGCCCATTGAGCCGATCCCGCCCATTTTTGGGCGAATCGCGTAGACTGTCATCAGATACATATGCCCAAAACTGCAGCACTCTCGATAACAAATTGTGCAAGATATCTCAATTTAAAAATTTGGCTTATATGGGCGGGGCCACGCCCATTGGTCCGATCCCGCCCATTTTCTGACCAATTACGTAGAATGCCACCAGATACAGATTCACAACATTGAAGCACTCCCGCTAGCAAATTGTGCAAGATATCAAAATTGGGTCTATGTGGGCGAGCCACGCCCATTGGGCCGATCCCGCAGACTGCCACCATAAACATATACACAAAATTCCAGGTCTCTCGGTAAAAAAATGTGGAAGATATCACATTTTTAAAATTTGGCTTATATGGGCAGGGCCACGCCTATTGGTCCGATCCCGCCCATTTTTGGACCAAGCACGTAGACTGCCACCATATACATGTACACAAAATTCAAGCACTCTCGCTAACATTTTGTCTCAATATCAAAATTGGACCCATATGGGCGGGTCCACGCCCGCTTGATATATCGAAAATTCAAGTACCCTATTTTCAGCACCCCCTACACATGTACATTCTGGGAAAAGTTCAAGATGATCGGTCTAGCCGTTTAGACGTCTATACGGGACAAACAAACAAACATACAAACAAACAAACATACAAACAAACAAACATACAAACAAACAAACATACAAACAAACAAACACACAAACAGACACTCTCTTTTATATATATAGATAGTCACCCTATGGAGATCGCTCCAAAATATACGTATTTAAGCCATAAATGCCATATTTTTTAAGCATTTTAACTGAATCTTTGCAATTTGTATTTAATTAAGACAAGAATTCATCGCAGTAAAAAATTTTTATATCGGTTAATGTTTTGTTATAGTCCACCTATAGATGTCGCTCTCCCTAAGAAATTTAGCTGAAACTTTGCAGTTTATATACTATTTTGGCAAGAATTCATCTCAATAAAATTTATACAAATAAAATTTTATTTTGTTGTAGTCCCCGTGTAGATGTAGCTCTCAAAAAAGCTATGTTAAGCCATAAATGTTATAGTCCACCTGTAGATGTCGCTCCCTAAGAAGTTTAGCTGAAGCTTTGCAGTTTATATACTATTTTGGCAAGAATTCATCTCAATAAAATGTATACAAATAAAATGTTATTTTGATGTAGTCCCCGTGTAGATGTAGCTCTCAAAAAAGCAGTTTTTCATGTGAAGAGTTTGTCTAAAGAATTTGCGGCCTAATAATTGCAACGTTCGTTTTCTTAACAATTTACTTAAACAAAAAGGATCGTTTCATGATTTTCTCCATATCCAAAGATTTTTTTCCAGTAATAAAATTGAATGCAATCCATGGGGAGGGTATATAAGATTCGGCATGGCCGAACTTAACGCGTTTTTTAGGAAATTAGGAAATCAGAAAGGTTAGTTATCTCGGTGGTGATTTTAAAGTTGAGAACATCCTAATGCACGCTTCAGTTCAAAAAACGAAGTATAGGGATCCCTTGGAGAATGTTTTTTGTCCATAAAAACTGCATTCATATCTTATCATATGTTAAAAATCATACTAATCGTGGACATTTTAAGTTGCTGTCGTTCAGAAAAATATTCCACGAAAAAAATACTATGAATCCTTTCGGAACGTTCTTATGAGAATTAAGCAGATTTCGAGTTATTACATAATTTGTATATTTGTCTACTCACAGCAGAAAATATTTATTGATATTAGTTTTTGACTTAAATTTTTGTAAATTTTCAATTTTACTAATATGGAAATTACACAACTTACCTACAAAACCTATTAAATTATGTAATCTGTTGATTTTTCATAAATGTATTGAAAGGAGACCCATCGTAATTTTTTGCGGGGTAAATTTTTCTCAAGACACCAACTAAAAATGTCGACGATTTGCATGAAGTTTGGCATATGGAAAGATTTGATTTGCAATTTTTAAGAGATAAGGGGGTGAGTAGCGTGGACGACTGTTTTAAGGGAAATAATCCTCCAAAGGTTCCCTTTTTCGGTTTTTTGATTGAAGCGTGTGTTCCGAAGTCTTCCACTTCAACCATAACTAACCTCTTCGATTTCCTAACAACCTTTGTGGTCGAATATCGCGAAAACAAGAGCTAACCTAGAAAAAAAGGCTAATACCACTGGATGGTCGAAAGCTGTGAAAAGCAGCCCAAAAATGATAGTGTCACCTATCTTTAAATATAACATATAACCACTTTCCTGTCGACCCACGACCTTGACACCTATGAGCAATATTTTAGCTCTCGTTAAGAGCTATCTTTTTGCCATTGACCGATCTGACGTACCGTTAAGGAGCCAGAGCAAAAATAAACTTTCCGTTCACATAAAAAAAACACTTTCCAGTCAACTTACGACCTTGAAACCAATGACCAATATTTTAGCTCTCGTTATGTGCTATCTTTTTGCCATTGACTGATTGTTGCTACGTGCCACATAGCAAATGAAACAATTGAATTGTTGCGGGAAAAGTTTGGAGATTCGATTATTTCAAGGAATTGTGATATTGAATGGCCTCAAAGAAGTTGTGATTCTAATGGTGTTACGACTATTTCTTGTGGGGTTATTTGAAGTCATTGGTCTTTCGAAATAAACCAGACTCTCTTCAAGCTTTACAAGTCAATATTGAAAAAGTGAAAAAGTGCTCGAAAATTGGCTTCATCGAATTCGTTCCTGCAGAAGAAGTCGTGGAGGCCATTTTTATGACGTTTTATTGTATCGATTGTACTTTACATTAAATAAAAAACTTTTGAATTTTCTTAACAATAAGTGTGTTTTTTTAAAGGAAATCATATCACTCTTATTGGAAAACCCTGTATGTATCCTTCTCTCTAAGGTGAGGGGATAAAAAGTAAATACAATATTAATTATTTGGTGAAATTCGAATTGTTTGGATTCAAATGGGAATGGCATGTGACATTTCTCTCTCAGTGATGGAAAATATTTGTTTTTCGAAATTCACACTTTTTGAAGAATGCGTAAATAAAGAATGACTGCTACTTCTGAGCGCACAATTGGGCAGACAAATATTCAGATCAAACTGACTAGAGCTAAATTCTATTTTTGGAAATGCGTTGTTTTAGGGGTACAGTTGGTCAACAAATTATAATTTCTCTTTGAACTTAAACTAGACATAAGGAGCAATTCTAGGCGGCAAAATTTGAATTATTTGAAACACAGGATATTGAATATTTGATTTTCAATGAGATTAAATAGCTGATGAGAAGCTGGGTCTGATATTTTGAGATAAATAGTTCACCAAGGTTCCTTTCTTATTTCGTTTTGAAAGGGTTCCAAATATCGTACCCATTTCCACATCTAATGGATCTTTGAAATTCTATCTTATGTGTGACAAAAAATGAATTCCAATTATGTAAAAATAACCAATACTATAAAATACATCGATTTCTGTGTTTACGCTCTATAACATAAAAAAACTTTAGTTCCAAAAAATATTTAAATACATTTCCATTTCCAAAAAATATATAGCTCCAATTTCATAAGCTTAAGTCTGTAGACTCAACAGAACACAGCATTTATTTTCAACACATTTTCTTTTAATTTGTGATTTGTTGCATTTGGTCGTTTGGTCATTTGTGATGTGTTGTTTTGTTGTTGTATGCGGTTGCTCACTCATTTCCAGTGTGGATTCTTTGTTATTTTCCTGGAATAATAAATACCAACGAACAACACAAGTGGTTTCTTCTGTGTCTGAAATGTCCTTCTTATATTACAGTATAGAATTCATCATTCGTTTTGTTGTGGTGCGAATGGACTTATTACATTTGGTATCTTTCAATTAGTTCTTTAGATGACAGTTGGGCCACAACAAAGACGCACATAGAAACAACTCCGAACTAGGGGACACCACACAATTTGTAACAACAACTAAAAGGGAACGAAACCGCATAGAATCCTTGTGTTCGTATATCCTTGCCTTGTTTTTGCCACTGCTAAGACACTACTGAACTAGATTTTATGTGTTCTATGTGAGTGGATAGTTGTTAAGTTCTTTGTTTCTTGGAGGCGCTTGGTTATGTTAAAAATATAATTGATTCCAAAGAGAAGAATACACTTTTTGTGATACATAGAATAGTTATAGAATAAATTATGTTTAATAAAAATATTAAAACATTAAGTCATTTGGTCAATTGTACGGCATATATCTAGGAACAAGCGGATCACAAAAATGTCAGTGGCATCTTCTCCCTTAAGATATCTTCCACACAAAGTGTCGGAATAAAATAATGACAACGTTATACAAGGTTTTCCAATACGAGTGATATGATTTCTTTGAAAAAAACACACTTATTGTTAAGGAAATTCAAAAGTTTTTTATTTAATGTGAAGTACAAACGATACAATTAAGTTCTAAATAAAACGTCATTCAAATGGCCACCAGGACTTCTTCTGCAGGAACGAATTCGATGAACCCAATTTTCGAGCACTTTTTCCACCAAATCAAGTCGTATGCCATGAGTGGCACGTTCAATAATGACTTGTACAGCGAGTCTGGTTTATTTCGAAAGACCAATGACTTCAAATAACCCCACAAGAAATAGTCTAATGGTGTTAAATCACAACTTCTTGGAGGCCATTCAATTTCTTGAAATAATCGAATCTCCAAACTTTTCTCGCAACAATTCAATTGTTTCATTTGCTGTGTGGCACGTAGCCACAATCGGTCAATGGCAAAAAGATAGCTCTTAGCTAAAATATTGCTCATGGGTGTCAAGGTCGTAGGCCGCTTGAAAAGTTTTTTTTTTGGATTTTAAAAAAATTGACTTGGCGCACGAAAAGTTCCAATTGGAGAACGATTATTTTGATAATAAAACTGAATAATTTGTAAACGTTGTTCTTGCGTATATCTCTCCATGATGAAATTGTAAACACCACTGAATACAATGAAAAACAAATGGCAGATCATGACATATTACAAATGGCCGAAACGTCACTTCAAAATCATATCATCCCATTGAATTCTTAAATTTCACTCTGCCGATCGAATTTTACATATAATCGGATCCAATTTTCTTCAAACATGGCAATGCATGTTTCTACATCAAGAAAGTTCTTTCCACAGAATTTCAAGGGAATTACACTGGTTTACAAACTTTTTGTTGAAGGTATTTATTTAACATTTTCTGGTGTAATTTGGTAACTTAAATTAAAAAAATATATTAAAAAAATGTTTATGGTAAATTTAAAAAAAAAATTATTCTAATTTTCAGTGAAGATGCCTCTAGTATTTGAACCACATTTCTATACCCTCCTCCCTAGGATGGGGTATACTAAGTTTGTCATTCCGTTTGCAACACCTTAAAATATTGATTTGCGACCTCATAAAGTATATATATTCTTGATCGTCGTGAAATTCGGAGACGATTTAGCCGTGTCCATATGTCTTTCCGTCTGTCTGTTGAAATCAAGCTATAGTCTGTATCAATAGAGCTAGGTTGATCAAATTTGGTAGAAATAATTCTTATAGGTGCGGGTCGTTTGGGATATAGCTCCCCTATAGATACCACAGTTTGAAGAATTTTGCTGAAACTTTGCCTTTTGTTTTAAAGAGGATACATCAAAAGGTTATAACTTTTGTACTATTGGGTATATCGAACCAATTATTTATTCGTCATATAGGAAATTGTATTGCCCATCCAGACATGTTGATACGGATGAAATCGGTGCATATTTTGCTCCGATATTTACAAAATACTAGCACACGGTAAGGGAAATTTTTAATTGCAGATATCTCGGTAACTCGGTAAGAGATAATTCTTAGGCGGAAACAGTTTATTTGTAGACCCCAGTTAGCAGAGCACACACAAAAAGAAATTTTATAAATCGGAAGAGAAACATGAGTTACACGCGCTTCAACATTTTCTTCACCCAATGTGGCCAACTTTGAGGCCCACTAGCTCCGCCCCATGTCTGACATAGGGTGCCCAACTATAAAACTTCTCTAACACCTCTTCATCTACCATGCTAAGGTTTGTTGCAGTCGCTTGTTTGGTTAACAAACGGTCGAATGATTTCCCCTTTTTGAATTCGTACCACTTTTTTTTGCAAAAAGCGGACGAAAATTGTCAGACTATTCTTTGTATTTCGTCCATAACATTTACAAATTTTGAGTCTCACAAAATTTTTTTACTGTTCTGGATTTGAGGGGGGAGCAATTTTTCCTACAAAGGTTTTCTCAAAAAAAACTTTCGTAAGAAAATTTTTTAAAAAATTTTCAAAGAAAAATTATTTGCGCTCTTAAGCAAAATAGAAAATAAATTTAAAAAATTATATTTTTTATAAATTCATTTAAAAAATTTAGTCTCACAAAAATTTCTGGATTTGTGAGAGTGCAACGAATATTCTGTGAAAATTTGAAGAAAATCGAGGAAGAGCAATTTTTTCTACAAAGGTTTTTTAAAAAAAAATTTCGTAACATTTTTTAAAAAAATTTCAAAAAAAAATTATTTGCTCTCTTAATGAAAAATAGATAATAAATTAAAAACAGAAATATTTTTAATAAATGTTTAAAAAAAAAATTATTAAAATTAATTTTGAAAAAAATGCCCTAAACCGGATTTCCGTCGAAATACATAGAGTTTTAGGTCACTGCTTCGATGTGTTACACTTTTCGCCCATAGTGTAACATCACGGCCCTGTAACGTGAGGGAATAACAAGTGAGGAAATTTCAGTAGGGTAAACCGATTAAGGTATACACTCACTTTGTGAATAACGAAGTATAACGGATGGGAGATGCCAAAACGATTCAACAGAGTAGGTTATCAATTTCGATAAAAAATTAAGGTTTTTGCTCTTTAGTGTTAAAAATGTCAGCTTTTCCTAAGGGTTATAAGCAGAAGTATACATTTGTATTGTGCCTGATTGAGAGGGCGATGGGTTTGATGGCGGTTTCAGCCATCGACCGAAGGTATGTTTTGGTTCTTCTTCACATGGATTACATAGTGGAAGATTTCATTGCAACAATAGTGCTACTGCCTTTTTGCGTTACCTCCGACATTATAGCGCTCGCTGATGCCATAACAACAACCACTAATATAAAAAACCAAAGCAATGAATTGCGAAAAGGTTTTTTAATTGATTTCTTTTTAAATTTATTGTTTTTGATCAATGACACACCAAGTGAAATGAACTACAAACATCGAGCACTGTATGAAATTATTGAGTGTTTTGTGGAAAGCCGGGAAATTGGAGTTCGCAGTATATTGCAAATTAAAATTTCGTTATATCGCACCTCCGATACTGTAATTTCTTTGGTTTCATTATTTTTTGGAAGAAATAATTTTGTGTTCATTGATAAAATGATTTTTTATTTTACCACACACGCGCACCCAAAGAGATTGTATATAAGAAGAGATACCATTTCATTCACCTCAACGAAAGGTGAATTCCGACTCGTGAGCAAAGATGAGTTCATGAAAAAATTTATTGAAAAATCGTGTATTTTGTGTGCTTTTCTTTCACTTTTTCACATGCACGTCAATAAACACACAAAATAAAATGATTATACGTTAGTTGAAACAAAGAAAACGGAGAACATATCATTTTTTAATCAATTTAAAATTCCTTTATGTCCACCACTTCAATAGAAAAACTCAACTCTGCACATGAATTTTCGCCGTGGTATCTCTTCTTAAATTGAATCTCTTTGCGCGCACCTGTACCAATCAAACGCGAGTACAAAAATAAATGCCTACGGCTATACGCTTACTAAGTACGATTGCAAATGTTGTGAAGGACTGCAACAATTCGGAGAGAGGGATGCATAGAAAAATCTCAACCACCGTCTGCAGAACTGTTCATAAAACAACACGCACAAACAAAGTTGCACATATTATTCCGACACATACAAAATGTATAAGACCGCACTCTCACAAAATGAGAAGAAGCTACGCTCTTTGTTCTCCCAACTCTCCTTAAAATGTTCAATCATCTTTAAATACAATGCTTTTCCTTAAATATTTCTCGTTTACTGTAAACGTTAATTACCAACCTTTTGAATGAAAGAATGGTCGTGTATAGCAATAGAAACTATGTTTCCTATAAACGTTTTCATTCACTGGAAATATTTCAATTGTTACGGAGAAAGTAGAGCTTTTGAGACAAACGAACTGTCTTTGCTATAAACGACCTCCAAACATTTTTTTTCTTTACGTGTGTGGTTTGCGGCTTATTCGCATAGACCTGCAACTTAAGAAAAACTCACAAGAAAAATTCTAACGGGGTCAAATCGATATCGGTGGCCAGTTCACGCTAGCTCTATATCATCCAATTCAGGCCAAAAGAAGTTGGCAATCATAAATCTCGCCTTTGACGATGAAATAATTCTACCATTTCCTAACCAGACAACCTATTTCGACTAAATTTGACATGATTGTAGAAGAGGAATTGGAGAAGTTCGATTTTAAATTTGGCCTCTATGGTATCCAGAGGCGGAGCTACAGGGCCTCAAAAATGGCCATCTCGGGCGAATAAAATGTTTAGGCGCGTGTTACTTTCTTCTGTTTCATAAGACCTTTTTTTCGCGTGCATTCTACTAACCGTGGCCTACAAAAGACTTTTTACACCACAGACTTATGTCGTACACTGTTCGTCACCATGACGAACAACTTTCGTCAATATATCTTTGTACTGAAGACGAAAAGTTGCGTACATGCGATTATTTTGTACGTCAATAGAAAGAACACGATCATCAACCCATGTTTTTGGTGACTTCGAAATTCGTCGAGGGAACGACACGGTTTCTTTCCCACGACGAAAATATTTATTGGACCATTTTGCTGAAAATATGATAAAATGAAGCAATCAATTCGTAGTTTATGCTTAATTGTACTGTTCTATATGTACTGATTAACTTATGTTCTTATATGTTCTGTTGTAAAAGTTTAATTTAAAAAATCGAATAATGGTGATAAATGGAATTCGTCGTGGTGATGAATCGGATTCGTCGTGAAGATGAATGGAGTTCGTCGCGGTGATGAATGGAATTCGTCGTGATGATGAATTGGATTCGTCGTGATGATTAATGGAATTCGTCGTGGTGATGAATTGTATTCGTCGTGGTGATGAATGGTATTCGTCGTGGTGATGAATACGGACTCGTCGTCGTAGGGATGAAATTTGATCATCCTGAGGATGTATGTTTTTGGAAACAGATTCGTCATGGTGACGAACAAATTCATCAAGAGGATTATGCCGTACGTTACCTGACTTTTGACGAAAAAATAATCGTGGTGATGTACAAATTCGTCGTCATGATGAAACAGTTCCTATCAGTGTAAAGGTACCGAGATATCTGCAATTGAAAACTCATTTTTTAATTTTTCCGGCCCTTTTCTAATATTTGGGGAATAAAGGAACAGAATATACACCGATTTCTTTCACATCTACTTTTCTGAATTGGCAACAAAATTGTCTACATGAGGAAAGTAACATCGATCCAATAAGACTAAAGTTATGGCCATTAGAAATTATGTTTTCAAAAAATATGATTTTTTGTATTTTTTTGGGAAAATAGAAGGAGTTTCTTTTCAGCGTGTGTGCAAAAATCTGACAAATTCAACAAATATTTTATTCTCGCGAAACACAGATTTTCATCGAAAAACATTTCCACATTTCTGTCGTATTTCGCACATATACCCTTCACTCTCAATCCAAAGGAATGAAAATAACGTCAAGTTGTTTAATTCTAAAGTTAAACGAAACAAAACAACTAATATATTTAATTACAAAAAACGCTCCCTCTGAATTTTGATGACTTTATGCATTTTTCCACTATCTATTCTACCACTTTCTAGCGAGATATTAATTTTGTTTATAATAAATAAAACTAAATTAAGTTTTTTTATTTACAAACAAACTTGTTTGTGAAATACATTTTGAGCACTTGTTTTTTTTTTCCTTGTTTTCACTTTATTCATTTATTATTCTTTTTTTCTGTTTGTTTTTCATTTTATCCCTTACAATTCGTGCAAATTTATAGCGAAGATTACTATGGCGATGTCGATCTGAAAGCTTTGAAGAAATTGGGCTATTAAATTTCCAACTGAATAGAGAGGAAAACAAAAACAGGGTATGCAAAAATCTGGACAACACCAAAACAACAAATTCTTCATCCGGTAAACAAGACAACAAAATGTAGTACGAGAATGTAGCTATAGTACGAGTTCAAAGTTTCAAAGTTTCAAAGGACACTTTATGATTGCTTTTGGTAGTTCGCTCGTTCTTTCCCTACGCCCAACTCCTGCTCCTCTTGAAAGACTGAATGTTGGAAAATTTGTGTCTGGGTGTGTGGGCTGCCAAAGGAAGAAATGCAGGACACTGAAATGACATGAAGGTTTTTGCAACAGCTACAACTTGTTTTGAATTTTAACAAATCTATCTATCCAATATCTACTCCATCTCGATGTCCTCAACCAAATTCTCAAGTACATATAACATATATGGTATGTATGTACATATGTAGATATGAAGTACTATTCAATAATATACGAGTCCATACAATATACATACATTTCTACTAATACTAATAATATACATCTAAAAATAAATATATATATAAACTAGATTATAGTCGTAGTAGTAGTCGAACACAACTAAATAGTAAGTTCAAAATTAATTTTAATTGTCCAATAATAAATATTAGAATAAAATATGTATAAATGTACCTATCGTTGTATCACAAACATTTACCAACAATAATAATTGCAAATATCCACATAACCACACACAGAGAGACATACTCGTACACGTACACACTGCTACACATACTACTGCTATTGATCTTCTCCTCCAATAAAATGTTTGCTTTTTTGCAAATATTTGTCTTCAATATTACTTTACGGTCTTTTTGGAAAAATTTTATTAAATTTACTTTCATTTTTCCCCATAGAACAGGAGTTAAATTTAAATAATTGCTTCCATATATCTTCCATTGAACATAGGATAAAACTATATGGCATACACTGAGCGTGATTTGGATAGGTTCTGATTTTCATAATATTTTTTTTTTTATTTTTCTACTTACAAGAATACTGCAGCTTAATGCTCGAAAATGCTGTACTGAAAATAAAGAAAAAATTTTCTATTTAATATTTCTACACTTAAATATATATTCTCATAAAAGCACTAATATTACAAAAAATGTAATATGGTGTCCTAAACACGAAAAAATTATAAAGAAATTTTTTTGTGGATTTAAAATTAAAAAAAAAAAATTTTTGGTTTTATTTTTATTGTTTATTTATTTTTATTATTTGATTTTTTATTATATATTTTTTTAATAAATTTAATTGATCTTGAACAACTGAAACGATTTTTGTAAAATTTACGTCGTTTAAAAGAGAACATAATGAGCCATTTTTGGTTGAATTTTTTCTTAAAAATATAATTTTTGTTTAAAGTGTCATTCATATCATATTCATTTATTTTTTTGAATTTTTCTTTTATAGGGACTTAAAATTTTAAAAAAAAAATTTTTTGGTTTATTTTTAAATTTTTTATTTTTATTATTTATTTATTTTATTTTTTTTGATTGCTCTTTACTGAAATGATTAAAAGAGAACATAACTGACCTTTTTTGGTTGTATTTTTTCTCTTAAATGTATAAAAAATGTTTTTCCGAACATTTTTTTAATAGCTACAATTAAAAAATATTCGATTAAAATTTTATATACACCAGACACTCACAAATCTAAAGCAGTTATTGGATTTTTGGGGACGCAATATTTGTAAAAGTTATGGGCGAAATACTAAAGCAGGTCTGGCAAGTTATCACATTTTTCATCTGACAAAGGTATTTCATTTCAAAAGGAATTTTAAAATAAATATGCCCAGAGACCGAAGGACAATGTCCCAAATTACAAATACTGCGGCCCCAAAAATCCCATTAAATAGAACATGTAGCAAATGGTTTTTAAATTAAAGTTTTTTAAAAAAAAATTATGAATTTATTTTTAAGAAGTTCAACAAAAATTTGGCCGTTATATTCTCTTTCAAACGACGTAAACTTTGTAAAAATCGATTTAGCCGTTCGAGGGCAAATACAAATAGCACTAAAAATGCATTTTTTAAAATTTAAAATGCCCATAAAATTTTGGATTTTTTTTAAAAAAATAAATGATACCTATGGAATTTGTTTTTGACTAAAAAGTTTATAAAATGTTGCTAAATGGTAAAATAGGACACCATTAAGCGACTGTTTATAACAATTTTAGTTAAAACTAAATTCCATAGGTTAATACAGGGTGGCCCAAAATGACCGAAATGGTTTGGGTTCAGTATAACTTTTTATTTAAATTATAATAATTCAATTTTTTGAAAATACATTATATAAATGGATAACATTTTGTTTTTATTTTTTTTCGCGGCATGTTGTACAATTGTTGGCGAATATTTTTAATTTTGTTATGAAAAATTATATCTAACTATAACTATATATAAGTGGTGACCATTTTACCCATTTAAATTCACCAAGTCTTTTTTACAAAATACTGAAAAGGAATAAACAAATTATATTAGAAATGTTATAAGGAATTCAAACAAAAAAAAACAATGCCCATTTGAAAAAAATCTATGGACGAATATAGAAATTATAGCCCTTTTGGTAGAATTAAGGGAATTTCAACAAAATCATATTTTCATACCCTCATTATTGCGAACGACGGTATCTATCATTTGCTGCGGGACAAAAGTGTAACACATCGAAAGAGTGACCTCAGAAACCCAAAGTATATTTGGCGGAAATCTGTTTTGGGCCTTTTTAAGCCATTTGAGCAATGTCCGTCCGCCTGTCTGGCTTAAGCGCACGATAACTCACGAAAGGAGTATCCGATTGAATTCAAATTTGGTATGTAATAATATTTTTTTCTATCTCAGGCTAAGTTCGTAGATGGGCCATATTGGTCCACTCCTTCTAGTACCTCCCTCACAAAGGGTTAAAATTTAGTGAAGTATTGATTCGCTGATAACTTATATACTACTCATCCGAATCTTCTGTAATTCCACACATAGTAATATTTTATCTGTCGCTCTTAGCTTGAGAAAAATGGGCGGAGTGTTGGAGGAGTGGTTCCACCCGTTTTGGTACCTCCCACACAAAAGGGACAATTTTGTACAAAAAGTAAACTTGCAATGTTGTGCAGTGTAAAGCGAAGTTGTTACTCCCCTTTTGGTACCTCCCACACAAATTTACCATTTTGATGCAAAAGTTAACAGTTTATAACTTTAATACCAGTACATACAAATACTTGGAATTTTGTACAGTGTAATGTTTTTATAGTATCTATAGCCCATTCAAAAGTGGGCATCATTGGCACGCCCCGTTTGGTACTTCTCACACAAATGTTCTATTTTAAAGCAGCAGTTAAGGGCTTATAACTTTAATCGCAGCGCATACTTAAAGTTATTAAATACAATTTAAATTGATAAGAATTTAATTAAAACAAAAAAAATAAATAAATTTACGAATATTTTTGGGACTGAAGGTGAAGGGATTCCCGACTGAACTTTCTTACTTATTTTCTCTCGCAGTCTAACATCAAAGAGGTTGGTTCACACCTTCGAGTACTTTCCCAACCAAGGGTCAACATTTAGTGTCATATTATTTCTTTAATAATTTCTATACTATTTATCAGAATTATTCACAATTCCACACATATTATTAGTTTCGTATTCGATATCACCTTGAGAAAAATTAGCGAAATTGCCACTCCCCTTTTGGTACCATCCATACAATTGGAACATTTTACCTCAACAAGTTAACTGCTTATAACTTTGATTCCCGCACATACACACACAAATATTTGAGAAGTACCACACCTCGTTTGGTACTACTCAAATAAAATGGTAAAAATGAAAGGGGTGTTCCCAACATGTGTAGCCCTCTTAATTTTATTTGTTTATCACGGCTCTGTTGAGCTATTAATTCAAAAAATATAATTCAAACTCTAAAGGTACTTTCTGTGAATATTTGAATTTAAAAAATTACCGATAATTTTTTTTTTTTAGTTTCATAAAATAGTAAGTCTCTTCTACTTTAAGCCTCGGAAACAAATAAAAAATGTTGCATAGTGTAATCTTGTTGATTGAGTAAATTATTTTTTTGAGCACACAGTTAATATTTCTCCAATATTAAATATTATTTAAATAAATTTAAACAAATCAGTCAGATTCTGAACGAAATGCAGCTGAGAAAAGGAATCAGATTTATATTTCTTCTACTTATATATAGACCATTTTATTTACGGATAATAAGAAAAATAACATAACAACAACAGAAATTTTGTCCAAGAGACGCGATTAATATTTGTTGGCTTTCTGAAATCAAAACAGATATTAAAATGTATTTTAAGGGTATACATACCTTACCGCAAACTGTGGTACAAGATACCCATAGTTTCTTCACCGATCGAGTAAGAATAAGAATTTCTGAGTACAGTTAGTGACGAATATGTCCGTCTGTCTGCCGGTTCATGTATTCTTGTAACCAAAACTAAAGCTGCAGTTACTGTCCCATCACTATAAAATTTAGCACAAATCTCTTGCTTGAGTCGGTTCAGATTTATGAAGAACTCCTACAAGCAATCCTAGAAGCAATATTTTGCTGAATATATCCACCTCAAGTACCAAATTCCATATTACATTAGTCACAAAGTTAGGGTACATCTTAGTCGGGTTACTCGGTTAATTTATCCCGTTCGCTGTTCCAATCCTGTTAATTTTTGTGGGATATTGACTCTATTAAGTCTTAAGCCACATTCAATGACCTACTCACCAGTTTTCCTTGGAGTTATTATTATTGCCTCCATTTATTCTCAAAACATTTATTCTAATGACATTCCCCTGAGATTAGTTTCTTCGGTACTACATTCTTCGGTCATCAGTAGCCTTGCCAATTCTTATCGCGAGCATTTTTGCTGGGTGTTAATATTGACTCTACTATCTAACCAATCAAATTTCGCTATTATGCATTCAATACTTTTTATGATATTGCCATTTTTGACGAGTTTATTGTCTTTTCCTCAACTAAGTCATAAACATTATTTTATTTATTTCTGCCGCGCCCACTAATCTATGATCAAGAGTTTCGGAGAATAATTTTGAATAATGTTACGAACATATCAGGCAGGCTCGTTATCTCGTATATGAGTCATTCCATGCCAAACGGTACGATTTTTGACACCACTAGCTTTGATTGCGGAATTGGTTCATTTTATTCGTGGTCAATCAAGCTTTACGATAAAATAATAAAAATAAAATAATTTTGCATTGATTTATATACAAAAAATATAATTTTCAAAGCTAGTTATGTCAAAAATCGTATCTAATTTAACAATGAAATCAATCACAAATATAAGAAAATAAGCTCACCACGCTAAAGTTAATTAAATACCCAAAAATATAAAATTAAATGACAAAAACTAATTCGAAGATGAATTATGCCCCCCTCTTTTTTCTTACCAAGCAATTTATTTACGGCCATTTTCACCGTCTTCGCTTATCCCACAGTTAGAGCATTATATTTAGCTGTCAACTCTTATGGAATTTTAAAATGTTAACAGTTGGTTAACACTAACCAGAGCTGGTGAAATTGGGGGTTAGAAAAAAATAAATTGTAATTCACATTTATAAAAAAGATTATGTATAAATTCTTCATGATTATGTATAAGTTCTTCATCAACTCACACACATTTCACAGCATTTGCGGCCGTATTTCGCCAATAACTCGTCGAATGTTGATTTCCATGTGTTTAATTGTCTCTTGTTTATCGGCGTTGACGAGTGATAGTAGGTATTCTGGATTTAGGTGAGTTCCTGCCATTTTTCTTAACCGCACCGTTACCTAAAGACCTGGGTGAATACATGTGCCGACCAACCAAACAATTCCGTGTTTCTGGACACTTGTGTCCTCCACCTTGGATAGAAGCGGAGAGCATCTGAAACTCTTTACCATTTTATAGGTCATGACAGTCGGTTGGTTTGCAACTCCATATTGGATACTATTATCTCCCAGCGATTTTTGTTTGAATCACAGCCACCACGATGCCCCCCGAAGGGACCACACCAATAGTCAGGCCTGAACGTACGTTCCAGGGGCGTTCCAGACTCCCGTGGTACCATATTAAATACTCTGGCCGGACTGCGGACTGATACCACCAGTTATATTCGAGAAAATCAAGGACTGCCGACCCATCTGGGATCACTGTCCAGTCCACATCCTGGGAATAGATGGGAACTATAAGATTCGTAGATCTCCCGTAGATAAGTGACAAAGCAATCGTGTTAAATCACACGACCAACGCTATTTTCAATTGTTATGACCATTACGTTATATAAAACACTAGCCAGCCGTGGCGGCCACATGACCAGAATCATATTTTAACATTATTGGTAAAATTTATCTATTATTTTACTCAAATACAATGAGCAATAAAAGCTTTCCGGTCTACATACAAATATGCTACATTATACGAGTATGAATGTATTTTTTAATTCATATTTGAGTTATAACATTGTGGAATTCAATCCATGGGTTGACCGAACTTTAACTTCCCTTGCTTAATTTATCCAGTTTGTTTCAATCCTCTCATGGTGCTATTAGTTGTCTCTATGAATACTCAAACCACATTCGGTGACCCACCTACCAATTTTTGAACCCGTTCATTCTCAAAACATTTATTCTAATTCCATTCCTCTGAGATCAGTTTCCTGTGTATTTCATCCTTATGTCGTTGATAGTTTCGCCTAGTCCCATCTCGCCCAATTGTGATGCAGTTTTCACATTGAGTCTACTAACTTACCAATAAAATTTCTCAGTTTTACTTTCAATAGTTTCTAAGATAACCCCAATTTTTGCTAACAATGCTCACAAATAAGTCACCAACCCAATTTCATTCTTCGACGATCAACCGTTTCTGAGATCAGTTTCCTGTGTATTTCATCCTTAAGTCGTTGATAGTTTCGCCTAGTCCCATCTCGCCCAATTGTGATGCAGTTTTCACATTGAACTTACCAATAAAATTTCTCAGTTTTACTTTCAATAGTTTCTAAGATAACCCCAATTTTTGCTAACAATGCTCACAAATAAGTCACCAACCCAATTTCATTCTTCGACGATCAACCGTTTCTGAGAATCCATCTTTCAATTTCTGCCACACCCACTAATCAGGACTATCCTTTTGTGTGAAGTTCTTCGCATTGACTGGCCCAACTTATTCGTTCTTCTATGACTAATAGTTTCCGAGATATGCGCTTTCTGCTTAATGTTCCGACCACATCTGGCGCATTCGCTAATCCTGCCCCGCCCGTTTTCAGTGAAGTTGTTATAACCTCCACCACAGGATGGGAGTATACTAACTTTGCCATTCCCTTTGCAACAACTCGAAATATTGATCTGAGACCCATTCATTCTCAAAACATTTATTCTAATTCCATTGTCCTGATATCAGTTTCCAGTGTATTTCATTCTTCTGTCATTGATAGTTCCGCCTAGTCCCATCTCGCCCAATTTTGGTGCAGTTTTCACATTGAGTCTACTAACTTACCAATACAATTTCGCAGTTCTATTTTCTAAGATAATCCCAATTTTTGCTAACAATGCTCACAAATAAGTCACCAATCCAATTTCATTCATCGACGATCAACCGTTTTTGAGAAATCCATCTTTTAATTTCTGCCACCCCAACTAATCAGAACTATCCTTTTGTATGATGTTCTTCGCATTGACTTGCCCAACTTATTCGTTCTTCTATGAGTAATAGTTTCCGAGATATGAGCTTTCTGTTTAATGTTCCGATCACATATGGCGCGCTGTTATACCATCCACCAAACGATGGGTGTATATTGTAATTACGTTTGCAACAGCTGGAAATGTTTATCCCATCTAAACATTGCTTTTTGAAATACGGCCGCTTAGCAGCTGCGGTTTGACTCCGTTGGATTATTGTTTGTGGGGAGCCGTTAAGGATACGTGCTGGCCAACCATCCAGAGATGAATTATGACTTAAAACACGAAATTGCAGCCATAGAGGGTCACACAATCAAAAATGTTTTGAAAAATTGTTTCGCTTCTTCTGGGCCAGACGCGGCCATATGAATGAAGTGGTGTTCCATCATTAGCCGGAATGTTGAGGCATTTCAATAAAGGCAAATTCATCGAAAAATATGTATCCGTCTTTTTTTATACCCATTTTAATTCGCAACTTTATCGTGAGACACCCTTTATATTCATGTCCGTCTGTTGAAATCCCGCTACAGTCCGTAATAGTAGAGCTAGTTTAATCAAAGTTTGCAGAAACATTTATTATAGTCTCAGGTTATTAGGGATTGAAAATGAACCATATCGGGTAATGTTTTGATATAACTCCCCTATAGAGGTCACTTCCAAATATGCTTCCTTATGCTATAAAATCCTCATTTTCTAAGCAATTTAGCTGAAACTTTGAAGTTTATATTCTATTGTGACATGAATTCATCACAACAAAAATTACCAACATCAGTTCATACTTTTTTATAGTCCCCATATCGATACCTCCATTCTAAACTATGCTAAGTGCGAAAAGGTAGATTTTTAGGAGAGGCGATCAACACTTGATGCATTTTTTAAATTTGTGTGGAATTCCTTTATAATGCAAATCGAATGACCTTTACTGTTTTGTGAATATCTTTTGATTGCGTTGACGGATAAACACAAAATTTTGACTGGATATTATTTGGAATATTTAAAAATTAAAAATCCAATTTCCCTAAAAACATGCTAAGTCGACTTAGCCTGTTTTAGAATCGTTTTCAAATATTTTTACTTAAGCCATAAATACCGCACTTCCCAGTCGATTTGTCCGAAATTAGGCCGATTGTGTTTTATAATTATACACAACGGAAATTTACAATATACAACTACGTTTTGATATAGTCCCCAGGTAAAGATCGCTTTAAACATCATTAGTATAGCCATGTATGCCACATTCCCTAACCAAATTTGCTGAACCTTTACAGGTTTCATTTTGTTGTTAAAATGATGATTTACTTCTTTTTCACTTCAAAGATGTTTCCGGTTATAAAATTGGAGGGTGTATAAGATTCGGCCTGGTCGAACTTACTATCGTTGTTACTTGTTGATATTAAGGCGACTAACTTACATATACAATTTCGTTTTTTGCGATCAATTGTTACTGAGATATTTCATTTTTATACCCTACACCACACTGTGGTACAGGGTATTATAACTTTGTGCATTTGTTTGTAACACCTAAAAGGAGAAGAAATAGACCCATCGTTTATTATACCGATCGACTTAGAATCATTTTCTGAGTTGATTTAGCTATGTCCGTCTGTCCGTCTGTCTGTCCGTCTGTGCATGTATTCCTGTAATCAAAGTACAGGTCGCAATTATGGTCCGATCTCGACGAAACTTTACACATATCTTTTTTTTGGCCCAGGGACAATCTCTATTGAATTTGGTTAAAATCGGTTCAGATTTAGATATAGCCTCCATATATATGTTAGCCCCGATTTGACATGTAAGCGCTGTAAAAACTTTATTTTATATCCGATCAGTATGAAATTCGGCAGAAAGAGGTTTCTCATTATACGAATGAACACTGTTAAATTTGGAAGAAATCGGTTCAGATTTAGATATAGCCTCCATATATATGTTACCCCCGATTTGACATGTAAGCGCTGTAAAAACTGTATTTTATATCCGATCAGTGCGAAATTCGGCAGAAAGAGGTTTCTTATTACATGAAGGAATACTTCCAAATTCGGAGAAAATCAGTTCGGATTTACATATAGCCTCCATATATATGTTACCCCCGATTTCACATGTAAGCGGTGTAAAAACTGTATTTTATATCCGATCAGTATGAAATTCGTCAGAAAGAGGTTTCCTATTATATGAATGAACACTTTTAAATTTGGAAGAAATCGGTTCAATTTAAGATATAGCCCCCATATATACGTTACCCCCGATTTCACATGTAAGCGGTGTAAAAATGTTATTTTATATCTGATCAGTGCGAAAGTCTGCAAAAAGAGGTTTCTTTCTACATGAAGGAATACTGCAAAATTCGGAGAAACTTGGTTTAGATTTAGATATAACACCCATATATATGTTACCTCCGATTTGACCTGTAAGCGGAGGTCGGAGAAAATCGGTTCAGATTTAGCTCCCATATATATGTTACGATTTGACATGTAAGCGCTGTAGATACTGTATTTTATATCCGATCAGTACGAAATTCGACAGAAGGAGGTCTTTTTACACGAATGAGTATTCAGGGAAGATCGGTTCAGATTTATATTAAAGCTCCATATATATGTTCCTACTGATTTGGTATCAAACCGCTATGAAGTTGTATTTTACTTCCGATCATTAAAATTTTCCAGAAAGATATTTCTCAATTTAGGAACGAATATTGCTTAATTTAGCGATTATCGTTTCAGAATTAGATAATATGTTTCTACCCATTTACCAATTATTCCAAATTATTATGGCAATGACCCTTATCGCATTGTTAGGGAGGTGTAGGGTATTATATAGTCGGCCCCGCCCGACTTTCTGCCTTTTCTTACTGGTTAAATACTATCACACCACTTTGGCCCTTCCACAGCTTTTAAAAAATGAAAAAGGTGTAATTGGACAGGCATTATTTGCGCTATGCTCTTACAAATGAATTTTCAACATTTTTACATACTGATGAACGTTTAGAACTGTTATAACGAACATTGGTTATGAATAACTTTTCTTATAACGAGCCGTTTTCCCTGTTCCGTTAACTTTTTTTGAAAGAACCACAAACTGAACAATACCCGAAAATGTAAATTGTAGAAGTTAAAAATCATTGTAAAATTACCAAAAGTAAAAAAATATTTTTATAAGACTTTCGGATTTATCCCAGTTGTCGTGTATAGGTTGTCGCACTGAGAAAAATATTATCCTAATTTAAAACATGTTGTGCCAAAGATGTCCTAATCTCTTAAATAAGTATATTTCATACTTAATGTGAAGACGATTTGGTTAATGTTTAGTTATTTGTCCTTAGTCTAAGTATTTGCTATCCATATTTTAAGGACTAGAACGTATTTGGTCCCAAAAATCTTCATAATCCTGACCATTTTACTTACTCCAGACTTGACAGCTTTTTGTATACCACACCAAAATGCATAGTCCCTGGAATTTCGATATAAACCTACTCGACTATCTATCTTAAGATACCTAAAAGTCGACGAGACAGATTCCTCTACTAACTAAGGTTATATCCGCCAACCTATATGATGTATGTATTATTGATTACTACGAAATTTCGCAATAACTTCCATTTTGACTCAAGGATGATCCCAATTGAAATGGCCTGAGACTTAAATATACCACTCAAATATATCTATATACGACGTGTTTTACATTTGATCGTTATTAACTCACATAAACAATTAATTAAAAATTGTCCTGGTACTAGTAAATAGTTAAATAAATATTTTCTGTCAAGCCTCTTCTGACCGAAATTACAATGTCTTCCAATATTGCAATCCATATTTCCACATTCATGTTCAGAGCGACGACACCACTCGGCTTGGTTCAAGATGAACATGAATCATTTGAAATCACAAAAATCCTTTCAACATACTCGTAACTACTGACTTATTCTGCGTCCTCAGCTTCGTTTTAGTAGTTTCACTTACAACTATCTTCATAAGCTAGAGTTTTGAGACTGTCTTTGGGCTACTAGTGCTTACGTTTCTAACCTCCAATCCCTTTCTTAACTAGGCGATCGTTCAAATTAACTCTCAAATCTTTATCGTTTCATCTTCTTAGATTTATTTTTCCATAAAATATGATGGAAAATCAAGATCTTTTAAATTCGAATAACTTTAGTAATCGAAATTGTAATCTTGTTTATAATGCTTAACTGCTTTATCTCAAAAATTACGTCGATCCTCTGTGAACCTATTCATATCGCGCATAGTGTATAAAACACATACATATACACAAACTCAGACCTATTTTGCAAAACACGTACGTCTAAATGTTACAAAGAGTATTTTTGTTCTTAGTTTATGTTGTTGCTATCATACAAAGTCAAAATAATTTATTATTTCTCGTAAACTTAATATATTTATGTACATATACTAACACACAAACAAATATGTACATATATACAAAATATATATATATATATTGTTCATATCGCACTATGTATTCTGTATAACATATAAACAATACAATTTTGTTATTTTACAATCTTGTGTATAGATTAAGTTAAGGTATTAAATTTTAATCTAATCGAATTAAAAATATAAATTATCAAATTTATTTTGTTACTGTATTCTATACACAAACACACGCAACACGTGTATATGAATGTGTGTGTGTGTGTGCATGAGTATGTGTTTAACTTTAATTTGTTAAAACCTAATTGGATGGTTTTGAACAAAACTAAGGAGGATTTATCTACATGCAGCAATCCAAAGAGGAACATCTTTCCAAAAGAGGTTTGTATAGGAATTAATAAAAGGATTACAAAATAAATTATTGTAAATATTTCATTTGCCAAATGCGATGCTACCAATACTGCCGAATACAAATAGTAGAGCGTAAACAGCACAGAAGAAATTATAACTGACCCAAGTAAACGGACAAACCGACAACTAACCGCAAATATATTTATCATTGTTCTTTCTAATGCGATAGTTAGTAGTTTTTATTAAAGAGCACAAGGTTCTAAATGTGCAACAGAAGTTGTGATACAAACCATAAAGTCAATTAGAGGCATATACAAAATAACTTCTTACTAAACAAGATACAAGTTTATATATAACGAATGTTTATCCCCTCACCTTAGAGAGGAGGGTATATATCATTTGCTACGAATCAAAAGTGTAGCACATCGAAGGAGTGACCTAAGACCCTAAGTATGTTCGGCGGATATCCGGTTAGGGCCATTTTAAGTCGAATGAGCAATGTCTGTCCGTCTGTCTGTCTGCTGGCTGGTGCGCACGATAACTCTCGAAAGGAGCAACCGATTGACTTCAAATTTGGTATGTGGTAATACTTTCTTCTATCTCCGGCTAATTTCAAAGATGTGCCATATTGGCCCAGTCCTTCTAGTACCTTCCCCACAAAGAGTTAACCTTTAGTGAAATATTGATTATTTAATAACTTCACTATTACCTCGAGAAAAATAGGCAAAGTTGCCATGCCCCTTTTGGTACCTCCCACACAACTGGACAATTTTAAACCAAAAGTTACCAGCTTATAACTTAAATTCCAATTCATACAAATACTTGAAATTTTGCACAGTGTAATGCTTTTATAGTGCATAGAGTCCAGAGAAAAACGAGCGTTATTAGCCTGCCCCATTTGGTACCCCTCACACAAATGGACCTTTTTGTACCAAAAGTTATCAGCTTTTAACATTAATACAAGTGCATACAAATACTTGAAATTGTGTACAGTGTAATGCTTTTATAGTACCTACAACACAGTGAAAAATGTGCATTATTGTCACGCTCCTTTTGGTACCTCCCACACAAATGGGCCATTTTGTACCAAAAGTTACCGGCGTATAACTTTAATACCAGTGCATACAAATACTTGAAATTTTGTACAGTGTAATGCTTTTATAGTACCTTGAGTCCAGAGAAAAATGGGCGTTATTGTCCCGCCCCACTCACACAAATGGACCAGTTTGTACCTAAAGTTACCAGCTTATAACATTAATACCAGTGCATACAAATACTTGAAATTTTGTACAGTGTAATGCTTTTATAGTACCTAGAGTCCAGAGGCCCGGGCCCGCGTTATTGGCCCGCCCCTTTTGGTACTTCCCACACAAATGGACCTTTTGTTCCAAAAGTTAACAGCTTTTAACTTTAATACCAGTGCATATAAATACTTGAAATTGCGTACAGTGCAATGCTTTTGCAGTACCTAGAGTCTAAACAAAAGTGGCCGTAATAGGCACGCCCCGTTTGGTACCTCTCACACTAATGGACCAGTTTGTATCAAAAGTAAACAGCTTTTAACTTTAATACCAGTAAATACTTTAAAGTTATTAATGCAATATAAATTGATAATAATTTAAATAAAACAAAAAATAAATAAATTTACCAATACTTTTTGAGACTCAAGGTGAGGGGATTCATTAGTCGGTTTAGCCGACTGAACTTTCTTACTTGTTTTTTGTTAAATCTATAAAACTGCCTGACATTTTCGTATTATTTTTCAGTGCAACCATCCATTACAACTATTAATAAAACGAAAAACCAAGTTAAAAAACTAAAAACAATTTCTTGGAGGTATATTTTTACAATAACTCGCGAAAAAGAGCTGGCCGGACAATGATAGCAATTTATTTACAAACGACAAAAAGGCACACTTTTACGATTTTTTTGTAACGAAGCGGTTAACATTTTTTGATTGAAACCCATGGTACATTAAAGTATAACTTTCAAAGTTTATTGTGTACAAGTTTCATAGAAAAATATTAAAAAATATGGCAACGACAGCATTTATGCGGAAGCGTTCGAAAAAAGTTGAATTGTGGTGCCCCTCAAAACTCTATACCGGATCATCGGGAACTAAAAACTAAATTTATTTAGTTAGATAAGTTATTAGATAATCGTTAAAGCCAGGTAACGCTGTCGAGTTTTTTTCGAAATTTAAAGTTTTACATTTTTGGGAAAATTTCGAAGTGAAAAATGGTATTTTTGCGAGAAAAAAATCGACTAATTTGTTTTTGTTAAATAAAAACAATTAACGAATTAAAAAAAATCAACAGCGTTGCCTCGTAAATTATGTAAAGAAATAGTGCTAAAAAATTAAAAAGGATTGGTTCAGTTGTTTTTGATTTATGCTGGGCAACGTACCCCCCTCCACCCTTAAGGTTAAAAAACGCTTCCTCTATCGGGACAAACCCATTCGATTTAGTAATTTAAAGGCGATTTTAGGAGATTCAGAGGAGATGATTTCAAAGTGGTACATACCAAGCTAAGGGAAGTATAAATATATAAGCAAACATATCATTTGAATTGAAGACTTGTGGATAATCTCATTATTTCCTTTCACTTTTTCCTATGACTAACCGCGTTCACGATATTTGGATTTTATAATAAAACTAACCGATACCCGGTGCACTTTGTAGCCCCCACAATTTCATTTTAGTGATATAGAGATATGTGATGTGTTTCGTAAAATAAACTCGACGCCCACAAATATAGTTTTAGATAAATTAGACGACTACTACATTGTTCATGCAAATGCACTTTCTCAACGTATTGATGTTCACGCTTTAACAGAACTGACTGTTTACATAGATACTTAGACTAATAATTTCTTACACTGATACAGTCAGGGCTGTGGAGTCGGAGTCTGGGAAATTTGCCCGGAGTCGGAGTCCGGAGTTGAAAAATTATGGTCGACTCCGAGATGGATTGTGCAAAATGTACCATTTATGTGATAGAACTTTTGCACTAAATAATTTTTGAGAAAACAATTTTGGTACAAAAGATGCTGTAATTGTACATAAAAAATGCCGATGGTGTACCATTTTGATGAAACATGGTGGAAATGTTAAATATGGTGCTCTAATATCGAGTAAAAATTTTGTTGAAAAAATCTTCAAATCTATGGGAGATACGCATATTTACGTCGGAGCAACAAATATCGAAAAGTGTTTGCATTCGAATGCTCATAACTTATGTTCTAGCAGAGATATTTAAATATTTTGTTTTTACCTAGATTCCTAAAGACTTCAGCTTCATAAATACTGAGGTGGATGCTGTTTGGAAGCTGCATAACATGTTTTTATTTTTAAAACACCAATTAATTACCAAAGATTTTTTCAAAAGTAATATTTTTAAATTGAAAAAATGTGGACCAGATAACCCATATTTTGGGATATCCGGTAGTTTTTGACATATAAATAAAAGTGTAAGATAAGTAAGATAAGTTTTATTGACATCTCAAAAATTACCGGCGATTCCAAATGATTTTTTTTGACAAATATGGCACAATATGGGTTATCAACTGGTCCACATTTTTTCAAGTTAAATATATTCCTTTTTAAAAAATCTATATTTTAATAATTGTTTAAAAAATAAAAATATATCATGCCGCTTCCAACCAGCATCCACCTCAATTAAGCTAAAGTCTTGAGGAATCTAGGCTAAAATATTTAAAAATCTCTAGTAAAACAATAGTTATGAGCATTTAAATGCAAGCACTTTTCGATATTCGTTGCCCAATTTCTAACGTGTAAATGTAAATATCTCCAAATGTTTTGAAGATTTTTCAACAAAATTTTATATTTGATATAAGAGCACTATGTTTAATATTTCCACCAAGTTTCATTAAAATCGGAGACCATCGGCAATTTTTTGTACAATTAACATGGCTCTCGTCTAAGCCAAAAATAGGTATATAAAGTTAACCAAACTATCGAGTTTTTATGTAAAACTTTTTTAGGAAAGCTCTGGTTATATTTAGCTAAAAAATACGTATTTTTGCAAGACAATGCGCTGTTATTAAGGGAGTTCGAAACAAGTAAGGAAAGGTCGGGCGAAGTCAACTATATGATACGGTACAACACCTTTTAAGAGCAGAAAAAGCTCAGATATTGTAAATATTAATATAAGATAATCACCTTATAAATATGAAACTAAATAGAAATTGATAAAGAAACATTTGTATCTGGGGCCAATTCCAATAGGTTTCCTCCCTGGTGTGAAAGGGTCCTTATTGTCAAATGTTTGCAAGATCGTAGTGAAATTCGACCTGTACTTAACGAACAACTTAAGACGGACAGCTAGTGATTCTGAGTAGAACGGTATATTTTATAGTGGGTCTAGCTGTAGTATTTTTTTCAAATCTGCCAAAGATCTAATTTATAACCCCCTGTACCACAGTCTGTGGTGTAGTGTATAATAACTAACAAATAATAAACTGATTGCCTGAATCGAACATAATTTCCAAATATGTATTAAAAAAGAGGTAGTGATTGATTAACATTTTATCGTGATTCCATGTTGAAAGAATTGTCATATTAGTTGCAGCTTGCAAGTCAAGTATCAATAAATAAATGATACTATTTTATTTAATTACTGGTATTGAATACCCACTTTTTGTGTTTTTTAACAAAGCAATATCTTATTTTCAATAACATGAACTCACGTCTAAGTAGAAACATAATTTCAAAAATTAATGTTATTTAACTGCCGGAGTCGGAGCTGGAGTCTGAGTCGAGTGATTTTAAAATTCGACTCCGGGAGTCGGAGTCGAATAGTTTTGGCTCGACTCCACAGCCCTGGATCCAGTCATGGCCTCAAAGTGATTTCAAATACAGCTAATCCAAACTTTACGACAATTAATCTACTCCAGGTGTTCCAAACTTCTTAAGCTTGAATATTTTTCTAATAAATTCTCGGATCACTTTACTTGAAAGTCTTTCAGACTCCTGAAAATAATAACAAATGACCTCAAAAACCCAAACGGTATGAACATGTTTTGGATCACGACTGCATTGACCACAAACTGGAAATTAGAATGTGTGAATATATCCGAGCCAGCGCATCATATACTCGTACCATTTTAGCTCTTACTCGACACTTTAAATATCATAAAGAATTATATTATTCTCGTCGCAACTGTTCAAATTTCGCTAACGCGTCTCGGAAAATATAAAGGTTTATTATACTATTTCATACAAATATATCTACGTTCCATGTTTCGATTTAATCGGTTTAGTTGTTATAGTAGAAACTATAAAACGAAATTTAAACCGTAAGAATTGTTGATTTCTCATCTAGTTGAAAATTAGTATATGTATATATTATGTTATAGATATTTAGCTCCTAAGCGACCTTAGGAAGAATGAACATAGTGTTGGTCACTATACCACTAACCACAATTCAAATCGTGTGAATGTGAATAACGTATTTCATCCACACATGTAACCATATATGTGTAAACTTTCAGATTAATATTTTTATATGGGCTCAGTGGTCAAGGGTCACAAAACGCGAGCCGATGTTCCAAATGTCGATATAATCGTTTAGTCATGATAATTAAAATTATATCACATAATTCAAAACCTGACCACGTGCATACATATTGACCACAGCCAAATTTAGCTCCTTTTTTGTTAAATATATTGCCCCTGCAATAGGACAGATCATCGGTGCGCCGACGAAAACTCCTATGTGGTTTTTTACTAGTTTTCAGGAGAGACAAAAAACGTTGCTATTTCGTCAAATCGCAAAATTTCTAACATCTCAGATTTTTTAATTTTTCTTTTAGTTATTTACCACCAACATATAATAACAAAAATCGTATATGTGAAAAGGCCAGGACGTGGTAAATGGTTTTCAAGAAAATCAACATATAGGATATTTTGTTTGGAGCATTTAAATATTTATAAAACAAAAAAATTACACATAGGAGTTTTGATATTCGAATGTTCACAGCGTACCTCAAGCAATCGAAAGTTGGCCTGGATTGTGGTCAAAAACGGCTAATGAGGTTTTGTACAGAATCATCCCGTCTACTCAGATAAGAAGAGATCAAAATCTGATCGGCTTCCATTCGCGACTTATCGCGATAAAAACAATTTTTAACCAAAAAACCGAATTTAATTACATTGAATCGCGGATATTTAAAACTATAACATAATTTCCCATAAATATTAACACTTGTAAGACGCTTTGTAATGTCCGCGATATTTGCAATATTGTTCTATAGCGAATTTTTGTTAAAGAAAGAGTTGTAGCCCTTTTGCTTATCTCCCAAACTTCCTTTGACCACTTTTCCCTAGAAATATCCATATGCGAGATAATAGCATTATATAGTAAAATAATTCCGAACTTAATTTTTTTTTGTACAAAATTTATTCGTCGAGGGAAATGCATGAGATCATATAATGCTAAAATATTAAACTTATTAAATTCGGTATAATAGTTTTGGAAACATTTGGCGGTGGAAGACGATTTTATGGATTACACAAATTCGCAATATAAAAAACTTGCAAATATCGCGGACGTTACAAAGCGTCTTACAAATTATAATATTTAAAGAACATTGTGTTACAGTTCTAAATTTCCGCGTTTTTCTTTACTAATCAAATATATTAAGTTTGTTTTGAGTAAAAGTACTATTTTCGTCATAGCTCGCGAATGGAAGCAGATCCAATTTTGATCTTTTCATTGTCGAATAGAGTGGATAATTCTGAACAAAACCTCAATAGCCGTTTTTTGTGAATCTAAGCCAACATTCTACCCTTGGGACACGCTGTGCCTACAACACATAGAAGTTTTTGTCAGCGCATTTCTATAGAGGGATACACTTAGGAGTTTTTGGTAACATCTGAACCGGCGAAGATAGCGCAAAATGCTTTGGTGAGTAGTCCAATGACCGCTAGGACATTCTAATTCGACAATAAAAAAAAATCGAAAAATTACACATAGGACTTTTCGTCGGCGCACCGACGATATATATTTCTTAAAAAAAATTAAAAAATTTTGGTCGTGATTTTTCTATCCATTTTGACCTCAGGTAGGACGACGCACTTCCTTAAAGATCGGTATATATACATATATAGGTAGGTCCATAGTTCCTTATGGGATTTTTAATGTATTGTAAGAATGACAAAATGCTTAAAGAATTTTGAAATTCAGTAAAATAATGAAAATGGTTTTGGTCACTGCTAAACTGGCCACAATCGTAGAATTCAAAATTGTATTTCCCGTGTATAGTAATACATATTATTTTATCTTTGTATTATTTAGGACGCTTCTGAAGTACAAAAATAATATTAAAAATGTAAATAGCTGGAGACCTGACCACGGACCAAAAATAACTTTCTGAATATTTCGTAGGGTATACAGCATCCGAGTCTATACATCAGTAAAATATATAGCTACCTACCTCTTAAATGTGCCGCAAAAGTCCAGCGGTCAAAGTCAAAAGTCGCTTTGTTTCAAACAAACAGACAAACAACCGATTTCTCACGCCTACATTTGCCCCGCCCACTTTTTGCAAACATTTTTTCCAAAACCTTCTCAGACCATATAAAGGATCCGCCATCTAACGTTTTTTTTCAACTAGTGCTTATTTCGTGAATGGTAACACTTAGCTCATGTCTGATTTGACAGATAATTAGTTTTATCCTTCCGCTGAACGAATATGGTTGTGTATACGCTTGAACAACGCTGGGAAATATTGCGACATTGCCGATTTTGCCAAAAAAATCATCTTTTCAGGTGAAGCTCATTTTGATCTTGGCGGGTATGTAAACAAGAAAAATTGTCGCATTTGGGGCACAGAAAACCAGCACGCATACATTGAAAAGCCGATACAACCAAAACGAGTCACTGTTTGGTGCGGATTTTGGTCCAGAGGCATTGGGCCATTTTTCTTCGAAAATGAGCAAGGAGTGGCCGTTACAGTCAATGGCGATCGTTATCGGGCCATGTTGAACGAATTTTTGTTCACAAAAATTGAAGAGGAGGATATTGGCAACATTTGGTTTCAACAGGACGGCGCTACGTGTTACACAGCCGAAGCTACACTCTATGTTTTGCGCCCTGTTTTTTAAGATCGCATTACCAGCCGCAGAGCTGATGTCGTTTGGCCACCTCGGAGCTGCGATTTGACACCGTTGGTTGTGGGTTGCCCTCAAAGATAAGTGTTACGCCGACAAGCCAGAGACAATTGACGCTTTAAAGGACAATATTCGTGAAGCCATTGGTGAAATACAGCTGCACACAATCGATAATGTGCTTAAAAATTGGACCGATCGTGTAGGCTACTGCATGGCCAGCCGAGGCAGCCATTTGAATGAAATTATTTTCCATTATTAACCGGAAGGATTGTACTTTCAAAAAAAAAGAAATTTGAGAAAATATTCGGTAGTTTTTTTTATAGCATTTTCAAAAAAAAAGTTATTTGGCGGACCCTTTAGCTTTCAAACAAAAGAAAAAAATTAAAATCGGTCCAGTGGTTTAGGCGTCTTTAAAACCAATACATACATACAAACATTTTTCCATTTGTATATATATAGATAATAGATAAAACGGAGATTATTTTATTAATTATCTCCGAATTATTTTATTATATGATTTTTCTTGAAATTGTTTAGTCGCGGAATGGCTATCGCGAAAAATTTTATATCAATCTATTCGTCAGAAATCATAGATTTCGACAGTATAAATCTAAAAACTCTCACCATAATACCTTTTTAGAAAGATGGCGGTGTTAGCCAGTTTAATCGATTACAAATAATTCGCAATATGGTGATATTGCAAATATCGCTTAAATTGTAATACGTCTTACAATTAGTCATATTTATTGGAAATTGTGTTACAGTTCTAAGTTTGCGCAATTTTTTCTATAGTTCATTGTAACTAAGTTCCTTTTTTACAGTTTTCCCGATATCTCGCAAAGCGAATCAGATCCGATGTTGATCTCTTCACAGTTGAGTATAGGGGATGATCCTGAACAAAACCTCATTAACAGTTTTTGGCGTCAAACTAGGCGAACTTTGGAATGCTTGAGGCACGCTGCGTCTTCGAGAACATTTTCAAAGAAGTTTTCTTTAATATGAATACAAATGTACCACACTGTGGTGTACCACACTGTGGTACAGGGCATTATGACTTTGTGCATTTGTTTGTAACGTCAAAAAAGAGAAGAAATAGGACTATAGTTTATTATACCGATCGACATAGACTCACTTTTTGAGTCGATTTAGCCATGTCCGTCTGTCTGTCCATGTATTCATGTAATCAAAGTGCAGTTCGTATTTATGGTGAAATTTAGCTCTTTTTGTGCTCTTTTTTGGCTCATGGACGATCCCTATAGAAATTGGTCAAAATCGGTTCAGATTTTGATATAGCCCCCATAAATATGTTACACCCGATTTGACATGCAAGCTCTGTATTTTATATCCAACGAAATTTTCTTATTACATGAATGAACACTACCAAATTCGAGGAAAATCCTTTCATGTTTTGATATAGCCCCCGCTATAGAAATCGTATTTTGCATCCGATCTGTACGAAACTCCGCAGACAGACTTCTCTTATTGCGTAAATGAACGCCACCAAATCATACGATTTTATTTGCTATCTTTTAATGGATTCTTAATCTAAATTGACTGAAAGAATCTATTATTGTTGAGAAACTCTGAATATGTGATTTTCCACAAGCGGTAATACGTGAAATTAAGTAGTTTTCATTGTATGGTTTTGGTATTTGGCATCCTTTAAATTGATTATGGTAACCACACTGTGCTAATTACATGTTGTCTTATCAATTTCTCTTCGCATTCCCAGACGCCCGACTACTACAGCCTGAAGAAATGTATTGTTGCAAATCATATGGCAAATTAGGGAATCACACTATGTGATATCCATCCATGCTGCGGTGCTTTCCAGCTACAAAGTAGCATTCTCCATAACAAATTTGTGGATTTTCCCACAAAAAGTTAACCCCTTAGGGGGCGGAGCAACAATGAACAATGCCTAAAACTATGCTGCAGAAGTGAATGTAAATTTTGGTGGTGGTGCTTGAACCGCCTTGGTAATATGGAAAGACAAAAAACCCGTTCGATGCCATTTAAGAGTTAATCAAAAGTTCGCCGCCACCACCACTAGCAATTTGTATAGCTACAGCTTAGACACACACCCACGGGTGGCGGACACACGTCACATTTTTGGCCTAACCCAAGTATTGGCAACGATGTATTGACCATCATCATTTGGACCATCTTCACTCGTCGTTGTCTGGCTGGCCATGGAATGACCACTTATTGATTTCAATTAACGTACAAGTGAAGCAGCAACATCAGCTGCAGTAGCAGCAGAGCCACACGACCAGAAGTCTCCTCTATAATGCATGGCCTAATGTTACATTTGTGTTATGGTGGTCAGCGGTGCGGGTGAGTGAAGTGGTTAGACGAGGACGGCGAGGAGTATGGAGTGCTCCTCTGTAAATTGTTACAAAAGTAGTTGCAGGGTGTAATGTAAATTCTAAAGCATGTGTACCAAATGGCATGGCCGTGTACTAAATGCCCCAACCGTCCAAACACACGAGCGCCACACAAACAACATACGACACACAAGCGAGTATTGACAAAGTAAAATGAATCTTCAGTCTATTGTAGGACAGACTATGATATCGGCATGTACTCGTATGTCTATGTGCCCAGCTCAACCAGCTATCGACTGACTATCTGGTGCTGTCTATTGTGGAATATATTCATGATACTTGTTATTTGGGTTTTATGGCTGTCGCACCGACAAGTCCTTGTTTCCATCCCGGCGAATGTGTGTTGTCCATGCATGTGTGCCCTAGAGGTGGACGCGTTTCTTTAATACATAGAAGTTCCAAGAATCGGTAATAATTGAAAATTCCCATACGATATTGTTGGTCATCATGGCCGAGGGGGAAAAATGTATCGAATGAAATTGGAATTCCATTTCTTTTTGGGTACCAGATGACATTACCTACTGGGAGGAGGTAGCAATTCATATATTACAAAGAAGGGTAAAACATCGAGGAAGTTACTTAAGATGCCATATACAGGGTGGCAGATATGTAATGCAACAAAGTAAAGCGCTATATTTTTTTAATTTTTTTTTAAATTTTATTGTTCAAAAGCAAAAAATGTCGGAAATAACATAAAATATTAGAAACAGTTTAGATTTGTTCGAATTGGCCACCTTTGGCACGAATTATGGACTTCAAACGGCCGACAAAGCCATCACACGCTGCACGAAAGTGGCTCTGCGGTATTTTGGCCCATTCCCGGCGAAGCGCCGTCTTGAAATGATCGATACTTTGGCATTTTTTAGTGCGAACCTTACTCTCTAAAATGCCCCAGGCGCAAAAGTCCAACGGATTGAGATCCGGAGATCTTGGTGGCCATTGTGCGGTAGAAATGAAGCGAGGATCCTCCTTTTTAAGCCATTCTTGGTTGACGCGTGCTGAGTGCAATGGTGCTGAGTCCTGTTGGAATGTCCATGGTCTGCGGCCGAAATGTTTGTCTACCCAGGGCTTCAATACTGTCTTTAGGACATTTTCCCGATAATATTCGGCATTTATTTTGACCCCATGGTCGATGAATACGAGCGGGGAGCGACCATCGGCCGTTACGGCGGCCCACACCATTACCATCGGCGGCGCTTGAGTTCTGGTGGCCAATCGAAGGTGTAACTTTTCAGCTGACCTCTTTGGCAAGTAAACCCGATCATTTTGTTTGTTCACAAACTGCTCAATTTGGGATGGCTTCTCATCGGAGAAAACCAAATTCGGCAACTGGCCACTTTCGTGCAAGCGAAGCAACTCCTTGGCTCTTTCCAGTCTAACTTTTTTTGCGCATCGGTGAGCTCTTGCACTTTTTGGAACTTCAATGGCTTTAGTCCAAGCTCATTTTTTAATATGTGTTGTATCCGTTCTCGCGATATATTCAGCTCACGAGCAATTTTTCTACCACTGCGGCGTGGATTTCGATCAAATCTGGCCTTCACTTTTAGGATCATTTCTGGTGTTGTTACCATTTTTTTTCGTTCACTTTTTGGACGCGATGCAACACTGCCAGTAACGAGTCACGGTAACGAGCAATGGTACGAGAAACAAATGATTTATTCACATTTAAATGCTGGAGGGCTCTAACGATAGCCACTTGTGTTTTTCCACCCAAATATAAAGCAATCACACTATCACGCTTGAATTCCATCACGAATAACTTTTTTCTGAATGCAATAGATCAAAATGCTTTTGTAAGCTTGTAAACAATAAAATGAACTGTCACTGAAATAAATCTGTCAGCTATCAGACTAGCGGTTTAGAAATGATAGCAACCTGAAGTTGGTTGCAATACATATCAGCCACCCTGTATATGTATATTTTTGTTTGTCCGTCCGTCTGTCGGTCGGTCTGGACTGGCTGGATGGCTGATCGAAGTGGCCGAATATTTTCAAAATGTTCAGAATATAGAAAACTTTGTTCATAACCTTCTGATTAAATGTAGCATTTCAGATAAAGTAGCGTCAATCTATCTCCTCCATATTTGCTGAAAAATCTCGAGAGGAAGGCCTCAAGGAACCTTTCTGTCTCCTCTGCTTTGCATAGCAGTTCCAAGAATCGGTAATAATTGAAAATTCCCATACGATATTGTTGGTCATCGTGGCCGTGAGGGAAAAATGTATCGAATGAAATTGGAATTCCATTTCTTTTAGGGCACCAGATTATCAGAAATATTCTGTCAATACAGCCTGTTCATCCTTTTATGACAGCACCTACTGGGAGGAGGTAGCAATTCATATATTACAAAGAAGGGTAAAACAACGAGGAAGTTACTGATGCCATATATATTTTTTTGTTTGTCCGTCCGTCTGTCGGTCGGTCTGGACTAACTGGTTGGCTGATCGAAGTGGACGAATATTTTCAAAATGTTCAGAATATAGAAAAGTTCGTTCATAACCTTCTGATTAAATGTAGTATTTCAGATAAAGTAACGTCAATTTATCTCCTCCATATTTGCTGAAAAATCTCGAGAGGAAGGCCTCAAGGAGCCTTTCTGTCCCCTCTGCTTTTCATAGCAGTTCCAAGAATCGGTAATAATTGAAAATTCCCATACGATATTGTTGGTCATCGTGGCCGAGAGGGCAAAATGTATCGAATGAAATTGGAATTCCATTTCTTTTAGGGCACCAGATTAACAGAAATATTCTGCCAATACAGCCAGTTCATCCTTTTATGACATCACCTACTGGGAGGAGGTAGCAATTCATATATCACAAAGAAGGATAAAACATCGAAGAAGTTACTTAATATCCCATATATATATATTTGTTTGTCCATCCGTCTGTCGGTCTGATGTGGCTGATCGAAGTGGACGAATATTTTCGAAGTGGACGAATATTTTCAAAATGTTCAGAATATAAAAAAGTTAGTTCATAATCTTCTGATTAAATGTAGCATTTCAGATAAAGTAGCGTTAATTTACCTTCACATTTGCTGAAAAATCTCGAGAGGAAGGCCTCAAGGAGCCTTTCTGTCTCCTCTGCTTTGCAGTATCTCCATTTTTCTGGAGAATATTGGTGCTAAGGTTATTGCTTATACAGATGACGTGACAAAAATGGTTAGAAGAAAATTTCCGATGTACCTCCAATAATAGCATTGGCGAGAACCCGACAAAGACAGAACTTTTCAGCAGGAAAATGTCTGCCTCCGCAGACGAGAAGTTAAACTTAAAGTCCCAACATTCCGGAAAGAGCAAAAAGGCTGTGGTACCGATATATGTCTGTAAAAGGACAACAGGAAAACGATGCAATATGAACCAGCATATAGTTCCTTAGTTTTATACTGCGGAATTTCAATAATGTTATATGATATATACGGCTCTAAAGAAATCCACCCTTAGCACCTTTTACATACTAAATAAAGTTCAGCTGCTTTGTGTATCACTGGAGCGTTGCGAACGATACCAACGGAGACTGTATTATATATATTATACGACTTTTAATGCTGGTAGACATTATATCTGACATGCAGTCTAAGCTCAACGATCTGATTGTGAACTCGAAAAAAGTCGGATTGCAATTAAACACTAATAAAACCAAAGCAATTAAAACTGAATTGTAAAGGAGGATTAAGTTCGGTTATGCCGAATCTAATAAACCCTTCATCATGGATCACATGTGAATGTTCCGGGTACAAATAAACTCATATTACCAAATTTCAGAGCAATTCGTTGACATTTGTGGTTCTTCTTGCCTTAAAAAGTCAAATCTAGAAGGTCCTTTGTATGGGGGCTATATCAAAACACGGACCTATGACTACAGTTGTTCGTGTGAAATGTTCCGGGTATAAAAAAAGCCTAGTTACCAGTTTTCTACCCGATCAGTTGGAATTTGTTGTCTCTAAGGCGTTAAGAATTCAAATTGGGCAGATACTATATATGGGGGCTTTATCAAAAAATAGACCGATATTGCCTATTTTCAATCCCAACGTACCTGCAGATTTTAGATGTATATGTACCAAATTTCAGTCATCTAGCTCAATTAGCTCGGACGGATGGACAGACGGAAATTATCTTAGAATTATACTACGATTAATAATATATACTTTCACTGATCAATATTTAGAGGTGTAACAAACGGAGTGATATAATAAATATAGCCTCACCATCCTATTGAGGAGGGTATACAAATATATATAAACTGTTTGTTTTGAAAGTGGCGTAAATCCTTTTGCTTTCAGAACGAGATATAAAAGGTTTTGCGTTTCAATTTGTTTAAAAATCTATCTGAATAATAGAAATAAAACATCTGCATCACAAATCTTCAAGGTGTAAAATTTTTGGCTTTTGAGGCCTATTAACACGCTTTTTGCAATGGTGAATGTAGTTTAGCCACTTTCAAGAAACAACTTTTTATACAAAATTTTTGTTTTGAAAGTGGAGTAAACGCCATATTTCCTATATAAAAATATTCCCTTCGAAACAAATTTGTACTATTTCTTTACAAAATGACAGAATATGCTCAAAAGAGTTATTAGCACATTGCTTTTAAAAAATAAATGCATTTTACACTCAAAATAGTGTGTTCGTAAATGTTTATTGATTTTAGAAAACTTTGTGCGAATTTTGATCTTTTAATTCAAATTGATGATTTAGGTTAGGTTAGGTTAAAGAATAAGACATTCAACGTCATCCACATACACTTAACCCACTGGTTCGAATTGTTGTGCGCTATGAGTCATTTGCAGCAACTAAGATAAATTTCCCGGACGGATAATTTTTCACAACTAATAAAATGTTCGTACATAAGGTAAATATCCATATTCTTCCTAGGAATGACCTGTAATTAACAACCTCAGGGTCTAGTACAAAATTGTTTTTTATTTGCTTTAATTTTTATGAATTAAAGGTAGATACAATTCAATTTAAACCGAAGAAGATTTTTTGTTAAATTTTTGCTGCAGCTCGTTTTTTAAGACGAAACAGCATTTTATTAATTTCAAACCTGCATTAAATTTTAGTACTTCACCCACATTTTAATAATAAATCATGAGTTCTGCAGTACTGCCCACGATTTGTTGGAATATCCACGGTAATTGGAGTTACGCAACTTTCAAAACTTTTGACTTTTTTGAGAAAATTCGATTTGATAAAATTATGTCCGTGAGTTATTCCACCCTACAAATGAGTATAAGTATATATAGGGTATCCCAAAATGACAGAAGAGGTTTGAATTTAGTATAATTTTTTTATTTCACTTTTTTATTTCTTTTCAGTATTTTGTAAAAAAGATTTGGAGAATTTAGAATGGAATAGTAAACAATTGAACAATCTATATGTATGTATAAAACAAAGAATAGCGAGAGTGTTGTAATTTTGAGCATATGTATCTGGTGACAGTGATTTATCCAAAAATGGGCGGGATCGGACCCGCCCATGTGAGCCAAGTTTTGAAATTGAGATATCTTGAACAATTTGTTAGCGAGATTGATCTAATTTTGTGTATATGCATTTGATGACAGTCTACGTAATTGGTCCAATTTGTATACATGTATTTGGATGGAAATCTGATATCTGGGCCACTTCGTTTCCACAGCTGGTATATCGTCGCCGTCGTGTCAACAATAGTTATGTGTTTTTCCTCATTTTTCTGATCTTCTAAAAAACTACATACTCGTATGTATAGCTATTTTTACTATGGAATTTATTTATTGAAATTTTATTATTTCCTACACATATGTAGCTATTTTTGTTGAAAGAGATTTTGTGAAACAAGGAGTTCGTCAGGCTAGGAGGTTTGAACATTTCGTTAAATATCCTTAATTAGGATATACTTTATATAATATTCATGAGTTTTAGCGTTTTAAGATGAGATGCTACAAAATATAAGATAGGTTATGTTAGGCGTTAGACGTAGTTACCAGCTCTCATAGCACTTCTAGTGGCGATTGAAACGGTAACACTCAGATAACATCCATTTTCTGATATTAACAGACAAATGTTAATTACATTAAAAAAAACTTTGAGTAAGGAGAAAACAACACAAGGTTCCAGCGATGAGCGGATATATGCCAGAACGAAGTCTGTAATAGAAATAGATTTAGGAATTATCAGCTCCGAGTCTCCAAGCTGCTACATCAATGTTGCGACTAAGAGACTTCCCTTATTGTCGTTATTTCTGCTTGATAGACACTTCAAGTATCTGGTATTCTGTGGTTTATATCAACAGTATGTTTTTTATAGAGTAAACCGAAACCTAATTTCAAAACGATAAATATAGTAGTTTATACTCAATCTAAAAATTATCTAGTAAAATTAATTTAAAAATTGCAAGTCCGTAGTTGCTCAAAAGTCATTTGAAGGCAGTATACAAATGTCAAGTTACATAAATCATGTAGGCAGATGCTTATATTTTCAGACCCTATTTGTATGTATATGGCAATATAATGAAATGAAAATCCGACCGAAAGGTTCAAGAAATTGACGCCTATAAAAAATTTACTGTTATTTATTTATTGAAGAATAGAAAATGATTTTATATACTTTAATAAGTGGTTTTATTATGTCATTATAAAAGAAAATGGTTATTACTGACGTTAAACGAAATCTGAAAATTCACTCTTTTATTCTTCAAATCAATAACAATATTAATGAATATGTACCAACCCAAGAGAGATAAGATAAAATCGCTGTTCTTTTAGTAATATACATAAATATGTAATAATTTATTTGTTACTATCCATTTATTGTTGTGACTACTTTGAACAAAAATGTTTATAAGTATTATTTTAACTAGTGGTTAAGATGATCGTAGAATAATGATGAGTTATTATAAACTAATGTATTATGTTCCGTCAATTTTTAATAGAGTTTTGTAAAGTCCTTCCGCTTCAATTTCCTCGCCTGTTTTATATATTCGATCAACTTTTTTCAAAAAGAAATCTTTACAGAAACAATATTTCTATCGGTTTTTCTTTCAGTCCTTAGTCGTAACTATCTATTTTCCGTGATCTCTTTGCTTCAGGCACAATTGTCGATTTCATCATTATTTCTTAATCTTTCAAAATGTGTTCGAAAAGGCCAGTTTCTTAATTCAAAATATATATTTTTACTGTATGTAACGAATATTTGCATTCCCATATGCGAACGCGAATTATTCGCATCATTTAAACATTCGCTTTCGCAAAAACCATCTTTGGATTATTCGCTTTCGCAAAAATATATTTCAGTATTCGCTTCCATTTGTTAAAAGTGTTAATACTCCTTATTCCGTTCACACAATTTGAAGATATTAATACCAATGAAAAACTCTGCCACTTCTCTTCAAAACAGTTGAAAAATATGTTTGTCCATGTAGTAAAAATATGGAAAACATTCTGAATACTTGAATAGTCTGGAAAAGTATCAATTCAGTTCCTTATATTTGTTGGTACTAAAGGGTCAAACTATTATTCGCATTAGCTTTCGCAAACTATTAACTATTATATTTTACTATTCGCTTTCGCAATCGCAAGAAATATATTTCAATATTCGCTTTCACTTTCGCTAAAGTCACTTTCGTTACATCCCTATTTTTTACATTCATTTTTCGACAATACTATAAACTAATGGTCCATGTTAGAATGTGTGGTAAAACACTATTAAACAAGTAAGAAAGTTCAGTCGGGTAAACCGACTTATGAAACCCTTAACTTGAGTCCCAGAAAAATATTAGTAAATTTATTTATTTTAATTAAATTATTATCATTTTAAATTGCATTTAATACGTATGTACTGGTATTAAATTTGTAAGCTGTTAACTTTTGGTGTAAAATGGTCCATATGTGTGGAGGATACCAAAAGGCGTAATGGTCATTCTTCTCTAGTCTCTAGGTACTATAAAAGCATTGCACTGTACGAAATGCCAAGTATTTGTATGTACTGATATTAAAGTTAAAAGTTGTTAACCTTTGGTACGAAAAGGTCCATTTGTGTGGGAGGTACAAAAAGGAGCGTGGCAACAAAGTCCATTTTCCCTGTGTTGTAGGTACTATTAAAACATTACACTCTACAAAATTGCAGGCCTTTGTATGCACTTTTAATAAAGTTTTAAGCTGGTAACATTTGGTATAAAGGTCCAAAAAGAGCGTGGCAGCAAAGCCCATTTTTCCCTGTGTTGTAGGTACTATTAAACCATTACACTCTACAAAATTGCAGGTCTTTGTATGCACTGTTAATAAAGTTTTAAGCTGGTAACTTTTGGTACAAAAAGGTCAATTTGTGTGTTAGGTACCAAAAGGAGCGTGGCAAAATGCCCATTTTTCCCTGTATTGCAGTTACTTTTAAACTATTACACTGTACAAAATTTCAGATCTTTGTATGCACTGGTAATAAAGTTATAAGCTATTAACTTTTGGTTCAAAATTCTCCATTTGTTTGGGAGTTACCAAAAGGGACATGGCGTCTTCGCCCATTTTTCTCGAGGTAATAGTGACCAATAAACTAATACTATATGATAAATAATCAATATTTCACTAAATGTTAACCGTTTGTGGGGGAGGTACTAGAAGGTGTGGACCAATATGGCCATCATCGAACTTAGCCGGAGATAGAAGAAAATATTACATGCCAAATTTGAAGTCAGTCGGTTACTTCTTTCGAGAGTTATCGTGCGCACCAGCCAGCAGACAGACAGACGGACGGACATTGCTCATTCGACTTAAAATTACCCATAACGGATATCCGCCAAGCATACTTAAAGTCTTAGGTCACTCCTTCGATGTGTTACACTTTGGCTCGTAGCAAATGATATATACCCTCCTCTCTAAGGTGAGGGGGATAAAAATAAACCTTCAGTTTCATTCAAACATTCACAAAAAATATATTAATATATGTTCCTCTCTACATGGCATCAATGCGTTGTAAAAGCTGTATTTTATACCCGATCAGTAATAAATTCGGCAGGATGAAGTTTCTTAGCCCAGAAAACATCAGTGACAAAATTTAAGGAAGTTGGTTTAGATTTAGATTTATCAACATATTTATGTACCTTCCGATTTGGAGTCCGTTCAGATTTAGATAAATCCCTAATATATAATTTCCTCAAGATTTGCCATAACGGTTCTGTTAAACTGTATTTTATATCTCATGTTAAATTTGGTAGAATGGTATTTTTTCATCCAAGGGTGAACATTGATAAGTTTGATGAAAATCTGTTTAGATCTTTATTTAGATTAACGTATAGTCCGTATATGATTGTTCCTTCCGATTCTGTGTATATGCGCTTTTAATGTTATTTTATTTTTTTAATAGCTTTACTCATTGTAAATCATAATAATATTGTAATGAAACTAAAAAACTAATAATTATATAAATTATAGACCCTATTAGGCAGATCCTGCCACTAGCCAATGCGACCAAACAGAAACAGACCACAAAAGTTACAGACAATTAAACAATTTGTATACCTCAGGAGGCCCTGTGGGTCCGCCCCTGTATCGTATACAGATAAACTTAAAAATTAAACAAGGTTGAAAAGCTGAAGAATTATTTTCTTTTATTAATTTCATCCACGTTGCAGCATTTGGCAGTGGCAAAGGATAAGGCTTCGTCGGTAAAAGTGCATGAAAGTAGAGTTATACATTGTTGTCATGACAATCTACATCGAAAATCATAATAAAATTTTAACGATTTAATTCCATTTTTTGCCGACAGGGGTCGCTCAATTGATAAATCAATCGGAATAAGGTGGTTGTCGAACATTCCATAGAAATTATTAGCGGACACCAAAGATCTATACTTGGACTTCTGCTAAAGTGAGAACCTCCATCCTTTGAGAAGAAAGTTTGCGTACAATATGAATAATTGAGAACAAATATTGGTATCGTGTTTCTATAAAATATAATTTGGTGGAGGCTAATCGAACCGGGCTACAGGTAATACCTCTATATATTAGAAACTGTACGACCGCGAGATTAAATATGTTTGTGTAAGAAGGCATCATAACTTCAAAATGATTACAAGCTGCACTGAAAAAAAATGTCATAAAATTAAAGAAATGCTCCAAAGGCGTCATTAGTTTTTAAAATAAGTACATTTTGTAATTAAAATATAGATAATTTCAATAATATTAGGTAATTTACTTGATTTTAAGTAAATTTTCTTAATTTTAAGTACAAAATGTACTTATTTTGAAGACTAAGGACGTCTTTGGAGCATTTCTTTAATTTACTGACAAATTTTTTTCAGTGAAACTTAAGAATTAATTCTGAAACGACTTCGTTATCTTTAATTACAAATCTGACGCTACAATTAAAAAATTCAAACATTTTTACAACTTTAAATTTTGCGACCCCATCCAATGCCAAAATGCATATGAATATGTCTCTGTGGTGAAAAGAGAAATATTTCAGAATGTTACTTTTTAGACATTTCTTTAAATGTATTCAATGTTGTTGTTGTTTTTGTTGCTGCTGCTGTCGATTTTTTGCTTTTGTTGTTGTTCTGGCTGGTCTGGTCTGCTCTATTCTGGTCTCGTATAGAGGCATTGCCAATAATTATCATTGTGTTATCTTTGTTTATGCGTCTGTGCCAATTTTTCTATGTAAATGTACAACAAATAATGTATGCATTGTAATACCCGTCCCATATGCATGTACATACAAATGCATACATCCATACATGTAGAAATATGTATGTGCAAGGATGTATGCCTATGCATACATATGCAAGAGAAACATGCATTTGCTTTTTGTTCCTATTTGATTTGTATTGAATGAAATCTAAATACTCTCGTGATAATGTGTGATTTTTGTCGTATTGGCAGCACTGAGTGCACAGTGGAAAGAAATATATGTATATGTATATCGAAAATTTTGGAATCACAGCCGATTAAACCTTCTTCAACATATATCGTTTACTCACTTCAAGAGTGACATAACTCAAAATTGAAAATTGTCAAGATTGGAACTTTAACAGTCTGAATGAAAAGATAAGTAATACGAAAAAAGATGTTTAAAAACGCTGGAATAATCCGATATATGGTTTTTTATTTATAAAATAAATTTCGCTGAAATGAATTTATGGATATTTGCAAAATTCGCATTTCAGTAAGGCAACATGAAGATTTTGAAATTTTGAGTTATGTCACTCTTGATGTGAGTGAGCGATATGGCGATAGCCATTTTCAAATTAAGACTGTTAACATTTTAGATTTTAAAGTACGCTTTTCTGGACATGTTTATTTTTGAAGTCAAGACATGCCATTTTAAGGGATCATTATTAATGTTTATCTCAAATGAGAACAAACTTAAGAAAAGCTGCGCTCAAAATATTTTGTTCTCTCTCGAATTTTTGTGATTTTATGGTAATATGTTTTCACTATGTTTCCCAAAATTCATAACTCAAATGTCTGTAAGTATAACATCAAATTGAAGAGCGGACTGTATTGATTATTTTTAGCAAAAAATAAAAATATACTTTTGATAAACGAATAATTTCACGTATTGGTCCTGTTAATTGGCCACTAAGATCGTCTGATTTAACCACATTGTATTATGTTTTTTAGGGTTAAATCATCAAAAGCGTTACAGCTTTTTGTGATCCTTAGCTTCCTCCACAACTTTTCTCCAGGCTGTAGGATTTTCTGTTATGCTTTTGTAGTTAGTTAAAAACGTTCGTTTCAGGTCTGATTCCACATCGTCAATCCAACGTTTAAGGGGGTTTCCTCGCTTCTTTTTGTCGATTAATGTGTATGATAATACTTTCATAACGATTGAATCATCATTCATTCTATTGAGTGATTTTTTAAGAACTTTCGGAATGGATTTAGTGGGAGGAACGGTAATTCGTGCAAAAAATAGAAATTTTTGTGATTTTTTTGTGACAACACAGTTAAAATCTTTTGATTAACACCAACGGTATATTATAGTACAACTTTCGTAGGCGTCAGATTATCTTCCATAACTAGGTGATGGATTATCTAAAATCAAAAAACCAAAATTATTTTCACCAGGTTACGCTGGGAGAGTTTTTCAAAATTTCCATTTTTCAATCTATGGGGACACTTTGAAGTGAAAAACGCGATTTTTGCCAATAAAAATTGGCTAATTTGTTATTGTAAAATAGAAAATATTAACAAATTTTAAAAAAATCTCTCCAGCGTTACCTCGTAAACTATGTATAGAAATAGTGTTAAAAATTAAAAACGATCGGTGCAGTAGATTTGAAGTTATGATGGACACCGACTTGGAAAACGCTTGTTGTAAGAAAAACGCTTTAAAGTTGTTCTGATGTACTGAGTCACGTACACGCTGAAAAAAAATTGCCTCTGTAGTATATTGTCCCAAACATATTCTGCTTGAAACATATATATGTTTAGGGTGCACTCCAAATATATAATATTTGCCACATACACATATTATATGTTTGGGAGGATGTTGTTCTAAACAAAACTATGTTTACATCCCAATATTTTTATATCGATATGTTATTTCCCAAACAAAGATCTATTTGCGTGAATATATATCTATTCTTAAATGTTTTAAGTTTTCAGCAATTGAAAGGTAATTTTTAGAAATTTTTAATGTTATTAAAATTTCTTTATAATTAAAAATAATGACTTGGAATAGTTAGAAAATAAAAATAAGTGGTTTCAAATAGAAGTTAAGCTAAGAATGTAATTTTTAATAGGAACGCATAATTCGAAAACAAGGAAAAAAAACTAAAATTCGAAAAATTCAGCAAAGTTTTGAAAATCTTTTTTTTTAATAAAATATATTTGGAAATATTCATAAACAATAATTTTATTTGTATTTAAACACATATTTTATTTGAGAAAATTAGCTCGCAAATATATTTTATTCTAATATATTAACATATGGGTTCTAAATACATTTTATTGATTTTCGAATAAAATTTATTTGCTCGAAAATATATAATATTTGAAAATTTGTGTTCCAAGTAAAATTTCTTTCGATTCAAACAAATCCAAAATGGCGATTTTGCCCCGTGTATGGACAACCTTCATTTTGGTAAGGGTTGTCCATTCAAAGAATAAAGTAAAATTCCAAAACTAATTTTTGCAAACGTAAAAAAACATAAAATTTAGAGAAATGTATGAAATCTTTATTTGGGTCGATAGAACGGTCTATATAATTCAATGTTTAAAGATGAAAATACGAAAACAGCTGAGCTGCCAAAAACAGTGTTGCCAAAAAATCACTAATTATAAAAGGTTTTCCAACAAGAGGTGTTAATTAGGTATTAAAAGAAAAATGCCACAATGTATATGTGGCCAAGCAGTCTCTGCGATTTAATTTACAGGACTATATTTTCTCCTTAGATCCGACTGTCTGTTTCTTTAATTGGGCCAAGTATTCTACTTAGAATTCCTCGCTCAAAAGTAATAAGTTGGCCTATGGTTTATTTCGTAATAAGTAAAAAATATTGAGCACTTGGAAGTTAACATTCGACGATTTTTTAGCGAAATGCTGTGAAAAGTATGTGAATTTTTTGAGAAATATGCCGTATTTTGAAGTCGTATAAAAATTTAGTTAAAATATTATATTCATCTGACAGGACATTACTAGGAGAAGGCTTTAGAAATATAAACTCTTTTCGTGCTCTTACGTCATTTTTTATAGAGAAATCCTCCTCATTTCAGATATTAACGATATTAAATAATATTGATATCATGCAGTCTCCTTTCAGATGAATATACATTTCTTATACTTTTTTAAATTACCTTTTCCACAACTCCAACAAAGTGTAATTTTAAGTAACCGGGCAATTCCAAAGCAAATGAATCAAAAAACAAACATTTTAAAAAAGACCCCTTTCGATTTTAATTAAATTTGGTTATACAAACGCGCATGAACTTTATGGCGCTTTTAGTTTTTTAAAATGAATTGTAGTTACTGTGGTACAGAGCTCCAATGTTACCTATGTCAGGGATTTTTCTCAAAATTACTATTTGTTAAATTAGCCATATCTTCTTAATAGCTTCATGTATTTTGATGGTATTAGTACCAATGAAAAACTCGTGCTACTCCTCTTTAATGCAGTGATGAATATACTAAAAAAGGAGCAATTCATATCCTTGATTTTTTTGGTTCTAAAGAATCAAACTATTATGAACTGACTATGAAAAACTTAAAATGGAACCTTGATGGACCAAAAAGATATAGCAATTTTATTAAGTCAATATTATAATTTGTATCCCCTCACCTTAGAGAGGAGGGTATATATATTATTTGCTACGAACCAAAAGTGTAACACATCGAAGGAGTGACCTAAGACACTAAGTATGTTCCGCGGATATCCGTTTTGGGTCATTTTAATTTGAATGAGCAATGTCCGTCCGTCTGTCTGCTGGATGGTGCGCATGATAACTCTCGAAAGGAGTAACCGATTGACTTCAAATTTGGTATGTGGTAATGTTTGCTTCTATCTCCGGCTAAGTTCGAAGATGGGCCATATTAGTCAACTCCTTCTAGTATGCACTTCCCCCACAAAGGGTAAACATTTAGTGAAATATTGCTTATATAATAACTTCTATAATACTTATTTGAATCCTCTGAAATTCTACATATAGTATTAGTTTATTAGTCACTATTACCTCGATAAAAATGGGCGACGTTGCCACACCCCTTTTCGTACCTCCCACACAAATGGACCTTTTTGTATCAAAAGTTAACAGCTTATAACTTTAATACCAGAGCATACAAATACTTGAAATTTCGTGCAGAACAATGGTTTTATAGTACCTAGAGTCTAGAGCAAAATTGGCCGTAATTGGCACGACTCTTTTGGTACCTGCCACACAAATGGACCATTTTGTACCAAAAGTAAACAGCTTCTAACTTTAATACCAGCAAATACTTTAACGCTTTTAAATACAATTTAAATTGATAATAATTTAAATAAAACAAAAAATTAATAAATTTATAATTTTTTTTGAGACACTAGGAGAGGGGATTCATAAGTCGGTTTACCCGACTGAACTTTCTTACTTGTTCTCGTATATTTTTATATACGACTGATGTTATTTTTACACATTGTATTTACATATATTGTCACTGTGAGTATGTGTAACTGTATCTGGATCCGATATGTTGCGCTGTAGTCAAGTTATTAACAAGTTGCTCACTTATGTACCAAAGTGGCTGATATTAGTGGAATAGGTTAATATTATCTATATTTTCACCTCCTTCCACCAAAACGAGATAAATATTCCATTCAGCAACATTGAGCTGCACTTTTCATTTGCTTTAGTATCTTCAAAATATGTTAAGTGGTGTAGTAGATATGGCCAATTAAACAAATAATAATTTTGAGAAAAATCCTTGAGATAGGTAACTTTGGAGCTCTGTACCACAAAAACTACAATGAATTTTGAAAAACTAAAAACGGAGAAAAATTCCCCCACACTAGTAGAATTATTGTACTCAATTTTTTGAAAATTTAAAGGAGTAATTTTTTGAGTTGGTCGAACCGCTTTGGAATTACCCTGCCAAGAATGTTTTCTCTTCGATATCACTATGCAACAAAATTTTTTTTTGTGTCTCAGACCTAACAATTATTTTTTTGTATAGATTGTGGAATACTGTTATATAAAAACAAAACCAAAAATTATTTATTAACAAGTAAGAAAGTTTCAGTCGGGTAAACCGACTAAGGTATACCCTCACTTTGTGAGTAATGTAATATTGAATATTACACAAATTATTCTGTCAATTTTTGTGGGAGGTACCAGAAGGGGTTTAAGAAATACACCTATATTTCGCTGAACAGTAGATATTTTAAATACATTGCACTGTGCCGAATTGTAACCGTTTATATGGACTGGTATATTAACGTTGAGATATTAAATTGAGGTACAAATTGTTGAATATTGTACATTGTCAGTTGAGACCACTGTGCGATACAACTAAAAATGCACACAGATATTCGTATACATATTTGTAGTATATGTATTTTCGAACATACATTGTACATAACCCATCTATGAATGCAATCAAGAGTCCGTATTTTAGTTGTGTGTTTTGCCTCTCTTTGTGTCGGTGGCGATACAAAGATTTCATTATTCGAGACATTATCCCCTCTGTAAGCCGACACACAAAGTCTATTAAAAAATGTACAACATGCGACATTTGTACCTTTTCGAACGACTACCGACCGACCGACGAACAATGAGTATTGTTTGTTATCGATTGCATGAAAAACTATTCTAATGTTTTTCCATATCGAGCAAAAGAAGAAGGCTCGTTACTAAAATCTAAACAGAGATAATTGCACAAATTAAATTAAACGAAGAACACAAAGTTTACGTATGAATAAATATCAATTTTACATTAGGTATCGACAACATCCATTGAGCCGAAATAACATACATAGGGTTAGAGAGACAGAGAGAGGTCTATGACAACTCATACCACCTAAGGCACACCACATTGATAATGGGGGAATTTCGGCAGGATTAATAAATATTACAATCTACTACAGGTGTTAGAACTAACAGATTGGGCAGAAACGAAGGGTAGTCCATGAAAAATATATTAGCATCAAAAATTTATAGAAAATAGTAAAAATGTGTTGAGACATGTTATTTATATTTTCGAGAGATTTTTAGAAGTTAATCGATTTTCATGTAAATTGTCGTGTCAATGGAATTTAATAATTTCCTTTTTGTTTATCAATGATTATAAGTTTGTTTCTTTTCCTTTATTTCATAGACCTATTATCGCATTTCTATTGTTTACATTTGCTGCAGCAAGAAGAAAGTGCAAAAAGTAGCAACATTTTTTTAATTCTCATTAACTTTTGTGGATCAATGTTTCAATACTATTTGTTTAATTTGCTATAATGCACAAGAGTTTCAAATAGAACTATATACATTTAGCAGCAGAACTATCCCTGTCCTGATGTTACTTATTATGGTCCACTATATCTTCAAGACAATTCTGCCGTCATTATTCGACATGAATGGTCAACTATGTATATTGAATATGGCTTCTCCTAAAAGGAGCAAAGATACTCACTTCAAATTATTCAAGTAACTTGTTCATATGATTCCGCAATATTATACAAACACAATGAGTTTTTTAAAAATTTGAATTGTACGAATAATATTCATAAACCTGTATGTGCGAATTTGGCACTGTTTATTCACGTAATAAGAAAACTCTCTATGCCGCATTTCGTACTGATCGGTTATAAAATACGGTTGCTACAACGCTTACATGTCAAATCGGGTGTAACATATATATGGGGCTATATCTAAATCGGAATCGATTTTCCATGAGATTCATGAGATTCCTCTCTGTAAATATTTGTACAGTTCGGGTAATAAAGTTGCTTATGCGGTGCATATATGCCAAATCGGAGGTACATATATATGGGAGCTATATATATAAACCTGAACCGATTTCAACCAAACTCAATAGGGTTCGTCCTTGGGTCGAAAGATATGTGCCTAGAATACATGGACAGACAAACGGACGAAAAGACGGACGGACAAACGGACAGACGAACATAGCTAAATCAACTCTGAAAGTGATTCTGAGTCGATACGTACAATAAACGATGGGTCTATTCCTTCTCCTTTTGGGTGTTACAAACAGATGCACAATGTTGTAATACCCTGTACCGGGATGTGGTGTGGGGTATACAAATATTTAAACCGGGCCATACGAGCTCCCGAGACGAACACCATAGTGCTCGACCAATTGAGGTGTCCACGCCAGATATGTTTAAAAAAAATTCACAAAATGGTATTGGATGGCCGTCGCTTGAAGGTTCGTTTGCCAGCTGAAGTGATAGGTATTTCAAAAAGAGCTATACATTGCATATTGACGGAAAATTTTATGAGAAAACGCTGTGCGCAAGATGGGTGCCGCGTTTGCTCACAATCAAGACAAAGCACCAGTTCACACCGCCACTATTGCGATGGCCAAAATCAATGAATTAAATTTCGAATTCAGCACATGCACAAGCATGATCTATTTTTTATTGTGATTGCTCTTACGTCTACATAGGCCATGTCGGTGTGCATGCATGCCCTGTCATGACGTAAAATTAAATTGAAAACTGCTGTAACTTTTTCGTTTTTCGGTCGATTTTGATTGTTTACGACTTGTAAGAAAGAAAATTTTATTTAAAGAGCATTTAAAAACTTTTCATGCTAATAAAATATTTTTTAATTACTTGAACATGTGACATTTGATAAAAACCCAAATTTTGTTCATGTAAAGTGAGTTTTGTGTTTTCAAACAACTTTGGGCAGACCTTAGCGTTATCCAATCGGCACCAAATTTTTTATTGGAGGTTTGTAGGTCAAATGGAAACTTTTTCGGCCCGGATATCAGTACCGCAAAAATAATAAATGGTCTAATATGTACTTGTGACAGGTTTTGATGCTATTTTCGATGTTAGTGGTTGTCTTTAATAATATAACGTTTACTTTTTTGTATAATAATAGTTTCTAGATGGTCAGAGGAGTGATTCAAATTAGTTAGTCAAAGTGTAATGTCGCTCAGTAGAGGGATTCGAAAAAATGTATAAATAAGTTCGCCGGTTCTTAACCAGACCATCATGTAGCAGAGATTGTGAAAATTTTCTGTTTTAAATTTAGACCCGGTAACTAGACTGCTTCGAAGTGGGCCGATATTTTCTCTCTGCTTTACGAAATTTAATTTTTCGTTTTTTTTCCCGAACAGTATTTTGGTTAATATCTGACCAGAATATGTAATGGTTTCCTTTACATCAACTTTCCTAAACTGACAACAGAATTTGATATAAAAGTATGATGCAAAGAATCGTCGATATGATATACGCTCTAAGACAAAAGCAATATTTTCCAAAAAAAAAAACGATTTTTTGCAATATTTGCGTAACTGGTTTATCACTAGTTTACAAAATTGTTTTCAAAGGACTCTGCATAACAATTTCTTGTGTAAAATGGAGTCCTAAACAATTTTCAACATTTTTTCAAAAATTATCGTTTTTGCTGGCACGAACAAAAAAAATCGCAAAAAATTTTTGATTAATTTTTTCACAGCTAGCATCCAAACAAAGGAAACAAGTAAGAAAGTTTCAGTCGGGTAAACCGACTAAGGTATACCCTCACTTTGTGAGTAATGTAATATTGAATATTACTCGAATTATTCTGTCAATTTGTGTGGGAGGTACCAGAAGGGGTTTATCAAATACACCTTTTTTTCGCTGAACATTAGATAATTTAAATTCATTGCACTGTGCCGACTTATAAGCATTTATGTGCACTGGTATAAACGTTATGAGACAATAAATTGTGGTATGATTTGGGCATTTTGTGTGGGAGGTACAAAAAGGGGCTTGGTAATAACACCCATTTTCACAGGGCTGTAGACACTATAAAAACATTACACTGTACAAAATTTCAAGTATTTGTATACACTGGTTTTAATGTTATAAGCTGTTAACTTTTGGTGCAAAATGGTACCTTTGTGTGGGAGGTACCAAAAGGGGCGTGGCAACAACACCCATTTTTCCCTGGACTGTAGGCAATATAAAAGCATAATACTGTACAAAATTTCAAGTATTTTTATACACTGTTATTAATGTTATAAGCTGTTAACTTTTGGTGCAAAATGGTGCATTTGTGTGGGAGGTACCAAAAGGGACGTGGCGACATCGCCCATTTTTCTTGAGTTGATAGCGACTAATAAGCTAATACTATGTGTGGAATTTCAAAAGATTCGAATAAGTAGTATAGCAGTTATTAAAGAATCAATATTTCACAACATTTTAACCCTTTGTGGGGGAGGTACTAGAAGGAGTGGACCGATATGGCCCATCTTCGAACTTAGCCGGAGATAGAAACAAATATTACCACATACCAAATTTGAGGTCAATCGGTTACTCCTTTCGAGAGTTATCGTGCGCACCAGCCAGCAGACAGACAGACGGACGGACATTGCTCATTCGACTTAAAATGACCCAAAACGGATTTCCTCCGAACATACTTGGGGTCTTAGGTCACTCCTTCGACGTGTTGCACTTTTTCCGTACCAAATGATATACATATACCCTCGTCACACTGAAGTGAGGGTATAACAAAGCTATTTGAGGTATGGATAAATGTAGAAATTATAGCCGTTTTGGTAGAAGTAACACAATTTCTGGCCAAACTGGATATCTAACGCGACTCTCCAGCAGAACACAAGCAGCCTGCCAATTATATCTGAGATCCAAGGGACGACCAGCGTCAGAAATCACTACACGCTGAAAAAAAATCACTTCTGTAGTATATTGTCCCAACCATATTCGGCTTGAAATATACATATGTTTAGAGTACACTCTAAATATATAATATTTAACACACATAAATATTATATGTTTGGGAGAATATTGTTCTAAACAAAAAAATGTTCCCATTCTAATATTTTTTATTTGGAACTAGTATTTCCGAAACAAAGATTAATTTGTATTTAATTATTTTGGCAATGTATCAATGCCATGATTTAAAGACAAGTTTTCTGTTTTTCAGGTGCTCAAAGATAATTTTTTTATAAATTTTAAATGTTTTTAAAATTTAAATAATACTTAAATCGTATAATCTTTCGTTAATATAAATTTCATTGATGGATTGACAAAAAGTGATGAATTGGAATATTTATAAATTAAAAGACATTTTAGCTATAAAGTTTAAAACGAAAACTAGGAAAAACTAACTAAAATTCGAAAAAATCAGCAAAGTTTTAAAATTTTTTTTAAGTAAACAAAATTTTGAATTCAACAACAATTTTCAAAAACTCAAATACAAAAATTTTCAAAATTCCTGTGATAAAGAAAATTTAAGTTTCATTAACGAAAATTGTGGCTCGTTCATTGAATATTTTTTCCATTTTCACTCAACAAATATAGTTTCATTTCAACTACAATATTTGTAATTTGTTTATTAAAAATATTTTTGATGTTGCTCAATAAATATATTTTCAAATCATTTATTGAAAATATGTTGCCTTTAAATTCAACAAATATATTGTCATTTTAACAACAAAATTTGTTATTTGCCCTGCAAATTAATGGACGTTATACAATTTTATGCAAATATTTAATAAAACAATATTATATATCGACATTTATTTATAATTAAGGATATTTTAATAGGGAAATAAGAGGATGCTTATTATATGTATGTACTTAGTCAAAATCGTACTGACATCTTCCCGATTTACATAAAGGCGCGGTGGGAACAGACCGTGCAGATTCCACAATCAATTCAATAACGTTGACTCTATGTAAAGACGAACGTACAAAAAAATACATTTATTATATTAATAATCTATATAATTTGATGCAATAACACTTTACCTTCGTCGCAAGAATCTAATTTATTTAGTTTTATTTAGTATATTTTTTGAATTAATTGAATACGTTACGCAGGTAAAGTTTAATTTGCTTCAGCACTTCCACCAAAACAGGTCCATGTCACTTGCTCTAATATTTTTGGAACGAAATGGAACGCCTCCTTAATTTCTCTCTGAAACTGAATAAACAAATTTGAGTTAAAAACCAGTAGGGAAGTGCGAAATATACCATACTATACATAATGAGCAGATTAAGAATTACTCTCAGGTTTTACCGATATTGTTTTTCTAATGATTATATTCAAATGTATATACGCGGCTATATCTAAATATGGACCGACTTTTTTGAAATTAGATAACGTTCGTTTTTGTTCAATAAACTGTTATCTATAGAATCTTTTAAATATCAGATTTTATAGGCTTAGCTGAAAATCGGGATATAAGTATATGCAGTCGCTACATCTAAATCTGAACGGATTTTATTCAAATCTGTCCCAGGGTTAAGCAAATTTACTCTCCCAAGTTTCGGAATAACTTGATGTAAAATACAGCTTCTACAGCGCCAAGAGCCAAATCGGAAGGAACATGTTTATGGGGGCTATATCTAAATTTTAGCTCATTTGTTTGGAAATCAGAGGTATCGCTGTTTGGTCCAACAGTTAGCTTTGGTTCGAATTTTATACACATTGGTTAAAGAATGACGTTTCTCTTAGATGCCAAATCGGAAACACAGATTTATGTATGTACGAGTATATATGACGGATATATCTAAATCTAAGCCGATTTTTAACACTTCCTACTCTGCTGATGTGAAAAATGCGTTTGAAATTCCGACTTGTACTTTGCCAACAACTTAAGATTAATTGCTTGAGCCATAGATTTTTTTTCTCATTTTACACTGCCTGAGCCCAAATATATTGAAAAATGCAGATTAATATCGTTAAAAACACTTGAAAGCAGAAGACAGGTTTTGTCTCTCCTTTTTATTTTCAAAATTGTTAATGGTGTAGTCGATTGTTCTGAATTACTCAAACTTTTGCCTTTTAATGTTCCTTCTCGTACTTTGAGACGTAATAATTTGTTTTATGTGCCGTTCCACAGAACGAGTTATTCTTACCATGAACCTATCTCGAGGGCTTTAAATGAGTTTAACCGCATAAATTGTGTGGATTTGGATATAAATTCTAGTTTGGCAATGTTTTCAAATGTATTAGATTTAATTTATTTTTAGATATAAGTCGTAGTCTGTAAGGAATACTGTAATTCCATTGACTGTAAATAAATGAAAAAAATTAAGAAAGACATTTTGTAAACGTTGAACGATCTTAGGATATTTACTTTTAGGCCTTATCTTGGGTTGAATCTTATACACATTGGTTAAAAAATGACGCTTCTCTTGCTCTTCTCTATGTATGTATATATAACGTCTATATCTAAATATGAACCGATTTTGATCATTTCCTACCCTCCTGATGTGAAAAATCAATCAATTTTTAAGGACATTTTTTATGTATGTGTTGTGTGTATAAATTGGAACAACAAACTCAAAACACGAAAAATATTACAAGAAATAGGTAAGACTTTGACAAATTTATCTGTTGATTAATTTTGTTAGAATTTTTAAAATTATTTTCCAAATTTCTTTAACAATATTTGTTGAACTTTAAAAATTTTAAACTGTATGTTTTTTCTGTGTAGGAGTAACCTTCAAATTTGGTATGTGTTAATATTTTTTTCCAAGATGAACCATGCTGCCTATTCTTTCAAATAGGAACTGTTTTCTTACATATTTTTTGTTTTTATCGTGCCAGGAAACCACATTTTAGAATTGTTTTAATGACAGTCACTAAACTACTGTCTCTAAGTGAAAGTGATTTTCCCAACATTTGTAGCCCTTATTTCTTTAATCATGGCTCTATATGGATTAAACTTAAAAAAATATGGTCCAAATAGTAAAGCTACTTTCAAAAAAAAAATTAAAGTAACTTTACTATTTGGACCATATTTTTTTTAGAAAAAAAAAATAAGAAATTAAAAACTAAAAAAACGTCACCTTAATTTTTGTTTTATTTCATAAAATATCATATACACAAAAACAGTTATTAGGTTTCGGAAGAAAAAAATTGTGTTGCATGGTACAACGTTTTGGAAAAAAATTACGTTTTAACAACTTTTATTAGTACTGTTTCAACACTTCTCCAAATTGCACAATTTTTTACCAAACTTCAAAACTAATCCATATATCCTCCAACCGGAATGCTAGATTATTAAAATCGTTCTCATTTGTATATGTGGTAGATTTTCTCATGCCAACTACAAAGAAAATTCGAATATCTGCTTTAAATATAATAGATATGGGTGAAAATCCAAAAAGAACTTTTTTGATATTATCGAAATTATTGACTTTTTCGGCACATACATATTGTATTGTCAGTTAAAAAGTTGATGTGAGAGAAATTGGAATATAATCTAAAATAACACATTACCAGGACAGATTTGCGAAAAAATGGAATAAATTATATTTACAAATCCAGATATCTCGGAAATGCAGATATATAAGTATATCTAGTTGTAGAATTCAGTTAGTAGAATGCTCACGAAACAGAAGAGAAAAAAAGCCTCTAGCTCCGTCTTCGTATAGTATAAAGAGCCTCAATTTTAAATTTAAATTCTGTAATACATATTCTAGAAACAAGTAAATTTTTTAACACATCCCACATCCACGGTTTAAAAGAATCATATAAGCACATCAACATATTAAGAGTTCAGCGTGGCGTATGATTATTTGATGTTATGATTAACAACACGTATACGACACATTTCTCTCTAAATAAAATATCTGCCAACTAAGAAAGTTCAGTCGGGTAAACCGAATTATGAATATGTACCCTCATATTCAGTCCCAAAAAATATTCGTTAATTTGTTTATATTTTGTTCTAATTAAAATATTATCTATTTAAATTGCATTTAATAACTTTAAAGTATGCTCTGGAATTATATATATACCGTTTTAAATGTTGATGCAAAATAGTCCATTTGTGTGGAAGGTACCAAAACGGGCGAGCCAATAACGCCCACTTTTCACCGGACTCTAGCTACTATAAAAGCATAACACAGCATAACGTTTCAAGTATTTGAGTGCACTTGCATTAAAGTTATAAGCAGTTAACTTTTGGTGCAAAATAGGCCATTTTATTGGAGGTACCAAAATGGACGAGCCAATAACACCCACGTTTCACGGGACTATAGGTACTATATATAAAAGCATTATACTGAACAAAATGTCAAGTATTCGTAAGCATCGCCATTCGAGAGTTATCCAGCAGACAGACACACAGACAGACGGACATTGCCCAAATGACTTAAAATGACCCAAATCGAATTTCCACCCAACATACTTGGGATCTTAGGTCGCTCCTTCGATGAGGTGAGGGGATAAAAAGGACAAAATTATGCGCAATTTATTAATTTGGGTGGGGCTGAGCGTATTTGTCATCATTGCCAAATTTAAAGATAAAACTTTTCAGGAAACCTTTTCAGATTTAGATACAGGGTGGCTGATGTGTATTGCAACCAACTTCAGGTTGCTATCATTTCTAAACCGCTAGTCTGATAGCTGACAGATTTATTTCAGTGACAGTTTTATTGTTTACAAGCTTACAAAAGCATTTTAATCTATTGCATTCAGAAAAAAAGTTATTCGTGATGGAATTCAAGTGATAGTGTGATTGCTTTATATTTGGGTGGAAAAACAAAAGTGACTATCGTTAGAGCCCTCCAGCACTTAAATGTGAATAAATCTTTTGTTTCTCGTGCCATTGCTCGTTACCGTGATACTGGCAGTGTTGCATCGCGTCCAAAAAGTGGACAAAAAAACATGGTAACAACACCAGAAATGATCCGAAATGTGAAGGCCAGATTTGATCGAAATCCACGCCGCAGTGGTAGAAAAATTGCTCATGAGCTGAACATATCGCGAGAACGGATACAACACATATTAAAAAATGAGCTTGGACTAAAGCCATTGAAGTTCCAAAAAGTGCAAGAGCTCACCGATGCACAGAAAAAAGTTAGACTGGAAAGAGCCAAGGAGTTGCTTCGCTTGCACGAAAGTGGCCAGTTACCGAATTTGGTTTTCTCCGATGAGAAGCCATTCCAAATTGATTAGTTTGTGAACAAACAAAATGATCGGGTTTACCTGCCAAAGAGGTCAGCTGAAAATGTACACATTCGATTGGCCACCAGAACTCAAGCGCCGCCGATGGTAATGGTGTGGGCCGCCGTAACGGCCGATGGTCGCTCCCCGCTCGTATTCATCGACCATGGGGTCAAAATAAATGCCGAATATTATCGGGAAAATGTACTAAAGACAGTATTGAAGCCCTGGGCAGACAAACATTTCGGCCGCAGACCATGGACATTCCAACAGGACTCAGCACCATCGCACTCAGCACGCGTCAACCAAGAATGGCTTAAAAAGGAGGTTCCTCGCTTCATTTCTACCGCACAATGGCCACCAAAATCTCCGGATCCCAGTCCGTTGGACTTTTGCGCCTGGGGCATTTTAGAGAGTAAGGTTCGCACTAAAAAATACCAAAGTATCGAACATCTCAAGACGGCGCTTCGCCGGGAATGGGCGAAAATACCGCAGAGCCACTTTCGTGCAGCGTGTGATGGCTTTGTAGGCCGTGTGAAGGCCATAATTCGTGTCAAAGGTGGCCAATTCGAACAAATCTAAACTGTTTCTAAAATTTTATGTTATTTCCGACATTTTTTTGCTTTTGAACAATAAAATTTAAAAAAAAAAATTAAAAAAATATAGCGCTTTGCTTTGTTGCATTACATATCAGCCACCCTGTATATCTCTCATATAAATTAAAGCTGGAGATCTGAAATATTACACTGTACAACACATGATTTTGGGACTCAATTCTGAGAAGTGGACGTGAAAGTAGCCCCAACAATAAGAACTTCTGCAAAATTCGTTTAGTCAAGTTGGCTTAATTAATAATGTAATGGCCATACGATTTTTTTTTTGCTCAGGTTGGATTTTTTGCACTTTTTCTATATTTTTTATACGGTACGGAATATCTCTTTTGTGTCTGAAGCAAAGTTGTAGATATTGAATAGCAAAAAATGTGGAACAAACCTGTTACGAAACTTCAATTTCCTTTAATTTAAGTGGTATCCCAGCTCTATCGAGCTTATACTTCAAATGATTAAATGTTGTCCAATTGCTAAAAGAACTTTCAACTTCGAATTTAAGAAAACAATTTCTTAAAAATAAAACTTTACAATAAAAAAAATTTTTTGGTTGTATACAAAAATATGCCTTAATCAATACAAAGTTATCACTACACCCGTTTTAGTAACTCCCATACAAAAATAACCAAGACATACTAAAATTAAATAGCTCATAATATTAGTACATATACCAGTTCATATTTACATTGCTCCTTAGTTTAGCCGTTTAACCCTACTGAAATTTGTTAAATTTGTACATGCAAGTCAATAACATGAATTACAACATTTTTCAAACTTCCATCACTCGAATATACATGTTTATTGTGAATATAATAGTGTTCTCGATGTTATCGTCCAACTAGACAGCAGTGCTAACATAGCCACATTGACAAACAACAAAAGCAACATCGCAACAACAATTCTGGCGGAACAACAATGATATCCGTCCGTGGAAGTTTGTAACCCATGAACTTAAAATTTTCAAATTTGTGTTGACTTTGTCATTGTGGTAATTACCACTTTGTACTTTGTGGACTATCATTTTATTATTTATTTCCATAAAATCAATGTAAAGTGTGAGTGTGTGTGTGTGTACTCGTATAGGAACAGTTTTATATGCACATTCATGCATTAGAGCTTGTAAAAATAGTATAGGGAACAGGGATGCCAACTATACTATACTATTTGCAAAAATAAAATCAAGTCTGGATTTTGGAAGCAGTGTCACCTACAATGGAGAATGCAGAAAGATTAGCATTGCTCCCTGTCTGCACGATTTAGGTGCAATGCGGTAAGCTCGAGAGAGAGAGAGAGAGAGCATTTGTTTAGGCCCCAATATATGCCTAAGTTAGCTGAAATAAAAGAAGGAAGGCATAATTCGGAACACTTGGACAAATGTGGACTGTATCGCATCAGATGCGAGGTAGAAAAAATGACTCAGGGACTCGATCTTGGAAAAAAAGCAGCAACATTACTTTTTATACCCTTCACCATAGGCAACACCTTCACTCCGTTTGCAACACCTCTAAATATTAATCGGAGACTCCATAAAGTATATATGTTCTTAATCGTCGTAAAATTCTAAGACGATTTAGCCATATTCGTCTGTCCGTCCGTCTGTTGTAATCACGCTACGATCCGTAGTATTAGAGCTAGGTTGATCAAATTTGGTAAAAATATTTCTTTTAGTTGCGGGTTGTTTGGCATTGCAAATGGGCCATATTGGCCAATTTCTCGATAAAGTTCCCCTACAGAGGTCGCTCCAAAATACGGGTTTTGAGCCATTGCCACCACTTTTTTAAAGAAATTTAGCAGTAACTTTTCACAGCGAACAATTTTATAAATCGGTTCATATTTTGATATAAATAGCATTTTAATCATTTTAACTGAATCTTTGTGGTTTGTATTTAATCAAGAGAAGAAATAATCTCAGTTCATATTTTGATATAGTCCTCCTACAGATGTCTCTCCCAAAAAGGCTTATTTAAGCCATAAACGTCACATTTTCTAAGAAATTTATCTGAAACTCTGCAGTTTGTATTATATTTTGACAAGAGTTCATCTCAATAAAATTTATACAAATAACATTTTATTTTGTTGTAGTCCCCGTATAGATGTAGCTCTCAAAAATAATATTTTAAGCCATAAATCCCACGTTGTTTTAATAATTTACTTAAACAAAGAGGATCGTTTTATAATTTGCTCCATATCCAAAGATTTTTCCAGTAATAAAATTGAATGCATGGTGGAGGGTATATAATATTCGGCATGGCCGAACTTAATTTTTATACCCTACACCACACTGTGGTACAGGGTATTATGACTTTGTGCATTTGTTTGTAACGCCCAAAAAGAGAAGAAATAGAACCATAGTTTATTATACCGATCGTCATAGAATCCATTTTTGAGTCGATTTTGCCATGTCCGTCTGTCTGTCTGTCCATGTATGTATTCTTGTAATCAAAGTGCAGGTCGTATTTATGGTCCGATTATGATGAAATTTAGCAAAGTGCTCTTTTTTGGCCCAAGGACGATCCCTATTGAAATTGGTCAAAATCAGTTCAGATTTAGATATAGCCCCCATATATATGTTACCCCCCATTTGACATGTAAGCGCTGTAGAAACTGTATTTTATATCAGATCAGTACGAAATTTGGCAGAGAAAGTTCACTTATTACATGAAAGAACACTGCTAAATTCGGGGAAAATCGGTTCAGATTTAGATATAGTCCCCATATATATGTTTCACCCGATTTGACATGTTAGCGCTATAGAAACCGTATTTTATATCTGATTAGTGCGAAATTTGGTAGAAAGAGGTTTCATATTACTCTAAGGAATACTGCCAAATTCGGAGAAAATCGCTTCAGATTTAGATATATCCCCATATATATATTACCCCGATTTGTCATGTAAGCGCTGTAGAAACTGTATTTTACATCCGATCAGTGCGAAATTCGGCAGAAAGAGGTTCCTTATTACATGAAGGAATACTGCTAAAATCGGGTCAGATTTAGATATGGCCCCCATATATATGTTACCCCCGATTTGGCATGTAAGCGCTTTAGAAACTGTATTTTATATCTGATTAGTGCGAAATTCGACAGAAAGAGGTCTTTTTACATGAATGAGTATTCAGGGAAAATCGGTTCAAATTTATATATAACCTCCATATATATGTTCCTCCTGATTTGGTATCAAAGCGCTTTAGATGTTGTACTTTACTTCCGATCATTACAAAATTTTCCAGAAAGATGTTTCTCAATTTAGGAACGAATATTGCTTAATTAAGCGATTATCGGTTCTGAATTAGACATAGTCAGTTATTCCAATTATTTATAATTATTCCAAATTAGTATCGCAATGACCCTTATCGCATTGTTAGGGAGGTGTAGGGTATAATATAGACGGCCCCGACCGACTTTCTGCCTTTCCTTACTTGTTTAAGTTCAAACTGATTTTTTCATTCATTGATCCTTAAGAAACATGTATGTATTCAAATATTAGTACAAAAATTGGGATATTGCGCTCGAAAATCATTGCTTCTTCAGCAGTATAGTAATCGTATTTTTGTTGTTGTATTGTAATCAAGATATTCTGCATCTCTCTCTTTGTCAACCTGTTCAAAGTGGTGCAGTGTTTTAGTCGCGAATATTACTGAAATGTTATGCAGATTCTAGTATAATTTTTTAACTTAAGAAATTTAAATGGCAACCCCTTCAGTGTAGCCAGACTTACATGATTTGTTCATCATCTACTTCTATGTTGTATTCGTCGTTGAATTCTATCATTTGCTTTTATGTGAGTATGTATATGTTTACCACAACATAGTATTTAACAAATATTTTAGTATTATCAAGTTGTCGCCACTGCTGCTGTAGTACTGTTGCGGTATTTATATTGCATGTCCCGTCCGTGCGTATCCTTACTACGCTCGCGTTTGTGTGTACCCATGTGTGCGTTTAAATTGAGTGTAAGTATCCCTCTTCCCATGCATGGAAATGTAATGCTGCTTAGCGTCCACACAGGAGACAGACACATTATTCAAATATGCAATTTAAATTTTACAGGACAATGTTGCTTGGCCAGACATTGGATTTTGAAAATAATTTTAAAGGTCTAACAGTAGTGACCAGATGACAAAAAAAATACTTACAAAATTGCTAGTGAAATTCTACAGTTTGCATTGGTTGTAATGTAATTATCCCAGTTTTGGTAAACATTGGAAATGCATAAGAGCAAAAGTCAAATTCTTTGGTAGACATTACCAGAATGCTGCGAGTTTAACTGTTATCGTTTCACATATGAAACAACTATATGTGCCCTTATTCTACTTTTATAAGGTGGTATATGGTATCTGTCTGTCCTTAGCATTTTCTTACTTTTTTTGGTACTTCAAAAAATATAACATTTTCGATCTCAAGAACCCAGAACATTTATTGCCATTTGGTTTGAATTAGATACAGGGTCTCCCATATTCGACGGACCCATCTGGCAACGCCATAACTTTTGACAGAGATGTCAGATCGCTTAATGACATACCGCGTTTGAAGCGTCAGTCCAAGCAGATTTTTACCATGGAACAATACACGCCACGCGAGCGCTCTGAAATAGTTGAAATTTACATTCGACAGAAGAAGTCAAGTCAACGTGCTTTTAAAATATTAAAAAATGTGAGTAGTGCGCCTTCTAAGAACACCATTAAGCGTTTATACGAAAAATTTTCGACTGGTGAGGCTCTTTCTAATCCGAAGAGGCCAAATAAAAGTCGACCAAGGCGATCGGCCGAGAATATCGCTGCCGTACGAGCCAGTGTTGAGAGGTCCCCAAGAACATCCCAAAAACGCCGTTCTCAGCAGTTGGGCATGGCTCGGTCCACTTTACAACGGATTATTCGCGTTGATTTGCATTTGTTCCCGTACAAAATTCAATTGACGCAAAGATTGTTGCCTGCGGACAAGCCTCGTCGATTGGAATGGGCCCAACGAGTCCGTGGGTCCGTCGAATATGGGCAACCCTGTATACTCTCACTTTGTAAGTAATATAACGTGAAATACCTAACTTTTGTGAAAGCTAAACCGGTGGACAAGTTTTGTTTAGTCTATACACGGGGCAAAATTGCCTTCTTTGATATGTTTTAATCGAAAGAAAATGTATTTGGAACACAAATTTTCAAACATTACAAATATCTGAGCAAATACATTTTATTTGAAAATCAATAAAATGTATTTTGAACGCATATGTTAATATATTAAAACAAAATATATTTGCGAACTAATTTGTGTTCAAATACAAATAAAATTGTTGTTTATGACATCTCCAAATATATTTTATTTAAAAAAAGATTTTCAATACTTTGTTAAATTTTTCTAACTTTAGTTTTAAATTTTTCTAGTTTTGGAATTATACATTCCAGTTAAAAATTGGTAAAATAGTATTATCTTCGGGTTTAAATCACTTATATTTAATTTCTAACTATTCCAAGTCATCATTTGTTGTCAATCATTCAAGCAATTTATTGTATAAAAGATTTCAATTATAAAGAAATTTAACAAATATTTAAAATTTCTAAATATTAACTTTTAAGTGCTGAAAATTTAAAAATAATTAAAGTATCGATATATATATATATATAAATCTTTGTTTGGGAAATAATATATCGAAATAACAAATATTAGGATGTAAACATAGTTTTGTTTAGAACAACATTGTCCTAAACATATAATATTTGTGTGTGTCAAATATTATATATTAGGATTGTACCCTAAATATATATATATATATTTCAAGCAGTATATGTTTGGGACAATATACTACAGAAGCGATCTGTTTTCAGCATGTAGTCATTGCAAAAGTTGTCTAAAATATAGAATGCTAGCTGTACACAGTGCACTTCGCTGCCCTCAAATTACATTTCATATAAATAAGGACGCGATCGATTTTTGTTTCCAATACAATTATGATTGCAAAATTACTCTCTCAAAGTGTTGAGGTTCTCTCTTTACAAAACTCCTGTAAATTCATGTAAATTTCAGTGAAATACAGGCATATCAAATTGCACGACGATTGGTGGTGCAATGGTTTTCATCATAAATTTCTTATCGAAGTCGTAAAAAACAAGAAATTAGTTTATAAAAAAACAACAAAAAACGAATTTGAACATTTCCACGCCAAATCCAAATGGCAAGAGCTAAACTCGTGAAATTTGGAGCGAAGGTTGCTCATGGGACGTAGACTCGACTCAGGGAGAGATTATTTTGAAAGCTTTTGGCGTACAGAGGGACAAAGGGGCTAAATATGGATAAGAAGTTATTTATCAAAATTCGAACTAAACAGAGGGGTAAAAATAATTAAATACGAGTATGTATATTTAGGGACACCGTTGCGCAAAAGGTATGGTACAATGTTGCAAAAATATAGTCCCAGCGGTCGTGTTTAACACTTGGAACATAAATTTGAGATTCGAAATGTTTTATAGGAACACAGGTATCAAAAATGGTTAAAGATGGTGCAGTGCGGAAAAATTTTTAAATGTGCTACAGTGGATGAAAAATTGTTAAGTGTTGGACAAAACGAGTTAAATATGGCACAGTGGCTAAAATTGTCAGAAATGGTTCATTGTGCCAAAAATAGTTAATATAGTTAATACGGTGCGCAACGATAGCTATTGGAACATACATTACATGTAAGACGTTTTTTCGAAATTCGTAGTTTAGAGGTATGGTGACGCGAAAATGGTTAAACAAGGTACGCATTAAATATAGCAGCTACAGGTAATTTTGGTCCAAAGACGATCCTTATTGAATTTGTTTTAAATCGGTTCAGATTTACATATAGCTCTTATATATGCATATCGTCGGCTTAATGCTATTTTGGTCCATACGCCATTTTTGTGTTTTTTGAGTTATGAGTTGATAATATGGGTTCCAAGCATGCTCTTTCAGAATCTGCAATCATTTTTTTTTCCTATCTCGCCTAGTTTTCGAGATATTGGTAGGGTAAATTTGTTTTACTCTGAATAACGGGAAATAATTTCGATATTTTTGTTCTATGTCTCAATTTTTCTATCGCCCTATATTTTTCACTCAGTATTTTACGTTCTTTCCATCACAATATGTAAATTAGTGTCCTTCCATACCGACCCTTTTTGTGGTCCATGTAATACAAATACGAAAAAATATTAAAATAAAAGTGGATATGGACCAAAATTCCAAGTACAAAAATTGTTATAACTTGCTTATTTTTGGATGTAATGGCATAGAAATGCATGAGAATCATACAAACACTGTTAAGAGCCCTATGAAATAAAAAGTGTGTAACTCTTCAGTCCCGTTTTTACTCAAACAATAAATTGCGTTTTTCTCCGATCATACAAAATGGCGTATGGAACAAAATAGCATTGAGCCGACGATATGGTGAAATTCATGAAAAATCTCCTGCATAAATTTTTTTATTGATTGATTGACTCTTTAAGCCAAATATAAAAATATTTTATTACACGAATGTTGAGGGTTTTTTCACAAGCTTTCAAATGATTGAATCGCTTCCAATAACGCTAAAATAAATAGAAAAAATAGTATTTCGCGGATTTGATTTCTCTCTCTAAATAAAGTATGTTTTGAAAAGATATTGTTTTGTTAATTATTTGTCACTGAATCTTCTGATCGTAAAATCTGCTTCTGATACATAAATCGTACGCATAAAAAATAATCAAACATCATCACCTGGGCTTGAAGAGTCAATTTTGGACCACCGCCCAAGCAGCCAATATCACTAGGCAACAAAAAAATTTTTTTTGTGTCCTAGACCTACAAATTATTTTGTTGTATAGATTGTGGCATACTGTTATATAAAATCAAAACCAAAAATTTTTTTATGCATACATTTTTTTTTTTAAATATTGTTATTAAAAATGCTAATATCGTCGAAGGTACCCTTAGTATTTGCACTATAATTTTTGGAGTATATGCTCGATCAGGTCGACTTATACGTTAAATTGAAGCTATTAGTGTGGGCTACCAATGTTGGAAATATCGCTTTCACTTAAAAACAGTGGTTTAGTAACAGTCATTAAACAAATTGGAAAAAGTAGATTTTTTCCAAAAAAAAAAAATTCCTGGGACGAAAAAAAACATAAAAAATAGAAAAAAAATCGAAAAAAAAAATATTTTATTCCATTTTTTAAAAGTTTGCATCCTAGCGAAGAAAATAATGCCTTTTTGGTAGAGGTAAGAGGATTTAAAAAATCTTTTTTTTTTAATTTCTCTTAAAAACAGTGGTTTAGTAATAGTCATTAAACAAATTGGAAAAAGTAGATTTTTTTCAATGGGACGATTTTATTTTTTACTTTTATTTATATTAAGTGCATTTGAGTTTATTTACATGTACAAGTTTCATTAGAAGTAATTGTGAGTTCTTTGTTGACGTTTGTAGACTTCGGAATCTGTTTCTCTAATGAGGAACCAAATATAATCTCCCTTGGTAACGCCGCTCGATGGACTTCATTTCTTGGTGAAACCTTTCCCCATGTTCGTCGCTGACGTCTCCAAGATTCTCGGGGAAAAAGTTTAAATGAGAATGCAAGAAATTAATTTTATGGGACATATTTACACCTGTTGGAATTCATAAAGCGAAAAATAAGTTAGAAGAATACATACATATGTGTTATATACATAAATATAGAAAAATATATTTCTTACCAATTTTTTCATAATTTTTTAACAAATCATTAATCAATGTTTCATATTGCGAGCTTTTATTGGATTCAAAGAAATTTGAAACTACAAGCTTAAATGACCTCCATGCTGCAATTTCATCTGATATCAAATATGATTCGAAATTTACATTTTTCGTCAGTTTCCTTGTTTTAGGCCCATAAAAACCGCCTTCTTCGATTTTTTGAAAAGAAAGACTTTTAAATAAACTTTTTAAATATGAAAGTGAACTGCCATCTTTCCTTAAGGCTTTTACAAAATTTTTAAAGAGCCCCAGATTAATATGTTGTGGAGGCAAAATAATGTTTTCTTTTTGGACGAGAGGTGTGTATTTTATGTTGTTTTCACCCAATGTAATGTCTTTTCTCGTTGGCCATTTCTTTCTTCTGTAATGATCTTCGCGAGCTCGGCTATCCCAGAGGCATAAAAAATAGCAATATTTTGTATATCCGCCTTGCATTCCACATAACATCCCAACTACTTTTAAATCGCAACAAATTTTCCAGTCATGTTGTTCATATTTTATGTATTTTATCAATTTAGCCATTGTTTCGTATGATTCCTTAGTGTTGACGGCATGAGCAATGCGAATCGACTTAAAACATCATTTAAAAACGAAAAAATGTGAAAGAAGATTTTTTTGAATTTCCCTAACATTTACAAAATGGCTCATAACTTTTACATCTATCCAAAGATTTTTTTTCAAATAGGCAGTGTTTTCTTCGTTAGCATGCTGGCTTTTTAAAAATGTGATAAAATAATGTTTTCGATTGTTTTCTTCTATTTTCTATGGTTTTTTGTACCAGGTTTTTTTTTTTAAATCCTTTTTTTCTCATATTTTTGACGGCTGTTAGTAAACCAAAGATTCTACGTGAAAGCGATATTTGCAGCATATGTAGCCCTCATAATTTCCTTTAATTTGAGGCATAGCACGGTTCAATCAGGCTTATACTTGAAATTATGGTCCAAATACTGAATGTACTTTCCATGAAAGCTGGAATTAAAAAAAAAATTACCATAACATTTTTTTTTATATTTTTTTCATGTTCATCCACATCCCTTGGACAAAATTTTTGTTGCATAGTGTATTCAACTTCAATTTCCGAAACATGGCATATAATTATATAACTTGTATATACATATACATATGCACCGTATAAACAACATTTTTTAACCGACCTGTATAAAAATTGACAGAGAGGAGTCTCTTGATACGCTTAGAGGCAATATCCCATATATATAATCAACGTTGTGTTATGTAAGCGCAATAAAAACTGTATTTTATATACGATCAGTACGAAATTCCACAGAAAGAGATTTCTTATTACATGAAGGAACACTGCCAAATTTGGAGCAAATCATTTCAAATCTATATATAGTGCCCCTATACTTACATATATATGTTCCTCCCGATATGGTAAAATTTGCCAGAAAGAAGTATTTTAATTTAGGAACAAATGCTGCTTAACTTGGGGTAATTGGTTAAGATTTAGATATAGCCATATATTTATTTTCCTGTCTATTTAGTATTTAAGCGCCATTGAAACTGTATTTTACATCCGATCTTTATATACATAATTTGGCAAAAATTTGGTTTTTAATCCAAGTTCATGAAAATATGTTTACATTATGTATAAGCTGAAAAAAAATCGCTGCCTGAACAACGTTTACGCGTGTCATTCGCCAGTTACTATTCGAAATGCATGAGACGTAGCCGCGGCCAACATTTGATATACATAATCTTCAAAAAATAAATGCCAAAGAATGTTCTTTCAAATGATAATAAACATTCCCCATTCAATTTGAATTTTCTGTATTGTTATACCCTACACCACACTGTGGTACAGGGTATTATAACTTTGTGCATTTGTTTGTAATACCCAAAAGGAGAGAAAATAGACCCATCGTTTATTATACCGATCGACTTAGAATCACTTTCTGAGATGATTTAGCTATGTCCGTCTGTCTGTCCGTCTGTAGATGTATTCTTGTAATCAAAGTAGAGGTCGCTGGTCCGATCTCGACGAAACTTTACACATATCATTTGTTTGGCCCAAGGACGATCCATATTGAATTTGGTTAAAATCTGTTCAGATTTAGATATAGCCCCCATATATATGTTACCCCCGATTTGACATGTAAGCGCTGTCAAAACTTTTTTTATATCCGATCAGTATGAAATTTGGCAGAAAGATTTTTCGTATTACATGAAGGAATACTGCTAAATTCGGTGAAAATCGGTTCAGATTTAGATATAGCCCCCATATATATGTAACCCCCGATTTGACATGTAAGCGCTGTAGAAACTGTATTTTATATCCGATGAGTGTGAAATTCGGCAGAAAGAAGTCTCTTATTACATGAAGGAATACTGCCAAATTCGGAGAAAATCAGTTCAAATTTACATATAGTCCCCATATATATGTTAGCCCCGATTTGATATGTAAGCGCTGAAAAAACTTCATTTTATATCCAATCAGTATGAAATTCGGCAGAAAAAGGTTTCCTATTATATGAATGAACACTTTTAAATTTGGAAGAAATCGGTTCACATTTAGATATGTAAGCCCTGTAAAAATGTTATTTTATATCGGATCAGTGACTGTATTTTATATCCGATTAGAACAAAATTCGACAGAAAGAGGTCTGTTTACATGAATGAGTATTCAGGGAAATCGGTTCAGATATAAATAGAACCTCCATATATGTATGTTACTCCTGATTTGGTATCAAAGCGCTATATAAGTTGTACTTTACTTCCGATCATTTAAATTTTCCAGAAAGATGTTTCTCAGTTTAGGAACGAATATTGCGATTATCGGTTTAGAATTAGATAATATGTTCCTACCCATTTACCAATTATTCCAAATAATTATCGCAATGACCCTTATCGCATTGTTAGGGAGGTGTAGGGTATTATATAGTCGGCCCCGCCCGACTTTCTGCCTTTCCTTACTGGTTTTTCTTTAAAAAGGTAGGGAACCTCGAAATGGATCACCCTATACTTAGTAGGGACATAAATACTGTTACACACAGTTTATGCTATAACATTAAAAGTAATGAATCCTTTTGAATCAAATTAATTTTATATATTTATTGACATATGTATATTCTATACAAAAGCAAGCACTCATTCGAAATGTCCGCCATTGGCCTTCACACATGCCTTAAGTCAAACTGACCAATCATCAATAGCCGCACGCACCTCGTCCCTTCGGGAAAGTGTCCACAGCATGAATCGAAGCAGTCTTAAGAGAATCGATGTTGGGGTATCTTTGTGAGAGACTTTGTCCTCTAAAACTGTCCACAATTTGTAATCCGGTGGGTTTAAATCAGGGCTGCCAGAAGCCATTCATCAGAAGAAATGAAAGCTGACAAATTGTTTTAAAGCCATGTCTGGGTCATTTTAGCCCTATGTGCTGGCGCAGAATCGCACTGGAAAGTCCATGCCTGGTTTTGGAATAGGGAATGTTTAATTGGCTTCACAACAGCTTCCAAAACGGTTTCTTGGTAATTTTTGGCCAATGTTTTGACCCCTTGTTTAGAGAAATGCAAGTCAGTGACCCCATCGTAGGAGACACCCCATCAAACCATGATAGAAGCTGTATGATGGACCTTTTCGAAACGTGAAATTATTTGAGATGCTGTCTTAGACGACCGTACATACACAATATCATTTCGTTTCTTAAATTTGTCTTGCAGGGTATAATTTGTTTCGTCTGTGAACAAGATTTTGTTGTGCAATTTATCTGCGTGTTTCACCAAAAGACGTTAGCATTTTTCATTCCACTTTTTTATAAAGCTGAAGACAGCAAATGTTCATTGCGGCCTTTGGAAGCCCCAAGTCTTTTTTGATAATTCGGCTCATGGTTTTTTGCGTAATATTCATCTCACGGGCCACGATTTTCTGTTTTCGGAGCGGAATTCGCAGAATTCTTGAGTTGATGACCTGTGGCGTTCGAATGGTACGAGGGCGTCCCGACCGGTGGCGGTCTTTGACATCTGCAATCTCCTCAAACTGTTTAATGCACCGGTAGATGATCATGAGACTAATTCCAAGTGGGCAGAGCATTTTGAAAATGTTGTTTTTTCATTCCATATTTAAATAGCGCTATAACAGCGATACTGTTCGCAATATCCGACCACTCCATGGCGAAAACTGAGGCAATTTTGAATTCCCGTGGCAAACTAACGCTACAGAGGTTAGGTTTCATAATTCACGTGGTAAGGGTAGGGTATTTTCAATTCCATTATTGTAACGGGTGTGTTAAATTTTGTAAAAGTATTTATGTCCCTATTAAGTATATTGCAGCTATATGTAAATCTGAACCGATTTTGATTACAAGAATACATGTACAGACGGACGGACAGACGGAGATAGCTAAATCAACTCAGAAAGTGGTTCTAAGTCGATCGATATAATAAACGATGGGTATATTTCTTCGTCTCTTGTGTTACAAACAAATGCACAAAGTTATAATACCCTGTGCCACAGTGTGGTGTAGGGTATAATGACTACGGAAATAGACCATAATATTTGCAACACTCCTGTCAATACGCCTACAAAATTTAACCATGTTCGTCCGTCTGCCTGTCTGTTCGTCCGTCTATAGATGTATCGTTGTAATCAAAGTGCAGGTCGTATTTATGATTCATTGTGATGAATTTATCACGTTCCCAATAGAAATTGGTCAAAATCGGTTCAGATTCACATATAGGGTAATTCCGAGATGAAACAAAATATTACCATTTGAATATTTGACCCTTTCGATTTCATTGAAATTTTGTACGCGTATACTACAAGACAATGCGGAATTATGGCTTTTTACCGTTTGTTCAAATTCACAGAGGTGTAGATTATATAGGGTGCCAAACTTGGTCATCTACAATCAAATTTAAATATAGTCCCCATATGTTGTACTTTACTCATATATGTGTTCCTGATTACTTAGTATTTAAGCGCTATTAAAACTGTATTTAACGTTCGATCTTTGTATAATTCAGCAGAAATGAGGTTTTTTCATTCATGTTGATGAAAATCGGTTTAAATTATATACACCCACATCTATTTGTGCCTTCTGATTCTTGATCTATGAAAGAATACTGCACATTTCAAGGGTATCGTTTCAGATCCAGTTTAATATGATCAATATCTTCAACTCCTCGTTGGAAAAAGCCTTACTGAGGAGGTGGAGCTTCGTACTTTGTTAACTGAAACGATTAGTTACGTTTCAAGTTATTCCAAATTATTATTGCAATGCCCCTTTTTGCATTGCTAGTGAGGTGACCGGTATTACATAGTAGGCCCCTCCGAACTTTCTGTCTTTCCTTACTAGTTTTTAAAATGCACACTTTCAGTGGCATGGTGTGGCAAAAGTGATTAATAATGGTCCCGAGTGGCGGTTGTAGGTCTTGCCACAAGTTGCCCCGTCGACTTTAGTTTTTCCCTTACTGATTTTATGGTTGAAAATTATCTTAAAGTAGATTGTGATTTCATTTTGTGCTATTTAAATTGTCGACTAAAAATATTCCACACTTTGATTGAGAATCACTACCTCAATCTTCGATGGACTTGACCGGTAAGGTCCATGTTGTATATAGTAGTAAACCATTGTAACATTTCAATAATGAAAGCAACATAGCAAATATGTAGTTATGGATGATATTACAGTGGGCACAATAAGTACAAGCTCCGGTCGAATAATTAGCTTATGTTTTTGCTTCAATCCAAATTTGTTGCAACAAATATTTATACATTTTCGTTCAGTTATGCAAAATAATTTGCTTGTTTTCAAGTATATAATATAATGGGACACACTGCCATTAAACTTTTTTCATTCAAAATATGTATATTTCTTTATGTGTTTCATCGTATTTATACCCTACACCACACTGTGGTACAGGGTATTATAAGTTTGTTTCATGGCAGATGTTTGTAACACCTGAAAATAACACAGCTAGACCCACCTTAAAGTATACCGATCGACTCAGAATCACTAGCTGAGTCGATTTAAGCATGTCTGTCTGTCCGTCCGTCCGTCCGTCCGTCCGTCTGTCCATGTAAAGTTGTTCGTCGACTACAGGTCGCAATCGTTCTGAAATTTTGCAGTTTACAGTATTTCGCAGCTGTTAAGATCGCTATTGAATTTGGTTGAAATCGGTTCAGATTTAGATATAGCTCCCATATATATCTTTCGTCCGATTTGGCCCTTTAGTCCTATAGAAGCTGTATTTTACATCCAATCGTTTTGAAATTTAGAGCGGTAGAGTTTCTTTATCAATTAACCAACATTGCCGAATTTGAAGAAAATCGGTTAAGATTTAGCTATAGCTCCCATATATATGTTTCGTCCGATTTGGCCCTTTAGTCCTATAGAAGCTGTATTTTACATCCAATCGTTTTGAAATTTAGAACGGTAAAGTTTCTTGATCCATGAACACTACCGAACACTACCGAATTTGAAGAAAATCGGTTAAGATTTAGCTATAGCTCCCATATATATCTTTCGTCCGATTTGGCCCTTTAGTCCTATAGAAGCTGTATTTTACATCCAATCGTTTTGAAATTTAGAATGGCAGAGTTTCTTGATCAGTGAACCAACATTGCCGAATTTGAAGAAAATCGGTTATGATTTAGCTATAGCTCCCATATATATGTTTCGTCCGATTTGGCCCTTTAGTCCTATAGAAGCTGTATTTTACATCCCTTTAGTCCTATAGAAGCTGTATTTTAATTCCAATCATTTTGAAATTTAGAATGGTAGAGTTTCTTGATACATGAACCAACACTACCGAATTTGAAGAATATCGGTTAAGATTTAGCTACAGCTCCCATATATATGTTTCGTCCGATTTGGCCCTTTAGTCCTATAAAAGCTGTATTTTACATCCAATCGTTTTGAAATTTAGAACGGTAAAGTTTCTTGATCCATGAACCAACACTACCGAATTTGAAGAAAATCGGTTAAGATTTAGCTCTAGCTCCCATATATATGTTTCGTCCGATTTGGCCCTTTAGTTCTATAGAAGCTATATTTTACATACAATCGTTTTGAAATCTAGAATGGTAGCGTTTCTTGATCCATGAACCAACATTGCCGAATTTGAAGAAAATCGGTAAAGATTTAGCTATATCTCCCATATATATCTTTCATCCGATTTGGCTCTTTAGATCCAATCGTTTTTATACCCTACACCACACTGTGGTACAGGGTATTATTTAAGTATAAAATGTCCCAAAAGTAAATTTATGTAAATAATTTATACAAGAATTACAAAATTTATATATCAGAGTTATTCAATATTACGAGAGTGGTGTAGGGTATTATATAGTCGGCCCCGCCCGACTTTAGCCTTTCCTTACTGGTTTTAATACAAATATGATAATGTCTACTGTAGGAATCTGGGTACGATGGCCATTCAAGCAAAGCTGCATATACATACTCAATGACCCCCATGGAATTGCTGTAAACATTAGCACTCACTGAGGCAGCGACTGGGCAGTAGCAGAGGTCCTGGCAATGGGTTCTGTTCTCTGTGTGCCCTTCGACTATAAACATGTGAACGAGACGGCATCCGACATTGAATGCCATGGATGGGGAGCGACCCGTCGTGCACAAGGAATTGACAAATAAATTTTACACCACATATGTTTAAACATTTTTGTAGGCATAATTTTCATTGTCAATATTGGTTTTGTTTTATGTTGTTGAATGTCCATACAGACATGCATACGTATGTGTGTGTGTGCGAGTAGTTATTATATATGAGTGCGTGTACTTCGACAAATAGACAATGTCCTTCCGACAGTTTACGTACATCCCCATTCATATGGATGGGAAATGCACACATTTGTAACAAATTGGCAAAGCTGCAACAGCTTAATGGGCATGGCTGTAAAACTGGAATAATGATTTTAGAGGAATTGTTCTAATGTATCTAAAGCAGTATGAAGTTTGGGGGTAACGTAACTTCAGTTATGCCTATAATGATTCGTCAAATATAGCGTTTCCAATCATGGAGTCATGTATACCTCATGCCTGCTGATACAAATGATTGATACAATGGTTCAATATTTCAATTTTTCACAATTTTTAAAGGTAAATCATTGGCATTTTTTAGTAAATATTGGTTTAAAAAAACGAAGCTGAACACCATCTTGAAATTTGTAGCAGATGGGGCTACATGACAAAATTTTTCTCAGAATTTTAAGTTGCAACGATTCAGGATGGCATAAGGGGAGAGTAAAGCTCTTATATTTCGGAGATGCCAGATCAGTAGACCTGTATAAGGCTGCTCTGAGTCGAGCGGGTAAGGTGCCGCCAGGTGCCCAGTTGGATGTTGTCGAAACAAACAACATCCCTAGTCACCCTAGAGCCATCACCTGGGTTACGGAAGAGCCCTCCAACCCGGCTGACATATAAGAAATAATAAAGGATTCCAATCCTGGTCTGCCGGCCCATAATTGGAGAATCAGCAAGGTGGGTGAGGCGGATGGTAAAAAGCGGCAGGTCAATCTTATCCTAAACGCTGAATCCACCTCCCACATACAAGGTGCGAGTGCAACCCTACAATATGGCTTCGAGACTATAGTCTTGAATTGGATTGCTGCGCCTGTCCACAGGTGCAGTAGACATCGTCCTGATACAGGAGCCCTACGCAGTGGGAGGAATGGTGTGCGGTATCTGGACACCCAAGTTTAAACTGCTTGTGGCCAATTTAAGTGGTAAAGACCAAACATCTGCTAGTCTGGAAATCGGTAATCGCATATATTGGGTGGTCTCCAGTTACTTACCTTATGAAGCTGTAGTACCGACTGCTCTATTCAGGGAAGTATTAGAAGAAGCAACGTTTGACGAGGTCGAGCTGATTGTTGGCGCAGACACGAACGCTCATCATACTATCTGGGGTAGTACGGATATAAACAATAGGGGTCATTCGCTTCTTGACTTTATTCTAACTACCAACCTAAGTATTTGTAACATAGGTAATAAACCGACTTTTACAATCAAAGACAGACAAGAAGTACTAGACGTAACGTTTGCTACTGACCGGCTGTCAGACAAAATTATTGTGTGGCATGTACTGGACGACCACTCATTCTCAGATCACCATTATATTGAGTTCAAACTCGCTGAAAAAGAGCCTGAACCTGCCGTCCACAGAAAGTGCATGAGAAGAATTTCAAGAAAGTCCTCAACTCCAAACTTCTGTACGAACCGAATGACAAAGCCGGTCTGGATAATCCGATCGAGCATTTCTCATATCATTCAATAGTTCCCCTGAAAAAGCCTGTCCAAAAACAAGGTACAGGGGTAAAACTAAACACCAATGGTGGACTTCTGAGCTAACGGCTATGAAAAAGACTGCAACAAGTTATTCAACAAGGATAAATCTACAACTCAAGATCTATAAGAAGGAGCTTAGAAAGGCGCAAAGACGCTCTTGGTATACCTTCTGTGGCGAAGTGGAGAAGGTCTCCGACGCCGCAAGGCTGAGGAAAATACTATCAGCTTCACCCTGCACAGTGGGTTACTTGCAGGATGAGGCAAATAATTGGACCAAAAACAGCGAGCAGTCGCTCAATGTGCTACTCGACACACATTTCCCGGGGAACTCACCAACAGAACCCGAAGATCAACAAGACCAACAAGCGAGCGTTGCTAGCTTGTTGACCAGAACAAGCTGGGCTTTTAACAGCTTTGAGCCCTTCAAGTCAACTGGACCAGATGGCATCACTCCAGCAGAAATGCAGAAAATGTTGAAGTACATTATCCCCTGGCTGGAGAAAATTTATGTAGGCTGTATCAGGCTTTCATACATCCCGAATCGATAGAGGGATACCAAAGTGGTATTCATACCTAAAGAGGGGAACATATCACACACTAGGCCAAAAGACTTCAGAGAAATTAGCCTATCCTCCTTCCTATTGCAAGGTCTGGAAAGACTTTTAGATTATTTCATTAGGGAAAACCTGGATACAAAACTCCTGTCGGTGAACCAACATGCTTACAATAAGGTGAAGTCTACAGAATCAGCCCTACAGAATTGTGAGCACTCGTCCCTGCATTTCAAGGAATTCACCATGGTGGCATTTCTTGACATGGAAGGGGCTTTTAACAACATTCACTCAGATGCAGTAATTGCGGCACTGTCACATCTAAAAGTTAACTCTAGTTTGGTTAGACTAATTCAAAATCTGCTCAACAGAAGACGCATAACAGCATGTCTTATGTCCACAACTCTAACAAGGTTTGTAAACAGAGGGACCCCACAAGGAGTACTATCTCCACTAATTTGGAACTTAGCGGTGAATGAAATCCTGCTAGATCTAGAACGTTGTGTCTGCAAAGTCGTGGCATATGCGGACGACGTGGCAATCGCAGTGAGTGGCAAATTCGAAAACGTCCTCCGAGACATTCTACAGGAGGCTCTGAACAAATTGGCTAGATGGGCCAGATGCAGCGGTTTAAGCGTAAATCCAAACAAGACAGAATTGGTTCTCTTTACTAGGATGAATAATGTTCCACATGTGAACCCTCCACCTCGGATAAATGGAACAGATCTAGTATTTTCTGAAAGTGCAAAAAAAAATGCACCTTCGAGAGAAATTATGTACATCATTATGATTCCCGCCAGAGATGAATGGGTTGGAAAAATACCAGGTAATAGAAACCATCTCCACTTCTACACGCATGGTTCGAAGCTTGATGGACCTAAACTGGTCTATGTGGGCTTGTATACAAAAAATACGGCTGCCACCCTAACCTAAACCTAAACCTAAGGTGCAGGATGCAAAATAAAGTTGAATATGCAACTGATGCTTTTAAAAAGTTTAAATTAGCCGGTTTTAATATATGTAATTCCACGTCCACGCGTGTGCATAATACATTACAAATATCAGCTATTCTGATATTTTCCCAAAATTTTCAGATTTGCTTATAAGGGGCCGTTCAAGTATTACGTAAGCAGATTTATTGCAATTATTTACCCCCCCTCCCCCTTGTCAACAAAAGTAAGCAAAGCTCTTATCCCCCCCATGCTTACGTAAACATTGTTATATGCATTTTTCATTTAATGTATTCTATTTTTGTTATTCATTCATGAGCAGCAGTTAAAATTCTAGAAATAAGAAAATAGGCTTAGGATAGAGGACTTTAACGCACATAATATTCATTTAAACAAACTTTATTGTATTCAACATAGAGTAAAGTACAAATATTATAATCTTATTAAGTAATATTACGAACTAAACAAAATTCTTTTAAATTTTTGGTGTACATATTAATTCCAATTAACAGTCTTCAGTCCATGACACCCGAATCCATGATTCTAAGTTTTCGATGACATTGGATGTTTGCTGCTCAATGTTGTGTGTCTGCTCACTTTCATTCGATTTTGGAATGTCTACGTCGTTTTCATCGAGCCATTCAACATCTTGGTGCTCTAAATTTTGAATAATGCACATCAGTTCATTAGCACGACGAGCAGCCACTCTTAAAGGCCTAACTTTCATATCAGTGTGCGTGTTTACTTTTTTATGGATCTTCTCGATGTGACGATTTAGTGACTTGACGGAAGTATGATAAAGACCACACGTTTTGCATGTTCGACTTAATAGCTTCAATTTTACCGTCGGACAAAAATAATCGTATGGCATTTGTAGGAAATCTTTGAGTGAAGAATTTAAGCGTAGAGCTAAATTGACTGGAAGATTGAGAAATTGCCCTCCATCATCCAAAACCAAGTCATCAACTGTTTGTTTTACTTTTACTGGTGGTGGAAGAAACCTGTTGTCTAGTAATCTAAATAGGCCACTTCTTGGACGACAGCATTCTATGTTTCTACATTTTACAATTTGAAGTAAGTTTTGGCTTTCACGCACATGTTCTGAATACCATTCAATATCTGGCAAATCAGGCAGATCTTGTTCGCCCGGCCCAACATATTGTGCAGTAACATGATAGCCATCAATTTCCATTGAACTCCATATCTCAGCTAACACATTTCCTGCAAACTCGAAATTGGATCTTTCTAAATGTTCATCAATTGTAACACCACGTGCATCCAAATGTGACCCAAAATGGTCATGAGGCAATATCAAACCAGCCAGTTCCCGACTAAGAGGAGACATTCTGCGCTCTACTCTGTTATACGCACTTCTGCCAGGGGCATTGGTAGCTAAAAACAATGCATCGAGATCATGTCGCTTAAAGTGTTTAATAGCAAACCCTATAACTTTTGTATAACGCGGATTTTCATCTGGCCCTCCATCAACCGTCATGATTACTACTGGTTTTACCAACCCATGGTCAGTTTTAGCTAATGCTTGAAACTCTTCAAGTTCGAGAAGCGTCTCGAAATCATGAGCATGAGTATTTGCAGTAGATGAACTATGCTTTCCACTTCGAATAGCGATGTATGTTGGTCCAGAATATCCAACGGCTTGCGGTTGTCCTAGCATACTGGAAGTGATTTTGATACCAGCATAAACTGATGGTATTAATTTATGCCTCTCAGCGATTACCCAGTCGTGATCAGGCAATTTGATTCTATATTCCATGTGCATTAGAAGAGGTGCTTGCTTATTTGCGCAGTTACACCAATAGGGACCCGAGCTTTATCATCTTGAGATATGAAAAATACTTGATCTGGTCCAAGTATGGATGCTATGTTCTCCAAATAATGGATTGATGTTTCAGCGAAATTGCTATCTAAGTGGCTTTTGTGCTGAACAGTCTGAGCCCGAGTGAGCTTTACAGGGACTGTCGATACATGTCTTTGTCCCTCTGCAGAATTAGATTTTCTGGGAATCAAACGAAGATATGTCCCACTTCGACTAATGTCAAATCCTATTTTTCGTAATTCTTGTGTTAATTCGTCAAGAGTTTTTACACTGCGAATAGATTCTGTTCGTCTTCTATCATCTGCTGCACTGCCAAATAAAGCAATATCCGCAATTGTTTTCAATAATAATGGTTGATCATTTTCTAGGCTAGGCCGTCCCACTGAATCCCTCATGGATAGTTTTTTTTTATTTCTGGATTTGCATGAGAAATATCTTCTAACTTTCTTTTCATACCATCTCTGTGTTTCTTCTGGGCAACTTCGTTTTGAATCTTCCTGTTTAAAAAAATTTTCGCTGTTTTTAATTCTTCGCGCAACTTATTGATTTGTTTATCAACTTCAACACGGCTTGGCATACTATCTCTGGCAGAATACAAAGCATTCAGATTTTTTTCGAGTAGAGCAATCTTATTTTTCATAGCTTCCTGCGAAGGTTTTATCTCGGCTGTTTATCTGTATTTTCTGTGTTTTCGCATTGCTGTTGTGATTCCACTCCGGGGTTTATGTCGTCTTTTTGTTCTTTAGAATTTGAAGCTGGCTGTATAATTTGTGGTTTTTCTGCAGGCTTACATGTATTCGTTGCCTAAAAATTAAAACATTTTATAGGTACTGCTAATGTTTGTCTTATTAATACATACACACCATAGTGAGTACATTTAATATTCACCCCTATCGTGAATAAAATTCCATGTGAAAAGTTTTGCTCCCCAGAAAAATTTAAGGGATATAATCAAAATGGAAAGTGAAAATAATTCCACTTGAATAGACTTTTAAGACGAGTAGTTATCATTTTCTTCATTGCAAATCTCTTTAACGCAGAATAATATACCTATAGACTTCAATTTCTACTTTGTATTTTCTAGGGATCAAAACATTTCACGTGAAATTTTTTCTGCGATAGGGGTGATTGTTTAATTTACATTAACTTCATCACTCACCTTGGAAAAAAATCGTAGTAGATTGGATTTATTCTTAGTCGCTGCTTGCAATTCTTCTTCAATTCTCTTAGAGACAATAATATCAAGTTCCTTGTCCGATTTTGCTTGTAACTTATAATTACGCCACACTTCGTTAACTAACTTCTGTACTTTTTGTAGTTTTGTATTTGTATGAGATTTTTTAAAACTTTCAAACAATTGTTGGTATAACTTGGATTTGTCTATTTGAAACGACATCTTAAACAATTCCACTTTGGCGAAAGTGGATCAACGGTAACACAAATATTTACTTGCTTTGCTTTGCTTACACCACGTCAAATCGTCAATCGTACCGAAACGAAACTGATTGAAGAAATTCTAAGCGAGTACCTAAATGTACTCATTATTTATGGGAATCCCCGAATATGGGTTTTGTTTTCGAGCATAGACATTGTGTGGGTTGCCATATGTGTAAAAAAGTAAATAACTACTGCTGAAGTAATCACAATCTGTGTGGGTTGTCATATGTGGAAAAAAGTAAAGAACTACTGCTGACGTAATCACCATCTCCAACACCCCCCCCCCAATGTCATCAAAAATAAGCAAAGCAAAGACCCCCCCACCCCCCTATAGTGCTTACGTAATACTTGAACGGCCCCTAACATCTGAAAAAATATTTAGGTTTTTTTCTCGCCAACTATATGATTAATTCGCATAATAAAACGCATATACAAATTTTCACAACAATCGGGAATGTCGACCAAATTTCTTTCGAAATCTCGTTCGGTTTGATATGGTATATACGCTGAAAAAAAAATCGCTTCTGTAGTATATTGTCTCAAACATATTCGGCTTGAAATATACATATGTTTAGGGTACAATTAAAATATATAATATTTGACACCAATATTATATGTTTAGGAGGATATTGTTCTAAACAAAAATATGATCCCATTCAAATATTTTTTTATTTGGAACTAGTAACTATTTTCGAAACAAAGATTAATTTGTAATTATTTATTTTGGCAATGTATGAATGCCTTAACTTAAAGACAAGTTTTCTGTTTTTCAGATGTTCATGTTTTTAATAAATTTTATATGTTTGTAAAATTTAATTAAAACTTAAATAGAATAATCTTTCGTAAATATAAATTGCATTGATGGATTGACAAAAAGTGATGAATTGGAATATTTATAAATTAAGAAAATTTCAGCTATAAAGATTAACACGAAATCTAGGAAAAACTAACTAAAATTCGAATAAGTCAGCAAAGTTTTAAAAATCTTTTTAAATAAATTATATATGGAAAACTTCTTAAACAATAACTTTGTTTGTGTGTAAACATGTATTTTTTTTGTAAAATTCAGTTTCCAAATAAATTATGTTCTAATATATTAATATATGCGTTCCAAACAAAATTTCTTGATTTTCAAATAAAATGTATTTGTTAACAAATATAAAATATTTAAAAAAATCATTTCCAAGTATATTTTCTTTCAATTCAAACATATCAAAAATGACGATTTTCCTCCGTGTACGATAGATGCAGCACAAATATACACTTGAGCAGCATCTAAATATAAAACGATTATTTTTAATATGCCGAGGTTTTTCTTTACTCAAGAAGGTGTTATGTTATGATGATCTGATGAGAAATTCCGATTTTATAGCGCCGAGATTCAAAATGGGGAAATAAGTCTATATGTGGCTATATCTATGTAAATCTGAACCGATTTTCTTTAAATCCGGCAGTGTTCGTTCTTGGATAAAGAATCTCCTCTCAGCCAAATTTCAAAAACGATTGGATGATGAAACGGTAAGAGACCAAATTGAAAGAAACATATATATGTGGGCATCATCTATGTATATCTGAACCCTCTACCATATTTTAAAACGATTAAATGTAAATGAAGATTTACATAGATCATCGAATCCATATAGGAAGGATGATATATCGTATATATATGGCGAAATATATGTCTGAACCGATTTTCTTTAATCTTGCCAAAGAAACTACAAAGGAAGCTCCTCGGAGCCATCTAAATAAAGCATCTGTCCAAACTTCATTAGAAAAAAAACACGCACGTACACACGCGGGTATAAACTAAACCCTTTCACAGTGCAGCATTTTTTTACAAACGAACAAAAAGCAATTTTTTCGGCGAAATGCAGAAAAAGTGTAGCATATTTTGGCACAAAAGAAAACACTATAAGTAAAATATGACTTTAATAGCGCAAAGACCCAAATGGGAAGAAAAATTTGTGTAGAAATTATATCTAAATGTGACAAAGCAGCATTTATAACGAGTGATCCAAGTAGATATACTTTTTTCAATAGCTTTTTTTTTACAAATCACGTGTGAGTCGTGTCATGCTGTCATGTTATTTTTGTTAAGTATTGTTTGGCATTTCATCATGGAAAGACTTACGCCTGAACAACGTTTACGAGTGTCATTCGCCAGTTAGCAGTCGAAATGGTCGAACGAGTCATCGAAAATTTGACTCAACGGATGGACCATCTGAGACGTAGCCGCGGCCAACATTTGATAGACATTATTATTACTATTTATTTGGACATGTTTACATTTGATTGGTATTTATAAACTTAGTCTATTTACAAAGGATTTCCATTCTTCTCGATCATTAGCTAAACATCTTAGTTGTTGAAAAGATAAGTGAGATTCTGATGTTAGTGTTCTCCTCCAAGTTATCTTTGGTCTACCTCTGGATCGGTGACCCTGTGGATTACATTGTAGACCCGAATGTGCGATTTCGTCCTCTGATTTTCGTAGCGTATGTCCCAACCAGCCGTATTTCCTTTTGATGATTTCTTTGTGGATCTCGATCTGTCCAGTATTGCCCCTAATCTTTCATTAGATATATGTAGTGCTAGGCCACCAGATTTTTAGTATGCTCTGTAAACATCTTTTAACGTACGATTGCAATTTGTTGATTATGTTATTTGTTACAAGCCACGTCTCGGATCCGTAAAGCAGAACGGATTTCACGCATGCGTTGAATATTTTGAATTTTGTCGATTGGGCTATTGTTTCCGATGCCCATATATTTCTCAATGTCGCATATGCACTTTGGGCTTTACTTATTCTATTTTCAACATCTTTTTTGGTGCCACCATCGGTTGTTAGTATACTACCGAGATATTCGAATCGTTCTACATTTTCAATACAATGACCATTTATTTGAAATTGAGTCATGTTGCTTGTGTTTATCCTCATTGTTTTGGTCTTTTTGATATTTATTTTTAAACCCAATTTAAGAAATTCATTCGTTAATTGGTTAATTTTCGCTTGCATATCCGTGAAGGTATTTGTCAATAGGACAGCATCATCCGCATATTCAAGATCCCATGTGATGAAGAGAAGGGGGGATAGTGCGCAGCCCTGTCGGACTCCACTAGTGGTGTAAAAAGATTGGCTTATGCTTCCTTCGTTAAAATAGCTATTAGTTTTTTTGGAATACCCCTGGATGCAAGAGCCTGCCATATATGCTCCCTGTTTAAGGCATCGAATGCTTTCTCATAGTATATAAAGGCTAGGTACAGAGTTCAGTTATATTCAACTGATTGTTCTATTATAATTCTTGTAGTGCATATGTGATCAATGCATGTTTTTCCTGCGCGGAAACCGGCTTGATTGTTTCGTAGTAGATTATTGAGTGGAGTGGATATTCGGTTCATAATAATCTTGTTGAAAATGTGCATAATAGTTGGAAGAAGCGAGATTCCCCGCAAATGATCGCACTTTGTTCTAGTTCCTTTTTTTGCCATGATATCATTGCATACCTTATAACATTCAAGCGTAAGACCGTCAATACCGGGAGCTTTGTCATTTTTAAGCTGTCTATTGCGTCCTTAATTTCTGATCGGGATGGGTGATCCGTTGATATTTGTGCATTTGTTTGCTGCCTCCTTAGAATTTGAAATTTTTCAAATTCGTCTTTTTTTTCGTCTTCATTTGGAGTGTTGCTATAGGAAGTTCTTTTCCCGCTCATTGTTCCTATGTATTTGTATACTTCCTTTGTGTTACCTGTATTTGCAGCAATCTGAGCATCATTTCCAATTTTCTCGTAGTATGTCTTCTTGTCATTTTTCACCTGCTTCTTCATCTCTTTGCTGAGACTTATGTATTGTTTTTCTAGGACTTCTTTCTTCGCGGCATTATGTTCGCTGAGCATTTTCTGTTTTACCTCCCTCCTTGGTTCTATACGGTCCCAAGAACAGCTTGTCATCCATTCGGCTTGCTTATTTCTTTTGTATCCCAGCATGTTTTGACAGATATCCATCATGCTGTTCTTGAATTTGATCCATTTATCTTCTATGCCGTCACATGCATTGTAGTTGATGTCCTTCACTTTTTCCGTGAACTTCGCTTTCGTAGCGTTATTCTGTAATTTGTTGATATCATATATTTTCCTTTGGGACGAAGAAATTCTCTCTTTATAGTCCAGTTTTAATTTAATTTCTGCAATTAATAGGCAGTGATCACTTCCGATTTCTGCGCTTCTCTTATTACCCACATCACAAAGCATGTGGCACCATTTCCTTAATATGCAAATATGGTCTATTTGGCTCTCGAAGTTTCCTCTCGCGATTTCTATGTAATTTGATGGTCTTTCTTATGTGGGAACAATGATCCTTCTATTTTCATTTCAAAGTTCATGCATACACTGATAGAAAAAGCTTCGTCAAAAGTCAGCTAACGTACGGATAATCCTATCTATGAATTTGTTCGTCGCCATGACGAATCTCTGTTCAAGTATACTAGAACAAGAACTATTTAGTGGAATAAAAAAAACCCGACAGGGTGATTACATATCATCCCTACGACGAATCGTGCTCATAAATATACAAATTATATATACCTTCCTCTCTAAGGCGAGGGGATAAATATGGGGATTTATTTGATTTATAATACAAATATCAATAAATGTATATATAACATATAGCAAAAAGGTAACACATCAAAGGAGTGGCCTAAGACCCTAAGTTTATTCGGAGGAAATCCGATTTAGAACACATTAAGTCATTTTACTTATGTCCGTCCATCCGTAAGCCTGACTGGAGCGAACGATAACCCTCGAAACTATAGTTTCCAGAGATTAAACAGAGATTCGTCAGGGCGTCAGGATTATCCGTACGTTAGCTGACTTTTGACGAATGACGAAGCTTTTTCTATCAGTGTAGTTCTAAAAATAGTTCTCCATTTTCGCTTCGAAGTCCTAGTGCATGTATCTTCGAATCCAATGTTGTCTGGCCCGTCTCCTAGAAGCAATACTATATTTTTAGAAGGGACTAAAGGGCCAAATCGGATGCTGGTGAAATTGCTGCTCAGCTGACTGTAGAACGATTCTTCCGATTGTAGTTCCGTTTCTTCTGTGGGCGCATAGCATTGGACAACTGTCATAATATTCTGTTTCGTTTTTAGGTTTGCCATTATTATCCTCACTGACACTGCTTTCCAGTCCACCTTTGAAGTGTGCGTCTTCTTGATTAGGCATTCCTGAGAATATCAATACATCTCCCCTCCTGTTTCGCACTTCTCCGCATCCATTCCATCGCACTTCACTTAATCCACATACGCTGATGTTTAATCTTTCACAGATTATGATAGACATAATCTTCAAAAAATAAATGCCATAATCTTCAACAAGTAAAAAATCGCCAAAAAAAACGGCTGCGGAAATATTGAAGAGTGAACCTCCGCTTTAGCAGATTTAATACAATTCTACGTTTGCCCATATACAAATATTATTACATTTATTATATTTATATTTATTATATCCAAGATTTGCTAATTACGGAAATTGTAAAAAAAAATTCTAATTTTTCAATTCGTACTATAAAAATAATACCATGGACCATAGTGTGGTATAGGCTTTAAAAAATACAAACTCTACTTACCACATTCGAATAGTTGTAAATTAGTTCAATTTATGCCAAACAATATGCACAATATCCTGATGAAATTTTCCTTTTCTTGCCCAATAAAATACCACATCTGTAAAAAAATATTATATAGTTTTACTAAATGGAAATTAAAATTCTTGCAAAATGTACAACATTTCTAATTCATAAATTACTTAATAAAAATGTTATGTATAATATATAAATTACTTGTAATACTGTTTATGAGATTTCTTCTTTTTTACGGATTTCATTTTCCATACGAACATTATTTTTCAGATATTTTTATGAAAGAATAAACTGGATATTCAAATTTAATATTGAGACCAATTTGTATTCAAAAGAAAAATACGAAAAGAAAAAAATATGATAAATATGCACATACAAATAGACAGACTTGCACGAAATGCATCTGTTAAAGTACTCACACATAATTTGTTCCAGCAAAATTGGTTACCAGAGGGAGTATACAGGCAGGGAAGAACAAGTACAATCATGATCGTTGGCCACTGATATGAATATCAACAAATAATGAATGGCTAAAATTGTAAAAATAATATTGGACATACAACAATGTTCTGAGAAATTTATCATCTCCTCTATCCACCAGATAGCCATAAGCATACTCGTACCACCGGACGGACCAGTGGTACTGGTACTGGTCTACTCTCCCATAAAGACACAAACGTGACCGACAAGTAAACAAACAAACGCATGTGTGCAGATACAGGGTGACACACGTGTTTTTGTCGAGGAAACTTGATCAAATTTTAACTTAATACCATTACAATTAAATGCATGCTGTACCATAAACTATAGCTCGACATAGACCTGTTCTGAGATGAGTGGTTGAGATCTGGCCGGGCCCCATTTGGCTGTAGTCGAAAAAACCGGCATTCCTAGTCACCCCAGATCCCTCACCTGGGTTAAAGAACAAGCTGATAACACTGTGCAACAAGAACATCTTTCCCGATAGAGAACAATTGGATAGTACACTACTAGTACAGGGTGGCTGATGAATATTGCTACATTACGAAACTCAAATAACTATTTGTATAGAATACAGTTTTCTTTTTTTCATGTTATAGCTCATTAAATTTAATTAAATATAGCTTAATTAGTTTTAAAAATAATGGAATTTAAATGTGGAGTTTCTGGATATCAGCTTATTGGGAAAATTTCGCCGCAATTCTGTCATAACACGCCGGGCTATGTGAGGAGTTGCACCATCCTGCTGAAACCACACAGAGTTGAAAAAAATTCTCATTCGGCGTAATTCTGGATAGAAAAACTCTCTCAACATGCTCAAGTAACGGTCCCCAGTAACTGCAACGGTGTGACCGTTTTCTTCGAAGAAGTAGGGCCCGACATTGCAGCGTGATGAAACTGCACACCACACTGAGACACGAAGTGGATGCAATTCCGTTTCATGGACTATCTGTGGGTTGGAAGCACTCCATATTCGACATTTTTGTTTGTTTATGTTGCCGTTTACATCGAAATGGACCTCGTCAGACATGAAAAGACAGTTCAACATTTTTCCGTCCTCTTCAACCATTTGAAGCATCTTCTGGCAAAATTCCAAGCGAATCGGGAAGTCTGCTGAGTTCACTTTGTTGGCCATTTGAATTTTATATGGGAATAACTCCAAATCTTTGTGCATAATTGACTGCAATGACTGTCTGCTTATACCCATTTGAGCAGATAAGGTTCTTGTCGAAAATCTTGGATTGTTTTGTATGGCATCAGCTACAGCAGCGATTGTTTCCTCCGTCCGAACTGAAGGGTTTCGATGGTAAGGTCTTCCGTCGACTGTCCCATGCTCGGAAAAATTGTTAACAAGTCTCTCGGAGGATTGCCGCCAAACGTGCCCCTATACTCTCTTTGAACCGAAAATACGGACTTCAGTGCGTAATAGCGGCGGAAAATCCAAATTCTTGTTTCAGTGTCCCAGTTATCAATTTTTGTTAAATCTAAAAATCAATCTGCAAAATAAAAAAAATTAACCAGATTCATTAAATAGAAAAAAAGCCACCCTGTATATCAAAACCCCCAAAGCGTTTTTCGAAGGTAGCTCAAATTTTTGTTTTATATCCCTCTGAATTTGGGCTATTTTTAGTCAAATTTCCAGACTGCTTCTATATTGGGCTAAAGTGCACTTTAGCGGGCACATGTAAAAACAACAAAAAAAACACGACGACATCCGAAATATTCCAAAAATGCATAAAAACGCACAGTCGAGCAACGGGCCCTGGAGCCTTGGCCCTCAAAAAGGACCCCAGGCCCACAGATATATCATATGTTACTAGTATGTGTCGAACAAAAAGCTGAGGCGGACACCCCGTACGTTTAAAGATTATTCATAGACAACTTCCAGGAAGAAAGTAGGTCACCCTACTCCTCCTATAACACTATGCAACAAAATTTTTGTCCAAGGGATGTGGATAACAGTTTCTGGTGCAATTATGTGTCACAAACACGAAAAAAATATTAAAAAAATGTGTATGGTATTTTTTTTTTTTAATTCCAGCTTTCATGGAAAGTACATTCAGTATTTCGATGGCTTATATCTAAAAGGTGCTATATTAAAATTTTCGAAAATGAGATTTTGATGCAAAATTCTTCTGTTCTTCTGTTACACATGATTGACCTATGGTGTCAGTTTTAAATCAAAAAGATTATCCCAACTCCCCTTTTTGACGTTTTTGTTGTTATGCTATGTTATTTTATGTATTTTTACGAAGACAAATCTGGCTATAATATAATTTTTTATTTGATTTTCAAATTGCTAAGAAGTTAAAAACCGCTAAACTCAATCATTTTTCGATGCAGTATGAACTTTTCCTGTAGATTTTGACCCGCTGATTACAATTCCGTCTTCAAAATGTTTGCAAAATACATACATTTAGAGGAAAGTGCGTTACAATGTTGCAAATTTGATGTATTTTGCATGCCCGCGGAACAATAACATCTTTACAGCGAAAATTTGATGCTTTTGACTTCAGAATCCTGAAATATCTAGAATTACCTAAAATACGCCATAACACGAGAAAATTAATTAATATTAAAATATTTAAATCGAAAAATACTTAGAGTAATAGTTCTATTATGAATCGCGAGTTTTATTCGAAACGTTATAAAGTTGAATGCATTTTTAATGCACATATGAGAAAAGCATGTCTATGTATGATATCTACAAAACGTCTGAACTATTTGCCATGATATGGGTATCGCAGAAAAGGTAGAAAACACGATGTTCAAATGACTTTTAAAAATTTGCAAAAACATTGCAAGAAATCGCGAAATGCAATTTTCTTAAAATAACATGAAGTGCGTAACGCTGGAAAAGAAGAAAATGTCCGAATTACATTGTAATACGAGTATTTGCAAAAAATCGCGAAATGCAATTTGTTAAAAGAACTTGATGTGGGAAACGCAGTAAAGGTAGTAATGTTCAAGCATTTTAATTTAAAAACCAGTAAGGAAAGGCTAAAGTCGGGCGGTGCCGACTATATAATACCCTACACCACTCTCGTAATATTGAATAACTCTGATATAATTTATGTAATTCATGTATAAATTGTTTACATAAATTTACTTTTGGGACATTTTATACCTAAATAATACCCTGTACCACAGTGTGGTGTAGGGTATAAAAACGATTGGATCTAAAGAGCCAAATCGGATGAAACATATATATGGGTGCTATAGCTAAATCTTTACCGATTTTCTTCAAATTCGGCTATGTTGGTTCATGAATCAAGAAACTCTTCCATTCTAAATTTCAAAACGATTGGATGTAAAATATAGCTTCTATAGAACTAAAGGGCCAAATCGGACGAAACATATATATGGGAGCTATAGCTAAATCTTAACCGATTTTCTTCAAATTCGGTAGTGTTGGTTCATGGATCAAGAAACTCTACCATTCTAAATTTCAAAATGATTATATGTAAAATACAGCTTCTTCAGGACTAAAGAGCAAAATCGGACGAAACATATATATGGGAGCTATAGCTAAATCTTTACCGATTTTCTTCAAATTCGGCTATGTTGGTTCATGAATCAAGAAACTCTACCATTCTAAATTTCAAAACGATTGGATGTAAAATATAGCTTCTATAGAACTAAAGGGCCAAATCGGACGAAACATATATATGGGAGCTATAGCTAAATCTTAACCGATTTTCTTCAAATTCGGCAATGTTGGTTCATGGATCAAGAAACTCTACCATTCTAAATTTCAAAAAGATTGGATGTAAAATACAGCTTCTATAGGACTAAAGGGCCAAATCGGACGAAACATATATATGGGAGCTATATCTAAATCTGAACCGATTTCAACCAAATTCAATAGCGATCTTAACAGCCGCAAAATACTCTAAACTGCAAAATTTCAGAACGATCGGAGTGAAATTGCGACCTGTAGTCGACGAACAACTTTACATGGACAGACGGACGGACGGACGGACGGACATCGTTAAATCGACTCAGCTAGTGATTCTGAGTCGATCGGTATACTTTAAGGTGGGTCTAGCTGTGTTATTTTCAGGTGTTACAAACTTCTGCCGTGAAACAAACTTATAATACCCTGTACCACAGTGTGGTGTAGGGTATAAATAGAAACAACCGCGGAATTCATTTGATGAGGTAAAGCGAAATGAACTCTTTCAAAAGTTTTGGAATATGAGTTGGGAGGCAAAAAACGTGTTTGTAAGCGACCACGTAAAAATATTACAGAAAGGAAATCAAAGAGGTCCACCTTCCAGAAAGCAAAATAGACTAATTTTTAGTCTTCCTTTTGAGAGCAGTACGCTACAAGTGTGTTGAACAATGTTCCTCTCAACGCTTGCAATCTCAAGGTCCACGGTAAGATCTTGGTTGATCAAAAAACCAATTGCCATGCCACGTATTAAAACTAAATCAAGTAATAAATTCCTACAAGATTATTTACAACAATTGGACAAGGTAGAAAGTCAATACTGTCGCAAACATAGCAAAAGATTTTACATCACAGCTACATTCAAGACTAAAGTTTAAGTATTTAATGGCTATATTGCTAAATGTATCGAAAACAAAGTTCCTCCAGTATCAATATTTACATTTTCAAAGTATTTTGCCGCACAAAATTTAGCTCTATTTACACCTCGTAAAGACGAATGCGACGCGTGCATTGCTTTTAAAACAAAACAAATGTGAAGAGTACAAGGAACATACATATTTCGAAAAAGCAGCGACCTCATGATGAAAAACGAATGTACAAAATGTCTGCTCAACAAAAGATGTGCCACGTTTTTACAATGGATGCACAGACAGTAAAACTCTGCCCAAATATTAACGCTTGTGCCATATACTATAAACAACGTCTACAAGTTCATAATTTCACACTGTATAATCTGGCTTCCCACCAATGTACTAATTATTGGTGGAATGAAACAAACGGCGATCTTCCATCTTCCACCTTTATTTCCATCATATTGCACCATTTACAAACGCATTGTTTGTCAGACAGTTTGCCCATCATAATATATTCTGACGGATGTGGCTACCAGAATCGTAATCATTATTTGTCAAATGCGCTGTCCAATTTTGCAATCAAAAACAATAGGAAAATTTAACAAAAATACCTCGAGAAAGGTCACACTCAAATGAAGTGTGACAGCGCTCATGCCAAAATAGAGGTACGGTTGAAAAATAAGTCTATATATTTGCCATGTAATTATGTAAAAATAACAAAAGAAGCGCGAAATATGTTACCATTAATGGTAAAAAATAGGCCTGCCATTTGATGCGGAGTATTTAAATTATTTCATTTTCATTTTTATTTATTATAATATTTACACTTCATTTCAACTTTGTAATACTATTTAAGAGTTTAAGACTTATCTCTTCTTCTACTTTGTAATTAATAATGATTTACAAAATTGATTAGTTAATACTAAAATATATACAAGGGAGGAAAAAATTTACAAAAAACCTATATGAATATTAATTTTGTTATGATAAAAACTTAACACTACTTACAGACTAACTATGAATTTGCTATATCATTAATATAAGTAAAACTTGATGAAGAACATCTTGTATTAAAATTTTGCGTCAATATTTCAATCTTATCGATGACTAGGTGAATTTTTGCATGCTCATGTAGTCGTTTCGTAGAATAGTAGAAAGGTAGGTTTAATATTAATTTTAATATTTTATTTTGTGTAACTTGTAACTTCTTTAAATGACAGTTAGCACTTGAAGACCACAATGGTGCTCCATAGTACATCGCCGATTGAAATATGGACTTAAATATTAACATTTTATTAGTTAGACTAAGATGAGATTTGCGGTTTATAAAGGGATATAGCACTTTGATCAGCAAATTCACTTTATTTATTACAAATGGGATATGATTTTTGAATTTCATTTTTGTATCTAATATTACACCTAAATATTTAACTTTTTGTTCCCATTGAATTTCCATATTATTTACAACAATATTATTTTGTGGAGTAAAACATTCTTTGCGTTTCCTTGTGAAATAAATTGCCTGACTCTTTTCACCATTTATACTGATTTTCCATTTATCGAAATATTTTATTAGAATAGATAATGCAGATTGAAGATTTCTGATGATATCTGAAGCCAATATTTCAGAGCTTAAAATCGCAGTATCATCAGCAAAAATTGATAATAAGCAGTTATTTAACTGCGGGATATCGGAAGTATATATATTGTACAGTAATGGGGATAAACATGAACCTTGTGGGCAGCCGGCATTTATTGTAAATATTGTTGAAGAATCCGAGTTTATACATACTTTGAACGTTCTATTTTGTAAGAAGTTTTGAATTATTTTAATAAGTTCACTAGGGAAATTAAGATTGATCATTTTATATATAAGACCATCGTGCCACACTGAATCGAAGGCGGCCTTTATGTCCAATAGGATCATTCCAGTAGACTTTTGTTGTTCAAAATTAGATGTTATTGTTTTTTTTATTCGTATTAGTGGTTGGATTGTATTGTGTTCTCTGCGAAAACCGAATTGTTCTGAGGGAAATATGTTATTTCTATCCACAAAATCCGTGATTTTCTCTTTAATAACTTTTTCTAGAATTTTACTTATAGACGACAGTAAGCTGATTGGCCGGTACGAAAGTGGACAATCGCTAGGCTTATTGTTTTTCCTAATGGGGATAACTTTGGCTTCTTTGAATTCTTGAGGAAAGTAACTAAATTTCAAACAAGAGTTTATCAATATGGTTAGGTATTTAATACCTTTTTTTGGTAAAGCCTTGAGACATTTGTTGTTGATGCCGTCGATACCTGGAGCTTTTTTGTTTCTCAAACTTTTAATAATATTAAATATTTTAGAAGAATTTATTTCCAAATGCTCTGAAATGCCTTCGTGATTGGAATGATTCGAGAGAATTTCTAACTTCAGAGATAGTTGATAAATCTCCAATGTTTGAAGTTCTAGAATGATTTGTGGCGAATGTTGTTGCCAATAGCTCGCATTTTTCGGAATTTGTTGTAAATCGAGAATTATTAAATTTTAGAACGGGAATTCTACCTGATTTCTTTCTCAAGATTTTAGAAAGATTCCAGAAAGGAGAGGAACCTGTATCTAGTTTAGAAAGCATTTGATTCCAGGATGAATTTCTGTAATTTTCAATTTCACTACTAATGCTGAAATTTAGATTTTTCATTACATTGAAATTTACCATATTTCTGTGCCTTTTCCACAGTCTACGGTGTTTGTTTCTGAGAGCAATTAATGATTTTATATATGTTGGAAATGGTTTTCTTAAATTTGATTGTCGTCTCATAGGCACACTGTTACTTACGGCATCATTTAGTATCGTTTTGAAATTTGTTAACATCTGATCAATATCTGAAGTAGTCTGAACATAATTATGAGAGGGTAGGAAAAGGTGACGATTAATGTAATTAGAGAACGAGGACCAGTTAGCTTTTCTATAATCATAGATATTATGTTCTGTGTTTAGATAATTATACTGTATGGTTGTTTGTACAGGTAAATGATCTGAACTTAGATCATTTACCACTTCAGCAGGAGAAATTTTATCAGTCATATTTGTAAGAAACAGATCTAGAGTGGAGCTCTGTCTGTTTCTATTTGAAGGAACATAAGAGTGTTCACTTGGGAAAATTATATCAAAACTAAATGAATCTTGTTTCTGAAATAAAATATTTCCCCAACAGTTTGAACGTATACAGCCCCAGGATGAATGTCTACAATTAAAATCACCACCAAGGAGGAATTTGTCACCTCTGGTGAGTTTGTTAATATCTGTTGTAAATAATTGTTTACGATTTCCATCAGAACCCGAATGGCCGCCGGGGAAATAGCATGAGTATATGTCGACGCAATCTGAATTGGTGAAAAGTCGTATGGCAATGTTTTCAATTACACTAGTGTTGATAATAGGAAGTAAGTTGTGAGGAATATTTTTCCTAATTATAATAGCTACACCTCCTCCTCGAATAAATTCTCGGTCATTTCTATATACAAAGAAATCTTGGTGATTTAAAGATAGATTTGGTTTTAACCAAGTCTCGGAAACTAAACAAATATGTATTTTACGTGCAGTTAAAAATTGAAATAATTCTGTACTTTTATTTCTGATGCCTCTAGCATTCCAAATGATGATTTTTATATCGGTATTCATTACGATAAAAATTTACAGGCCAGGGTAGTTATCACTTCAAACTGATCTGCCTTGCTTCGACAGTTCCTCAGGTTAGTAATTAATTCCAAAGTCAGATTTCTGATTTCTTCTGGAGAGAATAAATTGTTGGAGTTAATATTCACGTTCGAATTTGGCTGCGTATATCTTGGAGAACGCCAAGAAGATGTTGTGGGTTGTCTGGTTTGGTTGAGATTATTTGGAAAGTTTCCTTCATAGTTTGAAGTTGATAATCCAGGTTGTCCCGCACGGCGAGATGAAATTCGCATTCTTTCACGCATTTCTATATAGTTCTGTTTGCTTTGGCAAGCATCGGAATTTGATTTGTGGGCTTCGTTACAATTAGCACATTTAATGAAAGTTTCCTTACAATCGGTAGTTTTGTGCGAACCAGCGCAATTTGCACAAAAGGTTTTGACTTGGCAGCGACTGGAGCCATGACCGTACATCTGGCAATTATAACACTGAGTTATTTTCGATTTACTGCCCCTCTGGAAATCCCATTTCACTTTCATATATTCTATTACAGAGTAGTTTTGTCTCAATTCCTTCATTGTGATTGATTTTCTTTGGAAGTATACCACATAAATAATGATTTCAGTCCTACCAGGACCTTTCTTCTGCACTAGTTTGACGTCCAAACATTTGAGTCCCAATCCTGTGAGTTGGTTTTTGATGATAGTTGGATCACGCTTATCCAGACCAAATAACAAAGCCTTATATGGCTTTTCGTTTTTTGTGGCGTGTGTGAAGAACTCGAACTTTGTTTTTAAAACATTGCAGATTGTATCGAAGTCTGTTTTCGAATCACAGAACAATTTTAATCCAATTGATATCTTCCTGATAGCATAATTGTTTATTTTACTTTGTTTGCAAAGTTCATGTAACTCTATTGCCTTGCATTTTAAGACAGTGATTGGGGGAACGTGGACTTTGATCGGTGCCTGCGTTACTTCTTCATCCTCAATGTCATCTTCAATGGTTTGAAGTGGGGAAAAAAAGTTATTTGTGCGTGCATTGCTCGCTGCAGCATTAGTTGTTGTACGTGCACTTGTCGATGCACCATTAGTTGTTTTTGCTTTTTTATTGGTCATAGTGACGATTTTCTCGTTCACAACATTTTGTACATAGGTACGTTTAATCTTGTTATTTTTTTGTTTTTTTCTTATTTTGGGGTTTTATGCAAATTTTTGTTGTAAAATTTACTGTACAATTTGAAACAAAATTTGTAGCACTTTGACTTTCAATTTGTGAAGACCGACAACACATCTATTCACGACAAGAGATGAGTTCAGACTGAATTTAAATTATGATTTCTTCAAGAACTATGTATAATGATGAAAAACTTATCCGTTTTTCCAGCATAAGACCCGGTAGAAAAAAGAATGACCCAACTGTTTCAAATCTAAAATCCCTGTTATATCTTCCAAATGGCGATGTTCAATATAAAGTCGATTATGATGATCCATACGCTGCTCTACCTACCCGTATTAAAAACTACAATTGCTACATGGAACCACAACCTCTACATCACGGTCAGCTTCCAATTTCTGCGAGCAAATGGAAGCATTTGCAGGAATTAAAGTCTGTGTTTCCATCCGATTATCATTACTTTTATGATAACATAAAATATGAAAACAAATGAATTACGTGTACTATTTGCAAATATACAAAAATCGTTGATACCATCATAAAAAGTTTTTGTCTTCACATTGTATCTAGGAAAACTCGCGATCTTTCCAACGTATATAAGGTGTTTATATAGAAATCTTCTTTCATTTCGCTACCCACACTTAGTATTGCAAAATTTCTGCGTACATATCCCTATCAATATCCATTTATTTACTATCTAGCCAGCTAGTTTGGCGTTTAGTTTAATACATTTCTTTTAATTTGAATTCTGTTCAACATTTTTTATTTTCAACAAAAGCTGCTATACTTACAAATTCCACAAAACACAGACAATTTCCGAAGGAAAAAAATGGCTATATTTCAGAACTTCGCGTACAATGGGTTATATTCATTTTTTTTTTGTAGCACATGGTAGCAATATGTGAAACACATCGTAGAACAAAAATTCGCTGAAGCTCAAATAATGTGACAATAAACCAGTTTTTTTGCTCTCCTGAAAAATTGGGTTTTTTAATATAGCCACAAATGGATATAAGCCATCGATTTGGACAAAGGGAATTATGAGGGCTACATATGCTGCAAATGTCGCTTTCACGTAGAATCTTTGGTTTAGTAACACCCGTCAAAAATATGAGAAAAAATGATTTTATCACATTTTTAAAAAGCCAGCGTGCTAACGAAGAAAACACTGTCTATTTGAAAAAAATCTATGGATAGATGTAAAAGATAGATGTAAATGTTAGGGAAATTCAAAAAAATCTTGTTTCATATTTTTTCGTTTTTAAATGATGTTTTTGTTTTTATTTTATGAGGATTGATGTCGTAACCCTCCATAAAACATGATATGCAATGTGAGAGCTATATTGGATGAGATCCGCCCAGATAGAGGGTCATTCAACAATATATGTGTTTTTTTATTTATGAGGTTTCCAGTCAGTTACGTCTTTTAAGGGCATGGACATTCCAGCAATACAAAGTAGTACGCGGCAGTCTTGAAAATATTGGGTGTCTACTTTCGAAGCAAACTATGTATATGTCAGCTACAGGTACTGCAACTTATGAACCTTAAACCCGGAATTTATGAATGAAATTTCTTATTAATAAATTAGTGTAAAACAGCGCCTTAAAGAGATAAGTCGATTTTCTGAAAAATATTACAAAATTATATTTCGAAGTATGAGTAAAAGACAAATAACTTTTCAATGTGTAAATGATCCCGACAATTCCTGCTACATCTGCGGAAAATATGTAATTAAAAAATCGACGTGCGTTTAGTACAATAATAGAAGAAATAATATATGTGTAATATTTTGGTATACGAGTTACAAATATGAATGAACTGTTGACACCTAGTATTTTGTGTAATTCGTGACCTGTAAATCTTACTCGATGGACTAGTGGATTTTAGACTTCACGGAGACAACCATTCATTCATTTGGAGACAACCATTCATTCACGATACGGACTGCTATTTTTGTCTAAGTTAATAGATTGGAGTAGGAAGTGTCCAAGTATAGCTAACAGCCTCATAACGGAAACATCATCAAGTTCAACTGAGTACTCAACTCTGAGCGATTCAAGTTTGAGTCAGAAGTCATCGCTTTTAACTCAGTTTCAACTCATTGATCTAGTGAGAGATTTGGAACTGACCAAATATAAGGCAGAACTACTTGCATCTGGTATGAAACAGTACAATATTGAGTCCGTAATATACCTTACAAACAATTTTATACAACTGTGGATAACAGATGCTTTTGCAAGGACATTCCCGGATTGTTCGGGGAACTTAATAATTATGCTTGTAGTTTCAAATTTCCTTGGATCCAATAAAAGCCCGCAATATGAAACAATGATTAATGATTTGTTAAAAAATTATGAAAAAATTGGTTATATTTTTTATATTTAATACATATGTATGTATTCTTCCAACTTATTTTTCGCTTTATGTATTCCAACTGGTGGAAATATGTCCCTCAATATTCATTTCTTGCATTCTCATTTAAACTTTTTCCCCGAGAATCTTGGCGACGTAAGTGACGAACATGGCGAAAGGTTTCACCATGAATTGAAGTCCATCGAGCGGCGTTACCAAGGACACTGGGATGAAAGAATGATGGGAGATTATATTTGGTTCCTCATTAGAGAAACCGATTCCGAAATCTACAAACGTCAACAAGGAACTCGCAGTTACTTCTAATGAAACTTGTACTTGTAAAAAAACTCAAATGTGTATAATATAAATAAAAGTAATAAATAAAATCGCTATTTAATAAGAAATTTAGGATTTTTTTAAATTATCTTACCTCTACCAAAAGGGCTATAATTTCTATCCATAGATTTTTTTCAAATTGGCATTATTTTCTTCTCTAAAATAAAATAAAATATTTTTTTTTCGATTTTTTATGTTTTGTTGTCCCAGGATTTTTTTTTTTGAAAAATCTACTTTTTCCAATTTGTTTAATGACTGTTACTAAAGTACTATTTCTAAGTGTAAGAGATATTTCCATTGGTAGCCCACATTAGTAGCTTAAATTTAACGTATAAGTCGACCTGATCGGGCATATACTCCAAAAATTATAGCGCAAATACTAAGGGTACCTTCGACGATAATACTATTTTTAATAAACAATTTTTTAACAAAAAATGTATCCATAAAAAATTTTTTGGTTTTGATTTTATATAACAGTATGCCACAATCTATACAAAAAAATAATTTGTAGGTCTAGGACACAAAAAAAATTTTATTTGTTGCGTAGTGTAAATTGCTTTTTGTGCAGTGTTGTCAGTTGGCGTCCTATCCAAATGAAAGGCATAACGTTGTTCATGGTTTGTCAATGGCCCACTTTGTTATTTGCTATTACTATTGACTCTGAAGTCAATTTTGACTGTAGACTCCCTGTATTTTGTTTCCTACATCCATATGATGGCTTATGGATGTGGATACAGAAAGTCAACTTTCAAAATTGACTTCAGACTCATGTGTTCAAAGGGCAATTTTTTGACATTTCCTTTGATTTGAGTGCCATTTCGTCCATCTATGGGCTCTAGGGCATTTGTGAAGGCACTAGGGCCCATAGTCCGTTGCACCACCGTGTATTTTAGGCATTTTGAAGTCACTCCGAAGGCCGTTGTGATTTTTTTTTGTTTCCACATCTGCCCGCTGAAGTGCAATTTTGCCCAACTGCAAAGGGCTATAAAATAAAAATTTGAGCTAACTTTATAGTTTAATCATGCACAACGATAAACTGCATTAATGGATTGACAAAAAATTTTGATTTTGACGCTACATGTACGATTTTTAACTGTATGTGTTAACAAGTAATCTATTAAAAAATAATTTTTAAATGCGAAAAGTGAGAAAAGTTTTGAAAATATTTTTTTAAATGAAATACGAGTATATTTGTTCACAAATATATAATATTTAAAACCTGTAAGGAAATGCTAAAGTCGGGCTGTGTCGACTATATGATGCACAACACCACTCTAGTAAGATTGGATTACAATGAAAAATCCAGTGTATACTCAACTAAAATTTGTTTACACAATTTACATTTGGTACGTCTCCTCTGCATCTATAGCCAAATCGGACGAAACGTATATATGGGAGCTTTAACATAATCTGAACCGATTTTCTTCAGATTCGGCAATGTTAAATTTCAAAACAATTGGCTAATACAGGGTATGTAGTGCAACAAAGTAAAGCGCTATATTTTTTTAATTTTTTCTAAATTTTATTGTTCAAAGGCAAAAAATGTCGGAAATAACATAAAATTTTAGAAACAGTTTAGATTTGTTCGAATTGGCCACCTTTGGAACGAATTATTGCCTTCAAACGGCCGACAAAGCCATCACACGCTGCACGAAAGTGGCTCTGCGGTATTTTGGCCCATTCCCGGCGAAGCGCCGTCTTGAGATGATCGATACTTTGGTATTTTTTAGTGCGAACCTTACTCTCTAAAATGCCCCAGGCGCAAAAGTCCAAAGGATTGAGATCCGGAGATCTTGATGGCCATTGTGCGGTAGAAATGAAGCGAGGAACCTCCTTTTTAAGCCATTCTTGGTTGACGCGTGCTGAGTGCGATGGTGCTGAGTCCTGTTGGAATGTCCATGGTCTGCGGCTGAAATGTTTGTCTGCCCAGGGCTTCAATACTGTCTTTAGGACATTTTCCCGATAATATTTGGCATTTATTTTGACCCCATGGTCGATGAATACGAGCGGGGAGCGACCATCGGCCGTTACGGCGGCCCAAACCATTACCATCGGCGGCGCTTGAGTTCTGGTGGCCAATCGAAGGTGTAAATTTTCAGCTGACCTCTTTGGCAAGTAAACCCGATCATTTTGTTTGTTCACAAACTGCTCAATTTGGAATGGCTTCTCATCGGAGAAAACCAAATTCGGTAACTGGCCACTTTCGTGCAAGCGAAGCAACTCCTTGGCTCTTCAATGGCTTAAGTCCAAGCTCATTTTTTAATATGTGTTGTATCCGTTCTCGCGATAAGTTCAGCTCACGAGCAATTTTTCTACCACTGCGGCGTGGATTTCGATCAAATCTGGCCTTCACTTTTCGGATCATTTCTGGTGTTGTTATCGTTTTTTTTCGTCCACTTTTTGGACGCGATGCAACACTGCCAGTATCACGGTAACGAGCAATGGTACGAGAAACAAAAGATTTATTCACATTTAAATGCTGGAAGGCTTTAACGATAGCCACTTGTGTTTTTCCACCCAAATATAAAGCAATCACACTATCACGCTTGTATTCCATCACGAATAACTTTTTTCTGAATGAACTGTCACTGAAATAAATCTGTCAGCTATCAGACTAGCGGTTTAGAAATGATAGCAACCTGAAGTTGGTTGCAATACATATCAGCCACCCTGTGTATATAACAATTGAAGCTTATATAGGGCAAAAGGCCAAATCTGATGAAACATATATATGGGGGATATAGCTAAATCTGAACCGATTTTCTTCAAATTCGGCAATGTTGGTCCATGTATTAAGAAACTCTACCATGCTGACTTTCAAAACAATTGGATGTAAACTACAGCTTCTACATGGAAAAAGGGCAAATCGGACGAAACATATATGTGGGAGCTATATCTAAATCTGAACCGAGTTTCTTCAAACACGGCAATGTTGGTCCAAGGATCAGTAAACTCTAGAATGCTAAATTTCAAAACGATTGAATGTAAAATACAGCTTCTACAAGACTAAAGAGCCAAATCGGAATAAAAGATATATTTGGAGCTATATCTAAATCTGAACCGATTTCATCCAAATTCAACAGGGTTCTTTCCAGCTGCGAAAGACACCAAACTGCAAAGAACGATCGGAGTGAAATTGCTCCCTGTAGTCGACGAACAAGATGGACAGACGGGCAGACGGACGGACGGACAGACATGATTAAATCGACTCAGCTAGCGATTCTGAGTCGATCGGTATACTTTAACGTGGGTCTATCTATAGTATTTTCAGGTGTTACAAACATCTGCCATGAAACAAACTTTTAATACCCTGTACCACAGTGTCGTGTAGGGTATAAAAATGTGTTCCAAATATATATTTCTTTCAATTCAAACATATTTAAAACGGTGGTTTTTCCCGTGCACCTACCAACCTAACTATATGTAACAAAGGCAATAAACCGACCTTTACAAATATGTAAAGACAGACAGGAAGTACTCGGTGCTACGTTCGCTACTGACTCGCTGTCCGATACAATTACTTGGTGGGATATACCAGACGACTTCTCATTATTGAAAAAGTACCTAAATAAAAAAAATGTCCTAAATTCAAAGCTTCTTTACGAACCGAATGATAAAGTAGATCTTGATAATCTGAACGACCACACCTTTAAATAGTTCACTTGAAGAAGCCTGCCCCAAAAGAAGGGGTAATGCTAAACCACAATGGTGAAATTCTGAGCTAAATGCTAAACCAGTAAGGAAAGGCAGAAAGTCGGGCGGGGCCGACTATATAATACCCTACACCCCCCTAACAATGCGATAAGGGTTATTGCGATAATAATTTGAAATAATTGGTAAATGGGTAAGAACATATATATGCGGATATATCTAATTCTGAACCGATAATCGCTAAATTAAGCAATATTCGTTCCTAAATTGAGAAACATCTTTCTGGAGAATTTTGTAATGATCGGAAGTAAAGTACAACTTCTATAGCGCTTTGTAACCAAATCAGGAGAAACATATATATGGAGCTTATATATAAATCTGAATCGATTTTCCCTGAATACTCATTCATGTAAATTAGAAACCTCTTTCTGTCGCATTTCGTACTGATCGGATATAAAATACAGTCTCTACAGCGCTTGAATGTCAAATCGGTGCTAACATATATATGGGGGCTATATCTAAATCTGAACCGATTTTCTCCAAATTTGGCAGTATTCCTTCGTGTAATAAGAAACCTCTTTCTGCCGAATTTTGCTGTAATCGGATATAAAATACAGTTTCTACAGCTATTGAATTTCAAATCGGGGGTAACACATATATGGGGGCTATATCTAAATCTGAACCGATTTTCTCCGAATTTGGCAGTATTCCTTCATGTAATAAGAACCCTCTGCCGAATTTCGAACTGATTGGATATAAAATACAGTTTCTACAGCGCTTACATGTCAAATCGGGTGCAATATATATATGGGGGCTATACAAAAATCTGAACCGATTTCCCCCAAATTTTGTATTGTATCTAAGTGTATCGCGAGACTACTCTCTGTCAAATTTTGTACAAATCGGTTACAAAATGTTGCTTATACAGTGCATATATGCCAAATCGGAGGTACATATATATGGGAGCTATATGTAAATCTGAACCGATTTTAACCAAATTCAATCGTCCTTGGGCCTAAAAAAAGATATGTGCAAAGTTTCGTTGAGATCGGACCATAATTGCGACCTGTACTTTGATTACAAGAATACGTCTACAGACAGACAGACGGACAGACAGACAGACAGACGGACAGACAGACAGACAGACAGACGGACATACCTAAATCGACTCAGAAAGTGATTACAAGTCGATCGGTATAATAAACAATGGGTCTATCTCTTCTCCTTTTGGGTGTTACAAACAAATGCACAAAGTCATAATACCCTGTACCACAGTGTGGTGTAGGGTATAAAAAGACCTGCTATTCAACAGGGACATATCTATTGGGGTCACTAAATACTGATATGCCTATATAGATCACCTCAAAATCTACAAGAAGGAGCTTAGAAAAGCACATAGACGTTCTTGATACACCTTCTGTCGAGAAGTGGTCTCAGACGCTGTACAGAGTAGGACGAAAATAACAACTAGAAAAAAGTAGCGAGAAGTCACTACAGGTACTGCTCGACACGTATTTCCCGTGAAACTCACCAACAGCATTCGAGGAACAACAGGATCTATCAGAGAGCGAGTGGGCTACAAGAAATCCAGAATTAGCTGGGCGCTTAACAGCTTTGTGCTGGGCCAGACAGTATTGCTCCAGCAGAAATGCAGAAAATGTTGAGGTACATTATCCCCTGGTTGTAGAAAAGGTATGAAGGCTGTCTCAGGATCTCATACATTCCCTGGAAAAAAAATATCGCTCACTAGGCCAAAGGACTCCAGACAAATTATTCTATTCTAGTTCCTATTAAAAGTTATAGAAAAACCATTCGCTTCGTTCATTAGAGAAACCCTTGATACAAAACCCTTGTCTGGAAACCATCATGCTTGCAGAGTTGGGCCTGCATTAACTGATGGATACTATCATATGAAGTCGTCCATAGTGTTCAAGGAATTCATTTTGGTGCCATTCCTTGATACGAGTATAGAAGGGGCTTTAAACAACATTCATTCAGATGTGGTAATTGCGGCGCTTTCGCCGCAAAGGGTGATGTATAACTTGATTAGAATCTATAACAGCGTGTGCTCAGCAGAATAATAGCAAGTCTCAGGACCACAAAGTTTGTAAACAGAGGGACCCCACAAAAGAGGAGAACTATTCCCAATAACAAATTATTGGAATTGAATCTATTGAATCTGGAAATAATTCCGCCGTTTCTTAACCTGACAACCGATTGCGGCAAGATGTAGCATGCTTGTAGAAAAAGTAATAAATATAAGAATATAAGTTTTAATGTCTGTACTACTCGTATACATGTACTCTGTACTATACATGTGGGCCACCTTGGGGACACAAAATGTTTCAATTCGTGTAACTATTGTTTTTATCCTTTCTTTTAAGATTTTTTGTAAGATTACCAGGGAATATAAAGTATCACTTCTATTCAGATGGTAACTTTATCAGAGACATTATACAGGTGTCTATATAATTTGTGGTTTGAGTGTTAACTCAAACAAGACTGAACCTGTTCTTTTTATCAGGCAGAATAAGGTTCCACATGTGGACCCTCACATGCAAAATTGAACTATTCTTTTCTGAAAGTACAAAATATTTAGGAATAAATCTAGATAGGAAATTACCATTTGGACTTAATGTAATGGAACGTGTAAGGAAAGCCAACGTCGCATTATATTCCTGCAGGGAAGCTGCAGGATTGCGTTGGGGTCTCTCTACTAAAATTGTCCATTGAATATATATAACAGTAGTTCGCCCAATACTGTTATGCGGCAGTGTGGTGTGATAAACTATTCATCACTAACATAATGTCAAAGGTTCAGAGAATTGCCTGCCTTTGCATAAGCGGAGCTTTCAGGAATACAGCGGCTAAGTCTCTACAAGCCCTACTCAAATTCTATAGATTAATATTGTGGCGAGAGAAGTTGTAACCAGAGCAGCATTAAGATTCAACTGCCTATAAATTTGGAGTTACAAGAACTACGGTCACATGAGCATATCAATGTGTAGTGCTATGGTAACCGACTAAGTGAGCTCTCCTTCCAACGGTGTACATCTTCGAGAGGAACTTCACCAGTAGGATACCTGCCACAGAGGAACGGGTTGACAGAATAGAAAGAAACAGAAAATATCCCTCTTCTACACATATGTTTCGAGGCTTAATGATAAGGTTGGCTTCGGTGTATACTCTAAGGATCTTAGTCTTGATATAGCTAACGGGTTACCTGCAGTGTATAACAAGCCGAAATAATGGCAATATGGGAAGTAACCAAGTGACTGAGTCGTAACATAGTGACAAACACTAGCGTTGTCATTTACTCGGACAGTCAGGCTGCCATTAATTCTCTAGAGGTCACATCTCTAAATTTACAAACAGCCCTCGACTCTTAACGAGATGGCAGAACAGTTTGACATACGTACACCTGATATGGGTTCTTGGTCATATGGATATCCCGGAGAACTGCAAAGCAGATGTACATACTTGCTTAGAAAGGGACTAAATTACAAATTCTCGAAGAATTTGCTTATATAGATATGACACTGCCCACATATAAGCTTTGGCTTAGGCAAGAGGCAATCAGGCGGTGCAATGAAAGATGGACAGAAATCGAGAGATGTCGGGTAGCTAGACAAATAGGAGATGATATAACCTGAGAAAGTCAAAATATCTCCTAGTCTAAGAAGGTCAACATATCTCCTCGCACTAGAGGGGAAAATACTGTCTACGTAAGTGCTAGTTCCGAAGGGACATTGTCTGATTGGCGAACATACCAGCGGGCTGAAAATTGATATCGATGATTTCTGCAGAACCTATGTAGATGAAGAGCAAGTGGAGAGCACTGAGCGCCAGCTTTTTTACTGCCAGCATTGTGTAAACGACACCGGAGTCGACCTTTCTAGGAAGTCTCACAGGCCTGGTCCGTACAGATATTCGTATTTTTAATAAATTTGTGTATTAAAGAGGTTGATAATCTCCTGGCTTTACACCATCTTTGCCTCTATTGTGTTATATAAAATGAAATGTTTTTTACAAATGGTGAAGCAAATAAAATTACTTTACAGATCAGCTCCTTGTATAGCTATTTCACGGATGCTACTCCGATCATTCAGCGATATTAAAAAGATGACATTTAAATTTGTTTCAAAATAATTTGTTATCTTTTGGTCCACCTTCTGCATATACATATGCACTTATGCACTCTATGAAACGATTCCTTTGAAGAAGAAGAAAAAAAGAATGCAGAACGAAATCATCACTGTAAAAGTGTGCATGTAATCAAAACGTAATCACAGAAATATTGCATTCAAACAATGAACTCTTGGATAATCATCGGCAACAATGCTCTACGAAGCTGAGATGAAAAGGAACTCCGTCCCAGTGATAAGTACACAGATAGGAGGACATTAACATGAAAAGTTCTCCAATATGGTTTATAGTGTTTGCTCACTGCTCCTCAAGTCCACTTCCGAAGGTTGGCACACAAACGTGGTACATCTTCATTTTTCACGCCCCTCACCCCCCATTCTTCCCCTGCACAAAAAATAAGAGAAAATGTTTGTAGGGAAACCATACATATTCAACTCAAATTATCCTTGGCAGTTTTTGTGTGAAACCATACAGCTTCACTTATGACTTACGACCACCACTGCGGACAACGACGATGACGACGTCACACACACAAACTTGGCCAATCAAGCAACCAATGGCAACAGAAAGACATAAGTTGTTGGTCTTTCCCAAAGAGAAAAATGGACAAAGTAAATGTGAAGAATAAATTTCCAATGTAAGTATTCTTATATTCAAAGATCATGGATGGCCAGATCCGGAGTTTTGTTGGTTGCTTGCTGCTTAATGGACCATGAGATATGCACAGGAGTAAAACGACAAAGACGAAATATATCCGAGAATAAACGTTCACATCGGCTCATATGGAGAGGTAGCTGTGGCCGTGGCTGTGGCAATGGATGTGGAAGTGCCCCTGCAACAATGGCACACATATTTCATGAAATTATATTTTATTTATGAATGCAGTTCCAGTTGCCAATGAAGCTTCAAATGATTAAGAAATTCAATATTTATAGAAATGTATTCGAGTATAAATGTAAAATTTTTGCAAAAAAAAATAGCAACATTTTCTAATATCGACTGGACAAATGCTTAGAAAATAATGTGTATTCTACATCAGCAAGTTTGAAAGGGGAAATTATGGAATTTAAATAAATTTATTAGGATTTCAAACAATTTGGCTTGAGACCATTTCCAAACTATACAAATACTAGGTACATATCAAAGGATTATATTTAAAAGCGGCTATCATATATGTTTTTACAAAATTCTGCTTTTACTCAAATTTTTCTATTTGATTCATAGCATTAATTTTGAAACAGAAACTATTCTGTGCCCCATTTTAAGTTCTTTTTTTGCTATTTTATTCAAAAGAATTATTCGAATAAAACATTTCGTTAAAAAAAGAAAAAAGGATTTTAAAAAGAAAATATTTTTTGTTGACACGAATACAAAATAGAACCAGTAAGTAAAGGCAGAAAGTCGGGCGGGCCGACTATATAATACCCTACACCTCCCTAACAATGCGATAAGGGTCATTGCCATAATAATTTGGAATAATTGGTAAATGGGTAGGAACATATTATCTAATTCTGAAACGATAATCGCTAAATTAATTAATATTCGTTCCTAAATTGAGAAACATCTTTTTGGAAAATTTTAATGATCGGAAGTAAAATACAACTTCTATACCGGTTTTATACAAAATCAGGACGAACATATATATGGAGCTTTAATATAAATCTGAACGGATCTTCCCTGAATACTCATTCATGTAAAAAGACCTCCTTCTGTCGAATTTCGTACTGATCGGATATAAAATACAGTCTCTACAGCGCTTACATGTCAAATCGATGGTAACATATATATGGAGCTATATCTAAATCTGAACCGATTTTCTCCGAATTTAGCAGTATTCCTTTATGTAATAAATAACCTCTCTTTGCCGAATTTAGCACTGATCGGATATAAAATAACATTTTTACAGCGCTTACATGTCAAATCAGGGGTTACCTATATATGGGGGCTATATCTAAATCTGAACCGATTTCTTCCAAATTTAACAGTGTTCATTCATATAATAAGAAACCTCTTTCTGCTGAATTTCATACTGATCGGATATAAAATAAAGTTTTTACAGCGCTTACATGTCAAATCGGGGCTAACATATATATGGGGGCTATATCTAAATCTGAACCGATTTTAACCAAATAGGGATCGTCCTTGGGCCAAAAAAAAGGTATGTGTAAAGTTTCGTCGAGATCGGACCATAATTGCGACCTGTACTTTGATTACAAGAATACATGCACAGACAGACGGACAGACGGACAGACAGACAGACGGACAGACGGACATAGCTAAATCAACTCAGAAAGTGATTCTAAGTCGATCGGTATAATAAACGATGGGTCTATTTCTTCTCCTTTTGGGTGTTACAAACAAATGCACAAAGTTATAATACCCTGTACCACAGATATGCTGTTTTTTGTCGATGGTATATGAAAATGCAGAAAATAGAAACACAAGTGAATAAACGCTCGTAAATATGCGTGGACGAAGAATTGCTTTGCTTGTCCCTTCCTGATGCCTAATCCGTCAATTAAAAGGAGAAAAGGGAAGTGGACTTTTTTATTGATGTGAGTTTTTTCGTTGGCTACCTGAAATAAATGAGTTTAGACGCTCACGTGCGTGAAATCATAAATGATGATAAGTATCTGGTAGTAAAATATTGAAAAATACATAGTATTTATAGGTGTTCATCGATAGATTTTTGTCATTCAACAAGAAAAAAAAGAAAACAAGATCATCGGAATCAGAAGTGCCAACATCAACGAGGATGGATATTGACAATAATTGAAAATGTTCTTAACTTTGTTTCCATGCATAGATAACATATAAAAATCTCATATTTTCTGTGTAAGAATAGGTGTAATATGAATCGGAATTTTTATTTTCAAGCAAAATAAAGTTTATAAAGAAAAATACAGCATATTTGTTATTGATTGATTTTTAATCTAGTTATTGAGCAAAAAAGGTGTAAATGGTAAAAATGGGCACATTATTATTTGAGCCAACTTGACTAAACGAATGATGCAGAAGTTCTTATTTTTGGGGCTACTTTCACGTCCAATTCTTAGAATTGTGTCCCAAAGCAATGAACTGAAAAATGCTGTAATGTGTATTTTTAGTTGTTTTCGGAAGGTGTGTAAATATAAAGATTTTTCCGCAAAAGACGTTTCATATCGCTCAATTAGGAAAAGAGCGTCACATCTCAAAATATAATTTTGTTGATGTGATCATACAAAATTGTCCTGTATTTCAATATCTTCAAGCTATTTCTCGATTACGCTGATTCATGAGGAAGACAACAGAATTTGCCGCACTTCAGGATTTAAGTCAAATAGGTATTTTTGTATAACTATTAACTGATTTCGTTTCCACGGAAGTCGTATAAAACCATTTTCGCATTATTTTCTTTACAATGAAACATTTTTCCATTTTATATTTTTTCCCATTTTTAAATCCCCTCATGTGAAGTGAGTCAACTTTAAAAAGTGCTTTCTTCTGATCGGGATGAAACTTGCACGAAGTTTAGTCCAATTGGATACTTATGATTTAAAATTTCAACGAGAACGGTTAAGGACTGACCGAGTTGTAGGGTTTTGAAAATTGACATTGTGGTCAAACGGTCCTTTTTTCCCATCCATATAACTACTTATAATTACACTGTGCTAGTCCAAAAATGTAACAGAAAGGAGACCCTATAGATATACTTATACATATTTCGACATTGCTGAATCCAGTGGTTCTAGCCGTTTACCTAGGTTAGCTCTTCTTCTCGCGGTATTCGACCGCAAAGTTTGCAAGGTAACCTGAGGGGTTAGTTGGCTCGGAGGTGATTTTAAAGTGGATGACTTCGGAATACACGCTTCAGCCTTAAGAACCAAATGAAGATAACCCATGGAGAATTATTTCTCTAAAAACAGTCGTCCCCGCGTCTCACCCCCTTATCCCTAAAAATTGCAAATTTTGAAAAGTGGCTCATAGTATTTCACCACCATAGACACCAACTAAAAATGTCGTCGATTTGTATGACTTTTAATATATGATCAAATTTGATTGCATTTTTTTAGAGGCAAGGAGGTGAGAAGCTTGGTTGACTCTTTTGAGAGAAATGATTATCCAAGGGTTCCTTTTATTTCGTTCTTTGGGCTGAAGCGTGTATTCCACTTCAAAATAACCTCCGAGATAACAAACCTCTCTGAATTTATTGTAAACTTTGTGGCCGAATATCGCGAAAACAAGAGCTAACCTAGAAAAACGGCTAACACCACCGGATTCAGCAAGGTCGAAATAGGTATATCCATAGGGTCAGCTTTTTGCTAAAATTTCAAGGTATTGTAATACTGGCTGAATTACCAATATTACAATCTAATAATACTTTTTTAACTAATTCTACACCCACGTTTGGCACGCCCAAAAGTTGTGTGAATGTGAAATTTCGTTCTTCTACGACAAAGACATTCTGATTTATACCAATTTTATGTAATGCTACGTCCACAAGATCTATCCCGCACACTTTTATTGAAATTACTTATATAGGGTGATCCATTTCGAGGTTCCCTACTTTTTAAAGAAAAAAACAGAAAATTCAAATTGAATGGAGAATGTTTATTATCATTTGAAAGAACATTCTTTGGCATTTATTTTTTAAAGATTATATCTATAAAATGTTGGCCGCGGCTACGTCTCAGATGGTCCATCCGTTGAGTTCAATTTTCGATGACTCGTTCGAGCATTTCGACTGGTAACTGGCGAATGACACGCGTAAACATTGTTCAGGCGTAAGTCTTTCCATGATGAAATGCCAAACAATACTTAACGAAAATAACATGACAGCATGACACGACTCACACGTGATCTGTCAAAAAAAGGGTATTGAAAAAAGTATCTCTACTTGGATCACCCTATATTTACTACAATAACATACAATCTAAATTCCGTTTTTCTACGGTCAATAATTTCAGAATGAATAAAAAAAGGTTGTATTTATAAGTAGTGCACAAAATAGCATCTTGGGTCAGCAAAAATGTTCCCGGGAGAATCCCGTCGAATATATAATGGGGTATAGTGGCGTAGAGGAGGTTCGAGCTTCAAAATGGTGCAAAATTTCTTTGACGTGTTTTGAAGGGAATGTGTTATGCTCTTTTAAGTACGAGATTATCAGGCAATTTGGACCTTTTGAAAGAAAATTAAATTTCTAAGAGTGACAAAACCATAATAAAACCAGGTTATTATGAGTTTGTGCGTTTGTTTGTAACTTTGATCACTTCCTGAGTCGATTTAACCATGTTCGTCCGTCCGTCCGTATCGTTATACTTAAAGTTCAGGTCGCATTTGTGGACCGATCGTGATGAAATTTAGCACAGTGATCTTTTTTGGCGCAAGGATGATCCCTATTGAAACTGGTGAAGATACTATACATATTTATCTCCGATTTGGTATGTAAGCGCTATAGAAATGGTATTTTACATATAATCATTATTAGGCATAAAGAAGTTCGTTGGTTCAAGAATGAACACTGTCCAATTTTAAAGAAATAGTTTCAGATTTAGATATACTTTCCTTCCGAATTGGTATCAATGTGTCAGATAAGCTTTCTATACACTCCAGCATAAGATGGGAGTATATTCATTTCATCACTCCGTTTGTAACACGTCTAAATATTTATCTGAGACCTCATAATGTATTCTTAATCGTCGTTAAATTCTAAGACGAGTTAGCAATGTCCGTCCGTCTGGTGTAATCACGCTACACTCCGTAATAATAGAGCTAGGACAATATCGGTCAATGTTTTGATATAGCTCCCCTATAGAGGTCGCTCAAAGATACGAATTAGCCATGTCCGTCTGTCCGTCTGTCCGTCCGTCCGTCCGACTGTGGTAATCACGCAACAGTCTACAATAATTGAGCTAAATGACTTAAATATGGTAAAGGTCCATGTTTTGATATAGCCCCTATACAAAGGTCCCTCTATATTTCACTACGTAACGCAAAAAAAACTCAAATTTCAACGAATTGGGCTGAGTTTATTTGTACCCGAAACCATTCGCATGCGATCCGTGGTGAAGGGTATATAATGGTGATATCGTTTGTGCAAAAAAATGTAAAATTTTTTCTACATTTTACACTAAACACGCATTTTTAATTTCGTTTATAAAAATAGTGCAGCCGTACCCAGCAAAATCTTGGTAAGTACCTGTCATTATTCCCTGCATTACCAAATAATGACATCTCATTATTCGCTGAATTACTTTCGGCTTATTAATAATGACTTACCAATAATAACAGAAATAAGTGATTTTTTATCAAAATAATTTTTGGCAAATTTTAGTATAATTTTAGTATATATATTATAGAAAATTTATTTTTTTTCAACAAGTTTTCCAAAAATACGTGCATGTTGAATGAAAATACACAAAATTACTTTCAATGGCCATCTCTACATATCTACCATATCTACTACGTATTTTGTAACTTATTGGTAATGCATTATTCAAGTACTTAAAATCGTGAAAACATAAGCACATATTTATGTGGTATGCCTATGCTACAAATAAGTACTTATTATGCTACTTTATTGTATGCTTTTGGGAAGTACTTCCCTCCAATGACATCCCCATGTTAAAATAATGAGAAAAGTGGCTAAATAATAAGTACTTACCATTATCGAACTTTGCTTACTCGTCGGATTATTTGGTAATGAGAAATTTTGCTGGGTATGAATGGGTTTTGATTTCGTTTGAAAAAATATTACACTACGCAAATGCGAAAATATCGCATTTTCCACACTCAGCCCAGTCCACGGTGTGGAGTGTTGCACCGTCAAAAGCAGACTTCAGAACCAAGCCTAAATGAAAGCGTACATTCTTAATGCACTACCAAATGGTTGCGCCATCATGTAGGTATGGGTTTTACTCACCGCAGGATTTTTGATCGATTATTCGCATGCAAAATGCGATATTAGCAGCGGGTGCAGGGGGAATTTTTAAAATGTCGTGGTGACATTATTTTTCAGAAACGAAATCCCCATAAGATTCGGCATGGTCGCACTTAATCTCTCCTTCCTTGTTTTTACATCCGATCATTGAAAATTTTTGCAGAAATACGTTTATTGATACAGAAACGAACATTGCCTATTTTGAAGAAAATCGGTTCAGATTAAGCTATAGCCCCATATTATATATCCAATCACCATAAATTTTGGCGGAGAGTAGTTCTTGACAATGTAACGAAGATTGCTATAAAGTTGAGATTTATATATAGCCTCCATATACACATTTATTCGTTTGGATTTGGTAAGCAAGTGCTATAGAAGCTTTATCTATCGAACAATGAACGCTGTAAAATTGGGAGAAAATGGGTTCACATTGAGATGTTAAAAATATATTTCTCAAATTTGTGAGTCTGACTCTGAATCTGAAAAAAATAGTGTAGGGTCTCCTATAGTCGGCCCGGCCGTCTTTAATCTTTCCTTACTGTTTTTATACCCTACACCACACTGTGGTACAGGGTATTATAACTTTGTGAATTTGTTTGTAACACCCAAAAGGAGAAGAAATAGACCCATCGTTTATTATACCGATCGACTTAGAATCACTTTCTGAGTTGATTTAGCTATGTCCGTCTGTCCGTCTGTCTGTCGGTCCGTCTGTCTGTGCATGTATTCTTGTAATCAAAGCACAGGTCGCAATTATGGTCCGATCTCGACGAAACTTCAAACATATATTTTTTTGGCCCAAGGACAGATTTAGATATAGCCCCCATATATATGTTAGCCCCGATTTGACATATAAGCGCTGTAAAAACTTTATTTTATGTCCGATCACTACGAAATTCGGCAGAAAGACGTTTCTTCTTATATGGATGAACACTGTTAAATTTGAATGAAATCGGTTCAGATTTAGATATAGCCCCCATATATATGTTACCTCCGATTTGACATGTAAGCGCTGTAAAAACTGTATTTCATATCCGATCAGTGCGAAATTCGGCAGAAAGAGGTTTCTTATTACATGAAAGAATACTGCCAAATTCGGAGAAAATCGGTTCGGATTTAGATATAGCCCCCATATATATGTTACCCCCGATTTCACATGTAAGCGCTGTAAAAACTGTATTTTATATTCGATCAGTATGAAATTCGTCAGAAAGAGGTTTCCTATTATATGAATGAACACTTTAAAATTTGGAAGAAATCTGTTCAGATTTAGATATAGCCCCCATATATATGTTACCTCCGATTTGACATGTAAGCGCTGTAAAAACTGTATTTTATATCCGATCAGTGCGAAATTCGGCAGAAAGAGGTTTCTTATTACATGAAAGAATACTGCCAAATTCGGAGAAAATCGGTTCGGATTTAGATATAGCCCCCATATATATGTTACCCCCGATTTCACATGTAAGCGCTGTAAAAACTGTATTTTATATTCGATCAGTATGAAATTCGTCAGAAAGAGGTTTCCTATTATATGAATGAACACTTTAAAATTTGGAAGAAATCTGTTCAGATTTAGATATAGCCCCCATATATACGTTACCCCCGATTTGACATGTGAGCGCTGTAAAAATGTTATTTTATATCCGATTGATGCGAAAGTCGGCAAAAAGAGGTTTCTTTCTACATGAAGGAATACTGCCAAATTCGGAGAAAATTGGTTTAGATTTAGATATAACACCCATATGTATATATGTTACCCCCGATTTGACCTGTAAGCGCTGTAAAAACTGTATTTTATATCCGATCAGTGCGAAATTCGGCAGAAAGAGGTTTCTTATTACATGAAGGAATACTGCCAAATTCGGAGAAAATCGGTTCAGATTTAGATATAGCTCCCATATATATGTTACCCCCGATTTGACATGTAAGCGCTGTAGAGACTGTATTTTATATCCGATCAGTACGAAATTCGACAGAAGGAGGTTTTTTTACATGAATAAGTATTCAGGGAAGATCGGTTCAGATTTATATTAAAGCTCCATATATATGTTCCTCCTGATTTGGTATCAAACCGCTATAGAAGTTGTATTTTACTTCCGATCATTAAAATTTTCCAGAAAGATGTTTCTCAATTTAGGAACGAATATTGCTTAATTTAGCGATTATCGTTTCAGAATTAGATAAAATATTTCTACCCATTTACCAATTATTCCAAATAATTATGGCAATGACCCTCATCGCATTGTTAGGGAGGTGTAGGGTATTATATAGTCGGCCCCGCCCGACTTTCTGCCTTTCCTTTTTAGATTTATATTAAAGCTCCATATATATGTTCCTCCTGATTTGGTATCAAACCGCTATAGAAGTTGTATTTTACTTCCGATCATTAAAATTTTCCAGAAAGATGTTTCTCAATTTAGGAACGAATATTGCTTAATTTAGCGATTATCGTTTCAGAATTAGATAATATGTTTCTACCCATTTACCAATTATTCCAAATAATTATGGCAATGACCCTCATCGCATTGTTAGGGAGGTGTATGGTATTATATAGTCGGCCCCGCCCGAATTTCTGCCTTTCCTTACTGGTTTTATATCCGATCAGTGCGAAATAAGGCAAAAAGAGGTTTCTTATTACATGAAGGAATAATGCCAAATTCGGAGAAAATCGGTTCAGATTTAGATATAGCTCCCATATATATGTTACCCCCGATTTGACATGTAAGCGACAGAAGGAGGTTTTTTACATGAATGAGTATTCAGGGAAAATCGGTTCAGATTTATATTAAAGCTCCATATATATGTTCCTCCTGATTTGGTATCAAACCGCTATAGAAGAAGTAGTTTACTTCCGATCATTAAAATTTTCCAGAAAGATGTTTCTCAATTTGGAACGAATATTGCTTAATTTAGCGATTATTGTTTCAGAAGTAGATAACATGTTCCTACCCATTTACCAATTATTCCAAATTATTATGGCAATGACCCTTATCGCATTGTTAGGGAGGTGTAGGGTACTATATATAGTCGACCCTGTCCGACTTTCTGCGTTTCCTTACTGGTTTTTATTTATGGAAGTTTCACGTAAACAGCAGATTAGTAAATGTCGTTATTAAAAATAGCAAAAAAATATTTTTTTTGCTGGCACGAAAAAAAAACTAAAAATAATATTCATTAATGTATAAGTTATTATCCATTTTATAGGGGTATACTAATAACGCCCATTTTACATGGGACGGGAGTTACTATAAAAGAATTACAATGCACCCACTTTCAAGTATTTGTATGCACTGGAATCAATGTTATTAGTAGTTAGCTGGAAACAAACGGAGCTCGGCAACTTCGCCCATTTTTTACTGGAAATAGCAACTAATACAAAGTGTGGATGCGGAAGTTTCTGATAAGTTATTAAATAATCAATATGTCACTACATTTTAACCCTTTGTGAGGGAGGTACTTGAAGGAGTAGTCTATCAATATGGCTCATCTTCGAACATAGCCTGAGGTAGATTGAAAATGTCCACATACCAAATTTGGAGGTAGTCGGTTTCTCCTTATAGAGTTTTCGTGCCCACCAGCCAGATAGACGGACAAGCGGACATTGCTCAAATGACCTAAAATAGCCCAAAACGGATTTCCGCCAAAAACTCTGAGGTCTAAAGCCACTCCTTCGACCTGTTACACATTTGACCCGTAGCAAATTATATATTCCATTGTCCATAAATATTAGGATATAAGAACATGATTTTTTGAAATTCTCCTACTTCTTCCATAAGGTTATAATATCGACTATTATCCATAGATTTTTTTTTGGCATTGGTTTCTTCATTAGGATGACGGCTTTTCCAAATTAAGTAATATATTATTGCGATTTTTTATGGCGTTTCCGTGGCAGAAAATATATTAATAAAAGAATAAAGGTTTTTCTAATTTTGTCAACGGCTGTTACTAAGCCACTATTTTCACGTGAAAGATATATTGTCAACATTTGTAGCCATCATAATTGCCTCAAACATAACGCGTATTCTGACTCTATCGGGCTTATAATTAAAAAATATAGTCAAAATACTAAACAAAAATGTGAAAAACAGCTTTTAAAAAAAAACTTTACCATAAAAATAATGTTTGTTTTTGATTTAATGGAATAGTATGATTTACTCGTCGAAATTTGCTTACCTATTTAATTATTATAGTCAATCATATCCTGTATCTACCTTTAAAAATATTGTAATACAATTTCCTTGATTTAAAACTCCAAAATTGTATTCAGTGTTGATAGCCACTGAATACAAATAATGTTGCACACTTCTATAGATAAATAAATGCGTTTCATGGACTCCTTAATATAAGTATTATTATGCATTTGCAAAAGTGATTTCATGCATTGGCACTCTAGAAGTTTCACACTTAAATCGATCAGTGTTCCGACAATCATAGCTACAATAACGACAGTGGAGTGACAACGACAATAGCAATAACAATCGTAAGGGCACCTGCGAGGATTTTAATAAAAAGAAAAAAAACTTAATTCCCCCTCCTCCCCAATTTTCCCCCACAATAAAAGCACTTCTAAGCAATAATGGAAAAATGTTAATTCCATAAAATGGAACAGCTTCGATAGTGGTTTGCAGATATGCAATGAAAAAAAAACAAGACCCGAATACCATAGACAAGGGTAAGAAAACAAACAAGAAAGCAGAGAAATATAAAGAGAGAATGTCATTGAAAAACAGGTGGGCAACAAAAATAAAGGACCGAATTATGAAATGGAAATAACAGACGAAAGGTATTGCTTTTGCCACAGCCAATGCATTGGTTCTGTCGATTGAGATGGCTGAAGATGATGGTAAGAGAAACTCCTACAGTAATATTTTGGGTATTTTCATATCAGTGTATCGTATGAAAACTTTGGTTGACTGAATTACATTCTAACGAAATTTCATTTATGACTTCATGACTTTTTTGTGTAAAAAGTAATGAATAACATAAAAAAACATTATAGCCCAGCAAAATTTCTCATTACCAAATAATCCGACGAGTAAGCAAAGTACTTACTCCGACGATAATGGTAAGTACTTATTATTTAGCCATTTTTCTCATTATTTTAACATGGGGATGTCATTGGAGGAAAGTACTTCCCAAAAGCATACAATAAAGTAGCATAATAAGTACTTATTTGTAGCATAGGCATACCACATAAATATGTGCTTATATATTCACGATTTTAAGTACTTGAATAATACATTACCAATACGTTATAAAATAAGTAGTAGATATGAAGAAATGGCCATTTAACGTGATTTTTTGCATATTGTCGCGCATTTTCTTGAAACAAACAATTTCATCATGCCAGATTCGAATATCTGAACCCAAACCCCCATGTGAAAAATTCTTCAACGGTCTAACATTATACGATATACGTAATTATTTATGGTATTTTCTGCACGTATTATTTCAAAACATGTTGAAAAATAAATAAACAAAAAATCCCTTATTTCTGTTCTTATTGGTACGTCATTATTAATAAGCCGAAAGTAATGCAGCGAATAACGAGATGCCATTATTTGGTTATGCATGGAATAATGACAGGTACTTACCAAGATTTTGCTGGGAGATAACGCGTTGCTGCGCTGAAATCACTATAAAAACAAGTAAGAAAGTTTCAGTCGGGTAAACCGACTAAGGTATACCCTCACTTTGTGAGGAATGTAATATTGAATATTACTCGAATTATTCTGTCAATTTGTGTGGGAGGTACCAGAAGGGGTTTATCAAATACACCTATTTTTCGCTGAACATTAGATACTTTAAATTCATTGCACTGTGCCGAATTATAAGCATTTATGTGCACTGGTAAAAACGTTATGAGATATTAAATTGTGGTATGATTTGGGCATTTTGTGTGGGAGGTACAAAAAGGGGCGTGGCGTGGCCCATATTTCACAGGGCTATAGACACTATAAAAACATAATACTGTACAAAATTTCAAGTATTTTTATACACTGGTTTTATTGTTATAAGCTATTATCTTTTGGTGCAAAAAGGTACCTTCGTGTGGGAGGTACCAAAAAGGGCGTGGCAAAAACGCCAATTTTTCCCTTGACTGTAGGCAATATAAAAGCATAATACTGTACAAAATTTCAAGTATTTTTATGCACTGGTATTAATGTTATAAGCTGTTAACTTTTGGTGCAAAATGGTGCATTTGTGTGGGAGGTACCAAAAGGGGCGTAGCAACATGGCCCATTTTTCTCGAGTTGATAGCGACTAATAAAGTAGTATAGCAGTTATTAAAGATTCAATATTTCACAACATTTTAACACTTTGTGGGGGAGGTACTAGAAGGAGTGGACCAAAATGGCCCATCTTCGAACTTAGCCGGAGATAGAAAAAAATATTATTACGTACCAAATTTGAAGTCAATCGGTTACTCCTTTCGAGAGTTATCGTGCGCACCAGCCAGCAATGCTTTTATAGTGTCTTTTGCACTGTGAAAAATGGGCGCTATTGCCACGCCCCTTTTTGTACCTCCCACACAAAGGTACCATTTTGCACAAAAAGTTAAGAGCTCACAGCATGAGTACCAATGCACGAAAATGCAACAACATTTTGCACAGTGTAACGCTTTTGAAGTCCCTATAGCCCTGTAAAAAATTGCCGTTATCACCACGCCCCTTTTTGTACCTCCCACACAAAATGGCCAAATCAAACCAAATTTAATATCTCATAACGTTAATATACCAGTGCAAAAAAAGCTTATAATTCGGCGCAGTGCAATGTATTTAAAGAATCTACTATTCAGAGAAAAATAGGTGTATTTGTTAAAAATATTCTGGTACCTCCCAATACAAATTGACAGAATAATTCGTTTAATATTCCATATTACATTACTCACAAAGTGAGGGTATACCTTAGTCGGTTTACCCGACTGAAACTTTCTTACTTGTTTCCGTAGCAAATGATATATATCCTCGTCACACTAAAGTGAGGGTATAATTACGCTCTCGATTCTGTTTAGTTGTCAATAATGGCGTTGTAGAGGCGCAGTTACTTTCACTAAATATTTTTATCAGATAATGCGTGTTATATTAAAAGCTCACACTTCAAACTTTAAGATGATTGCTACAACAGTTCTCCGTATTAGATTCTCAGTACTCGAGTCAAATTTTAAGACTCATAGAAACTATTGGTATCTGGTTTTCAAAATGAGATATAAAATATTATTTGATATATTGCATATCTACCTCAAGGTTGTCTAATATTACATTTTCCTCTCTCAAGTACTTCATTGGACCAACACAAATTCTTCATTTTAAACATGCTAAAATAGAATGATCTATTCTCGAGTTATGAGGCTGAGTGGGCGGTGCCATGATCATTGAACACTTATAAATTTTCCTCCATATTGTCGATCATTAGGCAAATAAGAATTCATCAAACCAAAAATTGGGTTTGATGAATTGCCTCTTTGGCAAATCATAAAATTTCCACCACACTTTCCTTCCTTGAGGCAATACGAATCCACAAAATCATGAAAATAGAAGTATATGCTCGGTGGCGGTGCCACGCTCCTTTGACCAATCATAAATTGTACTCCACCATGTCCTTTCTTTTGCTTGATGTATACGAATACAGCAACCAAAAAAATCGTGAAAATCGAACGATTTAACGGGAACGGGATTAATTTATGGATATTTGCAAAATTCGCATTCCTGTAAGACAACCACAAACATTTAAAATTTTGAGTTAAGACACTCTTGAAATGATATTGAGCAAACACGTCAAAGTGCCCACTTTTTTTCGATTTTATTCCGATCGCGTCAAAACATGGTGGCGTTGCAGATATAGTATGAGAAAGTGTTGTGCCAAAAACACAGCTTCCTAACGTGACAGAGTACAGTGTGTCCAATAGGCCGTTCTTATATATATATTTTTTAATTTTCTGTGGTCCTACATGGAATATATGGTTTTAATTCTTTAGAACTTTTTTAATTATTATTATTTCTTTGCTTTTTTTCCAGCATTTTGTGAAGGAGACTTGGGGAATTTTTTATGAATCGAACAACGTACAAAAATAATTGAATTTTTCCGAAATTTTGCGAAAAGTTATGGAAAATATGCTAAAAAGAGCACGTATGTGCGAAGCAGAAAATGGACATCACTTACAGCATAATAAACCAGGAGTTATAAACCATTTCAATCATATAGCTCATTCTGCGCCACCCTGTATATTAAGACTTCCGAACCAAATTTCGATTTTTTAAGCTTTTTTTAGCTTTTTTACGCCGTTTGGATAGTGCTACTGGCCTCAGAAGTTTTGGGGTTTAAAATGTCCGTCTGTCTGTCGTTCGTTTTAGATTTGTTCGCAATGTGGTGGTTGCTATCATTGTTCGATCGTGGTGCAACTTAGCACAAATAATTTTCTCAAATCAAAGATAAACTGTGCTAAATTTCAGGCAAATCGGTTCAGATTTAGTTATAGTCGCCATATGTATAAATATATATCTCCCGATTTTCATATTTGCATATTTTCTCTGTGTAGTGGATATTTTTGAAACAATCCAATTTAAATATGGAATATAACATTTGTGTTATATTTTGAAATCTTTTTTGCTGCCTTAGAATTTATCCTTTTATATTTTAAATATTCGACATATTTTAAATATTCATACTTATATAACATTTAGAGCGCCTGCCGGTCTCCACCGAGCAAGATGATGGCCAAATCAATTTATTCCCTAAAATATATATTTATTTAGAGACCAATATAACTTCGCTGAAGGTGAATTATACGGTATTCGCGACATTTGTATTTTCGTTGTTAAAGTTTATGTAATATATTATATTGGTTTGAAGCTTAATTTAATCCATACGCGTCCAGAAATGATTTACAACTTTTAAAAGATATGAAGTTATATGAGGAAGTTAATGCGCCAAATGCATCCGTAGCGCTTAAAAAAGTGGTTGGGCATCTGTGGTATTAATCAGAGGAGCTTGATGCAGTGGCGTTCTTTGACGAAAAAGTATCTTTTGAAACAAAAAAGAAAATGACAGTTGCGTTTAAAAATTAAGGAGTCAGAAATACAGCAAAACCCCATAACTTTGGATATAAACCTCATAGAAAACAAACATTTAGAAAATTTCGTTTCTACAAGGTGGCGCAAAAGTAACCTTTCGATGTTTTTTGGCTGTAATTTAAAAACCAGTAAGGAAAGGCTAAAGTCGGGCGGTGCCGACTATATAATACCCTACACCACTCTCGTAATATTGAATAACTCTGATATATAAATTTTGTAATTCATGTATAAATTGTTTACATAAATTTACTTTTGGGACATTTTATACTTAAATAATACCCTGTACCACAGTGTGGTGTAGGGTGTAAAAACGATTGGATCTATATGGGAGCTATAGCTAAATCTTAACCGATTTTCTTCAAATTCGGCAATGTTGGTTCATGGATCAAGAAACTCTACCATTCTAAACTTCAAAACGATCGGATGTAAAATTCAGCTTCTATAGGACTAAAGGGCCAAATCGGACGAAACATATATATGGGAGCTATAGCTAAATCCTAACCGATTTTCTTCAAATTTGGCAATGTTGGTTCATGGATCAAGAAACTCTACCATTCTAAATTTCAAAACGATCGGATGTAAAATACAGCTTCTACAGGACTAAAGGACCAAATCGGATGAAAGATATGTATGGGAGTTATATCTAAATCTGCACCGATTTTCTTCAAATTCGGCAATGTTGGTTCATGGATCAAGAAACTCTACCATTCTAAATTTCAAAACGATCGGATGTAAAATAAAGCTTCTATAGGACTAAAGGGCCAAATCGGACGAAACATATATATGGGAGCTATAGCTAAATCTTAACCGATTTTCTTCAAATTCGGCAATGTTGGTTCATGGATCCAGAAACTCTACCATTCTAAATTTCAAAACGATCGGATGTAAAATACAGCTTCTATAGGACTAAAGGACCAAATCGGACGAAAGATATATATGGGAGCTATATCTAAATCTGAACCGATTTTCTTCAAATTCGGCAATGTTGGTTCATGGATCAAGAAACTCTACCATTCTAAATTTCAAAACGATCGGATGTAAAATACAGCTTCTATAGGACTAAAGGGCCAAATCGGACGAAACATATATATGGGAGCTATAGCTAAATCCTAACCAATTTTCTTCAAATTTAGCAATGTTGGTTCATGGATCAAGAAACTCTACCATTCTAAATTTCAAAACGATCGGATGTAAAATACAGCTTCTATAGGACTAAAGGACCAAATCGGATGAAAGATATATATGGGAGCTATATCTAAATCTGCACCGATTTTCTTCAAATTCGGCAATGTTGGTTCATGGATCAAGAAACTCTACCATTCTAAATTTCAAAACGATCGCATTTAAAATACAGCTTCTATAGGACTAAAGGGCCAAATCGGACGAAACATATATATGGGAGCTATAGCTAAATCTTAACCGATTTTCTTCAAATTCGGCAATGTTGCTTCATGGATCAAGCAACTCTACCATTCTAAATTTCAAAACGATCGGATGTAAAATACAGCTCCTATAGGACTAAAGGACCAAATCGGACGAAAGATATATATGGGAGCTATATCTAAATCTGAACCGATTTTCTTCAAATTCGGCAATGTTGGTTCATGGATCAAGAAACTCTACCATTCTAAATTTCAAAACGATCGGATGTAAAATACAGCTTCTATAGGACTAAAGGGCCAAATCGGACGAAACATATATATGGGAGCTATAGCTAAATCTTAACGGTTTTCTTCAAATTCGGCAATGTTGCTTCATGGATCAAGCAACTCTACCATTCTAAATTTCAAAACGATCGGATGTAAAATACAGCTTCTATAGGACTAAAGGACCAAATCGGACGAAACATATATATGGGAGCTATAGCTAAATCTTAACCGATTTTCTTCAAATTCGGCAATGTTGCTTCATGGATCAAGCAACTCTACCATTCTAAATTTCAAAACGATCGGATGTAAAATACAGCTTCTATAGGACTAAAGGACCAAATCGGACGAAAGATATATATGGGAGCTATATCTAAATCTGAACCGATTTTCTTCAAATTCGGCAATGTTGGTTCATGGATCAAGAAACTCTACCATTCTAAATTTCAAAACGATCGGATGTAAAATACAGCTTCTATAGGACTAAAGGGCCAAATCGGACGAAACATATATATGGGAGCTATAGCTAAATCTTAACCGATTTTCTTCAAATTCAGCAATGTTGGTTCATGGATCAAGAAACTTTACCATTCTAAATTTCAAAACGATCGGATGTAAAATACAGCTTCTATAGGACTAAAGGGCCAAATCGGACGAAAGATATATATGGGAGCTATATCTAAATCTGAACCGATTTCAACCAAATTCAATAGCGATCTTAACAGACGCGAAATACTCTAAACTGCAAAATTTCAGAACGATCGGAGTGAAATTGCGACCTGTAGTCGACGAACAACTTTACATGGACAGACGGACGGACGGACATCGTTAAATCGACTCAGCTAGTGATTCTGAGTCGATCGGTATACTTTAAGGTGGGTCTAGCTGTGTTATTTTAAGGTGTTACAAACATCTGCCGTGAAACAAACTTATAATACCCTGTACCACAGTGTGGTGTAGGGTATACAAAATTAAAAACTTTGATTCTTCTTGTGGATTATTTTTATTTAATCTTTTAATTTTTTTTACATCAGGTCGAGAATATGATGTCATGTAATTGTAATTTTTATGGCATTTTCCATCACTTTGGCAAAAACTTCCGGCAATAGGTCCTCACATTCTTGACGGATATTGTCTTTAAGAGCTGCAAGAGTCTGAGGCTTGTTGACATAAACCCGCGACTTCAAAAAGCCCCACAAAAAGAAGTCTGGAGCGGTCAAATCAGGCGATCTTGCTGGCCAGTGCAAATCGCCAAAACGGGAGATTAGGCGCCCGGGAAATGCATCCTTCAGCATATCGGTTGTGGCACGTGCAATGTGTGCCGTTGCACCGTCCTGTTGGAACCACATGTTTCCCAATCCCAATTCATCAAGTTGCGGCAAAAAGAACTCGTTGATCATTGCTCTGTAGTGCTCACCATTCACAGTAACCGTTTGGCCCGCGACGTCTTCGAAGAAAAAAGGTCCGATGACTTCTCCAGCGAAAACAGCACACCATACAGTGACTTTGAGCGGGTGTAATGGCTCTTTGTGGGTTACATGCGGATTTTCAGTGCCCCAGAAGCGTAAATTTTGCTTATTTACGTACCCGCTAAGATGGAAATGGGCCTCACCACTCATGATTATTTTTGATGAAAAATCATCTTCCTCTTGGTGGTGATTAAGGATGGCTTGAGCGTATGTTAGACGCGATTGGCGGTCAGCAGCTAACAGCTGATGCACCGTCTGGACTTTGTACGGAAACATCTTCAAATCTTGTACCAAAATTCGCTGTAGAGACCGTCGACTGATACCCATTTGCGTGGCACGTCGTCTGGTCGATGTCGACGGCGCTTCCATGACATCCTCGGCTACAGCAGCAATATTCTCTGCAGAACGGCTACTCCGGGGTCTGCCACGCCTGGCAGCATCTCGTGTTGTGCCAGTCTCTTCGAGGCGAGCGGCTAAACGTGGCAGTGTTTCACCAGTAGGCGTTGGACGGCCAGGAAATCTGCGACGAAATTCACGTTGTGCCAAAGTCACCGACAGATTATTGGTCAAATAAATAGTCAGCAATATTCCGCGTTCTGGAGCAGTGTAGCGTAACATTGTTTATTAACGTGTATTTCGCATGTGTTTACTACACAAATGTCAAAACAGAACTGACATTAGGGGCCAATCCCAAAATGTATATCATTTTCTGATAGGAGGATTACTTTTGCGCCACCTCGTAGCAACAGAAAATTCAAATTGAATCGGGATTGTTTATTATCATTTGAAAGAACATTATGAAGATGGTCCATCCGTTGAGTCTAATTTTCGATGACTCGTTCGAGCATTTCGGCTGGTAACTGGCGAATGACACACGTAAACGTTGTTCAGGCGTAAGTCTTTCCATGATGAATTGCCAAAAAATACATAACAAAAATAACATGACAGCATGACACGACTCACACGTGATCTGGCAAAAAAGGCTATTGAAAAAAGTATCTCTACTTGGATCACCCTATATAACCGGAAGAGATTTAGTACGTTCAATGATAACAGTGAATGAAATAGCGGAACGAGGAGTAGCCCTGATGCAAAAATGCAACAAAATACTTACCAAATATGAAGAACAGAAGCAGTTTTTATTAATGGTGGTTAAAGGCTAAAGACTTAAAAAGGTTTCTTAATTTAAATAAAAAAACTATTCTTGAATACGTTTTTTTAATAACTAAATAAATGTAAACTAGTATTTTATGTTATTTTATATATATTGAACACGAATTATACTAAATATTTCTAGGTTTTCTTGTCTCTTAAAATTCTAAATAAAATTACTTCAATAAAAAATTAAAATAAAATATAATGTTTGTTTCTCATGAAGCTTCAAAAAATTTCAGGTTTGCAGGACCATCATAATATCACTAAACATAATGAAAGGGACAACATCAAAAACAAAAACCATACATGATAATTACCACAAATTTGAAAAGGATATTGCTGTTGTATCTGTTGTTCGGGGATTAATATGTATAAGTATGTAGAATATTTAAAATATAAAAGTATAAGTTCTAAGGCAGCAAAAAAGATTTCTAAATGTAACACAAATGTTATAATCCATATTTGAATGGGATTGTTCAAAAAATGTCCACTACACAGAGAAAATATGCAAATATTAAAATCGGGAGATACATACTTATACATATGGCGACTATATCTAAATCTGAACCGATTTGCCTGAAATTGCTACAGTTTATCTTTGATGTGAAAAACTTATTTGTGCTAAATTTCTCTAAGATCAAACAATGAAAGCAACAACCACATTGGGAACAAGTCTAAAACGAACGACAGACAGACGGCCATTTGAACCCCAAATTTTCTGAGGCCGGTAGCAATATCCAAACGGCGTCAAAAGAAATAAAAAATCTAAATTTTTTTTCGACAGTCGATTTTTTACGAAATGCGTTTTTTGTTGTTGTTGTTCTGGTATATCTGGCTGCAGAATGCCACCATTGGATTTTATTAATCTTGTTATTCATTGATTGATTAATACCAAAGAAATAATAAAAAAACAAGTATGACTAATATATACCCTCACATTGAGAGTAATGTAATATGGAATAATACACGAATTAATCTTTCAATATGTGTGGGAGATACCAGAAGGAGTTTAACAAATACATTGCACTGTGTGGAATTAAGGAATGGTCCAACCAAAACGCACGATGTGAATTGCAAATAAAAAAAGTTTTCAGAGAACTATCTTAAAAAGTTTTAGTATGATAGTAGGATCAATGACAATTATGTGTGAAACAAAATGCCGGCTAAATGTTCGCCACGGCTTCGGTGGCATACCTCTTCCCGATGGTCCATATTTCCAATGACTGAGACATAATTGAGGTTCAATGTCGTTAATGTGCGGAATTATCTCATCCTTAACACTTGAATTGTTCTTGGCTTATTGACGTACACTTGTTCTTTTAAATATCCCCAAAGAAAGAAGTCCAACGGTGTCAAATCACATGACCGTGGCGGCCAATTAACATCGCCACGACGTAAGATAACATGGCCATTGAATCTCTCGTGCAAAAGAGCCATTGTTTCGTTGGCTGTGTGGCAAGTGGCTCCATACTGTTGGAACCACATATCGTCCAGGTCCATATTCTCAATTTCTGGCCACAAGAAGTCCGTTATCATCTCGCGATAGCGAACACCATTCATGGTAACTGCTTGACCGACCTCATTTTCAAAGAAGCATGGTCCGATGATGCGGCCAGCCCATAAACCGCACCAAACAGTCACTCTTTGTGAATGCATCTGCTTTTCAACAATCGCTCGTGGATTTTCATTTGCCCAAATGCGACAATTCCGCTTGCTAACGAATCCTCTGAGGTGAAAGTGTGCCTTGTCGCTCAGTGATGTCCGTAAGATGTTCAATTCTTGGTCCCAATGTCGATGTCGAGTCGAGGATGACGGCTCTTTAATGTTTTCCGCAGAACGAACTGGGCGAGCATTATTTGAGCGCCTATTTTCGTAAAAGGCTTCAACAATTTTAAAGCGCTGCTCGATTCTGTACCTCCCATGGTTGAATTTGTCAAGCACTGAACCAAAGAAATGTCAAATTAAGTTAGGTAAAAAACTTGACGTTAAGGTGTGACTTACAATTAACATCTTGCATTATGGTTGGACCACCCTTTATAAAAATGCAAAAATGTTTCTATGTCCGTTATTGACTATGAAACAATCCGACCGCCGTGACCCAAACTGGTTTCATTGGAACTACTAAAAGTGGGCGTGGCCCCACCCATACGACTCCGCTATTGAAATTAAAATATCTGGATAACTATTGCAGCTATCGTTGGGAAATTTGGTATGGGTGTATTTGACAGCACTATGCGTGAACCAAGAGACTCCATTAATGAAAACGAAATATCTGGAGAACCATTGCGTTAATTGTACTGAAATTTGGTATGGGTGTTTTTCACAGCGCAGTGCATGGCTCAATCAAAACTGGAAAGATCGGCATGGATTTGCATTTATCGAGAAGCATTGCCTTGGAATTTGGCATATAAGCATTTAAGAGTGAGTGAAATATGGGGGGCAAAAACGTTACAAAGATGAACATCTTGATGAACTAGAGCATCGCTCATGTATGATTTGAAAAGCTTACATCGCAAATACATCTGTTGTACTTATACCAAACCAAGTTTCATACCATTTGGTTGACTTATTAAAAACTGCAGATTTATTTTTAGAAATTTTGAAATTGATAAGATTTTATTTATCTTCTTATTGTGGTGTAGGGCATCATATATTCGGCTCCGCTGGAATTTAGCCTTTCCTTACTGTGTGTATATAAATTTACAAAAAAATAGAAATTGTAAGAGTTGTCTGTAGTTTAACTTTAATTCGAATACAACCGCATAAAGGACGCTTAAGTACTCGTTTCCTGTCACAGTGTCTCTTTTATTATTCAAACTTTAACTACGTTTGTCCATTTGCGTTTTGTATTTAATAATGTTTCATTGTAACACGTTGAAAGTGTATCCTCACAAACGACCTAAGGACAAAGAGGAGTTTGCGAGGCACGCAAACTAGCATAGCCAACCGAACATTTGCAAGGATATCCAAGCATGGGAATGTCCATATATACACGACAGATATGTGTATGTGCATGAGCACGTGTCCTCGTTTGTTTGAATGTCGTCGATCGTTCGTCGTCCTCATCGACATGGTCATCAACGCTGTATATGTGTGCTGTGTGGAGGTGCTCCCTCCTGTGTGCCAAGTACACACAGGGTTGGAGGTCCCTCTGAACTTTTGCGGTTGACCGCATTTGCTGCAAAATCTGTTGCCAACGCATTACTTGACCGACCGAGTGCAGCAATAAATATCGGTGATAGTAAAATGCAATTACGTAACATAACAATGAATTGTGAACACTTCGATTGGTTGCGATTTCTTACGGTTTGCCCACCCGAAGCGACAAGCCGTCCAGAGCAATGAATAGAATTCGATTCGATGGATAGAGGGAAGGGGGAGCCAACTTGCGTCCCCACTTACGAAATGTAGAGAAGAAAGAATGTTGTTTCTTTTACGATTTATGAAAAAACGTAACAGAATAAAATTCTAAGGAAAACACTAGTATATAAATAGAACTTATGGGGTATTTTTGAAGGAATGTATGCGAACTAAAATGTACACAGAACAAATTTCAGCTGAAAATTAATCTACCTATTAAACTAATGTATAATAATTATGAGAATAATTAATAATTAATTGTTTCTTTGAGAAAATAAATTTTTCAGATCAATGCATCATTTTATTGACTCAATAACTTATGTAATTAAAATAAATAGCTAGTTGAACTCCTCATTAGTAAATAATTAAATTTTGTGTACAGATTCAAAATCAAAAAAATGTTTAATATACTACATAAATTTCGTAATTGTTTAAGGGCATGCAGCCATTTAAAGTATGCTAATTTAGACCATAAAATAATTTAACAATTTCGTCCTATCATTCTGGGACTGATATTTAAGGAGTTGAAGACATTTCAAGTTTTCTAAATTTGACTGAAAAATATATGATCCCTATCGTGTTGAAGCGATCTTCCAGGCCAGACGTGAGTACAATTAATAAATATATTAGTATTTAAAATATTTTTATTGGTAATTTTTATGTGGATTTGCACTTTTCAAATGAATTAATATATCTAACGGAAAATATATAAATAATCGATTTTTATAAAATTTTGTTCAATTTTTTTAGCAATATAACGGATTATTTTAAGAAAGTGTTTTTAAGTATGCTTAAAACCTTTTCAAACTAAATTTAAACCAGTAGGGAATGGCAGAAAGTCGGGCGGGGCCGACTATATAATACCCTACACCTCCCTAACAATGCGATAAGGGTCATTGCCATAATAATTTGGAATAATTGGTAAATGGGTAGAAACATATCTAATTCTGAAACGATAATCGCTAAATTAAGCAATATTCGTTCCTAAATTGAGAAACATCTTTCTGGAAAATTTAAATACAACTTCTATAGCGGTTTGATACCAAATCAGGAGGAACAATCAATATAAATCTGAACCGATCTTCCCTGAATACTCATTCATGCAAAAAGACCTCCTTCTGTCGAATTTCGTACTGATCGCATACGCGCCTACATGTCTACAGCGCCTACATGTCAAATCGGGGGTAACGTATATATGGGGGCTATATCTAAATCTGAACCGATTGCTTCCAAATTTAACAGTGTTCATTCATATAATAAGAAACCTCTTTCTGCCGAATTTCATACTGATCGGATATAAAATAACATTTTTACAGCGCTTATATGTCAAATCGGGGCTAACATATATATGGGGGCTATATCTAAATCTGAACCGATTTTAACCAAATTCAATAGGGATCGTCCTTGGCCAAAAAAAAGGTATGTGTAAAGTTTCGTCGAGATCGGACCATAATTGCGACCTGTACTTTGATTACAAGAATACATGCACAGACGGACAGACAGACAGACAGACAGACGGACAGACGGACATAGCTAAATCGACTCAGAAAGTGATTCTAAGTCGATCGGTATAATAAACGATGGGTCCATTTCTTCTCCTTTTGGGTGTTACAAACAAATGCACAAAGTTATAATACCCTGTACCACAGTGTGGTGTAGGGTATAAACATGAAAAAGGAATTTATTATGCCGAAATTGAAATTTATTGGAAATTCCTTGAAAAATTTATCTTTCTAGAAAATCATGCCTAAATTGACAGTTTCTTGCAAATTTTTGAGGTTTTAAAAAAAAAATTATTGAAATTTCATTTTTATACCCTAACTGCTGTGGAGGAGGGTTTATAAAATGTGCTCTCATATAAATATATCATTGTCTTATGATCCTAAGTACGTTTGGCGGAAATCCATTTTAGGACATTTTAAATCATTTGAGCAATAGCAGTCTGTCTGTCTGTCTGCTGGTGCGCTCGGTAACTTTAGAAAGGAGTAATCAATTACTATTTTTTTGGGACTGATGGTGAGGGGATTCGTAAGTCGGAATACCCGATTGAAAGAACAGTATGTTTCTGAGCGGTGTTGAAATAGAGAGCATTTGACAAGTGAGAAAACTCGCATGCTCGTACCTTTTAAGTAGAAATGATGTAGCCCTCGAATTTAACTTATCTCCGGTTTTTAAATTTCTAAAATATGTTAGAAGAATTTCGGTACAGTCCATCCGTCGCGAAGAGGGTAACCGATTGACTTAAAATTGTGCATGTGTTAATATTTTTTTTATTCGTGGATGGGCCATATTTGTCCAACCTCTCTTGTGCCTCCTACACAAAGAGTTACAATTTAGTGAAATATTGATTCTCGAAGTTACCCAACCCTTTTTGGTACCTCCCACCACACTAAGGGACCCTTTATACAAAAATATATCTCACCTTAATCCGACTTTCGGAAAATCCGACGTCTGGAATAAGTTTCACTGATCGAAGTAAGTCACTGCTCACTGCTCGAATTATAGGTCGATGGCCGGCTTAAAGGTCGAAAACTTCAGTAACGGTTCAGAAAAATGCAATTGCAACAAATTTTTGTAACAACATTTTGCAGAAAAAATCAATGTTGATAAAAAATTTCAAAATTAGACGTTATTGTCACGCCCCTTTTGGTACCTCCCACATAAAATGACCAAAATAAAAAATATAGATTTTTTTCAAATAGACTACGTTTTCTTCGTAACGATGCTAGCTCTCAAAAAATGTTTGCTAGAAGTGTAACTTCAATTGGAAAATTTAACCGTTTTAAAAATGAAATCAACAAATTCTCTAAGTTACCTGAAATCATAGCCGTACAAGAAACTTGGTTCAGCGGCCAATATTTGAATTTGTATTCGATTGGTGGATATGATGCGATTCATTGTGCGAGGTATGATGGTTATGGAGGTACTACAATATATGTTAAATCTAACATCAAATTTAAAGTTATTTTAAGGAAGAGCGAAGATAGTTTGGATGTTGTTGATGTTAAGGTGAAAAACTGTAAATTGATTGTTATGTCCGTTTATAGATCGTAGCGTTGTAAGTTAAACTTGTTTTTGACAAAAATGGAAAATGTTCTTCAAAACTTCGGTGTTTATACTACCTTCATTGTAGGAGACGTGAATGAAGATTTGTTTCTTAATAATCGGAATTATCAATGTTTGAACAATTTATTTAACGAATTCAGTATGCTTTCTTGCCATAAGCTCATTACTAGACCGCAGAGTAAAACCTCAATTGACTGTGTTTTTAGTAATCTACCCGAAGATATTCTTGTTCATAGCATTGAGAACAATTTGTCTGATCACAACATGTTATGTTGCTGTGTTCTTTTAGATTTTCTATCAAGTGACCGAATCTTGAAACAGAAAAAATTTTACATTTTGAGAAATTTTCCGAAATTTTGGATGTTGCACTTCCCGCTCTGCATAATGATTTGGACTCATCAGAACTGTGTGGAGATCTTATTCATGTCTTTACTTCCGCTATATCTCAATGTACAAGGATTACTTCCAGATCTGTTGATTTTCGCTCCCAACTTACTCCTTGGATGAACGATAAATTACTTTCTCTAATAAATTTTAAGAAAAAATTTTTAAAACAAAGGCGTAAAAATAAAGATAATAACAATGTTAAACTGCAACTGTGGCGTATAAGCAAAATAATTAAAATTTGCAATAAAAACCTAATGCAAGATTTTTACTCACGAACCTTGAGTTCGTACAAAGGAAATGTGAAAAAAACATGGCAATTTTTGAATAAGCAACTAGGTCGTACCAACAAATTGAATAAGGAAATTTTTACAGTTGATGGTGCATCTATCTTAAATGATGATGATAAAGCCTTTGCTTTTAATAGATATTTTTGTGATTCTGTAATTGAGCTCAATGATAATATTCAGCACTATTATAATGATGACGTCAATATGTTTAGAACCCTAATTCCTGAGTCCACAAATTTCCATCTTAATCGAGTTGATGCATTGCAAGCTGAGAATATTCTGGATGATTTAAGAGTTAAGAAAAGCCCTGGTTATGACAACATTACGCCGAAGATGCTATTTATTAAAAAACAGTTAATATTAGATATTCTAGCAAAAATAATTAACAACATGATTGTAGATAAAAAATACCCTGAATCCTTGAAAATTCAGAAAAATTTTACCGATACCCAAAAAAGCTCAATCGAGCAATATTGTTGACTTTAGGCCCATATCCGTACTATCAATTATAGACAAAGTTTTGGAAAAACTTTTATTTGATCAGTTGTCTAAATATCTTCTTGTTAACGACATTTTTTTTGAGAGACAATATGGTTTCAGAAAGGGATCTGGCACTGAAGAAGCAGTTATAAATGTAGTAGAGTATATTTGTTGTGAAATTGATGATGGGTCTAAAGGAGTTGCAGGTGTCTTCTTTGACTTTTCAAAGACGTTTGACTTGGTTCAACATGACATTTTAGTGAGGAAGCTTAAAAATATAGGGTTGTCTAATTATACTTTGGCACTATTTAAGGATTATCTTAGTAAAAGGTATCAGTATGTTCAATTTGGGGATTCCAGAAGTAGTATGTTACCTGTTCAACATCATGTTCCTCAAGGGAGTGTTTTGGGCCCCCTTTTGTTCAAAATCTACATTGATGATCTTAAAAATATAAATTTTTATGGAAAGCTTTACATGTTTGCGGATGATGTTTGTTTGTTTTATAAATATAGTCACGAAAAGGTCCTCAAAACGCATATTGAGTATGATGCTGCTATTCTAGCTGAATTTGCCCTTTTTAATAAATTGGTTTTAAATTCTGGTAAAACGAAATTCATATGTTTCAAGCCCCATGTTAATCGTAGTGACGGAGATATGTTTGTTCACATAAATGGTGCTCTTGTTGCTGAATCAAGAACAGTAAAATACTTGGGAGTTACTTTTACTCATAATCTGTTGTGGGATTCTCATATAGAGGGTGTAAAAGCAAAAAATATCTGCAGCAACAGGAATCTTATACAAATTCAAGAACAAGTTAAACAATGAAATGAAAGAACTGATCTATCAAACCCTTGTACAATCTCATTTAACGTATCTTCCGATAATATATGGATGTAAAATGAGTACTCCATTAAAATCCTTACAATCAACTCAAAAAAAAGGCTCTAAAAATAGTACATAACCTATCAATCAGATATCACACACTAAATTTGTATAAATATAAAACTAAAAATGTGTTACCAATCAGAGGTTTATACAAACATTAAATCCTAATGTACATTTTCAAGTCAACAAGAGGTGCAACAACTATGACATTTGGAGAAAATCGAATGAGAACTGGTAGAAATACCAGACAAGCAAATAATTTGGTAGTTTCAAGTTGCCGACTTGATTTAACTAAACAACGTATTGGTTTTGCTGGACCAAGTGAATATAATGATTTGGCTGATGATTTGAAGAATATATCGGTATTATCAACTTTTAAAAAAATGGTAAAACAACACCTTTTAGAGAATTTAGAAACACTTCTAACATAAAATTTAGAATTATTTAATTTATGTACATTCATAATAATTTTATTTTTAAGATATTGTTTAATATTATTGATTGAGATATTTTGTTAATGTTCCCAGTTTTGCCTCTATAAAGCCTATAAGGCGCTGGGGCTCTAAAGATATATTGTATAAACAAATGCATGAAAACAACTAAAATTTCTAAAAAAAAAAAAAAAGTGAGGAAAGACAGAAACACTGCACAGAGCCTACACCTCCCTAACAATGCGAAAATGGGCATTGTAATAAGAATTTGGCAGTGTTCATACATGTAATAAGAAAACTATCTTTGTTGAATTTCGTACTGATCGGATATAAAATATGGTTTCTACAGCACTTACATGTCAAATCGGGTGAAACATATATATGGGGGGCTATATCTAAATCTGAACTGAATTTCCCGGAATTTGGTAGTTTTCATTCATGTAAAAAAAATTCTCTCTGCGAATTTCGTACTTATCGGATATAAAATACGGTTTCTACAGCGCTTACATGTCAAATCGGGTGTAACATATATATTGGGACTATGTTTAAATCTGAACCGATTTTCCCCGAAATTGACAGTGTGCATACATGTAATAAGAAAACTCTCTCTGTTGAATTTCGTACTGATCGGATAAAAAACGGTTTCTACAGCGTTTACATGTCAAATCGTGTGAAACATATATATGGGGGCTATATCTAGATCTGAACGAATTTTTTCCGAAATTGGTAGATTCCATTCATGTAAAAAAAATTCTCTCTGTCAAATTTCGTACAGATCGGATGTAAAATACGGTTTCTACAGCGCGTACATGTCAAATCGGCTGTAACATACAAATATATTTGGACTATATCTAAATCTGAAGCGATTTTGACCAATTTCAATAGGGATCGTCCTTGGGCCAAAAAGAGCACTGTGCTAAATTTCATCACAATCGGACCATCAATACGACCTGCTCTTTCATCACAAGAATACACGGACAGACAGACATGGCTAAATCGACTCAAAATTTGATTTTTTGTCGATCAGTATAATAAACTATGGTTCTATTTCTTCTCTTTTTGGGCGTTACTAACAAATGCACAAAGTCATAATACCCTGTGCCACAGTGTGGTACATGCAGACTTATTACCTTTTACCGATTGTCCAAATTTAAAACGGTTTAGATTTTATATGGTGCCCAAGTTGGTCACCTACAATATTTTTTACAAATTTAGCCTTTTTGAATCTACATAACTTTTGAACGGAATATCAGCCTGGAATGGTTTATTAAGGACATCAAAAAGACGAAAATGTTCTTAATCCTTTATTATCCCTAAAAGCATATCTTCAATTTTTTTCGTTTTATTAAAAATTGCCCACATATTTTACCACAATATGTATGTAAAAATTTCAGAATGTGTCCTCCATTGGTTAAAAAGTATGAATTAATTGGTGTCCGTCCGTCTTTCAATTCGACTGAATGGTGCTAACGATATATCCCAAAAGGAGTGACCGAATGTCTTACAATTTCGTACGTTATAATACTTTATTCAAACCCAATTTATGTTTGATGGACAACCATATCGGCCTACTCTTTGTGGCCTACTCTCCCACAAATGGTTAACATTTTGTGTCATGTTAAAGCTCTTATAAATTCTATACTACTGATGGGCATCCTGTAAAATTTCATACATAGTAATCATTTTACCGCCTCTATAAGCTGAACAAAAATGGGCGAAAATTCCACGCCCATTTTTTTACCTCCCACACAAAGGGACCAATTTGTACAAAAAGTTCACAGCTTATAACTTTAATACCAGCGCATACAAATACTTGACATTTTGTGCAGTTTAATGTTTTTATAGTACCTACAGTCCAGTACAAAGTGGGCGTTATTGCCACGCCCCTTCTAGTACCTCTCACAAAAACAATTTTGTGAAATGTTAAAACTCTTTATTTATATATTTACTTCAACGAGTTTCTCATTTTTTTATACCCTACACCACACTGTGGTAAATGGTATTATGACTTTGTGCATTTGTTTGTAACACCCGAAAGGAGAAGAGATAGATCCATTGTTTATTATACCGATCGACTTGTAATCACTTTCTGAGTAGATTTAGCTATGTCCGTCTGTCTGTCCGTTTGTCCGACTGTCTGTAGATGTATCCTTGTAATCAAAGTACAGGTCGCAAATATGGCCCGATCTTGACGAAACTTTACACATATCTTTTTGTTTTGGCCCAAGGACGATCCCTATTTAATGTGGTTAAAATCGGTTCAGATTTGGATATAGCCCCCATATATATGTTAGCCCCGATTTGACATGTAAGCGCTGTAAAAACTTTATTTTATATCCGATCAGTATGAAATTCAGCAGAAAGAGGTATCTTATTATATGAATGAACACTGTTAAATTTGGAAGAAATCGGTTCAGATTTAGATATAGCCCCCATATATACGTTACCCCCTATTTCACATGTAAGCGCCATAAAAAATTTATTTTATAACCGATCAGTGTGAAATTCGGCAGAAAGAGGTTTCTTATTACATGAATTAATACTGCCAATTTTGAGGGAAATCGGTTGAGATTTAGATATAGCCCACATATATATGTTACCCCCGATTTGACATGTAAGCGCTGTAGAAGCTGTATTTTATATCCGATCAGTAAACAAATTGGCAGAAAGAGGTTTCTCATTACGTGAATTAACACTGCCAAATTTGAGGGAAATCGGTTCAGATTTAGATATAGCCCCCATATATACGGTTCCCACGATTTAACATGTAAGCGCTGTACGATCTGTATTTTATATCCGATCAATAAAAAAAATCTACACAAAGAGGTTTCTTATTATATGAAAAGATACTTCCAAATTCAGAGAAAATCGGTTCAGATTTAGATATAGGCCCCATATATATGTTACCCCCGATTTGACATGTGCTGTAGAGACTGTATTTTATATCCGGTCAGTACGAAATTTGACAAAAAGAAGTTTCTTTTTCAATGAATGAGTATTCAAGGAAAATCCGTTCAGATTTATATATAACCTCCATATATATGTTCCTCCTGATTGGGTACCAAAGCGCTATATAAGTTGAACTTTACTTCCAATCAAAATTTTCCAGAAAGATGTTCCTAATTTTTTTATATAAGCGCTATTTTAGAGACCTGAAAGGCTTCAGCGGAACTGAAAATTAAAACATTAGTTAAACCAATTATTCCAAGGTAGTACCAATTATTCCAAGGTAGTATCTACCTAACATGCCCTGCATATATTACTTATATTGTGTACGACCAAAAATCGGACTATTTATTGTGTTAAGGCTAATAATAACCACACTAAATGCAAATATGTGGAATATTATTATTAGTTCAATTTTTAATTCCACACATTATATTAAACTCCTCTTTGGAATAAGCCTTGACGTGGCGAGGGAGCTAAGTACTTTCGTAAAAGAAAGGAAACTAATGATTCCAACTATTCAAAAAGAAATTCTTAATGTACATTGCCGAGGTGGTGTAGGGTATTATATAGTCGGCCCCGCCCGACTTTAACCTTTCTTTACTGGTTTTAAATTGTTAACTGTCAAGCCCTTATTGGTACCACCATACACGCGGAAAAATTTTAATTTTTGATTTGTTTCATTTAAACGACATACTAGTCATTTTCCCTAGATTTTGTTTTGTTTTACTGCAAATATATTTTTAATTTATGAACATTCCTAGTATTACTTGTTGTCAATCCAGCAATGCAATTCATCATTACACAAGATTATAAGATTTAATTTTTAATAAAGGGTGGTTAAATGGTAAGGGCCGATGTTGAATGTGAACCACACCTAAATGTCAAGTTTTTTTTCTGCATTTCATTTGACATTTCTCAATTCAAGACTAACTCAATTTGAACCATGGAAAGATACACAATCGAGCAACGCTTTAAAGTTTTTTAAGCCTTTTACGAAAATGGGCTTTCAAATCAAAATGCATTTCGTGCACTTCGTGATGTTTTTTTGATCAGCATAATCGACCAAATGTGTCCAAAATCGGGAGGATTGTGCGCAAATTTCAGCAAACCGGATCTGAGGAGATCTGAAAACACCTGTGCATGCTCGCCCAGTTCGTTTGGTGCGGCTTATGGCGACGTCATCGGGCCATACTTCTTCTAAATGTGGCCGGTCAGGCAGTTACTGTGAATGGGGTTCGCTATCGTGAGATGATTGCGAACTTTAATGGCCCGAATTGGAAGATATGGATGTGGACAATATGTGGTTTCAACAGGACGGTGCCACTTGCCTCTTTTGCGCAACAAATGCAATGGCCGTGCTATCTCACGTCGTTGCGTTGGACTTCTTTCTTTGGGGTTATTTGAAAGAAAAGGTGTACGTCGATAAGCCAGCAACAATTCAAGAGCTAAAGGATGAGATGATTCGGCACATTAACGGCATAGAACCTCAATTATGCCTCAGCGTCATCGAAAATTTGGACCTTCTATACAACTTATCAGAATCTTCCGCAATTCCACATGTAGTAGTAGTTTATGAGTAGCTATCACCATAAGAAAAATGGGCGAAGTTCCCATGGCCCATTTGGTATCCCCCCACTAATGGACAATTTTGCACAAACAGTTAACAACTTATAACTTTGATTCTAGTCCATACAACTACTTGAAATTTAGTGCAGTGTAATGCTTTTATAGCACCCACAGTCCGGAAAACAATGGGCATTTTTGTCACGCCCCCTTTGTTACCTCCCACACAAAAATAGCCAAGTCATACCAAAATTAATGGCTAATACCAGTGCACATAAACACATGCATTTCGATACAGTGCAAGGTATACCAACTTCTACTGTTCAGCACATAGGCGTATTCGTCAAACCACTTCTGGTACGCCCCATACCAATTGTCAGATTTATTTGAACACAACATTCCTAAAACTTTTCCAGGAATCATCTAAATGTTTTTACATTCGGTCGATTTAATTGTTATTACCAATACTACACTTAATACTCTCTCCACAAAACATGGATTTTTGAAATGGAAAAAATGAATAACTAGCTGTGAAACTAATGAATATTAAGCCGAATATTAATTGAAATGAACACTAACGGGCATGTTTTGCGATTAATTTCACGACATTAGAGGCCCTTACAAAGAATCGTATACTAATGCAAAAAACGAAAACATATTAGAATGCAAGTAAAGATATGTTTCGGAAAATATTTTTTCTGAATTCCTCCCACTCAGCAGCATGTGAAGTCTTCCCTATTAATCTCGATGATATCTAAGCGCTTTAAAGTTCGCATACGCAATAGATACTTAGTAGGGACATAAATACAGTTACAATATTGAACACAACCATTGCAAAAGTGGAATTGAACATAACCTACACTCACCAGGTGGATTATGAAACCTAAACTCTGTAGCGTTAGTTTGTAACGGGAATTCAAAATTCCTTCAGTTTTCACCATGGAGTGGTCAGATAATGAGAACCGTATCGCTGTCATAGCTCTTTTTAAATATGGAATGAAAAAAACAAAAAAAAACCGTCTGCACTATTGGGATTAGTCTTAGGTTTATCTACCGCTGCATAAAACTGTTTGAGGAGACTGGAGCTGTCAAAGACCGCCACCGATCGGACGCCCTCGTACTGTTCAAACGCCGCAGGTCATTAAATCAAGAACTCTGCGAATTCCGCTCCGAAAACAGAAAATCGTGGCCAATGAGATGAATATTACGCAAAAGTCCATGAGTCGAATTATCAAAAAAAAAACTAGAAACTTGGGGCTTTCATTGGCCGCAATAGACATTTATTGACTTCAGCTTTATAAAAAATAAGAAAGAAAAATGCAAACGTCTTTTAGTGAAGCACGCTGATAAGTTGCACAAAAATTCTTGTTCACAAATGAAACAAATTTTACCCTTACATAACAAACGAAATGATATGGTGTATGCACGGTCGTCTAAGGAAGCATCTCAAGTGATACCACGGGTCGAAAAGGTCCATCATACAGCTTCAATCATGGTTTGAAGGGGTGTCTCTTACGATGGGGTCACTGACATGCATTTCTGTGAACAAGGTGTCAAAGCATTGGCCAAAAATGATCAAGAAACCGTTTTGGAAGCTGTTGTAAAACCTCTTAACCACTCCCTATTCCAAAAACAGGCATCGACTTTCAAATAGTATAAACCCACTGGATTCCTGTACTTTTTTTTGAAAAAGTAAATGAAAAAATATTTTTTTTTTCACTTTTTTCAGCATAACTTCCAGGGACTCGTAATTTTTCAATAACAATGGTTGGCAAAATTGTAGCCAATGAAAATCTGAACAACTTTTGTGAACATATCAATACAATCTGAACGTGTCTGGGCACCCTAAATAGCTCAAAAAACCACATTGTACCCCAAAAATGTTAGTATTTCACTATTATGTAACAAAAATATATTCTTAGCTACATTATTGCCAAATATAGTTAAGCCGTATCACCAAGTCTGAATTAGTTGTTGGACAAAAGCTGAAATAAACCCTTTTTCGAGGAGAAATTTTTCAGAAACTTTGGAGGCCTATAAAAAAATTGGTCACAAATTTTGCCAAACCGAGTATACGGTTATACTACCCTTTGATAGTAGAATCGAGCCTATACTGTCAAGTCCGTGTATTTTTTTCACTGTTGCACAGTGTAATTAATGATAAGGTAGCATCACTAACATCGTCTTCGGTTGTGAATATTGCACAGATATTTGTAAAATATTACAGAGGAGCTGTCAAAAGGAAATTCCCCATAACTTCTGTACCAACGATCTGAATGTATGCATATTTAGAATATAGACTATATATTTCAAATGATCATAGTCTGACACATAAGGAACAACATTTTCTCACGATTCTGGCATCATCCCGCGATGCGCACACAATTCCATAATACATTTCTCACTAAGTGGGGGTGTACTTTGGTCGGTTTACTTAACTAAAATGTTCTTCATTGTTTTATTATTAAATCTGAAATCCATGGCAAGGAGAAATTTCTGCAGTAGTATTAACTAGTAAAGTGGGATTTATTTCTGCCATGCCGAAACTTATATACCCTCCACCATGTATCGCATGTGAATGGCTTCGGGTACAAATAATCTTATTTTAATTTAGGTTTTTCCGGCGTTTCGAAGTCAAACTTAGAGGGACCTTTGTATGGGGTCTATATCAAAACATAGACCTATGACTACCATTATTCGTGTGAGGGATTCTGGGTATAAATAAACCCCAGTTACCAATTTTCAACCCGATCAGTTGACATTGGTGGTCTTTATAACGGTAAGAAGTCAAATCGGGGAGATGTTATATATGGGGGCCATATTAAACGATATTGTCCATTTTCTATCACAAGTTACCTAGACCTATAAGAAGAATCTATATAAAATTTCGGTCATCTAGCTCAATTATTGTAGATTGTAGCGTAATAACAACTGACGGACGTCTCAGAGGAATATATAGAGGTGTTACAAAATTAATATGGTGGAGGGTATAGAAAAATCGTCGATTTATTCGACGAAAATGTAATTTCTTGTTGTTAGTCTTCAGTTGTCCAAAACGTTTCCATTTATATCTGAAGGATTGTTCCGCTTCTATTCCGTGTCTTTGGTTTGGCATTCGTTCCTCTCGTTTAATGCGTCCAGTCAATAGATGATTTTCTTTTGTGCCATTATTTGAAGAACCCCTTTTCAGGGGTATTTTTTATTTCATTTTTTTTCTTTTGTGGATGGCAAAGTAAGAATTGGAAGTGCAAAATAAGTATTTATTGGCGAATACCATGAGCTGATTACAATGAGTGAATGTATGTACGAATGAATGAATGGATGTAAGAGTGCTTTCATATGAGCAAAAATGTACTGCTCCACTTCATATGGACTAAAGTACAATTTATGTTCATGACTTTCAAAGTTCAATGGCGACTATCATAAAGTACCAACCAAATGACACACTTGTATTCATTCTTTCATATACGCAACTTATTAAAACAACTATAAATTCCAGGGCCATAAGTGGTAAATTTGTGGGGCTGCAAAGGAAGTTAAAGGAGGGCCTTGTATATATAAATTAATGTCAATAGAATTGCTGCATAACTGACTGATAGCCGCCTAGCCTGAATGGATGGGCTATAATCATACATTTTGGTATTTGGTGGTATCTATAGGGATGAACTAAAATCTTAGTCTCTAGAGCGTAAATGGGACAAAAACGGTCTAGGCCTAGAAACACGAATTTTGCTCTCAGAGGAATGACATAAGAGGGCTTCGGAAGTTTGAGTTTTGGGGAGTGAAAAGGATATACTCGTATGTATCGCTAATTCCATATCATCCCTTAATAGATGTGGTGGAAAATCTGCAACTTAATTTAAATTAATTTAATTTGTATTACTTAAGGAAACAAAATTTCAGTATGAAGACTATTTTATAAATGTTCTTGCAACATGATTAGACTACTCATAGCTTATGTTAGAATTAGATATCAAAAGCTTGTTTCTTGTTTTTTTAGGAGGCCTAAACGAAACTTCTTTGTTAATCTATCTCTTAACAGCAAAACGAAACTCCTGGAAGCTATTCTGCGAACAGGTAGACAGCGTTAACGGTTTTTCTAATATAAAAAAGGTCATTTAAAAACCCATACGATAACCGACACAATGGTATGCGATATGGCAGAAGCGTAGAATCAACATAAGAAATGGTAAGACCCACTTTCTGTAAAGTTTGGCGGGACAAAGTTGTATCACTGCAGACCTTATGGTTTCTCGCCCACCGTTAAACCGCTCAGGTTTATCTTAAATGCGTATCGATTTATTTCGTTTTTAATAATGGAGCCATGGGTGGAGCCACGCCCACCCTTCTGATATTGCCAGTTTTCTGCTGAGTTAAGCACAGTGCTGTCAAATACAATTATGTCAAATATCAATATGATCGGTGCAATAGTTCTCCAGTTACTTCGTTTTCTTTCTAATGACACCGGTTTGGGGTACATCGTTTGGATGGTTTCAAAGTCTATAACGGACATACGTACATATGTATATACATTGAAACATTTTTCCATTTTTATATGAATAGATAGACCGGAAATGGCTTTCCATGTATGGTCAACTTATTACGAGTACTTCCGATATAATTTCTCCTTTATATTCTAAACATATACACGAACAAATCGTACACAAAATTTCATTTACTTCATTAAATAAAATATTTTATTAATATAATGCATTTTCTTCTTTGTCTAATATTGTTACTTGCAGACAAGGACAACTGACTCTTCACCATGACATTCTACCCAAATGAAATCCTTTAAGTGCTATTGAATACCAGATTGTCGACGCCGCCACCGCCGCCCTCTCAATACCTCGGTAATAACAGATTACCCATGAATTGTTTTGGCAACGACCGTTTTGACAAACTGCTTAGTACTTAATTCATTTGCGAGCGGGCCAAGCGAATGCTAAGGTAATTATTAACACATGCTAAAGGAATTTACAAAGGACAGTTAGGGGGATTAGCCTATATTGATTTCAATGCCAGTGGCGCCCTTTCTTTCATCAATCATCCCCCGCGAAATGTAAAGAAACTGCCCTCTCCAAAGTTCATAAAAAACATACTCATCTACGTTTGTACTCTATGTACAAACGAATCTGTAACAATAGTGACCATTATTTGCCTCATAACAACGTTAGTGTGTAAGTGTATTAGAGTGGGTTACGCGTAAGATATGTTGTTACTTTAGAAAACATATTGTTATTATCCATTACATACATATATATATAACATGCGTGCCTGAATGATTGTTGACTTATCCAAAACTGCTGAAGCTAGAGTCATGAAATTTGGTAAGATTGGTAAGTACATAGACCTGCAATAAGGCAGGATTTTTCGAAATTCGTAAAAAGAAATTAAAAAACAAGAAATATGGTACCACAGCCAAATCAAAACGGCTAGAAATTTTGGGTCAAAGTAGCCCTTAGGGCGAAGTCTCGGGACAAGACTGGATTTTGCGAAATTCAAACACCTACGCGCACTGGATGGGGCAATGAGGGATAAATATAGACCACAGACAAATCCAAATGTCAAGAGCTGGAATTGTGAAATTTGGACGTAGATTAGACATAAGGAGCGATTTTTTTGAAAATGTTAGCGACGCAGTGTAACAGGAAGGGATACATATGTTACCACCGCCAAATTTAACGCATAAAGTTAGAATTGCAAAATTCAAAGCGTATGTTGTCCTTGGGGCAAAGTAGTACTTTTAAGGGCACAGTGGGGCAAAAAGTATAAAACATCTCAGCAAAAAATAAAAGAAGTACTTCCAAAAGATTAACATTATAAGTACTTCCAAATCATAAGTATGAAAATTTTTTCGGCATTTAATGAACTTCTTCTAAATAACTAACCAAAATGTAATTTCGGAATATAAATTATTAACCCTAGAATGCATAACTTCAAAACGATTGGATGTAAAATAAAGCTTCTGAAGTGATAAAAGTCCAGATCGGAAGGAACATATATATAGGGGCTATGAACTATATGTAAAATACTGCTTCTATATATAGAATTTTCTTTGAAATATGTTAAATTGTGGAATTGTAGTACATTGGATTGCGATAAAAACTGAATTTATTAATAAAACTTTATACTTTGTAAAAATGTTGATATATCGTCACCAGAAATGCCCATGAGCATAACCTTCAAACTAAACTAATCTCTGCCAAATTTAATAATGATCTGAAGTAAAACATGAAAACACATTTTTCCAACCTTGCTAGTGACCGTTTATTCTCGGATTAAAAAATCCTTTGTGCAAAATATAGTACATTTGACTAAAATATGACTTCTATGGAGCTTAGATGCCAAATCGGAAGGAAAACATCCATGCGACTATGTGGGGCTATATGTTCTATATGTAAACCGATATTGTTCACACAGATATTAACTGTTATTATCTTCTATAGATGGTATAAGCTAAATCTAAGGTACACTCCATTCATATATATTAAGATATTTGGTTCTAAACTGGTATTCAAATAGTTGAGAGATTTTTGATCGTTCGCCGTAGACGAAAGAAAATAAGTTACAGAAACAGGCCCTATATCTAAATACAGATTGTCTTTCAATTTCAATACGAATTTTTTTGTCCCAAAATAAAGATATGTGCAAAATTTCTTTGAGATCGGACTATATTTGTTACCTGCACATTGATTACAAGAATGCATGCACAGACTGACAGCTAAATCGGTTCAGAAAATGATTCTAAGTCGATTGGTATAATAAACGATGGTTCTAAATAAATTGTAACACAGTGTGGTGTAGGTTATAATTAAATAATTTTAAAAGAAATTATGGTTATTAAATATACCATACCATACTTACTGTGCCACACTGTTGTACTTTATTACTATCCGAACCGGGAAAATACATAGCGTCGCACAAATGTGCTATGTATTACAGTGTAAAATAAAAATACTTTTTTATTAGTGACAATGTGGATCATTTGCGAAAATGTTACTCACACTTTTCAAAGCCAGCTACGCCATACAGATTACAAACATCTTCAAATGTCATAAACATACTTACATATATATGATCGTTTATCTCTTTGGCCAATAGTATATTATTTATACGTTTCCTTCCCAACAAATGTCAACATTTGCATTCCTTTAAAATAAGAGATCTCTGGACCCAAAGATGTTAATAAAAACGACATACATTCATCAAATAAATACAACACCAAAAAAGCAAATCTTACAGTGCTTTGAAAGGAGTTGTGCAAAAGTGGTGACAAAGAAGTACTTCCCCGGCGCGACAACCCCTTGTTAAATTCATTGGTGAAAATCCTAATAAGAACAACTTCCGGATCATAAGTTGGGGATTTTTATTGCTTCTTTGGATGCTCTTTTTTTGCTGGGAGTAAAAAGGGTTACAGTCGAGTAAAAAGGGTTAACCATAGTGTTGGGGTAACTCTTGGAAGATAGACTAGAGATAAAAACTATTTTTTCTAGAAATTCACACTTTAAAAGTCTCTGTGGGGCAAAACGGGTTAATTATCGTACAATCGGGCAAAAATGGAACAATGTGGCAAAATTGTTAGGTAATCTTGAAATATTTAGTGTGGGAAAACTAGGTTAAATAAGATGAATTGGGGTTAAAATTTATAATAGAGTACAGTGGAGCAAAGATTGCTAAAAATGTTAAATATAGTACAGTGGGACAAATAAGTGAAGAAAAGGGTTAAATATGGTACCGTGGGACTTAAATATGGCACAGTTGGACGGAAAGGGTTAAATATGGTGCAGTGGGGCTAAATGACAAAATACTTTTTCTCTCACAGTATATTTGATACCAAATGGATTTGATACATTTTGGCTAAAATGTTTATAGTAGGTAATAAAAGGCAAATAGGTAAAATAGCTATGATTTTTATTTTATTTTTTTTTTTAAATTTTGTGGGTATTTTAATTTTTCAAAATATTAAAAAACCAGTAAAGAAAGGTTAAATTCGGGCGGGGCCGACTATATAATACCCTACACCACCTCGGCAATGTACATTAAGAATTTCTTTTTGAATAGTTGGAATAATTAGTTTCCTTTCTTTTATGAAAGTACTTAGCTCCCCCGCCACGTCAAGGCTTATTCCAAAGAGGAGTTTAATATAATGTGTGGAATTAAAAATAGCCCTAACACAATAAATAGTCCGATTTTTGGTCGTACACAATATAAGTAATATATGCAGGGTATGTTAGGTAGGTACTACCTTGGAATAATTGGTACTACCTTGGAATAATTGGTACTACCTTGGAATAATTGGTTTAAGTAATGTTTTAATTTTCAATTCCGCTGAAGCCTTTCAGGTCTCTAAAATAGCGCTTATATAAAAAAATCAGGAACATCTTTCTGGAAAATTTTGATCGGAAGTAAAGTACAACTTATATAGCGCTTTGGTACCAAATCAGGAGGAACATATATATGGAGGTTATATATAAATCTGAACGGATTTTCCTTGAATACTCATTCATTGAAAAAGAAACTTCTTTCTGTCAAATTTCGTACTGACCGGATATAAAATACAGTCTCTACAGCACTTACATGTCAAATCGGGGGTAACATATATATGGGGCCTATATCTGAATCTGAACCGATTTTCTCAGAATTTGGAAGTATCCTTTCATATAATAAGAAACCTCTTTGTGTAGATTTTTTTACTGATCGGATATAAAATACAGATTGTACAGCGCTTACATGTTAAATCGTGGGTAACGTATATATGGGGGCTATATCTAAATCTGAACCGATTTCCCTCAAATTTGGCAGTGTTAATTCATGTAATGAGAAACCTCTTCTGACAATTTTTTTTACTGATCGGATTTAAAATACAGTTCTACAGCGCTTACATGTCAAATCGGGGTAACATATACATATATGGGGGCTATATCTAAATCTGAACCGATTTCCCTCAAATTTGGCAGTGTTAATTCACGCAATGAGAAACCTCTTTCTGACAATTTTTTTACTGATCGGATATAAAATACAGCGCTTACATGTGAAATCGGGGGTAACATATATATGTGGGCTATATCTAAATCTGAACCGATTTTCTCCGAATTTGGCAGTATTCCTTCATGTAATATGAAACCTCTTTCTGCCGAATTTCACACTGATCGGTTATAAAATAAATTTTTTATGGCGCTTATATGTGAAATCAGGGGTAACGTATATATGGGGGCTATATCTAAATCTGAACCGATTTCTTCCAAATTTAACAGTGTTCATTCATATAATAAGAGACCTCTTTCTGCTGAATTGCATACTGATCGGATATAAAATAAAATTTTTACAGCGCTTACATGTCAAATCGGGGCTAACATATATATTGGGGCTATATCCAAATCTGAACCGATTTTAACCAAATTAAATAGGGATCGTCCTTGTGTAAAGTTTCGTCAAGATCGGGCCATATTTGCGACCTGTACTTTGATTACAAGAATACATCTACAGACAGACGGACATAGCTAAATCGACTCAGAAAGTGATTACAAGTCGATCGGTATAATAAACAATGGATCTATCTCTTCTCCTTTTGGGTGTTACAAACAAATGCACAAAGTCATAATACCCTGTACCACAGTGTGGTGTAGTGTATAAAAAGGGTTTTTGTGTTTTACGAAATTTGTAATAGCTGTCGAACGTCTGAACCGATTTTTGCAAAGTTTACTTTGTTTTAAAGCGGGCACAATACGGCATTTTCGGTAAAATTTTTTTTTTTTGAAGATTTTGTAAAAAAATTTTTACGGAAGTTTTTGTTGAAAAAAACTTTGTAGAAATAATTGCACCCCCTCGATTTTCCTCAAATTTTCACAGAATATTCGTCACACTCTCTCAAATCCAGACTCAATATTTGTAATAGTTATGGACGAAATACAAAGACTAGTCTGACAATTTTCGTCTGTTTTTGCAAAACACTGCACATTGGTACGAATACAAAAAGGGAAAATAATTCGACCGTTTTGGACCATTGGGACCAAACTTGGCATGATAGATGAAGAGGTGTTAGGGAAGTTAAGTTTTTTATTTGGGCCCCCTATAGCAGACAGGGGCGGAGCTAGAGAGCCTCAAAGTTGGCCACATCGGTTGAAGAAAATGTTCAAGCGTGTGTAACTCGTGTTTCTCTTCCGATTTATAAAATTTATTTTTGTGTGTGTTCTACTAACTGGGGTCTACAAATAAACTGTTTACACTAAAGTATTGACTCGTACAGTCACCGAGATATCTGCAATTAAAAATTGAATTTTTAATTTTTTCCCTTACCGTGTATTTTGTAAATATCGGAGCACAATTTCATCCGTATCAACATACCTGGATGGGCAATAAAATTTGGTATATGACCCCAATAGTACAAAAGTTATGACCACTTAAAGTTTTGGTATTTCGCCCATAACTCTTACAAATATTGAGTCTCACAACAATTTTTACTTTTCTGGATTTGTGAGAGTGCGACGAATATAGTGTGAAGTGAATTTGAAGAAAATCAAGGGGGTAGCAATTTTTTCTACAAAGGTTTTAAAAAAAACTTTCGTACACAAATTTTGTACGTACATTGTGTCTTCTTTAAAACAAAGTAATCTTTGCAAAAATCAGTTCAGCCGTTCGAGAGCAATTACAAAATTTGTAAAACACAAATTTTAATATTTTCAACAATTAATTAAATTTTTTAAAATTAAAATTTTTCAAAAAAAAAAAATAAAAATAAATAATAGCGAGATCTTGTTTTACCTATTTGTAGCTGCTTATAAACATTTTATCCAAAAATAAACTACATAGGTCGATATTAAATATTCTGATCCAAATGTAAAAGTTGACTGTTGGAAAAAGTGTTCAAAAAGTTGACTAACATGGGAGTGTCATATATCGATCGTCAGATAATGAATAGCTGAATGATTAGCTGAATACAGTGAACAAATTTAGTATAATGCAGCGGAAACGATATGGTTTCAATGGCGATTACACTATGCATCAAAAAAAATTTTTGTGTCCGAGACCTTAAACGGTGTAAGAAACCAAAACAATTTTTTTTTTTAAATAATTTTTTTTCTAAAGTTTCGCTTTTCATGGAAGTTACCTGTAGTATTTGCACCATATTTCTTGAAGTATAAGCTCGTAAAGTCGAGATAACATTTGAATTGAAAAAAAAAACAATAAGAAAAAAAATTGATTTTTTCAAAAACCAAATTTTTTTGCTGGCACGAAAAAACCCTTAAAGAATAGAAAAAACAATTCGCCAAAAAATTTACTTGCCTCTTTTTTTAAAGCTAGCATCCTAACGATGAAAACAATGCCTATTTGCAAATGGATGAGTGTATAAATTATGACTCATATTGTAAATGTAAGGGAAATTCAAGAAAATAATTTTTCATAGTATAGGGTTTTCCAATAAGAGTGATATGATTTCTTTGGAAAAAAGCACACTTATTGTTAAGGAAATTCAAAAGTGTTTTATATAATGTGAAGTACAATCGATACAATTAAGTTCTAAATAAAACGTCATTCAAATGGCCTCCTCGACTTCTTCTGCAGGAACGAATTCGATGAACCCAATTTTCAAGCACTTTTTCCACTAAATCAAGTCGTATGTCATGAATGACACGTTCAATATTGACTTGTAAAGCCTGAAGAGAGTCTGGTTTATTTTGAAAGACCAATGACTTCAAATAACCCCACATGAAATAGTCTAATGGTGTTAAATCACAACTTCTTGGAGGCCATTCAATATCAGAATTTCTTGAAATAATCGAATCCCCAAATATATCTTGCAACAATTCAATTGTTTCATTTCCTGTGTGGCACGTAGGCACAATCGGTCAATGGCAAAAAGATAGCTCTTAACGAGAGCTAAAATATTGCTCATGGGTGTCAAGGTCGTAGGTCGACTGGAAAGTGCTTATTTTCGGATTTAAAAAAATGGACTTAGTGCACGAAGAGTTGCAATTGGAGAACTAATTTTTTTTTATAATAAAACTAAATAATTTGTAAACGTTGTTCTTGCATATATCTCTCCATAATGAAACACTACTGAATACAATGAAACACAAATGATCATGACATATTACAAATGGGCGAAACGTCACTTCAAATTCATATCAGCCCTATTGGAAAACCGGTTATTTGCATGGACAGGAATCAAAGTTATAAACCGTTAAATTTTTGTGCAAAATAGTCCATTTGGAGGTACCAAAAGGGGAGTGCCAACTTCGCCAATTTTTCTCAGGATGATTGCGACCATGCAACTAATACTATGTGAGAAATTGTGAGATATTTTGGGTAGTAGTATAGAAGTTTGAAATATTGACCCTGCGTTAGGGAGCTACTCGAAGAAGTGTTGTTACAATTCTCTTATTTATACCAAAAGCGCGTTTGCTAGCATCCAAATTTATTCTACATATTTCCTAAGGTTTTTTTCGCGCTAACAAAAAACTGTTTTTTTTTTTAAATCAAATTTTCTCTGTTTTAACGACAGTTACTAATCTTTTGTTTCCACTTGAAATTGTAATTAATATCATTTATAGTCCCCATAATTTCCCTTAACTTAACGTGTATCCCGGCATTATCGAGAAATATACTTCAAAAATATGGTCTAAATATTAAAGGAACCTCCCAAGAATATTGGAATTTAAAAAAAAAATTACCATTAAACACTTTTTTAATATTTTTTTCGTGTTTAGGACTTTATATTACATCAGAAAATGTTATGCACAGCTCTTCGTCAAAAATGTTGTTGCATTTTTGTTAGGGACACTGACATTATTCGACATTAAGAGGCAACATTAATGCAACATAACCAAGAAATTAACCGTTTTTTTATTTTATTGTAACCGGTGATCCAAGTAGAGATACTTTTTTCAATAGTCTTTTTTGAAAGATCACGTGTGAGTCGTGTCAATATTTTTTTCGTGTTTAGGACTTTATATTACATCAGAAATTGTTATGCACAGCTCTTCGTCAAAAATGTTGTTGCATTTTTGTTAGGGACACTGACATTATTCGACATTAATAGGCACATTGGAGAAAAATACCAAATAATGCAACATAACCAAGAAATTAACCGTTTTTTTATTTTATTGTAACCGGTGATCCAAGTAGAGATACTTTTTTCAATAGTCTTTTTTGACAGATCACGTGAGAGTCGTGTCATGCTGTCATGTTATTTTTGTTAAGTATTATTTGGCATTTCATCATGGAAAGACTTACGCCTGAACAACGTTTACAAATCGTTCAACTTTATTACTATAATTCACGTTCTGTGAGGAATGTGTTTCGTGCACTTCGCTCAACTTATGGTATGCCTGAAATTGAAGCTCGTGATCTCGGCGACATTTGGTTTCAACAAGACGGCGCCACTTCCACACATCGCATTAATCAATGGATTTATTGAGAGAACACTTCGGTGAGCAGATAATTTCACGTTTTGGGCCGGTCCATTGGCCACCAAGATCGTGTGATATCACACCGTTAGACTTTTTCCTATTACCAGTCGAAATGCTCGAACGAGTCATCGAAAATTGGACTCAACGGATGGTCCATCTGAGACGTAGCCGCGGCCAACATTTGATAGACACAATCTTCAAAAAATTAATGCCAATGAATGTTCTTTCAAATGGTAATAAACATTCTCCATTCAATTTGAATTTTCTGTGTTTTTTTTTAAAGTAGGGAACCTCGAAATTGATCACCCTACACGGGGAAAAATCTGAATTTTTTATATGTTTGAATTGAAAGAAAATATATTTGGAAACGATTTTTTTAAATATTTTATATTTGTTAACAAATAAATTTTATTTAAAAATCAAGAAATTTTGTTTGGGACGAATATATTAATATATTAGAACATAATATATTTGCAAACTGACTTTCACAAATAAAATATGTGTTTACACACAAACAAAGTTATTGCTTAAGAAGTTTTCCAAATATATTTTATTTAAAAAAAGATTTTTTAGACTACGCTATGTTTTTCGAATTTTAGTTAGTTTTTCCTAGATTTCGCGTTAAACTTTATAGTTAAAAATGTCTTTAGCAGCATTAGCTTTTGTTTTACATCAATAATTTTTAATTTATAAATATTTCAATACATCATTTTTTGTCAATCCATCAATGCAATTTATAGTTACGATTTAAGTTTTAATTGCATTTTACAAACATATAAAATTTATAAACAAAAATGCACTTTGATCTTCCGAAAAACAGAAAACTTGTCTTTAAATTAAGACATTTATTCGTTGCCAAAATACATAAACACAAATTAATCTTTGTTTCGGAAATATTAGTTTCAAATAAAAAAATAGTAGAACGGGAACATATTTTTGCTTAGAACAATATCCTCCCAAACATATAGTATTTGTGTGTGTCAAATATTATACGTTTGGAGTGTACACTAAACATTTGTATATTTCAAGCAGAATATGTTTGGGACAATATACTACAGAAGCGATTTTTTTCAGCGTGTATATATGGTGCAGGCAGACGGATCCATCAAGGCTGATGTGGAATTATTAAATTATTGTAGAAGGCCAAAACTTGTATGAGTTACAACCCAATTATATTATCCTACGCATATATTACAATTCCAATGTTTTACAGAGGCAATCAGGAAAGGCAATCAAAGTTTGATGAATTCTTTAAATTGCAAATCGAATGACCTGTGCTGTTTTGTGGATAACTTTTGATTGGGTTGACGGATAAACACCAAATGTAGACTGAATATAACTAAAAGATGCTTAGACGACATAGGAGTGGAGATATCGATATGTTTAACGTTGTCCTATGTGGATTATTATTACTGGAAAGATAAAGAGTCAAATGAAGTACAAAATCCCAAATTGTAAACGAATCGGTTATATATGAGGGCTATGGACAAATGAGGACCTATTTGAAAATTGTTTTCCAGGGTTCGACGCACAGGCTTGTCTAAATCACCTTGAAAGGTATGTCATGTCTATCGCTGTAATGACTAAGTGTGTTAATCTTGGAAACCGAAGGTACTGCGTTCGATTACCAATCGGAACATTGGTAAAATAAAGCATTAACATTTCAAGTTTTCATTAACTCTAATTTCTATAGCTTAAAATAGCTCACATGCACATCCTCGAAAACAAACTTCTGATTGCTCAACGCTAGAAGGAAGCCTAAAATAAATATAACGCCTTGACCCACTCTAATGTAGCAACATACATACATATGTATATTTGCACCTATGTATTATCAAACACACAATGTCATATACGAGTATACAGATTAGACTTACGTACGACCGCAGAGAATATTCTATGTACATTCTATTCAATCTGTGCACGAATCATAGAAAATAATCATAAAAAATTGCAGCCATACAAAATACAAAAAAAAAGAAATGCAAAAATGACAAAAGCACATATATCTATGAAAAATGAAATGAATAAAAAAAAGAAATCCGTAAGTCCTTCGTACAAGGATAATGGTTATACTTTCATTGCTTCGTTCCGTTCTCATTCCCGGTCGTTTTTTTTTTACTTCGTCAGTACGTTTTCAAAGTTGACTTACAATAGAACACATTCTTCCGCAAATGAACTAAAATCAACAATGGAATGTCCATATCTACGTTTGTTGGCGAGCAGAATGGCCGGAGAGAGAGCCAGAGCCAGAAACTGGTGGTTGGTTGGCGCTGGTTGTTTGGTCGGTTGATGGCTCCGTACTTGTTGTATCTGTATCTTCGGTGGACTAGATTCCTTTCTGTTTCTTAAATTGCTTTCTTTTCAGGATTTTGAGATGCTTTCTTCTCTTTTTCACTTCAGTCTTCTTTCTTCTTTTTTTTTGTTAATTTGTTGGCCTTTGTCTATGGTTGACCACCAATGTACAAGTGCTTGTGGTCCTCCTTCGGAGATAGATTGTATTCATTAAACAATACAACAACGATGACGACGACAGATAGGACAGATACAATGGTCTTACAACAACCAGTAAAGGAACAGGGTAGAACACGGGCATTCCTGAAGGGGAAGTGGGATAGTAGCACAACAACAATGAAAACACTTACGAGGTACAGTTGATTGGCAACAGAGAAACACAATTTAATTCAATTTAAAGCAATTGAAAACTGAATACGCTTTTACAGACCCCAAATTGAGGGGAGGAATGGGGAAGTAAGGGCTACAAACAAAAGGTACATATGTAGCACATCTTCAACCCACACACACGTGATTTTCCACACACACACAACAACACACTTGTGATTGCTGATATTTGCTTTGGAAAGGGGAGAAATCAAAAATTCCTATTCAAAATTGAAAATTGAAAACAGAATTAAAAAAAGAGTTGTTATTGTCATGACTGAAGTAGGGTATTATTGAAATTCTTTTGCAAATGGACGTTTGCAGACTTTTATTACCAAATAAATCGGTAGAAATTGGAAATGGAAAATGATAGACAACACCACCAATTATACTAAACAATTGATGTTGAAAATGCTCCGAAAATAAATGTACTATTATTACTAGGAAGTGTTAGAAATAAAATAAAGAACTAATTTTTTAATTGCTGCCAGGTCGGAACATACATATGTTCTTCGATGTGTTCACTTTTGGCCGTAGCAAATTATATACACCGTCCTCACTAAAATACTTAATTAATAATGTTCATTATACCATTTTGAACCGTAGTTCGAAAAAAACATCAATTGAGTTCAAAGACTCCATTTGAAATTCAAACAAATAAGAGCGGTGGTGGCCTTTGTTTTAACAACATTCTATCAGATGCGGTTGTTGAGGGAATTAGAGACGAAAAACCAAAAAGCTTGCTGCTATCAAGGAAAACAAGCCCCAAACTCAACGACGGATAAAGAATATTGCGGTGAGTACGCGGTACACTGAAGCAGTAAAATCTTCATTAGATATCTTATATGAAGCTCAACGCGACCAATGCAGTACGATAAAAAAAATCCTCTTGGAACCTGCAGTTAATATAATTGGATATTCTGAGCACACCCGCAAAGAATAAATATCAGACAAAACTTGGAACCTAATAGAATCACTAAAGACAGCGAAATCTTCTATAAACGTGGCCAGAACTCGTGCACCTAAAAATTAACTGAAGCAATAGAACAATGCCAATGTACTTAGAAAAGTACAAGGCAAGACAGGCGCAATTGGGCTAATGAAATTGCAGTAGAAGCCCAAACTGCAGCTGATAGCCACAGAACGAGCGACCTTTAGAAAGCTGTTAAAAAAACTGTCCCATAATTACACTAGTTCGCTGAAACCACTAAGAAATGATAATCCTTATTACCTCGGTGAACGAAAAAGTGGTCCTCTAGGAAGACTTCTACACTACTATCAGTGCAAATATCATCTTACCGCTTATAACAAATTTTTGGACCACTAAATCACTACCCGATGAGCTTAAAGAAGGGGTTATTATTAAAATACCCAAAAAAGGGGACCTTAAGGATCGAAACAACTGGCACGAAATAACACTCCTTAGCGTGGATAATAAAACAATCGCTCACATCATAGCAAAACGTATTTCGGACGCAGTTACACCAACACTGAGAAACGAACTGTCAGGCTTTAGACCTTATAAGCCCTGTATTGACCACATCAACAGCCTACGGGTCATAACAGAGCAGTCAGTCGAATGGCGATCGCCACTATATCCATTGCGTGAAAGAAAACTAGTCAAACATATTTCAGTTGAAGTTAGAGTGCGACAAAGTTGTGTTTTATCGCCTCTTCTATTTAACATTGTCCTCGATACCATCATGGCTAAAGTAATGGCGGATGCCAGATGTATAAGTTGGGGTCTGGATGATAACCTAAGCAACCTTGACTACGCAGACAATATATGCAACATGTCACATAACTTTGATATGGCTGCCAAATTGAAACATTTAACAGAAATCCCGATTGAAGCTAGGCTGAAAATAAACATTAGCAAAACAAAAACACTGCGTTTCAAAGTTTAAAATCAACAATAGAATTCCTTTTGCTACTTAGGTAGCATCATTACAAAGACTGGTTGTTCTAATGATGATATTGAAAGCCGTATCTTAAATGCAGGAGAAGTCTTGAACCGACTGAAATCCGTTTGGAGTCCAGGCCTTTCCCGCCGAGTAAATATGTATAAAGGTTTTCGACACAAACATAAACTCGGTCCCATTATATAGCTGCGAAACTTGAAACGTTGCACCACGAGCTATTCACAAATTGCAGGTGGTTGCTAATCAGAGCCTTGAAGAATAATGCGTATCTTCTGACCAAGTGTAATCACAAACAACAGCTTATGGGCCGTACCCAATTTCGATTGTCAGGGAAATAAAGAAAAGCAAGCGGAACTGGATTCGCCACATTTTACGACCAGCAAACGACATAACCCGAAATGCCATCGACTGGAATCCACAAGGCAACCGTAGACAAGGGAGACCTGCATATACATGTAGACGACAAATCGATATAGAAGCTGCAAACCATGAACAGAAGCTTGGGCGCGATAAAATTCCTTGCCCACGATAAATCACGTTAGAACGTGTTTGTTAAGGCCATATGCTCCTTATAGGAACAACGGAAACATATATATATAAAGGGTCCGCCAAATAACTTTTTTTGAAAATGCTATAAAAAAAAACTACTGAATATTTTCTCAATTTTTTTTTTTTATTTGAAAGTACAATCCTTCCGGTTAATAATGGAAAATAATTTCATTCAAATGGCTGCCTCGGCTGGCCATGCAGTAGCCTACACGATCGGTCCAATTTTTAAGCACATTATCGATTGTGTGCAGCTGTATTTCACCAATGGCTTCACGAATATTGTCCTTTAAAGCGCCAATTGTCTCTGGCTTGTCGGCGTAACACTTATCTTTTAGGGCACCCCACAAATAATAGTCCAACGGTGTCAAATCGCAGCTCCGACGTGGCCAAACGACATCAGCTCTGCGGCTGATAATGCGATCTTCAAAAACAGGGCGCAACACATCGAGTGTAGCTTCGGCTGTGTGGCACGTAGCGCCGTCCTGTTGAAACCAAATGTTGCCAATATCCTCCTCTTAAATTTTTGTGAACAAATATTCGTTCAACATGGCCCGATAAAGATCGCCATTGACTGTAAAGGACACTCCTTGCTCATTTTCGAAGAAAAATGGCCCAATTATATATATATATAATCAGATGCGGTAATAGCGGCGCTATCACATCTAAGGGTGAACTCTAGACAACTTAAAAGTCCGATCAATATTAGACGTCTTGGAACCATATCTCTAAAAAGATTTGTGAACAGAGGGACCCCACAAGGAGGAGTACTGTGTCCACTAATTTGGAACCTAGCGGTGAATGTAATCCTTTCGGATCTAGAACGTTGTGGCACATCCGGATGACTTGCAAAGTCTGAAAGTGCAAAATATCTTGGGATAATTCTGAATATGATATTATTTTTATTTATAATTCAGACTTAATGTACTGAAAAGTTTATGAAATGGCAAAGTTGTCTGGTATTCCTGTAGGAAAGCTGTAGGGTCGCGTTGGGGTCTCTCTCTTAAAATCGTTCATTGGTAGTTCGACATTGTGGTGTGGTGGACGTAAACTGATAAACGATCCATTACCAACCAATAATTACAAAGGTACAGAGAACTATCTGCATACGAGTATACATAACTGGAGCGTTGAGGACTACATGGACTGAGTATCTACAAGTCCTATTCCATCTGCAGCCCATTGATTGAACTGTCTATCAATGTAGGAGTATAAAAACTTTGACCACATGAATACATATATCACAATGTAATGCTATTGTAACCGACCGAGTGGACTATATACCAACGGTGTACAACTTCAAGAGGAACTTCATCACTAAGGTACCTACCACAGGGATTACCAGGAATACCACCAGAATACTAGGAAACAGAAACCATTTCCAATTCAACACAGATGGTTCGAATTCAGGAATTCAGTCTTGAAATATCTTCAGTCCTGACAATAAGGGAATCGCCAAGTGCCTGAGTCGCATCAAGTGCCACAGAACTCTACTGCCGCAGATATCTTCACCTCATATGGGTACCTGGCCACAGAGATATCCCGGGGAACCGCAAAGCTGATGAACTTGCTAGAAAATGGACGACATTACAAATTATAAAAAAAAATTGCATATATTGTAGCGCCACTGTCCAAATGCAAGCTTTGGCTTAGGCAAGAGACAAAAAGGCAGAACACTGAAAAATGGGCAGAAATCTGCACCTGTAGGGTAGCTAGACAAATCTGGCCCACATACGACCTAAGAAGTTAAAATGTCTCCTCGCACTAGAAGGAAAAGACTGTCTACGTTAGTGCCTGTTATGACGGGACTCTGCCTGATCGGCGAACACCACAGTAGGTAGGGTATTGACTCAAATGGCTTCTGCAGAAGCTGTGGAGATGCGGAAGTAGTGGAAAGCATTGAGCACCTGATTTGCTATTGTCCCCCATTAAGTAAGCGACATCTGGATATACTGGGGTCGGCCTTACTGGGAAGTACTATTTATGACTTTGTTTAATAACTATTGATAACTTGGGTTCGATGAGGGCATCTGAGCCCGTGATATCACTAAGGACCATTTGTCTATGTGAGCTGGCAAGGCAGGCTGCCACCCTTACTTAAACCCAACTCTCCCGCTGAAGTTCAGTCACTTAAGCGAAACCAGCATGACATTTTTAGAATGTTACTCTATACTTAAGGACTAAAAAAAATATTTTAGGAAGCATGAACTTTTTTGAATACTCGTACAGGAATGAATATTTTGCTACAATTTTGGAAGAAAACATTCTTTCTAAAATTGAGCTCATATTGAAGTATTTATTAAACCTACTACAAACAGTGGCCCGGTGTCTTATGAATTTGTGCATATATGTATTTTTAACATACAAAATGAGTAGTGATAGACCTATCGTTTATTATACCGATTGATTTGGAATCGCTTCCTAAGTAAAGTTAACCATGTCCGTCTGTCCGTCTGTAGATGTATCCTTGTAATCAAAGTATATATGTACCTCCAAACCCTATTTTTCTATCGATCTGTATATTTAGCAATTTAGCAAAAGGATATCCCTTGTCTAGGGACAATCGTTGTAAAATTTAGAGCGAATCGGTTCATATTTAAATATTGCCTCCATACATATTTATTTCCCCACCTTACAAGTAGGGAGGATATATATTTTATTTGCTACTGGCCAAATGTGTAACACATGTAAGAATATTTTTTGGGACTGGAGTAGAGTGATTATTTTTTCAAAAAAACCGGTGGATGGTTTATTTAAGTTATAAAAAAACCGATGGACGGTTTTTTTCTTCGAAGAAAACCGGGGAAACCGGTAGAACCGTTTTTTTCTGCATAACAAAACAGTATGAAAATTGCCGTTTGAAAAACATTTTCCTTTTTAATAACAAAAAAGGCGATTTTTTTATATTAAATTTTTAAAAGCGATGTCTTCTGATCAGGAATCTTGCACCAAATTTAGTCCTGTTGGATAGTAGTTATGAGTTGGATTGTGATGAATATTGTCATTTGAGTCAAACGGTCCTTTTATCTCATACTTATAACTAATTAGCTATTGTATTTAGAAACATTTTCCAAAAGTGTTATCGATAGTCTTTTCTTCAATCTTTTAAAAAAATTAGCAAATATATTTTCATTACTTTTTTGCAACATTAAACTTTTTTGAAATGTTGGTAAAAACATATGTTTTAATTATTGATTTTTTTGCTGAAAAGAAAGCTTAGATAATTTCCTTTAAAAGCTTTGTGACCTATTAATGGGATGGGACCTGTTGATCTATCAAAATAAATATAAACCTCTGAAAAAAAATTAACGTTCAACCAAACATTTTAGCATTTCAGATGGGAAAAACAACCGTTTAACAAAAATGTCAATATTTGACACCCTCCAACTCGGAAAGTCCTTAACCGATCTCGTTGGAATTGTGTCTCATAACTACCATCTGATAGGGCTACTTGGTGCAATTTTCATCCCGACAGAAGACATCCCTTTTAAAAATTAACCCACTTGACATGAAATTCCCCTTATGTAGTTCAGTCAAGAAAATATTAATATTTCGGGATATTAAGGGTCGGTTTTTGTAACTTATTTTTTGCCACTTCGCACGTCAAATGGCAAGCGAATGAAATTTTTGGTTTTTGCACACTTTGTTTTGGATATAAACAAAGAAGCTTTCAATTATCGCCAACATTTTGGTTCTTATAAGACAACAACGAACGAAATGAAATGTCAAATGAGACTATCAGAAAAATTCATTCGTGTCGGTTATGTTTACCGTCCTTTTGAAAGATAAAGTGAAAATTGTTGGGAAAATGAATAAAAAATGGATAAATGAACCAAACAACATTAACATGTACCTTGTGCTGAAGTATCCACCATAATTTCAAAAAACCTCTGTTTATTATTGTGTATAAAATGTATTGAAATCCTACAACTACACTGTAAATTGTTTCATAATACCTTAAATTAGGTGACCCAAACAATCGTTTATTATACCTATCGACCTAGAATCTCTTTCTGAATTGGTTTGGTTTTGTCCGTCCGTCTGTTTGTAAATGTATTCTTGTTACCAAATACAGGTCACAATTATGCTCAGATCACTATGAAATTTAGCAAGTACTTTCTTTTTAACTCTATGATTTACTGAAATGTGTACAGAAGGTTTCCGATTTATATATAGCCCCTATATATACATATATGATCAATCAAGCAAACAATTGTATTTATAAAGAAAATAAATATATTATAGACAATGAGAAATAATTATTTCTCATGGTCTAGTATCAGCTGTTGCTACTTTTACAGCTGTTGGATAGGGTTGCCCCCGTTCTTATATTTTCGTGTGGAAAAAGCTTTAAGAAATGTCAATAACAACATGTAGGTAATATTGGTATTTGACAGGAAGACGATGAAGAAAAGAGCTTTCTTACCCGAACGATAAGTGACAATGAACCAAATTAAAAACATGATCGCTTGGGTGAGAATAAAAAGAAGAAAATTATTGCTTGGGTAGCTATCGCACGTCTGCGTTTTGTTACATTTAGCTGAACAGGCTGTAAATAAAATATTTAATAGAGGTACTAAATCTTTATACATATATATTTTATATACACAGTTTAGTGCAGGTGGGTATATACGAGTATATAAATATATAAGAGTACTAAGAACACTAGTCGGTTTTTGTTTTTTGTTTTTGTTTCGGTTTGGAAGTGGGAGAATGCGTTTACTTTTCACATAACTTCTGCGTATGGAAATTGGTGAATGGCTTCGGATTCTAGCGAAGTTGCAGAGTCTTTTTTGGCCATATAAGGAGATCTTTAATATTATTATCTTAATTTGTGATATTTTGTATATAAAGTTGTAAATAATTTTTAATATTTTAGTGATAATAAAAAAACCGGAAAACCGGTGGAAACAAACGAAAAAAAACCGGTTGCACTGGTTGTTCGAAATTGATGATTTTGAGAAAAACCGGGGACGGAGGAAGCAAAAAACCGGTGGGCCGGTTTATTTTAAACCGGTTTTGATCACTCTAGACTGGAGGTAAAGGGATTCGTAAGTCGGTTTACCCGACTGAATTTTCTTACATGTTTTAGATTTGGTATCTAAGCATCTGTATTTAAAATTGTAAATTTCCCGTCAAAATTGTAAGTCTCTCAAATTATATCCAAGAAAAACATAACAAATATTATTTTTTTGAAAACGCGCTAATAATAATAAACAAAATTATTTTTTCCAAATCCACCTGAAATCTAAGAATAACAAGTAAAAACATTAAGTTCGGCCATGCCGAATCTTATATACCCTCCACCTTTGATCGCACGTGTATAATGACGGGTACCAATAAACTCATTGTACCAAATTTCATCCCAATTCGTTGAAATTTAAGGTTTTCGTGACGTTAAGAAGTCAAATCTAGAGGGAGCTTTGTATGGGCGCTATATCAAAACATGGACCTATGACTACCGTTGCTCGTGTGAATGATACCGGGTATAACAAAACCCCAGTTACCAAAATTCAGCCCGATCAATTGACATTTGTGGTCTCTATGACATTAAGAAGTCAAATCGGGGAGATGCCATATATGGGGGCTATATCCGAAATTTGACCGATATTTCCCATTTTAAATCCTAACATACCTGCAGGTATAAGAAGTATATGTACCAAATTTCAGCCACCTAGCACAAGTATTATAGATTGTAACGTGATTACAACAGACGGACGGACATGGCTAAAACGTCTTAGAATTTTACGACGATTAATAATATATAATTTATTGGGTCTCTGATCAATATTTAGTGGTGTTACAAACGGAGTGACAAAGTAAATATACCTCCCATCCTATGGTGGAGGGTATAAAAGAATCGAATATTGTACACAACATAAACATTTTTTGGAAAATTGGGATTTCACCAACGTTTTAGAAAAATCTAGACTTACATTTTATGGGATATGGCAATATTTTTACATTGCCAAAACAATTGCTTTTACATTGCCAAAACAATTGTTTTGTTGCACATTTCATGAGGACTGTTTATGTAGCTCATCTTTATCACATCGGATTATACGAATGATCATGGACAAAGTTGGCCGTTGGTCTAAAAAGTCTATCTAATGAATTACATAAAGGTCTTCACCACACTGTGGTCCAGGGTATTATGAGTTTGTGCATTTTTTGTAACACCAAAAAGGAGAAGAGATAGACCATCGTCCGATCGACTTGGAATCACTCCCTCTGTCGATGTAACTGTACCCGCGCGTCTGTAGATGTATCCTTGAAATCAAAGTGCAGGTCGTAATTATAGTTCGATTGTAATGAAATTTTACACAGCCCGACGATCCTTATTGGTGAAAATCGGTTCAGATTTTGATACAGCCCCCATATATATGTTCCTTCAGATTTGGCATCGAAGTGCTATAGTAGCTGTATTTTACATCAGATCAAGGAAAAAATATACGGCGTGGTTGGATGAAGCTGATCATAAAGAATTTGGTTCTGAATCTCAAAATGTAAACAAATTTTAAAATTAATAAAATATTGTGTAGCTTCCTAAAAGAAGTCATAATAAATTTATGCTTAAACATGAAGTGGTTCCCCGTAGGCAAATGAGAAAATCCACCCTGCAATTAAATATACTTAATTTATAATTGTAGGAAGTTTGATATTGTTTTTTTAAAAACATTTTTCACTGAAATAATGCTGAATTTAATATATTTTTATAAAATTATAGAAAAAGAATGCAATTGAGTGAATTTTTTCTGTTCTCTCTTGTTTAGCCTCAAGGTAAATAGGTATGTGCCACAAACACACATTTAGATACAAATGTATGTGTGTGCTTATGTCAGTAAATAAATTAATATTTGTAAGATGGTATGAGTAGTTCGTCAGTTATAACTTGTGAGGCACATCGCTACAGTCGCATTCACCTGAATAAGGTAACGGATTTTAAATATGCTTTGTATTTCAGACGTATATAAAACTGTAATACTTCAGAAATGTAACAGAACGTTGTGCACCTAAGTCACTCCCTTTTGAAAACATCAAAATTATACAGTTGCTTTAGGGTGTGGCTATGGGTTTTTACAGCGCTTTTAAAATGACATAAGATAACTAACCTTTGTGATTTCCCAGCAAACTTTGTGATAAATCGGTTCAGATTTATATAAAGCTGCCATAAAATATATGCCATCCGATTTGACTTTTTCGACTGCGGATACAAACCCTGCGTGATGAACGCTATATTCGTACGCGTTTTTGGACAAAAATGTAAACATTTCTTGGTCTTTCCAAAGACATAAATATAACTTTTACATAGCGTTTAGTGGGAATTATGTAAACTTTCGAGAGCTATAAAACATACTTTTTTAACTGGTATTTGTTAAGAAATAATTGATCACGAAGTTTTGTGGCGCACGCTACAAACAGTGGAAGTAACTTCGAATGTTAAAGTGTAATATTAAGCAAATTTTACATAAGAAAGACAAATATAAGAATATTTCAAAAAAACCTATTTGCGGCCAAAATATTTTGTCGTTTTTTATAAAAAGCTGTTAACCCGTGAAGCACGTTCAGTGTAGCCAGACGAAATTGATCGACAATCGTCAAAATGGGGCACAAAAATCGCCAAACCGTCAAAGTAAATTTTAAAAATCGTCAATACAAAAACTTACCTTTTTTTCCTATCTCGCATAGTTTTCGAGATATTGGTAGGGTAAATTTGTTTTACTCTGAATAACGGAAAATAATTTCGATATTTTTGTTCTATGTCTCAATTTTTCTATCGCCCTATAATATGTAAATTAGTGTCCATCCATACCGACCCTTTTTGTGGTCCATGTAATACAAATACGAAAAAATAGTAAAATAAAAGTGGATATGGACCAAAATGCCAAGTAGAAAAATTGTTATAACTTGATTATTTTTGGATGTAATGGCATAGAAATGCATGAGAATCATACAAACACTGTTGGGAACCCTATGAAATAAAAAGTGTGTAACTCTTCAGTCCCGTTTTTACTCAAACAATAAATTGCGTTTTTCTCCGTTCATACAAAATGGCGTATGGAACAAAATAGCATTAAGCCGACGATATGTATTAATAGGTACTCTCAAATGATTTTTGTGGATCGTCAAATTTGAACTTAACAACAATTTTGTGCGCTAGGGTCAATATTTAATATTAGCCTAAAAATTTTATTTTTGCTTAACAATTTTATAGCAATTTGCTAATTGGGCTGAATGTGGTAATAGTAAAAAGGCCTTCTAGGTCCAAGCTTTGAAATAGCCTACTTTACTTAAAGATATTTTTCCTGTTATGTCATTGAATGCAACCAAATTAACCACCAATTTTATTTTATTCATTGATTTTGGACTCACGCTCAATTCTGAGAATTGGACGTGAAAGGAGCCTCAAAAATTAAAACTTCTGCATCATTCGTTTAGTCAAGTTGGCTCACTTAATAATTTAATGGTCATACGAATATTTTTGCTCAATGTGGATTTTTAGCACTTTTATTTTAACACGGGTTTATCTCGGTATACCGTACGGAATCTCTTTTGTGTCTGAAGCAAAGTTGTAGATATTGAATAGGAGAATTGTTAAAAAAAACGTTATATAAAAGAAACATTTGTTAAGTTTTCCCTCTATTTTTCATATGATTACAAATCGTAATTTCGAGGTAAAAATCGTCAAATCATCATGTCCCTAAATTTGGCTCAAAAATCGTCAAAATGACGATTAATCGTCAAAATGACGATTAATCGTCATTTCTGCCAACAATATGCGGCACGTTACATATTTTTATAGTAGCATAAATAAATAAAAAATTGTGTTTATTTTAAAAAAATAATTTAAATTTCGTTTGTTTTTATAATCATTTATTTTTAATAACATTTATTAAGGAAAAAATTATTTAAATGTATTTAAGAGTATATGGGCAAATATATTTTTGTTTAAATTTTGGAGCCTTTTTTAAGATTTTCAGCGGAATTATGAAAACTACATTTACAATCGTAGAACATACGCATTTCTATCAGCCTACGTCAAAATAATCCCTGTAGCTTAATTATGGGCAAAACTATGGCGAATCAAAACATTTTTTAGTTGAAAAATTATATAATATTGCAAATACCGCGGAATATAAAAATCAGAAAAATATAAGTACAGGGTTTACCAACAACAGGTGTTATTCTGAATCACCCAGTATTTCGGTAGCTGTCACCTTTGAAGATTTTATTCTTTGACATTTGAAAAGTATAAACTACGCCATTACTAAAAATGGAACGATACACGATTCAACAACGCATTGAAATTATTAAAATTCACTACAAAAATTGTGAAAATCTTCCAGTCACAGTTCGCAAAATAAAGCATCTTTGGGTCGTCATGAAGCACCTTGTCGGACCGCAATACAGAAATTGGTGGAAAAATTCGAGCTGTTGGGACAAGTTAGTGATGTGAAGAATAAAACTCGTGCACGTCGCTCAAGAACAACTGAGAATATTGCTGCTGTAGCCAAAAGTGTTGAAGAAAACCCAGGTTTGTCCATTCCTCGTCGTTCTTTGGAATTGGGCATTCCACAAACGTCATTACACAGTATCTTGCATAAAGACTTGGGTTTTAAGGCTTATAAAGTTCAGTTAACACAAGAACTCAAGCCGGCCGATCATCAACAACGTCGTGTCTTCCTGATTGGGTCCTTGAAATGCATGAAAATTATCCGGAATTCCATTGAAAACCCATCTTGACTGATGAGGCCCATTTCCACCTCGGTGGCTACGTCAACAAGCAAAATTGTCGCATCTGGGGCTCGAAAAACCCAAGAGTTATTGTTGAGAAGCCTCTCCATCCTCAACGTGTGACTGTTTGGTGCGGTTTATGGTCCGGCGGGGTCATTGGACCTTACTTTTTCGAAAATGAGGTTGGATCAACAGTTACGGTGAATGGATTGCGCTATTGAGAGATGATTAATGATTTTTAATGGTCGGATATGGATGGTATTGAACCGGACAACGTTTACTTTCAAAAAGACGGCGCTACGTGCCACACAAGCAACGAAACCATTGCTCTGTTACGGGAAAAGTTTCCGGACCGTGTTATCTCTGGAAGAGGTGATCACAATTGGCCACCGAGATCTTGTGATTTAACACCTTGCGACTTCTTCCGTTGGGGCCACGTGAAAGATGAGGTTTACGCCAACAGCCCAGAGTCGATTCAAGACCTCAAAGATAGAATTCGTGAGACTATCGAGGACATAGGGCAGCCGCTTTGCTATTTGGTTATGGAAAATTTCATGAAAAGAATATGGTCCTGTAAGCGTGGTCGTGGTGGCCATTTGGCTGCTGTTGTTTTTCATTATTAACGGCATACCTTCGTCTTTATTATGAAATAAACATACGATCATTTATCTCAAAAAATGGCATTTTTCTTTGAATACCAAAATAACACAAAAAGTTATATTTGTTTCGTAGTACGAAGTCCCTAACATTTGTCTTTTATTTTAATACAGAAATTCTCTATAAAATTCCTATGTATTGATAGGAGTTAAAGATCTTTTTGAGTATATTTTTTGTTGCGCCTCTTTTGTAAGATTACATAATATTAATTGTTATTGCCTTAATGAAAATAATAATGTCTTAAGAGGGAAATTAATAACACTATGCAACAAAATTTTTGTCGAAGGGCTGTGGATAACATTTCTAGTGAAATATGGCGGCATAAACACGAAAAAAGTATCAAAAAAAATGTTACGTTACATTTTTCTTTAAAATTTATATTTTCTTGGAAGGTGCCTTTAGTATTTGGACATATTTTTTGAAGTTTATACTCGATAAAGCCGGGATACACTTTAAATTAAAGGAAATTGTAAGGACTGCAAATCTTAATAATGAGAATTTGACGTGGAAAGATAAGTTTACTACTGCCGTTAAAACTATTAGAAAAAACTTTTTTTTTTCAAAAATTTGTTGGCACTAAAAAACCATAAAGAATAGAAAAAAATCGCAAAAAAATTGCCTGTTCCAATTTTTGAAAGATAGAATCATATCGAGGAATACAATGTCTACTTAAAGAAAATCTGTGGATAAATGTAGAAATTATAGCATTATAGCATAATCAGGTTTTTATACCACTATTTTGAACAAGCGTATATGTCAGATGATGCGAGCCAAAAGTATAACAAATCGTTGGAGTGACTTAAGATACTCCCAGAATATTTGGTGGAAATCCGTTTTGGACCATTTTATTCAGTTGGGCAATGTCCGTCAACCTTTTGTCTGTCTGGTTGGTGCGCACGATAACTTTCGACAGGATTAACCGATTGACTTAAAATTTGGTATGTGTTAATATTTTTTTGTATCTCAGGCTAAGGTCTAAAATGGACTATACTGGTCCATTCCTTCGAGCACCTCCCCCACGAAGAGTGAAAATTTAGTGAAATATTTATTAACTCATAACTTCTACACTAATACTAAGAATCTTTCACAAGTCCACACATAGTATTAGTTGCTTGCCGTGCCCCCTTTGGCTCCTCCCATACAAATTGACCATTTTGCACAACAAATTAACGGCTTTAACTTTGATTCCAGTCCATGCAAATGCTTAAAATTTTGTGGAGTGTAACCTATAGTCCCGTGAAAATGGGCGTTATTGCCACGCCCCTTTTGGTAACTCCCATACAAATGGACCATTTGGTACAACAAGTTAACTGCGTATATCTTTGATTCCAGTAAATACAAATACTTAAAATTTTGAGGAGTATAATACTTGTATAGTACCTATAGCCCCGTGTACAATGGGCGTTATAACCACGCCCCTTTTTATACTGCACATACAAACACTTGAAATTTTTTACAGTGGAATGTTTTTATACTACCCATAGTGTATTAAAAATGGGCGTTAGCCACGCCGTATGCCCATGTAAATATAATCTGAAGGGTGGCTAAATGGTAAGTCATTATTTCTTTTGAATTTCACTTACCCGCCAGGTTACCTGGTAATGAGAGTTTTTGCCGGGTAATAACAACATTTTTCTGGAAATAACTTTTATGTTTGTGTTTTATCTAATTCCATCAATACTTGCACCAAAATATCCACACAAAGCGAGACAACGGGCAACCAACAAACATTTATTCTATGTTAAATATTAGGAATGTCGATCGGAACTGAGTTTTTTGAGATCCTAGTTTTTCGGGATAAATCGGGACTTCGGTATTCGTTACAAACTTATTACTTTTTCAAATTTAACTTTTCTTCGTAAAAAGAACGTTTATTTCCAATAAAATATTTTATTATTCATATTTACAGAAGAACACATGTAAAAAATATAAAATACAGCTTCTATAGGGAAAAAGGCCAAATCCGACGAAACATATATATGCGAGATATAGCTAAATCTGAACCGATTTTCTTCAAATTCAGCAGTTTTGGTCCATGTATTAAGAAACTCTACCATGCTGAATTTCAAAACAATTGGATGTAAAATACAGCTTTTATAGGGCAAAAGGGTCAAATCGGACGAAATATATATATGTGAGCTATATCTAAATCTGAACCGATTTTCTTCAAACTCGGCAAAGTTGATCTATGGATCAAAAAACTGTACCATGCTAAATTTCGATTGGTGTTAAACTACAGTTTCTAAAAGGCTAAAGGGCCAAATAGGATGAAACATATATGTATACTGGAGCTATATCTAAATCTGAACCGATTTTCTTCAAACTCGGGAATGTTGGTCCATGGACCAAGAAACTCAAAACGATTGGATGTAAAATACAGTTTCTACAGGACTAAAGAGCCAAATCGGACGAAACATATATATGGGAGCTATAGCTAAATCTTAACCGATTTCTTCAAATTCGGCAATGTTGGTCCATGGATCATGAAACTCTACCATTCTAAAATTCAAAACGATTGAATGTATAATACTGCTTCTATAGGACTAAAGGGCCAAATCGGACGAAAGATATATATGCGAGCTATATTTAAATCTAAACTAAATCTAATTTCAACCAAATTCAATAGGCTTATTTCCAGCTGCGAAAGACTTCAAACTGCTAAATTTCAGAACGATCGGAGTGAAATTGCGACATGTAGTCGACGAACAACTTAAGATGGCGGACGGACAGACCGGAGGACGGACGGACAGACATGCTTAAATCCAGGGCTGTGGAGTCGGAGTCTAGGAGTCACAGTCTGGTAAATTTCCCGGAGTCGGAGTCCGACAATAATTTTTCGATTCCGACTCCGAGATGTATTGTGCAAAATATTCCAATTATGTGATAGAACTTTTGCACTCAACAAATTTTGGAAAAACAATTTTGGTAAAAAAGAAGGATAACATTTTCGAAGCTTTTAACCTAATATTTAAGTAGGCCAAAAATATATATAATGTGAACCAAAGTTTTTATATAAAACAGTTTTGGGAATGTTCTGATTATATTTAGCTAACAAAATAAGTATTTTTTTGCAAGACAAGTAAAGAAAGGCCGAGCGAAGCCAACTATATGATACCGTACAACAGCTTGTTCGAGCAGAATAAGCTCAGATATTGTAAATATAAATATGAGTTAATTACCTTATAAATCTAAATTTAAACTGAATTTGTTCTTGGATAAATAAATTCTACCCTACTTAATTAAAAAAACCAGTAAGGAAAGGCTAAAGTCGGGCGGTGCCGACTATATAATACCCTACACCACTCTCGTAATATTGAATAACTCTGATATATAAATTTTGTAATTCATGTATAAATTGTTTACATAAATTTACTTTTGGGACATTTTATACTTAAACAATACCCTGTACCACAGTGTGGTGTAGGGTATAAAAACGATTGGATCTAAAGGGCCAACACGGATGAAACATATATATGAGAGCTATAGCTAAATCTTTACCAATTGTCTTCAAATTCGGCAATGTTGGTTCATGAATCAAGAAACTCTACCATTCCAAATTTCAAAACGATTGGATGTAAAATATAGCTTCTATAGAACTAAAGGGCCAAATCGGACGAAACATATATATGGGAGCTATAGCTAAATCTTAACCGAATTTCTTCAAATTCGGTAGTGTTGGTTCATGGATCAAGAAATACTACCATTCTAAATTTCAAAATAATGATTGGATTTAAAATACAGATTATACAGGACTAAATGGCCAAATCGGACGAAACATATATATGGGAGCTATAGCTAAATCTGGTTCATGGATCAATAAACTCTACCATTCTAAATTTCAAAACGATTGAATGTAAAATACAGCTTCTATAGAACTAAAGGGCCAAATCGGACGAAACATATATATGGGAGCTATAGCTAAATCTTAACCGATTTTCTTCAAATTCGGCAATGTTGGTTCATGGATCAAGAAACTCTACCATTCTAAATTTCAAAACGATTTGACGTAAAATACAGCTTTTATAGGACTAAATGGCCAAATCGGACGAAACATATATATGGGAGCTATAGCTAAATCTTAACCGATTTTCTTCAAATTCGGCAATGTTGGTTCATGGATCAAGAAACTCTACCATTCTAAATTTCAAAACGATCGGATGTAAAATACAGCTTCTATAGAGCTATATCTGAATCTGAACCGTTTTCAACCAAATTCAACAGCGATCTTAACAGCCGCGAAATACTCTAAACTGCAAAATTTCAGAACGATCGGAGTGAAATTGCGACCTGTAGTCGACGAACAACTTTACATGGACAGACGGACGGACGGACATCGTTAAATCGACTCAGCTAGTGATTCTGAGTCGATCGGTATACTTTAAGGTGGGTCTAGCTGTATTATTTTCAGGTGTTACAAACATCTGCCGTGAAACAAACATAATACCCTGTACCACAGTGTGGTTTAGGGTATAATTATTGAATGTGAAATACAGCTTCCATAGCTTTACAAGGCCAAATCTAAAGAAAGATTCATATCTGGGGGCAATATCGACCTGAACCGATTTTCACCAATTCCAATAGGTTTCCCCCATTGAGTAAAAGAGTTTTTATTGCCAAATTTTAGCAGGATCGAAGTGAAATTTCGACCTGTACTTAACGAACAACTTAAGGTGGATAGACGAACAGCTGAACGGTATATTTTAAGGTGTGTCTAGCTGTAGTATTTTTTACAAATCTGCAAAAAGACAAATTTATAACCTCCTATACCATAGTGTGGTGTAGAATATAATAACTAACGAATAAACTGGTTGCCTGAAGCGGTATATTAAAACAGAGGCAGTGATTGATGAACATTTTATCATGGTTTCATGTTGAAAGAATTATCATATTAGTTGCAACTTTCAAGTCAAGCGTCTATAAATAAATAATAAAATTTTACTTAATTACTGGTATTGAATACATACTTTTTGTGTTTTTTTAACAAAGCTATATATGTAGGGTATAAAAATTGAATTCATATCGATGGCTTATATCCAAAAGCTGCTATATTAAAAATTTTAATTTTTCAGAGAGCAAAAAAAACTGTTGAATTTTATTATTTCGCGATTATTTGAATATGATATAAATAAGGAATTCGAAGGTATATATTATATATATGTGTGTATACATAATATATAACATATGAAATTTATCGCGAAATAATAAATTTCGGTAGTCGCTCCCTCGTCGCTTTATACTTTAGCTCCATAGCAAGACATATTCAAATGATTCGTAGTATATTTACAAGGAATTGTTTTTTACGATTACTATAACGACTTCAAAGTACAAGTACGTAATGCGTACCTAGATACATGCAACCACACATTTCGTTCATGTATAGGTACGTACAATATGTGAGTGTATCTAATGATGGTATGTACTTATTTAATATCGAAGAATGCGAATATAAGTCAATGTAGGTAGGTTCATAACAAAAGTCAACTTTATTAGTGTTGCTTCGGTGCACATTTAATAAAGCCATACATAGGGAGACCCGTAAGGTATGGAGGGCGAATTGGTATGTGTATTAGGCATATGACATTTGCAGTTAAAAATAAAAATACACGACCTTAGGAAAGAGCACTGAAAAATTACTTTCATTAAATCGTAGAAGCCATTACCAAAGATTTCTTATTAAACTTATTACACAATATAGAGTTTCAATAAAATATAGAAGAATTATGAAGAATATTTTAAGAAATATGAAAGTTTTTTTTACAACTTTCAGAATAGAGGAAAAAGCGGTAAACCTTTTTATAGTGCGTGAAGTTTTCGCTATGTTGCTGTAACTGCGTTTGTTGTTGCTCAGGTTGACCGGCAAACTCTGGTTTAATTCGAACCAAGGCTTACAAAAGGCTCACAAAGGGTGGTAACCCTCAGATTTTTTCGCAGTAGGTGAAGTGTACATACGAACTTCTCACTTCGCTAGCTCTAGTATCATCAATTGAAACTTATATAAAATTTAAATCAAGTCAAAATAATACATTTCTTTTATTTACTTAAAAGTAAATTCAGTCGCAAAATTTATACTCGATGTAAGCCTTAACCCTTAAGTTCTTGATGATGTGTTGATTTTTTTAGATTTTTTTTAGATTGCACTGTACACACGCGGCTAAAGCTCTATACACACGTAATTTGAAAAAAGTAAAATTTAAAAACGGTTAGAACGAGAAAGCTGAAATTTGAAGCTGAAACCATTGGCTGCACGTGTACAGGGTCTCCCATATTCGACGGACCCATCTGGCAACGCCATAACTTTTGACAGAGATGTCAGATCGCTTAATGACATACCGCGTTTGAAGCGTCAGTCCAAGCAGATTTTTACCATGGAACAATACACGCCACGCGAGCGCTCTGAAATAGTTGAAATTTACATTCAACAGAAGAAGTCAAGTCAACGTGCTTTTAAAATATTAAAAAATGTGAGAAGTGCGCCTTCTAAGAACACCATTAAGCGTTTATACGAAAAATTTTCGACTGGTGAGGCTCTTTCTAATCCGAAGAGGCCAAATAAAAGTCGACCAAGGCGATCGGCCGAGAATATCGCTGCCGTACGAGCCAGTGTTGAGAGGTCCCCAAGAACATCCCAAAAACGCCGTTCTCAGCAGTTGGGCATGGCTCGGTCCACTTTACAACGGATTATTCGCGTTGATTTGCATTTGTTCCCGTACAAAATTCAATTGACGCAAAGATTGTTGCCTGCGGACAAGCCTCGTCGATTGGAATGAGCCCAACGAGTCCGTGGGTCCGTCGAATATGGGCAACCCTGTAGTCATTTTTTTTTCGTGTAGTAATTTTTTTCCAGTGGTCAGCTGTAGTATCAAAAACTTGAGTATTGTTTTTGTTCTTTCAGAAACCCCTTAAAAGATACAAAATTTTAAACTTTGTAAATATGTACGAATCTGAATAATTTTCAATTGTTATATTATGGTCAGTGTAGTAGTGATTAAAAACAATTTTCATTATTTCACTGCTTTTAAAAGTTATTTAAAAGCTAATAATCTAAAAATGTATATGAGCATACTGAAAGGAGAGCGAAAACAACGTTTTGATGTCTAGTCTGAGATGCGAAAACAACTGTTTGATGTCTAGTCTGAGGTCAAACAGGACATAAAACCGCGTCTTAAAATGTCTAAAGCCTTTTCAAAATAGATCGCTCACCACATTTTTGTATCTTAGTTAACGTTTTATAAATTGATAATTAAGGACGCTCCCATGTCATCATCTAGCACCAACAGGTAACTTAAAATTACTGTTACATTAGAACGATTTGGATTTCCGAGTTTACAAAGACACTACACAATTTTTAAATCTAGTTCTGTCGCGGGCTAGAACTTTTATCTGGGACCATATTAGTCATTTTGCTGAAAGCACCGCTTCTACACGCTGAAAAAAATCGCTTCAGTAGTATATTGTCCCAAACATATTCGGCTTGAAACATATATATGTTCAGGGAACACTCTAAACATATAATATTTGGTACACACAAAGGTTATATGTTTGGGAAGATGGTGTTATAAACAAATCTTTGTTTACTCCCAATTTGTTATTATTTGGGACTATTATATCCGAAACAAATAAAAAATTCACATTTAAGTATTTAGAAAATACCTAAATTTTGTTATATTGTTCAGTAATTGAAAGTAATTTTTTAGAAATTGTTGAATGTTCGTAAAAATAATAATTAAAATCCTATAATCTTGGATCAAAATAATTTTGTTGGTGGATTGACAACTAATGATGGCTTGGAATGCTCAGAAATTGAAATAATTGATATGAAACAGAAGTCAATGCTTATCATAACTGGGAGGTACAATTGGGAACCAAGAAAAAATTAAAAATGAAATTCGAAAAAGCCAGCTAAAGATTTGAAAATCTTTTTTAAATAAAATATATTTGAAGAAATTCCTAAACAATAATTTTATTTGTACTTAAACACATACTTTATTTGGGAAATTTAGTTTGCAAATATATTTTGTTGGTATATATTAATATATACGTTCCAAATATATTTATTGATTTTCAAATAAAATTTATTTGTTCAGAAATATATAATATTTAAATATTTGTGTTCCAAATATATTTTCTTTCCATTCAAACATATCAAAAAAGGTGATTTTGCCCCGTGTACAGACCTTCGCCATGTTATGCGTGGACGTTCACTATTTGTGGTACCCTGTGGGTTCCATTAGAAAAAGGTTTTGGCTATGTCGCTATTCTCTTTCCGCAAGGTGTGTCCGATCCACCGCCATTAAGTTTTGACTTATTTCTGGGATTTAAGTTGGGTTTTGAGTTTTGGTGTATTCAGAGACTAATAGTAGAATTTAATTATAAATATTTTTGTAAAACAGTTTAACCCTTCTCCACAAAATAGACCGAAAAGACCCATAGATGAACAGCTAGAGCGTTAAAAAGTTCAACGAAAATGTCCTCGTTGTGATCTAAATAATGTTGTTAAACACATCATATACCTAAAATGTATGTACACCGTTTCCTTTGCCGATTCATCGTAAGAATGTGCAAAAGGGGGAAATATTGATCCCCTCTAAAATGACCACGATACGTAAACTTTCAAAACCCCGATACACGTATATTCTTTTTTACCCCCTCTATCAGAAACCGTTGTCAGAACTTTGTTATTTTCGAAATAGTTTAATTTTGTTTGCAGTGTAATGTGAAATTTGATATTTTGTAAAAGGATTGTTCCTAAGGTCTATAAGAAAGGATATATTATATCATATGTGCACCTATTGTATAGCTATGAATGTAAGTTTGAGCATCTCTATATGCTGTGTACCTCCACAACTCTGTGTACTTGTAAAAATATGTATGTACATATAACTGAATGCGATATGTAGGTTTATCCAATTCGCCAACTGGGTCTACATCGTGCGTGCGTTTTACGCATGATTTTTACTTTTGTTTAATAACAATCAAATGTTGTATACTCTCCCATGCCGGGTTTAGAATTTCATTGTGTTTGCTGAAAGGTTTAAGTTGAAGGCATATGTTTAGATGTGGAAAACATAATGTAATATAGTAACAATATTTCATATAATATTAAAAAAAAATAGTTTTTATGACTGCGTACATTAATTTTATAGGGTTTATGGAGTGCTCATTTCATTAACCAGTCAGTCGGTATATAACTACACAATGATACAAAATTTTCTGAATAAACACTTATAATACCCTCACTTTACAGGTGAATTATTAAGTTTCTTTGTCAATATCAAATTGACAATAATGGAGGTAATTGCCGTACAAAGGGACAATTTGATAGTGAAATTCAATTGCTTATAAATACGAGATCTTTTACTATTGAGTGCTCAAAATAAATCTAAACAACGTGGCGCTTTGGAACTTAAAACATATGATTTAGAAGGTTGCCACTTTTCATGAAACTCATTTTTTTCAAACTACTACCGCCATCTATGTGTCAGACCGGCTAATTTTATTCCCACGAGTTAAGAGAAGAGCGTTATATCTAGAGTGCTGTGGGATTTTACTATGGATGCATTTGAAAAGTACCTTGCAATTTTGTAAGAATGCAGTATGCGTGAGTCAACCAAAAATGGGAGATATCGTGAAAACCTTTGCACCAATCGTCTTGTAATTTAGAAAAAAAGTTCACAAACAAAAATATTTTTGTGATATTTTTATTTTTTTTATAAAGATTGAAGAAAAAACTTTTGAAGACACTTCAGTCAATATTTTCTAAGTACAATAGGTAATGACACGCTGAAAAACATAGTTTCTGTAGTATATTGTCGCAAACATATTCTGCTTGAAACATACATATTATTAGAGTACACTCCAAATATATAATATTTGACACACACAAATATTATATGTTTGGGAGGATATTATTATAAACAAAACTATGTTCCCATACTATATTTTTTTTATTTGGAACTTATATAGGGTGATCTAAGTAGAGATACTTTTTCAATAGCCTTTTTTGACAGATCACTTGTGAGTCGTTTCATGCTGTCATATTATTTTTGTTAAGTATTGTTTGGCATTTCATCATGGAAAGACTTAAGGCCTATTTAGGAAAACTTAACCGTAACGCACCCGTAGCGTAATGAATCAGCTGATTCAATCTGTCATATGGAAATCAGTGTAAACGATTAGCCAACGGAAACGAAACGTAAACGGACGGCTGAATCTGTTGAAATCAGAATTGGACGTTCCGTTTACGTACAATTTGACAACAGCTGATACTACATGTTGCTTACAATTACAATTGCATGTTAACCGAGAAAAGTAAAGAAAATAATTTATTAATAATTTCTTGTTTAAAATTGCAAATAAACATGAAAGACGAATATTTGATTTCATTGGTGCAGTCGCACGAGTATTTATACAATAAGTATAATCCAGCATATATGATATCTGAAAACCAGTATGGAAAGACAGAAAGTCGGGCGGGGCCGATTATATAATACCCTACACCTACCTACCAATGCGAAAATGGGCATTGCGATAAGAATTTGGCAGTGTTCATACATGTAATAAGCAAACTCTCTGCCGATTTTCGTACTGATCGGATATAAAACACGGTTTCTACAGCGCTTACATGTCAAATCGGGTGTAACATATATATTAGGACTATGTTAAAATCTGAACCGATTTTTCCCGAATTTGGCAGTGTTCATACATGTAATAAGAAAACTCATATGCCATTCACTTGCTGTCATTTGAAGCAATCAGACGTGTTTAATATCAGCTGTTAGTGAATAATTATTTTTGCAAGTAAAATTTGTCTATCTTCATAAATGAGTGCAAAACGCAAAATATTTTGGGGAAACAATCCTCGGTATAAAAAGCAAAGGCCGGTGACCAGTACCAGCAGTAATAGATACCAATCACTATCTGACCTGGATGGTGATGACGATGATGATAGCGTTTGCAGTATAGGAAACGTTGAACAAAAGGAAAAAATTCCCCCAATTACAGTGGATAATTGTCACCATTTTACTGAGATAATGAAACTTCTTGGTCAAAATTGTAAGTACAAGCGTATGTCTATAGGAACAAAAGTAATGCCAATCTCCATGGTGGGTTACGAAGATGTTATTAAAACGCTGAAAGCGAAAAACGTGAAATTCTTTACACATCCTATAATTGATATTAAAAAGTTCAAGCTTATGCTCTTCGGTCTTCCTAAAATGGATCTAATGGAAATTCAGGATGAATTTAAAACCGAATTTAATATTGAACCTACAAATATCAAAGAAATTTTGACAGCACGTTCCAATGCAGATGATGCACTCTACATGGTGGAATTTAACCGAAGCCAAATCTCCAAAAAAGATGTACGGAAAATAAAATACATGTGTAACGTTGTTGTTCATTGGCAAAACCCCTTACGTCGTGCAAAGGGGCCAACACAATGCACAAAATGTGCCATGTATGGTCATGGATCTGCAAACTGCCACAGAGTGGCTGTCTGCCTGAGTTGCGGCGGCCAGCATGATTATGCTAACTGTCAAATAAATAAATCATCTGATGCCGGACCAGTGGTACATAAATGTTTCAATTGTGTTCAAAATAACATGAAAAATGTCAAGCATAGAGCTGATGATCCTAAATGTCCATCCCGACAGCAGTATTTAGAAGTTCGACGTAAAGTTACACAAAAGCGAGCACCCACAAGGCAACTAAGAAACGTCAGAAACGTCCCAGTTTACTCTGAAGACGAGAGTTTATTGGAAGCTGCAGGAGGAGCCCCAGTAAAATCATTCTTACCCTCATATAAAAGAAATCAGAACACGTCGTATGCAAAAATGACTAAATCTGTTTCACAAAATGAAGACAACGACGATTTATCGAATGAAAAGATTCTTGAAATCTACTTTGAAGCTCTCGATGCTCTGCAAAAGTGCAAAAATAAGTATGACAAAATGCGAGTTTTGGGAATGATGTTAAAATATGTCATATAATCATAAAACTATCTCGAGACTCAATGTTATGCACTGGAATGCAAGAGGCATAACAACCACCGCTGCCACTCTACAATTAGAACACATGCTACACCACAACAATGTGGATATCGTATTTATTAACGAAACTTTTTTAAATAGCAGCCACAAAATTAAAATTCAAAGCTATAAAATTCATAGACAAGATCGTCCTTCACATGGAAGTGGAGTTTTGATAGCAGTACGGAATTCAATCCCACATCGACGTATTTCACATTTCGCCACATCTACAATAGAAAATGTATCAATTATCATTCACATAAACAATAGACCAATTAGATTCACAGCAGCTTATTCCCCAAAGTACACACAAAGTTTCCTAGATGACATAAAGCAAATAACATCTGGTTCGGAAGAGTACATAATTTTTGGCGACTTTAATGCCCATCACACCAGCTGGAACTGTGTACAGAATAACACTGCGGGTAATATACTGTATAATGAGCAAATCAGTTCGAATTATTTCATATACTTTCCGAGCTCTTTTACACGATTTGGAGAAAATTCCACACCAGTACAACCATCCGTAGTCGACATCGCCATATCCAATACCACTTTGTACATATCACCAATTGAAACACATCCAGGAGCGCTATATTCGGATCATGTCCCAATTTCGTGTCATATTCTTGGATCGTCTGTTGAAAATGTTAAGAAAGTTCCAATATACAGAAATGCTGATTGGAAATCTATAGCAAAATGGGTAGATTTGCAATTTAAAGCCAAAAATATTCCTTCTGCGATTGTTACGAGTTTAAATGTAGAGCCATTATTAGCACAAATAACTCACATAGTCCAAGAAGCAGCAAAACAGATTCCAATGGGTGTCACGCAGGCTTGGCAGAAAAAACTTTCTGAAAATACTATTTACTTAATAGGCCAAAGGAACAAATTTAAGAGAAAACTGCAAAGAAGCTTTAATTTGTCAGAAAGAATCACTATCACATGTATTTTAAAACAGCTGAGAGCTCTGATAGATCACCATGTGTTAAGTGACAGAAATAACAGCTGGACCAAATTTATTCAAGGGTTGCCACCTGGAAACAAAAAGTTCTGGCAGCTGACAAAGGCGATGAGAACAACTAGGCCGCAAATAGAACGTCTGTCGGTAGATGGCATTGATGTGTATGACAGTAATGAAAAAGCAAACATAATTGCTGATGTTTTTGAAGTTAATCATAGAGCAACTTTAAATATGACCTCAACAATGGACCGAAGGGTAAAATTGCACGAGCAGTGGCTGCATCGGCAAAATATTTTAAGTAATATAAATACAACGACCATAGAAGAAATAAAATTCTTTACAAATACTCTTCGGAATTGTAAAGCGCCAGGAATTGATGGAATCAAACCAATTATGCTAAAAAATATGCCGCCAAGTTTTTTCCTCTCTATTAAAAGAATTTTTAATTGGTGCCTAACTAACGGCTACTTTCCAGATATTTTTAAAAAGGCAAATGTAATACCCATTTTAAAACCAGGAAAAGAAGTATTTTCGCCTAAAAGTTATCGACCAATTAGCATGTTAACCTGCCTTGATAAAATCTTTGAAAAAATTATTTTAAAAAGAATAGAAGAGTTTACGGAGTCTAATAATTTGTTAATGAAAGAGCAATTTGGTTTCAGAAAGGAACATTCAACAGTGCATCAAGTGAAAAGGATTAGTAACTTAATCGAAAACAATAAAAGGAACAGAAGAAGTACTGGGATTGTATTCCTGGATATAGCAAAAGCTTTTGATACCGTATGGCACGCCGGTCTTGTGTATAAATTAAACATTATGGGTTTGCCTATTTATCTGCAAAAAATTATTAAAAGCTTTTTGGTAGGGAGAAGAATGTGTGTTACTGTGTGTAATGGAAAATCTACAGAAAGATGTATCCCTGCTGGAGTACCTCAAGGATCTGTACTGTCACCTATATTATACTCTCTATACACATCAGATTTTAAAGTTGAAAAAAGGAACAGTACTGCCTTATACGCTGACGATACTGCAATTATAACAAGTGGAAAGCTATCGAATGCAATAATTAAAAATATGAAAAAATCCCTCATACACGCAGAAAAATACTTCTCAAAGTGGAAAATAAAAATAAATGAAGACAAGACACAGGCTATTATTTTCCCTTTTAATAAATCTCCTAAAAGAAATCCCACCATATCTTTAGACATACAAGGGGCAGAAGTTCCACTTAAAAACAGTATCAAATATCTGGGAATAATATTAGATAAAAAGATGACTTTTAAGGAACACATATTCAAAACATGTGACAAGGCTATTCGATGCGGAAGAGCCCTATACCCCCTGCTAAACAAAAAATCTACTTTGAACGTTAAAAACAAAATCTTGTTGTACAAAATGTGTATAAGGCCTATCATGACATATGGAAGCCAAGTCTGGTATATGAAAGCTGCAAAGACATACCGCAAAAAACTTCAAATAATCCAGAACAAGAACTTAAAAATAATTTTCAATTTGCCTATACGCTACCCAACATTGCACCTGCATAGAAATTTCAACCAGGAAACCTTCAGTATGGTGGCAAATAATCTAAAGAAAAGCTTTGAAGATCGAAACAGATGCTCAAATTATGACTTAATAAGAAATTTACAGATATGACAGTCTTCCAAATCTTCTCCTAGAAGATGAAAGAAGTTGTTATTATCATTACTTTCTTTACTTTCAAATTAGGTTTTTTACTATCTTTTTTGCCTAAAAATGTTATATAATTATTAAATGATCTTTTCCCAACAAAATAAGATGTCAATTGTTGCAATACTTCTAGTAAATTCTCAAGCTATGTATATACTAAAACTAATTTTAAAAATGTAATGATGATAGTACAAATAAAAAAAAAAAATAAAAAAAAAAAAAAAAAAAAAAAAAAAAAATAAGAAAACTCTCTCTGTTAAATTTCGTACGGATCGGATATAAAACACGATTTCTACAGCGCTTAAATGTTAAATCGGTTGAAACATATATATGGTGGCTATATCTAAATCTGAACCGATTTTCCCCGAATTTGGCAGTGTTTATTCATGTAATAAGAGAACTCTCTCTGTTATATTTCGGATATAAAACACGATTTCTACAGCGCTTAAATGTTAAATCGGGTGAAACATATATATGGTGGCTATATCTAAATCTGAACCGATTTTCCCCGAATTTGGCAGTGTTTATTCATGTAATAAGAGAACTCTCTCTGCCAAATTTCGTACTGATCTGATTTAAAATACAGTTCCTACAGCGCTTACATGCCAAATCGGGTGAAACATATATATGGGGGCTATATCTAAATCTGATCGGATTTTCTTTGAATTTGGTAATGTTCATTCACGTAATATTAAAACTCTCTCTGCCGAATTTCATAAAGATCGGATGTAAAATGTGGTTTCTACGGCGCTTGCATGTCAAATCGGGTGAAACATGTATATGGGGCCTATATCCAAATCTGAACCGATTTTAACCAATTTCAATAGGGATCGTCCTTGGGCCAAAAAAGACGCTATGCTAAATTTCATCACAATCGGACCATAAATACGACCTGCACTTTGATTACAAGAATACATGGACAGACAGACGGACATGGCTAAATCGACTCAGAACGTGATTCTGAGTCGATCGGTATAGTAAACAATGGGTCTATCTCTTCTCCTTTTAGGTGTTACAAACAAATGCACAAAGTCATAATACCCTGTACCACAGTGTTGTGTAGGGTATAAAAAGCGAGAAGCTTGGAAGCAAATTGGCAAGGAGCTGGGCATTACAGGTGAGTTTTATGAAGATCGCGGCTGACTCCATTAAAAATTAAATTTATAATCTGCTTCAGGATTTTTTTGACGACAGTACGAGACAATCATTGCGCCAATCTTCTTCAAATAGACAATAGACCTAAGTAAAGGGTTTTCCATTAAGGACATAAGAATTTTATATATTAATAAAACACAGAATATTTAAGATATAGAGTTAAAATTCCAGGTGTGGTGCAAATGTTACATTTTAAGAATGAAATTCAATTTCGGTCATATGACCACCACGAGCCCGTCAAAAGCGATCTATTCTTTGGACCCAATTTTCCACTAGGACACATGTTGTCTCTGAGCTCGTCTAAAGTTGTTGACTTAGACCAAGGATATTCCTCAGGGGAAACGCCGCATCGCCAATAAAAAAATGAGGAAAGGCTTCAGAGGATGCTGACGATAATGGTTTACTAGGAGGTAAAGGTACTGTACCTAAAATAACTGATTGGCCAAACGGAGAGTACTGGAATATAGCTGTATTTAAATTAAGAAATGTAAATTGTTTGTATTAAAATAGCATATAAATAAATTGAAGTTTAATGGACATACACCCATCGTGTTGGCTGCCATATCTTCCAACATTAACTGATATGCATGTATTGTTAGCATCGCAGATTCCCACCCAATTCGGCATATCCCACATTCGTTGAAAATCATTGGCAATGTTTTTGTACTGCTGTGTAGTTTGTTCACTTAAATAAATCGGTGAAAGCAAGCGCCACAAAACTTCACTGCATTCTAAAATAATATTTCGAATTGTTGTTTTCCCCAGCTTGTGACTCCGTGCAATCGATTGTATGGAACAACCGTGACCCAAATATTTACAATTTTAAAGAATAGAATGTTAATATTTCCCAACTTGGAAGCATAGGATAAAGAAATATTTGACATACATTAGTGTTATTGCTAGTCTCTCTGCCGGTCTAATCCGTTGCTTTGGCGTAGTTAACTCATATTTTATATGTTTAATGTTAATAACAATTTAAAAACTGCCATAGTGTCCGGCTTTCGCCCTGTCATTGTTTATAGGACGTCCACCCCATCTTCTTATCCGACGATATTTTCTTGATTACTTTTATTAGAAAAATTCTGCACAGATTAAAAAAACACAAATTTATAAACATTATTTTTAACTTCATTTTTAATAAACCTAAACAAAATGAAATCGCGTTTTTTTGTTTCTTATGTGTTGTTGTTGTCAGAACATATGACTCGTTATCTCAACGTTGGCTAATCGCTCAAACGGGCAACGTTACGGCAACGGTAAAGATAAATTACGGTTACGTATGCCTAACCCGGCCTTTACTCCTGAACAACGTTTACAAATTATTCAGTTTTATTATCAACATAATCGTTCGCCAATTGCCCTAAGTCCATTTTTTTAAATCCAAAACCCACGACCTTCAATGGCGACCGTTATCGTGCAATGATAACCGGCTATTTGATGCCTGAAATTGAAGCTCGTGATCTCGGCGACATTTGGTTTCAACAAGACGGCGCCACTTCTCACACATCGCATCAATCAATGGATTTATTGAGAGAACACTTTGGTGAGCAGATAATTTCACGATTTGGGCCGGTCGATTGGCCACCAAGATCGTGTGATATCACACCGTTGGACTTTTTCCTGTGGGGATATGTAAAGTCTAAAGTTTATGCGGACAAACCCGCTTCGATTCAGGCCTTGGAGCAAACCATCACGCGTGTCATTCGCCAGTTACCAGTCGAAATGCTCGAACGAGTCATCGAAGATTGGACTCAACGGATGGACCATCTGAGACGTAGCCGCGGCCAACATTTGATAGACATAATCTTCAAAAAATAAATGCCACAGAATGTTCTTTCAAATGATACTAAACATTCCCCATTCAATTTGAATTTTCTGTGTTTTTTTCTTTAAAAAAGTAGGGATCCTCGAAATGGATCACCCTATATTTCAGAAACAAATATTACTTTTTAGTTAAGTAAATTTTCACTGTATAAAAGCCTTAATTTGTTTTTGCGTTTGGTTTTGCGTTTTTCTGAAGTTTAAGTGCAATTTTTTAGAAACACCATATGATTTTAAAATTTAAATCGTATAATGTTTCGTATAAATTGCTATAAATTGCATTGATTGATTGACAAAAACTGATGAGTTGAAATATTTATAAATTAAAATTAGTGCTGTAAAATAAAAGTTAATGCTGCTTATGAAATTTTTAACTATAAACTATATGGGGAATTCCACGACAAATCGACGGGTTCAAAATAATTTCGGTTTTTAAGTTTTCCATTTTTATACCCTCCACCATAGGATGGGGGGTATATTCATTTTGTCACTCCGTTTGTAACACCTCTAAATATTGATCTGAGACCCCATAAAGTAAATATATTCTTAATCGTCGTAAAATTCTAAGACGATTTAGCCATGTCCGTCCGTCTTTTGTAATCACGCTACAATCTATAATACTTGAGCTAGGTGGCTGACATTTGGTATAGATACTTCTTATAACTTGTTGTGATTCCTACTGTTCTCATCAACTATATTTTTTTGTGTGTTTTCGGTGTTATTTTCTTTAGGTTTGAGTTATTTTTGAGGTCACATGCTATCCATGGTGGAGGGTAATAAGATTCGACATGGCCGAATTTAACGCTTTTCGTTAGAAACAGACGTGTCTTCGATCTCCTATTGACAGCTACGCTTTGCGAAATCCCGTGTTTACAACAACAACATTAACATAATTCGATTTAAGCGAAGAACATAAATAAAACAAAATTAAACGTACACGTGGGTGCGATGATGTTAACGCACAACGCGTTCCCAAGATGAAAAAGAAAAATATAAACAATACTCCGATTGCGAGTTCATCTAAGAATTATTATTCTCCTCTTCAAACGATTGCTGATGAAAATATTAATAATGATAACAATGAAGTTATCGCTACAGTTCCTGTTAAGGTCCATATTCAACCAATCACTATTTTAAAGGTGAAAATAGAAGAAGTGCATGATATATGTAAAAGTGCAAAAGTTGACAAGTATTCTCTCCGAAAAATCTCGATTGGGATTAAACTTTTTTGCCAATCCAAGGCCGATTATGACACAATTACCAATATGCTATTGGACAACTATGAGTTCTTCACATACGCTACAAAAAGTGAGAAGCCATATAAAGCCCTCCTGTTCGGTCTTGACAAACATGACCCTCAAATTATCAAAAAAAAACTACTTAAGATGGGACTCAAATGCTTGGACGTAAAGCTCGTTGAGAAAAAGGGAGCATACAACACAATGCTCATAATATATGTGGTTTATTTTCAACGTCAAACCATAACAATGAGGGAACTCAGGCAAAATCACTCAGTAATTGAGTATATTAAGGTAAAATGGGAATTTCAAAGGGCGAATAAATCCCAAATTACACAATGTCATAATTGCCAAATGTTTGGCCACGGCTCCAGCCGTTGTAGAGTCAAGACATTTTGTGCAAAATGTGCAGGTCAGCACAAAACTGTAGACTGCAGAGAATCAACAATTAAATGCGCCAATTGCAGCGGAGCGCATACAGCAAATTCAGAAGTATGTCCAAGTCGAGAAACCTACCTTAATATAAAGCAGAAATCACAGTTATCAACGAGACACAGACAAACTGCTGCTGCCAACAACAACATCATTGGTGCGTCAGACTATAGCAACAGATTTCCCAATACACTGCGACAGAATAGTGCTGCTCCGACAGGTACATGGAATATTCCCAGAACCGAGGGCCGATATCACCCATCCCACAATAATTGTTCTAATGATCTATTTTCCATGGAGGAAATTAGACAGTTAACACTCGAATTAATTGATAATTTGAGGAATTGTAAAAATAAGTCAGACCAATTTGTGGTAATTACTAACTTAGCATGTAAATTTTTATCGTAATGCATGATAATATTAAAATTATTTTATGGAATGCAAGAGGCATTAGAAACAAATACCAGGAACTTTTTCAATGCTTACTGAATAATAATGTACATATATGTTTGGTCTCAGAAACCTGGCTGAAATCACATTTATCCATAAGTAATAATGAATTTCGCGTTTACAGAAATGACAGAGAAACTGCCCGAGGAGGAGGTGTGGCAATAATTGTTAGGAAGAATGTAGCACATGAATTGCTGCCCATTATAAACACTCACTTAATTGAAAATATAGGGATACAAATTTATACAAATTCAGGTAGTTTACATATTTATTCATGCTACTTTCCGGGCGGACATGCCGGGACTAGCGAAAACAGAAAATTGAATTACGCAGCTGATCTACGTAGACTAACAAGAAACGAAAGATATATCTTAGGCGGTGATTTCAATTCAAGGCATCAAGAATGGGGTTGTATTAGAGGTAATTGTTGGGGTAATATCCTGTTGGAAAAACTTAACTCGTACGATATAAATATGATACACCCTGGGGTGAACACTTATTTACCATCCGATCACAATAGGCAAGGATCCATATTGGACTTTTTTTGACAAATATCCCAGATTATTTATCACCGGCCTCTACGATTAATGACTTAAGTTCTGATCATTTACCGGTTGAGATCATCTTATCTCAAAGTGCCGAATCATCTCAAATATCAAAATACGATTTCAAAAGGGCAAACTGGAATTCCTTTTCTAGCTATATTAACAGGAATTTGGTGCTGCCTGATGAAAACGATATCCATAACTGCGATGACATTAACTCACTACTATCAATATTTAGGTGCTCTGTAAATCAGGCCATCGAATACAGTGTTCCAAAAAAATCACAAAGTTTTTTTAGAAAACCATTTCCCATTTTTCTGCAAAATATGATACGATTAAGAAATATTCATCGTAGAAATTGGCAACGATACAGAAACATCTTTGATTTTTATGAAATGAAGAAATATAATACAATGATACAGCGGGAGATCCTGGTAGTCAGAAACAAATCATGGGATCAATTGCTATCCACCCTGGATAAAGGCTCTCCACCTTTTTGGAACCTTACAAAAATTATAAGGAAGAAGTCACGCAATATCCCTATTCTAAAGCAAAATGAAACTCGTTTTTCCACCAACTTGGAAAAATGTGATATTCTAGCCAGCACTTTTTCATCCAATCATTTAATTTCTACCAATTCTGGAGACCCTGACACTAAAAGGGAAGTTAATGACAGGCTTGATCGGTTCCGATCTTCTGTTTTCAACCCGTCTGAACAAATCAGATCCAGTTTTTTACAAATTTCAATTATAATTAGAAACTTGAAGAACAAGAAGTCCCCAGGAGTCGATGGTATAAACAACATGTGTTTAAAGGCGTTGCCGAATAGGGGAATTAAATTTCTAACGGCTATAGTGAATGGATGCCTCAAGCTAGGATATTTTCCGTCGGAATTTAAGGAGGCTAAAATCATTCCCATAAGAAAGCCCAATGAACCACCCGACTCACCAACTTCCTATAGACCAATTAGTCTACTTTCATCTGTTGGAAAAATTCTAGAAAAGGTTATACGCGATAAACTAGTAGAGTTTATCGATGAAAATGACATTTTACCATCGATACAGTATGAATTCAGGAGACAACATAATACCGTCCACCCACTTGTAAGGATAAATCAACTTGTTCAATCCAATTTCCATCAACAGAAATCCACTGGTATGGTTTTACTGGACATCAAGGCTGCATTTAACACTGTATGGCATGATGGCCTTATTTATAAAATGTTAAATTTCAATGTTCCTGCGGAACTTATTAAAATAATACAGGACTACCTATCCTGCCGTACTTTTAGAGTTTTCGTAGGATCCCATTATTCTAACACTATCCCCATACCAGCCGGTTGCCCGCAAGGATCCTGTTTATCACCAATTCTTTATACATTGTACACCGCTGACATTCCTCAACTTAATCACTGTAAGATGTCCATATTTGCAGATGATACAGCAGTTTTATGCTCAGGAGTTCTGGCATTGACGATAATGCAGAACCTAAATTCGGACATTGCGAAATTATTATCTTACTTCAACAAATGGAAAATCATTATAAACTGTGAAAAAATACGGGCGATTTATTTTTCGAGGAAACTTAAGCCTTGTTTTATCCCTCAAATTAGCTTAAATGTTAATAACTATGATATACAATGGGAGGGTAGTGTCAAATACTTGGGAGTAGTGCTCGATCGCAAGATGAAATTCAAAGATCACATCTCTTATATAACGAACAAAATCAACATTCTGATTCGGATATTATACCCATTTATTAATAGAAAATCGTCGTTATCCATTCAAAACAAGATGATCATATTCAAATCAATATTCCAAGCCGTTATCTTCTATGCGGCTCCTGTTTGGTCTACCAGTGCAAATTGCCATATTAAGAAATTACAAATTCTACAAAACAAGTTACTTAAGATTATTTACAACCAGCCTTGGTTCTATTCAACCCGATTACTCCATTCCGTAGCTGATGTAGAACTTGTTTCCGATAGATTACGTAGACTTACTAATACGTTTTATGATAGGTGTTCGGGCTCCGATTACACACATATAAGCGAGCTTGTCCAACTATATCAAGCAGTTTAGGTTAGGTTAGTTTAGAGTTTTATATTAAAATTTCAAATAGGTTTTTGACATTTTTGCCTTCATTAATATTTTGTATATAAGTTCATTGTAAATAACATCATTAACCATTATTAATACTTAAGAAGAAAAAGAACTAATCTTGAACTCTTTATTATGTAGATTATAAGAAATCAATTGTAATACCAAGTATACCAATAAAAAATTGAAATTGAAATTGAAATTGAAATTGAAAACGCTTTGTGGATTTTTTCGAGATTTTTCCTATAAGATAGAAGAATATCGATAGATGTTTAAAAAAATCGTTAAGATATCACTCTGTGGGCCGGGTTTTTGGTCATAACTTTTTATGTTATGGTCCGATTTGAAAAATCTTTTTTGAAAATGTTGGTATTTTTCGCTACTTTTCAGAAAAAAATATTAAAATTTTGTTTGTGTGCGATTTTTATGTTTTTAAATATAAATGAAATCTTTTAAATCGTTTGTACGTTCTGATTTTTGCGATTTTTTTATATTTTAAACTTCTATTACTTCTGTAAACATATAAGCTTTGGGTGGAAGAGGGCGTAAAATTATTTATATTTTTTTTTATTTTTTAAAATTTTTAAAGCAAATTTTGCTGCAAACCGCTGTGCTTTTGGGTTGAAAGCTTCGGAATAGATGTTCCACGTCAAAGAACAAAATAAAGGAAACACTTCAGGGAGTATTTCTTCTAAAAACACCCGCCATCCCCGCTGATCCCCTTACCACTGATAACCTCCCTACAAAAATAATTATATTTCAAAAGTAGTAGAAATCGATGGATTTTTTACCTTGTAAAAAATCACTATAGGTATCCACAATACACTTTTATGGCATGGGAGTTTATCAGGGGTAATCTGACAATGACTTCTGAACGAGTTATGGGAAAAATCCACAAAGCGTTTCTTCAGGTGTACTAAAAAATTGGAAACATTAATACCGATTTGTCGTGGAATTTCCTATATATTTTGATATGTTTCAATTGAAAAAAAATATATTTGGAACAAACATTTTTAAATAATATGTATATGTGAACAAATACATTTGATTTGAAAATCAGGAAATTTAGTTTGGAACGCATATATTAATATAACGAGTTTTCCAATAGGGATGATATGATTTTGAAGTGACGTTTCGGCTATTTGTAATATGTCATGTACTGTCATTTATTTTTCATTGTATTCTGTAGTGTTTACAATTTCATCATGGAGAGATATACGCAAGAACAACGTTTACAAATTATTCAGTTTTATTATGAAAATAATCGTTCTCCAATTGCATCTTTTCGTGCGCCAAGTCCATTTTTTTAAAAATCCAAAAAAAAAAACACTTTCCAGTCGACCTACGACCTTGACACCCATGAACAATATTTTAGCACTCGTTAAGAGCTATCTCTGTGCCATTTACCGATTGTGGCTACGTGCCACACAACAAATTAAACAATTGAATTGTTGCGAGAAAAGTTTGGAGATTCGACTATTTCAAGAAATTGTGATATTGAATGGCCTCCAAGACGTTGTGATTTAACACCATTAGACTATTTTTTGTGGGGTAATTTGAAGTCATTGGTCTTTCGAAATAAACCAGACTCTCTTCAAGCTTTACAAGTCAATATTGAACGTGCCATTCATGACATACGACTTGATTTAGTGGAAAAATTGGTCGAAAATTGGGTTCATCGAATTCGTTCCTGCAGAAGAATTCGTGAGGGCCATTTGAATGACGTTTTATTTAGAACTTAATTGTATCGATTGTACTTCACGTTTAATAAAAAAACATTTGAATTTCCTTAATAATAAGTGTGTTTTTTCAAAGAAATCATATCACTCTTATTGGAAAATCCGTTATAAGAACAAAATATATTTGCGAACTGACTTTCACAAATAGTTTAATTTGTTTAAATGTTTTATTTTTATCCAAATATATTTTATTTAAAAAGGATTTTAAAATTTTGGTTTTAAGTTTTCCTAGATTTCGTGTTATACTTTATAGATAAAAATGTCACAACCAACATTAACTTATATTTTAATAATTTCTAATTTATAAATGTTCCAGTTCATCACTTGTTGTCAATCCATCAATGCAGTTTATATTTATGAAAGATTATACGATTTAAACTTTAATCGAATTTTACAAAAATATAAATTTTCTGAAAAATTATATTTTTAACTTCTGAAAAAAAGAAACTTTTCGTTTGAATTAAGGCATTGAGACATTGCCAAAATACTTAAATACAAATTAATTTTGATTTCGGAAATATTAGTTACAAATAAAAAAATATTAGATTGAAAACATACTTTTGTTTAGATCATCATTCTCCCAAACACAAAGTATTTGTGTGTTTCAAATATTATACTCGTATATTTGGAGTGTACCCTAAATGTATGTATGTATGTATGTATGTATGTCTAAAGCACAATATGCTTGGGACAATATACTACACAATCCATCTTTTGAATTTATAAAACCGATGTCTTCTGACCACAAAGCTCTTAACTAATCTCTAATAGAACTAACTTGGTGCAAGTTTCATGCCTATTAAAATTTTCTACAAAAATGGTATTTGTTGCAAGACCTTGTAAGATATGTTTGAAACCGCTAATGGGATGAAAAAAGTATACTAAATGAATATGAACGCTACATAACTAAGGAATATTTAAAGCTTTTTTGAAACAGTTAGGATAAATAGTTCTTGAGTTACGATCGATCGATTCTTGAGTCGATCTGCCATCCCACAAATAGAACAAGAAGCTGTTAAAGGAAATATACTAAGCTTATACTATACTAATCACAAACAAAAATATGTTTTTATTTTTTTTAAAAGATTGAAAAAAACTGTCGGAGACACATTAGTCAAAATTTTCTAAGTACAGTATTTAATTAGTTACATGGATGAGAAAAAAACGACCGTTTGATAAAAATGTAAAAATTCAACACCCTCGAACGTGGACCTTTCGTTATAAAACTGTGGAGTGCGAGCAATGGTGGAGCTTACATAAATTCGTCCTGACCAAACTCAAGGTCATTTTTAATTGTTTCTCTCTCTGAATTCCTGTTGAAACGAAGTGCTACTTATATCTTCAATGTTAATATACTAGGTTACAAAAATGCCATCTACAGAGTTCTTTCGTTAAACTTTTATCCGATTTTCTATATTTCAGGTTATTTTTTTCTCGGCTGCTTTTAACAACAAAAGGCAAAAAACAAAAAAATAATGTATATTTTTTGTTACATACTGACATAGGTGAGCCTGCAAATAATAGGGTGCCCGGAGACAACTTTTTGTACGGAAAATACTTAAACAATATTTAAGAAATGATTATGGAAATTTTAATATTTTATGTAGAGAGTTGTTTGCAATTCCTCTTAGCAACTTTAGTATTCTTTTAGTGCCACAATAAAATATTATTTGGTACAACCCAACGTTGAAACATGTTCACATTTTCTGGTCTAATCTCTATTTAATATGAAAATATTGTTTGCAGCTCGCATCAACACATCCACATTAAGAGGCACATACATATAAAAGTATTTTTTCTCGCATATACTAAATACAGCCAGGCATTAGTAGAACTACACAGAAACATATATATATGTTATATGTACAAACACACTCTCCCACACACATATATGTATATATATATTCATAAACGGTGAAATTAAACTATTGTAGATTATTGCCCTGGAGAGTTATGCCATAAATCCCAATTGTATGTTTCGTTTCGGTATAATTTTTTGTTGGCCTTTTTTTACTACAAATAAAATTAAATATTTGCCAAAATACTTCAAAAACATTAAACACATATACCCATATGTACCATACAAATAGAATACACATACGTACATATATTCGAATACACATATCTGTATGAGAATACATGACTCGGGATAGCTAAACAAATATTCCCATGGAAAAATCCTACATTTGTTAAAACAAATTATGATTCGCAGATTTCATTTTATATTTTTATACCCTCCACCGTAAGAGGGGGTATATTCATGTTGTCGCCCCGTTTGTAACAACTCTAAATATTGGTCTTAGACCCTATAAAGTAGTTACCCTATTTTCCGTCTGCTGTAATCACGCTACAATCCATAATAATTGAGCTAGATGACTGAAATTTGGTACATATATTTCTTACACCTGTACGTAACTTGGGGTAGAAAATGGGCAATATCGGTCAAGCTTTTTTATATATTGCATCTCCCCGATTTGACTCCTCAACGCCATAGAGACATCAAATTGCAACTGATTGGGCTGAAAATTGGTAATTTGGGTTTTTTTATACCCGGAACGTTTTACACAAACATAGGTCCTTTTGTATATAACCCCTATACAAAGGTCTCTCTAGATTTGACTACCTAACGCAACAAAAATCATAAATCTCAAAGAATTGGGTTGAAATATTGTAATATGAGATTATTTGTACCCAAAAACATCCACGTGCGATCCATGGTGGAGGGTATATGAAATTCGGTATGGCCGAACTTCACGCCGCTTTTACTTGTTATATTTAAGTTCGTTAGAATGTGAATGGGTTTTTATTTCTTAATTTTATTTTAGTGCAATGCATATTCGTTTGAAATTTTAAATAGCCCATTTGTCTAGCTATGCCAAGGCTGAGTTGAATGACTTTAAAATTTGTCATCATTTCCAGGCGCATTTTGAAATTGTCATATGAACTTGCAAGGATGATTTATTTTTGTCATAAGGGATTTTATTAACACTGTATTAAAATATTTTGCTTAATTAAACTTTTTGTTAAGTAGATTTATCGTTTTTAATGTGTAATGTGTTCAGATATGTGTTCAAAATAAACTTGGCGTCAAAAGTGGTCCACAAAATTGCAAACATTTCATTCAATCAGGAGCAATAGCACCATCCAATATATCCTTTGCTTGAATCCTTCTTCAAGATCACATAGTTTACTTAATAACCCCTTTTTCAGGTAGCTACCACACCCTTATTTGTACAAAATTTAAGCATGAAGAACCAGTCTCGATAATAACGGCAGTGATTTGGTAGGTTTGGAGTTTAGACAGAGCCACATCAGTCTGGAATGTTTCTGACTAGTGACCACCTGTAATTTGTTGCCTTAAGGACACTATCTCTCAAGAAGAGCAAGAGTCATGTCTAGTTCCAAGTCTTGCATGTTCATCCGCTTTGAAATTCCTTGTTCCCCATCTCATTAAGAGATCTGCGACATTCGAGAGCAATTTTTGAATTCAGGAATATTGTTTCCAGGGACTTAATAGCAGCCTGACTACCAAAGAATATATTGATACAGACTTTGTACAGAACATTAATTTTCAGCGGTTCCCCTACCTAATTTCTGACTGATAAACACTACAGTGATCAGGCAGACTTTTTGGATAGCTCAGGTTCCTCAGAACAGACAACAAAGACCAATTGTTTGTCGAGTCTGGAACCGTCTGTATAGAAGTTAACGAATCTCCTATGTCTTGGGATATGAAAATTTCACTCTGATCTATCAGGTAAAAGAGTGAGATACATCTTGCCAAAAGTGGTTCAGTCATAGTGTAATCAACAATGCCGCGAAGGTCAGGCGTAGTGTCTAGAATGGCATAATGTCGCCACTTCATGACTATAGAGACAGTTCCCTAAGTTTAATCGCATTATATGCGGAATATTGCATTGATATAATAACCGGTTTTCCAATAGGGATGATATGATTTTGAAGTGACGTTTCGGCCATTTGTAATATGTCACGATCTGTCATTTGTTTTTCATTGTATTCAGTAATGTTTACAATTTCATCATGGAGAACATGATGAACAATAACGCAACGTTTACAAATTATTCAGTTTTATTATCAAAATAATCGTTCTCCAATTGCAACTTTTCGTGCGCCAAGGCCATTTTTTTAAAAATCCAAAAAAAACACTTTTCAGTCGACCTACGACCTTGACGCCCATGAACAATATTTGAGCTCTCGTTATCTTTTTGCCATTGACCGATTGTGGATACGTGCCTCACAGCAAATGAAACAATTGAATTGCTGCGAGAAAAGTTTGGAGATTCAACTATTTCAAGAAATTGTAATAATGAATGACCTACAAGAAGTTGTGATTTAAAATCATAAGACTATTTCTTGTGGGGTTATTTGAAGTCATTGGCCTTTCGAAATAAACCAGACTCTCTTCAAGCTTTACAAGCAGTGTTGCCAGACGAATTTGACCGCAAATCGTCAAAATGGGGGTACAAAAATCGTCAAAATAAATTTTCGAAATCGTCAAAAAATCGTAAACATAAAAATCTACCAGCAATGTGCAGCTTTTGAGTTTTTTTTATGATGAAGGACATGTTTCGGAGATATATATGTATTAATTGGTACTCTCAAATGATTTTTGGGGTTCCTCAAAGTGAACTTAAAATGAATTTTGTTGGCGGATCTCACATTCTTGAACGACATTAATAATTAAATTTGGCGGAAACATATCTCATACATATTAGACTGAAATTTGGTTATTTGAGTTTACTTTTACCCCAAAGAAAAAAAATTCCTTCCAATTTGGCTTAAAATTTATATATATGTGATAATTTTTAACTGGAACGATTCGTTGGAATAATGACCTAGGTTCACGTTTTGATGTAGCCCTTACTTTACCTAAAAAATTTCACTTTAATTTGCCAATTTTACAACTTAACAAAACTTTAGAGTTTTTTCTTCTTATGTTATTGTGTGCGGTCCATAATATTTCTAACGTTTTCTAACATTTCTGAATTTTTATTTTAAAAAGGTAAATGGGCGAGTAAATATATCCCGAAGGAATTATAAAAAATTGTTAATGTAAGAACAATTTGTGAAGTTTTCCTTACTTTTTTCATATCATAAAAAATCTTCGTTACGAGGCAAATATCGTCAAATCGTCATGTCCTATTTTTTGGCTCTGAAAATCGTCAAAATGACGATAAATAGTTATTTCTGGCAACACTGTTTGCAAGTCAATATTGAACGTGCAATTCAGGACATACGACTTGATTTAGTGGAAAAAGTGCTCGAAAATTGGGTTCATCGGATTCGTTGCTGCAGAAGATGTCGTGGAGGCCATTTGAATGACGTTTTATCTAGAACTTAATTGTACCGATTCTACTTCACATTAAATAAAAAACTGTTGAATTTTCTTAACAATAAGTGTGTTTTTTTTCAAAGAAATCATATCACTCTTATTGAAAAACCCTTTATATAGCGGCATTAATTGTAGTATAACATTTAGTTGATGTTGTTCTCAGCGCTTCAGTGATACTTAAGCTGCATTCACTAAACCTTAGTATAGCGAAGAAAGTGGATTTCTGCAGAGCTGTCCACCTGACAACAATGCAGTACATCATCATCGGTCTGACTACTGTCGTATAAAAAAATACTATACGCGGGTTCAGACCCCAACGTTTTCCTATTGCCCTTTTGCATTGTATACATCGCTACCACAGCCTTTTTTGCTATTTCGAGATTGATGGGTTTGCAGTTTGCGCTTTCAGAGAAGGTAGCTTCAATATCCCCAAAGAGACATGTAAGCGTTGGTACCATATTTCTCCTGGTGACAATAACTAGTCCCGTCTTGTTCAGGTTAACACCAATTCCATTATCGAAAGCCCATCTTGCGGTTTTTATTGTTGTGGCAGCTTGGAGACGCTGAGTTGATAATCCTTAAGTATATTTCGATTACAGACTTTGTTCCGGCATATATCCGATTATCGCGGGAACCTTGTGTTGTTTTCATCTACTCAATGTTGTCCGGTTGTCTGTTATTTTAAGGCAGTGGATGTTATTTGAGAGTTACCGTTTCTATTCTCCACTAGAAGTGCTGCATTTTTGTTAATAGTCGTCATGGGGTTATGTCTATTTTAAGCTTCCCTGTTGACTTGGGTGATCAGATGTTGTTATAGTGGTAGTGCGACCGGTGAGTTATTTTTAGCTGCAGAGACTTGAATTATGATGAAAACATGAACGGCCTGTTTCTGTATTTCTAACGAAAGTCTCTGTGAACGAAAACCAGTCACTCACTTTCGTCAGGAATTTGGTTTCTCTAACGTTTTATCGTTCGTTTGCCTGGCCTTACGTCAATGACGTTAGCAATTTACCAATTCGATATAAATGTAATTGCCAGATCAATAATTTCACAAATTTCGGTCTAAAAAAGCACACATTTTTGTATGGTCGACCTTAGCAAATACATCACTGTACTATTTTTTGGCGGTGGCCAAATAAGCAACCCTGGGTGGTCAGCTGAGCTGCACCAAGACTCTCATTTCTTTCTCTCTCTCACACGTCTCTCTCATTGTGCACTGATAATTTTTTCCATCTTAGCGAGCAGCCAATATTGACTTATTTATGCTTAAATATGTACACATATGTACACGATTTTATTATTATTTAATTGTTTTTACCATAATTCGTCCCCTCAATAAAACAATACCGTATACGCATATACACCATTATTTTTTTATTGCATAATAAAAATCTACGCAATGGATTCTATGTCTGGTAAAAATTTGGTGAAATTCTACTTCCACAAAGTGGGTCAAAAGGTCAATTGAAAAAATAGTGTATAATTAGGCGTTTGAATTTTTTCTTGAATAATAGCCTAATTGCCGATATCGAGTTTTAATTAGTTTTTTTTTAATATAATTTTGTGTATACAAAGTATACACTATTTTTATATTTCAAAACAATCCATTCGCATAAAAAAATAAAATCGAAAAATATCGTATATTTATATACACTATTCATTGACAAAACATTTTTTTCGGATAATACGTATTACACTTTTACACTATTGTATTTGTCATATAAAATTTCTCTATATATTCAAAAGTTGACATAAACAATAGCTTGAAATTTGTTTACACTGTTATTGTCACATATTTGCCTGATTGTTTGTTTGTGGACATTTCGTGAAAATAATGGATCTATCAAGTCGTGGTGAGTATTTTCAATGAAACCATTGTAAGTATGCTCCGTATAATGAGTTTGTTAATGAATTTTCGCCAGATTTGTTTCCGGAACATAGCGAAATTGTTCCAGAATTGTTCGATGATTATGTGCCCGATTCGATGGACGAAGAAGATTTTTCCGTAGGATCTTCGGACGACTATGTTCCGGAAACAGATGAAGAGGCAGAAGCAGATGCTGAGCTGAGAGCAGGGGTATCACACATAGTCACTACGGTTCGGGAAGAGAATTCTGAAGTGGATCAAGGCATGGAGGAGGCAGAGCTCAAGACCACTACTCGAAAGAGAAAGGTAAAATCTAGACAAAACGACTAATTTATGATCAGTGACTTACATTTACGGTTATATGAAATGTTGCAGACCAACACGCATGCATGGATGCAACTTAATCGGAAGAGGAAAAGGCAGTCAGGAAAAGCTTACGTAACCGAAAGGGGAAAATTAATTAAGGAGCGACTGCCAAAATCGGTGAATTGCTCTTGTCGGCATAAATGCATGACGCAGGTCAACGATGAAGAACGTATTGCGATAAATGCAGAGTTTTGGGGATTATCAGACTACGCAAAACAACAAATATACTTAAGACAGTGCATAGAAGTAAAGAAATGCCAGAGGGCCCTTGTTGGCGGCTCCAGAAGAACAAAGTCTCTTACATACACTCTGCGGTCTAAACAAGTATGTAAGCAGTTCTTTCTGAAAACACTGAATATATCTGATGGAGCCATTTCAGTTTTCGTTAAAAAAAACTGAATGTCGGGAAGCTATAGATAAACGTGGGCAACATGGTAATCATCACAAACTGAATATAGAAACAAAAAAAATAATTAGGGAGCATATTGAATCCTTTCCGGCTGTGGAGAGCCACTATACCAGATCCAAATCACAACGCCTATACCTTGCTTCTAATTTAAACATATCAAAAATGTTTCAACTTTTTAAGGAAACCCATGAAGACAATTCTATTAAGGAAAATGTTTACAGGCGTATTTTTTGCAACGAATATAATTATTCTTTTCACAAGCCGAAGAAGGACGCATGCTCCACATGCGAACGGTATCGTAACTCTGAAGACAAGGAGATTATGCAGGAAGCGTATGACGAACATATTAACAATAAGAAGTGGGCTAGGGAAGAGAAGGAGGCCGATAAAGCAGAGGCAAAAGCTAATAACCAATTGAGAGTATTTACTTTCGACTTACAATCTGTATTGACAACCCCATGCAGCAACGTTAGCTCATTGTACTATTCAAGGAAGTTTGCAAGTTTTAACAATACATTTTTCGATCTTGCCTCGAAAGAAGGCTACTGCTTCTTGTGGGATGAAACGCAGGGACAAAGAGGTTCGGATGAGATTGGGACCACAATTATAAAAATGTTGAGCTCATTAGATGAAAATGTAGAGGATGTAATCTTGTATTCTGATTGCTGTGGAGGGCAGAATAGGAACCGTTATATTGCAGCGCTTTTACTCTACGCAATTCGTAAATTTAATTTAAATACGATCACGATTAAATATTTAGAAAGCGGCCATACACAAATGGAGGCCGATTGTATGCACTCGACAATTGAACGGGCCAAAAGAAATATATCAACTTACTCTCCCGATGAATGGCCAACGATTTTGCGATTGGCCCGAAGAAAACAACCATACATTGTGGAAAGAATGTTCTGGGGTGACATTTATGATATAAAGGAATGGTTCAGCAGATTATGCCACACTTTCAGAAAGAATAGCGAAAACGACACAGTGAATTGGTTGAAGATTAAGAAGATTAAAGTGGAGAAAGTTAATCCCAATTTGCTGCTATACAAAGAGAAATGGAACTCCGAGTGGCAAAAAATTTGCCTAATGGAAGGAAAGAGGAAGAAATCAACGAATAATAATAGTGATACTCTAGATTTGCGTGCTAAATTTAAACAACAGCTTGGCATATCGAGCTTGAAGTACAACGATCTAAAGGAGCTTTGCACCAAAAATATCATTCCAAAAGAATTTCACTCTTTTTATCTCAATCTTAAACACGGAGGAAATCGAAATCGTTTGGATGAGCCGGATGCGGAGGAGGATTTTACTGAAGATTAATATAGATAGATTTATATTATTATTTATATTGTATTTTAGTCATAGAATTTTTAATTATTTGAAACTATGTTGGAATTTAATTACAGAGAGCCATTATCTTACCATAAATGACTGTGAATTATTAATAAAATGAATTGTTAACCTCGAAAACATTGTTTTACTGCACTATCATTTGCCCGACAAATTCAAAATATTTCGTGATAAATGACGTAAAATATTCAAATAAAATAGTGTATACCATACAAAATAAAATAGTGTATATTGTATTGCATGTAATTCTAAAATATACAAAACAGCCTACGTAAAGTCATGGTAGTTTGACTCCCATTTATTTGCAATTAACGCACTTTTAGACTAATAGAATATCATCTGCCAGTAGCCTGTATTAAAAAGACAAGAAATGGAAAACATCCATTCTCTTCTGAAATATAACGATTTTACCAGAAGTATAATTTCACAAAAACTTCAAATGTGATTTTCTCGAAACTACAAAAAAATTATACACTATTCTTTTATTGAGGTGACGAATTATACTAATATCTACTTATTTTTTGCTTTTAATAATGTTTATTTTGTCATTGTTCCTATCAGTCGACAAATAAAATAATGTTACTCCATCTGACATTTGTGTTCGCCGAGATGACAGCAAAGAGAAATAGAGAAACCAAAATTTGCACTGAAATGATTACGTTTTCGTACGAGTTCATTAGCGTACGACTTCTCGTTGTGATGGTAGTTAGTGAAACCGAAATCAGCTGTTTGTCGTCTGGCAGGCGAACGAAAGCTAATTTTTAAGTTACAGAAACAGGCTGGAAATGTTGATGTTAAATTTTTCCAGTGCTCTGGCTGGGTATTGAACCCAGCACCTTCGAAGGCCACTGCGGTTGTATGATGGGCCAGCTGTAGGATGTCTCAAGGAGTAATCGGAAACGTCCCTCTAACAGCTATTGCCACGTCATCGGCAGAGAAAGCTAAATATGGTTAATAGAGAGATTTTATAGCAGAGGAGACATAATACCCCTTGGGGCGTTCCCCTGCAAATCAATGGAGGTCAGATGACCATAGGCTATCTGCAATGCGTCTCTTAATTATATGGTTATGAATGAACCCACGTATACTGCTATCAAGCCGCAGGGTTTTTAAAGAGTGGAATTATATTATTGAAGTCCCCATTATATCTGAGAAAGCTACCATTATATATATTCCTTAACAGAGAGATATCCTTCAACAAAGCTGACTAGATCACGCAGGATTGTTTAGGTGGACTTGCCCTTGCTGTAGGCATGCGGGTGATGGGCCTGTGATCAATTCTAGTCCTAAGATAACTCTCTGTTAATACCTCCAGAGTTTTAGTTTTAGACTAATTGGCCGGAAATCCTTAGCTCCTGTATGGGCCGGCTTTTCCGCTTTTGGGATGAAAACAACCTTGGTTTCTCTTCATTTTGTTGGTATATAAACTGATTGATACAACCTGTATATATCTCTTTGAGCCAGGTAGCAATTGTATCAGTCACTGTCTGTAGCTACGAGGCGAGACAATGTCTGGTCCGGGGACTTCAAATGTTGAAATTTTGATATCCCAAAGAATTCTAGATTCGGCTACAATCTAGCTACCGAATACTTCAAAGGAGTCCCTATTTGAAGTATTCAATACTCATACATCTTCATATTTGCCCGGGAAATGGACGTAGTCCAAGAAATCTCATCTTTCTTAATGTACCCAAAGTACAAGCAGTTGAGGCTTAAATTTTCCGTAATTTTGAGGCTTCGGATAAGCATTCTACGCCAAATCTAGGACTAATTTTGAGCATTTCTCAATTCTTTATTGTACTGCTTCAGTTCTTCCCTAAATGTCTTAAAAGTTCTGCAGGGCTATTGTGGCATTTGCCTTATTAAAGAGCTTTCTGTATCACTTCCGCAGTATAACTAATGGAGACGACTACGATGGCGGCTTGCAACGAAACATTAAGAGTTGTAGTGACTCTTTCCTTGCAGGTTAAATATAATAAATTTCTAAATTTCATTCACATCGATTAAAAAACGTAAAACCCACGCTGCAGTCAACTTCTTCTGCGACCTTCTTAAGGAGGTTACATTAAAACATGGACCGATATACTCCATTTTCCCCTTCCCCGTCCCTTAGAGCATCAAGAAGTCTAATCGGAAAAGATCACAACATGGACCGATGTTCCACATTTAAATTTTGGACGATAAATGCAAAATTTTGGCAAGAGCTATAGGTTATAGGTTAGAAATGGGGTTAAGTCCTGGATCAATTGAAAATATTTATTCTATAGTTGAGGTGGCACTGAAGATAGCATATAACTGAGCACCACCAAAGAGATGTAAACCCAGACAAAACTGATTCGATTCGACGAGCCTCGTTCCATGTATAAGACAATTACAATATCTAACAAGGTGAAATACATAGGAGTTATATTGGATCGGAAACTAAATTGGCACATAGACGATGGTATTTGTGCAAAAGAACTATAGGTTCATAGAGGGAATTAAGTCCAAGTATGACATACTAGATTTACATGAGCGTGATTAGATCAATAATAACCTACGTCCCAGTAGTGGTGTTGCATCAATGACAAAGAAGTGAAACGTAAAAACATACCAAAAATTTTCAAATTAAAACAGAAAAAATCCTGTGAAGCATTTGTGCCAGACAAACACCTGGTTGAACGGAAAGCAAGGGCATGTGTTCGTGAGAACCCGCTGATACACAGTTGGATGCAAACTAGGATGGAAACGGGACTGGGACTTCTTATTGATAAGGGACTCTTTAGTTCTGCCCCCATTCCTCTCTCTTCGATATAGAACATAAAGAACAGGTCCGGGAGAAAAAATTGTTGGCAAAATAATGTACCCCAATGAGTAGAATAAAAACCTCAAAGGTCTGACCCGTCCCGGGCGGGACTTCATCAAATCAATGTTTGACCCTCGATATACTCAGGCCGCTTTCTATATTTTTTTTAGTTTTTATTAAAAAAGTTTTAGCTTTTCTTGAAATAGGAATGAGTAGTCAAATGCTCTAAAAAAATGTAATTATATGTGTATGTAGAATCTCTAGTTGTTCCGTTCGCTGATATATAGCAAAGTTTATTGTAAGATTTCCCCGATTGTTCGTCGTTAGGTAGTCTTGGGTATCGCTCGGCTTCTAGACCCTTGTGGAACCCACTCCAAAGTTCATGGCAAATATTATAATATGGTTTTCGGAGTGTATGTCCCAACCATTTACACTTTCTTCAATTTCTTTCTTTTTTGATATCGTCTTTATCAGCAATTTGCAACAGTTGTACGTTTGTTATTGTTCTCGGCCACTCTAGATAAAAAACTTAACTTCAAATCTTGGTAAAAACTTGAAGTTAACGTTTTATAGTTTCGCATACAAGCCATGTTTCAGAAATGTACAGCAAGGCACTCTTCACACATGCATTATACATGTGTATTTTAGTTTTTATGGATAGAGAGTTTGATTTTCGTGACTTGTTTTTATGTTGCGAAGGCTAGATGTAAAAGTTATGAGTCATTTTGTAAATGTTAGGGAAATTCAAAATAATCTTGTTTCATATTTTTCCGTTTTTATCGCCTCACCTTAGAGAGGAGAGTATATATCATTTGCTCCGAACCAAGAGCGCTACGAACCATCGAAAGAGTGACCTAAGACCCTAAGTACGTTCGACGGATATACGTTTTGGGTCATTTTAAGTCGAATGAGCAATGTCCGTCCGTCTGTCTGCTGGCTGGTGCGAACGATAACTCTCGAAAGGAGTAACCGATTGACTTCAAATTTGGTATGTGGTAATATTTTCTTCTATCTCCGGCTAAGTTCGAAGATGGGCCATATTGGTTCACTCCTTCTAGTACCTCCCCCACAAAGGATTAACTTTTAGTGAAATTTTGATTATTTAATAACGTCTGTACTACTTTTTTGAATCCTCTGAAATTCTACACATAGTATTAGTTTATTAGTCACTATTACGTCGAGAAAAATGGGCAACGTTGCCCTTTTTGGTACCTTTTGTACAGTGTAATGCTTTTATAGTACCTAGAGTCCAGAAAAAAATGGGAGTTATTGGCTCGCCCTTTTGGTACCTCCCACACAAATGGACCATTTTACACCAAAAGTCAACAGCTTATAACATTAAAACCTGGTATATAAATACTTGAAATTTTAAACATTGTAATGCTAGTACCTGGAGTCCAGAGAAAATTGGCCGTTATTGGGACGCCCCTTTTGGTACCTCTCACACAAATGGACCATTTTGTACCAAAAGTAAACAGCTTTTAAATTAAAAATAATTTAAATAAAACAAAAAAATAAATAAATTTACTAATATTTTTGAGACTCAAGGTGAGGGGATTCATTAGTCGGTTTACCCGACTGAACTTTTTTACTTGTTAAATGATGTTTTTGCTTATATTGAATTCTCCATATGTGAGACGCCTTTTAGGGGCATGTACATCCCAGTCGTATATACAGGTAGTAAAATTATATGTACGCAATACAAAGTAGTACGCGGCAGTCTTGAAAATATTTTGTTTCTACGTTCGAATCAAACTATATGTCACCTACAGGTACTGCAACTTATGTACCTTAAACCCGGAATTTATGAATGAAATTTTTTATTAATTACTTAGCGTAATTCAGCGTCTCAAAGAGATAAGCCAATTTTCTGAAAAATTTTATAAAGTTATATTTCGACGTATGAGTAAAAGGCAAATAACTTTTCAACATGTAAATGATCCCGACAATTTCTGCGACATCTGCGGACAATATGTAATTAAAAAAAATCGACGTGCGTTTAGTAAAATAATAGAAGAAATATATGTGCAATATTTTGGTATACGAGTTAAAAATATGAACGAACCGTGGACACCTAGTATTTTGTGTAATTCGTACCATGTAAATCTTACTCGATGAGGTAATGGAAGCATGCGGTAAGTACTTTACAATTAATGTATTACAATGTTTTGTGGAATAAAACGTTTTAATTTTAGACATCACGTGCAATTTGGAATGCCAATGAATCATCATCGAATCATATTTGACGTCGGATGAAATTGCAGCGTGGAGGTCGTTTAAGCTTGTAGTTTCCTTGGATCCAATAAAAGCCCGCAATATGAAGCAATGATTAATGATTTGTTAAAAAATTATGAAAAAATGGTAAGAAATATATTTATCCCCTCACCTTAGAGAGGAGGGTATATATCATTTGCTACGAGCCAAAAGTGTAACACATCGAAGGTGTGACCCAAGACCCTAAGTATGTTTGGCGGAAATCCCTTTTGGGTCATTTGAAGTCATTTGAGCAATGTCCGTCCGCCCGTCTGTCTGTCTGTGTGTCTGTCTGCTGGCTGGTGCGCACCATAACTCTCGAAAGGAGTAACCGATTGACTTCGAATTTGGTATGTGGTAATATTGTTCGCTATCTCCGGCTAAGTTCGCAGATGGGTCATATTGGTCCACTCCTTCTAGTACCTCCCCCACAAAGGGTTAGCTTTTAGTGAAATATTGATTCTTTAATACCTTATATACTACTTACTCGAATCTTCATTACACATAGTATTAGTTTGTTAGTCGCTAACACGTCAAGAAAAATGTGCGAAGTGGCCACTCCCTTTTTGGGAGTGGCCAAATGGACCACTTTGCTCCAAAAGTGAACTGCTTATAGCTTTAATATCAGTTCACGCAAATACTTGAAATTTGGTAAAATTTGCTTGCTTTCATAGTACCTAGAGTCCAGAGAAAAATGGGCGTGAATGGCACGCCCCTTTTGGGTACCTCCCGCACAGATGGACCATTTTGTACCAAAAGTTAATAGAATGTAACTTTAACACCAGTGAATATAAATACTTGAAATTGTGTACGGTGTAATGCTCTTATAGTATCTAAGTCCAGTGAAAATTGACCGTTATTGGCACGCCCCTTTTGGTACCTCTCACACAACTGGACTATTTGTACCAAATGTAAACAGCTTTTAACTTTAATACTAGTGCATTAGGGCAGGTTGATTTGTGTGGATGAAAAAAAAATTAAAAATCGTATAGCAAAAACGTAATCTACATTAAAGTCTAAGAAAATTCTCCCAAAAAACCATGGGTCTAAAATCAAAACCTAATCCGCGCCTCTCGACTTGAAAATTTTTTTTCCTCTTCTTTCGCTAAAATTATTTTCTTTTCATGAAATATATTATGTTTTATTATACCCTCACTTTAGTGATACGAGGGTGTATATCATTTGCTACAAATGAGCAATGTCCGTCCGTCTGTCTGTCTTTCTGCTAGCTGGTGCGCACGATAACTCTCGAAAGGAGTAATCGATTGACTTCAAATTTGGTATGTGGTAATATTTTTTTTATCTCCGGCTAAGTTCGAAGATGGGCCATATTGGTCCTCTCCTTCTAGTACCTCCCCCACAAAGTGTTAATATGAAGTGAATTATTGATTATTTAATTACTTCTATACTACTTATTTGAATCCTCTGAAATTATACACATATTATTAGTTTATTAGTCACTATCACCTCGAGAAAAATGGGCGAAGTTACCGCCCCCCTTTTGGTATCTCCCTTATAACAATAATATCACTTCATGCAAATACTTTAAATTTTGTACAGTCTAATGCTTTTATAGTACCCATAGTCCAGTGAAATGTGAGCGTAAATGTACTATTTTGCAACAAAAGTTAACAGCTTATAACTTGAATACCTGTGCACACAAAGACTTGAAATTTTGTACAGTGTAATGGTAATGGGGGTTATTGCTACGCCCCTTTTAGTACCTCCCAGACGAATGTACCATTTTATACCAAAAAGGTAGGAGCTTATAACGAGAGTACCAATGCACGAAAATACAACAAAATTTTAAAGAGTGTAATATTTTTAAAGTACATATAGCCCTATGAAAAATGGGCGTTATCAACACAATCCTTTTGCTACCTCCCACACAAAATGGCCAAATCATAGCAACATTGAATAGATCATAACTTTAATATACCAGTGCATATAAACGCTTACAATTCGATACAGTGCAATATATTTGAAGTATCTACTGTTTAGCGAAAAATAGGAGTATTCGTTAAACCCCCTCTGGTTCCTCCCATAAAAATTTTCAGATTAATTTGTGTATATTTTATATTACAGTACTCACAAAGTGAGGGTATACCTTAGTCGGTTTACCCGACTGAAACTTTCCTACTTCTTTTATCTATGTTCCTTATAAAAATATTAAATATAAAATTATACGCCCATGTGATGACAATCGTGCGAATTCAAATCGCAAAACGCAAAAATTTCCCCTTCAATTTTAATGGTCTTCAAAATAAAATTTTAATAAAATGTACGCATGGATGTAGTTATTTTGTCACTGTAATTAATAATTTGATTTTAATAAACCCAAATTGTTTTGTTAAAAAAGAATTCATAACGTGCATTCTGCGATTTGAAATCAGAATCGCCAATTTTAGGCGAAATGCGATTGCCATCAGATGGGCGATATACAAACTTTTTTACTTGGGTGAATATTTTTTTAATGAAAAAAATTTTGGGTGTAAAAGAACTACCTTACTAAACAATTTTATTCAGAAAAATCGATTTTTTTTTGGAAAAAGCTTTTTTTCTAACATTTATTTTTTTTTGTGGCAAAAGGGGGCATATAAAAATTCAAGTCGAGAGGCGCGGATTAGTATTTTATTTTAGATACATGGTTTCTTCGCAGAATTTTCTTAGAATTTTATGTAGTTTAAGTTTTTGCTATACGATGTAAAAGAAAAAAATCAACCCGCCCTATAGTACATACTTTAAAGTTATTAAAAGCAATTTAAATTGATAATAATTTAATTAAAACAAAAACAAAATATTTACGTTTTATTTTGGGACTCAAGGTGAGGGGATTCATAAGTCTGTTTACCCGACTGAACTTTCTTACTTGTTTTCTATATTTATGTATATAAGACATATGTATCTATTCTTCTACCTTATTTTTCGCTTTATGTATTACAACAGGTGTAAGTATGTCCCTCAAAAATCATTTCTTGCGTTCTCATTTAAACCTTATCCCCGAGAATCTTAGCGACGTAAGTGACGAACATGGCGAATGGCAGCGTTACCAAGGGCACTGGGATGAAAGAATGATGGGAGATTATATTTCGTTCCTCATTAGAGAAACCGATTCCGAAATCTACAAACGTCAACAACGAACTGACAGTTACTTCTAACGAAACTTGTACATGTAAATAAACTCAAATGTACATAATATAAATAAAAGTAATAAATAAAATCGCTATTTAAACAGAAATTTAAAAAAAAAATTGAAATTCTCTTACCTCTACCAAAAGGGCTATAATTTCTACATTTATCCATAGATTTTTTTCAACTAGGCATTATTTTCTTCGCTAGGATGCAAACTTTTGAAAAATAATATAAAATATTTTTGTCGTTTTTTTATGTTTTTTTCGTCCCATGATTTTTTTTTAAATCTACTTTTTCCAATTTGTCTACTGACTTTTACTAAACTACTGTTTCTAATGGTGATTTCGATTCTGAAAAAAATGCTGCTCCTTCGATTCGAAATTCTGAAATATATTTGCCCTTTTTAAATGGACCATATGTAGTCCCTCGAAATAAACTTGCCCTTTTTTCAAAATTCCAAAATATGGTATATATCTCCAGATTTCGGGAAAAGGGCAACGGAAATGTTGCACTTTTTTGCAGAAAAGAAATCGCCATAAGTGAAATAAATATTTCCAACATTGGTAACACACATTAATAGCTTCAATTTAACGTATAAGTCGACCTGATCAGGCATAGACTCCAATTATAGTACAAATACCTTCGACGATAATAGTATTTTTAATAAATTTTTTTTTTTAAATCTAACCATAAAAAAATGTTGATTTTGATTTTATATAACATCTGCCACAATCTATACAAAAAAATTTTAGGTCTGAGACACAAAAACAATTTTTTTTGTTGCATAGTGTAATTGCATGACCTGCAACTGGTTGTTGTACAACATTGTTTCTGCAATACTACAAAATTATTTTTTGTTTCAAATATAACTCATACGAGTATACTGTTAGGTTAATTTGTGTGCACAAAAAAACACGCGTGTTTTTTAAGTGGACCCTTTTTGAGGGGACCGTAAAAAAATTTATAATGACAACGATATTTTTTTGATTTTTAGATATAATGTAGTAGTTTTAAAGTAAATAAATTCTAGCTGCAAATATTTGCGAATTTGGCTGCAATAAATATTTTAATTTGTTCTTTTTTTCGAGAAACTTTGGTTATACCTGAACAAAATATTATAAAAATCAAATTTTTGATTTTCCTTCATTCGAATTGATGGAAAATCGAAAGAAATTCTATTTCTGACAATAAAATATGCCGCATATGAATTTGAAGTAATTTTTGCATATTTTACTAGCAACTACTCAAAAAGGATATTTAAAGGATAATTTAATCCTTGCTGCAATTTCAGCTATTACATGCATTAATTTAAAACACCTTAAAAGTATGTTGAGCAAAATTTGGTTGAATTCGGTGGGAAGTTTTAGTAGTCATTTCAGTATATGTGGGAGGTGACCAACATCTACTCCTTCCATTTTTGGCCAACCGTACAGAGAAATCACGACACTGTGTGACGCATTGAAGCCTTGGACTCCAAAAAGCCAATTTTAATTAAAAATTATAGTTCATTTATTATTAGGAAAAAATCCAATATTAAATTTGGCTTAAAATTCTTTTAATTTTCATTTCAATACTCAAAAATCGATTTCAGCATTTTCAGTTTGCTGCTTGTATATCCTCCTGTTCTCTAGGAAAATTCGAATCCTGCATCTTTAACGTTGAAAATCAATTGCTTACGATATTAAAAAAGTCGAGAAACACTGAACAATATAAATTCCAAAACACACGAAACGTTTCGAAATTTCCCTTTATTTACTCTGGGACGTTTTTTAAAAGCTAAAGAGAAAATATCCTTTTGTTGCTGAATTCAGTAAATTTCCCACCCCAATTCTCTTATAATCTCTTATACTCTAAGAGAAACTTCCAGTTGAGTAAAATATCCCTAAATTCAGAAACGAAAGAGAAAACTACCCCCACAAAGAGTACTAAGAGAATTGTTGTAATTGAAACATAAATAATTTCCCGGAGACAAAACACGAAGCACCAACAACTGTGTCCTTAGTGGCTTCGTTTCATAGATGTGTTAACCTAGAAAAATAAATTTTCTAATTTTAAAGAGTTATGCATTTAAAAAGTCCTTGCACACACACATACGAGTATATATTTGCAGATATTTTAAAGAAATGACGATGAAAAAGCAAATAATTAGCCTATTTTAGGCCATGAAATATTACATGAATTTGTGAATGTCTGTAAGTGTGTGTGCGTGAGTGTGGCTGCATGGCAGTGAGGATTTTGCGACAATCTTTATGGAAATGAGATATCCTTGGGATGTAAGGCTAAGCTAAATACCTGGACATGGTTGGCTGTGCCATGTGCCGAAAGTCATACATAACATTTATAATGTGGAATGCCATGAAAGTATGCACGGTGTTCCGCTTGTTACCCTACCCCACCCTCGTTGACTGTGTGTTTTTCTAAGGATATCCTATGCCGCAGCATGCTCGTTAACATCCTGGGAACACAAATCCTCCTCTCCCTCCGTTTCGCGCTCTCCTCCTCACCAGCAACCCGTACTCGAAGGCATAACCCGAATATCATCGTAACCATCATCGCCAAGTACAACATAAATATATGTATGCTCGTGTGGGAGAATGTGCTGGTGATTGGGTTTCATCGTTGGAGCGAGAACACGAGCGAGCAGGTGTGGAATCACAACTATAGGTGGTGGTTATACATTTACAATTTACTCGGCAATGCTGCAATTTCCCCGAAGTCGCGTCCCATCACTTCGAGGATACATTAAGTGTTAGTGTTTATGTGAGTGTGTGTGGTGGGTGGTTGGAGGATGTAGGAAGACGAGTAGAGACGGGGACATTCATGATTCATGGTGAGAGGCATTCAATGGAATGATTTCCGTTTGATGTTTGTGAGAAAAAGCCGGGAAATTTTCGCACGGAAATTTGTTATTGACGATGCCAATTGCAATTCTTTAATGAAATTGATGATGTCAGCCCTATTTCCGGTGTTATTGTAACCATCGATTCGTTCAAATCGTTATTTGCGTTTGTTTCTCTTTTTGTTTGCTTCTTTGTCTTTTGAATTGTTTCACATTTCTATAAGCCAATGTATGGACAAAATAATGTAAATTGGCTTTAATTCAAAAATGTGTAGGTTGGTATATATCTCGCAGCCTCGAAGTGAATCCGAAGCATCGAATTGTAGTGGTTAACTATATGGGCTTATATGACACGTTTTTAATTATTTTCCGCCAAGTTTGATTAGATTGTCCAACAAATTAAGACTTTTTGATTGGAACAGATGGAAGCGACTCCATAATTCTGAAAGGGTATATTGAGTAGATAATTTTTGTAGAATAAACATATGGTCCAGCTGGTCTGAGTTTTTTTATACATTGGGTCAAAGTTTTAAATATTTGGTCGAAGGGAGCATTTTAATAAATGAAAAAAGTGCTGTAAGTTCATGTCTGAGAGATTTCTTATTGTCAGAGTTATACAGTGGAATTTTACGAGTATCATTTTTGTGGAAGATCTTAACCTTCTAGCTCCCTTCTTAGTGGGCCAATTTGGCCCTTTTTTCGAAAAAAATCAAAAAAAGCCCTTTTAAAAAGTACATTTAAGGATTAAAATGTTCTACGAACATTTTTGCGAAAAATTTGAGTTGGGGTCGCCAAACACACAAACGTTGTAAATATAACTCTTTACGCTTAATTGGCAAAATTATACGCCAACTTATACATAGAAATTATATAATGTAAATTTAAAGTCGTGATATCTATGGAATAATCTGAGGAGAAGAGCTACTAAATGAAATATGCTGTAAATTAATGTCGGAAAGATTTCTTATTGTCAGAGTTATATAATGGAATTTTATGAGGATAATTTTTGTGGAAGATCTTAACCCTCTAGATCCCTTAGTTTGGCCCTTTTTCAAAAAAAAACAATAAACAGCTTTCAAACGGGTACTTAAGTACTTTTTTCCAAAATTCCAATCTTTATGGAAGTGACCTTTAGTATTTGGACCATATTTTTTGAAGTATAAACTCGATAATGCATTAATTTAATTGCTATTTATATTAAAGGATTAAATTATGAGGGCTATGTTTAAAAGATTACGTAGAAACGGAGGTTTAGAAACTGTTGTTAAAACAATTTGAAAAAATTGTGTTTATTTAAAAAAAAATCGTTTTTGGCTGGTGCGTAAAAAAACCACAAAAAATAAAAAAATGCAGAAAAAAATAGTTTGTTCCATTTTTTTAAAGCTAGCATCCTAACGAGAAAAACTATGCCTATTTGAAAAAGTCTTTGGATACATGTATTAATTATGACCCATTTTGTAAAAATAGGAAAATTAAAAAAAATCATAATTTTTATATTTCTTGAAAGGTACCGAAAGGGGCGTGGCACTAACGCCTTTACTTAATATACTATGGGTACCAGAAAACATTGCACTGTACAACATTTCAAGTGTTTATATGTGCAGGAATTATAAGCCGTTTACTTTTTGTAAAAAACGGTCCATTTGTATGGGAGGTACCAAAAAAGGCGTAGAAATAACACCCATTTTTTAGGGGACTGTATTATAAAAGCATTACACTTCACAAAATGTCAAGTATGTGTCTGGACTGGAATCAAAGTTATAAGCCGTTTACTTTTTGTGCAAAGAGACCATTGGTATGGAGGTACCAAACGGGGCGTGAAAACTTCGCACATTTTTCTCAAGGCGATAGCGACCAAGAAACTACCAAGGAGATACTCTAAAGAGTGGACCAATATAGTCGATTTTTGACCTTAGCTTGAGATAGAAAAAATATTGACACGTACCTAATTCGAAGTCAATCGGTTAATCCTGTCGAAAGTTATCGTGCGCACCAACCAGACACACAGACCGACGAACAATGCGAAAATGACTAAAAATGGCGCAAAACAGATTTCTGCCAAATATTCATGTCGTCTCTTATGTCACCCCATCGATGTGTTACACTTTTGGCCCGCAGCATCTGATATATACCCATGTTCTCAAAAGTGGGGGTATAAAAACCGGATTATGTTGGAATTCTTTTATTTCTGCAAAAAGTGCTATAATTTCTACATTTATCCATCCCTTCAACAAAAATGTGCTATTGGTCTTAGACTCCACCTGCCTTGGAATGACAGGTGGAGTTACCACCTCATATAGATCAATTGAGGTACCTAATGCTACAACAGGCCCAGTTGCACATCTCATTGGACTACTCCTTGCCTAAGTCAAAGCTTGTATGTGTCGAAAATTCTTGTATGTGTCGAGAAGTTATTAAAACTCTAGCAATTTCGTCCCCTTTTTTAGCAATTTCATCGGCTTAGCAGTTCCCTGGGATATCCCTATGCATAGCTAACCATATGAGGAATATACATTATGTAACGAAAGTGTTTTACTTCGCAAAAACTTTACATTCTGATTAACATTTTTGCAAAAAAACAAATTTTCTTTCGATATTTATAAAAATTATTGTTTTCTATCAATAAGTTACCCAAAAACAACAACTAAATGTAATTTCCTCACAAAAGATGGGTGTCAAGAAGGTCTTGGTACACTTTTTGTCGATCCCATACTCCGATCTGGGGAACACTTATGCAAAATTGTTGATACTATTCTGTTGCCCAACATGTCGACTACATATTGCAATTTAAAAACTAAAATAAAACAAGTAAGAATGTTCAGTCGGTTAAACCGATTTACGAATCCCCTCACCTTCAGTCCCAAAAAATATTCGTAAATTTATTTTTTTTTTGTTTTAATTAAATTACTAACTTAAATTGCATTTAATAACTTTAATGCCAAAGACGCTTAATTTTTACTGGACTGTAGGTCCTACAGACTGTACAAAATGTCAAGTATTTGGGGCACTGGTATTATAATTATAAGCGGTTAAATTTGTGTGCAAAATGGCCCATTTGTGTGGGAGGTACTATATAAATAAATAAATAAACGAGAATTACACTGTACAAATTTTAAGTATTTGTATGAACTGATATTAAAGCTATAACCACTTAAATGTTGGTGCAAAATGGTCCATTTGTGTGGGAGGTACCGAGACGGACGTGGAAATAAGGCCCCGTTTTTAGGTTCTATAAGGACATTACGCTGCACAAAATTTCAAGTTTTTATATGCATTGGTATTAAGGATGTAAGCAGTTAAATTTTTGTACAAAATTCTTCCTTTGTGTGGGAGGTACCAAAACGGGTGGCGACACTTGGCCAATTTTTCTCAAGCTCATAACGATGACCTTACTATATGAGGAATTGCAGATGATTCGGATAATTAGTATAGAAGTTATTAGAGAATCAACATTTCACTACATTTTAACCTTTTTTGAAGGAGGCACTAGAAGGAGTGGACCAATATGGCCCATCTTTGAATATAGCCTGAGATAGAAAACAAATATTATTACATACCAAATTTGAAGTTAATCTGTTACTCAAGACAGACAGACCGACAGATAGACGGACGAACATTGCTCAAATGACTTAAAATTGCTCAAATGACTTAATTTCCGCCGAATATACTTAGAGTCTTAGGTCACTCCTTCGATGTGTTACACTTTTGGACCTTAGCAAATGATATATACACTTCTATTTGTAAGGTAAGGCGTTAATAAAAATAAAGTGGAGTTTTTTTTACTCTAAAAAATCGAATGTAGAAACACTCCCTAGCAAAATCTTGGTAAGTACCTGTCATTATTCCCTGCATTACCAAATAATGAGAACTCATTATTCCCTGCATTACTTTCGGCTTATTATACCCTACACCACACTGTGGTACAGGGTATTATAACTTTGTGCATTTCTTTGTAACACCCAAAAGGAGAAGAAATAGACCCATTGTTTATTATACCGATCGACTTAGAACCACTTTCTGAGTTGATTTAGCTATGTCCGTCTGTCTGTCTGTCCGTCTGTTTGTGCATGTATTCTTGTAATCAAAGTACAGGTCGCAATTATGGTCCGATCTCGACGAAACTTTCCACATATATTTTATTTGGCTCAAGGACGATCCCTATTATATAATCCCTATTATATATATACGTTACCCCCGATTTGACATGTATGTATGATCAGTATGAAATTCGGCAGAAAGAGTTTTCTTATTGTATGAATGAACACTGTTAAATTTGGAAGAAATCGGTGCAGATTTCGATATATCCCCCATATATACGCTACCCCCGATTTGACATGTAAAATAATGAGAAAAGTGGCTAAATAATAAGTACTTACCATTATCGAACTTTGCTGACTCGTCAGATTATTTGGTAATGGCAAATTTTGTATCGGAAGCCAAGCATCCAACTATGCGTATAGATGTGCACATAGTTTAAATTACCTGAAATTCTGCCAATCCAGTCATCCATCCAACCAAGATCAACAGGATTCCATTCATCGCTGGGTTCCACATTAGTGGAGAAATTACACCATCTTGTGGGGTCTTACAAACCTCGTAAGAATTGTTGACTCGAGATTTGGTGCGTCTTCTGTTGATCAGGCTTTGAATTAGTCTAATTCAGCTAGAGTTCACCCTTAGTCGCAATCACCTGTTCTGAGTAAATGTTATTAAAAGCCCTCATGAAAGGTCATCTTAGTGATTTCATTGAAATGTAGGGACCACTCGGTCGTGCAAACAAGTTCTTCCAGGACAAATTCTATAGACTTGCCCTTGTTGTCAGCTTGCTGGTTCCCCGGCAGGAGTTTTGTATCCAGGTTTTCTCTAATAAAATAATCTAAAAGTCTTTCCATAGCTTTCAGGAGTCGAGGCTAATTGACCTGAAGTTCCTTGGTGTGACATCTTTCCCACTTTGGGTATGAATACCACTTTGGTATCCCTCCAACGATTGGGATATATGATAGCCTGATACTGCCTTCATAAGTTTAGTAACAATTAAAAAAATATTTATTTTCACAAAAACGTTTATTTTCTGGCACGAAAGCAAATAGAAAAAATCGCAAAAAATATTTTTTCCATTTTAAAATAAAAAAAAAACACTTTTCAGTTAACCTAAGACCTTGACACCCCTTAGCAATATTTTAGCTCTTGTTAAGAGCTTTGCCATTGACCGATTGCCGATCCGACGTACCGTTAGGGAGCTAGAGCAACAATAAACTTTACGTTCACATTTAAAAATTATGCGAACATAATTTTTTTTTTTTAATCCAAAAACAAAAACACTTTCCCGTCGACTTACGACCTTGAAAGCCATGAGCAATATTTTAGCTCTCGTTAAGAGCTATCTTTTTGCCAGTGACAGATTGTGGATACGTGCCATACAGCAAATTAAACAATTGAATTGTTGCGAGAAAAGTTTGGAGATTCGATTATTTCAAGAAATTGTGATATTGAATGGCCTCCAAGAAGATGTGATTTAACACCATTAGACTATTTCTTGTGGGATTATTTGAAGTCATTGGTCTTTCGAAATAAAACAGACTCTCTTCAAGCTTTACAAGTCAATATTGAACGTGCCATTCATGACATAGACTTGATTTACTGGAAAAAGTGCTCGAAAATTGGGTTCATCGAATTATTTCCTGTAGAAGAAGTCGTGGAGGTCATTTGATTGACGTTTTATTTAGAACTTAATTGTACTTCACATTAAATAAAAAACTTTTGAATTTCCTTAACAACAAGTGTGTTTTTCTCCAAAGAAGAAATATCACTCTTATTGGAAAACCCTGTACTATCGGTACTACAAAAATATAACTCTGTACAAAATCGCAGGTGTTTATATGTGCAGAAAACGAAGTTATAAACCGTCAGCTTTTTGTGCAAAATGGTCCACTTGTCTGAGAGGTACCAAAAGGTGCGCGGTAATAGCGCCCATTTTGTACGGAACTATGGGTACTGTCCAGGCATTACACTCCACAAAATATTAAGTTTTTGTATTGACTGGAATCAAAGTTATAATCGTTAACTGTTTGTGCAAAATAGTCCATTTATATGGGAGGTGCCAAAAGGGGGGTGACAACTTCGCCCATTTTGCTAATGGTGATAGCGACCAAGAAACTAATACTGTGTGCGGAATTGTGAAATATTGTGATAAGTTATTAAAGAATCACTATTTCACAAAATTTTGACGGAAGGATAGACAGTGCTCAATTGGCTCAAAATGGATTGCGGCCAAATATACTAGGGTTCCTCTAGGTCAGTCCTTCGAACGTGTTACACTTTTGGACCTCAGCAACTTACATATATCCTCGTTCACAATAGTGAGGTTTTAAAAACGTGATTTTGTTGAAATTCACTTACTTCGACCAAAAGGGGTATATCTAGATTCGACTACTTCACAAAATATTTCCCAAATACTAAAGGCACCTTCCAAGAAATTAAGAATGTAAAAAAAATACTGTAATATGTTTTCCTGTTTAGGACACCATATTACACCAGAAAATGTTATTCACTGCTGTTCGACTAAAATGATATGAACTAGTGCAACCTTTCATCAATGTACCCACTGTGTCGCTAAAATCATACACCTGTACAAACGTTCTAACCCTTCATATTTTAAAGACTCAATCAATTGTTTTTGCCTTTAAGACAGATAACCGTACATAAAAATAGATAAACACATTTGTCATTGTTTTTTATCTTCCCAGCACGTGAGATGATATTTTGTGTCCATGTTCATGATTTTTGCGATTGATATACATATATGTAGGTATGACATCGAAATCGTTGAAGTTCTTTTGATTATTTTACATTTCACTTATCTGACAATATAGGAGTATTTTATTTTATTTTTGTGTCAGATCGTTAGAGGTTTCTGGGTATTTGTTTGATGACAAACGCATAAAAGCGGAAAGCGGGAAGGAACAGTGTGCGAAGGAAGTATACTTTACTTCCGCTCACACTAACACACACGCACACATAGTCTATATAAATGTATGTTTTTCCGTATGCCACCGGAGACATGCTTATAATAGAGACATAGAGTTATTTTACGCATTTTCCATGGCAATTTCACTGAATGTGCGACTACGTGTGTTTGGTTGAGTATAAATGTCAGGACTATATGGCGAGATGGATGGTTGAATGGTAGGCGAACTGGTTAGCTGCCTAACCGGGGCGACTGTCTAATGTGATGACGTTGTTTCAGACGGAAGTGCTTTGATGCGTAAGTGGAATGTGTTGATATATTTTTGGTTAAAATGGTAACATTGACAAAGGTACTCACCTCTTTTTGTTGGTCCTTGGGCAAAACGCAGAACTCATAGATTACCATCATAGCTCTGGCTTGAAATGTATTTTAGGGCCGCTTTTGGGCCTTATACCTGTTTGGCTGGTTGGCCCCTTTCCCCATATCAGCAGCAACAGCAGCAGTGTATGGATTCTCCGGACGACAATGATAATGATGACGTTGTCGATTTTACCTTTGTTATTGTTTTCATTTTGGCCGTTTTCAATTGAGCCGTTACCGTGGATTTGCATACGTTAATTTGTTCTATTTACTCGTAATCGTGTTAGTTTTCCTGCGATGTTTTTGTTTTTCTGCTGCCTCAGTCTCTCTACCGCTGCCGCTGCTTTTGCTGCTTAAATGATTTAATTACGCTAATGATGTTTAACCACACAGACACACAGATCCACATACATATACATATATACACATCAATCGCGTCTATTTGGTATATGTGTGTCTGTCTGTCAGCCCATCCGTCCTTCTCCCTGACATGGATGAAGGACGTTATCTCATTTTGGGAATGGATTTGTGTTTATTTACTCTCCAAACTAGTGCGGTTTTTGTTTTCGTTTCACATGCAAAAGTAAGTGAAACAGATAAATTTTCCACTTTAGATCAATTGCTTATTAGGTTCGTTGATTTTATTTATGTAGCGTGTTTTTTTAAAGAGTTCCTTAATTGGCAGTTGGCCATCAATTTTGTGATTTAGTTCAAACTTTTGCGAAAATTTAAGGCGTACAGACAGAGGTACTGAAAGTGAACAAAATACGTGTGACAATGTATCAGAATTAAATAAGTGTAGGAAAAATAAGAAAAATGTTGAGCTTAGATATACAGATTTAAATTAAAGAACAATCTTCTATTAACAATTCTTCTTCGAGGACCACTGCCTCTACTAAATTGAAATACTTAAGCAGTGGTTTGGCCATTAACTCAAACAAGATAGAATTGATTCTCTTTGGTAAGAAGTACAAGTTTCCCCCTCGGCTAAATGGAACTGAGATAGACTTTTCTGAAAATGCAAAAAACGCTGAGTTTAATCTTAGATATGAAATTGTACTTCAGATTGAATGTATTGCAACGGGTACGGAAGGCCAATGTCGCCTTGAGTCCTCTCTAAAATTTAACATTTGGGAGGCCCTTGAAACTGAGAACGTGATCCGCTCGAATTAGGGAGTTTTTGAATTCACAGTTAATGGATTTAGCTATGGTGGTTTGGAACTTTGGACAAAATCGAAAAGGTCCTTGGTGTCCTGCAGTCATGAAGACAATAAATTGTGGAAAGGGTTGTGTCAGTAAATTTGCTGTAAGTTTTTGCCGGCCGCGATGTACCAAAAATTAGTTTTCAGATTACTTTGTGCGACAGCGAAAATCGGCGGGGTTCTCACTAACGGGAAAAGTTATATCGGTCAATAAAGTTATACGTGTCCCGGTGTCCCGCGCCTTATACATGACTCAGTACATCAGAAAAACTTTAAAGCGTTTTTCCCACAACCCATGTTTTCAAAGCGGAGGCCCTCATAACTCAAAAACTACTAAACCGATCCTTCTGAAATGTTTAAAACTATTTCTTTACAAAATTTACGAGGTAAAGCTGCCGAGTTTTTTTAATTTGTTAATTTTTTTTTTATTTAACAATAACAATTTATTCGATTTTTTCTCGTAAAAATCGCACTTTTCAATTCAAAGTGTTCCCAAATTTTTAAAAATTGAAATTTCGAAAAAAAAACTGGACAGCGTTATCTGGCTATAACGATTCTCTAACTAAAAAAAAATATTTTTTTAATTTCTGATGATCCGGTATCGAGTTATGAGGGGCACCGCAATTCAACTTTTTTTCGAGGCGCTTCCGCATAAATGCTGCCGTTGCCATCTTCAATTCAATCAAAAAAATTTAACCATTTCGTCACAAAAAAATCTTAAAAACGTTACCCCCCTAATTCGAAAACGACCTATACATTTTAATAGTGGCATTTCCTCGTGGAAAAAGAATTTTAGAAACTGTCGTTAAAAATATTAAAAAATTGATTTTTTTCCAAAAAAATTTTTTTGGCACGAAAAAAACCATAAGAAGTAGAAAAAAATCGAAAAAATGGTGTTTGATCCATTTAGTATCCTAACGAAGAAAACAATGCCTATATGAAGCAAATCTATGGTTACAAATAGATATTATATCACCTTTGCACCGAAGGTATGTATCAGTTACTGCGCGCCAAAAGTGTAGCACATCGATGGAATGTCCTAAGAATATTTGGCGGAAATCTGTTTTGGGCCATTTTTTCGGGTTGCAAAAGTCACCCTGTACAAACGTGTGGTGTGGGGATAAAAAGTAGATGTCAGAAACTGATATTTCGGGTCATAAAAAAGATTCCGAAATCAAATTAGATATTAAGTTGTTAAAATTAAAAACAAAAACTCTAAATGAATCATCCAATATATGGTTACTACATAAATACATTTACATATGTCCATTCCGATACGGCATCTAAGCACTATAGAAGCCGGAGTTTATGAATATGCAATTTTGCATAATGGAGTTTCTTGAGAGAAGCATTGAGAAGATTTAGATATATGTAGCATCGGTATAAATTTAGCAGAGTTCAAAAATTATTCATTAAAAATTATTAGTCCGTAATAATAGAGCTAGGTTGATCACATTTGGTAGGTCGTTTCGTATTATATGGGAGATATATTAAAATATTGGCCAAAGTGTCCCATTTTCATTAGGGACGATTTAGCGCAATATAAGGCGTAGATGCTTAAATTTCAGCATGATCGGTCCAAAAACACGTTTTCTGGATCGCCATGAATATCAAACTATGGAACGATGGGTCCCATTTTCACTACGGTCGATGTAATGATATATAAATTATAAAATCTTAAATCTCAGAATGAGCAATAAAAAAGCATACCTTAGAGTGTCAAGAAGTCTAATGACTTCATATCCTTTGAAACATTGAAGTCCTTTTAAAGGGCAAAAGAATTAGGAAATAAAAAACTGAAAATGCCAATAAACTTAATTTTGCCTATAGTTTCGGACGTATGTATATCATCCGCTTCAAGAGTAACGACTTTTTGTAAAAAAATGTCGGACGGTGTAAAAATTTTTAAAATGTCAGTTCCGTGAGCGACCAATTTAGAGGAATATAACGTATAAATACCTAAATTTCAGTCAGATCAAGCAGGGCTGTGCAGTCGAGCCAAAACTACTCGACATCGACTCCCAGAGTCGAATTTTAAAATCATTCGACTCCGACTCCGGCAGTTAAATAACATAAATTTCTGAAATTTCTACTAAGACGTAAGTTCATGTTATTTGAAATAAGATATAGCTAATTCTTTAAACATATGATAATTCTTTAAACGTGAAACCATGATAACATTTTCATCAATCACTGCCTCTGCTTTAATATACCGCAATTTTTAGATATTATGTTCGTTTCATGCAACCAGTTTTTTCGTTAATTATTATACCCCACACCACACTATGGTACAGGAGGTTATAAATTTGTCTTTTGGCAGATTTGTAAAAAATACTACAGCTAGACACACCTTAAAATATACCGTTCTACTCAGAATCACTAGTTGTCCGTCTGTCCATCATAAGTTGTTCGTCAAGTACAAGTCGAAATTTCACTACGATCCTGCTAAAATTTGGAAGGAAACCTGTTGGAATTGGAGAAAATCGGTTCAGGTTTAGTAGGGTAGAATTTATTTATCCACGAAAAAATTCTGTTTATATTTATAAGGTAATTAGCTCATATTTATATTTACAATATGTATCTGAGCTTATTCCGCTCGAACACGGTGTTGTACGGCTAGCTCGCGACTGTGACTTCAGCTAGCTCGCGAACGTTCAACCGATCGTCTTCCAATAGAATTTTGTGCATTTTTTCTGGCGTGGACACCTCAATTGGCTGACCACTACGGTGTTCGTCGTGGCTGCTCGTACGGCCCCGTTTAAACACTGTCACCCAATATTTTATAAACGTAAACGAAGGTTCAGACTCTCCCAAAGTAGAATCTAGCTGAGTTTTGATATTGGTTGGACTGAGACCTTCCAAATGGAAGTAATGTAATGCTTATCGGTGACCAATTTTTCCACGTTTCCAAATTCACCGAGATCGTTTACTTCTGAATGCTCAATAAAAAAACTAAACATTGTAGCGCCATGAAACTTAAAAAATACGTTTTAGAAGGTTGCGCACTTTTTTACGAAAGTTAATTTTTTTTTTTCAAACTATTACTGCGAACATGTTTTCAGTGATTTTTTAGATTTAGAATATTTAAAGGGAGGTCCAACCAAAAAAATTGACGTTAAGGCGTGACTCACAATTTTTTTGGTAAAAAAGAAGGATCATATATTCGAAGCCTTTAACCAAATATTTAAGTATGCCAAAAATAACCCAACTATGGAGTTTTTATGTAAAACCGTTTTAGGAAAGGTCTGATTATATTAAGCTAACAAAATAACTATTTTTGCAAGACTATACACTATTCCTAAGCGAGTATAAAACAAGTAAGGAAAGGCCGAGCATAGTCAACTATGTGATACCGTACAACACCTTGTTAGAGCAGAAAGTATTTTTATTTTTTACAAATCTGCCAAAAAAAACAATTTATAACCTCCTGTACCATAGTGTGGTGTAGGTTATATATAATTTCCAAAAATTGTGGTATATTAAAACAGAGGCAGTGAAAGAATTGTCATATTAGTTTCAACTTGCAAGTAAAGCGTAGATAAATAAATAATACAATTTTATTTAATTACTGGTATTGAACCTTTTTTTCTTATTTTCAATAACATGAACTCACGTCTTAGTAGAAATATAATTTCAGAAATTTATATTATTTAACTGCCGTAGTCGGAGCTGGCGTCGGAGTCGAATGATTTTAAAAGTCGACTCCGGGAGCCGGATTCGAGTAGTTGGCTTGAGTATTTTTGGCTCGACTCTACAGCCCTAGTTGGACAAATCGGCTAATTTTTGTCCTGCAACGAAGTTTTCCTCTCCGAAAATTCTGCAAATTTGATATATTCCTTTTCTGTTAGTCACTAATCAAAACCAGGTGTGAGACTGAACTTTATTTAAATGACTGATTTCCAAACACTGTGCCCCCAAGTGCTTCAACAATAACCCCAACAAATGATGTATGAGTGTATGCGCATAATGTATGTGCGTATATAAACTGTGTTGCCAACAGATCCGCGTATACAGACACGTGAACATTTATACGGCTACCCCGAGTATCTGCAGAAATGGAAATCTGTGAAAATGGAAAGTCACTTCAGTCAATAACGACTTTGGAGTAGGTACATCATATTTTGGTTGAAAGCAACTGAGATCACGGTTGAAGTGTGGAAGTCGTATGAGTGAGTCAGTGTGTGTAACTGTTCACGTGCGTTTGTTTCTGAGTGGGTAGATATCATTGTCTTACGAGTGAATTTAACCTTCAAATTCCCGTAAAATTGAAATTAAGGACGTGACGGTGGAATGGAATCACGCTTTTTACCTCTTTCACAAATGAATTCGAGTTGGTTGTTGTGCGGTGAGAAGATTTGAGTGAAATCGCAAAGAAATTGAAATTGCGACATACGAGTATTCCGTGTCACCTCCATACAATGGCAATGGCTATGCCGCAACACTTTAGTTTACACCTCGATAAATACAATTATACTTTCACCCACACACAGATAGAGGCACACACGCATACATATGCAAACACTCACCTAGCCAAATACAAAAGCGCGGGTGTTCGCTATCGAACAAAAGGATGGATGGATGGATAGAGCAGAAGGTTGGAGGTATAACTCTGACTGTGAAACTGGGTTGGGGACGCCAATGGCGTTAGCGTCGGCGGCGGCAGTTGCGTTGGTTCATGATGGAAGATGAAAGTTAAGTGTGTGTGCAAGTATATACATGTATACTTGCTGTGTCTGTGTGTGTGTATGTGCATTTTCACACAAATGTGGGAAAATATAAAAAAACTGGAGGCGAAGAATACAAATTAGGTTAATTGCTTTTACCGGGTACTTATGCAGTTAGTTCATCTACATATGTATATATCATACATATGTATTTGTCTGCATTACTTGAATACATACACTTAGACACTTGAAATATAAAAAATCCTCTAAAACACCAACACACACATACTTCCTGCCTTTTGTGTGTTGATTAAACCTCAGAATTTTCTAATTGGTTTTCATGAATTCATACTCTACTGTTCTGTATAATAGGCTGGCTTCATTTTCATTTCTAAATTAAGCTCTAATTAAAATAAACTCTATAACATCTTGTGAAAATCCTCTGTTAAGTAAAAAGCCTCAGCAATACCACTGAATTATGCAGCGTTGCCAGAAATGACAATAGATTGATATTTTGCAAATTTTTTTGGCAAATTAGTTTAACTTAATTTTTCCTTAAAACCCAGGAGAGACTTATAGATTGTTACCTTAGGACTAAAATTGATCATAGGCTACTGTACAGACAACCGCACGCCTACAGATAACCGAGTGCGACAAAACTTGGCATGCTTGCGGAAAATGGATTGTATATCCATATGGTATACAGGGAGCTACAGGTCATATTTGCTAATTTTGGGTGCAAAAACAGTTTAAGCACGTGTAATTTTTTCTTTTTCATCTGATTCATATAATATTTCCTTGTGTACTTTCTACTAACCGAGTTCTACAACAAACTTTTTACACCTAAGACCTATCTCGTATAGTTACTGAGGTATCTGCATCGGCGAAAATTTTCATTTTTTATATGTTTGAATTGAAAGAAAATACATTTGGAAACAACATTTTTATACCCTCCACCATAGGATGGGGGTATATTCATTTTGTCACTCCGTTTGTAATTCATTCATTCTGTCACTCTAAATATTGATCTGAGACCCCATAAAGTATATATCGTCATCTGAAATCCAAAATAACGTAACATCAAAAAAATCAAAATTAATTTTATGATTTATTATAGTCTATTAAACTAAACTACACATTCCTACAAAATTTTGAAGTTCAATATCAAAAATTTACCATTTTATGAATGATACTCAAAATGACGTTACAGCAAACAAGGTCATTAAAAAAGCGGAAAGATTCATAAAATTTTATTTGATTTAATTCAGAATGTACGCTGCAACTAATTGCGCTAGATTTGTTATTTGATTTCGCCTTAATAGTCTGAAATCCCTAAATTTGGTCAAAAGCTTAAAATTACTCTACTTTGTTTTTTGCTTCTGCTGAAAAATCATGAATATGTGGGTTACGTTATTTTGGATTTCAGGTGACGATATATTCTTAACCGTCGTCAAATTCTAAGACAATTTAGCCACGTACGTCTGTCCGTTGTAATCACGGAGCTAGGTTGATCAAATTTGGTAGAAAAATCGGTCAATGTTTTGATATAGCTCCCCTATAGATGTCGCTTCAAAATACGGTTTTTGAGCTGTAGATACCACATGTTTAAAGCAATTTGCAGTTTGTATTCTATGTTGACAAAAATTCATCACAGCAGAAATTTCACAAATCGGTTTATTTTAACTGAATCTTTGCAGTTTGTATTTAATTAAGACAAGAATTCATCACAGTAGATGTCGCTCCCAAAAAGGATCTTTTAAGCCATAAGCACCACATTTTCTAAGAAATTTTGGTGAAACTTTGCAGTTTATATTATATTTTGGCAAGAATTAATCTCAATAAAACGTATACAAATAAAATATGTAGTCCCCGTGTAGATGTAGCTCTCACAAAAACTATTTTAACCCATAAATACCACATTTTCAGGTGAAGAGTTTATAAATATTGCAATTCATCACTTTTTATCAATCCATCAATACAATTTATAGTTAAACGGGACAAAATCGCCTTTTTTGATATCTTTGAATTGAAAGAAAATATATTTGGAACACAAATATTATATATTTCTGAGCAAATCAATTTTATTTGAAAATCAATAAAATTTATCTACTTTTCTCAAATAAAAAATGTGTTTATATACAAATAATATCATTGTTTAGGAATTTCTCCAAATATATTTCGTTTAAAACGTTGCAGATTTTTAGAATTTAATTTTAAATTTTTCACTGATTTCGAGTTATACCTTATAATTTATTATGACATAAGTAGCAATTAAATTTGTTTTAAATCACTAATTTATAATTTCTAATAATTCGAAACCATCATTTGTTGTCAACCCATCTTGCATAATGTACTATTAAGCTAGATTATTCGATTTCAATTATACAGGGATTTTACGAAGATTTAAAATTTCCGAAGAAATTGCGGTTGAATTACTGAAAAACATAAAAGTTCTCTTAAAATAAAGGTATTGATATATTTTCTGAATACTTAAATGCAAATAAATATGAAAGAATCAATATTTCACTACATTTTAACCCTTTGTGGCGGAGGTACTAGAAGGAGTGAATATGGCCCATATTTGAACATAGCCGGAGATAGCATAAAATATTACCACATACCAAGTTTGAAGTCAATCGACTACTCCTTTCGAGAGTTATTGTGCGCACCAGCCAGCAGACAGACAGACGGACGGACGGAAATTTCTCGTTCGACTTGAAATGACTCAAAAGGAATATCCGCCTAACATACTTAGTGTCTAAGCCAGGGATGGAAAACTCGATTTCTCAAAAAGTACTAAAATGGTACTTTTTAAGTTGAAAAGGTATTTTTTCTTTTATAATATTAATTTAATGCAAATATAATTAAATTAATGACTAATGCAAAACTCAAAAGGGCCTAAAAACAAATTATTTCCTTTTATTTGTAATTAAAAATTGATATTTCACGCAATATTTTCACAAACAAGTTTATAATCATGTTTGTGTGAATTTATATATGCATCATTATGTTTAGGTATTATCCTAAAAACCACGTTTTTCTAACGAAAACATTTTTTTATTTTATTTAGTTTTTTTTGCTTCTCCTGTAAAATTTTCAAATATGATGATAGGCCCTTTTTCGTTTCAAATGACGATATATGACATGATTTTGCTCCATAACTATAAAAACTTATGTAATAACGTGTCTTTCAAAATACATTCCAATTATAGCTATTCCCTAAAATCATTTCATAGAATTATGAATTTGTCAACTGCTCTTCTATTCGGAAAGAAAACTTCAAATAGCTGCAAGCGGTTCGCAAAAATTCTTCTTAAAATGCACATTTTTCTGATTTAATAAAAACCCATTTTCAGAAAGTAAATGAATTAAAAATATATATCCTACACCTACCTCACAATTTCGGTGTATATTTTTTTAAACTTTAAACATTTACTTCTATATAAATTAAACTTCGTTTGATTATTGTTGAAATAAAAAAGCGATTCTGTAAGGACTCACTTCTGCAGAATAAATAGATAGAATAAAATAGTACTGAAATGGCGGTGGGGGTACTTCTGTACTTTTGGAAGTGGAAAAGTACTGAAAAAAGTACTAAAGTACTCACTTTTCCATCCCTGGTCTAAGCTCACTCCTTCGATGTGTTACACTTTTGGAGCGTAGCAAATGATATATACCCTCGTATTACTAAAGTGAGGGTATAAAAAGTATTCTAATAAATTTCATCATATCACAGTAATAAAATGTTGAAAAACAAGAGATATATTTCAATCTTTCGCATATTATACTTACGTTGAAATATTTGGTACAATTTGTCACTCTTCTACGACACAAATACTCATAAAAGACCCTTATTGTGTTCCATTATTGAATGACAAAGTTAAACGTTTCCAATAAAACCAGAAATTTTAAAAAAATATCAGTATTTCTTTTTGCCGACTCAAATTTATAATTTTAAATGGCTCACCCTTTATATTAGGTATTGTGATTGATTCTGGGTAGTAGTATAGAATTATGAGATAATCATAATTTCACTAAATGTTGACTCTTCCTGGGGGATGTACATAGTCGAAGGAGTGGACCCACACAGTCCATCTTTGAAGCCTGATATAGAAACGATTTTGACACGTACCAAACTTTAAGTCAATTGATCGAAAGTTTTCGTGCGCACCAACCAGACAGACTGACGGACATTGCCGAAATGACTAAAAAGGACACAAAACGGATTTCCTCCAAATATTATTGGGGTCTCTTAGGTCACTCCATCGTTGCGTTACACTCTTCGCCGACTGCATCTTATATATACAGTTGTTCACAATAGTGGGGTATAAAAACCGGATTTTATTCAAATTCTCTTATTTCTACCAAAAGAGATATAACTTCTACATTTATTCATAGATTTTCTTTACAAAAGCATGCATTTTTTCTATTTTTTATGGTTTTTTTCGTACCAAAACGTATAAAAAATAAAAACTTAAAAAATAAAAAAAATTCTAGTAGTTTTAACGACAGTTAGCAAACTTCTGGTAACACGTGAAAGTGTCATTATTAACATGTGTGGTCCTCATAATTTCCTTTTAAAGTGTATCCCGGCAGTATCGGGCATATACATGAAAAAATATAGTCCAAATGCTAAGGTACCTTCCAAGAAAATAGGAATGTTAAGGAAAATTAACCATAATTTGTTTATATTTTTTTCGTATTTAGCACACCATATTACACCCGATACCCGAATAATAACAAAATCTCGATTAAAATTAATGGCCTGAATCTAGAAATTGTTGAAGAGTTTGAATACTTGGGAAGTAGAATAAACACAACTGGAGGAACAATTGCAGACATTGGCAACCGACTACGTAAAGCTTGGTCAGTTTGTGCTTCAATGCACCATGTAAGGAACTCCAATACCCAGATTCAAGTTACCTAACTGCGCTTGTTTAAAGCATGTGTCAATTCAACTCTATTATTTGGCTGCGAAACTTGGTATGTAACAAAGACAGCCACACAAATGCTTCAAAAATTCGTGAACAGTGGCCAAGAACTAAAACAAGAGTACTTGGAAATTCAAATAAGGAGAAGAAAATATCGATGGCTTGTGCATACACTACGACTGGAAACTGCAGATATTAACCATACTGCGCTGGAATGGAATCCAAAAGGAATACAGGCAGACCGAAAATGACATGGCGAAGACAAACGATGATACTGACGTGCAAATCGTTTAACGAATTATGATATATTGCCCCAGACTGACAACAATTGAAAATATACACATATAATCTTTATAATTTGGCTAAGTTTAAATACTAATGTGTGAAAACATGTCTTAATAACAATAATTACACCCGAAGATTTTATGAGCAGCCCTTCGACATAAATGTTTTTGCATGTCGTAATCGTCCCTTTTATACATCGGGATACATCGGTTCATGTTTCGATATATCATCCCAAAAAAAAGTTCCCACAGATTTAAATTCTTGACAATCTAGAGAACACATTTAAGGCTGAAATTAAAGGATTAATATTAGAAGTAATAATGGATTCATTGGTCCTAAATATTTCTCCATTAAGTGGGTACACTGATAGAAAAAGCTTCGTCATGACGACGGATTTGTACACCATCACGATTATTTTTTCGTCAAAAGTCAGCTAACGTATGGAATAATTCTCTTGATGAATTTGTTCGTCACCATGACGAATCTCTGTTTTCAAAAACTTTCGTCCTCAAGATGATCACATTTCATCCCTACGATGAATCGAATTCATTACCACGACGAATCCCATTCATCATCACGATGAATACCATTCATCCCTACGATGAATACCATTCATCCCTACGATGAATACCATTCATCCCTACGATGAATACCATTCATCCCTACGATGAATACCATTCATCCCTATGATGAATCCAGTTCATCACCACGACGAATCCCATTCATCACCACGATGAATACCATTCTTCACCACAATTAATACTAGTCATCACCACAATGAATACAATTAATCACCACGATGAATACCATTCATCACCACGACGAATCCCATTCATCACCACGACGAACTGCATTCATCACCACGACGAACTGCATTCATCACCACGACGAACGCCATTCATCACCACGGCGAATTCACGCCCCGACTATTTAAGTTTTAAAAATTTCAATAAATATCCTTCTGGTTTTTGATCATTAAAAACTATATGAAAAATAAAATTACTTGGCTGCTTTGCAAGGTTCAGTTGTGATTATTCGGTTCGAAACGCAGTTCTTATCAGGAAAGGCTTAAAGCAAACGAACGAGAAGTATTCATTACTTCTGATGTTTTAAATAAAAAATAATTTTATCAAGTAATGTATCTGCCAACAGTCGAATCCCATTCATCACCACGACGAAACCATTAATCACCACGACGAATCCCATTCATCATCACGACGAATCCCATTCATCACCACGACGATCTCCGTTCATCACCATTATTAGATTTTTTATTAAGCTTTGACAACGATTTATTTAACTAAGGTTATCACAGAACGCATGTAAAACAGTACAATTAAGCACAAAATATGAATTTATTGTATCGTTTTATCATATTTTAAGCAAAATGGTCCAATAAATCTTTTCGTCGTGGGAATGAAACCTTATCGTTCCCTCGACGAATTTCGAAATCACCAAAAAACGTGTGTTGATGATCGTGTTCGTTTTATTGACGTACAAAAACATCTCATGTACGAAACTTTTCGTCACCAGTACGAAGATATACTGACGAAACTGGTTCGTCATGGTGACGAACTGTTTTTCCATCAGTGTAGCAAACGATTTTCCTCGGTTTCTATAAAACAGAAAGACGTTACGGCCTAAGATAACTACATATGAGTGTATGAGTGATTTGAACGGTAATTATAATTAACTCGGATATGTGAGTTATAGAACTGACATAAATGTGAGATGGAGTGTACTTGTATAGGTAATACTATCTATCTATCTGCAGACGTGTAGATATTCGTTCATATGCATATGCTACGAATATACATATATACATATATGTATGTATATGAAAGCTCCAATAGATGAGAATTGTGTACCTATGTGTTTTATGAGTGTTCGTGCCGGTACATATGCGACTATGTGAGTAAGAGCACGTGAGTCCTTCATGTGTAAAAGTATAAAGGCAAATTATGGTGTGGAAATGTTCAAAGTTTTGCCTGCACGAGAATCGATTCAAATTGACAATCATGTGATGTTTTTCGATGCACATCCAATTGATTTGGGCTATTTTAATGTTCAGTTTAACCGAACGAAGGCTTTCGGAAATGTGAAATTTCTTTGTCATGGCATCTGGCATGACAATGGAATCTCGAAAAATTCTGCCGACATAATTGTCATGTGCTTCACTCTACATTCGCCTCGTGGAGGAGTACTGCAGTGCAATTGGATAGGAATTATTTCATAAGCAATCATATTATCCTATTAATATTATAAAATCGTTTGTTTGTCTGTTTGTTTGTTTGTTCCAGCATCACGCCTAAACGGCTGAACCGATTTTCTTGAAACTTGTTGGACAGATAGACCAATGCCTGGGAAGTGCCATAGGCTACTTTGATTTTCGATTTTCCGCCAAGTGATTTTCAACCACTTGACCACAGAGGCTCCTGTTAAAGCTAGAGAGCTGACATTTCGCACACACATAGACTGGAGTGTTGTATAAACTACGGACTACTCGCTTAATCATATTTTGGTGGTCAGTTGTAGCGCTATCAAAAACTTGCGTTTTGTTTTTGTCGTTTCGGAATCCTATTATAAGATACAAAGTTAAAACTTTGTATATATGAAGTACAATAAACCGCAAATATATTATTTTGAATTATCTGAATGTCAGTTTAACTGTGACCCGAACAATTTTCATTATTTCTCTGATTTTAAAAGTTCCTTAAGAGCCAATGATTTACAAATTTATATGTACAGACTGATCTCAATGGAGATGCGAAAACAACAGTTCGATGTCCAGTCTGAGGTCAAACCGTCTAAAAATTTTTAAAGCCTTTTCAAAATATATCGCTCACCACTTACTGTGGTAACCTATCAAACATTGTCAATTCGGTCACTTCTTTTGACCGCTTGACCATTACGGTACCTTTAAGAAGTAGGAAGCTTAAAATTTTGCTTTGGTATAGACTTGAGTGTTGTATACCCTTCGGACTATTCACACAGTCGTTTTTGACACGTAGTCAGTTGTCGCGCTATCAAAATTTTAAATATTTTTTTTGTATTTCAGAAGCGCCTAAAATGATACACAGATAAAATAATATGTTGTACTATACCCGAGAAATGCAATTTTGAATTCTACGATTGTGGCAATGACCAAAACCATTTTCAATCTTTACTGGATTTTAAGATTCTTTAAGAGTTTTTCATTTTTTCAATACATTAAAAATCCCATAAATTGCACTCTCATAGACATGAGTGTTGTACAAACCACGGGCTACTCACGTAGACATTTTTCGGCCAGTGGTCAGTTATAGCGCTATCAATTGTTTTTGTCCTTTCTGAAGCCTCTTATAGGACCCAAAGTTAAAATTTTGTAAATAAAATAATTTTGAATTCTCTGACTGTGGTCAGTGAAGAAGTGGCCAAAACAATGTTCACTATTTTACAGATTGTAAAACTTCTAACCCCTGTTCAAAATATATCTCTCACCACTTAATGTGGTAAGATATACATATATAACGTTGTCAATGCGGTCAAATCTCAGACTGCGGCCAGTGTAGCAGTGACCAATGCAATTTCCACTCTTTCTGTACTTTAAAGGGCCCAAAATGGCAATGTTAATACTAATTCAAGCGATTTTGGCCGCTTGACCGTTGTGGCTCATATAACAGGTAGAAAGCTAGAAACTCCAGTGTGGTATAGCCTTCGAACTATTAACATAGTCGTTTTTTGGCCAGTGGTCAACTCTCGCGCTTAAATTATACAAAGATAAAATAATATGTGGTATACACAGGAAAAAAACAATTTTGAATTCTAAGATTGCTGTCAATTTTCATTCTTCCACTACATACATTTGAAAATTCTCTAAGATTTTTTCATTCTTCCAATAAAAATCCCATAAAGATCTGTTGAGCTGCACATATATGAGCATAACACGATCTTCAAGGAAATGCGTCGTCCGGCCTGAGGACAAGAGGTACACAAAAACGGAGACATAACGTTTAAAAGTCTTTTCGAAATATATCGCTCGCTATATACACCGGTAATATTTAAACAAAAATGTATTCGAGTATATCGAAATTTGAAACATACATAGCATATTATGCATTTGTTTCTCAGCCACTTATTTGATGACCTCTTGACTACAGACCCCATAAAAGTATTAATTTGAAAGTTTGCACACATATCGTACATTTGAGGTTGTGCTTTCATATTTACAGAATTTTTTACTGTTTTCAGTGAATTTGTTTGAGTTTTTGAGAGCATCTGGAGTTTGATAGACTTTCAAGAAGACTGATCCTGGATGTTAAACACATTTTTAATGATCGGCGTATGATCAAATATTCGAAGGTATTTGTAAACCAGAGATTTTAAATACGTATTTTTACATAAATTTTGCTATAGCCAACATTTTTTTTTTAGTTTTTGGGTCCTATTTTTTATTCAAAATCAAAAATAATACTAATGTTTGGATCACTGTTTTCAAAGGCAACCCGGGCATCGCCGGGTATTTAAATGCTAGTACAGCATATAACTAATAATACACCATAAGTAATAACACATATCTCTAAAGTATGTTGTTTGAAATAAGCGGAGCTATTGTTAGCGACTGAATAATTGTTATTTACTCTATTTTGCATATTTAAAAATAAAAAAATATAAAAAACTCATAAAATTATCACGCTCGGATGCAACCAAGAAGAATAAAAGTCTATTTTTTGGAAAGAACGGAGACTGTTTTGAAGATGTGCTCAATTTATTTTAACCGGTAATTCATTTAGATCGAATTGGATAATATTGCGTAGCATTCATGATTTCATACAAAGTGCTGTAAAGAATATGAAAATATCCGAATACAAACATAGACTGCAGAAGTTGGGCTGCTTCTAAATTTGCGCGTCGATCGAATCTGAATATTTCGGAGTGGAACATCATTAAGTCCTGCCAAATGCCTACAGGACAGAGTGCCCCCTCATGCCTTTAAAAACCCATTTATAAGTCAGTGAAAACGGCGCAATGGCCGTACGGTGCCATAAGTTTATTTTCTCGAAGCATTATCTACAGGGGATCTACATTAAGAGTCATCCAGAGGACCCCTTGTGGACAGGCTTCACACCAACCCAAAGATGTCAGTTGAAGTCTTCCTGACCTACATTACGAAGTTCAATAAGAGAAGGTCTCTATATCATAGAGCGTAACATGCAGGTCGGGGTCGCAGCATACATTCACAATTACCGGGTGAATTATGTTATTGGGGACCATCCTCCACGCAGTATTGTTGCAAACATTTTCACTGTGAGCAATATTCAAATGACCATCTCCAAATCATCTGTCACACCGTTTACTGCATAGATTGCAGTAGTGCAGCTGACTTTGAATGTGCATGTTGGTGACAGTTAGGTCATCGTATGTGAGAAATGTGCCAAACAGTTAGAACTACCTATATGCCACTCTGAGAACCTGCGTGGGATAACTAGATGATAGTATGAAATTACTACATTCAAACAAATATTTAGTCATTTCAGGCGGTATATTTACAATATAGAGCATGAGGTAAAATGTCGCATGAGAAATTATCAACATCAAGAGTTTATCAAACAGTATGCACATATTTATATCGACAAAGTCAGTTGACAATAACCGGTGGAATATGGTGCTTTGGGATCATACTTCATCAGATCACCGGTTTAAAGGGGATATTCATGATTTCGAACTCGATGTCCATCGATACAAGAAAGGGCTTCTAAATCAAGGAGCGTACCTTACAATATGCGCACCGGAGAATATCACATGTGCAGTTTGCAATTACCGGCTGAATATCGTTCTAGAGGACCAATCTCCACTAGTATAGGGAGACGTTTTAGGGGACTAACCTCAATATAAAGAAATAAAGAGATTCGATAATGTACAATTTGCTGCCAATGAAGCAGATCCACATAAGAACCTGGAATTAACATCAAATGGAGTGCGTAAACAACATATTTCATCGAGACTGTACATGTTGGGTGCTGCCGACGTAGACATGCAAAACAACTCCTTAATATATAGGCTTCACAATGTATAGAGATCCTGAGCGCAAGGAGCAACGATGTAAGAAAGGGACTCCAGATCAAAGATTCTACGTGGCAGGAAAACTTTTCTAGGCCACAAAGTCGCAGTAGCAGTTTACAATTTCCGGGTCAATGTTGTGCTATGACACTATTGGTGTCATAACCTAGAGACCACCGAAGCAGATCCACATTAGTACAACGAATTATCAACAAATGAAAGTTATAGTGCGATCCAGCCAGACGGATGGACGGACATTGCTCAAATGACTTAAAATGGCCTAAAACGGGACTAAAAAACATGTAATGGTGAGCTCCATTTTTTTGTTGAATGGGCAATTTAACAAACGTCATGGGCGGCATCTTCGGTTCATATGGCTTTAGGAACAACGCACAGTGGGGGGAAATCCCGAAAAATGGAGATTAATTCTGGGAAGCCTTCGGGTCACGATGTTTTTATATATTTTCAATATTGATATTGTTTTCAATTTTGTTGTTATTTCCGGCTTAAGGTCCTTGATTAAAAAACAGTGTTGTCCTTTAAATTTAAAATTTTATTTTTCCCGATATTTCGACTAGCTTTGCTAGTGATCTTCAGGATACCTATTACAAAATACATTTAATTTTTTAAAACATACACATAATCACAAAAATATGAACTTTGCATTAAATTAATCTTTAAAAACATCGTCTGTCCATTTTAAGTTCTCGTTGTCGACTGATGTTTATGTTTCTAAACAGTTTTTCGATACATTTGAGTGAACCTGTCAGTGACGGATTTGCAATTTAGTATCTTCTTTATAGGAACGTTATAGGAACTTCAATTATGTATAACATCTTTAAAGTGCACTCGTCTGGGGTAGTTATTCATATTCAAACCATATTAAGTTAACTAAAACAATATTTGATTACATTTCAGTGGATTTTTTCATAGAAAATAAATATGCAGAATAGTTCATTTGTACAGTACACTGAGCCAAAAATTAACCTTATATAAGGTTAACTTAACCATAAATAAACATGATTTGGAGTCTACGTTATATAAGGTTAATTTGAACATTTTCTTGTTGACTGGTATTTAACAATAATAATATTTAATTTAACTATTCCATGGTTGAATTTTTTAACCATGAAAATTGTTAATATTATAATAATAATTGTTACTTTAACAATGCAATTGTTAATATTATTAACTATGAAGATTGTTATTGAAACCTTTTTTATTGTTAATTTCACTATTTAGTGGTTACTTCATGTAACCAGAAACATGGTTGTTTCAATAATTTTTAATATTTATATCAAATAAAACAAGAAAAATTTAACTTTCGCATTTTTATTTTTTATTTTATTTACAAAATATATGTTAATATATATATGTATAAGAAACACCTGAAAAGAAAAAAAAACAAAAAGGTTAGAAAATATAAGTATAAATGTAAAAAAGGGTGCAATTCGAAGAAGATCTTTTGACTTTTTACCTAAATTCTGTAGTTCAAAGAGCATAAGCTTTTACCGATGGGCTGATCTGATGGAAAAATCTGCTCTGTGACTATAAGTTAAGTGCCTACGTTTCTGTGCTTGACCAACATGTGATCAGTCCCCGCTCAAAAGGTGCCATCCACGTAAACTCCCTGAATCTTTCGATTATTAAGGGCCCAGGACGGTTAGGCACTTAGTTTGGGGTACTGAGCTTAGTCCGATCTTACGGCAAACTTATAGGAGAGAGGAGATTAATAACAGGCAATCTGATAGAAAGCCGATGTCCCACCAAAATCATAATCGGAATAGATATAAAAACCAAGGATTGGGTAAGTCAATGGATGATACTTCAAGGAAGTGCACTGAATTGTATATTAAAAACAAGTAAGAAAGTTTCAGTCGGGTAAACCGACCAAGGAATAGTTGTTATTACAGAATCAATATCACTAAATGTTAACCCTTTGTGTGGGAGGTACCAGAAGGAATGGACCAATATGGCCCATCTTTGAACTTAACCGGAGATAGAAAAAAATATTACCGTATACCAAATTTGAAGTGAATCGGTTACTCTTTTCGAGAGTTATCGTGCGCACTAGCCAGCAGACAGACGGACGGACATGTCTCATTCGACTTAAAATGACCCAAAACTAATATGCGCTGAACATACTTATGGTCTTAGATCACTCCTTCAATGTGTTACACTTTTGGCCCGTTGCAAATGATATATACCCTCGCATTACTAAAGTGAGGGTATAAAAAAACAAATGTATGCATGCATACCACTTTTCCTGTAATTACTTCGCACACTACAACTAGTATTGATACAGCTTATCAACAATTTCTAGTATTGGCACAACTTACCAACAGATTCAAGGCCGGACTCCCAGCACAAGCAGCCGCAAGCCAGAGAAAAAGAAACAACTGAAAAGAAAAAAACAAAAACATCGTTTATATGTATGTATGTAGGTATTACGAAAGCACTTCTAACAACATATGTATGTATGTACATTTAAAAGTATCAACATCGCACAACAAAAAAAACTAACGTATGTATGTACGGCGTAGCAGCCACAAGTGTTCAAACGAAAAGACAAGATGAACACATACCCACACGTACACATAACTTCTCCCCGTATGTTTGCTTGCTGCTGCATATACTTACGTACATACATTGTTGTTTTTTCATGCTCAGTTAATGCGACAGCGTGAACATATTTTTTTCCACTCTTAACCACTGAATTTCACAATTGTACTGGCATAATCACAAAAAATAATATTAATATTACATTCGCCTTTACTATAATTAAACAGGCACAAACCACTATTAACATTTTTAACACACATATTTTATTATTTCACTTTTTAAATACACATATGTACATACATACTTATGCATGTAGTTCTTTACAAAATGTTTTACTACTTACCTCTATACCAACAGCTTCCGACAACAGCACTAGTCCCATCGACTATTCAACACCAACTCGATCAAGCACCGAAGCTGGCATTTGGTGGTGTTTTCAATGAGCGAGATAAATTCTCTTATGACGACAGTGGCATTCGTTTCAACTTCGTTTAACTTAATACTCAACTTCGTCTAACACAAAGCAGTTGAAAAACGTCGACCACAACAGAGCCGAATTGTTGTTTAACTCGCACATTTTTCTGCCTCTCTTTCAAAAAAATCAACCATATATAATGTTAACTTAACCATTTTTCATGTACATTTGAACTTATATAAGGTTATTTTTGTCTTCGTAATCAAATATTTACCATGAAAAATTTAACCAGACACATGGTTAAAAAAATCATTGCATTTTCGGCTCTGTGTAGGTACCAAACGGGGCGTGGAATAATGTTTTAAACCGTTAACTTTTTTTGAAAAATTGTATATTTTTTAGAAGATACCAATTTCTATACCCCATACCACGGGACGGGGGTATATTTATTTTATCACTCCGTTTGTAACACCTCTAGATATTGACCTGAGACCCCATAAAGTATATTTATTCTTAATCGTCGTAATATTTAAAGACGATTTAACAATGTCCATCCTTCCGTACGTCCGTCTGTTGTAATGAATGAAAATTGGTATAAATTCTTCTTATAGCAACACGTAACTTAGGATTGAAAATGGACAATATCGGTCCATTTTTTTATATAGCCCCCATATATAACAGGTGGCGCAAAAGTAACCTTTCGAGCGTATGTTAGACGCTATTGGCGGTCAGCAGCTAACAGCTGATGCACCGTCTGGACTTTGTACGGAAACATCTTCAAATCTTGTACAAAAATTCGGTGTAGAGACCGTCGATTGATACCCACTTGCGTGGCACGTCGTCTAGTCGATGTCGACGGTGCTTCCATGACATCCTCGGCTACAGCAGCAATATTCTCTGCAGAACGGCTACTCCGGGGTCTGCCACGCCTGGCAGCATCTCGTGTTGTGCCAGTCTCTTCGAGGCGAGCGGCTAAACGTCGCAGTGTTTCACCAGTAGGCGTTGGACGGCCAGGAAATCTGTGCCAAAGTCACCGACCGATTATTGGTCAAATAAATAGTCAGCAATATTCCGCGTTCTGGAGCAGTGTAGCGTAACATTGTTTATAAACGTGTATTTCGCATGTGTATACTACACAAATGTCAAAACAGAACTGACATTAGGGGCCAATCGCAAAATATATAGCATTTTCTGATAGGAGGATTACTTTTGCGCCACCTGTTAGTATCTCCCTGATTTGACTTCTTATTGCTATAGAGATATCAAATGTCAACGTATCGGGCTGAAAATTGGTAATTCGGTTTATTTATACCCGGAATTGTTCACACGAACAATGGTAGTCTCTATCTCCGGCTAAGTTCAAAGATGAGCCATATTGGTCCACTCCTTCTAGTACCTCACCCACAAAGGGTTAACTTTTGGTGAAATATTGATTCTTCAATACCGTCTATACTACTTACTCGAATCTTCTGAAATTTCAGACATAGTATACGTATGTTAGTCGCTAAGACGTCAAGAAAAATGGGCGAAGTGGCTACTCCCTTTTTGGTACCTCCCACAAAAATGGACCATTTTGTAACAAAACTTAACTGCGTATGGCTTTAATATCATTTCATACAAATACTTGAAATTTTGTACAGTGTAATGCTTTTATAGTACCTAGAGTCAAGAGAAAAATGGCCGTTATTGACACGCCCCTTTCGGTACCTCCCACACAAATGGACCTTTTTGTACCAAAAGTATACAGTTTGTATATTTAATACCAGTACATACTTTAAAGTTATTAAATGCTATTGAAATTGATAATAATTTAATTAAAACAAAAAAAAATTACGAATATTTTTTGGGACTCAAGGTGATGGATATCATAAGTCGGTTTACCCGACTGAATTTTCTTACTTGTTTATTTATACGATTATTATAATTTGTTTTTTAAAAATACAGTATATTATTGCGGAAATTTTTGCTATGAGCTTTGAAAAATGATATCCCGTAAGTGATGTCCATTTTCTGCTTCGCACATACGTGCTGTTTTTAGCATATTTTCCCAAACTTTCGCAAAATTTCTGAAAAATTCAATTATTTTTGTACGTTGTTCAGTTCATAATTAATTCCCCAAGTCTCCTTCACAAAATTCAGAAAAAAAAACAAAGAAAGAATAATAATTGAAAAGGTTATAAAGAATTCAAACCATATAGCTCATTCTGCGCCACCCTGTACTATGCGGGGAATTGTGAAAGATGCTGATAAGTAGTATATTGATTCTTTAATAAATGTTGATCCTTTGTTGAGGAGGAAGGGTGTACCAACATGGTCCATCTTTGATCTTAGCCTGATATAGAAATAATATTATGACATACCAAATTTGAAGTCAATCGGTTACTCCGATCGAAGGTCATCGTGCGAGCCAGCCGGACTGATGGACGGACATTGCTCAAATGACTTAAAATGACACGGATTTCCCCCAAATATTATTGGGGTCTCTTAGGTCACTCTTTCGATGTGTTACACTTTTGGCCCGCAGCAACTGATATATACCTTCGTTCACAATAGTGCGGGTATAAAAATTGGATTTTGTTGAAATTCTACCAAAAAATTGGAGCAAACAATTGCGAATTGCTTTCTATTTTTTACGTTTTTTTGGTGCCAGCAAACAACGATTTTTTTAAAAAAAAAGCTAATTTTTTCTAATTATTTTAACGACAGTTACTAAACTTCTGTTTCCAAGTGAACGTGTCATCACTAACATTTCATAATTTTCATTAAGCTAAAGTGTACCCCTGCTTTAGCGAGTATATTGTTAATAAGAAGTACCAATAAGTTACTGCTTCCATAAGAATTTAGGCTGATTTAAGTTAAAGTCATAAATACATTATTGCCTTGAAGTCTGACGATGATAGAGTGGTGTCTATCGAAACTGCGCAGACAATTCTACCCGGCAATTTTTGAAACTCGCTACCATTTTTGTATTTGTTTCTATTACATTTTTGCAATATGCAGAATGTAAATGAAACACATGGTCTTCAATCAAATAACAAATGCACTGACCAACAATAAACAACAGCAACACATAAACATTTTTTAAAATATTTTTTTCGTGTTTAGGACGCCATATTACGCCAGAAAATGTTATGCACAGCCCTTCGACCAAATTTGTGTTGCATAGTGTAATAGATTTTCATCGAAAAAATTAAAAAAAGATGACGGTGGCGCTACATCTTTTTGTCGCTTATGGCTCGATAAATTTGTATGCGAATAGTTTCACATTATTCCTCCAACTAATCACACCAATTAATTGGCGTAGCATATTTCAATGACTTGTTTTGGAAAAGCCTTTCACTAACATACACCGCAGTATTTCAGGAAAACCACAAAAGTAATGACATTTTGTTTTCCTTTTTTCTTGCTGTTGTTGTAAAATGACAAAGTTTTGAAACACTGACTGTCGAAGTGTTGTTGTTGCTGTTGTTGGTGGTGCTGGTGGTGATGTTCTGGTTTGTTTGTTTTTGTGCCACGAATACACATTTCGCAGATCCGCAATAGATTCACTTGCAATCAATCGCATATAGATTTTACGAGAATTAGAAAAGTTGGATTGCATTCATGGTCGATGCTTGTGATGGTTGCGATGGATGTGATGGAGGCTGCAGCGAAGCGGATATGCGGCATACATTTGAAGGATTGTCTGTGGCATTAGTTTTGTGTTTTTGTGGTTGCTGAATTTCCTTACAATTCGGAGTTTTTTTTTTTGTTTGGTTGGTTGGTTTGCCTTGAGTGCCTTGTCTTGTTTGATAAATGCTAGAGATTGAAAATCAGTGTACATTTTGTTTGTGTATTTCGATATTCGAACATACTCGTATATGTATGTAGATATCGATGGTCTGTATTTCAATAAATAGTTTTCGATATTTATTAAATGTCTTTCGATTATTTTTCAATAAATTAAAAACGTTACTTTAATTAAAAGTGTATCGGCATGATTTTATTACAATTAAACCGGAACGTTGCAGTTCTTTTCCATCAATTTTGAGCAATTGCCAAACTGTCAAGTGGACAATTCAAGCAAATAAAAATAAATTTAAAATTGACAATTTTCATTTATAAAGGCAGAAAGTCGGGCGGAGCCGACTATATAATACCCTACACCTCGCTAACAATACAAAAAGGGGCATTGAGGTAATAATTTGAGAACAAAAATTGTTTTTCAGTTAACTAAGTACTTAGCACTATACTAGTACTTTTCAAGGAGGATTCGAAGATGTTGATCATAATAAACTAGATCTAAAAAGGTAACCTTAAATGCGCAGTATTCGTTCATAGATCAAGAATAGGACGGAACAAATAGAAGGGACTATACACAATCTAAAAAAATTTCAATCAATTTGGAGCAATAACCTCATTTCTGCCCAAGGACATAAAAATCGGACGTAAAATACAGTTACAGTAGCGCATAAATACTAAATAGGCAGGAACATACACTCGTATATGTAAAAAAATCTCAACCGATTATCCCCAAATCAAGCAGTATTTGTTCCAAAATTAAGAAACTACTTTCTGCCCAATTTTGTAATGATTGGAAGTAAAGTACAAATTCTATAGCGCTTTAATACCACATCGGAAGAAACATATATATGGGGGCTGTATCTAAATCTGTGAACAGATTTTCCCAGAATTTGGCTGTGTTCATACATGTAATAAGAAACTTTTTTAAATTAAGTAGATATTAATGTAATTATGGTAAAAGCAATTAAATAATAATAAAAATTTATACATATGTATTTAAGCATAAAGGAGTCAACGTTGCAGCAGCTTGCTAAGATGGAAAAAACCATCAGTGTACAATGTGAGGGAAAGAAATTATAGTCTTGGTTCAGCTCTGCTGGCCCTCATAGGGTTGATTTTATGTGTAGAGAATACAGAGGTGTATTTGCTAAGGCCGAACATACAAAATGAGTGCTTTTTTAGACCGGACGTTGTGAAATTATTGATCTGACAATTAAATTCTTTTCCAATTGGTAAATTACTAACATCATAGACGTAAGCACAGGCGAACGAACGAACCTTAGGGAAACAAAATTCCTGACGAATTTGAGTGACTGGTTTTCGTTCGCAGAGACTTTCGTTGGAAATACAGAAAGAGGCTGTTAGTTTTAAAACAAAATGTCGATTATGCCACTTTCACAATAAACAGTTCATATGTAGTTGTGTATGCTATATCAAAAGCTAAACCGATCTTTGCAGAACACATTTTCTCTACCAAATTTCATAGAGATTTTTAAAAAAAAATGTGTTCTCTGTGCCACTTATACGCCTCATACTCGGATTATATAATTTCCCAAAACCTGAAAAACGTGCCATGTGATTTAAATGTTCGCAAAAAATATGGCAACAATTTAATTTTATTCTGTATAAATTTCTCCGACAAAGAATAAGCAACATCCATCCGTTCTGGCATATTTCACATTAAATTACCAAATTCCATATTGCATTTCTAACAAAGTCGGTTTATTCCACTGAAATTCTCTTATCGGTATAGAAATATTTTTTCATGAAGATTTTTAAATATTTCTTACGAATAAACTTAATTATTCAATTTGCACAACATGAATGATATTATCTCAGAATATGAAAAGGTCTGTCAAAATCTGTCATAAATTTGTTTCCTTAAAATTTCATAAAATATCAATCAATTCTAAAAATAAACCAAGTCCAAGTTCTTTTGTCAGCCTATCTGTCTCGCCGTCAGTCTGTCTAACTGTAGAGTCATTGTAACACCTAATAAAGCCCTTATAAATGAGTGAACGAAAGAATAAATAAAGGAATGAATGAATACAAGGAAAAATAATAAAACTAATGACCATTATTGATACCCGTATAAAATTGATTGATTATTGAATAGTATTCTCACCCAGACAATGCTGAACAGTCGCCTTTGAGTGTGTATGTGTACATCTTCTGTCTGTTTGTAGATGTGTGTGTTTGTGAGTGTTTGAGATGAGTCTGTCGATGCTCAGTTGCCTCAATTTGGTCCATGAGACTTCCTGTGTACATAATCCAACCATTATCGTACACAGCCTTTGCGTGGTGGTGTTGCTACTACTCCATTACTGCTCCTCCTAACAGATCAGCATCAGAGCTTAATCATGACAATGAAATGAAAAGCACAGACAATGGCACAGAAAAGCAGAGCAATATACTGGCACTGGACACTGGGGAAAGTTCTAGTGAAAATATGAAAACAACAGAAATAAAGAAGGATTTCTACATAAAACACTTTAAACTAATTCACACGACATAGTCGATATAAAGGTGAATTCATAAACTATATCCAGGCAGATGTTATGGTGTCAGTTATCCCCTGCTGTCTCCTGAACTAACCAAGGCCATCGGAACAATGTTTGGTTTTTAGTAGCAACTGACTCCGACATTGCTACTCACGAAAAAGAGTATTTCTAAATTGAACCTACACCAATGAATTTAACACCATGCACCATGGATAACGCTAAATGGTCTGTCAAATAGTGGTTCTACTTAAAACGAACTTCCCTAAGTCCGGAGTGTTATGTGAACCATGCTCATTGGACTTGTCGCTTCGCAGCCAGGGGTTACCGTAGACTGTGTTTTGAAGGCTGCCTTTACTTATACCTGGAAGCCTCAACAGCGACTCAGTGCTTGTCACGTTTTTGGGGTATGGACCATCCCGTGACAGATCTTCCCTACTTCCACACTCGTGGGACCTAAAAGAAACCGAGAAATAAACAAACAAAAATATATACACTAACAGCAACTAACTAGTACAGACAGCTACAACGTCACGCATAGGTTAAGATACGCGAGTATCTTAACCTATGCGTGACAAGAAGCCTGGTCATCCAACGATCTATTCTAAGGCGGCAGCACTACCTGGTACTTCGGTTTCCTTTGGTATGTTTTCCCGTCTTTCAAAGAAGAAGTTTAACGATCCCAGGACTCTTTTAAAACTTCAGAAAGCCAACCCTACATCTCTAAACTACAAGCAGAGAGAAGCTCTAAAGCGGGCAAGGAGTATCGCTGAGCCGATTTCTCTCCATCTTTTAATTGATAGCCTGGTTGCACCTTGCCTAAGCAGGAGCTTGTATGTATACAGTGGTACACCAATCTATGCATATTCTTCGAGAATTTCTAATGTCGTCCCCTCCCTAGCAAGTTCATCTGATTTGCCGTTCCCCGGGATATTCCTATGAACAGGCACTAAAAAGGTATATGCTAAACTACTCAGCCTCCGGATAATTTATTGCAGCAGGACAGTCTTAGTAAATGACAACGCCAGTATTGGTCACTACGTTTATACATAGCAACTTGGCGATTTCCCTTATTGCCATTATTTCGGCTTGCTAGACACTACAGGTAGCTGATAGTCTATGAGCTATATCAAGACTGAGTTCTTTACAGTGCACTTCGTAGCCAACATTGCCATCAAGCTTCGAACCATCTGTGTAGAAGTGGAGATGTTTTCTATTTCATGGTGTTCTGCCAACCTATTCCTCTTTAGCAGGTATCTTAGTGGTGAAGTTCCTCCCGAAGGTGTACACCGTTGGTATATAGTCCACTCGGTCGGTTACCATTGACACATGTGATGTATTCATATGGTCACAGATCTTATACCTCCTTGGTTCCGCGACTGGAGTTTGGTATCCAGGTTTTCTCTTAAGAAACAATCTACAAGTCGTTCCCGACCTTTCATTAGAAAGGAGGATAGGCTAATTGATCTAAAGTCCGCTTTGGATATGAATACCACTTTGGTATCCCTACATCTATTGGGGATATATGAGAGCCTGATACAGCCTTCATAAATTTTCTCCAGCCATGGGATAATGTACTTCTATATTGTCTACATTTTTTCTGGGTCAATGCCGTCTGGACTTAAAGGGCTCAATCCAGCAAATTCTGGATTCCTCGGTCAACAACATAGCTACGCATGCAGTACACACGATTCCTTCTTGGTCATGTCCGCATGAAACTAATACGGTTCAGTAATATGAGCTTCGCTTTAAAGAAGATTGGTGAAATCCGGCCTGGTGCTGCACTGGATGTACATCCATGGATTCCGGCTACACCACCCGATGTGGAATCCATCACTAAAATGCTGAAGGTCTGCTTCCAACTGTCAAGTGGAAGGTCGGTCGATTGAATGAAGCGGATAAGTCTCGGAGTTACGCAGTATTTACACTGAATTCCGAGTCTCTATAACACCCCAACAGGTCCCATGGAATGGCGCCATATGGACATATAACTAAATCCACCTTAAGGTATGTCTCAAATTGATGGTCATCTCAATTAGTTATGCTGAGTAAGTGCTGCGGAAGCTCTTTAATAAGGCAAAGGCCGCAAGAGCCCCACAGGACTGGGACACATGTATAGAAGAACTCAAACAGTTTAATAAAAAGAGTTTAGAAATGCTCAAAATAAATCATGGCAGGTTACGGATCAGGGTTACGGGAAATTTTAGTCTCAACCACCTGTACTAAGCTAAGTCAAAAGCTAAGGATTCCCGGCCAACTAGTTTATCGCCCTTTTAAAACCGTTAAAACCATGGAGAGATTAATATACCCATACTCGTATTTTCTTAAGGCCTAAGATTGATCAGAGACTATTGTTCAAACAACAACATGCCTACAGCCAGCTAGTCAGGGTGCAGGCCCTTCATTCAAGCGCAAGTTGGGTTTCCGATTATGGTCTTAATGTGAACCCGACCATGACAGAACTTGTTCTTTTCATCCAAACTGTTGTACATAACTTCTTAGGGGGTATTGAAATTGCCTTCCCAGAAAACTCACAATTAGGTACTTTACTAGACAGGAAGTTAAACTCCAAATCCAAACTTCTGGAATTGCAAAATATTATGGTAATGCTATATACCTGTAAAAGGACAATAGGTTGTATTGGTTGTAAACGTCAGTAGGCAGACATATAATACCATATGACATTGGCTGCTCTGCAGCAAACCACCTTCTTCGTGATGCTAAATAAAGTTCTGCGAATGGCTGTTTTTTGAAATTCTTTCACTATTGCGCTGAGAACGACACCAACGGAGACACTAAATAGTATATTACACTAAACGCCGCTAAACATGACAGCAAGGCAATGGCCGTATTTACTCCTATAAGACTTACAGAATTGCCTCTCTGTTTAGGGAATGGCTAAGGACATAGTGTCATTCAAGACACAATATCTAACCTTCCGGGCATTGTTAATTACAATATCACTGAACCACTTTTTGTGAAGAAGTATCTCACTCGTATATCTGATAGATCACAATGGAATTGTCGTATCCCAGTACATAGAACATTCGTTAATACAGACGGTTCAAATTCAACAACCAAATTGGATTTGGTCTCTTTTCAGTCTGTTTACTATACTGTTTACCAGGCGGAAATCTTAGCAATTCAAGAGGTATCGGAATGGCTGAAAATTATTGTTCTGACCAAAATCTGTATTAATTTTTTTTCTGATAAATATATTCCTGAATTCAAAAACTGTCCTCGACTACCGCAGATCGCTTAACGAGATTGATGAACATTATATATTATATATATATATATAAGTATAATACACATATCCACAGGGAATACCAGGGAACCTTAAATCAGGTGAACCTGCAAGATTATGAACTAACCCACACGCGCCAGGGGAACTGGAATGTGTTTGCATGCCTCTAGCGACCTGTAATCTCTTCTTGAGAGATAATGCCCTTTCGGCAACAAATAACAAGTGGTCGCTAGTCAAGAACTGCATACATTCCAGGCCCTACACAGGAGGACCTGCCTAAAATCCAAACGTCCTGCAATAGATATCGGACGTCTTATTGGTCGTGTCTGCCAAAACGGGTCACTGTCTCATTGGAGGGCACACAGTCAGATTGAAGGTCTTTCAAAATGACTTTTGCAGAAGCTACGGCGACGAAAATGAAGTGGAGTCAATCATATTTCTAGAAGTAAGCAGGCTACCCTGCCCTGGAGCGGGATATGCTGGCTGATGTCAAAATCCGTCAGCATTTCAGCTATATAAGGTAACCAAATCAGTTCAACTGGAGGAAAAACTGACTTACGTCACTGTGGTTACACAATGGAATAAGTAAGCCTGTCATACAGGCTGCCACTCTTAAACTAAACCTAACACACAGTGAGATTGAAGGTCTTGCAAAATGACTTTTGCAGAAGCTGTGGAGACGAAGATGAAGTGGAATCAACCATCTCTCTAGAAGGCGGCAAGCTACATACCTTAGGCTCTCCTTTCTTTGGCAAAGTTCTCAGTCCTGGCTGATGTCAAAATCCGCCAACTATTTAGCTGAAATAATCAAATTGGTTCAACGGGAGGAGCTAGGAAAAGCTACACTATGGTTGCACATTGAAATAGATAGTCTACGTGAGCCTGTCATACGGGCTGCCATTATATTAAACTAATCCTAAAGATGCCAATTCGGAGGGCTATACTTAACCTGAACCGATATGTAATTTCCTGAAATAATCGTATTGCCAAATTAAACCACTTAGAATATAACAAATTGTCACCCAGTGTGAGCACTATGTCAGTACCATCTCATTTCTTTTTTTTTCGAGGAAGGCAACAAAGAATGTTTGGACACAAATGATGACGAATTTGATTTTCAGCTTTTTTTCCTCTCCGTCTGTGCATTTGGGTTCTGAGAGTTTTTCTTCATCTTGGGGATATTCATGGTGTGCTTCATCTTATGTGATGTATGTCAGCCAATAGAATGTTAACTGTCATTGGAAATGAGGAGTTCACAGCCATTGTTAATCCAATTGAGTGTGGCAAATATTCGTTGTATTGCCACACCAAACCAGACCACACCACACGCCACCCCACCCCAAGTAGATGGGGTTCATTTGCTTTGCGGCGCTTTAAATCTAATCTGGAATTCCTATGGCCACTTGCAGGCGTAAGAGTAGGCCTAACGAAACGGAGCACAGCAGAGCAACTGATCAAAATGATGGCTCTATAAGTAAATGAAAACAATGACGAAGTGGAAAGCATCTCCATCAGCCAAAGCTAGTGATTGAAAGATGAGGGACAGCCTCTAAGTTCAACAAGAAGACTAGGCTACTGGTATCACTAGACCACCTCTAAAGGCGGCAGCAGTAGCAGTAGGAACAGAGGCAACATTAGGTACAGACATCAGTATGTCATCGGTCCAATAAGTACGTGCATTCATTCATCAACACCCAAAACAGAGTCAACTTCAAATTCACAGTCTTAGACGCATTGACGCCGGCGACTGAGGTTTTATTCGGTTGTCACTTTGTCGTCCACCCCCTTTGAAGGATAAATGCTTGGTTGGATGGATGGATTGCTGGGTGTGGATGCCTTAATGCCTGCCAGGATGGCTGGAACTGTCAAAATGCATGCTGAGTTGAGGGTGATTATTAATTTGAAAGCATCAACTTTATGCCATTTTCAAGAAATCTTTTGTTGTCAAATCTTTGTGCCTTCGATGGTGGTATTCGACTCTGCACTTCTATGAATGGTAACACATTCCTCTACGGAGCGATGGACGGACAGACGCATTTTTGTCTTTTGTCCAGGACACTTTTCAGTCAAAATACACACATTTCGTGATTGATGATTATCGGTGATGCTGATATTCAAGAGATGGATTCAAAATCATTTATGGGTAAGTGCGTACAGGAAAGAAGGCACAGTGTTGCCACATGTGGTTGAAATAATAATAGTAATGTTAAATGAACTCCGATTGACATAAAATTTAGGTTGAGGATAAAGGAAATTTGCTCAGCTTTTTAGCTGAGTACCAAATTTTTAAAAGTTATTGAGAAAAACGTGTACTCAAAAGGAACTAAAAAAATCAGACTTTTTGTCTAAATGTGTCCTATATTTCAAGGGTGCCATTTCTTACAGGCCAAAGTTACCCTTCAGCCTTTCTAAATATGTATTATATTCCTCAAAGGATTTTAAAGGAACCAAGTAAAAGCGTTAAGTTCAGCCATGCCGAATCTTATATATCTCCACCATGGATTGCATTCAATTTTATTACTGGAAAAATCTTTGGATATGGAGCAAATCATAAAACGATCCTTTTTGTTTAAGTAAATTATTAAAAAAACGAAAGCCGCAATTTTTAGCCAAATTTTAGGCCGCAAATTCTTTAGCCAAACTTTTCACTTGAAAAGGTGGTTTAAGCCTTAAAATAGCCTTTGGCAACAACAAAAAAAAATTGATTTGTATAAATTTTATTGAGATGAATTCTTGCCAAAATATAATACAAACTGCAAAGTTTCAGCAAAAATTTCTTAGAGAAAATGTGGTGTTTATGGCTTTTTGGGAGCGACATCTATAGGTAGACTATAACAAATTATGTACTGATTTAAAAATCTTTACTGCGATGAATTCTTGTCTGAAATAAATACAAGATTCCGTTAATATGCTTCGAAAATGTGATATTTATGGCTTAAATACGTATATTTTGGAGCGACCTCTATAGGGTGACTATAGCAAAATATGAACCGATTTGCAAAATTTTTGCTGTGGTGAATTATTGTCAAAGTAGAATACAAACTAAAAGTTTTCTGCTAACTTGTTTCAATAATATGGTATCTATGGCTCAAAAACCCTATTTTGCAGCGACCTATATAGGGGCTATATCAAAACATTGACCGATATGACCCATTTGCAATCCCAAACAACCTTCAACTAAAAGAAATTGTTCTACCAAATTTGATCAACCTATATCTATTATTATTATGACGGACATGGCTAAATCTTAAGAATCAATCTTTAGAGGTGTAACAAACGGAGTGACAAAATGAATATACCCCCCATTCTATGGTGAAGGGTATAAAAAGTTAACATAACTTTAAAAATCTTACATTTTTTCAAAAAGGGAAAATTGTAGGTGCAAATGGTTTTAAAATGTATGAGAAACAGTTCGACAATGTCTAAAAATGAAATTGAGCTTTTCAATTATTAAAATCTGAAAAAGTTAAAAATCTGTAATACGAAAAAATTTTTTTTTGCGCAGAAATTTTTCTTTTCGTTGGCTTTCAAATATATGAAAAGTAGTCAACTTTGGCCCAATTTCTAAATATACCCAATTTTCCGATTTTCAATTGTCTAGTTTTCGTTTTTACAGAGTTTTGGCCGATGGATGTTGATTCTGAACCACTGTGGGCAGTACGAGCTGCCAGGACGAACACCGTATTGGTCGACCAACTGAGGTGTCCTCCCCAGAAATGGTTAAAAAAATCCACAAAATTGTATTGAATGATTTGATGAAGAGAAATCTGTAAGCAAGATGGGTGCCGCGTTTGCTCACAATGCACAAGTTCAACGCCCACTATTGCGATGGCCAAAATAAATGAATTAAAGCTCGAATTGCTTCAGCACGCACCATATTCGCCAGATTTAGCTCCCCAAAATTATTATACCTTCCACCATAGGATGGGGGTATATTCATTTTGGCACTTCGTTTGTAACACCACTAAATATTGATCTGAGACCCCATAATGTATATATATTATTATTCGTCGTAAAATTCTAAGACGATTTAGCCATGTCCGTCCGTCCGTCTGTTGTATCACGCTACGATCTATAATACTAGAGCTAGGTGGCTGAAATTTCGTACATACAGGGTGGCTGATATGTATTGCAACCAACTTCAGGTTGCTATCATTTCTAAACCGTTAGTCTGATAGCTGACAGATTTATTTCAGTGACAGTTTATTTTATTGTTTACAAGCTTACAAAAGCATTTTGATCTATTGCATTCAGAAAAAAAGTTATTCGTGATGGAATTCAAGCGTGATAGTGTGATTGCTTTATATTTGGGTGGAAAAACACAAGTGGCTATCGTTAGAGCCCTCCAGCATTTAAATGTGAATAAATCTTTTGTTTCTCGTACCATTGCTCGTTACCGTGAACTGGCAGTGTTGCATCGCGTCCAGAAAGTGGACGAAAAAAAAACGGTGACAACACCAGAAATGATCCGAAAAGTGAAGGCCAGATTTGATCGAAATCCACGCCGCAGTGGTAGAAAAATTGCTCGTGAGCTGAACATATCGCGAGAATGGATACAACACATATTAAAAAAGCAGTAAGGAAAGGCTAAAGTCGGGCGGGGCCGACTATATAATACCCTACACCACTCTCGTAATATTGAATAACTCTGATATATAAATTTTGTAATTCATGTATAAATTGTTTACATAAATTTACTTTTGGGACATTTTCTTCTTAAATAATACCCTGTACCACAGTGTGGTGTAGGGTATAAAAACGATTGGATCTAAAGAGCCAAATCGGATGAAACATATATATGGGAACTATAGCTAAATCTTAACCGATTTTCTTCAAATTCGGCAATGTTGGATCAAGAAACTCTACCATTTTAAATTTCAAAACGATTGGATGTAAAATACAGCTTTTATAGGACTAAAGGGCCAAATCGGACGAAACATATATATGGGAGCTATAGCTAAATCTTAACCGATTTTCTTAAAATTCGGTAGTGTTGGCTCATGGATCAAGAAACTCTACCATTCTAAATTTCAAAATGATTGGAAGTAAAATACAGCTTCTATGGACTAAAGAGCAAAATCGGACGAAACATATATATGAGAGCTATAGCTAAATCTTAACCGATTTTCCTAAAATTCGGCAATGTTGGTTCATGTATCAATAAACTCTACCATTCTAAATTTCAAAATGATTGGATGTAAAATACAGCTTCTATAGAACTAAAGGGCCAAATCGGACGAAACATATATATGGGAGCTATAGCTAAATCTTAACCGATTTTCTTAAAATTCGGTAGTGTTGGTTCATGGATCAAGAAACTCTACCATTCTAAATTTCAAAATGATTGGATGTAAAATACAGCTTCTACAGGACTAAAGAGCAAAATCGGACGAAACATATATATGGCAGCTATAGCTAAATCTTTACCGATTTTCTTCAAATTCGGCAATGTTGGTTCATGGATCAAGAAACTCTACCATTCTAAATTTCAAAACGATTGGATGTAAAATACAGCTTCTATAGGACTAAAGGGCCAAATCGGACGAAAGATATATATGGGAGCTATATCTAAATCTGAACCGATTTCAACCAAATTATATAATTATAATAGCGATCTTAACAGCTGCGAAATACTCTAAACTGAAAAATTTCAGAACGATCGGAGTGAAATTGCGACCTGTAGTCGACGAACAACTTTACATGGACGGACGGACGGACGGACGGACATGCTTAAATCGACTCAGCTAGTGATTCTGAGTCGATCGGTATACTTTAAGGTGGGTCTAGCTGTATTATTTTCAGGTGTTACAAACATCTGCCGTGAAACAAACTTATAATACCCTGTACCACAGTGTGGTGTAGGGTATAATGAGCTTGGACTAAAGCCATTGAAGTTCCAAAAAGTGCAAGAGCTCACCGATGCACAAAAAAAAGTTAGACTGGAAAGAGCCAAGGAGTTGCTTCGAAAGTGGCCAGTTACGGAATTTGGTTTTCTCCGATGAGAACCCATTCCAAATTGAGCAGTTTGTGAACAAACAAAATGATCGGGTTTACTTGCCAAAGAGGTCAGCTGAAAATTTACACCTTCGGCCGCAGACCATGGACATTCCAACAGGACTCAGCACCATCGCACTCAGCACGCGTCAACCAAGAATGGCTTAAAAAGGAGGTTCTTCGCTTCATTTCTACCGCACAATGGCCGCCAAGATCTCCGGATCTCAATCCGTTGGATTTTTGCGCCTGGGGCATTTTAGAGAGTAAGGTTCGCACTAAAAAATACCAAAGTATCGATCATCTCAAGACGGCGCTTCGCTGGGAATGGGCCAAAATACCGCAGAGCCACTTTCGTGCTCTGTCGGCCGTTTGAAGGCCATAATTCGTGCCAAAGGTGGCCAATTCGAACAAATCTAAACTGGTTCTAAAATTGTATGTTATTTCCGACATTTTTTGCTTTTGAACAATAAAATTTAAAAAAAAATAAAAAAATATAGCGCTTTACTTTGTTGCATTACATATCAGCCACCCTGTATACTTATTATATCTGCAGGTATGTTGGGATTGAAAATGGGCAATATCGGTCCATTTTTTGATATAGCCCCATATATATCATTTATCTGATTTGACTTCTCAAAGCCACAGAGACCACAAATTTCAACTAATTGGGCTGCAAATTGGTAACTGGGGCAACCGCAGTCATAGGTCTATGTTGGGATATAGCCCCCATACAAAGGTCTCTCTAGATTTGACTTCGTAACGCCACAGAAATCTCAAATTTCAGCGAATTGGGCTAAAATTTAGTATAATGAGTTTATTTGTATCCGAAACCATTCACATGCGATCCATGGTGGAGGGTATATTAGATTCGGCATGGCATGGCTCGGCGGAAGAATATTTGCCAGCAGTAAAGAGGTGGAGGATGCGGTTGTTGGCAATTTTCAGAAGCTTTTAAATATCGCTGTAAAAAGCGTATCGAGCTAAAAGTATTTATTTATCCACTATTTTTATTTATCTATATAAAATAGTGGCCTAAAAAATTGACTGACTGCTCATCGCTAAGTCGAACGGCCGAAGCTATCATGATATCATGAAATAATTTGTTGGAAGGGTAGACTTTTAATTGAAGTAAATACGCGAGATACGACTGTATTTTTGGAACTTCGTAATTTTAGATCCACATTGGTACCGTAAAGAACACATTTGTTGCCATATAATCCAAATGAATAGAGCTAGGACCATGCTAATATATGTGAGGGTAAAGAAACATTTGATGCCATCTAATCAAAATGAATGGAGCTAGGTACAGGGTCTCCCATATTCGACGGTCCCATCTGGCAACGCCATAACTTTTGACAGAGATGTCAGATCGCTTAATGACATACCGCGTTTGAAGCGTCAGTCCAAGCAGATTTTTACCATGGAACAATACACGCCACGCGAGCGCTCTGAAATAGTTGAAATTTACATTCAACAGAAGAAGTCAAGTCAACGTGTTTTTAAAATATTAAAAAATGTGAGAAGTGCGCCTTCTAAGAACACCATTAAGCGTTTATACGAAAAATTTTCGACTGGTGAGGCTCTTTCTAATCCGAAAAGGCCAAATAAAAGTCGACCAAGGCGATCGGCCGAGAATATCGCTGCCGTACGAGCCAGTGTTGAGAGGTCCCCAAGAACATCCCAAAAACGCCGTTCTCAGCAGTTGGGCATGGCTCGGTCCACTTTACAACGGATTATTCGCGTTGATTTGCATTTGTTCCCGTACAAAATTCAATTGACGCAAAGATTGTTGCCTGCGGACAAGCCTCGTCGATTGGAATGGGCCCAACGAGTCCGTGGGTCCGTCGAATATGGGCAACCCTGTATATATAACTTCTGGAGCGGGTAAGAAGCGGTTGTCACAAATTCGCATTTTACTTTATTTAGTGTTAAATGTTGCCGGTCAGATTTTTGGATATAAAATAGAAATATTAAGCATTTTTTGCGAATTACGTATTTTTAGGGCTTCAATGGGGTTACAGAGCATGAAAAGCGTTTTATTTTTAATATAATTCTGTATCGTGTGAACCAAAGTGAAGCTGAAGTGTTTCCGAGATGATACAATTGGAATTTCACCCATTTTTCCCAAGGTGGTAGAGACGAAGGTCTTATTACTAGACAGCGGAAATATATGCAATTTCGATTTGTTAACACACTCTGGATCCAGCTACATATTAAAATTTTGAACTTTTTATGCACAGATTTATCCAGTTACCATGTTACTATTATATTTTCAATAAAACGTGCATGATCAAATATACAGCCCGAATTGGAATTGGATAATATCATAAGTGATATACTTATATAAATTATAAGATATTTAATAATTCATTAAATTTGAACCCTTTATGGGGGAGGTACCAGCAGGAGATAACCAATATGACTCATCTTCAAACTTAGCCAGACATGTAACAACAATGTGGCAACGCTAACATGAATGTATACATCCCTTTTGTTGTTTCGGTTCATTTGGGTTTCAATGCCAAATATTTCTTATTAGACGACTATGTCTTCTTGTTATCCAAATGAAAAACTCACAAATGACTTTTACGAATATATTGTTGAATACATAATTGTGTTTTCATTTGATATACATATTTTCATAAATTAGTGGGCGTTTTCAGCCGTGATTTTCTGGCAACAATTCATTAGAGATATTTTAGACATATATTCGTACGACTTCGATGTGGAGGTGTGTCCACAGTAATGAACACACAAATTAAATGCAGAATAAGAAGAAAACATTTTTGAACGATCGAATAATATAGAGAAAATTTAAAAAAAAAACTGAAATGTCATAGTAAAAGATTCAAAGTCAAACATTATTGTATGATTGTCTGTTCATATATTCTTGTGATCAAAGTGCAGGTCGCAAATATGAAGCGATCTTCACGAAAATCAGTACAGAAGCATAACTTGTACTATGGGCATATCGGTCTAAGTTTTGATATAGCCCTATATAGGTCCCCTCCGATGTCACTTCTTGATGCTCTAAGAACTCACTTTTCAGTTAATCTGGCTGAACTTAAGGTGGCATGTTATAATGTCCATGGACGTTATGACACTATTAAAAGTGACATAAGGTCCATGGACATTGTGACACTTTTTAATTGTCATCCTGGACGTTATTGCACTTATTCGCCCTTAGAAAAAATGGATCACATCGGTTCATGCTTCGGGACTCTAGGCTTTTTCGACCTCTATAGGGGACCTATATCAAAACATTGACCGATATGGCCTATTTACAATCCCAAACGACCTGCAACTGTAAAAGTAATTCTACCAAATTTTATATGTATAAGCAATTACGAACTGTAGCATGATTTCAACAGACGGACGGATAGTTAAATAGTTAATAGTGTTAAATAGTCTTAGAATTTACGAACGGCGGCCGGAATTGGGGCCCTGGGAAAATGCACCACAAATTAAAAATTTATGTGAACTCTAAATTTGGGGCCTATTTTCGTTGCAAAAGGTGCTTGAGGAAATTACGGACCAATCAAGATAACAGAATAAAATGAAAATACACCGCAAACAAATTTTTTCTCCTCTGGAGAATTCATTATAATGCACCAATACGAACCTATTTTCTAATTATAAAACTAAAAGTTGGCTCCCGTTTATAAATTCATAGCTGAAAGTAATACCCAAAAAGCAGAAAATATGAAATTCATATAAAACCAGTAAGGAAAGACAGAATGTCGGGCGGGGCCGACTATATAATACCCTAAACCTCGATAACAATGCGAAAATGGGCATTGCGATAAGAATTTGGCAGTGATCATAAATGTTATAAGAAAGCTCTCTCTCTCTGCCGAATTTGGTACAGGTATAAAATACGGTTTCTACAGCGCTTACATGTCAAATCGGGTGAATGGAATTTCCCCGAATTTGGTAGTTTTCATTAATATAATAAGAAAACTCTCTCTCTGCCGAATTTCGTACTTATCGGATATAAAATACGGTTTCCACAGCGATTACATGTCAAATCGGGTGTAACATATATATTGGGACTATGTTATAATCTGAACCGACTTTCCCCGAATTTGGCAGTGTACAAACATGTAATAAGAAAACTCTCTCCGTTGAATTCGTATTGATCGGATATAAAATACGGCTTCTACAACGCTTACATGTCAAATCGGGCGAAACATATATATGGGGGCTATATCTAAATCAGAACCGATTTCAATAGGGATCGTCCTTGGGCCAAAAAAGAGCACTGTGCTTTCATCACAATCGGACCATAAATACTACCTGCACTTTGATTACAACGATACATCTACAGACGGAAATGTTTAAATCGACTCAGGATGTGATTCCAAGTCGTTCGGTATAATTAACGATGGGATTATCTCTTCTCCTTCTGGGTTTTACAAAAATGCAGAAACTCGTAATTTTATTTTTTTATTGAGACAGACCACAGTGTGGTGCAGGGTACAAAAAACTTCAGATGAAAACTTCATATTGTATGCATACATACATACGTAGGAGTACATGCCATATGTACAATACCATTTATCAAATTTTACTTATTAGCTTATTTACAGCTGAACTTACCAACAAACATTAGTCAGCTCTCATAGAGAGAAATTAAAATAACTTGCAAAACCCCCGATTTGACATTTAAGCGCTGTAAAAATTTTTATTATATACCCGTCAGAGCGAAATTCGGCAAAAACAGGTTTATTTTTACATGAAGGAGTACTACCAAATTCGAAGAAAATCGGTTCAGATTTAGATATAGCCCCCATATATATGTTACCCCCGATTTGACATGTAAGCGCTGTTAAGACTGTAGTTTATATCCAATCAGTACGAAATTCGACAGAAGGAAGTCTTTTTACATGAATGAGTATTCAGGGAAAATCGGTTCAGATTTATATACAGCCTCCATATATATGTTCCTCTTGATTTGGTATCAAAGCGCTGTAGGAGTTGTACTTTACTTCCGAGCATTTTCCAGAAAGATGTTTCTCAATTTAGGAACGAATATTGCTTAATTTAGCGATTATCGGTTCAGAACTAGATAATATGTTCCTACCCATTTACCAATTATTCCAAATTATTATCGCAATGACCCTTATCGCATTGTTAGGGAGGTGTAGGGTATTATATAGTCGGTCCCGCCCGACTTTCTGCCTTTCCTTACTGGTTTTTTATTGAGACAGTTTAAAATCAATCTGGATTCTGCAGGCAATATAGGCGTGGTCATAATTTCTTTGTTTAAGCTCGATGAAATTCATCTGGAACCTTCATGTGGGGGTTTCTATAAAAAGTTGCGTTGCATCTACACCGACAAGAAATAAACTTCGACTGGACCTTCATATGGGGTTTATATTAAAAGTGAACAGATATGATAAATATTTACAATTAGTGGTGATGGACATATAAAACCAATAAATTTACCCATATTAGTTTTGAAATTTATACTCTACACCGCCAAGAATTCAAATTGCATGGGACATTCATATATGTCTTTATAGGGTTTTTCCATTAAGGACATAACATTAACTTTGACAGAGTCCAATAGGAGAAGTTTCGGCGTTTCATATGATCAAGTGGCTTTAGTTCTTGAGACAGTTTGATCTTATAACGATGAAGGCCAAGATCTTTTCGCAAAATACGCCACAGTGTGGTTTGAGAGATGCCCAATTCCTGAGAACGACGTTTAATCGACTGATTTAGCTCATTTTGAACGGATAAATTTACGACTGCGATATTTTCGTCGCTTCGAGCGGTACGGCGTCTCTTTGGCGCCGGAACATCCAAAAGTGAAAAATTATCCACTATAGCACACACAGCCTGTCGGGTAGGACGGTTATTATGTCAGAAAATTTGAGTAAGCGCTCTTAATTTAATTTTTAATGATTTGGAGTAAATTATAAGTAACTTTATTTAATTTTTAATGATTTCCAAACGTTGCACGAAAGTGAACTTTACAATGATGAAAATGTTTACTTCGACTAACATTTTGACACTGAGAGATCATTAACAATGTTTGAGGGTGCGTTGACATAAAGATAAGAAATTGTTATGTCCCTATTAGAACACCCGCTACTGAAAGCTGCACCGATATCCCCCTTTTCACTAGCAACGATTTAATTCACTTTAAAGTGTAAATTTCACTATGAATTATCCCATGTTCAAAATATGACTATATACCAGTGTGGCCAGAAATTGTTTTTGCCCCGAAATGACGATTTTTAATGATATGAAATATTTATGGAAACTAAACGAATCGTTGTTATATTAGGATTTTTAATAATTCATTCTGGAGGTATTTTACAATTCAGTTTATTCGTTCTGAATGAAAACTAGAATGTTTGAAAAATTCTGAAATTATATGAGTGATCTTTGAAACAATAATCTTGTTAACTCTTGTATACTTTCCGCTATAGATCGCATTCAAGACATTTCATGAAAAATATCTGGAATTTTGTGCCAAAAGTCCAAAAATTCGCAGAGGAAATTTCATGGAATATTTATACCCTACACCACACTGTGGTACAGGGTATTATGATTTTGTGCATTTGTTTGTAACACCTAAAAGGAGAAGAGATAGGCCCATTGTTTATTATACCGATCGACTCAGAATCACTTTCTGAGTCGATTTAGCCATGTCCGTCTGTCTGTCTGTCCGTCTGTCCGTCTGTCTGTCCGTCTGTCCAGGTATTCTTGTAATCAAAGTGCAGGTCGTATTTATGGTCCGATTGTGATGAAATTTAGAATAGTGCTCTTTTTTGGCCCAAGGACGATCCCTATTGAAATTGGTTAAAATCGGTTCAGATTTGGATATAGTCCCCATATATATGTTTCATACGATTTGACATGCAAGCGCCGTAGAAACCACATTTTACATCCGATCTTTATGAAATTCGGCAGAGAGAGTTTTATTATTACGCGAATGAACACTACCAAATTCGGAGAAAATCCGATCAGATTTAGATATAGCCCCCATATATATGTTTCACCCGATTTGGCATGTAAGCGCTGTAAGAACTGTATTTTAAATCAGATCAGTACGAAATTTGGCAGAGAGAGTTATCTTATTACATGAATAAACACTGCCAAATTCGGGGCAAATCGGTTCAGATTTAGATATAGCCACCATATATATGTTTCACCCGATTTAACATTTAAGCGCTGTAGAAATCGTGTTTTATATCCGATCAGTACGAAATTTAACAGAGAGAGTTCTCTTATTACATGAATAAACACTGCCAAATTCGGGGAAAATCGGTTTAGATTTAGATATAGCCACCATATATATGTTTCACCCGATTTAACATTTAAGCGCTGTAGAAATCGTGTTTTATATCCGATCAGTACGAAATTTAACAAAGAGAGTTCTCTTATTACATGAATAAACACTGCCAAATTCGGGGGAAATCGGTTCAGATTTAGATATAGCCACCATATATATGTTTCACCCGATTTAACATTTAAGCGCTGTAGAAATCGTGTTTTATATCCGACCCGTACGAAATTTAACAGAGAGAGTTTTCTTATTACATGTATGAACACTGCCAAATTCGGGGAAAATCGGTTCAGATTTAGATATAGCCCCCATATATATGTTTCACCCGATTTAACATTTAAGCGCTGTAGAAATCATGTTTTATATCCGATCAGTACGAAATTTAACAGAGAGAGTTTTCTTATTACATGTATGAACACTGCCAAATTCGGGAAAAATCGGTTCAGATTTTAACATAGTCCCAATATATATGTTACACCCGATTTGACATGTAAGCTCTGTAGAAACCGTGTTTTATATCCGATCAGTCGGAAAATCGGCAGAGAGAGTTTGCTTATTACATGTATGAACACTGCCAAATTCTTATCGCAATGCCCATTTTCGCATTGGTAGGTAGGTGTAGGGTATTATATAGTCGGCCCCGCCCGACTTTCTGTCTTTCCTTACTGGTTTTAAGTAAAGTAAGGGCTATGGCAAAACTTGGAGCTAGGAGTTCATTATTCCAACAAATTTGGGAAGATGTTGTTCTAAACAAATATTCGTTTACATCCCAATATATTTTTATTTTGGACTATTATTTCCGAAACAAAGTTAATTTTTTAGAAATTTTTCATGTTCGTAAAAATAATAAATAATAAATAGAAGTCGCATAATCTTGGATCGAAATAAATTACTTGGAGAATTGACAACTAATGATGGCTTGGAATTCTCAGAAATTTTGAATGATTGATTTAAAAGAGGAATTTAATGCTGCATTTGGTATCATAAATGGGAGGTTCAATTCGAAATTTAAAACTGAAATTCAAAAAATTCAATAAAAATTTTGAAAGTTTTTTTAAATAAAAATATTTGGAGAAATTCCTAAACAATCGTTTTATTTGTATTTAAACACATATTTTATTTGAGAAATTTAGATTGCAAATATTATATGTTGTAACATATTAATATATGAGTTCCAAATTGATTTTATTGATATCCAAAAAAATGTATTTGCTCAGAAATATTTATTTATTTATTTATTTATATGAATTACAATACAAAGTAAATTTATATTCTAATTATAAGGTCCAGGGAAAGGCCGGGTTACAAAGACCATATGGCTAAATTTTTGCAGCGACAGACCAGAGCCTCTGGTGGGAATCGAACCCACGACCCCCAAACTCATAGGCGAGTACGCTACCAACTCACCTACTGCGCTCTGCGCAGAAATATATAATATTTAAAAATTTGTGTTCCAAATATATTTTCATTCAATTTAATTTTCTTCAATTCAAATTCCAAAGGCGATTTTGCCCCGTGTACTTAGCTTAACGATCAAAATTCCAGATTTTATTCCAAGAAGATAAAGTCGATACCTCCATTCTAAACTATGCTAAGTGCAAACAGGTAGTTTTTCAGGAGAGGCGATTAAAGTTTGATGATTTTTTTAAATTTGTGTGGAATTCCTTTATAATGCAAATCGAATGACCTGTACTGTTTTGTGAATAACTTTTGATTGGGTTGACGGATAAACACCAACTTTTGACTGAATATAATTTGGAATATTTTAAAATTACGAATGAAATCTCTAATAATAATTTAAGACAATATATATGAAAACCTCACATTCCATGCATATGCTCGTACACGGGCGATTTTCATAATTTACTTACATACATACTCATTTACATCTGACGACTGAACTTACCAACAAACATCTGTTACTTTCCGCAAATAGAGCGACATGAAAAATAACTATAAGTAAAAACCAGTAAGGAAAGGCAGAAAGTCGGGCGAGGCCGACTATATAATACCCTACACCTCCCTAACAATGCGATAAGGGTCATTGCCATAATAATTTGGAATAATTGGTAAATGGGTAGAAACTTATTATCTAATTCTGAAAAGATAATCGCTAAATTAAGCAATATTCGTTCCTAAATTGAGAAACATCTTTCTGGAAAATTTTAATGATCGGAAGTAAAATACAACTTCTATAGCGGTTTGATACCAAATCAGGAGGAACAATCAATATAAATCTGAACCGATCTTCCCTGAATACTCATTCATGTAAAAAGACCTCCTTCTGTCGAATTTCGTACTGATCGCATATAAAATACAGTCTCTATAGCGCCTACATGTCAAATCGGGGGTAAGGTATGTATGGGGGCTATATCTAAATCTGAACCGATTTCTTCCAAATTTAACAGTGTTCATTCATATAATAAGAAACCTCTTTCTGCCGAATTTCATACTGATCGGATATAAAATAACATTTTTACAGTGCTTACAAGTCAAATCGGGGGTAACGTATATATGGGGGCTATATCTAAATCTGAACCGATTTTCTCCGAATTTAGCAGTATTCCTTCATGTAATAAGAAACCCCTCTTTGCCGAATTTCGCACTGATCGGATATAAAATACAGTTTTTACAGCGCTTACATGTCAAATCGGGGGTAACATATATATGGGGGCTATATCTAAATCTGAACCGATTTCTTCCAAATTTAACAGAGTTCATTCATGTAATAAGAAACCTTTTCCTGCCGAATTTCATACTGATCGGATATATAATAAAGTTTTTACAGCGCTTACATGTCAAATCGGAGCTAACATATATATGGGGGCTATATCTAAATCTGAACCGATTTTAACCAAATTCAATAGGGATCGTCCTTGGGCCAAAAAAAAGATATGTGTAAAGTTTCGTCGAGATCGGACCATAATTGCGACCTGTACTTTGATTACAAGAATACATGCACAGACAGACGGACAGACAGACAGACAGACAGACAGACGGACAGACGGACATAGCTAAATCGACTCAGAAAGTGATTCTAAGTCGATCGGTATAATAAACGATGGGTCTATTTCTTCTCCTTTTGGGTGTTACAAACAAATGCACAAAGTTATAATACCCTGTACCACAGTGTGGTGTAGGGTATAAAAACACTCGAAACATATGACCGGCGGAGAGGATCTAATATAAATCACTAATATCACATATCATTGACATGCATATACATATATGTATGTGATGCAAAACCGGTTACATTACTCTATTTGTTTGCTTTTTCCCGACAAGACACGATTCGGAACACTCGAATGCGGTAAAAGCTCGATGTAGTAGACTGAATTCAGTGTATGGTCTTGGCTAGGTTCCAACAAATATCACAGCAATATCATTATATCAATAATTGAACTGCTGGCTGGTGCGCACGATAACTCTTGAAAGGAGTAACCGATTGACTCCGAATTTGGTATGTGCTAATATTTTCTTCTATATCCGACTAAGTTCGAAGATGGGTCATATTAGTCTACTCCTTCTAGTACCTCCCACACAAAGGATTAACATTTAGTGAAATATTGGTTATTTAATAACTTCTCTACTTCTTATTTGAATCCGAGCGCCCCAGTAGGCGAGTTGGTAGCGTACTCGCCTATGAGTTTGGGGGTCGTGGGTTCGATTCCCACCAGAGGCTCTGGTCTGTCGCTGCAAAATTCAGCCATATGGTCTTTGTAACCCGGCCTTTCCCTGGACCTTAAAATTAGAATATAAATTTACTTTGTATTGTAATTCATATGAATAAATAAATATTTGAATCCTCTGAAATTTCAGCGAAATTAAATTTTGCTAGAAAATTTGTGCGAAATTGAATATTGCTGGAATATTTTATCGAGATTGAATTTATCTTGAATATATCAGCGAAATTTTCATTTTGCTAGAAAATTTCAACAAAATTTAATTTGTCTACAAAATTTCACAGAAATTGCATTTCGCAGGAAACTTTACCGAAATTGAATTTTGCCGAAATTGCATATATGTATATAGAAATTTCTGCGAAATTCGACTTTCCTACAAAATTTCAGCGAAATTGAATTTTTCTACAAAATTTCAGCAAAATTGATTTGTTTCTAGAAAATTTTAGCGAAATTGAATTTTTCTACAAAATTTCAGCAAAATTGATTTTTTCTAGAAAATTTCAGCTAAATTGAATTTTTCTACAAAATTTCAGCGAAACTGAATTTTTCTAGAAAATTTCTTTTTGCCTTTTTCTTTTCAGAGAATTGTATTTTTATAGATAATTTCAGCAAAATTGAATTTTTCTACAAAATTTCAGAAAATTTAATTTTCCTACAAAATTTCAGCGAAATTGAATTTTTCTAAAAAATTGCATCAAAATTGATTTGTTTCTAGAAAATTTTAGCGAAATTGAATTTTTCTACAAAATTTCAGCAAAATTGACTTGTTTCTAGAAAATTTCAGCGAAATTAAATTTTTCTAGAAAATTTCAGCGAAATTGATTTTTTCTAGAATATTTCAGATAAATTGAATTTTTCTACAAAATTTCAGCGAAACTGAATTTTTCTAGAAAATTTCAGCGAATTTGCCTTTTTCTAAAAAATTTCCGAGAATTGTATTTTTCTAGATAATTTCAGCGAAATTGAATTTTTCTACAAAATTTCAGAAAATTGATTTGTTTCTAGAAAATTTCAGCGAAATTGATTTTTTTAGAAAATTTCAGAAAAAGCATATTCGCTGAATTTTTCGAGAAATTTCAGCAAAAATTATTTTATCTAGAAAATTTCGCCGAAATTGATTTTTGCTAGAAAATTTCAGCGAGATTGAATTTTCCAGAAAATTTTAGCGAGATTGAATTTTCCAGGAAATTTCAGCGAATTTGCCTTTTTCTACAAAATTTCAGAGAATTGTATTTTTCTAGATAATTTCAGCGAAATTGAATTTTCCTAAAAATTTTCAGCGAAATTGAATTTTTCTACAAAATATCAGCAAAATTGATTATTTCTAGAAAATTGAATTTTTCTAGAAAATTTCAAAAACGGGCAAATTCGCTGAATTTTTGAATTTTCCAGAAAATTTTAGCGAGATTGAATTTTCCAGAAAATTTCAGCGAATTTGCCTTTTTCTAGAAAATTTTCGAGAATTATACTTTTCTAGATAATTTCAGTGAAATTGAATTTTTCTACAAAATTTCAGCAAAATTGATTTGTTTCTAGAAAATTTCAGTGAAATTGAATTTTTCTAGAAAATTTCAGAAAAAGGCAAATTCGCTGAATTTTTCTAGAAAATTTCACCGAAGGGAGATTGTATTTTCCAGAAAATTGTAGCGAGATGGAATTTTCCAAAATATTTCAACGAGATTGAATCTTCCAGAAAATTTCAGCGAATTTGCCTTTTTCTAAAAAATTTCAGAGAATTGTATTTTTCTAGATAATTTCAGCGAAATTGAATTTTCCTACAAAATTTCAGCGAAATTGAATTATTCTACAAAATTTCAGCGAAATTGAATTTTTCTACAAAATTTCAGGGAAATTACATTTTTATAGTGAAATTTCAGCGAAATTGAATTTTTCTAGAAAATTTCAGCGAAATTAAATTTTCCTACAAAATTTCAGCGAAATCGATTTTTTGTAGAAAATATCAGCGAAATTGAATTTTTCTACAAAATTTCAGCGAAATTGAATTTTTCTACAAAATTTCAGCGAAATTGGATTTTTCTACAAAATTTCAGCGAAATTACATTTTTATAGTGAAATTTCAGCGAAATTGAATTTTTCTAGAAAATTTCAGCGAAATTAAAATTTTGTAGCGAAATTGAAATTTTCTAGAAAATTTCTGTGAAGTAGAATTTTTCTAGAAAATCTCAGCGAAATTGAGTTGTTATAAAATATTTCAGCGAAATTGAAATTTCAACGAAATTGTATTTTTCTAGAAAATATTAGAGAATTGAATTTTTCGAGATAATCTCAGCGAAATTAAATTGTTCTTAAAAATTTCAGCGAAATTGCATTTTTCTAGAAAATTTTAGCAAAATTATTTTTTTTTTTTTTTGAAAATTTCAGCAAAATTGAATTTTTCTAGAAAATATCAGCGAAATTGAATTTTTCTTAAAAATTTCAGCGAAATTGAATTTTTTACAACATTTTAGCGAAATTGCGTTTATGTGTAGAATTTAATGGAAATAGAATTATTCTAGAAAAAACCGAAATTCCAATTTTCTACCAAATATTAACGAAATTTAATTTTTTTTAGAAAATTGCAGGAAAATTGCATTCCTCCAGAAAATTTCACAAAAATTGTATTTTGCTAGTAAATTAGAAAATAAATTGAAATTTTATTGTTTGTAGAAACCGAAATAATTTGGCAAAATTTGTATTTTGTTAATCTGACAATTAGTCAGCCCCTAATCCCGTCAATGGCATCTTATCCAATCAACGGCCGTTAATACGGTCAACGGTGTTTAATACGGTCAGTGACCTTTAATTCGGCCTGTAGCCCTTAATCCACTCAAAGGCCTTTAAACAGTTGAGTAGCCTTTAATCCAACCAACGAGCGTCAACCCGAGGTCTATGAGCAGATTAAAGTCCTACTCTCCTTGATCGAATATTACTATTGGTAAGAATGAAGGTCATTGACCCGATAAAATGTCATTGACCCGATAAAATGTCATTGACCAGATACAATTTTTTGGTAGATCACAGGTCGTTGAACGGATTAAAAGTCGTTGAGCGAATTGAAGGATGTTGACGCATTAAAGGTCGTTGTCCGTATATGGCGCCATATACCCTTTAATAGGTTGTTGGAAGAATAAATGGGTGTTGACCGGAATAATCGAAAACGGTTGGATTAAAGAAATATGAAAATTATTAATTATTCGGAGATATTTTTTAAAAATGTCGATTTCGATTAAATTTGCGGGAAATGTGTAATTTCGGTAAAATTTTCTAAGTAATTCAAAATTGCGGTAAAATTTTCTAGTTATCTTGTATAGTTACCGAGAAATCTGCATTTGAAAATTGATTTTTTCAACGACCCTGTTTGAGTCTTTTGTGAATATCGGATCAGAATATAAACAATTTTCATTCACTTCAACTTTTATGAAACGGTGACATTTTCTAGATAAACTAAATTTCTGTAAAATTAACCGGCAAAAGGCAATTTCAGTGAAATTTTCAAGGCAAATGCAATTTCGGTAAAATTAAAAAAAAGCAATTGAAAAAATTGACAAGTAGAAACTACGCCATTACTAACCAGTAAAGAAAAGGCAGAAAGTCGGGCGGGGCCGACTATATAATACCATACACCTCCCTAACAATGCGATAAGGGCCATTGCGATAATAATTTGGAATAATTGGTAAATGGGTAGGAACATATTATCTAATTCTGAACCGATAATCGCTAAATTAAGCAATATTCGTTCCTAAATTTCTGGAAAATTTTAATGATCGGAACTAAAGTACAACATCTATAGGGCTTTGATACCAAATCCGGAGAAACATATATATAGAGGTAATATATAAATCTGAACCGATTTTCCCTGAATACTTATTCATGTAAAAGGACCTCTTTCTGTCGAATTTCGTAATGATCGGATATAAAATACAGTCTCCACAGCGCTTATATGTCAAATCGGGGGTAAAATATATATATGGGGGCTATATCTAAATCTTAACCGATTTCTTCCAAATTTAACAGTGTTCATTCATATAACATGAAACTTCTTTCTGCCGAATTTAGGATATAAAATAAAATTTTTACAGCGCTTACATGTCAAATCGAGGCTAACATATATATGTGGTTATATCTAAATCTGAACCGATTTTAACCAAATACAATAGGGATCGTCCTTGGGCCAAAAAAAAGATATGTGTAAACTTTCGTCGAGATCGGACCATAATTGCGACTAGTACGTTGATTACAAGAATACATGCACAGACAGACAGACGGACATAGCTAAATCAACTCAGAAAGTGATTCTAAGTCTATCGGTATAATAAATGATGGGTCTATTTCTGTTTCTTTTGGGTGTTACAAACAAATGCACAAAGTTATAAAAAAAACCAGTAAGGAAAGGCAGAAAGTCGGGCGGGGCCGACTATATAATACCCTACACCTCCCTAACAATGCGATAAGGGTCATTGCCATAATAATTTGGAATAATTGGTAAATGGGTAGAAACATATTATCTAATTCTGAAACGATAATCGCTAAATTAAGCAATATTCGTTCCTAAATTGAGAAACATCTTTCTGGAAAATTTTAATGATCGGAAGTAAAATACAACTTCTATAGCGGTTTGATACCAAATCAGGAGGAACAATCAATATAAATAAATGAACCGATCTTCCCTGAATACTCATTCATGTGAAAAGACCTCCTTCTGTCGAACTTCGTACTGATCGCATATAAAATACAGTCTCTACAGCGCCTACATGTCAAATAGGGGGTAACGTATATATGGGGGCTATATCTAAATCTGAACCGATTTTCTCCAAATTTGGCAGTATTCCTTCATGTAGAAAGAAACCTCTTTTTGCCGGCTTTCGCACTGATCGGATATAAAATAACATTTTTACAGCGCTTACATATCAAATCGGGGTAACATATATATGGGGGCTATATCTAAACCTGAACCGATTTTAACCAAATTCAATAGGGATCGTCCTTGGGCCCAAAAAAAGACATGTGTAAAGTTTCGTCGAGATCGGACCATAATTGCGACCAGTACTTTGATTACAAGAATACATGCACAGACGGACAGACAGACAGACGGACATAGCTAAATCAACTCAGAAAGTGATTCTAAGTCGATCGGTATAATAAACGATGGGTCTATTTCTTCTCCTTTTGGGTGTTACAAAGAAATGCACAAAGTTATAATACCCTGTACCACAGTGTGGTGTAGGGTATAAAAATACCGTGTACCACATGGAACGATACACGATTCAACAACGCATTGAAATTATTAAAATTCGAAAATTATCGAAAAATCATCTTGACTGATGAGGCCCATTTCCACCTCGGTGCCTACGTCAAGAAGCAAAATTGCTACGTCAAGAAGCAAAATTGTCGCATCTGGGGCTCGGAAAACCCAAGAGTTATGGTTGAGAAGCCTCTCCATCCTGAACGTGTGACTGTTTGGTGTGGTTTATGGTCCGGTGGGGTCATTGGACCTTACTTTTTCGAAAATGAGGTTGGATCAACAGTTACGGTGAATGGATTGCGCTATCGAGAGATGATTAATGATTTTTTATGGTCGGAGTTGGATGGTATTGATCTTGACAACGTTTACTTTCAACAAGACGGCGCTACTTGCCACACAAGCAACGAAACCATTCCTCTGTTACGGGAAAAGTTTCCGGATCGTGTTATCTCTCGAAGAGGTGATCACAATTGGCCACCGAGATCTTGTGATTTAACACCTTGCGACTTCTTCCTTAGGGGCCACGTGAATGATAATGTCTACGCCAACAGCCCAGCGTCGATTCAAGACCTCAAAGATAGAATTCGTGAGGCTATCGAGGACATATGGCAGCCACTTTGCGATTTGGTTATGGAAAATTTCATGAAAAGGATATGGTCCTGTAAGCGTGGGGTGGTGGCCATTTGGCCGATGTTGTTTTTCATTATTAACGGCATACCTTCCTCCTTATTACGAAATAAACATCCGATCATTTATCTCAAAAAATTGCATTTTTCATTGAATACCAAAATAACACCTTTTGTTGGAAAACCCTTTATTTGTGGAATTACAAAGGATTCGGATAAGTAGTATAGAAATTATTAGAGAATCAATATTTCACTAAATGTTAACCCTTTGTGAGGGAGGTACTAGAGAGAGTGGTCCAATATTACATATCTTCGAACTTAGACTGAGATAGAAAAAAATATTATCACATACCAAATGTAAGAAAAAGCTTTTTGGCTATCCTAAATATTTTGTTTTTTTTTTAGATATGCTGTTATGTTTGAAAATCAGGGATATACCGTCCTCCACTTTAGTGAGGGTGATGCCAACTTTTTCCGAAGCAAAATCGTAATAAAAAAATTTAAAAAGCGTGAAAGGGCGTAAATTCCAAACAAACAGACGTAAAAATGCGCTAAACTATAACATTGCTTTAGTCGGGTAAAGAAAACTACATTATACCCTACACGACCCATCAGAGCTGAATTTAAAGAAATATGTTTAGAAAATGTTTATCAGTGTTGGGCTTAGATTCAAATGGGGCTTAGATTCAAAATTAGGATAAAGATACATACAGGGGACATACTCGTGTCTGAAGCTGAACCTATTTTCGTTAAATTTGACAAGATTCGTTTTTTTTTCAAGAATCTGTTATCGGTTAAAAATTATAAAGATCTGTTGACAATGTCGATTTTAAAGCGCCTACATTCAACATCGGGATATAAGTGTTATGGAGTCTATATCTAAATCTGAACCAATTTTCTTTAAATTTGGCAGTGTTCATTCCTGGTTGAAGGAATCACTTTATACTAAATTGTATTTAGATCTGATGAAAAACGCTTATTCTGTGGCGCTTAGACTCAAATTTCATAAAATTCCTGAGTTTATTATAAGCTCAAACAACTTTCGAAAGATTTGATACAAATTGTGGCGTCTATTCCGCGTAGATGCCAAATCGGGATGTAGCAAAATAGTCTAATTTATTTATGTTACCAGATGTAATCTTAAAAATGTTCAAAAAGCGTCAAAAGCACAAAGTACAAATGTAAAAAGCGTACAGTTAGCGTTTTTTTTTTATTGGCACTAACTGAACACTTTTCGCGTATTGAGTAGTCAAAAAAGCACAAAATCTGGTGCGAAAAGCACTAAGTTTAAATGATATCGATATCTTATTTTTCCGTTTAGCTAATTTTTATAACGTTTCTAGCATAGGTGAATATTAAAAATTCAGACCCAGCGGTCAACTGTTCGTCAGAATATTTAATATCGACCTATGTAGTTCATTTTTTGCTAAAATGATTATAAGCAGTTACAAATAGGTAAAATAAGATCTCGCTATCATTTTTTATTTTTTTTTAATTGCTCTCGAACGGCCGATTTTTGAAGCGATTTTTGCAAAGTTTACTTTGTTTTAAAGAAGACACAATGCGCAATTTTTTGAAAAATATTATTTTGAAATTTTTTTTAAAAACATTTTTTGCAAAAGTTTTTTTGGAAAAAACCTTTGTAAAAAAAATTTCTCCTCTCTCGATTTTCTTCAACCATTTTTGTGAGACTCAATATTTGTAAAAGTTGTGGACGAAATACCAAGCCTAGTCTGACAATTTTCGTCCGTTTTTGCAAAACACTGCAAAGTGGTACGAATTCAAAAAGGAAAAATAATTCCACCGTTTCTTAACCAAACAACCGATTGAGAACAAACTTGGCATGGTGGATGAAGATGTGTTAGAGAAGTTAAGTTTTATATTTGGGCCCCCTATGTCAGACAGGGGCGGAGCTAGAGGGCCTCAAAGTTGCCCACATCGGGTGAAGAAAATGTTCAAGCGCGTGTAACTCGTGTTTCTCTTCGGATTTATAAATTTTCTGTTTGTGTGTATTCTAACAGGGGTCTACAAAAATAAACCGTTTACACCTAAGAATTATCTCGTATTGTTACCGAGATATCTGCAATTAAAAATTTAATTTCTAATTTTTTCCCTTACCGTGTGTTAGTATTTTGTATCAACATGTCTGGATGGGCAATACAATTTTCTACATATATGAGGAAAAAAAATTGGATCGATATTGAATATTTCAAACAATGATAGGTTTAGTTTTCGATTTAATCTGTTTAGTTACTATTTAATAAACATTAAATAGTTAATTTCGCATCTCCTTGAAGATCAGTGTGTACACATTAATGTATATATAACTAGCTGACCCGGTGCGCTTCGCTGCCCTCAAAGTACGTTTCAGTGAAATAGAACGGCGGTGTTTTCGGGTCATCCATATTGCACTTAAATGCACAAATTTAGTGTAGTGCAATACCCGTAAAATCACCTTGGGAGGCTACGTCGCCCATTCTCTGTTGGGGCATATAGATTGCTGTGAAATACAGTCATACCAATTAGTGCAATAATTCTATCAGTATTTATTTTTTATACAACGATGCCGCATGCGCGTATTCACGCCCTCTAATCCGATATCTCTCAATTTTGTTGAGTCACGTGCTAACTTTTAAGGCACTTGAATACTAAACACACTTGGTAAAGCGTCAATCTAGATATAATGGTCTCCAGTTATTTCGCTTTCAGCAAGCGTGTCGTATGCACAGATACTTCCTCTGATCAGCTTTTTAATCAGATTCCGTAGAGTGCTATCAACAGCATCCACTAAAAACTTCAAGACGATGAGTGCAACGCCTCTCCATATATTTCGTTTTGAGTATCGGCACTATTTTCATGCAAATTTTGAAAACTGTACTGCAATGATATTAGAAATATCATATCGGCGCCACGGCCTTATCACTCTCTTTTGCAAAGATATCGCCGCAATACTATTTCAAATATTGCGTTCTAAATTTTTTATTTATATGGGGGTGTCATGCCAACTGTTTCCATCGTTCCTGTTCGTAGCTCCACGACCAGAGAATGAAGACGAGCCAAAATTGGCGGCGGCGGCTGCCATTGAAAATTATAGATCGGCGGCGGCGTCTAGGCGGCTAAGCCGACATAAAATTCCATTTTTTTGCATTACACTTTGGACATATTTTGTCCATATTACCAATTTGAATATCAGTAAAGCTTAAATAGTCAATATTACTTTGGTAAGAAAGGCACATCTTGAAGTAAAAGTACGCGGTAAATGCACTACAGTCTGTCTCAATCGACTCATTCTAGTCGAGTCAGGAGTTTTCCTAGAAAGCTGTGTTCGAACTTTAGGCATAATGCACTTTTTAGATATTTAGAATTTAGATAGCGATTCCGTTCGCGGGCACAAAAAGAACTTACTTTTTATTACATACACATAAAATGAGCTTAATTGAAAAAAATTTTGATTTTCTGCTATGAAAAATAACGGCAAATAAATGTAAGCAAGAAAATAGTAAAACAAAGGCAAAAATAAAATAAACTCAAACCAAACATAACATCACTGCAGCATGGTAATGTTTGGCTATATTTGTTTTTGCTTGCCTCTGTCTTTTTTTCACGTCACCACGCATAGCGTACGACAAAAAAAACAAAAACAAAATACATTGCCATTCTCTGTTGCTATCCATAGCACACACACGCTCGGCCATATGTAGGCAAAACAAAAACAAATCACATTGCTATTCTCAGCAAAGCCCCAGCGGTAAAAATCAGGTCTTAGGCGGCAAGCTATCAGGCCTGATTTAAGAGCCACGAGGCCTGGCCGCCGCATTCAATCTTTATATCTTTTTTACATGGAGTGACATTGCGAGGCCAGGCCTTGCATCTCGCGGTAAAAATCATGCCTAACAAAGGATTGTCGAATGAAGGTCCGATATAGGACTTCGAAAGGAAGGTCTTAAGAAGGGCTTCGAAATGTACATAGGTATGATTTAGAGCTTCGATATGAAGGTCTGATCTAGGCCTCATGTACAGCTTCGAAGGAAAGTCCTACAATAAATCAAAATGCAGACCAAATAATGTATTTTAAATGAATGTCAAATTCAGCACTTCAAATGCATAATATAGGAGTTCGCAAAGATAATATAGAATAATTTTGATAAGAATCTATCTTAATCTATCAAAAACATAAAGCAACTGAACTCTACAAAACCTTTTCAACGACTAATTGTTTGTTAATTTTAATTGTCTTCACCTTCACTTTTCAATTTGTGTAGCGGTATTTCTTTTTTTTTTTTTGCATAAAACTGGTTTTGAACTCTCGCAGTAGCAACAAAGTTCATACATGAGAAACTTGAGGGAGGGAGAACGAATGTGTGTACACTCTGCCTTCCTTCTCCCGTCTTTTATCATGCATGATTATGTTCACACAAAATTTAAATGTTGTGTTTTAAATACCTTCGATATGATATATTTTTAGTAGGACAGAATCATGCCTGATAAAAGACGGGAGAAGGAAGGCAGAGTGTTCATTTTTCTACATATTCAAAAACTTGAGAGAGAGGGAGAACGAAACGCATCAATATATGAACATATATCGGCGGTGGTTATCAATAATTCAATTTGACTGCTGACCATGAAGAACGACTTTTCTCTGACATCTTTTAGAAGGCGTTAGACATGTATGAAAAAAGACGGGAGCAGGAGGCACGGTTACTTTTTTAGAAGTGAGAGATTGCTCATTTTTCAGGCCTTCATAAAGAAGGCATGCGTGCCTTCCAATATAAGGTGTTGGAAGCCCTTCAATCAGGCCTGATGCCTAGAAGGCCTGGACCATTTTACCGCTGGGGCAATACTCACTGTAGGATGGGAGAGTAAAATATTGGAACACTCGCATCGTGTCGATGTGCCGCACACTGCTTTATTTTTCACTACCGCAACTACCACAACTACAATTTTTATACGCTATGAGTCGTTCATGTCCGTGGTGAATTTTACTTAGGATTTTAAAAGCCATGAATCTCCTTTTCTAACAAACTTTTTAATAATTTTTTTGGCCTAAAACCTTCACCAGGTCGAGAGCTTTTTATTATAAAAAATTTCATGAAAATCAGCCGGGCCATTCTCAAGATTGTTACGAACATAAAAAAGGCACTTCAAAATATAATATTAGTTTAGATTACCTTGTAAGTGACGTTTTTAAGATTTTTGTGGTCAATACTACACTGACCACAGTTTAAATCGTGTGAATGTGAATAGCATATTTCATCCACGCACTCAACAGTATGTGCGTAAACCTTTAGATTAATACTTTTACATGGGCTCAGAGGTCAAGAGGTATGTTTCAAATGTCGATATACATTGGAAACTCTCTATAACGAATTCCAAGGGACTGAATATTTACTTCGTTATAAAGAAAATTCGCTATATAGAAAATAAAAACAATTTTGTTCCTTATAACGTTTTTTATTTGTAGTAGTCAGTTATTTTGGTTTATTTCAATATAATTTTCTAAAACATTTAGAGAATTTAATAAAGTATTTGGTACGTTGGTTTTCATGTCCAAATAGGTACGGAAACGTTCAACTGATGAAGAAAGTTGGCCATATGTGGGTAACGGTTTCGCAATATCGACAGATTCTTCTCGTATTCATCTGAATCTGTTAAAAGACAAATAATAATGTACATCAGAAAATTATTAGCCACGGATTTTTTTATTATTATTTCTTTACCTGCGATAGCTGGTGCTCCAAAATTTTCTTGAACACTTTCGAGGATTTCTTCGTCGGAAGGGTTGTCTATGGTAATGACATCACAGTCAACATTGATGTAGTCTTTAAATGTTGCATTAATATTTGCAACTGTTTTAAATGAAGACTCTAAAAATGCTAAGTGGGATATTGGTAGATAGTCTTCTTCGTCCCAAAGCATACTGTTGTTCGTTGTGGTGCCAACTTTAACAAATCCTGCTTTTTTAAACCAGTTTGCAATTGTCTCGGATTTTACATTGACATTCCACACTTTGCTTAAGTTTCGTATGGCATCCAGCAAATTTATGGGCGTGGGAGGTTCTTTCTCCTCCATTTGTAACAAAATGTTTGTCAAAATGCGTTTTCTGTAATGCGTTTTAATGTTACAAATTATGCCCTGATCCATTGGCTGAAGTATCCAAGTCATGTTGGGTGGGAAATAAGCAATTTCAATATTTTTCAATTGGTCCTCAACATCCCTAGGGTGTGCAGCGCAGTTATCAACAAAAAGCAAAACGTTTCTTTGTTGAGAAGCAAACTTTCGGTCCAATTTCAAGAGCCATTTCAAGAAAATCTCGTATCCACGTCTAGAGATTTGATTCCTTTGAAGCATCTCGGATTCTTGGCCTTCCCTACACTGAAAGAAAAGTGTACTGAAAATCATTGACATTTTCTTAACTTTTAAGATTTTTTCTTTGATTTGGCTCCAAAGGCAATGACTTTTAAAATAAGTACATCTTGTACGACAATTAAAGTCATTAATCATCTTTAAATCTGGACATCAAACATCTTTGAAAGAATTACGCCGTATACTTCGATGAAAGACTTCACATTTTTAAATCTATTACGGCTAGTGCTTACATTAAATACATAAAATGACTTTAGATTGAGTACATTCTTTAATTAAACCAAACACATTCTGTACTTTCCACAAGTGTAAAATAAGTTTCGTAAAATTTTTTTTTAACATTTATGGTAATGATACCCTCACTTTAGTGTGACGAGGCTATATATAATTTTTATTATTTTCTTTATTAAATTATTATGCTTTTAAAATATTTGATTTCGATAAACAGTTTATTTAGTAGCCATTGTGTTTAGTCTAGTTTTCTTCATATTAGAGGGAACATGAGAATTAAATATTTTGGATAATATTTGGATAATTAAATATTTTGCCAAATTTTTCCTTAAACGAATAGTTCTCTTTGTATGAGCTGCGGTAGCTGTCAACAAACAGCCGCCGAAACTGTTGCTATTAATGATGAATTAAAAATGTCAACACGCGCAAGCGCACAAAACCTTTATCTACCACAGCTCAACATGAACTCATTCCAAAAAATTTCAAACAAACTTCATTGTAACTCTCACTATTATTCTAAATTTGTGACCAAAGAGAGTCTAAATTGTCCTCCTGCAGATAAAAACGATATCTTAATTTAAAAGATAACTAATCGTTAATTCAAAAATACCAAAAAACTGGACTGAAAATTAAGGGTATATTGTCTTTAAAAGCATGCCATGAGAATTTCTACAATTGTAAGAAAAAATCTTACAAACTATTAAAAAATCTTACAAACTATTAAAATTTATACTTGAGTTAATGGCAATTGTACTACAATCAATTATTATTTCTTTAATTTTATGACGTAACGTTAAAGTCAACATGACATAGTGTTATGGACATCTAATCATAGAAGTAAGGAATTTTACTTTAAACGAATAAAAATTTCTTTGAAATCAAGTAAATTTTCTCAAATTTAAAGAAATTTGTATTCAAACAAAAACAGATTAAATCTATGATTTAAGGGCAAACTTGTTTTTAATTTCATGTAAAACTTTTTTTCAGTGTATAATAAGCAATTTAACTTTCTCCGATCCGGTCATATTGCATGCTACCATAACAGTGATCCTCTCTTTGCTGTTTTTCCCCCCCAAAACACTTCTCATTTTTAAACGCCATCGTTTTATTTGGTAAGCACTTAAAAAACAAACCCGTCTCATCGGCGTTAAAGATGTCGTTTTCGTCATATTTTTCTAACAATTTTGGCAAGACATGCGTCACCCATTCATCTCGTGTTTGGATGTTGGCGGCAGCACTTTTACCACACAATGTTTTTTGAACAATGCAGTGACGATTTTTAAATTTTTCAAGCCAGCCTACACTTGCTTCAAATTCTCCATGGTCCAATGCTTCAGCGAATTGTTTTGCTTTTTCTCTCAGGATTGGTCCAGACAGAGGAAGATTCCTACCACGTGCGGCGAATACCCATTTCAGCATTGTTTCGTCAATATCCTCAAAGGTACAAGTTCGAAGCTTCTTGCGTTTAATACTGCATTATCTGTTACAATGGCTAAAAGCTTTTCCTTGTTTTTTAAAATCGTAGATAAGCTACTGAAAGGAATTCCAAATTACTTAGCAATGTCTTTTTTTGAAGCTTCTCCCTTTTCAATTTCATTTATATTCGGGGGTTCCCCAAAATACACTTTCAATTTTATGGTAAATATGTAAACGATTCAAAGCATCAGTCTCTGCTTGTGCGTTGTGAAAGTACACACAGAGCAACAATAACAACACAAATAACACACAACAAAGCGACTTCGTTATATGGAGATTGAAAACGCTTCAATCTTGAAGTTACGGTCGCAAATATGCTTCGTTATATGAAGATTATAAATTCGGTATATGAAGATTATAATACACTGAAAGTAGTCCCAAAACACAGTGTTCTTAAAATTGCTTCGTAATAAAGAGAAATTCTTTATATAAGAGTTCGTTATAGAAAGTTTCGCCTGTAATCTGTTTTGTCATGATAATAGAAATTATATCACATAATTCAAAACCTTATCACGTGCATACTGAATGACCACAACCAAAAATTAGCTACATTTTTGTTAAATACGAAATTTTAAACAACTACAATTCTCGTTTACGAGAGCTGAAATTTCTCGTAAATATAAAAATAAATTTTGCGCGCAGGGGTCAGAATATTTAATATCGCCCTATGTAGTTTATTTTTGGCTAAAATGTTTATAAGGAGTTAAAAATAGGTAAAATAAGATCTCGCTATCATTATACCCTACACCACACTGTGGTACAGGGTATTATAAGTTTGTTTCACGGCAGATGTTTGTAACACCTTAAAATAACACAGCTAGACCCACCTTAAAGTATACCGATCGACTCAGAATCACTAGCTGAGTCGATTTAACGATGTCCGTCCGTCCGTTCGTCCGTCTGTCCATGTAAAGTTGTTCGTCGACTACAGGTCGCAATTTCACTCCGATCGTTCTGAAATTTTGCAGTTTAGAGTATTTCGCGGCTGTTAAGATCGCTATTGTATTTGGTTGAAATCGGTTCAGATTTAGATATAGCTCCCATATATATCTTTCGTCCGATTTGGCCCTTTAGTCCTATAGAAGCTGTATTTTACATCCGATCGTTTTGAAATTTAGAATGGTAGAGTTTCTTGATCCATGAACCAACATTGCCGAATTTGAAGAAAATCGGTTCAGATTTAGATATAGCTCCCATATATATCTTTCGTCCGATTTGGTCCTTTAGTCCTATAGAAGCTGTATTTTACATCCGATCGTTTTGAAATTTAGAATGGTAGAGTTTCTTGATCCATGAACCAACATTGCCGAATTTGAAGAAAATCGGTTAAGATTTAGCTATAGCTCCCATATATATGTTTCGTCCGATTTGGCCCGTTAGTCCTATAGAAGCTGTATTTTACATCCGATCGTTTTGAAATTTAGAATGGTAGAGTTTCTTGATCCATGAACCAACATTGCCGAATTTGAAGAAAATCGGTGCAGATTTAGATATAGCTCCCATATATATCTTTCGTCCGATTTGGTCCTTTAGTCCTATAGAAGCTGTATTTTACATCCGATCGTTTTGAAATTTAGAATGGTAGAGTTTCTTGATCCATGAACCAACATTGCCGAATTTGAAGAAAATCGGTTAAGATTTAGCTATAGCTCCCATATATATGTTTCGTCCGATTTGGCCCGTTAGTCCTATAGAAGCTGTATTTTACATCCGATCGTTTTGAAATTTAGAATGGTAGAGTTTCTTGATCCATGAACCAACATTGCCGAATTTGAAGAAAATCGGTGCAGATTTAGATATAGCTCCCATATATATCTTTCGTCCGATTTGGCCCGTTAGTCCTATAGAAGCTGTATTTTACATCCGATCGTTTTGAAATTTAGAATGGTAGAGTTTCTTGATCCATGAACCAACATTGCCGAATTTGAAGAAAATCGGTTAAGATTTAGCTATAGCTCCCATATATATGTTTCGTCCGATTTGGACCTTTAGTCCTATAAAAGCTGTATTTTACATCCAATCGTGTTGAAATTTAGAATGGTAGAGTTTCTTGATCCATGAACCAACACTACCGAATTTGAAGAAAATCGGGTAAGATTTAGCTATAGCTCCCATATATATGTTTCATCCGATTTGGCTCTTTAGATCCAATCGTTTTTATACCCTACACCACACTGTGGTACAGGGTATTATTTAAGTATAAAATGTCCCAAAAGTAAATTTATGTAAACAATTTATACATGAATTACAAAATTTATATATCAGAGTTATTCAATATTACGAGAGTGGTGTAGGGTATTATATAGTCGGCACCGCCCGACTTTAGCCTTTCCTTACTGGTTTTTTTTTAAATTTTTTTGGAAAACTTTTTGCGGGAATTTTAGTTTTTGAAAAAAATAAAAAAATGAATTTTTGTGTTTTACGAAATTTGTAATTGCTCTCGAACCATTAACTTATAAGAAGAACCAGTAAGGAAAAGCAGAAAGTCGGGCGGGGCCGACTATATAATACCCTACACCTCCCTAACAATGCGATAAGGGTCATTGCCATAATAATTTGGAATAATTGGTAAATGGGTAGAAACATATTATCTAATTCTGAAACGATAATCGCTAAATTAAGCAATATTCGTTCCTAAATTGAGAAACATCTTTCTGGAAAATTTTCTTTAGCGGTTTGATACCAATCTGAACCGATCTTCCCTGAATACTCATTCATGTAAAAAGACCTCCTTCTGTCGAATTTCGTACTGATCGCATATAAAATACAGTCTCTACAGCGCCTACATGTCAAATCGGGGGTAACGTATATATGGGGGCTATATCTAAATCTGAACCGATTTCTTCCAAATTTAACAGTGTTCATTCATATAATAAGAAACCTCTTTCTGCCGAATTTTATACTGATCGGATATAAAATAACATTCTTACAGCGCTTACATGTCAAATCGCGGGTAACATATATATGGGGGCTATATCTGAATCTGAACCGATTTTCTCCGAATTTAGCAGTATTCCTTCATGTAATAAGAAAACTCTCTTTGCCGAATTTCGCACTGATCGGATATAAAATAACATTTTTACAGCGCTTAAATGTCAAATCGGGGGTAATGTATATATGGGGGCTATATCTAAATCTGAACCGATTTCTTACAAATTTAACAGAGTTCATTCATATAATAAAAAACCTATTTCTGCCGAATTTCATACTGATCGGATATAAAATAAAGTTTTTACAGCGCTTACATGTCAAATCGGTGCTAACACATATATTGGGGCTATATCTAAATCTGAACCGATTTTAACCAAATAGGGATCGTCCTTGGGCCCAAAAAAAAAGATATGTGTAAAGTTTCGTCGAGATCGGACCATAATTGCAACCAGTACTTTGATTACAAGAATACATGCACAGACGGACAGACAGACGGACATAGCTAAATCGACTCAGAAAGTGATTCTAAGTCGATCGGTATAATAAACGAAGGGTCTATTTCTTCTCCTTTTGGGTGTTACAAACAAATGCACAAAGTTATAATACCCTGTACCACAGTGTGGTGTAGGGTATATATATTACAAAATTAATTTTTGTGGTGTGATTTTTTATTTGAGTATCTTTAAGCATACGAAGTTTGGACCACACATAATAAAAAGCTTTAAAATTGTTCTTAAAGGGTGACATGACATCCAAAAATCTCCTTTCATAGCTTAAATATTTTTTTATGATTGTTTCCCTTTCGGAATCTATTGAAATAACGCGATTTTTATTTCACATCAGTCCGCATTATAAAGTCGGCACAAACCTTGAGTTTAAAACTTTAATTCCACTGTGTTTAAGCGTTAATATGCACTCGTATTCAGCATTTTGAAAGCAAATTAATAAAATTGCAATAACGCAATTCATAATCTAGTTGAGCTTGTACGCAACTGCAAAAACAAAAATTTTAAAAAGAATTCCTTCCAACTACAAATCTATAGACAAACGTCCTTCAATGAGTCTTTGGGTCTGCCTCAAATGTCCTTAAGTTTATTTTCGTTTTTGAAAGTGTCAACGTCACAAACGCATGAGTGTGTGTGTGTTTGATTTACCTTCATTGCCGCAGATAAAACGCATTTCATCATCCGCCTCTCATCATTCCCTTTAGCGACTTATCTCCAAAGCGCATAAACAATTTAAATACTTTCAAACAAAATCAAAAGATGTGAGATGTGCTATGTGCAATGTGTGATGTGATGAGATTGTGAAGACACATGCCAAGAGAGAAGCCATGATGCATCATGCATGCATATGAATACATTACCTTTCTCACTGTTTCTATTGGAGCGATGCAGACAAAAAATATGTACGTATTTTCTTTTGTATACGCCAAGTGGCACTAGTGAGCATAAAGCCTAAGTGAACTTAATATTTGCTATCGCAGTGCATAAAAATCTAAAGCTCCTTAAGAAATTTCATTTGCTCGCTTATATTATTCACACAAACTGAGGCTGTGTAAACATGAGACAACATACAGAAAATATACATCTCCGAACGATATGTAACGAAGCTTTGAAGCGGAGTTTAAATGCAAATGAAGATAACCTTTTTTGAACTATTTTCATTACAAGGTTGTGAAGTTTTGAAGCCTTTTAATGAACGATTCGAATTTGGACTCCACCTAAACCCTACAATACTCCGTGGTTACTTTAACTTTGTTTTGGGACATACACTAAAAGAAACACGTACAGAGAATATATTAAATTATCCTAACTTTTATGATTTTGGCTTTGATTTGGCGCCAAAGACAAGGATCATTAAAATAAGTATACCTTGTACTGCAATCAAAGACATGGAACGAATTTGAATCAATTACATCTTGTACTTCAATGTAAAAACATGAAACGCCCTTAAATCAATTACACGTTGTAATTAAGCCAAGTACATGTTGTATTTATCACTAACTAGCTGACCCGGTGCGCCTCGCTGCCGTTTTCAGCAAGCGTATCGTATGCACAGATACTTCCACTGATCAGCTTTTTAATCAGATTCCGAAGAGTGCTATCAACAGCAACCACTATAAACGATGAATGCAACGCCTCTCAATATATCGTTTTGAGTACTTTGTCCATCGACACTATTTTTATGCAATTTTTCAAAACTGTCCTGCAATGATATTGGAAATTTTTCAAATTCACATCTAGGGTTGTATGGGCGGCGCCACTGCCTTATCACTCTCTTTTGCAAAGATATCGCCGCAATACTATTTTAAATATTGCGTTCTAAATTTTATTTTTATATGGGGGTGTCATGCCAACTGTTACCATCGTTCCTGTTTGTAGCTCCTTCACCCCTACTGGTACCAAGGCCAGGCAGCCAAACTTCAAAACCACGGCTGACATAGTGATCGAAATATTGAATTTTGAAATTTAATGTTGTGTAGGTGTACCCACTGTTAAAACGATGCCAGTTTTTGGTTTAATCTGTGTCACACTCACCCCAGTTTTAAGTTACAGAACGCGTACTGGCACCAATGTCACACATACCCAATTTCGAGAATTTTGCTCCAATAGTATTCGAAATATTTCATATTTGAATTTTAGGTTGTATGGGCAGTGCCACGCGCACTGTAACTATCACACCGGTTTTTGGCTCCATGATGTGTACTGGTACCAAGGTCACACATATCGAATTTCGAGAATTTTGATCCAATAGTACCCGAGATATTTCACTTTTAAATTTCACGTTGTGTGGGCGGTGCCACGCCCCTTTGTCCAATCATAACAGAATATAGCTACGAACCTTCCACACACAAAATTATGTACTCATGCAAAAATTCAGCAAAATCTGTTTAGCCGTTTTCGAGTCCATCGCGTACTGACGAACACCATTTAATTTTTATATATATAGATAGAAGATAGATAAGAATAAGATACTGCATTAAGTGACCAAATCCATTTCCATTTTTTATTTAAATTCAAACTTTTACATGTTCAGGGGCATTTTTATTAATTTGTTCATTACTTAATTGTGAATGATATCCTCAGAAAATTTTTTCCTATCCATTTAGAATCACTTTTTGAGTCGATTTACCTATGTCCGTCCGTCCATATAATAAAAGTACCGTATCCTTGTAATCAACGTACAGGTGGCAATTTTTGTCTGATTCCGACAATAATTTGGCGCATACCTTCTGTTTGGCCTAAGGACGAACCCTATTGAAATTGGTTCATATTTAAATATTGGCCCAAATCCTCACGATTTCTTATCAAAGCCCTTAGAAGTGGTTCTTTACTTTCGATCATTACAAAATTTTTAATCGTTTCAGATCTAGTTTATTATGATCAAAATGTTTATTCCATCCACCATAGGATGGGGGTATATTAACTTTGTCATTCGGTTTGTAACACCTTGAAATATTGATCTGCGAGCCTGTAAAGTATATATATTCTTGATCGTCGTGAAATTCAAAGACGATTTAGTCATGTCCGTCTGTCTGTTGAAATCACGCTACGTAATAATACGAATTGTTTGAAAAAATTTTATAGAAATACTTTTTATAGTTGCAGCTTGTTTGGAATTGCAAATAAATATGGTTTTTAAGCAATAAAAAACTAATTTTTAAAGCAACGTAGCTGAAACTTTGTGTTGTGTATTATTTTTAGACAATAATTCATCACAGTAAAAATTTTAGTAATCGGTTTGTATTGTGTTGTAGCCCCCCTATAGCGGTCGCTTCCAAATACGCATATTTAAGCCACAAATACCACATTTTCTATGCTTTACACTTTACAGTTTGTATTTTATGTATACAAGTATTCATTACATATCGGTTTGTCTTTTCTTTATACAAGAATTCATTACAGTAAATACTATCCAAATCGGTTCATATTTTGTTATAGTTCCCCAAAAGACGTCGCTCCCAAATATGCTTATTTAATTATACCCTACACCACACTGTGGTATAGGGTATTATAACTTTGTGCATTTGTTTGTAACACCCAAAAGGAGTAGAAATAGACCCATCGTTTATTATACCGATCGACTTAGAATCACTTTCTGAGTTGATTTAGCTATGTCCGTCTGTCCGTCTGTCTGTCTGTCCGTCTGTGCATGTATTCTTGTAATCAAAGTACAGGTCGCAATTATTGTCCGATCGCGACGAAACTTTACACATATCATTTGTTTGCCCCAAGGACGATCCCTATTGAATTTGGTATATCGTCATCAGAAATGATAAAGGGCGCAACAACAAGAAAAATGGAAATTCAGTTTTTGATGGATTTCGGTACACTGCATCAAAATACACATCCTGACACTTTTTTAGCTGAGTAATATTAAAAATGGCGAATTTATTAACGAAATTCAAAAGGCCCTAACAACAAATTACTTCTTTTTTCATAATTAAAAAATGATATTTCACGCAATTTTCACAAACAAGTTATAAATCATGTTTGTGTGATTTTATATATGCATCATTACGTTTAGATATTATCCTGAAAACACCGTTTTTCTGACGACGGCACTTTTCATTTTATTTAGTTTTTTGCTTCTCCTGTAAAATTTTCCAACATGACGATAGGCCCTTTTTCGTTTCTGATGACGATATGTTACCCCCGATTTGACATGTAAGCGCTGTAAAAACTTTATTTTATATCCGATCAGTATGAAATTCGGCAGAAAGAGGTTTCTTATTACATGAGGGAATACTGCTAAATTCGGAGAAAATCGGTTCAGATTTAGATATAGCCCTCATATATATGTAACTTCCGATTTGACATGTAAGCGCTGAAGAAACTTTATTTTATATCCGATCAGTGCAAAATTCGGCAGAAAGAGGTCTCTTATTACATGAAGGAATACTGCCAAATTCGGAGAAAATCAGTTCAGATTTAGATATAGCCCCCATATATATGTTAGCCCCGATTGACATGTAAGCGCTGTAAAAACTTTATTTTATATCCGATTAGTATGAAATTCGGCAGAAAGAGGTTTCTTATTACATGAAGGAATACTGCTAAATTCGGAGAAAATCGTTTCAGATTTAGATATAGCCCCCATATATATGTAACCCCCGATTTGATATGTAAGCGCTGTAAAAACTGTATTTTATATCCGATCAGTATGAAATTCGGCAGAAAAAGGTTTCATATTATATGAATGAACACTTTTAAATTTGGAAGAAATCGGTTCAGATTTAAATATAGCCCCCATATATAAGTTACCCCGATTTGACATGTAAGCCCTGTAAAAATGTTATTTTATATCCGATCAGTGTCTGTATTTTATATCTGATCAGAACGAAATTCGACAGAAAGAGGTCTGTTTACATGAATGAGTATTCAGGGAAATCGGTTCAGATTTAAATATAACCTCCATATATATGTTCCTCCTGATTTGGTGTCAAAGCGCTATATATGTTGTACCTTACTTCCGATCATTTAAATTTTCAAGAAAGATGTTTCCCAATTTAGGAACGAATATTGCTAAATTTAGCGATTATCGGTTTAGAATTAGATAACATGTTCCTACCTATTTATCAATTATTCCAAATTATTATCGCAATGACCCTTATCGCATTGTTAGGGAGGTGTAGGGTATTATATAGTCGGCCCCGCACGACTTTCTGCCTTTCCTTACTGGTTCATAAATATCACATTTTCCAGATGATTAGAATGTAATTTTTTGAAGGGGCTTCAAATCTTATTAAATTCTAATACAGTTCTCACAATGAAAATTTACCATATCAGTCTATGTTTTGATATCCTATTAATATTATAATTATAAAATATTATAAAATCGTTTGTTTGTCTGTTTGTTTGTTTGTTCCAGCATCACGCCTAAACGGCTGAACCGATTTTCTTGAAACTTGGTGGACAGATAGACCAATGCCTGGGAAGTGCCATAGGCTACTTTGATTTTCGATTTTCCGCCAAGTGATTTTCGACCACTTGACCACAGAGGCTCCTGTTAAAGCTAGAGAGCTGACATTTTGCACACACATAGACTAGAGTGTTGTATAAACTACGGACTACTCGCTTAATCATATTTCGGCCAGTGGTCAGTTGTAGCGCTATCAAAAACTTGCGTTTTGTTTTTGTCGTTTCGGAATCCTCTCATAAGATACAAAGATAAAACTTTGTATATATGAAGTACTATAAACCGCAAATATATGCGCGAAAAATTATTTTGAAATTTCTGAATGTGGTCAGTTTAACTGTGACCCGAACAATTTTCATTATTTCTCTGATTTTAAAAGTTCCTTAAGAGCCAATAATTTACAAATTTATATGTACAGACTGATCTCAATGGAGATGCGAAAACAACAATTCGATGTTCAGTCTGAGGTCAAACCGGACATAAAACCGCGTCTTAAAATTTTTAAATCCTTTTCAAAATACTATCTAACATTGTCAATTCGGTCACTTCTCCGACGGTGGTCAGTTTAGCAGTGACCAAATCAATTTCCACACTTTCTGTATTTTAATAGTCCTTTAAGAGCTATAATCCTAATAATTTATGTTTGTATACTGATCTCCAAGGGATGCGATTTTACACCAAGCGACTTTGGACCGCTTGACCATTAGTTGGGCCGCATTTAAGAAGTAGGAAGCTTTAAATTTTGCTTTGGTATAGACTTGAGTGTTGTATACCCTTCGGACTATTCACACAGTCGTTTTTGACACGTAGTCAGTTGTCGCGCTATCAAAATTTTAAATATTGTTTGTATTTTAGAAGCGCCTAAAATGATACACAGATAAAATAATATGTAGTACTATGTATACCCGAGAAATGCCATTTTGAATTCTACGATTGTGCTCAGTTAAGCAATGACCAAAACCATTTTCAATCTTTACTGGATTTCAAGATTCTTTAAGAGTTTTTCATTCTTTCAATACATTAAAAATCCTATAAATTGCACTCTCATAGACATGAGTGTTGCATAAACCACGGGCTACTCACGTAGACATTTTTCGGCCAGTGGTCAGTTATAGCGCTATCAATTATTTTTGTCCTTTCTGAAGTCTCTTATAGGACACAAAGTTAAAACTTTGTAAATATAATAATTTTGAATTCTCTGACTGTGGTCAGTGAAGAAGTGTCGAAAACAATGTTCACTATTTTACAGATTGTAAAACTTCTAACCCCTGTTCAAAATATATCTCTCACCAATTAATGTGGTAAGATATACATATATAACGTTGTTAATTCGCTCAAATCTCAGACTGTGACCAGTGTAGCAGTGACCAATGCAATTTCCAGCCTTTCTGTACTTTAAAGGGTCCAAACTGGCAATGTTAATACTAACTCAAGCGACTTTTGCCCGATTGACCGTTGCGGCTCATATAACAGGTAGAAAGCTAGAAACTCCAGTGTGGTATAGCCTACGGACTATTAACATAGTCGTTTTTGGCCAGTGGTCAACTCTCGCGCTTAAATTATACAAAGATAAAATAATATGTAGTATACACAGGAAAAAAAACAATTTTGAATTCTAAGATTGTTGTCAATTTCATTCTTATACTACATTTCAAAATTTTTAAGATTTTTTCATTCTTCCAATAAAAATGCCATAAAGATCTGTGGAGCTGTACATATATGCGCATAAAACGATCTTCAAGGAAATGCGTCGTCCGGCCTGAGGACAAGAGGTACACAAAAACGGAGACATAATGTTTAAAAGTCTTTTCGAAATATATCGCCCGCTATATACACCGGTAATATTTAAACAAAAATCGATACGAGTATATCGAAATTTGAAAAATACATAGCATATTATGCATTTGTTTCTCAGCCACTTATTTGGTGACCTCTTGACCACTGACCCCATAAAAGTATTAATTTGAAAGTTTGCACACATATCGTACATTTGAGGTTGTGCTTTCATATTTACAGAATTTTTTACTGTTGTCAGTGAATTTGTTTGAGTTTTTGAGAGCATCTGGAGTTTGATAGACTTTCAAGTAGACTGATCCTGGATGTTAAACAATTTTTTAATGATTCAAAATCAAAAATAATACTAATGTTTGGATCACTGTTTTCAAAGGCAACCCGGGCATCGCCGGGTATTTAAATGCTAGTAGTCTTTATACATATAGAGGTCACTCTTAAATATCTTTGGTTAAGCCAGTTTTCTGAACAATCTTGCTAGGCATTTTCAGTGTTCGTTTTTTAATAATTTGCTAAAACAAAAAATAACCATTTCGTTTCATTATTTCCTTCATTTCCAAAGATTTTTCCGGTTATAGAATTGATGGCAATCCATGGTGGAGGGTACATAAAATTCGGCTCAGCCAAACTTACTACCGTTCTTATTTGTTTAATAATATATTTGGTGTTTATGATACCAAATTACACCAGTAATGCTATGCACATCTCTTCGGCAAAAATATTGTAAATCAGTGTAATAACTGTGATTATTTGATAATTTCTTCTTTGTTATTGCTCACTTGGGATACTAAACAATATACATATTTTATTTAAATTTCCCCATAGATCAATGGACCGAATTGACGATTAAGAAACTACTTTAGTTTTAAGAAAAATGTATTTTGTTTCCAAGAAACTTTAGAACAAGTTTGTGTTAGAAGATTATTGATATCTTTATATTATTTCTATTTGAAAATATCTTAGTTTGTATATAATTAATATGAACGCTTATATTTCTATCCATTAACAATTAATTCTGTTTTTCTTCATTTTCAGGTGAGTGTATACACAAAATCTTTTATACATCTGAAGTTGTGTACAATATTCTAGGTAAGACATCAAGACCTTTGTGGATATTCAATATTCCAATAAAATATTCAGATTTATTTCTTTATTTTTTAACAAATATGTATGTTGTATACCCAATAAGAAGAGTAATCATTTTATTTAGATATTTTTGCGAAAGTCTAAGAGTAATCAATTCATCAATTTAGGAAAGCGTGATAGGTTTTAATCAACCTCGGAGGGGTTTCGGAGAAATAGCAAGAAATGTATTAGTTAGTTTAGTTTGCTTGACATCTAAGGCTTTGCTGGCATGTTAGTCTATACCGCTCTGTAAAAACTGAGAAAATGTTTTCAGGAAACGTAAACAAACTTAAGGAAGATGAAAAATACACACAATTGTCAACGCCAAACTCAACGAAAAAACGAACGCAATAGACACACAAACTGAACTGAACTGAGCAGGACGAAGAAAAGAAACGCAATAGAAGAGACTTTTCAATACACTTTATATACGCAATTTGTTCGAAGAAAAAAGGTCCCGCCGTATAGCTGGTCTTCTATGTACATGTTCGTCTATGGAAATCCTTAAATGAAATGGAGCCTCCTCCAGCAATAGTAGTTGCTGGAAGTGCAAGTTCAACAGATAGTAAAACGACTTTCAATGGCGGTACTATAAACTGGATGAAGTAGGCGTATCCGAAGACCAACGAGAGTATATATCCTTGACTTCGGAACATAAGTTTGACATGTCTAAGGAGTGATATCAGATCATAAGTATTTACAGTGACTTAAGTAACATTGTAATTTTTGAGAGGTTACCAATTAATCGCCAATTCGTCTATTACTCCATGTAGCTGTTACGGAGCAATAATTGCAAATGCACGCACTTTGTGATGATGCTTTTGGCACACACACAACTGGCTACGCTATATCAGATGCATGTCTTAAGAACTTTGTTTATTTTTTCTGTCTGGCTCTCAGTGTTATTCCATTTATCATATCTTTACATCGATTTTCTTCCTTCAGGACTTCATTTTGAATAGAACATAAACACATTCATGTTCAGTGTTCAGTGTACACTGTACATGTGTACATAAATATTACAAATTCCTTAAGGAACTCCTGCTGAGGCAACAAAGGAAAACTGGAGCGGCATTGTATCTAGAATAACATTATTGAAATTGAATGGGAGAAAGCGGCACATCTCTTTCACCCCGTGAGTGAGTGAATGGGCGCGTGAGTGCACCGCGTGGTCTATTTCATTTGAAGTCCGCCCCTAAGTCCTTTTGTGTTTCGAGGAATTGAACTTTTAATCACAACGCCTCAGACAAAAGAATCGCATAAAATGTGAAGACAGCGATGAACTTTACGTCGAAAGAGATAAACGAGTTGCCTTCGCTTGTGGTAAAAGTAAAAAATTAAGGGAATAGGCTCTGGGATAGAATATTGCTATGCCATTGATTTTCTGGAAAGACTTTATTCGAACAGTAGATTTCTTGAAATACGTGAAAAATAATATAGCCTTTAAATTGTATCGACATCATTCAAACTTTGGTTTTATTGTCCGATTTAGATGAGGAGGGACTCGAATATCATTTGTTTCGGACCAAAAATATAATAATATATTGAAGGAGTGACCAAAGACCCAAAGTATTTTAGGAGGACATCAGTTTTAATACGTTTTAATTAATTAATTAAATGTTAAAAAATCATACGCACTTGTAGACTTTTTTTGCCAATTTTATTAAAATCAAAAGGGGTAATTTTGTGCGTTGTTCGAACTACTTTAGAATCTGTACTATTTATGCAAATCATCTGTTATTCTATACAGTAATAGTCTATTAACTTATTATTAAAGGCAAATACTATTATGTAAACTTACAAAAGAGGTTCTCCAAAAAATACACCCAAAAGATCTTAACATTCAACTCCAATCAATACATACGTTTTTTGTAGAGAAATTTTGCATTGCAATAAAACAAAAACAAGTAAGAAAGTTCAGTCGCGTATACCGACTTATGACTCCCCTCACCTTGAGTCCCAAAAGAATATCCGGAAATTTATTGGTTATTTGTTTTAATTAAATTATTATCAATTTAAATTGCATTTAATAACTTTAAAGTATGTACTGGTATTAAAGTTCAAAGCTGTTTACTTTTGGTACAAAATGGTCCATTTGTGTGAGAGGTACCAAAAGGGGCGTCCAAATAACGGTCACTTTTCTCTAGACTCTAGGTACTATAAAAGCATTACACTGTACAAAATTTCAAGTATTTATAGGCACTGGTATTAAAGTTATAAGCTATTAACTTTTGGTTCAAAATTGTCCATTTTTGTGGGAGGTACCAAAAGGGGCGTGGCAACTTCGCCTATTTTTCTCGAGGTAATAAACTAAAACTAGAATTTCAGAGGATTGAAATAAGTAGTATGTAAGTTATTAAATAATCAATATTTTATAAATTTTAAGACGCGGACATATACATTTTTTTATATTTTGGTATTCAAGAAAAATGTCATTTTTTAAGATAAATGATCGGATGTTTATTTCATAATAAAGAGGAAGGTATGCCGTTAATAATGAAAAACAGCATCAGCCAAATGGCCACCACGACCACGCTTACAGGACCATATCCTTCTCATGAAATTGTCCATAACCAAATCGCAAAGTGGCTGCCCTATGTCCTCGATAGCCTCACGAATTCTATCTTTGAGGTCTTCAATCGACGCTGGGCTGTTGGCGTAGACCTTATCTTTCACGTGGCCCTAAACGAAGAAGTCGCAAGGTGTTAAATCACAAGATCTCGGCGGCCAATTGTGATCACCTCTTCGAGAGATGACACGGTCCAGAAACTTTTCCCGTAAAAGAGCAATGGTTTCGTTGCTTGTGTGGCACGTAGCGCCGTCTTGTTGAAAGTAAACGTTGTCCTGATCAATACCATCCAACTCCGACCATAAAAAATCATTAATCATCTCTCGATAGCGCAATCCATTCACCGTAACTGTTGATCCAACCTCAAAAAGTAAGGTCCAATGACCCCGCCGGACCATAAACCGCACCAAACGGTCACACGTTGAGGATGGAGAGGCTTCTCAACAATAACTCTTGGGTTTTCCGAGCCTCAGATGTGACAATTTAGCTTGTTGATGATTTTGTTTCGTTCGTATCGTTTTTTTTGTGCGATCGTTTTTTGATCGTTTTGTATCGTTCGATGATCGTGTATCGTTCCATTTTTAGTAATGGCGTAGTTTCTACTTTTTTTATACCCTACACAACACTGTGGTACAGGGTATTCTGACATTTGCATTTGTTTGTAACGCCTAAAAGGAGAAGCGATAGACCTATCATTTATTATACCGATCGACTTTGAATCACTTTCTGAGTCGATTTAGCCATGTCCGTCTGTCTGTCTGTCCATGTATTCTTGTAATTAAAGTGTAGGTCGTATTTATGATCTGAGTGTGATAAAATTTAGCACTGTGCTCTTTTGTGGCCCTATTGAAATTGGTCAAAATCGGTTCAGATTTATATGTTACACCCATATATATGTTACGCCCGATTTGATATGTAAGCGCTGTAGAAACTGTATTTTATATCAGAACAGTACGAAATTTGGCAGAGAGAGTTCTTTTGTTACATGAATGAGCACTGCCAAATTCGAGGAAAATCGGTTCAGATTTAGATATAGCCCCCATATATATGTTTCACCCGATTTGACATGTAGCGCTGTAGAAACTGTATTTTACATCCGATATATACGACATTCGGCAAAGATGGTTTTCTTATTACGTGAATGAACACTACCAAATTCAGAGAAAATCCGTTCAGATTTAGATATAGCCCCCATATATGTATATGTTTCATCCGATTTGAAATGTAAGCACTGTAGAAACCGTATTTTAGGGGAAATTCAGTTTGAGATTTAGATATAGCCCCCAAATATATGTTTCACCCGATTTGACATGTAAGCGCTGTAGAAACCGTATATTATATCCGATCAGTACGAAATTCGGCAGAGACAGTTTTCTTATTAACTGAATGAAAACTACCAAATTAGGGGAAATTCAGTTTAGATTTAGATATAGCCCCCATATATGTATATGTTTTATCCGATTTGAAATGTAAGCACTGTAGAAACCGTATTTGATATCCGATCAGTACGAAATTTAACAGGGAGAGTTTTCTTATTAAATGAAGAAAACTACCAAATTAGGGGAAATTCAGTTCAGATTTAGATATAGCCCCCACATATATGTGTTTCACCCGATTTGACATGTAAGCGCCGTAGAAACCGTATTTTATATCCGATCAGTACGAAATTCGGCATAGGAAGTTTTCTTATTACATGTATGAACACTGCCAAATTCTTATCCCAATGCCCATCTTCGCATTGTTAGGGAGGGTATGTTATTATATAGTCGGCCCCGCCCAACTTTCTGTCTTTCCTTACTGGTTTTATACTACAAATGCGGCTGATGTATGTATACACGTTTTGTTTGAACCGAAAGAAAATATATTTGGAACACACATTTTTAAATATTATATATTTCTGAGCGAATACATTTTATTTGAAAATCAATGAAATTTATTTGAAACGCATATATTAATATATTACATACAACAAAATAATTTTCTCAAATAAAATATTTATTTAAATACAAATAAAATAATTTTTTAGAATTTCTTCAAATACATTTTATTTAAAAATATTTTCAAAATTTTGATGACTTCTTCGAACCTAAGTTTAAAATTTTCCTTGGTTTCGAACTATTCCTTCTGTTGCAAAAATCTCACTTTAAATATCGGAATATTTCATGTCATCTTTTGTTGTCTATAATATTAGTTATTCAAGTTATACAAGATTATACGATTTCAATTATAAAGTATTTTTACAAACATTAAAAATTCCTAAAAATAAGACTATGAATTGCTGACAAACTTAGCACAATTAAGGTATCGATATTAACAGCTTTGAGCCCTTCAAGTCACCTGGAGCAGATCACATCTCTCCAGCAGAAATGCAGCAAATGTTGAATGTGGTATTCATACCTAAAGCGGGGAAGATATTACACACTAGCCCAAAAGACTTCAGACCAATTAGCCTATCCTCCTTCCTATTGAAAGGTCTGGAAAGACTTTTAGATTATTACATTAGGGAAAACCTGGATTCAAAACTCCTGTCGGTGAACCAACATGCTTACAATAAGAGGAAGTCTACAGAATCAGCCCTGCAAGAACTTTTGAGCACTATCGAATCGTCCCTGCATTTCAAGGAATTCACCATGGTGGCATTTCTTGACATAGAAGGGGCTTTTAACAACATTCACTCAGATGCAGTAATTGTGGCAAAGACTGATCAACTGAAGACGCATAATAGCATGTCTTGGGTCCACAACTCTAACAAGGTTTGTAAACAGAGGGACCCCACAAGAAGGAGTACTGTCTCCACTAATTTGGAACCTAGCGGTGAATGAAATCCTGCTAGATCTAGAACGTTGTGGCTGCAAGGTCGTGGCATATGCGAACGACGTGGCAATCGCATTGAGTGGCAAATTCGAAAACGTCCTCAGAGACATTCTACAGGTGGCTCTGAACAAATTGGCTAGATGGGCCGGAAGCAGCGGTTTGGGCGTAAACCCAAACAAGACAGAATTGGTTCTCTTTACTAGGTTGAATAAAGCCCCACATGTGGACCCTCCACCTCGGATAAATGGAACAGATCTAGTCTTTTCTGAAAGTGCAAAATTTTTAGGAATAATTCTATACAGAATTACACACCGAAATAATGACAATATGGGATGGAGCTGATTCGCAACATAGTAATAAACACTGGCGTTGTCATTTACTCGGACAGCCAGGCTGCCATCAATTCTCTGGAGGCAACATCGCTAAATTCACAAACAGCCCTCGACTTAGCTAGACAAATCTAGCTAAGGTAGAGAGGCAAAGATTGTCTACGTTAGTATCAGTTCTGACGGGACACTGCTTCATCGGCGAACACGCCAAAAGATTGGGTATTGACTTTAATGACTTCTGCAGAAGCTGTGGAGATGAGGAAGAAGTGGAGAGCATTAAGCACTTGCTATGCGGCCATTCTAGGCAGCAGTACCGATATTCCTACTATCGATACAAATATATTCCTACTATCGATATTCCTACTATCGATATCAAACTGGTTGGTTCCGATAAGGGGCATTTCAGCCCGTGGTAACACTAGTGACCTAAACTGGTCTATGTGAGCTTGTATACAAAAAATACGGCTGCCACCCTAACCTAAACCTAAGGTATCGATATATTTTCTTAATACCTATAATAGTCCCAAATAACAAATATTAGGATGGAAACAAAAATTTGTTTAGAACAACATCTTCCCAAATACATAATGTTTGCCTGTACAAAATATTTTATAAATTTAGAGAGTACGTTAAACATATATATGTTTCAAGCCGAATATGTTTGGGACAATATACTACAGGAGCGATTTCTTATCAGCGTGTATGCATATATACATATATGTCCTTTATTTACAACTGAGATAAATTACATAGCATATAAAACAATTGTAAAAGGTTCAATGTGAACATAGGTCATCGACAAGCTCTCTCCATCTTACTCTGTCGTTGGTCAGTGTTTTTGCATGGTTCCAGGGTATTTGGGCTGATTCCAATTCTCTCTTAGTGCAGCGTATCCATGTGTTTCTTGGACGACCTCTTCTACGTTGACCTTGGGGGTTCCAGTCCAATGCAGCTCTAGCGACAGGGCTGGTATTTGTTCGCAGTAGCAGTTCTTCATCAGAAATGCGGTTAGGCCAGAAAATTCTTAAAATTTGGCGCAGGCAGCGATTTAAAAAATTGGATTTTGCGATTTGTCGCCTTTGTCAAGCTCCAAGTTGTGCAGCCATACAGTAAGATGGATTTGACGCTGCAGTTGAAAATTCGTATTTTAGTTGTACGCGAGATGTTGTTGCTTCTCCAAATTTTACATAGTGTAAGAAAAGCGCTTCTAGCCTCATTAATACGATCGTTTTTCGTTATTTTACTACCAAGGTAGCAAAAGCTATCGACGTCTTCGATGACCTGACCGTCAATACATAGCGGTGTTACATTTGATCTTCCTACTCTCATGAGCTTGGTCTTTTTAGCATTTGCTTTTAGACCGACTTAAGCAGCATTTTCTATCAGGCGTTCCAGCTTGGCTTTTATATGTTCAAAACTATATATGTTCAAAACATATATTGTCAGCAAAGTCGATGTCGCCAAGAAAGTAATTGACATTCCATCGGATGCCATATGGTGCTTGGTTGTTTGTTGCTTCCAAAGCCGAATCCAGGAGAATTAGGAAGAGAGTGGGCAATAGCATGCACACCTTTGTGGGTCCCGAAGGGTAGACATTCCCTTCCATTAAAACGAACAGTAATTTCAACATTGCTGTACAGCTCACTAATCAGTGTAATAATTTTTGTACACGGGGCAAAATCGCCTGTTTTGATATGTTTGAATCGAAAAAAAATTTATTTGGAACGAAAATTTATAAATACTATATATTTCTGAGCAAATAAATTTTATTTGAAAATCAATAAAATATATTTGAAATACATATATAAATATATTACAACAAAATATATTTGTAAACTAAATTTCTAAAATAAAATATTGTTGAAATTCAAATAAAATTATTGTTTAGGAATTTCTTTAAATATATTTTATTTAAAAAAGATTTTCAAAACTTTTGGAGACTTTTTCGAATTTCAGTTTTATTTTTTCCCTGATTTCGAATTGTACCTACCAGTTGCGATACCATATGCAGCATTAACTTCTGTTTTAAATGAATCATTTCAAATTTCGGAGTATTCCAAGCCATCATTATTTGTAAATCCTCCAAGTAATTTATTTTGATCCAATATTATACGATTTAATTATTATTATTTATTATTTTACGAACAATAAAAATTTATAAAAAATTATCTTTGAATTACTAACATATTTAACACAATTTAGGTATTTTCTGAATACTTAAATGCCAATAAATATTTGTTTCGTAAATAAAAGTGCCAAATAAAAAAACATATTGGGATGTAAACAAAGATTTGTTTAGAACAACATCTTCCTAAATATATTATGTTTGTATGTACCAAATATTGAATGTTTAGAGTGTACCCTAAACATATATAAGTTTCAAGCCGATTATGTTTGGGACAATATACTATAGAAGCGATTTTTTTTTCAGCGTGTAGGTATGCCTTTGTTTATGAGTGCGTTCCACAGGCGCGCGAGACAGCATCGAAAGCTCGCTCAACATCAATGAAAAGCAGATATAGGTGTGAGTTGAGTTCTACTGACTGTTCAATGATTATGCGCAACGAGTTAATGTGATCAGCACAAGATCGCGCTGGTCGAAAACCACCTTTTCTATGCGCAAAATTGAGTCAAGCGGAAGGGAGATGCGTTGAAGTAGCAGATTTGCCATAACTTTGCTGATGACATTTAACAAAGATATTCCCCGCCAATTTTTACATTGGGTCAGGTCACCCATATTTGGGATTGTTAATATTATCCCTTTTTTCATTCTGTGGGAATGATGTTTGTATCCAACGCTTCTCTGATTATGTGGGTAATAGCTTGTGCAATAGGCTCTGATCCGTTCCGAAGCAGTTCCGCGGGGATGTTATCCGGCCCGATTGCTTTACCATTTTTGAGCGACTTTAAGACTGCTTTAGTCTCTTCGTATGAAGGTGGGGCTGTAGATATATACCTTCTTGGATTACTGCGTACGGGAGTTTCAGTGATTGAATGTATCTCGTCGGATGTTGATATTTCCGTACTAAAAAACTTGCGCCATCGATCTACCCTATCGGCTGATATGCTCGCAAAAAAATTTTCCCAAAAAATATTTACCCGAAATTTAAACAAAATTGACTTTTGCCCATATTTACTAATATTATGTGCTATTTAATTTTGGTATGTCTTGGCTCTGTTTGTATGAGAGGTACAAAAACGAGTTTGGTCATAACTCCCATTTTTAACAGGACTAGGAATTTTAAAAGCTATTCACTGCTACAGCTACATATACACACAAATTTTGAGTGTATATATGTACTGATATTCACGATATAAGCTGTTAACTTTTTGTACAATATGGTACGTTTGTGTGGCAGGTACCCAAAGGGGCGTGATAATAACGCCCATTTTTCGACAGACTGTAGTTACCATAAAAACGTTACACTGTACAAAATTTTAGGTATTTGTAATTTTTGAAAAAATTAAAAAAATTAGTTTTTTTGTTTTACGAAATTTGTAATTGCTCTCGAACGGCTGAACCGATTTTTGCAAAGTTTACTTTGTTTTAAGGAGGAGACAATGCTCTATTTTATGTAAGAAAAGTTTTTTAGACATTTTGTACGGAAGTTTTTTTTGAAAAAACCTTTGTAGAACAAATTGCTCTCCCTTGACTTTCTTCAAACAGAATATTCGTCCAGATTCATCCAGAACAATAAAAATTTTTTGGGGGACTCAAAATTTGTAAAAGTTATGGACAAAATACCAAGACTAGTCTGACAATTTTCTTCTGTTTTTGCAAAACACTGCACAGTGGTACGAATTCAAAAAAGGAGAATTTCTTAACCAAACAACCGATTGCGACAAAACTTGGCATGGTAGATGAAGAGGTGTTAGAGAAGTTAACTTCTATATTTAGGCCCCCTATGTCGGACAGGGGCGGAGCTAGAGGGCCTCAAAGTTGGCCACATCCGATTTATAAAATTGCCGTGTGCTAGTATAAAATTTCTTTCGAGAGAATGCGACGAATATTCTGCGAAAATTTGGGGAAAATCGAGGGGGGAGAAATTTTTTCTACAAAGGCTTTTTCAAAAAAAATTGTTAAAAAGTTTTCTTAAAAAAATTCCCAAAAAAAAGAATTAAAGAAAATGGTGTCCCCTTTCAAATAAAGTAAACTTTGCAAAAATCGGTTCAGCCGTTCGAGAGCTATTACAAATTTCGTAAAACACAAAAACACATTTTTCTAATTTTTTCAAAAAATAAAATGCCCATAAACATTTTTCAAAAAAAAAATTAAAAGAAAAATGATAGCGAGATCTTATTTTATCTATTTGTATCTGCTTATAAACATTTTAGCCAAAAATAAAATAAATAGGTCGATATTAAATATTCTGACCCAGTTATAAGCTGTAAACCTTTCGTACAAAATTGTACATTTGTGTGGGAGGTACCAAAAGGGGCATGGCTTATAGCCATGCCCATTTTCCATTGGATTGTAGGTACTATCATTACACTGTATAAAATTTCAAGTCTTTGTATGTACTAGTACTCAAGTTATAAGCTGTTAACTTTTGGTGCAAAATAGTCAATTTGTGTGGGAGGAACCAAAAGAGGCGTGCCAGTTACTCCCACTTTTCTCTAGACTGTAGGTACTATTCAAGTATGACACTGCACAAAATTTCAAGTATTTGCATGAAGTGGTATTAAATCTATAAGCAGTTAACTTTTGGTGCAAAATGGTCCATTAGTGTGGGAGGTACCAAAAGAGGCGTGGCAACTTCGATCATTTTTCTCGAGGTGATAGTGAATTATAAACTAATACTATGTGTAGAATTTCAGAAGATTCAAATAAGTAGTATATAAGTTATTAAATAATAAATAATTCACTAAATATTAACCCTTTGTGTGGTAGGTATTAGAAGGAGTGGACCAATATGGCCCGTCTTTGAACTTAGCCGGAGGTAGAAAAAATATTACCGCATAATTTGGAGTCAATCGGTTACTCCTTTCGAGAGTTATGGTGCGCACCAGCCAGCTGACAAACAGACAACGGGGACATTGCTCATTCGACTTAAAATTACCCAAAACGGATATCCGCCGAAAATACTTTGGGTCGTAGGTCACTCCTACGATGTGTTACCTTTTGACCCTAGCAAATGATATATACCTTCGAATCACTACAGTGAAGGTATAAAAAGGAGAAGAATTCAAATGAGTAAGAGCCTCAGAAAGAAAGCCAAATGAAAATGAAAAACCAGTAAGGAAAGGCAGAAAGTCGGGCGGGCCGACTATATTATACCCTACACCTCCCTAACAATGCGATAAGGGTCATTGCCATAATATTTTGGAATAATTGGTAAATGGGTAGAAACATATTATCTAATTCTGAAACGATAATCGCTAAATTAAGCAATATTCGTTCCTAAATTGAGAAACATCTTTCTGGAAAATTTAAATGATCGGAAGTAAAATACAACTTCTATAGTGGTTTGATACTAAATCAGGAGGAACATATATATGGAGCTTTAATATAAATCTGAACCGATCTTCCCTGAATACTCATTCATGTAAAAAGACCTCCTTCGGTCGAATTTCGTACTGATCGGATATAAAATACAGTCTCTACAGCGCTTACATGTGAAATCGGGGGAACATATATATGGGTGCTATATCTAAATCCGAACCGATTTTCTCCAAATTTGGCAGTATTCCTTCATGTAATAAGAAACCTCTTTCTGCCAAATTTTGCACTGATCGGATATAAAATACAGTTTTTACAGCGCTTACATGTCAAATCGGGGGTAACATATATATGGGAGCTATATCTAAATCTGAACCGATTTCTTCCAAATTTAACAGTGTTCATTCATATAATAAGAAACCTCTTTCTGCCGAATTTCATACTGATCGGATATAAAATAACATTTTTACAGCGCTTACACGTCAAATCGGGGGTAACGTATATATGGGGGCTATATCTAAATCTAAACCGATTTCTTCCAAATTTAACAGTGTTCATTCATATAATAAGAGACCTCTTTCTGCCGAATTTTATACTGATCGGATATAAAATACAGTTTTTACAGCGCTTACATGTGAAATCGGGGGTAACATATATATGGGGGCTATATCTAAATCTGAACCGATTTTAACCAAATTCGTCCTTGGGCCAAAAAAAAGATATGTGTAAAGTTTCGTCGAGATTGGACCATAATTGCGACCTGTACTTTGATTACAAGAATACATGCACAGACAGACAGACGGACATAGCTAAATCAACTCAGAAAGTGATTCTAAGTCGATCGGTATAATAAACGATGGGTCTATTTCTTCTCCTTTTGGGTGTTACAAACAAATGCACAAAGTTATAATACCCTGTACCACAGTGTGGTGTAGGGTATAAAAATCTAAGTAAAAGCTTTCAGCAAATATGCGGGTTAAATTAGTATTATGCCCTTTAACATTCTGCTTTGCTATGACAAAAAATTTATTAGTTTTTTGAAGAATTTTGGTCTTAGGTCACTCCTTCCATGTGCTACACTTTTGGTGTGTAGCAAATGATAAATACCATCGTTACCCTATAGTGAGGGTATACAAATCGGTTTAGGAGAAAACGTAGGATTCATTTTCAAGTTACTAGTACTCAAGGGAAAACTTGGTATCGCTGTAGTGGTGTTTCGTCCCGGCCCAACTTTGAACTTTTCTTACAGGTTTTATTCTACAAAGCAACAACGCTATTGCATTTGAATTCTATTTCGATAACTGTCGCGTAAAAAGGTGTGCTTCTGTAGACTTGCAAACAATATAATAGACTGACGCTTGTAAAAAATATGCTCATTGCCATTATCCTTGCACGGAGAAAAATCGCCATTTTTGATATGTTTGAATTGAAGGAAAATATATTTGGAAACGAATTTTTTGAATATTATATACTTGTTAGCAAATAAATTTTATTTAAAAATCATGAAATTTTGTTTGGAACGCATATATTAATATACTATTAGAACAAAATATATTTGCGCACTGACTTTCACAAATAAAATATGTGTTTACCCACAAACAAAGTTATTGTTTAAGATGTTTTCCAAATATATTTTAATTAAATTTTTTTTAAAACTTTGCTGAATTTTTCAAATTTTTTAGTTTTTCTAGATTTCGTGTTGAACTTTGTAGTTAAAAATGTCTTTAGCAGCAATAGGCTTGTTTTACACCAATAAATTTTAATTTATAAGTATTGCAATTCATCACTTTTTGTAAATCCATCAGTGCCATTTATAGTTACGAAAGATTATGCGATTTAAGTGTTAACTGAATTTTACAAACATAAAATTTATAAAAGAATTTGCTTTGAACTTCTGAAAAATAGAAAACTTGTCTTTAAATTAAGGAACTGGTACATTGCCAAAATACTTAAGTACAAAATAATCTTTATTTCCAAATAAAAAAATATTAGCATGGGAACATATTTTTGTTTAGAACAACATCTTCCCAAATATAATTTTTTTGTATGTACCAAATACTATATGTTTAGAGTGTACCCTAAACATATATATGTTTCAAGCCGAATATGTTTGGGACAATATACTACAGAAGCGATTTTTTTTTTCAGCGTGTTTACACCACAGTAACACTTTGAGAGCTGACATCAGTATAAACCCTTGCAACCTTTTCATGTATATTCAACATCAATATTATAAAGTCATAAATAAAATTGCTGTAAATCCTTTAATGCCTTCATAACTCTACACAATTCATTGTAATTTCATATCAATCAACACTATTTACCTCATTAGGTGTATCATAATTATTAAACCCACTTTAATGACTCGAATAAACACTAACTAATCTGTGTCATTTTTAAGTACAATTAACGTCATTCTAAATATACGAGTACACTATATAATACAGTAGAGATGAGTACTTCTATTCTTGGTATTGTGCTTTTTGCCCTCAGAATATAATGCATTGCAGTGCACATATCTGCATTCACAAGTGCATTCATTTCCATACAGATAGACAGACAAACACAGACAGAGTTACCTACCTATTTACCTACAATATATCCGAGAAGGTATAATGTACCGTCCATTCATATTCGGTTGTTAACATAAACATGAGAGTAAATATAAAATTACAGTCAGCAATAGCTAAGGACCAAGAAGCAACACTGGGAACATTGGCCACACACAAGAGGAGCTGATGAAGCTGGCGGTACATGGTACATTGTGATACCTGCATCATTCTGGGTAACTAATTGTCATGTCGTGGACGACGCATCAAAGGACGCTGAACGTAGACGGCAACGACGTAGAATAACATCTGCAAAGCTCGATGGAGCAAAACAAGAATAAAAGTACGGCCCCAGCGGAGTGTAGTGGAGCGGAGTGTGCGTCAGAAAAATATTAGTTCTATGGCCACCCAAAGGCTATTGTAGTGTCTATTCAAAGTAAACAATGGCCAACGTAAAATGTCAGCTTTAATAGTGCAAAGAAATACCATTCACCATCTGAAAATGAAAATGAAAAAAATCAACAACTATGAGATGTTATTTGCAAAAGACAAGTTCTTTGGAAGTGAAGCATCCAGAGGACACAAGAGTAATGTTAAATATTGCCCCCTCCGCCATCACTACCACCTGCAGTACTCCCTCTTCTGCCACGCAGACAAAGCGACAAGAAGTGCACTAATACTCGCATAAATTCGTCTTTGTTGTAACGGCAATGACGACGATGATGACGACGACTGGGAAAATTTATTATAGCTTTGCTGAAGAGATGCTTTATACGAAACCTAAATGCCAATCTTTGGCACCTGAACAATACTAAATTATGGTTTTAATTTGTAGTATTAGAAAATGAGTAAGAACCCTCATCTTCACAAAAATTGATGACGGAATCAAAATTATCCAATGAGCGAAATGTAAACCTTGATCGGATATCTAATGACAGCACAGTACAAAAATGATTGGTTGTGGTGTAGGGTGACCCATTTACTTTTTAAAACCTATATATGTTTTATTTATAATTATCATTTGTGTTTTAGTAGTGCGATCCAAAGATATTGTAATAAAAACTCCGAACATCAAAACAGTTGAAGCTGATCCAAATTCCAGCTCTGACTACCGCAAAAATTAACTTTGTAATATGTATTTCTTATGTCAAATTTCGATATAATCTGTTTAGTCATGATAATAAAAATAATATCACATTTAAAACCTGATCACGTCCATCGATATTGACCACACTCAAAAATTAGCTAATTTTTTGTTAAATATATTACCGCTGTAATTGGCGATATATATATACCGAAAAGGTTTTTAAAAAATTGTTCGCGGTTTTTGTGTCCATCCTGTCCTCAGGCCGGACGACACATTTCTTTGAAGATCGATATCTTCCCAGCTAAATTTCTCATTACCAAATAATCCGACGAGTAAGCAAAGTTCGAAAATGGTAAGTACTTATTATTTAGCCACTTTTCTCATTATTTTAACATGGGGATGTCATTGGAGGGAAGTACTTCCAAAAAGCTTACCATAAAGCAGAAAAATAAGTACTTATTTGTAGCATAGGCATACCACATAAATATGTGCTTATATTTTCACGATTTAAGTACTTGAATAATCCATTACCAATAAATTACGAAATAAGTACTTATTCCTAGCTTATGTGCACTACATATAAGTACTTATATTTTAAAATAAGAATTAATTGAATAATGCATTACCAATAAGTACTTAAATGAGCCGTGTCCTGTCGGTGCATGCTTGGAAATAATTTTTTCAATAACACATTTTTGTAATTGAAAAACGAAATATATTTATTTCATAGTTCGAACAGGAATGTATTGGTGTAAAGGAATACATTAATATTAAATTTAAAACCCTAAATTAATAGTTATTCAGTTATTAAAATTGTTTGTATTTCAAAATAAGTAAAATAAGTAAATAAATAAAATTATTTCTTAACTAAATCAAACATTTCCAGACCAAATTAAAGCTATTCTATTTAAGGTAAACATTTTCCAAATGAAAAGAGATGTTTTTAAATTTAAATGAAATCGAATTTCAATACATATAACAAAAACTATAAATTTTTGGGTTCATTTAAATTGGAAAAAGGTTCATTTTGGAAAGTGTTTCCTATAAATCGGAAAAGGTTTCATTTTATTTAAAATAAACGTTATTTGGTTAGGATAAAGTTTAATTTTTAATTTAAATGCTTCATTTTATCAGGAAAAGCAAAATACTAAAAGGATATAAAAAGTTTCATTAATATCTAGTATTGAAAACTTATACAAAACTTATACTTTTCTACAAAGGAATTACACCTGACATTAATTAATTGTAAAATAAATTTCATTTCACTTAAAGTATTTTAATACTTAAAGTTTTCCATTTTATGCAACTTTTTTAATATTGCAGAATAAATATGCGACAGCAATTTTTGTTCATGAAAATCTATACATAATTCAGAAAGCTGACATAAAACAAAACAAAATTGTATAACCAGTTTTTTTTATTTTCTGGTCGAGCTCGTGTTTAAAAGGACATGACATTTTTTAAGGATATAATTATTCAAATATTTGTTGTCATTTTTCTGAAAACGCTAGTAAGACGATATGGGTGTCAAAGGAAAAGAACACATGATGGGCTATATAAATAATATTTTTGTTTTTAGAAACATTAAATTTACCCATATTAGAAACTTGAGAATAATTAATGGTAGATATGTAGAAATGATCATTTAAAGTGCTTATTTCTCGAAACAAACCATTTCCTTATGCCAAATTCGAATTTCTGAACCCAAACCATATTTATGGTATTTTCATTCAAATCTGCACGAATTTTTTGAAAATATGTTGAAAAATAAATAAATCTTGTGCAATAACCCACATATAGCCAAAATTGCATTATATTAAAATTTCCCAAAATTATTTTGATAACAAAAAAACACAAATTCGTGTTATTATTGGTAAGTCATTATTAATAAGCCGAAAGTAATAATGACAGGTACTTACCAAGATTTTGCTGGGAACTTCTGAACCTACTTCGCACAGTGGCGCCTGTAGAGCAAACGAGGTTGCAAAAATCAAAATTTTCATGTGCGCCGACGAAGTTTTGAATGAACCCATGTTATAGGAAACTTTTCAACGATTTCAAATATGCTACTCTTAATAATATCACATTTTTAGTTTAGAAGATATAACCGTTCAAAGTTGACCGACTTTCGGTTTTCAAAAAAACACACAATTTTTAGTCAATTTGTTGCGATTTCAGGTGTAATATCACGAAAAATAGGTAACGAATCGCCTTATTTTTGTTTGTATTTATTGATGTATTTATTAAATGTATAATGATAAAAAAAATTAACTGTTTGCTTTGTGTTTCTCCTGGTAAAACACTATTTAAAAACTATCCGTTTTTTCACTATTTTTCAACTTTGACGGAAAATAAAAAAAATCTATATTTTTCTATATTTGCCATATTTTCAAAATATGTTCTCTGATTATTCCTTTACATAATCCCAAAGGTTTTATTTGCCTCTGGGCGCCCCTTTGGCTTCTAGAGTTGAAAAAGGTAAAAAAGACGTGGTTCTTGATTGGCAAAAATCAAATCATTAACCCTTCGTCATACACATGTTTCTATAGTCACATTCGTAACACATGGGTCAGGCCAGACCAACTGTGTATTCATTTTGTAAAACAATAAAAACAACTCGCGTAAACTTCTGTAACTGGCACTCATGATATAATTATTGGGAAAATTAGCTGTACGGACAGCATGGGATGCCATCATCATGGCCATCATAAGGACCACGGTGAAGGACATTGAAGAACAAATAAGCAAGATTAAGCCTACAAAGCTGCAAATTGGAGAAGGAAAATATATTGAATGCAATTACGAGTTCCACCTGACCATGCATGGTTGACGGAAAAGTCGTAAACGAACTGACAGGAACAACCTCAACATTGTCATGCCCGATTTGCAAAAAGAGTCAGAAGAACTTTGGTAATTTAAACGATTCTACAAACGAGGAGAATTACGAATATGGAATGTCACCATTGCACGCAAGGATAAGGTGTATGGATTTCTTGCTAAAAATGGCGTATAGCCTACCACAAGAGGAGGAAAACTTCGATGAAAATACATCAATAAAGGATAAGGAAAAGATCAGAAAGAAGCAAATACAGGATGCTTTTTTAAACAAGTTGGACTAAAAGTAGACTGTCCCAAGCACGGATACGGTAACTCAAACGATGGAAACACTTCTAGGCGTAGCACCCTTTCATTTCATAGGCTGAACAGTTATCTATCATATGCTGTTTAAACTGTTCAATTATCTTATTCGGTTCAAAAGATATGATTTTTGCAACGAAAAAACTCAAATGGCGCCACTGTGCGTCGTCCCCACTCCAAAATGTACACCATCGGTAGAGTACATATGGACCATTTTTTATAAAAAAAATTAAGGAAGAAAAATTAGATGGATTCTGAGATATGACAATTTATATTTTTGTTTCCGCGAAAAGTGACCAAAAAAAATGTTAAAATAAAATTAGTATTTTTTATGAAAAGTACACGGAAAATGCTTTAAGAAACGATATTTTATATTTTCAATGTCTTATGCCGTGTAACATTAAAATTAACTTAAAAATCACATTACAGAGGCAAAAAATCGATTTTTCTGAACTTTGACCTCGGCCCCTGCCTCCAATTTTCATTTAGTTTTTTTAATATTGTTGGTCATTACTACAACATACAAGAGCAACATTTTCTGATAATTTGAGAAAGATATTATTTTTGGCCAGTGACACAGTACAAAAATAATATTAACGATATTGATACCGTTAGAAGTGACGACGGACCAAAAAACGAATAGGTGGATAGTCCGTAGGTCATACAACACTCTAGTGTATACATATGTAACATTTCTAGCTTTCTACCTATTATAGGAGCCGCAACGGTCAAAAGTCGGTTGGTGTAAATCGCATCCATTGAAGATCAGTGTATACACAAAAATTATAAAGATCATAGCTCATACGAGACTTTTAAAATAGCTTTGGTCACTGCTACACTGACCACAATCTTAGAATTGACCGAATTAGCTACGTTAGATATATTACAACTGTAAATGGCGAAAAAAATTATTTTGAAAAGGCTTTGGAAATTTCAAGACGCGGTTTGTGTCCTGTTTGACCTCAGGCTAGGCATAAAATAGTTGTTTTCGCATCTCCTTTGAGGTCAGTATGTACATATACATTTGTAGATTATTAGCTCTTACGGAAATTTTAAAAGCAGAAAAATAAAAAAAAAATCGTTTTTGTCACTGCTACACTGACCACAATCTGAGAATTGAACATAATTTTTCGCGCATATATATGACGTGTATTGTACTTCATATCTATAAAGTTGTAACTTTGTAACTTATAAGAAGCTTCTGAAAAAACAAAACCAGTACTCAAGTTTTTGACTGCGCTATAACTGACAACAGGCTGGAAAATGACTACTTGAGTAGCACTTGCTTTATACAACACTGCTGCCTATGCGTGAGAAAAATTTCAGTTTTCTATCTCTTACAGGATCCCCAGCGGCCAAGTGATCGAAAATCACTTGGCGGAAAATCGAACACCGATGTAGCCTATTTAAATAACCGGGTATAAGTCTATCTGTTCACCAAGTTTCAAGAAAATCGGTTCAGCCGTTTAGGCGTGTTGCGGCAACAGACAAACAAAAGATTTTATAGAATTAATAGGATAGGGCCAAAAATCACAGTTATGTGGGGGAGCTATTGGGTTAAAATTCCACCAAAATATTGGCTTAAATATTTTCTATAAAATTGCTGAACATATCCCACGCCAAGAAAATATTTTTTTTTACAAAATTATGAAATACTACATTTTGAGATACATTGTGGTCTATTTCAGCTGTTTAGGATATCTAGACACGTTCACATTATATTGATATGTTCACAAAAGTTGTTCAGATTTACGCGTACCGTGGCTACAATTTTGCAAAATATCCTTTCCTTCACTTTTTCAAAAGAAAGTGCGAGAAAAAAAAAATTGTTTCCCTTAAAATTGTGACAAACTTTGTTCACTATATTCTTAGCTACATTATTGTCAAATATAGTGAAGCGTTATCACCAAGTCTGAATTAGTTGTTGGACAAAAGCTGATGGCACCTTTTTCGAGGGCCCACTGATTTGAAGAAATTTTTGAGGCCCATAAAAATAGGTCACCAATTTCGCTAAACCGAGTACTCGTATAGGGTTATACTACCCTTTGGTAGTAGAATCGAACCTAATTTATAGTTTTTGCTACTTTTAAGAAAAACCCATTTCGAACTTTAATAACTATCACGAAATTGGTTCCGCTTTAAAGAAAAGAGTGTGCTCTTTACAACGGTATAAATATTTTTGCAATACCCGTATTCCACATACGATACTAAACACCCTAGCGGGAGAGCCTGTGGTGGTACAGCTCTTATTGTCCAAAATAAAATCAAACATTATCCTATGCCCGAATATAGGACTGAGCATATACAAGAAACTTCTATCGCTATCACAGGCACAAATTTGGTGATATCGTCGATATATTGTCCCCCTAGGCACAATATTAACAAAGATCAATTCATGGAGTTCTTCTCCACTCTTCGCACAAAGTTTTTGGTAGCAGGTGACTACAATGCCAAGCACACATTTTGGGGCTCTCGCCTCACTACTCCAAAAGGCAGACAACTACTTAAAGCCATAACATCTGCTAAACTAGATGTAGCTTCGAGCGGTCACCCAACATATTGGCCCTCAGATCTGAATAAAACGCCCGACCTTATTGATTTCGCTATAATAAAAAATATAAGGCGTGAACAATTATCTCTATGTCCATCACTTGATCTATCATCGGATCATTCGCCTACCATTTTGACACTGCTTTACAACAATCATGAAAATGGGTGTGACAGTTTGCCCAATAAGTATACCAACTGGCTAAAATATAAAAAATACGTTAGCTCAAACCTATCTGATGGTGTATCGTTACGTACAACGGATGAAATTGAAGCCGCTGTGAACCTATTCAAGACGTTGTAAACAGTGCTGTTAAAGTGGCTACTCGAAAAAGCGCATTCAAAAGAGATAACTCCAATAACCCAACAGGCATCCAAGCGTTAATCAATGAAAAAAGAAGCGTAAGAAGAGAGTGGCAACAATATCGCTCCCCAGCACTAAAAAATTGCCAGAAGAGATTGAAATCAGCCCTAAAATCAGCCGAGGAAAGTAATCTAAAAATATATTTGCAATCTCTGGATCCAACCCAGAAAACAGATTATAGTCTCTGAAAGGCCACAAATATGCGAGGCCCTGTTGCGCATGAATCCCCAATTCGCCTTGAAAATGGGAACTGGGCAAAAAGCACAGAAGAGAAAGTAAATGCATTCGCAAACTACCTCGAGTCCGTTTTTACACCCAAAAGTGAAAGGCCACAAATATGCGAGGCCCTGTTGCGCATGAATCCCCAATTCGCCTTCAAAATGGGAACTGGGCAAAAAGCACAGAAGAGAAAGTAAATGCATTCGCAAACTACCTCGAGTCCGTTTTTACACCCAACAGTGATACATCTGAAATCTATCCGCCCGTGATAGATATAATTCCTCGCCCACATTATCCAATCAGCCCACATAACAATCAAACGAAGCTGTTTAAAATTTATAATCAGATACCGAATAAATATACCCAAGCTATACTGCCAAGAACAGACTTAGTAAAATTAAATAGACTAAAGATAGGACATTGCTTATTGACTCACAAACATCTTAGAGAAAAAACTGCTCCCCCTTTATGTGAATGTGGACAGCCATTATCAGTAAGCCACATATTCAACGATTGTAACAAATTCTTAGACATTAAAAATAAATTTAAAATTAACGACATTACAATATTGTCAAACGACAATGAATTTAACAACATCAAAGGTTTTCTCATGGAAATTAATGTGTATAATTCGATTTAAATTTTTGTTTTAATACTCGTATTACTTTATGTAAAATAACATGTAAATACTAAGATATATTAATATGTATAAATATGAAATTAAATCCAATTTGTAACTATATAGGGTCCATACAACCTATCTGCGTTGGGTCCTTTAAAAATTTAAATAAATAAATAAATAGATGACGTAACTTCTCGCCCAATCTATCCGCCCGTGATAGACGATATAACTCCACGCCCAATCTATCCGCCCGTGATAGATGATTTAATTCCTCGCCCAATCTATCAGCCCGCGATAGATGATATAATTCCTGGCCCAATCAAGCTTAGAATAAAGGATGTTGAAAAATCTGTCAAAGTACTAAAATTAAAGAAATCGCCCGGAGGAGATGGTATAACAGCGAAAATGATTAAAGAACTTCCCTTTTCAGCCTTGAAAATTGTGTTATTTTTATTCAATGCAATTCTCCGTGTAGGAGGTCTGAAATCGTGATGATACCGAAACCAGGCAAAGATCCAACTCAAGTCAAATCCTATCGCCCTATAAGCTTACTATCGATACTTTCAAAAATGTTTGAGTCCATTCTCATGAAGAATGGACACCTCATATAATTTCTCACAATATTATACCTGACCATCAATTGGGTTTTAGAAAAAGTCATAATACTATAGAACAGGTACACCGTATCGTAACCTGCATCAAAAGAGCTTTTGAGGATAAAGAATACTGTTCGGCGTTATTCATAGATATTTCCCAAGCATTTGACAAAGTCTGGCACGAAGGACTTTTGTACAAAATATGCGACCTTCTGCCAATCAACACACATAAACTGTTCAGGAGTTATTTGACTAACCGGTCTTTTCAAGTTAAATCAAATGGCATTTTTTCTAGCCCTAAGAAAATAAATGCCGGTGTCCCACAGGGGAGCATTCTTGGCCTTATACTGTACGTTATTTTTACGGCAGATATGCCCATAACCAACTTTACACACACGTCTACTTTTGCGGACGATACTGCTTTCGTCAGTACTCACAAAAACCCTTCAGTTGCGTCCGATCAACTGCAGTCTCATGTCCGAATTCTAGAAGAATGGTTAAAAAAATGGAGAATAATGGTGAATACCTCAAAGTGTACTCATGTTACTTTTACCCTGCGAAGGGATGCAAGTCCTCCAATTTCTATTTTCAATTCACAGATTCCCCAAAAGGATCATGTAAAATACCTTGGAATCCACTTAGATCGGCGTTTGACGTGGTCGCGCCACATAGACTGTAAAGTAACTCAATTAAAACTCAAAACTAATCAACTTCAGTGGCTTATCAGCCAAAGATCTGCCCTAGATAAAGAGTATAAAGTTCTTTTATACAAAACGGTATTGAAGCCCATTTGGACATATGGTATCCAGCTCTGGGGTACAGCGTGCGCTTCAAATGTATGCAAATTACAAGGAAAACAATCGAATATTCTTCGTTTAATTACAGGTGCACCATGGTATATAAGAAACGCTAACATCCATAAGGATCTCAACATGCCAACAGTAAAAGAGGAAATTGAAAAATATTGCCGGTGTTACGTGGGTAAACTATTCAATCATCCAAACATCCTGGCTCGAGAACTACTACATTTAGAAGGTCATAACCGCCTTAGAAGGAGAGATACGCTGGACATGATTTAAATTAAAACTAATCAAAAACAAAAAAATTAAATGAAATTATGAATTCTTAAATTTGAAATGTTAACCTTTTTGTTTAAGTAAAAAATCGTGTAAAGTCTCAATGGTTTATTCGCAATGGCAATAACCCAGAAAATAGTATTTTAGGTTAAGATTTGCCCACTTATTGTTATTTTCATTGTATAATAATGAAAGATTCAATAAAAAATGTAATAAATTGGAAGAAAAAAAAATAACCCCTTCTAGAAATATAAATATTACAGTTATTCTGTGATACAAGTAGGTGAGGCCATGCAATATTTACGCACTGTATTTTTATAGTTATAAGATAAGGCGGCAAATATAAAATTGTTTCTGAAGGTGGTGGTCCTTTCCAAAAATTGTTTTTTGTCTATCGTCTTGGATGTATCTTTAACATTTTTTTACGAAATTATTGTAGGCCTAAATTATCCTTAAACCTTTTCTGACTCTTAACCAATAGTTGTCAAACTGCTGTGGGTAAACATCATGATTAGGCATATATTTTTTGGACATTATTGGACACATCTGTGGATGAGTTTTAAGGTTTCGTATAAAATATTGTTCCTTTAAAATTTATGTTAGCAGGAGATGATTTGGAAGGTGGCTTTGAGGATGTATGTGTGGATATAAATGTATAGAAATACACACAAACTTACACACTCACACGCACGCACCTATTCATATACAAGAAGTAAATGCCTTTACATGCTACATTTCCTAACTCAGTCGAGCGTGCTTTATTATAAATATTTTTGCCCGGTATTCAGCTCAGGTACAATACACCGGAGGATTGGAGACAAGGGACTATATAACCTTAGCACAGGCCTTCATTTGTAGTTTTCCCAAATACTACACTGGTTCAAAGCTATGTCGCTCCAATTTGTTTTATTTGGTTTAAATTCAAATGAAAACCAGTAAGGAAAGGCTAAAGTCGGGCGGGGCCGACTATATAATACCCTACACCACTCTCGAAATATTGAATAACTCTGATATATAAATTTTGTAATTCATGTATAAATTGTTTACATAAATTTACTTTTGGGACATTTTATACTTAAATAATACCCTGTACCACAGTGTGGTGTAGGGTATAAAAACCAAATCCAAATCGGATGAAACATATATATGGGAGCTATAGCTAAATCTTTACCGATTTTCTTTAAATTCGGCAATCTTGGTTCATGAATCAAGAAACTCTACCATTCTAAATTTCAAAACGATTGGATGTAAAATATAGCTTCTATAGAACTAAAGGGCCAAATCGGACGAAACATATATATGGGAGCTATAGCTAAATCTTTACCGATTTTCTTCAAATTCGGTAGTGTTGGTTCATGGATCAAGAAACTCTACCATTCTAAATTTCAAAATGATTGGATGTAAAATACAGCTTTTATAGGACTAAAGGGCGAAATCGGACGAAGCATATATATGGGAGCTATAGCTAAATCTTAACCGATTTTCTTCAAATTCGGTAGTGTTGGTTCATGGATCAAGAAACTCTACCATTCTAAATTTCAAAATGATAATAATTGTGCAAAATTCGTTGTCGTGTTTGCTTCAATGTATGTTCTATTTTTGATGAAATTGTATCTTGCACAATTTGTAAGCGATAATGCTGTAGTTTTATGTACTCATATATATATCTGATGGCAGTTTACGTGAATGGTCCAAAAATGGGCGGGATCGGACCAATGGGCGTGTGCCCGCCAATATAAGCCAAATTTTGAAATTGAGATATCGTGTACAATTTGTTAGCGGGTGTACTGTAATTTTATGTATATATGTATCTGGTGACAGTCTACGTGATTGGTCTATAAATGGATGTGATCGCACAAATGGACGTGGTCCCACCCATATAACAAAACATTAAATATGTATTTGTTGGCAGTCTACGTGATTAGTGCAAAAATGAACAGGATCTTTCTAATGTCAGAATAAGTAAAATTGAAAATATGATAAAATTATTTTTTTAGTTTTAAAATTTACGATTCCTGAGTAATTATATTTTCCTTCATTGGACGTGCAGCCCAATACTCCTGTATTGTTCCAGTATTGAATTCCTTCAGAGCTATCAGAAAAATAAGCTTCATAATCATTAGACATCGGATTTTTGCATATTTTTAGTTTACATCCGAATGGAACCCAACATTGCAATTAGACGTTTCATCGTTCACAGATCAGCTCCTCGTATGTCTCGTTCATGGATGCTACTCCGATCATTCAGCGAGGTTTAGCTGTGATTATTCGGTCAAAAATCCAGCTCTAAGAGGCATAGCTTCTTCCAAAGGAAGAATAATTATTCCTCACTGTTGTTGTTTCAACTCGAAAAAAAGACGTCAAGTAATCGTATTTGCACCGGCAGCATGTACAAGAAACAAAAACAAACTTTGCATTCAATAATATCCATAGTTTATTATATCGATCGTCATAGAATAAATTTTTGAGTCGATTTAGCCATGTCCGTCTGTCTGTCCATGTATTCCTGTAATCAAAGTGCAGGTCGTATTTATGGTCCGATTGTGATGAAATTTAGCACAATGCTCTTTTTTGGCCCAAGGACGATCCCTATTTGGTTAAAATTAAATTGGTCAAAATCGGTTCAGATTTAGATATAGCCCCCATATATATGTTTCCCCCTGTATTTTATATCAGATCAGTACGAAATTTGGCAGAGAGAGTTCCCTTATTACATGAAGGAATACTGCCAAATTCGGAGAAAATCGGTTCAGATTTAGATATAGTCCCCATATATATGTTACACCCGATTTGAAATTCAAGCGCTGTAGAAACTGTATTTTATATCCGATCAGTACGAAATTTGGCAGAGAGAGTTCCCTTATTACATGAAGGAATACTGCGAAATTCGGAGGAAATCGGTTTAGATTTAGATATAGCCCCCATTGTATATATGTTAGCCCCGATTTGACATCTAAGCGCTGTAGAGACTGTATTTTATATTCGATCAGTACGAAATTCGACAGATAAAGGTTTCTATTTTACATGAATGAGTATTCAGGTAATATCGATACAGAATAATATATAACCTCCATATATATGTTTCTCCTTGTTTTTATACCCTCACTTTAGTGATACGAGGGTATATATCATTTGCTATGGCCAAGAGTGTACCACATCGATGGAGAGATTTAAGACCCTAAGTATGTTCTGCGGATATCTGTTTTGGGTCATTTTAGGTCGAATAAGCAATGTTCGTCCGTCTGTCTGTCTGCTGGCTGGTGCGCACGATAAATCTCGAAAGGAGTAACCGATTGACTTCAAATTTGGTATGTGATCATATTTTTTTTCCTATCTCCGGCTAAGATCGCAGATGGGACATATTGGTTCACTCCTTCTAGTACCTTCCCCACAGTGAATTATCGATTATTTAATAACTTCTATACTACTTATTTCAATCACCTCGAGGAAATATGCGCGAAGTTTCCACGCCCCTTTTGGTACCTCTCACACAAAGCGACCATTTTGCACCAAAAGTTAACTGTTTATAGCTTTAATATTGCTTCGTACTAATACGAAATTGAAATTGTGTACAGTGTAATACTTTTATAGTACCTAGAGTTCAGTGAAAAGTTGGCGGAATTGGTACGCCCCTTTTGGTACATCCCACACAAACGTACTATTTTGCACCACAAGTTATCAGCTTATAACTTGATTACGAGAGCTTACAAAAACTTGTAATTTTGTACAATATAATGGTTTTATAGTACCTACAATTCAGATGAAAATGGACATTGTTGCCATGACCTTTTCGGTACCTCCCACACAAAGGTAGCATTTTGTAAGACAAAGTTTACAGCTTTAACTTTAATACTAGTGCCTACAATTTTGTACAGTGTAATGTTAAAAAATGGGCGTTATTATCATGAAACTGTTGGTACCACCCCCACACATACGTACAATTTTGTATTCAAACTTAGCAGCTTATATCGTCAATATCAATACATATATGTACATTAGATAGCCTCGATTTGTATGGAGCCATTTTAATATAAGTACCATATCGGTTATGTTACTGACGAAAAACCCTATTTTTGGAGGTGTTTTGCAACAGGTCCAGCTTTCAAATGGAAATAGCTAGAACCAAAATATTTTGGGAATCACTCTAAAACATATCAATCTTCATTTCTGAGGAGGTACATTTGCAACTTTTTTTGTTTGAGGCACTCTAATGTACATATTTCAGAAAATAAAAATATTCAGGGGAGCGTATACAAGTTTTGAGTTCTAGTGCTTTCCTTGTGGGAGTGACAAATTTCCATGCGGCATAAAATGATCAAAAGTACGAGCTATTAGTGGGTAGATCATAAACAATTTAATGCATTTATCTAAAAAACTCGAAAATGACTCAACTCGACTTAAGTGGTTATTTGTGAAAACCACAAATGCTCAATATTATTGCACAGTGTATAGTTTTTAAAATTCCTACAGTCCTGGTAAAAATGGGAGTTATGACCACACCCGTTAAGTACCTCCCATACAAAAAGTGCCAAGACATACCAAAATTATATTGATCATAATATTAGTACATATACCAGTGCATATTTACGTTGCTCACAAAGTGAAGGGTATACCTTAGTCGGTTTACCCGACTGAAATTTCTTACTTGTTTGGACTAGCCATTCCGAGTCCTACTTCTGTATACGCACCAGATAAAACAACCCCAGAAGTTTTTGCAAAAGTCTGCTATTCTGTTAATATCCAAATAAACTAATAATCAAAAATATTTAGATTCAGAAGACGTTTTCCAATATGTGATATATTTTTTTTTGGAAAAGTCGTTGCAAGACCCAAACCTAGGTACATAACATATGAACCCACTTGAATTTTTTGTAATATTTCAATTGGCTTTTTCCGAAAAAATAACATGTAGTAAATATTGATCGTATTGATTGCTTCATTCGATTCGCATAACAAAAAATCATCATTTCGATCAAAAACCTGAGTTTCTTTTTATACCCTCCACCACCACGAAATACTGATCAGGGACCCCATAATATATATATGAGTTTATTTCTTACCCGATAGTATTCATATACAATCCATGGTGGAAGGTGTATATGTAAGAAGCAGCATGTCTGAACTTTACATCGTATTTACTTGTTTTAAATGTTGCCGGATTATTGAAATATTTATTTTTTCGCTTTGTGGTAAGCAAACAGTCATATAGTATAACTTTTAAAACGAGAATATTAGATCATTTCTGGAATTGGAGTACCAGAGGCATAACTTTTGCTACGAAAAGATTGACACAACACCTTAAGTATGTTCGGCGAAAATCTATTTTAGGATATTTTAGGTCATGAGCAATGTCCGTCCATCTATATGTATGTCAGTATGTCTGGCTGGTATGCACTATAGCTCTAGAAAGTAGTAACTGATTGATTTTAAATTTGGCGTGTTGAAAATATTGGTCCATTCCTTCTAGTACCTCCTCCACAAAGGGTTACATTTTGTCATTGATTCTTTCATAACTTCTATACTAACTATCCGAATCTTTTGTAATGCCACACATAGGAATAGTTTTTATGCTACTATCTCCTTGTGTTAAATGAAGTTTACTTTATGTATTGTTATCTCCTTTTTGCAATGACTAAAAACTGAGTAAAATATTTCCAACTTTTTGACTCTCACACAAATTACTCATATTATTCACAAAGTGATTACTCATATTATGCACAAAGTCGAGTACGTTTACCCGACTAAAATGTTCTTAGTCGTTTTGGAAAGGTCTTTGCAAGACCTACTCAAAGAAGGGTAAACCGATCCTAAACCTTTTTATGAAAAATTATTTTGATTGTTTTGTTCCATGTGTAATTTTTTTTCCCTCGTCTCGCGATCCTCAAAAATGTTTTTTGCCCTTGTTGGCAATAAATTTGTGTTTGAAATTTCCAAAGAGAGACTTAAAGGCCTCCATTTGTACGGCCATTTTATTTGAATTGCTGCCTAATCTTGCTAAATTTTTACAGATGTGTTGTGTATGTATTTTGGTGTGTGTTTGTGTGTAATTTTGTACTTGGCATGTACTGTCATCAGCTTTGTTTCATTTATAGGTACATTGTTGTTGCTGTTGTTGTCATCGTCGTTGAATGGCGTTCACAGTAGTTGTAGTTATAGTGGATATTTGTGTTAGTATTGTTATAGTTATCCTTATTTGTTGTTCTTGTCGTTGCTACTGATGTTTATATTTTAGCCTAGCACATCAATCCCTCCGCCCAGTCCTTCTCCCACCACCAACTTCACCTTCACCGTTGTGATCGTCGTCGTCATCATCATTACAATCAACATTCTTGTAGTTTTGCCCCTTTGCCTTTCGCCCTCCTTCTTTCGCCACTTTTCAGTCTTCGTCAATTGGTGAACGAATGAGCAGTGGCAGTGGCATTACATCCTTTCAGAAGTCCTTCTTTTGTTCGCTGTCGGTCGGTTGGTCGGATCTCTTTCTTTTGTTAATATTTCTTAATAATAATGTTGTGTTATTAAGTTTTTTGTTGTTATTGTTGTCGCCGTTTCAGCTGCCGCTGCAGCGGCTATGGCTGCTGATGTGTTGTTTTTGTTCTTGCAGTTTTTTTTTATTAATTTTGGTAAATTATACACCGTGTCCTGAATTCTTTTATGTCCCGTGAACGTATGAGTAGTGTACAACATTTTATTTATAAATACTGTGAACGAAATTAGTATAAGATCACTGCAAGGCAAAGTGATTGTCATATCTAAACATAGACTGTAATAAATGTGAAGTATTTGTTTTTGAATAGAAACAAGCGAAATCGTAATTTAAATTTAATTTCTCGACCATGATTGAACTGTTAGAAAGTTGCAGTTGTGCACCCTCACCTTCAGAGAAATATCATATGGAAGTTGGTATGTTCTGCGGGAGGTTCCGAAACATGTACATACAAAGATAAAAATGTTCCGAAGGCACGAAATTTTAGACAATTTTTACACCTCTATACAAGTACCTAATTGTGTGTAGTGATGTCAATGCATACCATCATAATTGGGGTAGTAGTGACATTAACGAAAGGGACGAAGTACTAATCGAATATACATATAATAAGTAGTAACCTTGTGATTTGTAATAGACGGCATGAACCTAGCTTCATTACTACAAATAGACAGGAGGTGCTCGATGTCACATTTGTGTCTTAAGAATTTAAGTGGAAGCATACGAGTATCTTATTGGAAAGTTGTGGACACTCATAGCTTTTACCGACTATAGATATATAACCTTCCGCATGAATGCGAAACCTCCTTCCCACCCAATATTAAGAAGGCTAATCGGGAAAAATTTAGGCAAATATTCAACAGGTCTCTTCCAGAAGTAAAATGAATATAGAAGACACGGTGGAACGCGTCACTGCAACTCTTAACGACTCGTTACAAGCCGCATGTACCACACAAAAGCCAAGGGGCAAACAACGTCTGCAATTGTTGTCTTCTCAATTTGTTTTGCTGAGAAAGTGCTGTAAGTAGCTCTTTAATATGGCGAAAGCCAGCAGAACCGTACATGACTGGAGCACATACTGTTGGGTACCTCAAGAAATGTGATGGTTCTTGGACTACGGTGAGGGATCGCTGGTAGTGCTCCTGGATACACATTTCCCGGGAAACTCTGAAGAGGCATTGAATACTTCAGTTGGGAATTCCCTTGAAGTGTAGCCATCAGATGGTGCTAGCGAGATTGTAACCGAATCTAAAATTCGTTTGGCTATGAAAAGCTTTAAACCTTTCTAAGTCGCCAGGACCAGACAAAGTCTCGCCGTTGGAGCTAAGGCAGTGGCTGCTGCAATTGCTCCCTGGCTCAGAGAGATTTACACATGTTGTATCAATCAGGCCATCATACCAACAAAATTGAGGGAAACCAAGGTTGTTTTCATCCCAAAAGCGGGAAATCAATCCCATACTGGGCTAAGAATTTCTGGCCAATTACTAATTGGCGTCATTACTCCTTAAAAATCTGGAGGGATTAATATATATAGTACCTTAAGACTATAATTGATCACAGGCTACTGTCCACTCAACAGCATGCTTACAGCAAGGGCAAGTCCGCCGAAACCGCCCTGCATGATCTAGTGTGCTTTATTTAAGAATCCCTCTCTGTTAAGGTATATACTATGGTAGCTTTCTTAGATATAGAGCAGGCCTTCAATAACATAAATCCAGCACCTTTATATATATGGATGTTATATATAAATCTGAACCGATTTTCCCTGAATACTCATTCATGTAAAAAGACCTCTTTCTGTACAATTTCATACTGATCGGATATAAAATACAGTCTCTACAGCATTTACATGTCAAATCGGGGGTAACTTATATATGGGGGCTATATCTAAATCTGAACCGATTTTCTCCGAATTTGGCAGTATTCCTTCGAGTAATAAGAAATCTCTTTCTGCCGAATTTCGCGCAGATCGTATATAAAATACAGTTTCTACAGCATTTCCATGTCAAATCGGGGGTAACATATATATGGGGGCTATATCTAAATCTGAACCGATTTTCTCCGAATTTGGCAGTATTCCTTCATGTAATAAGAAACCTCTTTCTGCCGAATTTCACACTGATCGGTTATAAAATAATTTTTTTACGGCGCTTATATGTGAAATCGGGGGTAACGTATATATGGGGGCTATATCTAAATCTGAACCGATTGCTTCCAAATTAAACAGTGTTCATTAATATAATAAGAGACCTCTTTCTGCTGAATTTCATACTGATCGGATATAAAATAAAGTTTTTACAGCGCTTACATGTCAAATCGGGGCTAACATATATATGGGGGCTATATCTAAATCTGAACCGAATTTAACCAAATTATATAGGGATCGTCCTTGGGCCAAAAAAAAGATATGTGTAAAGTTTCGTCAAGATCGGGCCATAATTGCGACCTGTACTTTGATTACAAGAATACATCTACAGACGGAAATAGCTAAATCGACTCAGAAAGTGATTACAAGTCGATCGGTATAATAAACAATGGATCTATCTCTTCTCCTTTTGGGTGTTACAAACAAATGCACAAAGTCATAATACCCTATACCACAGTGTGGTGTAGGGTATAAAAATGAATTAACCCGTGAAAAAATTATCGAGGCAAGAGTGTCTCAATTAACTTGTTTCGACTTTTGGTGATGAAGCACCATCAAAACCACGGTAAATCGCTGTTCAGTCTCGGACTCCGTTCGCTTCAGGATGAATTTAGTGAAGGTCATTGTATGACAACCATCAATAAGATATTACATGTTAATTTTGCAGTGAAAAATATTTTTTCTCGTTGGATCCAACATAACTTTCCGAATGCTCAAAAAAAGCCTTGTGTCGATTGGAGCAAAGGAATATCGAAAAATATAACCGCGTAGCTCAACTGCTGTGTATAACATCGTCAGAGGTAAGTAATCATGTATCTATGTATATGATCCCGAAGCAAATAGGGTCTTTCAAGACGCGCCAAATCCAAAAAAGTTGTTCGTGAAGAAGCTCATCGAAGCTTTCTCCTCCGTACAGCCCTAATTTGGCACCAAATAACGTTTTTTTCTATTCCCTCATATCAAGAAAACACTGCGTGTTCAGCGTTTTGAGATGCCCGAAGCAGCTGTGGAAGCGGTCAGTCGGAGAGCAATAAGCGCTTCGAAAATTTGTTTGACCGCATGCAAAAGTATATTGATCTACACAGAGAATATTTTGAAAAACAATGATGAATGATTGTTTTCTTTATTGCTGGATCCGAAATATAAATAGCAACCCTCGTACTCCGTTTAGCCGCGCCACAAACTCCATTTGCAGTTCAACACCTTAGAAGCTATTTTAGCTTTGGGAATAGAGAAAATGTGACTTAATTTTTTAATTTGTGTAAAAAATTGTGTAAATTGGAGAGCAGCAATACCAGTGTATATTTTTACACCGTTATTTCTTCGAGAACGTTCTCTGTGAAGTTTCCTTTAAGATGAATATAAATATGTTATAATTTTTTAGAGTAGATTATCTAAATGTTGGTCCAAACGAAACGCACAATATTAATCGTAAAAAAAACACAACAAAATTTTGTTATTGTTATACTCGTAGAAGAATCTACGACAATTATGTGTGAAACTATGGTCCATATCCGATGGTCCATATTTTCAATGACTCGGTGTTATAATTGAGGTCCAATGTCGTTAATGTGCCGAATTATCTCATCTTGAATTGTTCTTGGCTTATTGACGTACACTTTTTCTTTTAAATATCCCAAAGATATTTAAAACAAACATCGCAACGACGCACAGTGGGATGGCTTCATACATTTTTGTGCAAAAAATATGCGGAGTGGTCCTAGAACATTGAATGTTGGTACCGAGTAATATGTTGCCTAAATTGAGAAAAACTTTTATTTTTTAAAAATCGGCGCAAAAGAGACATTGTTTCGTTGGCTGTGTGGCAAGTGGAACCATCCTGTTGGAACCACATATCGTGCAGGTGCATATCTTCAGTTTCTGGCCACAAGAAGTCCGTTATCTTCTCGCGATAGCGAACACCATTCACGGCAACTGCTTGAATAACAAGTTTTAATTTTAGACTTCACGTGCAATTTGGAACGCCAATGATTTGGAGACAACCATTCATTCATTCATTCATTACGGAAACATCATCAAGTTCAACTGAGTACTCAACTCTGAGCGATTCAAGTTTGAGTCAGAACTACTTGCATCTGGGATAAAACAGTACAATATTTTTGCCGCAGATGTTAACATATCATATTATATAGTCCGTGATATACCTTACAAACAATTTTATACAACTGTGGATAACAGATGCTTTTGCAAGGACATTCCCGGATTGTTCGAGGAACTTAATCAAACATACAATACAAAGGAATGGCGGTTACTTTTTGGCAGTAGTGAAGAAAGTTTTAAATCAGTACTTTTACACAACGGAAATCAGAAACCGTCGATTCCCATTGCTCATGCTGTCAACGCTAAGGAATCATACGAAACAATGGCTAAATTGATAAAATACATAAAATATGAACATGACTGTTGTAGTTGTTATGTTATGCCTCTGGGATAGCCGATATTTTGCCACCAATGCATATTAATGCATTAAGGAAAGATGGCAATTCACTCTTATATTTAAAAAGTTTATTTAAAAGTCTTTCTTTTCAAAAAATCGAAGAAGGAGTTTCTAATGGGCCTATAATAAGGAAACTGCTGAAAGATTTGAATTTCGAATCATATTTGACGTCGGATGAAATTGCAGTATGGAGGTCGTTTAAGCTTGTAGTTTCAAATTTCCTTGGATCCAATAAAGCCCGCAATATGAAACAATGATTAATGATTTGTTAAAAAATTATAAGAAATTGATGAGAAATATATTTTTATATTTATGTATATAACACATATTTATTTTTCCAACTTATTTTGCGCTTTATGTATTCCAACAGGTGTAAATATGTCCCTCAAAATTAATTTCTTTCATTCTCATTTAAACTTTTTCCCCGAGAATCTTGGCGACGTAAGTGACGAACATGGCGAAGGTTTCACCAAGAATTGAAGTCCATCGAGCGGCGTTACCAAGGACACTGAGATGAAAGAATGATGGGAGATTATATTTGGTTCCTCATTAGAGAAACCGATTCCGAAATCTTCAAACGTCAGCAAATAACTCACAATTACTTCTAATGAAACTCGTTCATGTAAATAAACTCAAATGTACATAATATAAATAAAAGTAATAAATAAAATCGATATTTAAACAGAAATTAAAAAAAAAAAGATTTTTTGAAATTCTCTTACCTATACCAAAAGGGCTATAATTCCAACATTTATCCATAGATTTTTTCAAATAGGCAGTATTTTCTTCGCTAGGATGCAAACTTTTAAAAAGTAAAATAAAATATTTTTTTCGATTTTTTTATATTTTTTATGCTTTTTTTCCAGGATTATTTTTTATTTTTATACCCTACACCACACTGTGGTACAGGGTATTATAACTTTGTGCATTTGTTTGTAACACCCAAAAGGAGAAGAAATATACCCATCGTTTATTATACCGATCGACTTAGAATCACTTTCTGAGTTGATTTAGCTATGTCCGTCTGTCTGTCCGTCTGTGCATGTATTCTTGTAATCAAAGTACAGGTCGCAATTATGGTCCGATCTCGACGAAACTTTACACATATCTTTTTTTTGGCCCAAGGACGATCCCTATTGAATTTTGTTGAAATCGGTTCAGATTTAGATATAGCCCCCATATATATGTTAGCCCCGATTTGACATGTAAGCGCTGTAAAAATGTTATTTTATATCCGATCAGTGCGAAATTCGGCAAAGAGAGGTTTCTTATTACATGAAGGAATACTGCTAAATTCGGAGAAAATCGGTTCAGATTTAGATATAGCCCCATATATACGTTACCCCCGATTTGACATGTAAGCGCTGTAAAAACTTTATTTTATATCCGATCAGTACGAAATTCGGCAGAAAGAGGTTTCTTATTATATGGATGAACACTATTAAATTTGGAAGAAATCGGTTCAGATTTAGATATAGCCCCCATATATACGTTACCCCCGATTTGACATGTAAGCGCTGTAAAAATGTTATTTTATATCCGATCAGTGCGAAATTCGGCAAAGAGAGGTTTCTTATTACATAAAGGAATACTGCTAAATTCGGAGAAAATCGGTTCAGATTTAGATATAGCCCCCATATATATGTTACCCCCGATTTGACATGTAAGCGCTGTAAAAACTGTATTTTATATCTGATCAGTGCGAAATTCGGCATAAAGAGGTCTCTTTCTACATGATGGAATACTGCCAAATTCGGAGAAACTCGGTTTAGATTTAGATATGACACCCATATATATGTTACCCCCGATTTGACATGTAAGCGCTGTAGAGACTGTATTTTATATCCGATCAGTACGAAATTCGACAGAAGGAGGTCTTTTTACATGAATAAGTATTCAGGGAAGATCAGTTCAGATTTATATTAAAGCTCCATATATATGTTCCTCCTGATTTGGTATCAAACCGCTATAGAAGTTGTAGTTAACTTCCGATCATTAAAATTTTCCAGAAAGATGTTTCTCACTTTAGCAACGAATATTGCTTAATTTAGTGGTTATCGTTTCAGAATTAGATAATATGTTTCTACCCATTTACCAATTATTCCAAATTATTATGGCAATGACCTTTATCGCATTGTTAGGGAGGTGTAGGGTATTATATAGTCGGCCCCGCCCGACTTTCTGCCTTTCCTTACTGTTTTTTTTTAAAAAAATCTACTTTTTTGAATTTGTTTAATGACTGTTACTAAACCACTGTTTCTAAGTGAAAAAGATATTTCCAATATTTTTAGCCCACATTAATAGCTTCAATTTAACGCATAAGTCGACCTGATCGGGCATATACTCCAAAAATTATAGTGCAAATACTAAGGGTACCTTCGGCGATAATTGCATTTTTAATAAAAAATTTTTAAAAATAAAATTTTACCATAACAAAATTTTTGGTTTTGATTTTATATAACACTATGCCACAGTCTATACAAAAAAAATTTAGGTCTATGACACAAACAATTTTTTTTTGTTGCGTAGTGTAGTTGGACGTGGAAGAAAAGGTGCTAAAAATCAACCTCGAGCAAAGAATATCGCATGGTCATTAAATTATTATTTGCCAACTTGACTAAACGAATGATGCAGAAGTTCTTATTTTTGGGGCTACTTTCATGTCAAATTCTCAGAATTGAGTCTCAATCAATTGTCTTATAGGGTACTTTAGATAGATTTTTTCGCATCATATGTATCGAAAATTTTGTTACCTATTCAGAAAAGATGTTGTGGAAGAAATATGTGCATATTCTGCTCCGATATTCACAAAATACTAGGTCAACGCCGGGGAAGAAGACGAAAAATACAATTCTTAATTGTAGTTATCTCGATAACTATTTGAGATAACAACTATGTGCAAAAAGTCTTTTGTAGACCTGATTAATTAGGTCTACAACTCCAAAACTTTGAATTCAACGAATATTTAAACGATAAGGTAATGCAAAATTGAATTGAAAGTCCTTCAGTGAAAAATTGTACACACTTGCCGTTTGTATAGACATTGAGGGAGCTTTTAACAACGTTCAGACCGATACACTTATCCACTCCTTAGACGAGTTTCAGGTTGACCGGGCGTTGATAAACTGGATCAACAATATGCTAAGGAATAGGTGGATTATTTGTGGGTCATATGACGTAAAAATCACAGACAAGGTAAATCGTGGTATACCTCAGGGGGGCATTTTATCGCCTCTCCTATGGGTTACGACGATACACAGTCTCCTTAAAGCCCTCGCCAATGAAGGACTTAAACCAGTCTGTTATGCAGACGACGTTATAATACTTCTAAGGGGCACACATCCAAACCAGCTATGCAGAAGAGCTGAAAAGGCACTTAACATAGCATATAACTGGGCACAACCAAGGGGACTAAATGTCAATCCAGACAAAACAGAAATATGTCTATTTACAAGGAAAAGGAAGATTCTTCCTTTTACCGTGCCTCGTTTCCTGGATAAGAATATTGCCATATCTAAAAAGATAAAATACTTGGGAGTAATCTTGGATCAGAAACTGTACTGGAAAGATCATATTGAAGAAAGAGTTACAAAGGCCCACAGATGTTGGTCGTTGTGCAGAAGAGCTATAGGTTCAAAATGTGGACTACGTCCAAATATGACACACTGGCTTTACATGAGCGTGATTAGACCAATAATCACCTGCGCCTCTGTAGTGTGGTGGACATCAATGGACAAAAAGTACAACGTAATACCATTGCAAAAAGTGCAACGTATGTGCTGTCTAGGCATAAGCGAGACAATTAGAACGGCACCAACAGGAGAGTTGGAGACTATACTGCACATCCAACCAATAGATATCCGTATAAAGTATGAGGCAGCCCTCACAGCAAGACGTCTACAGGTGATGGGTGAATGGATAAATCGAGACCACCAGTCGTACCATCAGAAGATATTAAAATCACTGGTCGGTCATATTCAAACAACGGAAATCTCCGACCGCATTCCCGAAGTGCGGCTTACAGCTACCTGTGAATCGTTCGTGCCAGACAGACGCTCCTGGGAAAACGGAACACTTGCTCATGCGCCAGTGGGAACCAGCTGCTACACTGATGGGTCCAGGCTAGGAGGAAGGACGGGTCTGGGACTTTTTATTGATGAACCAAAAGTCGAACTTTACTTCCGCCTCCCAGACCATAACACAGTATTTCAAGCAGAAGTTCGAGCAATCACGGAGTGTGTTAACTGGCTCAGTAATACCACAAAGCCTAAATATGCCAACATATTCACAGATAGCCAAATGGCGATCAAAGCAATAACATCGGAAAAGGTCAAATCCAGAACCGTGTTAGACTGTAAAAGAACGATAAATAATTACTCAGTCCATGGTCAACTGCGTATTTTCTGGGTACCGGGACACAACGGAGTGATTGGAAATGAACGAGCAAACAGCTTGGCTTCTTCGAGTAATAAACTTGGAAAATTGGAAACCTTTCGAAGCCACGAAGGATGAGTTGAAGCATTGGGCAGTGATGGCTCACAAAACTGTGTGGAAGCAACTGCAAAGATACTGTGGGGTGACCCAAATGAGAAGAAAACCAGTAGTTTTCTGAAACTAAACAAGATCGAGATTAGTAAGATGATAAGTGTTCTAACTGGACACTCAAGCTTACAGGCACATCTTCATCGCATAGGACTAGCAGAAAACGACGAGTGCATGGCATGCAGGGAAAACATCGAAACGATAGAACATTTTCTGTGTCACTGCCCAGCTTTCACACATGCAAGATCCCGATATTTCGGTTCCGACATATTGCCAGACTTGACTCATCTCAGAGGATATGACTGGAAGATACTGAGAAATACGTGTCTAGGATTACAGAAATCCGTGGGGTATGAAAATCATAAATAAGGAGCGCACAACAGGCCGAACCACTGGCTTAAGTGTATGTCCATGGACATGAGACGTTTTAAACGTCTCCTCTATTCAACCTAACCTAACCTAACCTAATGCAAAATTGACCGACTAACATTATATATTTTACTAAAAGTCGAAATTATGTTCCTAAAATGCTTAACTGGTTAACTTCTAGAATTGCTTTTCTGAAGAAAAAAAAACTTTTTTCAACTAGAATTCTGAACTTATTTATTTCTCCTGATGTGTAGTATGTCCTCATATATTAGTACTTTCTAATGTCCTTTGTAAGGTGTTCATAATTTCATGTTACATCCACAAGCCACACACTTTCATACGAACACATCCCCATTCATACGCATTTCGCAAAGTGAACCTTTTGTTGTATTTGAAAAAGGAAGGAAGGAAGTGCCTTCCTTTGTGCATTTCTTTATGACTCCTGGCCTGGCATTAGCCGCTTGCTTACAGACTAGAAAACCACACACGACGACTACGATGACAAGGGCAATGGTAAGGGGTATTTTTGTTTATTTTCACTTGCCATTTGCCAGGTTTTATCGATAAAGCCGAAAGTGTTTAATGCCTTTAATGCCAACTAATTCATGTCTTTACAATGGCAAAACTTAATGGATTGTGTATATTTCACATCACATGTTACATGGATGTTTAAAGTTATGTGAAAGGAATTTTTTAATGTCTCGAAATAGTTGATAATAACAAAAATTTATTTCTTCACACATATTGCTTTTGAACATAAATTTCGATTAGGAAGTTCATTCTAAAAATGAACGCGTCGCTATTAGTCATTTGGTTGTTATAGCACCATGAAGTTGGCAATACTTCGCGCACCGACCCCTTTGTGTATTAAAAATGTTAGACACCATATGTAGATCCATCCATGCTGATATTAAGTCCTTAGTAGAATCATATAAAACTTATTATAATGTTGAGATTTGGTAGTAAAAATGTACAATGCAACAGTGGTGTAGGGTACTTATATATTATAATTGATCTCATTTGACTTTAAACTTTATATGTGATTGTGAAATAAATCATCTGCAGCTGTAGTATCTTTTTTTAATACTCATACGATATTAATGTATTTGTTAACAATAATTGTAATGCTCTTCTTTGCCATAGTTAATTCGAGGAATTCTAAACGGTTCATTTCACACTGAATATACGATTATTTCTCATAATTACAGATGAGGATGTAGAGAAGAGCTATCGCTTTTAAGTAGAAATAAACAATATGAGAATGTATCCGTTTCCTGTAATACGATATCAGAGAGAGGAATTGACAAGCATTTGTGACACCAAGATTGTTATGATACAGAGACACATACACGCACGCACTTCCATTGAAATGTATGCATGTGTGTGTAATTATTAATCATTGTATTGCCAAATTATAGCATTGCATTATTAAATGTATGTAATTAAAGAAGTGGACTGTGGACAACACCAGTTACGAGACCGCACTCACGAACAAACACACACATTTACAAGTACGAGTATATATGTATAAGGACTAGTATGCCTGATGGTTTGTCGGAACATATAAACATCTTCACAGTACATGAGAGTATAGGTGTATGTGTGTGTGTAAACGTATACATTAACATTTGGTATAAAACAATAAATTTAACATTAAATACAATTAAAATAAAAGCATTCACACACACTCAAATACAACAATAATTATCCTTAACACATTCATTCACACATGTGTACACATACACACATATGGACGAAGCCCAGATATGGGCTGAGCATTGTTTGGTTGGATGTCGGATTGTTGACTGGCTGGTTCGGTTGGTTGGTTTGTTGGTCATTTACTTGCGTTTCATTATGACTTTATTAATAGGTTTCAGTTTCGACCTTATTTAAATGGACCCCGGAAAACGCTCAAAGAGCGAACAAACGTTGTCCGAATGTATTTTATTACTGACAGCTACATACATAGCTACATATGAGACACATAGCTAATAACACTGAAAAAAATCTTTACCGATAATAATAAAATCTATATTTATGTCCTATATGTACACTAGACCGTTTATAGCACATGATGCAAAAAGTGAAAGTTGCTGCGATCCTTGATTTCCGGACCGAAAAAGTTTCCATTTGGCCTACAAGACTTCCATAAAAAGACTTCCAAGACTTCCATAAAAAATCCAGATATTGTATGTGATACATGCCCAACTGATTCTACGGTTCGAAATTTATCACTGGATCTAGTAACCATTTTGGATGTGGTCGATCTGGAGACTAATAAGAATATGACTAAAATTAAATTTTGTGCGAAGCTGTCCCTTTCTCAATTCGAGTAAAGTGAGTTTTTTGTTTTCAAACAACTTTGGGTAGACCTTAGCGTTATCCGATCGGCACCAAATTTTTTATTGAAGGTTTGTAGGTCAAATGGAAACTTTTTCGGCCCGAAAAAATAATAAATGGTCTAATGTCCACTGTAGTATGTATTTGAAATTAAGACTGGCATTTCATTGTAACACTTTAAATGAGAAGAGATGATTCCCACATTTCTCATAACTTTCAAAGTCGATTTAACCTGTGTGTTAACCATTCTTATGACCAAGGTATAGTTTGCAAATATAAAAGAAGTAAAGTAACAGTAAGGAAAGACTAAAGTGGAAAGTGGTGTAATCCTTCGATCAAGGATTTCCACTCCGCCACATTTCATAACGATCTGATGTTAAGTAAAGATTCTATAACTCTTTCATACAAATTGGAAACGAATAAGTACATAGTTATATAAGGCCTATATATACCAACAGATTTTATCAAACTTAGCAATCTTCGTTGCTGTGTCTAGAAACTTCTCTCTGACAACGTTTATAATGATCGGATGTAAAATAAAGGTTTTTGTAGTTTGTTGATGCCCAATCGGAAGGAACGTATATTGGGAGGCTATATCTATATATATATATATATATATATATATATATATATCTGAACCGATTTATTTCAAATTTTACAGTATTCATTCTTGGATCAACGAACTCTTTTATGCCAAATTTGGTAATGCTCAGATGTTAAATACGATTTCTCTAGAACTTAGACGCCATATCAGAGGTAAATATTTATTGGGGCTATATCTAAATCTGAACCGATCTTCTTCAACGTTGGCAATCTTTGTTGACACGTTGTTACCAATTTGGAAGGAACTTATATATGGGGGCTATATCTAAATCTGAACCAATTTCTTTCAAATTTGACAGTATTTATTCTTGGACCAACGTACTTCTTTATATTTCCCAGATGTAAAATACGATTTATGTGGCGCTTAGATTCCAAATCGGAGGTAAATATATATAAGGCTATAGCCTCTGAATCTGAACCGATTTTCTTTAAAGTTGGCAATCTTCGTTTCTGTTTCAAATAACTCCTCTATGCCAAATTTTATAGTGATCGGATGTAAAATAAAGTTTCTCTGACACGTTGATACCAAATCGGAAGGAAAGTATATACGCTGAAAAATATCGTTTCTGTTGTATATTGTACCAAACATATTCGGCTTGATATATATATATATACAGGGTGGCTGATATGTATTGCAACCAACTTCAGGTTGCTATCATTTCTAAACCGCTAGTCTGATAGCTGATAGGTTTATTTCGGTGACAGTTCATTTTATTCTTTACAAGCTTACAAAAGCATTTTGATCTATTGCATTCAGAAAAAAAGTTATTCGTGATGGAATTCAAGCGTGATAGTGTGATTGCTTTATATTTGGGTGGAAAAACACAAGTGGCTATCGTTAGAGCCCTCCAGCATTTAAATGTGAATAAATCTGTTACCGTGATACTGGCAGTGTTGCATCGCGTCCAAAAAGTGGACGAAAAAAAACGGTAACAACACCAGAAATGATCCGAAAAGTGAAGGCCACATTTGATCGAAATCCACGCCGCAGTGGTAGGAAAATTGCTTGTGAGCTGAACATATCGCGAGAACGGATACAACACATATTAAAAAATTAGCTTGGACTAAAGCCATTGAAGTTCCAAAAATTGCAAGAGCTCACCGATGCACAAAAAAAGTTAGACTGGAAAGAGCCAAGGAGTTGGTTCGCTTGCACGAAAGTGGCAGTTACCAAATTTTGGTTTTCTCCGATGAGAAGCCATTCCAAATTGAGCAGTTTGTGAACAAACAAAATGATCGGATTTACTTGCCAAAGAGGTCAGCTGAAAATTTACACCTTCGATTGGCCACCAGAACTCAAGCGCCGCCGATGGTAATGGTGTGGGCCGCCGTAACGGCCGATGGTCGCTCCCCGCTCGTATTGATCGACCATGGGGTCAAAATAAATGCAGAATATTATCGGGAAAATGCCCTAAAGACAGTATTGAAGCCCTGGGCAGACAAACATTTCGGCCGCAGACCATGGACATTCCAACAGGACTCAGCACCATCGCACTCAGCACGCGTCAACCAAGAATGGCTTAAAAAGGAGGTTCCTCGCTTCATTTCTACTGCACAATGGCCACCAAGATCTCCGGATCTCAAGCCGTTGGACTTTTGCGCCTGGGGCATTTTAGAGAGTAAGGTTCGCACTAAAAAATACCATAGTATCAATCATCTCAAGATGGCGCTTCCGGGAATGGGCCAAAATACCACAGAGCCACTTTCGTGCACCGTGTGATGGCTTTGTCGGCCGTTTGAAGGCCATAATTCGTGCCAAATGTGGCGAATTCGAACAAATCTAAACTGTTTCTAAAATTTTATGTTATTTCCGACATTTTTTGCTTTTGAACAATAAAATTTAAAAAAAAAAAATAAAAAATATAGCGCTTTACTTTGTTGCATTACATATCAGCCACCCTGTATATGATAGAATATACTCCAAAGTGTGGGAAGATATTCTAAAGAAATATTTATTTCTTCCCTAATATCAATTTATTTACGTTTAAGTTTCCGAAAAATGAATCGATACCATAATTGTAAGTAAAGTTTTAAGTTTTTCAGACATTTTAAGCAGAAACTTTAGAAGTTTTTAATTTTTATAAAATTCTTTTTTAACTAAAATCATACCATTTTGCATAATGATAAATTGAATTATAGATTGACAACAAATTATGACTTGGAATATTTAGAAATTTGGAATATTTGGAAATTAATAAAATAAGCAATAGTTACGTATACATATATAGCGTGATCCCTTTCGAGGTTCACTACTTTTTTAAAGAAAAAAAAACACAGAAAATTCAAATTGAATGTGGAATGTTTATTAACATTATTTGGCATTTATTTTTTGAAGATTATGTCTATCAAATGTTGGCCGCGGCTACGTCTCATCCACGTCCATCCGTTGAGTCCAATTTTCGATGACTCATTCGAGCATTTGGACTGGTAACTGGCGAATGACACGCGTGATGTTTTGCTCCAAGGCCTGAATCGAAGCGCGTTTGTCCGCATAAACTTTAGACTTTACATATCCCCACAGGAATAAGTCTAACGGTGTGATATCACACGATTTTGGTGGCCAATCGACCGGCCCAAAACGTAAAATTATCTGCTCACCGAAGTGTTCTCTCAATAAATCCATTGATTGATGCGATGTGTGGGCCTCATCGCTGAACAAAATTTGGCTCGAAGACGTCGGATTTTCTTGGAACTTTTCAAGAGCCAATAGAGCGAAGCGATGTCGCTTGGGAAGGTCGGGCAGCCTCAGTTCTTACACAAGCTGTATTTGTATGCTTTTAATTTAAGATCTCGACGTAAAATGCGCCAAGTAGTTCAATACGTCGGTCCGAGTTGCTGCGAACGGCGCCGAATCGACTCTCCATGGTATTCGTGTACACTCTCAACTACGACCGCTACATATTCTTTACTGCGTGCTGGATGCACATTCCTCACCGAACGTGAATTTTCGTAATAAAGTTGAACGATTTGTATACGTTGTTCAGGCGTAAGTCTTTCCATGATGAAATGCCTTACAATACTTAACAAAAATAACATGACAGCATGACACGACTCACACGTGATCTGTCAAAAAAAGGCTTTTGAAAAAAGTATTTCTACTTGGATCACCCGTGGCATATCTCTATATTCTCTATCTCTATATATACACACAGAATACAGTTTGGTTGCCTCAACCGAATTATTAGCCAGCCGAATTTTGGTAGTTCTGTCTACTATCATGCGATTCCATCAGGACAACCAACATTTTGGTTGTGGTATACTTCAGCTTCCATATTGACAACAATCATATTTGGTTGCGCCAACTACGAAAATGGTGGCTAATATTATCTGTTGTAAGTTGCCACAACCAACTGTTTTAAAAAATTGGTTGTTCTCACAATTTGTTAGTCATATACTACCGACAATTAATTAAAAACAGTTTTCATTAATTTGATTAATTAATGATTTCATAACAAAATTAAAAATCCTATATTACAAATTTATCACTATTATGAGATGTGGAAATATTTGACACAAATTTTAGTACACGAAAAAAAGAACACAAAATGAAAAAGGCAAATATTGCTGTGCTTTCAATTTCATGATTGTTGCTTTTATTTTTTATTTATGTAAAATATTGTACACAACATATTCTGCATTTCCCGCATTATTATCCACACGAGATTATTTTTGACTACATATACTGATCGTGAACAAAATGTTGAAGTTTTAAGTAATTTTTATGTCGAGTAGTTATTTTTTGTATGTCATGTATCAGCAAAAGAACAGCAACCAATCCTTCGGTTGTATTTCCCAAAATACATTTTATTATTCTAGATTTGGGAAATTATTGGGATAACCAAAAAACGATTATTTATTAATATATTTTCTGTTGTAGTAACCAATTATTTGTTGCAATAATAATCTTTGGTCTATTGATACAATTTCTGTTGTCAAGAACAAAACATTGGTTGTCACAACTAAAAATTAATCATATGGTACTATAATGAAAATTTAAAAGTAGTTACCACAACTAACCGATTGCAATGAAAACCAGTAAGGAAAGGCTAAAGTCGGGCGGTGCCGACTATATAATACCCTACACCACTCTCGTAATAATGAATAACTCTGATATATAAATTTTGTAATTCATGTATAAATTGTTTACATAAATTTACTTTTGGGACATTTTATACTTAACTAATACCCTGTACCACAGTGTGGTGTAGGGTATAAAAACGATTGGATCTAAAGAGCCAAATCGGATGAAACATATATATGAGAGCTATAGCTAAATCTTTACCGATTTTCTTCAAATTCGGCAATGTTAGTTTATGAATAAAGAAACTCTACCATTCTAAATTTCAACAAGTAAGAAAGTTTCAGTCGGGTAAACCGACTAAGGTATACCCTCACTTTGTGAGTAATGTAATATGGAATATTAAACGAATTAAAATGGTACCTTTGTGTAAGATGTACCAAAAGGGGCGTGAGTATGACACCCATTTTTCACTGGACTGTAGGCACTATGAAAGCATTACACTGTACAAAATTTCAAGTATTTGTATGCACTGGTATTAATGTTATAAGCTGTTAACTTTTGGTGCAAAATGGTGCATTTGTGTGGGAGGTACCAAAAGGGGCGTAGCAACATGGCCCATTTTTCTCGAGTTGATAGCGACTAATAAACTAATGCTATGTGTGGAATTTCAGAAGATTCGAATAAGTAGTATAGCAGTTATTAAAGATTCAATATTTCACAACATTTTAACACTTTGTGGGGGAGGTACTTGAAGGAGTGGACCAATATGGCCCATCTTCGAACTTAGCCGGAGATAGAAAAAAATATTACCACGTACCAAATTTGAAGTCAATCGGTTACTCCTTTCGAGAGTTATCGTGCGCACCAGCCAGCAGACAGACAGACAGACAGACAGACGGACGGACATTGCTCATTCAACTTTAAATGACCCAAAACGAATATCCGCCGAACATACTTAGGGTCTTAGATCACTCCTTCGATGTGTTACACTTTTTTTCGTAGCAAATGATATATACCCTCGTCACACTAAAGTGAGGGTATAAAAACGATTGGATGTAAAATACAGCTTTTATAGGACTAAAGGGCCAAATTGGACGAAACATATATATGGGAGCTATAGCTAAATCTTAACCGATTTTCTTCAAATTCGGTAGTGTTGGTTCATGGATCAAGAAATTCTACCATTCTAAATTTCAACACGATTGGATGTAATATACAGCTTTTATAGGACTAAAGGGCCAAATCGGACGAAACATATATATGGGAGCTATAGCTAAATCTTAACCGATTTTCTTCAAATTCAGTAGTGTTGGTTCATGGATCAAGAAACTCTACCATTCTAAATTTCAAAATGATTGGATGTAAAATACAGCTTCTACAGGACTAACGGGCCAAATCGGACGAAACATATATATGGGAGCTATAGCTAAATCTTAACCGATTTTCTTCAAATTCGGTAGTGTTGGTTCATGGATCAAGAAACTCTACCATTCTAAATTTCAAAACGATTGGATGTAAAATACAGCTTCTATAGAACTAAAGGTCCAAATCGGACGAAACATATATATGGGAGATATAGCTAAATCTTAACCGATTTTCTTCAAATTCCGCAATGTTGGTTCATTGATCAAGAAACTCTACCATTCTAAATTTCAAAACGATCGGATGTAAAATACAGCTTCTATAGGACTAAAGGACCAAATCGGACGAAAGATATATATGGGAGCTATATCTAAATCTGAACCGATTTTCTTCAAATTCGGTAATGTTTGTTCATGGATCAAGAAACTCTACCATTCTAAATTTCAAAACGATCGGATGTAAAATACAGCTTCTATAGGACTAAAGGGCCAAATCGGACGAAAGATATATATGGGAGCTATATCTAAATCTGAACCGATTTCAACCAAATTCAATAGCGATCTTAACAGCCGCGAAATACTCTAAACTGCAAAATTTCAGAACGATCGGAGTGAAATTGCGACCTGTAGTCGACGAACAACTTTACATGGACAGACGGACGGACGGACGGACAGACATCGTTAAATCGACTCAGCTAGTGATTCTGAGTCGATCGGTATACTTTTAGGTGGGTCTAGCTGTGTTATTTTCAGGTGTTACAAACATCTGCCGTGAAACAAACTTATAATACCCTGTACCACAGTGTTGTGTAGGGTATAAAAACAATCTTTAATTGATTGATTCAACCATCGATTTAGTAGCAAGCATTTTCCATGTTATTATTGTTGTTTCAACTATTTATATATAAATGCAACCGTCACACGGTGTAGGCAATATACTTTTCACGGCAGATGTTTGTAACACCTGAAAATAATACAGCTAGACCCACCTTAAAGTTTACCTCAGAATCACTAGCTGAGTCGATTTAAGCATGTCTGTCCGTCCGTCTGTCCATGTAAAGTTGTTCGTCGACTACAGGTCGCAATTTCACTCCGATCGTTCTGAAATTTTGCAGTTTAGAGTATGTCGCAGCTGCTAAGATCGCTATTGAATTTGGTTAAAATCGGTTCAGATTTAGATATAGCTCCCATATATATCTTTCGTCCGATTAGGCCCTTTAGTCCTATAGAAGCTGTATTTTACATCCAATCGTTTTGAAATTTAGAATGGTAGAGTTTCTTGATCCATGAACCAACATTGCCGAATTTGAAGAAAATCGGTTAAGATTTAACTATAGCTCCCATATATATATTTCTTCCGATTTGGCTCTTTAAATCCAATCGTTTTTATACCCTACAGCACACTGTGGTACAGGGTATTGCTTAGGTATGTAATGTCCCAAAAGTAAATTTATGTAAACAATTTATACATGAATTACAAAATTTATATATCAGAGTTATTCAATATTACGAGAGTGGTGTAGGGTATTATATAGTCGGCCCCGCCCGACTTTAGCCTTTCCTTATTGGTTTTTTATTGTTGGAATTCTACCAATTATTTTCCTGGTTGTCGGCTCTATGAAATAAACCCCAATGATATACATGGTGTAATATATCCCAAAATGTATCAACATTTCTCTATGAAGAGACCCCAATGAAATAATTCCCAAAAAAATTAAATAAGTTTCATAACCAAAATTAATCGCAACGAAATAATTCCCAAGAAGAAAATTAAATAAACACCAATGAAATAATTTCGAAAAAAAAAAAATTAATTCCAATTGTATTATAACACATGTTATAGCTATATAAAAATACATCAGTTGAATATACATCTGAAAGTAGTCCCCCACTTCTACATATGCCATGGAAGCTATACAATAATACGATTTTTTTGTTTTACATAAAGCTCCGCCACTAATTGCGAGCAAATCTAATTGAATGGGTGATGTTCATGTAATACTCGTATATAAAATTTGTATTAGTATGATAACACTATGCAACAAAATTTTTGTCGAAGTGCTGTGCAGAACATTTTCTGTTGTAGTACGGCATCCTAAACACGAAAAAAATATTTAAACAAAATTTTATGGTAATTTTTTTATTGTTCTTTAAAATTCCCATTTTCTTGGACAATATTGAAGTATATGCTCGATAAGCCCGAAATACTTTAAATCAAAGGAAATTATAAGTACCCAGCAAAATTTCTCATTACCAAATAATCCGACGAGTAAGCAAAGTTCGATAATGGTAAGTACTTATTATTTAGCCACTTTTCTCATTATTTTAACATGGGGATGTCATTGGAAGAAAGTACTTCCCAAAAGCATACAATAAAGTAGCATAATAAGTACTTATTATACCCTACACCACACTGTGGTACAGGGTATTATAAGTTTGTTTCACGGCAGATGTTTGTAACACCTGAAAATAACACAGCTAGACCCACCTAAAAGTATACCGATCGACTCAGAATCACTAGCTGAGTCGATTTAACGATGTCTGTCCGTCCGTCCGTCTGTCCATGTAAAGTTGTTCGTCGACTACAGGTCGCAATTTCACTCCGATCGTTCTGAAATTTTGCAGTTTAGAGTATTTCGCGGCTGTTAAGATCGCTATTGAATTTGGTGGAAATCGGTTCAGATTTAGATATAGCTCCCATATATATCTTTCGTCCGATTTGGCCCTTTAGTCCTATAGAAGCTGTATTTTACATCCGATCGTTTTGAAATTTAGAATGGTAGAGTTTCTTGATCCATGAACCAACATTGCCGAATTTGAAGAAAATCGGTTCAGATTTAGATATAGCTCCCATATATATCTTTCGTCCGATTTGGTCCTTTAGTCCTATAGAAGCTGTATTTTACATCCGATCGTTTTGAAATTTAGAATGGTAGAGTTTCTTGATCCATGAACCAACACTACTGAATTTGAAGAAAATCGGTTAAGATTTAGCTATAGCTCCCATATATATGTTTCGTCCGATTTGGACCTTAAGTCCTATAAAAGCTGTATTTTACATCCAATCGTGTTGAAATTTAGAATGGTAGAGTTTCTTGATCCATGAACCAACACTACCGAATTTGAAGAAAATCGGTTAAGATTTAGCTATAGCTCCCATAAATATGTTTCGTCCGATTTGGCCCTTTAGTCCTGCAGAAGCTGTATTTTACATCCAATCATTTTGAAATTTAGAATGGTAGAGTTTCTTGATCCATGAACCAACATTACAGAATTTGAAGAAAATCGGTTAAGATTTAGCTATAGCTCCCATATATATGTTTCGTCCGATTTGGCCCTTTAGTCCTGCAGAAGCTGTATTTTACATCCAATCATTTTGAAATTTAGAATGCTAGAGTTTCTTGATCCATGAACCAACACTACAGAATTTGAAGAAAATCGGTTAAGATTTAGCTATAGCTCCCATATATATGTTTCGTCCAATTTGGCCCTTTAGTCCTATAAAAGCTGTATTTTACATCCAATCGTTTTTGAAATTTAGAATGGTAGAGTTTCTTTATTCATGAACTAACATTGCCGAATTTGAAGAAAATCGGTAAAGATTTAGCTATAGCTCTCATATATATGTTTCATCCGATTTGGCTCTTTAGATAAAAACGATTTATACCCTACACCACACTGTGGTACAGGGTATTAGTTAAGTATAAAATGTCCCAAAAGTAAATTTATCTAAACAATTTATACATGAATTACAAAATTTATATATCAGAGTTATTCAATATTACGAGAGTGGTGTAGGGTATTATATAGTCGACATGTAGAAATTATAGAACTTTTGGTAGAAATAATAGAATTTCAACACAATCCTGTTTTTATACACTCACTATTGTGAACAAGGGTATATGTATATCAAATGCTGCAGGTCAAAAGTATAAATATATAAGAATATTTGCGGAAATCCATTTTGTGCTATTTTAAGTCATTTTAGCAATGCCCGTCAGCCAGTCCGTCTGTCTGGTTGGTACGCACGATAACTTTCGACAGGATTAACGTGTCAATATTTTTTCTATCTTAGGCTAAATTCAAAGATGGACTATGTTGGTCCACTCCTTCGAGTACCTCCCCCCCAACGGGGCAAAATTTAGTGAACTATTGATAATATCATAATATCTATACTACTATTCAGAATCTTTGACTATTCCCCACACACAATTAGTTTCTTGGTCGCTATCATCTTGAGAAAAATGGGCGAAGTTGCCACGCCCCTTTTGGTACATCTCATACAAATTTACCATTTTGCACAAAAAAATAACGGCTTATATCTTTGATTCCAGTCCATACAAATACTTAAAATTTTATCCATACAAATACTTAAAATTTTGTGGGGTATAATGTCTTGACAGTACCTATAGTTCTGTGGAAAATGGGCAATATTACCACACCCCTTTTGGTACCTCCCATACAAATTGACCATTTTGCACAAAAAGTAAACGGTTTATAACTTGGTTTCCCGCACATACAAATTCCTGAAATTTTGTACAGTGTAATGTTTTTATAGTACGCATAGTATATTACAAAATGAGCGTTATTGCCACGCCCCTTTTGGTACCTCCCAAACAAAATTGCCAACATAAGAAATATTAAAAATATTTTTTTTTGTAATTCGCTATTTTAACAATATTTTATACATTTATCCACAGATATTTTCTAAATAGGCATTGTTTTCTTCGTTAGTCTTATTTTTTCCAAGCAAGTGTCAAAGTTTTTAAAAGAGAGAGAGGCAGAGAGCTCGTTCCGCCTGCCTCTCTCTTGACTCTTGCTTGGAAAAAATTGTGCTTGTGAATCTGGACTTATGATTATAGCTTTCAAGAAATTGAAAAACCATTTTTTAAGATTTTTTTTTTATTTTTTAGGGATTTTTTCGTGCCAGAAAAAATATTTTTTTTAAAAAATTAAATTTGCCTAGTTCTTTTAACGACAGTTGCTAAACATTCGTTTCTACGTGAAACTGATGTTTTCAGCATTTCTAGTCATTATAATTTCCTTTAATCTAAATAGTCTTCCGGCTTTTTCGAGCTTACAATAAACATGGTCCAAGTACTAACTTCCATCAAAATTGCGAGCTTAGAAAATTAATTTTTAAGAAAAATACAAATAAATAATAATAAATTTGTTTCGGATTCTTAAAAACATATGCCTCAATCTAAGAAAAATACTTTACCATACAAAATTTGTTTCGGATTCTTAAAAACGTATGCCTCAATCTATTAAAAAAATAAGTTTTTAGGTCTCGGACAAAAACATTGTTTTTGTTGCATAGTGTAACCATTCTTATGATGTAGGAAAAGCTGTAATGCAACGGATGAAAAAAATCTTTTTAAAATCGTTGGATCGAACTTTGTATGACGGTTGTAAACAGCGGCAGGAAAAACATTATTTGGAAATAAAGCGCGCGATCCGCAAAAAATAATAAAAATAAAAACAAAAGTAAATTTGCTAGAGGTTAGTAAGGTAATATATTTGTTAAAATAGTAGCTAAGAATCGTTGGATACTGGGTAAATTAGTATATAAGTGTCATTGGATACTGCGTAAATAAGTAGATGAGATCTGTAGGATAATGAGTATATTAATAGATAAAACCGTAGGATATTGTGTCGAAGAGACGTTTTAGATGCTTTCTTCTACCTGTTAGAAATGACAGAACAAGATCTGCTAGGTCAGTTAGTCTGTATTTAAAAATAATTATTTATTAATTTCACATAAAGGTTAAATCTCTTTCGTATCGTCTCATATCAACTATGAAAAGCACAAAATATTAAACAGTAAAACCTGGAATGACACAAACGACTTACGAGAGTCCCCAAACAACACCCAAATTGTCGCAATTTTAACATTTTAGTAACAAAACACAAAGAAAAAAAGAAACTAATTTCTCAGTACATATTTCTTGAGTGAATTTTTGGTAGCGACTCCGCAGAGCCATCTGTTGGTACGCCAGACCAAAGCTCCTGTGTACACATGTATGTATGTACATGTATGTTTGTATGGACCAACCAACATCACCGTATGGTATGTGCGACATTTAGTAGTGCTTTTAAAAACGTATTTCTTTTATGGAACTAATGAATTATGGCCAACATTAACTGTAATTGTAACTGTGTATGTGTCGTCGGCACCAACACAAGTGCAAGTGGAGTAAATGAGTGTATTGTATTGTATTGTTCTCGGACCGGACACATCAACATCAACACTTAACAGAAACACAAAACTTTCTGGCTTTCCTCGACGTTCTTGTCATCCTTATGAATGAAATGGTCCAGTGTGTGTTTGTGTATGAACCATTTATTAATGTTAAATGAGTCTGTATGGCAAATAGTAATAACAATAATTACAATAATAATTTTACCTTTATATTAACTTGCACATACACATACACACATCCTTATACTCGTATGTGCGAATGTACAATGAATGAAACAATTGTTTGTGTTTATTCAATACAAATGGGGTAGACAGATTAAATTTTAAACTGACCGTAAAATAAATAACCACAAAATGTATATTAAACGAAATGTCATATTATAATTGTTTTGTTTCAAGCTAACCGGATTAAAAGGCTATCGTTTTGTAGTTAGTGGATTGACGAGGTTATAAAATGAATGAGCTCATTTCCGAGAAGTTAAGAGAACATTATTTTCAACCCGGCCCATTCGTATTTCCTGCAACTATATGAGTGTAAATAAGGAATCAGAAAATGTATCTGTATGATATATTCGTTATATCTGGGTTTTGCATAGTTCGTAGCAGTTCATAAATGCGATTTTTATACCTTTTAAAATTGCGCTTGCCCCGTCTTGTAACAGCATTTTTATTCGTCCAGGGTGTTTTGAGTAAAACTTGTTTTTATACCCTACACAACACTGTGGTACAGGGTATTATAAGTTTGTTTCACGGCAGATGTTTGTAACACCTGAAAACAACACAGCTAGACCCACCTTAAAGTATACCGATCGACTCAGAATCACTAGCTGAGTCGATTTAACGATGTCCGTCCGTCCGTCCGTCCGTCCGTCCGTCCGTCCGTCCGTCCGTCTGTCCATGTAAAGGTGTTCGTCGACTACAGGTCGCAATTTCATTCCGATCGTTCTGAAATTTTGCAGTTTAGAATATTTCGCGGCTGTTAAGATCGCTATTGAATTTGGTTGAAATCGGTTCAGATTTAGATATAGCTCCCATATATATCTTTCGTCCGATTTGACCCTTTAGTCCTATAGAAGCTGTATTTTACATCCAATCGTTTTGAAATTTAGAATGGTAGAGTTTCTTGATCCATGCACCAACATTGCCGAATTTGAAGAAAATCGGGTAAGAAAATCCCATATATATGTATCGTCCGATTTGGCCCTTTAGTTCTATAGAAGCTGTATTTTACATCCAATCGTTTTGAAATTTAGAATGGTAGAGTTTCTTGATCTATGAACCAACACTGCCGAATTTGAAGAAAATCGGTTAAGATTTAGCTATAGCTCCCATATATATGTTTCGTCCGATTTGGCCCTTTAGTTCTATAGAATCTGTATTTTACATCCAATCGTTTTGAAATTTTGAATAGTAGAGTTTCTTGATTCATGAACCAACATTGCCGAATTTGAAGAAAATTGGTAAAGATTTAGCTATAGCTCCCATATATATGTTTCATCCGATTTGGCTCTTTAGATCCAATCGTTTTTATACCCTACACCACACTGTGGTACAGGGTATTATTTAAGTATAAAATGTCCCAAAAGTAAATTTATGTAAACAATTTATACATGAATTACAAAATTTATATATCATAGTTATTCAATATTACGAGAGTGGTGTAGGGTATTATATAGTCGGCACCGCCCGACTTTAGCCTTTCCTTACTGGTTTTCTTTTCATACCAGTCTAATTTTAATATGTTGCCTTGTCTGAGAATAATTGTATCCAGGTATGGTAATTTTCAGGCCTCTTCTGCTCCATTGTAAATTGAATCTGTCTATTGTATGAATTTAGTATTGTCGGAGTATTTTCGACTTCTGTTCTCTTCTCAATACAAAATAGATCGTCCACATATTTGGTCAAAATTTTGGTTTTATATTTAATTTTTGTATAGATGACTTCAGCAATTCCTCCATTATAATATCCACAATTATCGGTGATCGCCAGCGTCCCATTGGTAATCCTATGCGCTGCTCGTACACCTTGTCCTCGTACATAAAATACCTGGTATCTTTTATGTAAAACGTCAAAATTTCAATAAATAAGTCCATAGGGATAATTGTGTTTTCTTCTATCTGATTCCATTTCTCCTTTATCGTCTTAATCGCTAAGTTCACTGGTATACTGGGAAATAGTGAGATTACGTCAAATGATATTAATTATTCGACATCTTCAATTTGTTGATTGTTAATTCTTGATTTGAATTGTACGGCATCTTTCACGTTATAATCAGAGTCTTTTGTCAAGTTCTTCAAAATGTCTAATATATATTTAGATAGGCCATAAGCGGGTGGATTGATCGAATAACAGATGGGTCTTAAAGGGATACCGTCTTTATGCATTTTTGATAGTCCGTATATTCTGCGTGCCATGGCTACCCTATTAATTGGTTTGTTTTTGCCGTCAAGTTGATTATATTCATATTGAATAATTTTTCTACGAATTTATTGTTCTTATTTTTGTAGTCCTGACGTTGGATCTTTTTTCATGCCTCTGTATGTGCATATATATCGCACAATAGAATTCAATTTAAGATTATAGTCCTCTTTGTACATTGCTACAGTCTTTCCTCCCTTGTCTGCGCTCAATATTAGTAAGTCATTATTTTCCTTGACGAATTGTCGAGTCTGTCCCACTGTGTCAATGATAAGTTTGTCTCCTACTTTTTTTTAATAATACATGACCTCAAGCCAAACCATCAACAACCTCATTAAATAAACCATTAAGGAAAGGCTAAAGTCGGGCGGGGCCGACTAAATAATACCCTACACCACTCTCGTAATATTGAATAACTCTGAAATATAAATTTTGTAATTCATGTATAAATTGTTTACATAAATTTACTTTTGGCACATTTTATACTTAAATAATACCCTGAACCACACTGTGGTGTAGGGTATAAAATATGGATGTAAAATACAGCTTCTACAGGAGTAAAGAGCCAAATCGGATGAAACATATATATGGGAGCTATAGCTAAATCATAACCGATTTTCTTCAAATTCGGCAATGTTATCCATGGATCAAGAAACTCCACCATTCTAAATACCAAAACGATTGGATGTAAACTACAGCATCTATAGGACTAAAGGGTCAAATCGGACGCAAGATATGTATGGGAGCTATATATAAATCTTAACCGATTTTCTTCAAATTCGGTAGTGTTGGTTCATGCATCAAGAAACTCTACCATTCTAAATTTCAAAACGATTGGATGTAAAATACAGCTTCTATAGGACTAAAGGGCCAAATCGGACGAAAGATATATATGGGAGCTATATCTAAATGTGAAACGATTTCAACCAAATTCAATAGGGATCTTTACAGCTGCGAAATACTCTAAACTGAAAATTTCAGAACGATCGGAGTGAAATTGCGTCCTGTAGTCGACGAACAACTTTACATGGACAGACTGACGAACGGAAGGACAGACATGGTTACATCGACTCAGCTAGTGATTCTGAGTCGATCGGTATACTTTAAGGTGGGTCTAGCTGTGTTATTTTCAGCTGTTACAAACATCTGCCGTGAAACAAATTTATAATACCCTGTACCACAGTGTGGTGTAGAGTATAATAATCTACGCAATATTTTTACCATCGTAATTATGTTAATTTGTAAGTATAACGTGAACAAGTTGGATTGATCTTCCCAAAAGTATGGTTCAAATGATAAAAGTACCTCTGCATAAAATTTAAATTGAAAAAAGACTTCAGGCTTCAAAATGGGATAACAAATTTATGTCCAAGTGATTAACAAAAAATTGTCATTTCGTAGTGTTGTTATAGTCTTTGGTCTGCCATCTCAATTCCAGTGCTTTCAATATTTATGTTCCTTATTGTGAAGGGAATTAAAACTCTATGTAAAGCATAGCATAACAGATTATTTTGTTTGTGATATGACTATTATTTGTAATTGATGTAAACATTATTGGAAACTAACCATGTATATCCAAATAATTTTTCTAAAATACTGCCAAATTCGATTGATGATTAAATGCAGATTGCACAAATGATAGCCCGGTTACATAAATAAATCAATGAAATGTGTTTTGAGGAACTGATAACCACTTCACCCCCCTCGTCAAACCAAGTATGGAACATTGGAATTGATGAAATTTGCAAATAAAATAAGACAAAGTAAGTGGAACTCCCCAATCACTTCATTGACACCGCCATCATTTCGGCAACATTTGAATATGTTGCTATTGCTCGAAAAAACGTACAAATACGAACAGGACAGAAAGAGGGGGAGCGTTGCGGGATTTGCAGAGCAGTAAATGACAGAAAATCTATAATACCATCTATGGAGCAACAAAGGGAAGATAAGTTTGCCATAAAAATGATTTCCTTTCTAATTCAAATTCAAATACTTTGCCGCTTCAGCAAAAATCCAATTTTTAGAATCAGAAACGAATAATAGAAGGAACAGACGCAAACACACATACATACATACTCTAACATACACACAATACAAAACAAAAAGAAACTTATAAAAATAAAAGAAGGAGGACAGGAGAAGAAGCAGAAGAACTCAAAAGAAATACATTTGCTTTTGTTAAAAATGTTTTTATAATATTTCCGTTTGTAGCTCTAGTTATTATTCTTTTTTCTTCTACTTTCTTGTATTATATGTGTTAAACTTCTTCTTTTTTTCTTTCCTTCATCCATTTTATGCTTCTTGTTTTCTCTGCCCCCATTTTAGTTCAACTTAACGTTTTATTGTCTACCATTTTTACACATTTTACAAGCGTTTACTCCCTCAGGTTCCAAGATCCATTCTGCATTCCCCAATGCCCAATGCCCATTATACTCAAGCACAGTGCGGCGAGACCACACAAGTGGGTTGTTAGATATACAGACTATTATTAACTGTAATTCGAATAATACGAATTGAAATTCAGCGAATCCATTTGAAAATAAAAACAAAACATCGATTTCTTAAAAAAGAAAACCTTGAAATTCCAAAGATATGCATTTCAATAGGTTTCGATAGAAATACAAATTTAAATTCAAAATATTTACTCTGTGAAGTTCCAAATAAGTAAAGATAAGCTAAAGTACAATGAGTGTTGAATTTTGGAAATTTTGTTCAAACTGCCCTTTTTTCCATCCATAAATATAAATAATTACTTATCGTATCTAAAAAATTTTGCCCGAAAAGTGTTTGAAGGTTTTTTCTATTAAAACCATTTTTCTTTTGACATTTATGTCAAAAACCCATGTTTTATTTTTAATTTTTTTGCTCAAACGAAACATTATGTCAATTAAGAGCTTTGTGGACTATTAGTTGTGTGGGACTTGTTTACATATCAAAATAAAGATAAACATCTAACAAAATATAGGTTGAACTCATAACTCGAGAACCATTTACCATACTTGGTTCAGGAAAGCCTTAAAGAATCTCAAAATATGTAGCCTTCATCTTCTTCCAATATCATTTTTACATCTCATCAGCCGTTCAAAGATAACTTACAAGATATTTAAAAAAAAAAAAACAATTTTTTGAGAAAATTTTAGTAATTTTTTTTTAAATAAGACCTATTAAAACTTCAAAAATTTCACAATTATTATATTTGTATTATTTTATCGTAAAATCTCGGTCATGAATAAAATTACACTATTCAGAAAAAATCGATGCGTCATTTAAAAAATGTTAGCTAATTTAGCTGAACCAATTGAGACCACCAGTAAATATGACTTTGTGCATTTGTTTATAAAGCAATCAAAGTACAGATCGCAAATATGAAGCTATCTTCACGAAAATTGGTACTGAGGCCAGGGTCGATCCCTATTGAGAATGGGACATATTGGTCCATGTTTTGATATAGCGCCCAATATAAAGGTCTCCTCCGATGAACAGTGGGAGGAGACCAAACTTGACATGACACTGTCCACAGTCTGAGATTTGACCGAATTGACACCGTTATATATGTATATCTTACCACATTAAGTGGTGAGAGATATATTTTGAACAGGGGTTAGAAGTTTTACAATCTGTAAAATAGTGAACATTGTTTTGGCCACTTCTTCACTGACCACAGTCAGAGATTTCAAAATTATTATATTAACAAAGTTGTTACTTTGTGTCCTATAAGAGGCTTCAGAAGGGACAAAAACAATTGATAGCGCTATAACTGACCACTGGCCGAAAAATATCTACGTGAGTAGCCCGTGGTTTATACAACACTCATGTCTATGAGAGTGCAATTTATGGGATTTTTAATGTATTGAAAGAATGAAAACTCTTAAAGAATCTTGAAATCCAGTAAAGATTGAAAATGGTTTTGGTCATTGCTTAACTGACCACAATCGTAGAATTCAAAATTGCATTTCTCGGGTATAGTACTACATATTATTTGATCTATCATTTTAGGCGCTTCTGAAATACAAGAAAATATTTAAAATGTTGATAGCGCGACAACTGACTACGTGTCAAAAACGACTGTGTGAATAGTCCGAAGGGTCTACAACACTCAAGTCTATACCAAAGGAAAATTTAAAGCTTCCTACTTCTTAAAGGTACCGTAATGGTCAAGCGGTCAAAAGTCGCTTGGTGTAAAATCGCATCCCTTGGAGATCAGGATACAAACATAAATTATTAGGATTATAGCTTTTAAAGGACTATTAAAGTACAGAAAGTGTAGAAATGATTTGGTCATTGTTAAACTGACCACTGTCGGAGAAGTGACCGAATTGACAATGTTAGATAGGTTACCACAGTAAGTGGTGAGCGATATATTTTGAAAAGGCTTTAAAAATTTTAAGACACGGTTTTATGTCCGGTTTGACCTCAGACTGGATATCGAATTGTTGTTTTCGCATCTCCATTGAGATCAATCTGTACATATAAATTTGTATATCATTGGCTCTTAAGGAACTTTTAAAATCAGAGAAATAATGAAAATTGTTCGGGTCACAGTTAAACTGACCACATTCAGATAATTCAAAATAATTTTTCGCGCATATATTTGCGGTTTATAGCACTTCATATATACAAAGTTTTAACTTTGTATCTTGTAAGAGGATTCCGAAACGACAAAAACAAAACGCAAGTTTATGATAGCGCTACAACTGACCACTGGCCGAAATATGATTAACCGAGTAGTCCGTAGTTTATACAACACTAAAGTCTATGTGTGTACAAAATTTCAGATCTCTAGCTTTAACAGGAGCCTCTGTGGTCAAGTGGTCGAAAATCACTTGGCGGAAAATCGAAAATCAAAGTAGCCTATGGCACTTCCCAGGCATTGGTCTATCTGTCCACCACGTTTCAAGAAAATCGGTTCAGCCGTTTAGGCGTGATGCTGGAACAAACAAACAAACAAACAAACAAACAGACAAACAAACGATTTTATAATATTAATAGGATTAAATTTTTCATTTTTTCCCGACTTTGTGCTAATATTTTGTAAATATCGGAGCAGAATATTCACCGATTTCATCCACGACAACATGTCTGAATTGACAATAAATATATAACGAAAACAAATGTTGGTTAGATATAACCCACAGAACAAAAGTTATTGTTACTTGAACTTATATTTTCAGAACAATCACCTTTTTTTGTGATTGTTTTTAGGAAAAAAGCATGTGTCGTATTTCCGAGTAACATATACGAGTGTACAATATATAACATATTTACTATCATCTTAAAGGAAACTTTCCAAAGAGAACGGATCAAAAATATGCATTGGTATTGTTGCCAAGCTTTTCCAATTTACACCATATTTGACACAATTTTCAAGAGTAACCCACATTTTCTCCAACCGCAGAGCTAAAATGTTAAAACTTTTCGCATATTTATGTGGTAAGGTGCTGTACGTTGAACTGCAAACGGAATCTGAAACCCGGCTTTTAATATAGTAGATATAGAGCAAAGATTAAAAAAATACCATTTTTGGGGATTTACGAAATTATTTTGGGAATTGTGGGATTGACTTTTAGAAATATAATGATCTGCATTCGATTTGTGATGCCAAGTCCTGCAAACTAAGGTGTTGTACGTTGAACTGCAAATGGAATCTGAAAGCCGGCTTTAAATATAGTAGACAAGAGCAAAGATCAAAAAATCGCATTATTGGGGATTTTCGAATTTATTGTGGAAATTGTGGGATTGACTTTTGGAAATATAATGATCTGCATTCGATTTGTGATGTCAAGACCTACAAACTACATAATATTTCATTGAAATATGTTAATTTTGAAATATTTTATTTATTATGAAAATTGATTTCTTAATTTTTTTCCTGACCATGTACAAACATTTTCTTAATATCAGTGTAGATTATAAATCGATTGCTCCCACATTAGATTTTATAAATTGACAACAATAATTTATATTTTCAAAATAAAGGCAATTTTTTGTATTTTGTTGCGATAAGGTATATCGTTCATTCCATGTCAAAGCGAACGATTTTTAGCAAATGGAAATGAATCATCTTGTAGTTGGCAAGAGAAAACCAAAAATTTTTGCAGATGTTATAAGCATCTGAAATCTTAAAAATTTGGGAAAATTTCAGAAAAGGTGTGTTTTTGAAGTTATGTATTATGATAACGCGTGGACGGAATTTAATAAATGAAGGATCATTTGTAAGGTCGTGACTTGTACTTCCAAGTACATATATACACAAATACAAAAATGTCAAGTATTTATATTCACTGGTATTAAAGTTAAAATATGTTAACTTTTGGTACAAAATGGTCCATTTGTGTGGAAGGTACCTAAAGGGGCGTGCCAATAACACCCATTATTCTCTGTGGACTCTATGTACTATAAAAGCATTACACTGTACAAAATTTCAAGTATTTATATTCATTGGTGCAAAATGGTCCATTTCTGTGGGAGGTACCAAAAGGGGCGTGTCAATAAGGGTATATATCATTTACTGCGAGCCAAAATGTAACATATCGAAGGAGGGACCTAAGACCCTAAGTATGTTCGGCGGAAAACCGTTTTGGGTCATTTGAGCAGTGTCCGTCCGTCCGTCTGTCTGTCTGTGTGTTTGTCTGCTGGCTGGTGCGCACGATAAGTCTCGAAAGGAGTAACCGATTGACTTCAAATTTGGTATGCTGTAATATTTGTCTCTATCCCCGGCTAAGTTCGAAGATGGGCCATATTGGTCCACTCCTTCTAGTGCCCCCCACAAAGGGTTAACTTTTTGTGAAATATTTATTCTTTAATACCTTCTACTCTACTAACTCGAATCTTCTGAAATTTCACACATAGTATTTGTTTGCTAGTCGCTAACACGTCAAGAAAAAAGGGCGAACTGGCCACTCCCTTTTTGGTACCTCCCACACAAATGGACCATTTTGCACCAAAATTAACTGTTTATGGCTTTAATAACAGTTCATACAAATACTTGACATTTTGTACAGTGTAATGCTTTTAAAGTACATAGAGTCCAGAGAAAAGTGGGCGTTATTGGCACGTCCCTTTTGGTACTGTCCACACAAATGGACATTTTTTACCAAAAGTTAACAGCTTTTAACTTTAATACCAGTGTATACAAATACTTCAAGTTTCGTACAGTGTAATGCTGTTATAATTGAGATTTATTTTATTTTTTAAAGATTTTATGTATTTATAAAGTTTCCGTCTACCTTTGAAAACAATTTTTATTTATTTTTACAGATCCTTTCCAACGAATCGGTGTATTGCAATTTGATACACCCTCTGAGACAAAAGTTATGGCAATTTGAAGTTATACTTTACACAAAATATTCTTTTTTTAGCAATACAATAAATGGCAGAAATAGAAAAAATATTTGTTGTAAGGTATAACTTAAAATGACTGTAACTTTTGTCTCAGCGGATATATTAAATTGCAATATTTTGCATCAAATAGCAAATTTTGTTGTACAGGGTTTTCCAACAAGAGGTTTTATTTTGAATCACCCGGTATTTCGGTAGCTGTCACTTTTGAAGCTTTTATTCTTTGACATTTGACAAGTAGAAACTACGCCATTACTAAAAATGGAACCATACACGATCATCGAACGATACAATACGATCGAACAAAAAAACGATATGAACGATACAAAATCATCTAGACTGATGAGGCCCATTTCCACCTCGGTGGCTACGTCAACAAGCAAAATTGTCACATCTGGCGCTCGGAAAATCCAAGAGTCATTGGACCTTACTTTTTATTTTGAATCACCCGGTATTTCGGTAGCTGTCACTCTTGAAGCTTTTATTCTTTGACATTTGACAAGTACCCCTTTACTAAAAATGGAACGATACACGATCATCGAACGATACAAAACGATCAAAAATCGATCGAACAAAAAAACGATACGAACGATACAAAATCATCTTGACTGATGAGGCCCATTTCCACCTCGGTGGCTACGTCAACAAGCAAAATTGTCGCATCTGGGGCTCGGAAAACCCAAGAGTTATTGTTAAGAAGCCTATCCATCCTCAACGTGTGACTGTTTGGTGCGGTTTATGGTCCGGCGAGGTCATTGGACCTTACTTTTTCGAAAATGAGGTTGGATCAACAGTTACGGTGAATGGATTGCGCTATCGAGAGATAATTAATGATTTTTTAAGGTCGGAGTTGGATGGTATTGATCTGGACAACGTTTACTTTCAACAAGACGGCGCTACGTGCCACACAAGCAACGAAACCATTGCTCTGTTACGGGAAAGAGGTGATCACAATTGGCCACCGAGATCTTGTGACTTAATACCTTGCGACTTCTTCCTTTGGGGGAGCGTCGATTCAAGACCTCAAAGATAGAATTCGTGAGGCTATCGAGGACATAGGGCAGCCACTTTGCGATTTGGTTATGGGAAATTTCATGAAAAGGATATGGTCCTGTAAGCGTGGTCGTGGGGGCATACCTTCCTCTTTGTTATGAAATAAGCATCCTAGCATTTATCTAAAAAAAATGGCATTTTTCTTTGAATACCAAAATAACACCTCTTGTTGGAAAACTCTTTATATCTATTCATGAATCCGACGATAAAGGCGAAAGATACACGTCCTTAAACATTTTCTTCACCTGAGGTGTCCAACTTTGTGGTACTGCAGCTCCGCCCCGGTATGACCTCTTCTACTATCATGCCAAATTAAGTCGAAATCGGTTGTCTGGTTAAGAAACGACCGAGTTATTTCCCTTGTGCGATGTCACTTCTTGGCACTCTAGATAACACATTTTTTAATTGCTTTGGCTGAAATTTAAGAATTCATACTTTATGTATATTTGACCTAATCGTCCCTAGTAAAAAAGGGTTTTGGTAGAGCCAGAATAAAAAGGTACCCACCGATGTCACTTCTCGACACCCTAGATAACACATTTTTCAATTGATCCAGCAGAAATTTATGTCTTCCTATTCATCCCTAGTAAAAATAGGGCATATGGGCCCATGTTTTGGTAAATCTATATACAGGGTTGCCCATATTCGACGGACCCACGGACTCGTTGGGCCCATTTCAATCGACGAGGCTTGTCCGCAGGCAACAATCTTTGCGTCAATTGAATTTTGTACGGGAACAAATGCAAATCAACGCGAATAATCCGTTGTACAGTGGACCGAGCCATGCCCAACTGCAGAGAACGGCGTTTTTGGGATGTTCTTGGGGACCTCTCAACACTGGCTCGTACGGCAGCGATATTCTCGGCCGATCGCCTTGGTCGACTTTTATTTGGCCTCTTCGGATTAGAAAGAGCCTCACCAGTCGAAAATTTTTCGTATAAACGCTTAATGGTGTTCTTAGAAGGCGCACTTCTCACATTTTTTAATATTTTAAAAGCACGTTGACTTGACTTCTTCTGTTGAATGTAAATTTCAACTATTTCAGAGAGCTCGCGTGGCGTGTATTGTTCCATGGTAAAAATCTGCTTGGACTGACGCTTCAAACGCGGTATGTCATTAAGCGATCTGACATCTCTGTCAAAAGTTATGGCGTTGCCAGATGGGTCCGTCGAATATGGGAGACCCTGTATCGTTCCCTCAATAAAACAATAGTGTATAATTTTTTTGTTGTTTCGAAAAAATCACATTTTAAGTTTTTGTGAAATTATACTTCTTGGAAGATAAATATGTATATCTTAGAAGAGAATCGATGCTTTCAATTTCTTTTCATCTTAATATGTGGTGAAATAATCAGGCTACAACCAGATTATATTCTATTAGTCTAAAAGTGCGTTAATTGTATTTAAATGGGATCAAAGTAACATACTACATATATACACTATTTTTTCAATTTAACTTTTGACCCACTTTGTGGAAGTAGACTTCCACCAAATTTTTACCAGCTATAGAATCGATTATGTAGATTCTTAAAATGCAATAAAAAAATAATGGTGTATATGCGTATACGCTATTGTTTTATTGAGGGGACGATATATAAAAATCTAATGGTGTTCGTTGGTACGCGATGGACGCGAAAACGGCTGAACAGATTTTGCTGAATTTTTGCTTGAAAATATCTTTTGGTGTGTGGAAGGTTCGTAGCTATATTCGGTTTTGATTGGACAAAGGGGCGTGGCACCGCCCACACAAGGTGAAATTTAAAAGTGGAATATCCTGGGTACTATTGGTTCAAAATAGTCGAAATTCGATATGTGTGACCTTGGTATCAGTACACATCATGGAGCCAAAAACCGGAGTGATAGTGATAGTGGGCGTGGCACCGCCCATACAACCTAAAATTCAAATATGAAATATTTCGAATACTATTGGAGCAAAATTCTCGAAATTGGGTATGTGTGACCTTGGTGCCATTACGCGGCATGTAGCTGAAAACTGGGGTGATAGTGACAGTGGGCGTGGCACCGCCCACACAACCTAAAATTCAAATGTAAATTATTTCGAGTACTATTGCTGTAAAATTCTCGAAATTTAGTATGTGTGACCTTGGTACCAGTACGCGCCACAGGACTAAAAACGGGGAAACAGTGAAAGTGGGCGTGGAACCGCCCATACAACCTAAAATTCAAATATGAAATATTTCGAATACTATTGGAGCAAAATTCTCGAAATTGGGTATGTGTGACCTTGGTGCCATTACGCGTCATTTAGCTAAAAACTGGGGTGATAGTGACAGTTGGCGTGGCACCGCCCACACAACCTGAAATTTAAAAATGCTATATTACGAGTATTATTTTTGTAAGAGTCTCCAAATTTGGTATATGTGACATTGGTACCAATATGTGTGATGGAACGATAAACTGTTGTGACAGTTATAGTGGGTGTGGCACCGCCCACACATCCTGAAATTTACAAATCCTATATTTGGAGTACTATTGCAGTAATATCGGCGATATTTAGTATTTGTGCCTTGGTAGCATTACGCGTGTTGGAGCCAAAAACAGGTGTGGTTGTGACAGTAAGCGTGGTACCACCCACGCTACCAGGAATTCAGATGTGCAATATTTTGATTGCTATTGGACCAAAATTCTCGAAATTTGGTATGTGGATCTAGATCGAGTGCTGGAGCAGGAAACTGGCGTGATAGTAACAGTGGCACCGCCCACACAACGTGAAATGTGAAACATGACATCTGAATATATAATATTTCATGCACTATTGCAGTTAGCCTGTAAAACTGGGTATGTAACCTTCGAACCGCAACCAATGATTAACCAAAAACTGGAATCGTACTAACAGTGGGTTCTCCTACACAACCTGAAATTTTAAAATTCAATATATCGATCACTATATCAGCCATGGTTTCGAAGTCTGGCCTTGGTACCAGTAGGGGTGATGGAGCTACAAACAAGAATGATGGAAACAGTTGGCATGACACCCTCATATAAATACAAAATGTAGAACGCAATATTTGAAATAGTATTGCGGCGATATCTTTGCAAATGATAAGGGCGTGGCGCGCCCATACAAACCGAGATGCGAATTTGAAAAAATTCCAATATCATTGCAGGACAGTTTTAAAAATTTGCATTAAAAAATAGTGTCGATGGACAAGGTACTCAAAACGAAATATAGAGAGGCGTTGCACTCATCGTCTTGAAGCTTATAGTGGATGCTGTTGATAGCACTCTACGGAATCTGATTAAAAAGCTGATCAGTGGAAGTATATGTGCATACGACACGCTTCCTGAAAACGAAATAACTGGAGACCATTATATCTAGATTGACGCTTGACCAAGTGTGCTTAGTATTCAAGTGCCTTCAAAGTTAGCAGGGCGTGAATACGCGCATGCGGCATCGTTATAGAAAAAATAAACACTAATTGGTATTTCTGTATTTCACAGCAATCTATATGCCCCAACTGAGAATGAGCGACGTAGCCTCCCAAGGTGATTTGACGGGTATTGCACGCACTACACGAAATTTGTGCATTAATGTGCAATATGGATGACCCGAAAACACTGCCCTCATATCAAGAGTGTCAACATATCATATGGTTGAGGGCAGCGAAGCGCACAGGGTCAGCTAGTAATCATATAAAGGTTGTAAGGTGAAATTTTAGAATTCATACTTTATATGTTTTGATACAGACGAGTATATAAATTTCGCCACCGATCGTCCGGCCGATGAATTCTTGACGCTCATTTTCCAAATGATCTGGCTGAAATTTAAGAATTCATACCTTATATTGGACATAATCATCTCTAGCAAAAATGCGGAACATCGGTCCATGTTTCGATATAGCCACCATATAAAGCTCCCCACCGATGTCACATCGTGCCGCTCTAGAGAACACATTTTTCAATTGATTTGGCTGAAATTTAAGAATTTGTACTTTATATTGCCCTTAATCGTCCCTAGTAAAATGGGTCGCATGTTTCGATATAGCCGCCATATAAAAGGATCCTTCCGATTTGACTTCTTGACACTCTAGGGAACGCATTTTTAACCGTTCATGCTGAAATTTAAGCGTTTTTACTGTACATTGCACTAAATCGTCCCTGGTGAAAATTGGACACATCGCTCCATGTTTTGACATAGCCCCAATATGAAGGTCACAGACGAATTTGACTTTTTTCTTCGGAGCGTGAATGATCTCTATTGAAACGTAGCCATATTGATTCGACTCATTATACCCTCACTTTTGTGTGACGAGTCATATATATCATTTGCTACGGGCTAAAAGTGTAACACATCGAACGAGTGACCTAAGACCCTAAGTATGTTCGACGGATATCGGTTTTGGGTCATTTTAAGTTGAAAGAGAAATGTCCGTACGTCTGTCTGTCTGCTGGCTGGTGTGCAGGATAACTCTCGGAAATAGTGACCGATTGTCTTCAAATTTGGTATGCGGTAATTTTTTTCTATCTCAGCCTATGTTCGAAGATGGGCTGTATTGGTCCACTCTTTCTAGCACCTCCCCACAAAGGGTTATCATTTAGTGATAGCAGTGCATATTTACATTGCTCTCAAAGTGAGGGTATACCTTAGTCGGTTTACCAGACTGAAATTTCTTTGTTGTTTATTTACACTTTACCAACTGATCAGTTAACATTCGTTATTTTATTTAAACTATTACAGCTAAAAATTGGTCTTCGTTTTTATATAAGCCCTATCCATATATTTATCACTTCTGATTAGATTTATTGATAATCTAGAGTCAAATTTTTCAACCAATTTCATTGAAATTTTGCAAATTTATAAAAAGACTCCATGTGTGATTTGATTTCTTGACTTTCTTAATCATAAATTCGAGTGATTGCGTTTTCTTGCCTTTTCAGGAACTTTTATACATTTCCAAAGATGTTTGAGTAATAAAATTAACAATGATGGTAAGTACATATGCAACGATAAAATACAGAAATATTTGTTTTAAACCGGATATGGTAAACCCTCACTTTGTGAGTAATATAATATGGTACTTCGGGCGGGAAATGCCAGTTGTAATAAAAAATTTTGTCTTTCGCCTACGAGACAAAACACTGTGCTAGGCTGCAAACACCCTCGAAGAGGTCATAGTTTGGATAAGGAGATCCATCGAAAAAGAAGAAGTCCATTCTTCTGGTGTTTTCTTTTCATGCGCTCAACAAGAAAAGTGCGTTTTCCCCAAGAGAGGGCGAAGATGAGAACAAAGTACACAATCTGTATGAGTGTGTGTGTGCGTAAATATCAGTACAAGTTGTGGTGGATATATGCTCCGCTGTGTGGGAGTGAATGTGCGTGCTTGTATGTGTGCGGTAATATTTTATGTAAATTTCAAGTTAAGTGTGAAAATAGTAGTGATTGTTTAAATTCAACAATGTCACACAGAGCGACAACAAAGCAAAAGCATTGACTGAATTGAAAATGGCACACCAATGGATGAATTGCACGGAGCACCGCAGGAGCACAAATGTCTGGGGAATTCGGTAGGACTGTCTAAAGTTTGCACAAATATTCGGTTGTATTGTTCTGTTTCTTGCGAAAAATAAATTGATGGCAGAGAGGTATTAGATAAGGATATTAGGGAAGGAAATAAATTAAAATCGTATAATTGATTTTTGGAAATTACGGTTCGGCAGAGTATGTTTGATAAAGGTCATTATAACAATTCAATATATAAGGTTTTCCAAATTGTATGGCAAAAATGAGCTATACTTCACAGCAAAATTCTTTCCATCGCTATTTCATGACTTCAACGTTATCTTTCAGGTAAATTGAGCTGAGAGCACTCGATTTGAAAAGTCAGCTCACTGTAGAATAGCTTCTTCTGAACGAACAATAAGTTTATTTCACTTCTGATACTTCAACAAAAAATTGATCCATTGATCCATACATTTATGCCATGATGTATGCTATGACCGCTTCGAGTGATCGGTCCACTTTTTTAAGACTCTGTCTTATATGTGCGGCTTTATTGCGGCAATAGCATCAAGGGCTCGCGCCTGGCCTGTTAGAGTAGCTAAGCATTTGACGTAGTCCCAGATAAAATAATCAAGGGGTGTCAAGTCACATGATTGCAGCGACCAATGGATGTACGATCGACTTGAAATCACCCGGTCACCACATTTTTCCTTCACAACTTCGAGCATTTTTGATAAGTTTGAATCGAAGGGAAATATACTAATACAGGGTGGCTGATATGTATTGCAACCAACTTCAGGTTGCTATCATTTGTAAACCGCTAGTCTGATAGCTGACAGATTTATTTCAGTGACAGTTCATTTTATTGTTTATAAGCTTACAAAAGCATTTTGATCTATTGCATTCAGAAAAAAGTTATTCGTGATGGAATTCAAGCGTGATAGTGCGATTGCTTTATATTTGTGTGGAAAAACACAAGTGGCTATCGTTAGAGCCCTCCAGCATTTAAATGTGAATAAATCTTTTGTTTCTCGTACCATTGCTCGTTACCGTGATACTGGTTGCATCGCGTCCACACCAGAAATAATACGAAAAGTGAAGGCCAGATTTGATCGAAATCCTCGCGGCAGTGGTAGAAAAATTGCTCGTGAGCTGAACATATCGCGAGAACGGATACAACACATATTAAAAAGTGAGCTTGGACTAAAACCATTGAAGTTCCAAAAAGTGCAAGAGCTCACCGATGCACAAAAAAAAGTTAGACTTGAAAGAGCCAAGGAGTTGCTTCGCTTGCACGAAAGTGGCCAATTACCGAATTTGGTTTTCTCCGATGAGAAGCCATTCCAAATTGAGCAGTTTTTGAACAAACGAAATGATGGGTTTACTTGCCAAAGAGGTCAGCTGAAAATGTACACCTTCGATTGGCCATCAGAACTCAAGCGCCGCCGATGGTAATGGTGTGGGCCGCCGTAACGGCCGATGGTCGCTCCCCGCTCGTATTCATCGACCATGTGGTCAAAATAAATGCCGAATATTATCGGGAAAATGTCCTAAAGACAGTATTGAAGCCCTGGGCAGACAAACATTTCGGCCGCAGACCATGGACATTCCAAAAGGACTCAGCACGCGTCAACCAAGAATGGCTTAAAAAGGAGATTACTCGCTTCATTTCTACCGCACAATGGCCACCAAGATCTCCGGATCTCAATCCGTTGGACTTTTGCGCCTGGGGCATTTTAGAGAGTAAGGTTCGCACTAAAAAATACCAAAGTATCGATCATCTCAAGACGGCGCTTCGCTGTCACTTTTGAAACTTTTATTCTTTGACATTTGACAAGTAGAGACTACGCCATTACTAGCCAGTGAAAGACAGAAAGTCGGGCGGGGCCGACTATATAATACCCTTCACCTACCTACCAATGCGAAAATTGCGATAAGAATTTGGCAGTGTTCATACACTCGTACAGTGTTACATGTAATAAGCAAACTCTCTCTGCCGATTTTCGCACTGATCGGATATAAAACACGGTTTCTACAGTGCTTACATGTCAAATCGGGTGTAACATATATATTGGGACTATGTTTAAATCTGAACAGATTTTCCCCGAATTTGGCAGTGTTCATACAGTAATAAGAAAACTCTCTCGGTTAAATTTCGTACTGATCGGATATAAAACACGATTTCTACAGCGCATAAATGTTAAATCGGGTGGAACATATATATGGGGGCTATATCTAAATCTGAACCGATTTTCCCCGAATTGCGCAGTGTTTATTCATGTAATAAGAGAACTCTCTCTGCCAAATTTCGTACTGATCTGATTTAAAATACAGTTCCTACAGCGCTTACATGTCAAATCGGGTGGGGGCTATATCTAAATCTAAACGGATTTTCTCCGAATTTGGTAGTGTTCATTCACGTAATAATAAAACTCTCTCTGCCGAATTTCATAAAGATCGGATGTAAAATGTGGTTTCTACAGCGCTTACATGTCAAATCGGGTGAAACATATATATGGGGACTATATCCAAATCTGAAGCGATTTTAACTAATTTCAATAGAGATCGTCCTTGGGCCAAAAATGAGCACTATGCTAAATTTCATCACAATCGGACCATTAATACGACCTGTACTTTAATTACAAGAATACATGCACAGACGGACAGACAGACGGACAGACGGACGAAACTTTACACATATCTTTTTTTGGCCCAAGGACGATCCCTACTGATTAAAATCTGTTCAGATTTAGATATAGCCCCCATATATATGTTAGCCCCGATTTGACATGTAAGCGTTTTAAAAACTTTATTTTATATCCGATCAGTATGAAATTGGGCAGAAAGAGGTTTCTTATTATATGGAAGAACACTGCTAAATTTGGAAGAAATCGGTTCAGATTTAGATATATATTTAGATAAGCGCTGTAAATATTTAGATAAGCGCTGTAAAAATGTTATTTTATATCCGATCAGTGCGAAATTCGGCAAAGATAGGTTTCTTATTACATGAAGGAATACTGCTAAATTCGGAGAAAATCGGTTCAGATATAGATATAGCCCCCATATATATGTTACCCCCGATTTGACATGTAAGCGCTGTAAAAACTGTATTTTATATCCGATCAGTGCGAAATTCGGCAGAAAGAGGTTTCTTATTACATGAATAAGTATTCAGGGAAGATCGGTTCAGATTTATATTAAAGCTTCATATATATGTTCCTCCTATTTGGTATCAAACCGCTATAGAAGTTGTATTTTACTTCCGATCATTAAAATTTTCCAGAAACATGTTTCTCAATTTAGGAACGAATATTGCTTAATTTAGCGATTATCGTTTCAGAATTAGATAATATGTTTCTACCCATTTACCAATTATCCCAAATTATTATGGCAATGACCCTTATCGCATTGTTAGGGAGGTGTAGGGTATTATGTAGTCGGCCCCGTCCGACTTTCTGCCTTTCCTTACTGGTTTGAAAATGAGGTTGGATCAACAGTTACGGTGAATGGATTGCGCTATCGAGAGATGATTAATGAATTAATATGGTCGGAGTTGGATGGTATTGATCTGGACAACGTTTACTTTCAACAAGACGGCGCTACGTGCCACACAAGCAACGAAACCATTGCTCTGTTACGGGAAAAGTTTCTGGACCGTGTTATCTTTCGAAGAGGTGATCACAATTGGCCACCGAGATCTTGTGATTTAACACCTTGCGACTTCTTCCTTTAGGGCCACGTGAAAGATAAGGTCTACGCCAAGAGCCCAGCGTCGATTCAAGACCTCAAAGATAGAATTCGTGAGGCTATCGAGAACATAGGGCAGCCACTTTGCAAATGGGTTATGGAAAATTTCATGAAAAGGATATGGATACAGGAGTAAGAGTGGTCGTGGTAGCCATTTGGCTGATGTTGTTTTTCGTTTTTAACGACATATCTTCCTCTTTATTATGGAATAAACATCCGATCATTTTTCTCAAAAAATGGAATTTTTATTTGAATACCAAAATAACTACTCTTGTTGGAAAACCCTTTATTTGCAGTTGCTTATGTGTTGAATTTTTATTATTTTCTTCTCACGAACCAAATCAATCAGTTAAATTTTATTCGCATCTAAATTTGTTGCATACAAATATGCTACACCCGAAACTAATGATATGCAGCAAGGCCAAGTCCACAAATATTGGTCTTATGTTGGCCACAAATCGCATTCCCCACAAGACTATAGCAGATAATCAATTTCAATGAATAGCAGACATTGTGTCGCATAATAACCTGACCACCATAATAAACGAGCAATAGGTGGTTCATAATAGCTTTAGAGACTCTTTTAAGAGAATTGCAATATCTTATGTTTCGGCCGGACAATAAGTGCCCAACTGCGTATTTTTAGAGTATTTTTCTTAGGAAATTGCAATAATACGAGGACATTTACTGCACACTTACACATACAGAAATATGTATATATGTATTGGTATGTAGGATCAAGTACATCGATTGTAAAACCATGGTTTTCTTTAACACTGCAGCGGAAAATCAGCACTTTGTAAGATTTTTATTAGATTATCGTTGGGTTAAATAAGAAAAATACTTTCAGCAAAAATAATATTTGAAAAATTCACTAAAAATATTTTCAAAAGGAAACGTCATTTTGACACTTACTGGATAGCTGTATGTACATATGTATATATACAGGAAAGTGTGCCGATTCATTTGAAGGGTTTCTGTAAATATACATATCTCACAATTACTTTAAGTGTGTCTTAGCTTAAATTTGAAAATTAAAAAAAAAAAAATACAATAAAAAAGGTAAGACTAAAGGCAGGCGGGGCAGACTGCATAAATCCCTCCGCCTTAAACAAGTTTGGAAAGTAAAAAGTTAGAACTTCCTCCTCAAACCTTGTTTCAAAGGCCATAAAAAGGATCTGTGCAAAAAAATCAGTTTAATCGTGTCAATCCTTGGCAACCTGCACTAGCGATGAAATTTGCGAAATTTAAAAAAAAATCCTCCAAATGCAGTACATTTATTGTTTGTTTTGATTTATGTATTATTTTGCCCAATAGCTTTATTGTAAAATGTTTATATTAAATCAGTGCATTCATTTCTGAACTATTATCAGTTTTAGGAAAAACAAACAACAGATTTGGGCATTCCTAAGTTGAAGTGGATAAAGTGATTTGGTCAAAACCAAAAGGTAAATCAGAACAAAACATTAATCTAATGCATGAAAAGGGGTAAGAGGTGGATGCTAAACATTTTCAAATTTCCAAAATAAGGACCAGGCTAATACACAAATTCTGTGTAAAAAAGTATTAAAAAATAATTTTATTTAATTTCAGAGCGTGATATTGAGCAGAAAAAGGATAACATTCATGTCCGTTGAAAAAGTTTTTGTGGCTCATTTTATTGAAAAAAGGACAATTATTTATATTAATTAACTGACGTAATTAATTATTTTTACGCTTTTAATACAATGTTTTACTGTCAGCTCTCACAGTCCATGGAGTTTTTGGTTCGATTTTTTAATAAACATTATCCAAACACGACAAAAAATTTAAACAGTTTACCAGAGCTAATTATTTCATTTCACTAATAATAAAATCTTAGCATTACACCTTATACTGAATATTATAATTATTTGTATTGTGGTACTGTACGAGTGTATTGTGTATTTAATACACAAATTTGAATTATTATTTGTCTTATTACATATTCAATTATTTCTTTTTTTAATATACATATCATTATGAATTTCAAAATAAAATATTCTTTTTCTAATACTAATACATTCTTCTTCATTTTTAGGCAGTAACTGGAATAGCTATGAACATTTATGTATGTACATATAGTTCAGATTTAGAAATAAAATCAATTTTGCTAGCTATATAACTTGTTAAGAAATGCAAGCGAAATCTCTTTATACTTTTAAATTTTAAAATATGTATTTTACAATTTTGTTTTCAGAATAAAATTATCCTTAGAACTTTCCAAATATACACGCAATGTGCAAATTTAAAATTAGACATTCAAAAGTTACAATTAATTTAAATCTACACATTTAATGATTTAGCATTAATCATTTAATGTTTTAATGTTACATATTGTGTGCCGGAATAAGCAGCAGCAAAATGTTTAATATTACATTAAAATTTTGATTTTTTTTTAATTTACACGTTTATTAAACATTTAATGTTTAAATTTAAACATAATATATAAACAAAAACTAAAAACTATTTGTGAACCTGGATTTTCATACTAGAATTTGGATCAGCTTCAAATTTTCATCAGAATCGGAGTTTTCATCAGAAGCTTTCGAAGTTTGGATTACGGTGTTAAGAGACCGGATTGCTTGGCAAGGCCGGGTATTTAAATGCTAGTATTATATTTATGGGAAAATATTGTTCTAAACAAATCTTCGTTTCCGTCCTAATATTTTTTATTTGGGACTATTATGTACAAAACAAATACTTATTTGCATTTAAGTATTCAGAAAATATAGAAATATCTTAATTTTAAGACCAGTTTTATATTTTTCAGTAATTCAACGTTATTTTTTCAGAAAATTTTAAATATTCGATTTAAATTTCTTTATAATTGAAATTGTTTAATCTTGCATGATGATACATTGCTTGATGGGTTGAACATATAAGGACTTAGAATAAATAGAAATAACAATTAGTGCATGAAAACAAATGTTATTGCTTCTTATGTCATTTAAAATTTTAAGGTATAACTCAAAATCAATGAAAAATTAAATTCGAAAAATCAGCAACGTATTTCAATTCTTTTTTTAAAAAAAAGTTTTTTGAGAAAGCCCTAAAGAATAATTTTATTTATATTTAAATACGTGCTATTTGAAAATCAATAAAATTTGTGTGGAAAAATAAAAAACAAGTAAGAAAATTTCAGTCGAGTAAACCAACTACGGTATACCCTCACGTTGTGAGTAAAGTAATATTGAATATTCCACGAATTATTCTGTCAGTTTGTACGGGAGGTACAAGAACGGGTTTAACAAATACATCTATCGCTGAACAGTTGATACTTAAAATACATTGCACTGTGCCGAATTATAAGCGTTTATGTGCACTGGTATATTAACGTAATGAGCTATTCAATTTTGGTGATTTCGCAATTTTGTGTGGGAAGTACAAACGCTATATGATATTAAATTGTGGTATTATTTGGCCATTTTGTGTGGGAGGTACAAAAAGGGGCGTGGCGATAACGCCCATTTTTCACAAAGCTATAGGCACTATAAAAGCATTACACTGTACAAAATTTAAAATAATTTTATACACTGGTATTAATATTGTAGGCTGTTAACTTTTGGTGCAAAATGGTACCTTTGAGTGGGAAGTACCAAAAGGGATGTGGCAATAACGCTCATTTTTCACTGGACTGTGGGCAATATAAAAGCATTACACTGTACATAATTTCAAGTATTTTTATACACTGGTATTAATGTTATAGGCTGTTAACTTTTGGTGCAAAATGGCGCATTTGTGTGGGAGGTACCAAAAGCGGCGTGACAACTTCGCCCATTTTTCTCTATTTGATAGCGACTAATAAGCTGTGTGGAATTTTAGAAGATTCGAATAAGTAGTATATCAGTTATTAAAGAATAAATATTTGACAACATTTTAACCCTTTGTGGGGGAGGTACTAGAAGCAGTGGACCAATATGACTCATCTTCGAAATTACACGGAGATGGAAAAAAATATTACCACATTCCAAATTTGAAGTCAATCGCTTACTCCTATCGAGAGTTATCGTGCGCACCAGCCTGCAGACAGACAGACGGAAGGACGGACATTACTCATTCGACTTAAAATGAGCCAAAACGAATATCCGCCGAACATACTTAGGGTCTTAGATCACTCCTTCGATGTGTTACACTTTTGGCCGTAGCAAATGATATATACCCTCGTATCACTGTGAGGGTATAAATATATTTGCAAACTAATTTTCTCAAATAAAATATATATACCAGACAGACAAACTGACTGATGGACATTGCGCAAATGACTTAAAATATCCTAAAACGGATTGCCTCCGAATTTACTTAGGATGTTAGGACACATCTTCTATATATTATACCTTTTTCCGTAGCTAATGATGTATACCTTCCTCCACTAACGCACAGTGGGCTAAAATGGAAAAAATTGACATAATTCTGCCATTTCAAAACCACTTTTCGTATGTCGACGAAATTTTAGGTGTGGATACAAGAGGTATTGGAGAGTTTAGGTTCGTAACTTGGGAACCCTATCTCATACAGGGGCGGAGCTACAGGGCCCTAAAGTTGACCACCTTGGGTACAAAAAATTGTCATCGGCTTCTAACTTTTGAATGGAGTGTCCGATTTTAGTGGCGTTTTTTTCAGCGGATACTCCTAGACCCGATCTACAATAAACATTTTAGCTTGAAGATATCTTGAACAGTTTCCGAGATATGTAAATATTAAATTTGAATTTTTCAGTTTTTCGCCGACTTTGCCTTGGAGTTTAGCTAATATCTCAGTCAAAAGTTTACCGATTTTTTTCGCGTGTTTTTTTTGTGGAATGCCAATAAAATTTACAATATCATGAAAGGATATGACCCCAACAGTACATAAAGTATTGCTTCATCGATATATAATTATTGCATTTCATATTCTCCCTTTGGGCGAGCTTACGGAGGAAGCCCAGGAGGCACGAAATCGCGATTTTCGCAATGTTCAGCAATTTCACTCCCGAAAAAGTTCAAGAGAATTTCAAAATGAAGATATATTTGTAAACCTTCCCCTATCTTCCGACACTGTTCTATCTTTAATAAGAAAAGGATGGATATGCAACCGATCTTTGACTTGTGACAATCCTGAGGAATACAAGGATTTGCTTTATCTCCTAGACATGGATTATTCAGATTATTTTACAGAAATAAAATAATAAAATATATATTACAGAAATAAAATAAGAAAATAAATTATTTTCTCAAGAAGTTCGCTTACAAAATGGGTATACACAAATTTAAGGCAACAAGAGTCACACAAACATATTATAAAGGCCGACATCTATTATCCTTCTTACTCAATTTTATGATTGTTCTCTTTAGTAAATTTTATTATTGTTTGATAAAAACAGGTGATCTACAAGAAATCAATGCATATTGACTGATATAATAACCAATAACTACAAGAAGGTAGGGAAAAATTCAAAAAAATATTTTGCATATAGACAGAAACTTAAATACGGCATACAATTCTTAAAAATGTATACATTTCAATGAATTTTTTTTTAAAGTTCTTTACTTTGATATTGGAAGTAATAATCAAATGAAACATGTGGAAATTTCTAATGAAAAATCCCTCAATTCCCAAAAATTACATCAAAAATCCCCAAAAATGGGTTTTTTTACTTTTAGTCCCTTTGCAGTCGATTTTGTTACACCCTAAAACAAATAAATAAAAAAAAAATTACAAAACAAAAGCGATCAAACTTTTGAAATTTATGTAAAAAAGGTCCAATTCGGAGAAGGGTGGCAACCACACCAATTAAAATTTCGGATTTTCACTAACAGGTTCTGTGAAACGTCTCCTTTAAAATGAGTATAAATTTGATATACTTTGTGTAACAAACTTTTTCTACAAGACCTAATTGGACTTTTTTCGCCAAAAAATTGAATTTATAGGACCATAACTATCTTATTTCTTGACATATCTTATCGATTCTTTTTTGCGTGATATTGTAAATTTTGTTGGCAATCCATAAAAAAGACGCGAACAAAATCGGTAAACGTTTGACTGAGATATTGGCTAAAGTCCAAAAAATGAAAAAATCAAATTTAAAATTCACATATCTCGGAAACTATATAAGATATCTTCAAGCTAGAAGCCGAAGAAAATTTTGTATACCCGAGGTGGTCAACTTTAGGGCCCTGTAGGTTTAGGTTTAGGTTAGGGTGGCAGTCGTATTTTTTTTTACAAGCTCACATAGACCAGTTTAGGTCCCTAGTGTTACCACGGGCTGAAATGCCCCTCATCGAAACCAACCTGTTTGATATATAAATTTATCGATAGTACGAATATCAGTACTAGAAAGATCTGTTAGGCTGCCTAAAAAGGCCGACCCCAGTATGTCCAGTCGTCGTTTACTCAAAGCGGGACAGTCGCAAAGCAAGTGCTCAATGCTCTCCACTTCTTCCTCATCTCCACAGCTTCGGCAGAAGTCATTGGAGTCAATACCCAATCTTTTGGCGTGTTCGCCGATCAAGCAGTGTCCCGTCAGAACCTGTACTAACGTAGACAATCGTTTCCTCTCTAGTTCGAGAAGATATTTTGACCTTCTCAGGTCATACCTTGGCCAGATTTGTCTAGCTACCCTGCAGGTGCCGATTTCTGTCCATCTTTCGTTGGACTGCCTGATTGTCTCTTGCCTAAGCCAAAGCTTGCACGTGGATAGTGGCGCACCAATATATGCAAATTCTTCGAGAATTTGTAATGTCGTCCCTTTCCTAGCAAGTTCATCGGCTTTGCAGTTCCCCGGGATATCCCTATGCTCAGGCACCCATATGAGGTGTATATTAAACTGCTCAGCCATCTCGTTAAGAGATCTGCGGCAGTCGAGGGCTGTTTGTGAATTTAGGGATGTTGCCTCCAGAGAATTGATGGCAGCCTGGCTGTCCGAGTAAATGACAACGCCAGTGTTGGTTACTATGTTGCGACTCAGCCACTTGGCGACTTCCCATATTGCCATTATTTCGGCTTGATAGACACTGCAGGTATCTGGTAGTCTGTGAGCTATATCCAGACTAAGTTCTTCACAGTGTATTCCGAAGCCAACCTTTTCATCAAGCTTCGAACCATCCGTGTAAAAGTGGAGATGGTTTCTATTACCTGGTATTCTGCCGACCCATTCATCTCTGGCGGGAATCATAGTGATGTAATTTCTCTCGAAGGTGTACACAGTTGGTATATAGTCCACTCGGTCGGTTACCATAGCACTACACTTTGATATCCTCATGTGACCATAGTTCTTGTACCTCCACAGTGATAGGCAGTTTAATCTTATTGCCGCTTTGGTTGCAACTATTAATCGGCAGTATATGGAGTAGGGCTTGTAGAGACTCGGTCGCTGTAGTCCTTAAGGCTCCGCTTATGCTCAGGCAGGCAGTTCTCTGAACCTTTGTTAGTAGGTTGGTAATGGTTAGTTTTTCAGTTGCCGTCCACCATACCACAATACCGTATAACAGTATTGGACGAACTACTGCTATATATATCCAGTGGACGATTTTAGGAGAGAGTCCCCACCGCGACCCTACAGCCTTTTTGCAGGAATATAAGGCGACGTTGGCCTTCCTTACACGTTCCAATACGTTAAGTCTAAATAACATTTTCCTATCTAGAATTATTCCTAAAAATTTTGCACTTTCAGAAAAGACTAGATCAGTTCCATTTATCCGAGGTGGAGGGTCCACATGTGGGACATTATTCATCCTAGTAAAGAGAACCAATTCTGTCTTGTTGGGGTTAACGCCCAAACCGCAGCTTCTGGCCCATCTAACCAACTTGTTCAGAGCCACCTGTAGGATGTCTCTGAGGACGTTTACGAATTTGCCACTCACTGCGATTGCCACGTCGTCCGCATATGCCACGACCTTGCAGTCACAACGTTCTAGATCTAGCAGGATTTCATTCACCGCTAGGTTCCAAATTAGTGGAGACTAATTTGGAACCTAGCGGTGTACTCCTCCTTGCGGGGTCCCTCTGTTTACAAACCTTGTTAGAGTTGTGGACCCCAGACATGCTGTTATGCGTCTTCTGGTGAGCAGACTTTGAATTAGTCTAATCAAACTATTGTTAACTTTTAGATGTGACAGTGTCGCAATTACCGCATCTGCGTGAATGTTGTTAAAAGCCCCTTCTATGTCAAGAAATGCCACCATGGTGAATTCCTTGAAATGCAGGGACGATTCGATAGTGCTCACAAGTTCGTGCAGGGCTGATTCTGACTTGCCTTATTGTAGGCATGTTGGTTCCCCGACAGGAGTTTTGTATCCAGGTTTTCCCTAATGAAATGATCTAAAAGTCTTTCCAGACCTTTCAATAGGAAGGAGGATAGGCTAATTGGTCTGAAGTCTTTTGGCCTAGTGTGTGATATCTTTCCCGCTTTAGGTATGAATACCACTTTGGTATCCCTCCACCGATTAGGGACGTATGAAAGCCTGATACAGCTTACATAAATTTTCTCCAGCCAGGGGATAATGTACTTTAACATTTTCTGCATTTCTGCTGGAGTGATGCCATCTGGTCCAGGTGACTTGAAGGGCTCAAAGCTGTTAATAGCCCAGCTTATTCTGGATCTCTCAGTCAAGAAGCTAGCGACGCTCGCAGTCCACTCGCACTCTTGTTGGTCCTGCTGATCCTCGGGTTCTGTTACAGAGTTGCCCGGGAAATGTGTGTCGAGCAGTACATTGAGCGACTGCTCGCTGTTTTTGGTCCAGTTATTTGCCTCATCCTGTAAATATCCCACTGTACAGGGTGAAGCAGATAATATCTTCCTCAGCCTAGCGGCGTAGGAGACCTTTTCCACTTCACCACAGAAGGTATACCAAGAGCGCCTTTGCGCCTTTCTAAGCTCCTTCTTATAGATCTTGAGTTGCTCTTTATAGGCATCCCAATCATTAGCGACCCCAGTAGATTTAGCCTTATTGAATAGCTTGTTGCAGGTCTTTTTCATAGCCGTTAGCTCAGAAGTCCTCCATTGGGGTTTAGTTTTACCCTTGTACCTTGTTTTCGGACAGGCTTCTTCAAGGGAACTATTGAATGATGTGGTGATATGATCGACCAGATTATCCAGACCGGCTTTGTCATTCGGTTCGTACAGAAGTTTAGAGTTGAGGACTTTCTTGAAATTCTTCTCATACAGGTGCCACTTTGTCTTCCTTACATTTCTGTGGACGGCAGGTTTAGGCGCTTTTGCCGCGAGTTTGAACTCAATATAATGGTGATCTAATTTTGTCTGACAGCCGGTCAGTAGCAAACGTTATGTCGAGTACCTCCTGTCTGTCTTTAATTGTAAAGGTCGGTTTATTACCTATGTTACAAATACTAAGGTTGGTAGTTAGAATAAAGTCAAGAAGCGAATCACCCCTATTGTTTATATCCGTACTACCCCAGATAGTATGATGAGCGTTCGTGTCTGCGCCAATAATCAGCTCGATCTCGTCAGTCGTTGCTTCTTCCACTACTTCCCTGAATAGAGCAGTCGGTACTACAGATTCATAAGGCAAGTAGCTGGAGACCACCCAATATATGCGATTACCGATCTCCAGGCTAGCAGCTGTTTGGTCTTTACCACTTAAATTAGTCAGGAGAAAGATACTTAGATCTTTCCTGGCCAAAATGCAGGTTCTTGGAGTGCCTTCACAGTTGGCCACAAGCAGTTTAAAGTTGGGTGTCCTAATACCGCACACCCTTCCTCCCACTACGTAGGGCTCCTGTATCAGGACGATGTCTACTGCGCCTGTGGACAGGCGCAGCAATAGAGCCGCTGAGGCTGCTTTAGCGTGATGGAGGTTAATCTGTAGAATTCTTACCATCATTGGTAATTGACAGATTAACATCCACCCCGACAAGGGTGTTATCGAACTCTTTGTCCGTATCGTCGAGAAGCATGTCCCCGCCAGATGCGTCAAAGAGTCCGGAGACTCCCCTCAGCCTCTCTGTGTCCGAAGTAGAGCTTTTGTCCTCAGAGAAGGACGTTACAGATCTTCTGTTAGAGTTGGAGTCACCAGAAATAATAGGCGTGGGTACCTCCGCACTTCCAGGAAGTGCCAGGGTGGACGACTCACCTTCTGCAGTGGGAGCTATATCCTGCTTGTATATCTTCAAGACTATAGTCTCGAAGCCATATAGTAGGGTTGCACTCGCACCTTGTATATGGGAGGTGGATTCAGCGTTTAGGATAAGATTGACCTGCCGCTTTTTACCATCCGCCTCACCCACCTTGCTGATTCTCCAATTATGGGCCGGCAGACCAGGATTGGAATCTTTTATTATTTCTAAGATGTCAGCCGGGTTGGAGGGCTCTTCTGTAACCCAGGTGATGGCTCTAGGGTGACTAGGGATGTTGTTTTTTTCGACAACATCCAACTGGGCACCCGGCCACACCTCACCCGCTCGACTCAGAGCAGCCTTATACAGGTCTACTGATCTGGCATCACCGAAATATAAGAGCTTTACTCTCCCCTGATGCCATCCTGCATCGTTGCAGATTGGTGGTTTGCCCGGCATTTCTCTACGGACATCGAGGTAGTGAGCCATAATGGCTGATTGTACATGACTCCATTTGTCCTTGAGGATGGATCCATCCTCACTACTTCTGTCTATAACAGCCATCACTAGACTCTCCTTCGCCACTTCATTGAAGGGCTTGGTGAGTGTCCTGTTGATGGTGACATTAGAGCCTCTTGCCTTTTTCGAAGGCAGGGGTTCATCAGGTGATCTGATTCGTTTTACTTTATTAGCCGTTAACACAGCTCTTTCAGCCGACTCATTGGCTCGGTAAGAGCCGAAACCTCAACAGCCTCCAACTTCGTCAAAACTCTGAGCGCTACACGATGCTCATTGTGCTTCCGTTTTGACGGTCGGACATGACGTTTTCCCCTCACCGCACCACCTGTTGTGAGTACTTGGGGGAGATTTTCACCATTTTTGGTGTGGTCGGCTTTGGCCAAGACCAACGGACGGACAGTCGGACGATTGGGGAACCGCGCTCCATCGGAACACGAAGGCATCCCCGTCAAGAGAATTTATTTTTATTTTGTCTGTATTAGACCGTAATAGGTACTACGATGTAGGCCTTACAGACTTTGTACAGATTTTTGCTATTGCGTAATAGGTACTGGTAACTATCCGCTATGTGATAAACACGTCCGTTCACTGCGAATGATCAGCAACGAATCTGTAGCTCCGCCCCTGTATAAGATGGGGCCCAAGTTCCGAACTTAAACTCTCCAACACCTCTTGTATACACACCTAAAATTCCATCGCCATACGATAAGTGGTTTTGAAATGGCAGAATTATGTCAATTTTTTCCCCTTTTTAGCCCACTGTGTAACGTGAGGGTATACAAGTTTTGTGCTGCAGAATCTAGATAAAATCGCATATACTCGTATATCCACCAAATTTAAGAATTCATATTTGTAAGGGACGATATAATTTCAAATCTCACGAGTGTAACGGAAAGTCATTAATCCACCCCTTAAATGACAAAAATCTTTTCAAATTATCGCTAAACAACGCGAAAAAAGATTAACAAAACAATTTCCTAATCATTAATGGCAAACAAAAATGTTGGTTAACAATAGGCATTCCTTGGGGACCAATGCTCCCTTCGGCCTTCACTCCCAGCACTTTTTCGGTATCGATTTTATAATGAGGAGAAAACAACAACAAATTGCATCCTTTTCATATTTCTCTTTAATTGACATCATTATCGCAAATACAAGATTGTCCAAAACGGCGAAATGAACAAAGTTAATAAAGTTTTAATTGCTATGACAACAGCTGCAAACGTTTTTAAAAAACTTCCACAAAAAGCAAACTGTCAAACAACAAACATTGCCCCAAGGTAAATGGACGGTGCGGTGCGGTACGGCACAGAACGGCCATTGCAAATTTCTCCCAAAAATGGCTGGAATGATTGAGGAAGGAATGGCGAATGAATTCCACTTAACTGTTGGCCATGATGACGCTGCCAGTTTTGCCATGGCCATGTTTTTTGTTTGTTCGTATACTTCGTCCAACATTGAGAAATAAAAATTACAATAAACTCTGGTGACTGCCTCCGAAAAAAAGTCACCCAAATGTTTGACAAGTAATAAACCAGAGCAAAAAGGCTTTAAATCTCCACAATTTGTTAAAAAATTTATTCGGCATAAATGCCTAACAGAGGGGAGCTTAGTCTAATGCCGTTAAAGGCGCAATGACATTATTACTTACTTACGATTACATACACAGAAGCAAGGACGGACGGACGAACGACGGGCAGAAGGATATGGCTTCTCGCCATCAAATGACCAAAAATTCCATACAGACCAAAATTCCTCCCGTTAAGTGCTGGGGGATAGATAACAATGAAATTTAATACATTCATTATTGTGGCCATAATGTTTACTCGTTCGTACTGACTGCGGCCTATTCGTTCCTTGTGAGGTCGGTCGTTCGCAATCCACCACAAGCCCAAAGTGTAACCAATTTTGTTTAGGTTTACCCCGGACATATCCTATCCTTTTGTGGTGTGATAGCAAAAAAATCTCTATGGTTTTGAACAATACTTCGTTCAGCCCCAGCCCCTTGCAATTGTGCCATTTGAAACGTCCATAAATGGGATAATAAACTTATAAGAAATCCATTTAAATGGAATTTATTGGCTGGGATTTCTTTTTATCGCACAAAATATTGACTTTTGACCAAGTACAATATAATATTATTATTCATTATGAAATATACTTATGCGTATAATTTGAGAAGTGACAAATGTAAAATGCACATAAATAAAAATATGAAAAGATTTGTCCCATTAACTGGTTTATTGCCTAATCCTCAGTTAATATGATCTGTGGTTAATTTAATTTATGAAGCATTTAATCGCATTAATTACAACAATTATCTGAATTATATATATTACTTATGTGTAATGGTTAAGCTTTTGTTAAGATACAACCGATCACATCTCTTTAGAAGCAACATCTTGTGATGACAAATTGAATAAATAACGTTAAGAACAGCGTTGTGTTGCAGCTGAACAAAGGGTCATTGCAAGTTCATTCCATTCAATACAACAACAAAATGTTTGTGCCCGAGACTTAAAATTTTTTTTTGTGTAGGTTGAGGCATACTATTCCATAGTTTTAACGAGGTATTATGACTTTGAGCTTTTGTTTGTAACGCCTAAAAAGAGAAGAGATATATAGACCCATAGTTTATTATGCAGATCGGCATAGATTCAATATCTGAGTCGATTTAGCCAAGTCCGTCTGTCCATGTATTTTTGTGAATATGATGCTATCTATACGAAAATTGGTACAAATGCATTTCTTAGGCTAGGGACGATCCCTATTGAAAATGGGGCTCATCGGCACATGTTTTGATGAAACCCCATTTAAAGCTCCCCTCGATATCACATCTTTAAGCTATACAGTGGGAGGAATTAAGAAAAGGGAAATAATGCGGCCGTTTCTGAACCAGGTAATCGATTGCCACAAAACTTGGCATGATTGTACAAGATGTATTAAGGAACTTAAGCTTTAAGTTTGGGCCATCTATGGTAGACAGTACCGGAGCTACATGGTCTCAAAGTTGGCCACCTCGGATGAACAAAATGTTTAAGCGCGCGTAAATTTCTTCTTTTTCGTCTCATTCCAAAAATATTGTGTGTACATTCTATTTACATAGGCCTGCAAAGGGCTGTTTATGCCTAAAAGTTGGCTCATATAGTTTTCATACATTTGCAAGTGAAAATTGAATTTTTAATTTTTTCCCCGAGCCTGTCCTAGTATTTTGTGAATATCGGATCAGAATATGCATCGCATTTTTTACGTCAACTTCGATAGATCCATTTTAAATTTATATTTTCAAGAACATTTTATTTTTATACCCTCCACCATAGGATGGGGGGTATATTCATTTTGTTACTCCGTTTGTTACACCTCTAAAAATTGATCAAATTTGGTACAAATACTTCTTATAGTTGCAGGTTGTTTGGGATTGTAAATGGGCCATATCGGTCCATATTTAGATATAGCTCCCATATATAGCATCTAACTTGATGTGATTCCTACTGTTCTCATCTACTATATTTTTTGTGTTTTCGGTGTTATTTTCTTTAGGGTATATAAGATTCGGCATGGCCGAACTTAACGCTTTTACTTGTTTGTAATTTTTTTTTTGGGAATAAACCAGACACGAAGAAGTGCGTAACACCAAGAAAAATGGAAAAACAGTTTGTGATGGATTTCGGTACACTGCATCAAAATACACATCGTGACAAATTTTTAGCGATCTACTATCAAAAATGGCGAATTTATTAACGAAATTCAAAATTGCCTAACAACAATTTATTTCTTTCTTCATAGGGGTAATTCCAAAGGAAACCGACCCAGTCCGAATATTTATGGATTAAGATTTCAATGAAATCTTAGACGCATATACTAGAAGACTTACTACTTATCACCGATTGTCCAAATTCATAACGGTTTTGATTTTATGGGCTATCCAAGTTTGTAATCTACACATTTTTTTACAAATTTTGGCTTTTTGAAGTCTACATAACTTTTGAACGGAATATCAGATTTGAATGATATAAATACCATATGAAAGAACTTAATAGGCGTGTGCTTAATTGTGTGGGGAGCTAAGCACTTTTAAGCATTATTAGTTCCCCATGAAGTTTGGTGCTTGTGTTCGTGTATTAATCGAGTATGGTGTTGCCAGATTGGGCATCCTATTTTTCGCAGTATGGCATCTCATTTTTGGAGAGATTGTCAATTATTGTGAATTAACGGGAAGATAAAGAACAAAAATGGAAAATCATTTTAATATTTTCAAAAAGAGTGTAGAAAATTGAACATAGAACAGTAAATTTATGTTTTATAAATACACTTCACGATTTTTTTGTCTGTTTCGCACTGTTCTTTCTTTGCAACTCATGACACCATTGCTACCAGATAGAGGAAATCCGCCACATACTGCTTATGCGCCAGTTAGGTTTAGGTTAGGGTGGCAGCCGTATTTTTTTTACAAGCCCACATAGACCAGTTTAGGTCCCTTGTGTTACCACGGGCTGAAATGCCCCTCATCGAAACCAACCTGTTTGATATATAAATTTATCGATAGTACGAATATCAGTACTGGAAAGATCTGTTAGGCTGCCTAAAAAGGCCGACCCCAGTATATCCAGTCGTCGTTTACTCAAAGCGGGACAGTCGCAAAGCAAGTGCTCAATGCTCTCCACTTCTTCCTCATCTCCACAGCTTCGGCAGAAGTCATTGGACTCAATACCCAATCTTTTGGCGTGTTCGCCGATCAAGCAGTGGCCCGTCAGAACCTGTACTAACGTAGACAATCGTTTCCTCTCTAGTGCGAGGAGATATTTTGACCTTCTCAGGTCATACCTTGGCCAGATTTGTCTAGCTACCCTGCAGGTGCCGATTTCTGTCCATCTATCGTTGGACTGCCTGATTGCCTCTTGCCTAAGCCAAAGCTTGCACGTGGATAGTGGCGCACCAATATATGCAAATTCTTCGAGAATTTGTAATGTCGTCCCTTTCCTAGCAAGTTCATCGGCTTTGCAGTTCCCCGGGATATCCCTATGCCCAGGCACCCATATGAGGTGTATATTAAACTGCTCAGCCATCTCGTTAAGAGATCTGCGGCAGTCGAGGGCTGTTTGTGAATTTAGGGATGTTCCAGAGAATTGATGGCAGCCTGGCTGTCCGAGTAAATGACAACGCCATTGTTGGTTACTATGTTGCGACTCAGCCACTTGGCGACTTCCCATATTGCCATTATTTCGGCTTGATAGACACTGCAGGTATCTGGTAGTCTGTGAGCTATATCCAGACTAAGTTCTTCACAGTGTACTCCGAAGAGAACCTTTTCATCAAGCTTCGAACCATCCGTGTAAAAGTGGAGATGGTTTATATTACCTGGTGTTCTGCCGACCCATTCATCTCTGGCGGGAATCATAGTGATGTAATTTCTCTCGAAGGTGTACACTGTTGGTATATAGTCCACTCGGTCGGTTACCATAGCACTACACTTTGATATCCTCATGTGACCATAGTTCTTGTACCTCCACATTGATAGGCAGTTTAATCTTATTGCCGCTTTGGTAGCAACTTCTCTCGCCACAATATTAATCGGCAGTACATGGAGTAGGGCTTGTAGAGACTCGGTCGCTGTAGTCCTTAAGGCTCCGCTTATGCTCAGGCAGGCAGTTCTCTGAACCTTTGTTAGTAGGTTGGTAATGGTTAGTTTGTCAGTTGCCGTCCACCATACCACAATACCGTATAACAGTATTGGACGAACTACTGCTATATATATCCAGTGGACGATTTTAGGAGAGAGTCCCCACCGCGACCCTACAGCCTTTTTGCAGGAATATAAGGCGACGTTGGCCTTCCTTACACGTTCCAATACGTTAAGTCTAAATAACATTTTCCTATCTAGAATTATTCCTAAAAATTTTGCACTTTCAGAAAAGACTAGATCTGTTCCATTTATCCGAGGTGGAGGGTCCACATGTGGGACATTATTCATCCTAGTAAAGAGAACCAATTCTGTCTTGTTGGGGTTAACGCCCAAACCGCTGCTTCTGGCCCATCTAACCAACTTGTTCAGAGCCACCTGTAGGATGTCTCTGAGGACGTTTACGAATTTGCCACTCACTGCGATTGCCACGTCGTCCGCATATGCCACGACCTTGCAGCCACAACGTTCTAGATCTAGCAGGATTTCATTCACCGCTAGGTTCCAAATTAGTGGAGACAGTACTCCTCCTTGCGGGGTCCCTCTGTTTACATACCTTGTTAGAGTTGTGGACCCTAGACATGCTGTTATGCGTCTTCTGGTGAGCAGACTTTGAATTAGTCTAATCAAACTAGTGTTAACTTTTAGATGTGAGAGTGCCGCAATTACCGCATCGGAGTGAATGTTGTTAAAAGCCCCTTCTATGTCAAGAAATGTCACCATGGTGAATTCCTTGAAATGCAGGGACGATTCGATAGTGCTCACAAGTTCGTGCAGGGCTGATTCAGTAGACTTGCCCTTGTTGTAAGCATGTTGGTTCCCCGACAGGAGTTTTGTATCCAGGTTTTCCCTAATGAAATGATCTAAAAGTCTTTCCAGACCTTTCAATAGGAACGAGGATAGGCTAATTGGTCTGAAGTCTTTTGGCCTAGTGTGTGATATCATTCCCGCTTTAGGTATGAATACCACTTTGGTATCCCTCCATCGATTCGGGAAGTATGAAAGCCTGATACAGCCTACATAAATTTTCTCCAGCCAGGGGATAATGTACTTTAACATTTTCTGCATTTCTGCTGGAGTGATGCTATCTGGTCCAGGTGACTTAAAGGGCTCAAAGCTGTTAATAGCCCAGCTTCTGGATCTCTCAGTCAAGAAGCTAGCGACGCTCGCAGTCCACTCGCAGATCCTCGGGTTCTGTTACAGAGTTCCCCGGGAAATGTGTGTCGAGCAGTACATTGAGCGACTGCTCGCTGTTTTTGGTCCAGTTATTTGCCTCATCCTGTAAATATCCCACTGTACAGGGTGAAGCAGATAATATCTTCCTCAGTCTAGCGGCGTCGGAGACCTTTTCCACTTCACCACAGAAGGTATACCAAGAGCGCCTTTGCGCCTTTCTAAGCTCCTTCTTATAGATCTTGAGTTGCTCTTTATAGGCATCCCAATCATTAGTAGATTTAGCCTTATTGAATAGCTTGTTGCAGGTCTTTTTCATAGCCGTTAGCTCAGAAGTCCACCATTGGGGTTTAGTTTTACCCTTGTACCTTGTTTTTGGACAGGCTTCTTCAAGGGATCTATTGAATGATATAGTGATATGATCGACCAGATTATCCAGACCGGCTTTGTCATTCGGTTCGTACGGAAGTTTAGAGTTGAGGACTTTCTTGAAATTCTTCTCATACAGATGCCACTTTGTCTTCCTTACATTTCTGTGGACGGCGGGTTTAGGCGCTTTTTCCGCGAGTTTGAACTCAATATAATGGTGATCTGAGAATGAGTGGTCGTCCAGTACATTCCACCCAATAATTTTGTCTGACAGCCGGTCAGTAGCAAACGTTACGTCGAGTACTTCTTGTCTGTCTTTAATTGTGAAGGTCGGTTTATTACCTATGTTACAAATACTAAGATTGGTAGTTAGAATAAAGTCAAGAAGCGAATCACCCCTATTGTTTATATCCGTACTACCCCAGATAGTATGATGAGCGTTCGTGTCTGCGCCAATAATCAGCTCGAGCTCGTCAGACGTTGCTTCTTCTACTACTTCCCTGAATAGAGCAGTCGGTACTACAGATTCATAAGGCAAGTAGCTGGAGACCACCCAATATATGCGATTACCGATCTCCAGGCTAGCAGCTGTTTGGTCTTTACCACTTACATTAGTCAGGAGAAAGATACTTAGATCTTTCCTGGCCAAATTGCAGGTTCTTGGAGTGCCTTCACAGTTGGCCACAAGCAGTTTAAAGTTGGGTGTCCTAATACCGCACACCCTTCCTCCCACTACGTAGGGCTCCTGTATCAGGACGATGTCTACTGCGCCTGTGGACAGGCGCAGCAATAGAGCCGCTGAGGCTGCTTTTGCGTGATGGAGGTTAATCTGTAGAATTCTTACCATCATTGGTAATTGACAGATTAACATCCACCCCGACAAGGGTGTTATCGAACTCTTCGTCCGTATCGTCGAGAAGCATGTCCCCGCCAGATGCGTCAAAGAGTCCGGAGACTCCCCTCAGCCCCTCTGTGTCAGAAGTAGAGCTTTCGTCCTCAGAGTAGGACGTTACAGATCTTCTGTTAGAGTTGGAGTCACCAGAAATAATAGGCGTGGCTACCTCCGCACTTACAGAAAGTGCCACGGTGGACGACTCACCTTCTGCAGTGGGAGCTATATCCTGCTTGTATATCTTCAAGACTATAGTCTCGAAGCCATATTGTAGGGTTGCACTCGCACTTTGTATATGGGAGGTAGATTCAGCGTTTAGGATAAGATTGACCTGCCGCTTTTTACCATCCGCCTCACCCACCTTGCTGATTCTCCAATTATGGGCCGGCAGACCAGGATTGGAATCTTTTATTATTTCTAAGATGTCAGCCGGGTTGGAGGGCTCTTCTGTAACCCAGGTGATGGCTCTAGGGTGACTAGGGATGTTGTTTTTTTCGACAACGTCCAACTGGGCACCCGGCCACACCTCACCCGCTCGACTCAGAGCAGCCTTATAAAGGTCTACTGATCTGGCATCACCGAAATATAAGAGCTTTACTCTCCCCTGATGCCATCCTGCATCGTTGCAGATTGGTGGTTTGCCCGGCATTTCTCTACGGATATCGAGGTAATGAGCCATAATGGCTGATTGTACATGACTCCATTTGTCCTTGAGGATGGATCCATCCTCACTACTTCTGTCTATAACAGCCATCACTAGACTCTCCTTCGCCACTTCATTGAAGGGCTTGGTGAGTGTCCTGTTGATGGTGACATTAGGGCCTCTTGCCTTTTTCGAAGGCAGGGGTTCATCAGGTGATCTGATTCGTTTTACTTTATTAGCCGTTAACACAGCTGAATTTGTGGCTCTTTCAGCCGACTCATTGGCCTTAGAAGCATCTATGACGCCTTTAGCTCAGGTAAGTGACTCTTTTTGTTTTTCGGTAAGAGCCGAAACCTCAACAGCCTCCAACTTCGTCAAAACTCTGAGCGCTACACGATGCTCATTGTGCTTCCGTTTTGACGGTCGGACATGACGTTTTCCCCTCACCGCACCACCTGTTGTGAGTACTTGGGGGAGATTTTCACCATTTTTGGTGTGGTCGGCTGTGGCCAAGACCAACGGACGGACAGTCGGACGATTGGGGAACCGCGCTCCATCGGAACACGAAGGCATCCCCGTCAAGAGAATTTATTTTAATTTTGTCTGTATTAGACCGTAATAGGTACTACGATGTAGGCCTTACAGACTTTGTACAGATTTTTGCTATTGCGTAATAGGTACTGGTAACTATCCGCTATGTGATAAACACGTCCGTTCACTGCGAATGATCAGCAACGAATCGCCAGTTAGTGATGTCAGTTGTTTTCGTTGCAAAGTGCTAAACTAAAATTGCTAGCTTGTAACGAAAACAAGACTAATATCCTCTCTAAAAATTAAAAATATATTAATTTATTTGTATCTATTAACGACATCAAAAGGGCGAAAATGTCCTTAATCCTTGATTATCCTGAAAAGCATATCTTAAATTTTTTTCATTTTATTTTGAAAAATTGCCCACATATTTTTCCACAAAATGGCAAAATTTCAGCATGTGTACTCCATGCGTTACAAAAATATGAATTAATTAGTGTCCGTCCGTATGTCAGTTCGACGGAATGGTGCTAACGATAACTCTGAAAAGGAGTGACCGAATGACTTAAATTTCGTACGTTATAATATTTTATTCAAACCCAGTTTATGTTGATGGACAACCGTATCGGCCTACTGTTTTTGGTACCTCCCCCACAAATGATTAACATTTTGTGACATGTTTAAGCTTTTATAACTTCTATACTACTGATGGGTATCCTGTTTCATCCACAGTAATCACGTAATCGTCTCTATAAGCTGAACGAAAATAGGCGAAAATGCCACTCCCCTTTTGGTTCCTCCCACACAAACGTACCAATTTGTACAAACAAAAAGAAGTATTTCCAAAAGAATAACATTATAAGTACTTTCAAATCATAAGTATGAACATTTTTTCGGCATTTAATAAAGTTCTTCTAAATAACTAACCAAAATGTTATTTCGGAATATAAATTATTAACTCAAGAATGCATAATTTCAAAACGATGGGATGTAAAATAAAGCTTCTGAAGAGTCCAGATCGGAAGGAATATATATATGATGGCTATGAAATATATGTAAAATACTGCTTCTATAGTGCTAAAGGGTGGCTATATCAGAATTAGGGAATGGTTCTGGAAGCTAGTCGACTTTTTCATCAACCAAATTTCGTTTTAGTCGATTAGGTCGATTAATCGGACATAAAAGTCGACTTTTTCATAGTCGATTAAAATAACATAAAGTCATTTCAAAGTATGCTGATATTTTTCGAAATATGTTAAATTGTGGAATTTTAGTACATTGGATTGCGATAATAACTGAATTTATTAATAACACTTTATACTTTCCAAAAATGTTGATATATCGTCACCAGAAATGCCCAAGAGCGTAACCCTTAAAAAATTAAAATTCGTTTTTCGTCCAAAAATCACGATTTTATTGAAGAAAAGAAGATAAAGCACAAAAGACGTAAACCACATTGTATTAAACAGAACGTACTGTATTCATCTATTTAACCTTTGAAGTTGTTCTCTTGTTTCTGTTTTGATTTTTGTCAATCGTGTTTGTCTGCTATTTTAGATGCAAAATTCTATATGGGGTCTGTATTTAAATTTGGCCTTTATCTGAATGGTATTTGTTAGGTCAACGTATTTATGTTTTGTATTTTGTTAATTTAGTCCCTAAGATTAACTTTATTTTGCCTTCATTTTATTTCATTTATTTTGTAATTCATTCATGTTAATTTTATTGTATCTTATTTTGTTGTTGTTCATCTAATTTAATTTCATTTCGATGTCATTTGTAATTCGTATTTTTTGTTCGCTGTGTACCACTGTGCATGTACGTCCTTTTGTTGTCGATGCCCTTTCGATGCTTTCTCTGCTTGCATCCATTGCAAGCAGAGCAAAGCAGTCGGTGGGAAATGTCGTTTTGTTGCTCTGCTGTGTTTTCTAACGAGAGTTAGAAAACAGCAGCACGAGTATATTCATGTATGTTTGTGTGTTGTATGCATTCATATGTACGTACGTAGACCCGTTGAGAGAAGACACTCAACTAGCGGCGTCCCTCTATGTACGTACATATGTATGTCAACATGTGTATATGTTGTATGTTGGATGTCTGTTTTCTGTCGCTTTGTCTGTCTGGCTCTTGGTACAAATAAAACATTGTCATTTTGGAATCAAAATCAACTGCAGCGTTTTATTCCTCGTTTTGTCGGTTTCTCGGGTTTAGGCTTTTACACTGAAGAAGAATCTTTCTGCAGTGAATATTAAATTAATAAATAATTAAATATTTAACTGCCGGTCAAGAAAACCCTCTTGATCGTACATTTTGGCGACCGTGACAGGACAGTGTAAACGTTCTAAACCATTTTTCTCGTCGCGAAACAAACATTTTATCGAGTTTTTTTTCGTCGTATAAAATAATTCATTTGCTTCGAAACAAGTGATTTATACAAAAACAATTTCTCGTTGTTTTCTAACTAAAGAACAAATCGAACAAATACTGTGTTGTGAAACATCGTTTTGTGGAAATTTGATAATTTCATTGCATCGCTTTAAATTATTAAAAAAATCATTTTCGTGGTTATTGTTGTAAAACACCAACAACTAATTAGTCTCTGCACAAGTGATACATACATATAACCAATTTTCTCGTTGTTAAAGTTAACAAACAAACAAATCAAAAGATCATTTTGGTGACTATTGGTGTGAGGCATTTTGTTTTGTTGCATTTTACAAAAAATGCTCTGTCTCAAACACATATAATTAAAGCAAAAAATTAAAAAGAATTTCGTGGACATTATAAAACAATTTATCGTGTTATTTTAACAAACTGTTATGGTTCAAAGTTAATCAAACCAAACAAAAATTGTCGAATTTATTGTTGTGCCCAGTTGACGCGTTACATAACCTATCCCAGTGCTAGTGCTTTCCTCTAAACTTCGCCATTTTACAAAAATCATGACTTTGGAAGAATTAAAGCAACAACGTACCATTACAAAGAAAAATATTTCGCGCATAAAAGCTGTGATTGACGCCAATGGCAAAAGCGAAGGTAAATCACTTTCTGCCGCGGAATTAAAGTGTCGTTTGGGTATTTTGGAATCATATTTCAAACAAATCCTATCAACCCAGAATAAAATTGAAAACATTGACCCTGAAGATAATGGCCGTGGTGACATCGAGGATTTATATTGTTACATCAACTCGCAAATACAACAACAACTTGCTGAGGATGGACACAACACAACATTTTCGGAATCGTCATTTGCTATTCCTGTTCCCACAAATAAGCTTCCTCGTCTTAAGTTGCCCAGCTTTAATGGAAAATACAGTGAGTACAAAAACTTTATAACATCGTTTAAACAAATCATCGATCGTGAACATGGGCTTTCAAATATCGAGAAATTCAACCATTTGCTGAACTGTCTCCAAGGTCACGCATTAGAAACAGTGAAAGCGTTCCAGGTTACTAACGAAAATTATCCCAAGGCGTTAGAAAGGCTAAAATCGCGTTACGACAATAGTACACTAATTTTTATGGAAAACATTACCACACTTTTCGAACTTCCTGATGTCACTAAATCCAATTCCGGTCAGCTTAGAAGCCTTGTGGATAATGTTTCTGCTCTCTACAGTTCGCTGCAATCTCTTGGCTCGTCTAGCGACATCGTAAATGCAATGCTGATCCATATTGTTATGGAAAAAGTTGATATTGACACGAAAAGAAAATGGAAGGACTCTCTGGATTTTAGCAAGCTGCCAACATGGGACGATTGCTCAAAAATCATCGAAAGAAGGTGTCAATATTTAGAATCATTGGACTCAAACTCTACTTCTCGTCGTCCAGATCATCATTCTGGAAAATCTAACCAAAAATCATCGAAACATGGCTACTCATTTTCATGCTCAAAACGTGTTTGTGTCTTTTGTTCTAAATCTGACCATTCCATTACACAGTGCCAACGGTTTAAAGAATTAGATGTGAAGATTCGATTTGAAAATGTAAAAAAGCTCGGTCTTTGCATAAATTGTCTCACTAAAGGACATCAAGTTACCAATTGTCCTTCCTCGTTTAAGTGCAAACATTGTTCTCGCTCTCATCATACAATGCTACATCGTTCTCAATCGGTTCAAAGGTCATCATCTCCAGATCCTACACCATCAACATCTCGTGCTTCCAGCAATGAAACATCTGCTTCTGTCCACGCACATATGGAAAATTCGTCGCCTCATGTACTTCTTGCCACAGCTATGGTTTTAGTTCGTGATAATTCTGGATCTTACAAATTGGGAAGAGCTCTTTTGGATTCCTGTTCTCAGCTAAACTTTGTCACCGATGAGTTTGCACAACGATTAAATCTACAAAGAATCAAAAAATCTGTCGAAGTGTCCAGTATTGGAAATTCTTGTACAAAAGTGAAACATAATTGTTCTACAAACATTAAATCTCGCATAACGGACTTTGAAGTGCCGCTTTCGTTTTGTATTACCCCACATATTTCGTATCAACCTGATTCTGAATTGGATGTATCATCTTGGAATCTTCCTCCGAATACACAACTAGCTGATGACTGTTTCTACAAATCAAGGAAAATCGACTTGCTTATTGGTACTGAAACATTCTTCGATATCTTGTCTGTCGGTCAAATCAAGCTTGGCCCAAATCTCCCGAAACTACAAAAAACTTTGTTTGGTTGGATTGTCACCGGAAAATATAATTCTTCGAAAAACAATAATTTTGGTGCTTCTTATTTGCTGTCAACTGAAGATAAAATCAACATGAATTTAGAACGTTTGTGGAAAATTGAAGAAATCGACACTGGATCAACGCAAATGACACCAGAACAACTGGAATGTGAAAACTTTTTTCAAAATACTGTGTCTCGAGAATCTTCAGGTAGGATTGTTGTAAAATTGCCCTTTAAACAATCTTCAGACTCCCTAGGTATGTCACGCAATACTGCTTTGCATCGATTTTCTGCTCAAGAAAGACGATTAGCCCGTGATTCAGACCTGAAGTCACATTATGCAGCGTTTATGAAGGAATATGAAGATTTTGGATGAACCTCATTATTATATTCCACATCACTGCGTTTTCAAGCCGAATAGTACATCTACAAAACTTCGTGTCGTATTTGATGCATCTTGTCCCACTTCATCACATACCTCTCTAAACGATATCCTGATGGTTGGCCCTACGATTCAAGACGAATTATATCTACTGCTGCTGCGTTTTCGACTACATCGTTTCGCCATTACTGCGGATATCGTCAAGATGTACAGGCAAGTTATGATTGACCAACATGACCGTAAGTACCAATATATTTTATGGAGGTATTCTGAGCAAGAAGAAATTAGAACATACCAGTTAAATACTGTCACTTACGGAACATCTGCTGCCCCATTTCTCGCTGTACGCTGTTTGCATTATCTAGCCGATGAATACATCGATAGTTTTGAACTTGGAGCAACAGCTATCAAAAATTCGTTTTATGTTGATGATTTTCTCGGTGGTGCAGAAACAATTGAAGCATTGTCCGAACTTAAATACCAGGTGACAGAAATATTAAAAAAGGGTTGTTTTGAGTTAGACAAATGGCACTCAAATCATGAAAGCTTTCGTCATGACAAAACCATAAAAGACTTAAACTTGGATGATTCTGTGGTTACAAATGCGCTAGGAATTTCTTGGGATCAACAAAAAGATTTATTTCTATTCTCGTTTTCGTCGAAATTCAAAGTTGAAAATGTCTCAAAACGCTCAATTTTATCGTTGGCATCTTCGCTTTTTGATCCCCTTGGACTTTTGGCACCACTTATCATAAAAGCTAAAATCATTCTTCAAGAACTATGGATACTAAAAATCGGCTGGGACGAATCTGTCCCACAAGAAGTACACACAGCTTGGCTACAATTCGTCGATGATCTTCAATCGTTATCCTTGCTACATATTCCTCGCTATTGTTTATCACCCAGCTCAGAATCGGTTCAGTTGCATGGTTTCTGCGACTCATCAATTCGTGCTTATGGTTGTTGCCTCTATCTCAGGGTTAAATCCAGTTCGGGTCAAATATACTCGAAACTATACACCGCAAAATCAAGAGTTGCTCCTACGAAAAGAAAGTCGCTGCCAAGTTTGGAATTGTGTGGAGCTCATCTTCTCGCTAAATTGTATTCAAAAATACAAAATCTTCTAAATATCCCAAGAAATTTTGTATTTTTATGGACTGATTCCCAAATAGTTCTTCATTGGCTCAAACAACATTCATCTACTCTATCTGTTTTCGTCGGAAATCGTGTATCTGAAACTCAAGATCTCACCAATGGATGTAATTGGCGCCATGTACCAACCCATTTGAACCCAGCTGACATTGTCTCAAGAGGATCCACTGTTCAAGAATTAAACTCTTCAATTTGGTTTAATGGTCCTGATTTTCTTACCCTAGATCCTGAAAGATGGCCTCAAAATAAGTGTCATGAAATTGACCAGGACGAAGTAAATAAGGAGAAGCGAAAAACCACTCTTCACCTTCAAATTCAACACAACAACATTGCTGACTTCATACAAAATTGCAGCTCATATTTGAAGATGGTTCGAGTTGTCGCATGGATCTTTCGGTTTTGGCATGTATTATCTTCCTTAAAATCTAATCATTTTATTTCTGACTCGTTACAGCCTCAGGAATTGGAACATGCTCTACTCGCGATTGTTTGGCACATACAACGACAACACTTCAAAGAAGACATTATGCGAGCAGCCAAAAAGAAAGATCCCCAAGGAGCATTAAAATGTCTCAACCCATTCATCGACTCTTCAGAGGGCTTAGAAATTCTAAAGGTTGGAGGCCGTTTAGAATTAGCTGATATTCCTGAGGCTCAGAAACATCCGATAATCCTGCCGAAAGACAACAATTTTGTAAGATGTTACATTCGACATCTTCACATCAAAAATTACCACGCTGGTCCAAAGGCATTGATTTCTCTGACTCGGATGCGCTTTTGGATAATCAACTTGCGAGGCCTTTGTCGCAACATCGTGAATTCCTGCCCAAAACTTCTTCAACAAATGATGTCAAATTTGCCAGCAGATCGACTGAACCCATCCAGAGTTTTCGCAAGATGTGCTGTTGATTTTTGTGGCCCAGTTAGCACATATCTTCGCATTAGAGGAAAAATTCCATACAAAACGTACATCGCCGTTTTTGTCTGTCTCGCAACGAAAGCTGTCCATATCGAAGCCGTCTCTGACTTGTCAACAGATGCCTTTATCGCTGCTCTCAAAAGGATGATTGGTAGAAGAGGTTTACCAACCGATATATTCTGCGACAACGGCACAAATTTTGTGGGGACAAATTCCAAACTTAAGGATTTGAAGACATTTTTATTTGACGGCCAGAATCAAAATTCAATAATCAATTTTTGTTCCAATGAATTTATTAATTTTCATTTTATTCCCCCCAGGGCACCCCACTTTGGTGGCCTTTGGGAGGCAGCCGTCAAATCAGCTAAAGGTCACCTAAATCGGACTCTCGCTAACACTCGCCTCACCTATGAAGAACTTGTCACAGCTCTGGTGGAAATCGAAGCAATATTGAACTCTCGGCCAATTTCTCCGATGTCATCTGACCCAAGCGACTTTGAGGCACTTACCCCAGGTCATTTCATAACTGGCAGCGCTTTACGTTCTCTCCCTGAACGAGATGTTTCAACGAAGAACCCAAACAACTTGGAGCACTGGGCTCAAATAACCGCTATAAAACAACGATTTTGGAAGAAATGGTCTCACGATTATCTCAATGAACTACAAGTGCGAAACAAATGGACTGCCTCAAATTCAAACGTTGCTGTTGGCTCTTTGGTATTGGTTCACGAAGACAACATCCCCCCTCAAAAATGGCTCATGGGCAGACTCATCAACGTTATCCCTGGTCGGGATGAACGAATCAGAGTAGCTGATATTAAAACTGCCAGAGGAATTATACGCCGACCTGTCCATAAACTAGCGTTATTATTAAATTGAAAGTGCCCTTTCAATGGGGCCGGTATGTTAGGTCAACGTATTTATGTTTTGTATTTTGTTAATTTAGTCCCTAAGATTAACTTTATTTTGCCTTCATTTTATTTCATTTATTTTGTAATTCATTCATGTTAATTTTATTGTATCTTATTTTGTTGTTGTTCATCTAATTTAATTTCATTTCGATGTCATTTGTAATTCGTATTTTTTGTTCGCTGTGTACCACTGTGCATGTACGTCCTTTTGTTGTCGATGCCCTTTCGATGCTTTCTCTGCTTGCATCCATTGCAAGCAGAGCAAAGCAGTCGGTGGGGAATGTCGTTTTGTTGCTCTGCTGTGTTTTCTAACGAGAGTTAGAAAACAGCAGCACGAGTATATTCATGTATGTTTGTGTGTTGTATGCATTCATATGTACGTACGTAGACCCGTTGAGAGAAGACACTCAACTAGCGGCGTCCCTCTATGTACGTACATATGTATGTCAACATGTGTATATGTTGTATGTTGGATGTCTGTTTTCTGTCGCTTTGTCTGTCTGGCTCTTGGTACAAATAAAACATTGTCATTTTGGAATCAAAATCAACTGCAGCGTTTTATTCCTCGTTTTGTCGGTTTCTCGGGTTTAGGCTTTTACACTGAAGAAGAATCTTTCTGCAGTGAATATTAAATTAATAAATAATTAAATATTTAACTGCCGGTCAAGAAAACCCTCTTGATCGTACAGTATTCATTTTTTTTATCAAATTTCGCAGTGTTCATGATTCTATAAACTAATTTCTGCCAAATTAAATAATGATCTGAAGTAAAACATGAAAACACAGATGCTAAATCGGAAGGAACCGATATTGTTCACACAGATATTAACTGTTAAAATAAGATACTCCTTACCAAATATCATGAATATAGAAAGGAAATTATATCTTCTATAGAGGGTATAAGCTAAATCGAAGGTACATGCATATATGTTAAGATATCTGTTTCTAAACTAATATTCATATAGTTGAGAGATTTTTTTTATCGTTCGCCGTAGACTAAAGAAAATAAGTTACAGAAACAGGCCATATATCTAAATACGGATTGTCTTTCAATTTCAATAGGATTTGTTTTGTCCCAAAATAAAGATATGTGCAAAATTTCTTTGAGATCGGGCTATATTTGTGACCTGCACATTGATTACAAGAATGCATGCACAGGCTGACATAGCTAACTCGGTTCAGAAAGCGATTCTAAGTCGATCGGTATAATACACGATGGTTCTATATATCTCTTCTCATTTTGTGTGTTAGAAACAAATGCATAAAATTATAATAAATTGTACCTGTAGGTTATAATTAAATAATTTTAAAATAAATTATGGTAATTAAATATACCATACCATACATACTGTACCACACTGTGGTACTTTACTACTCTCTGCTATGTATTACAGTGTAAAATAAAAATACTTTTTTATTAGTGAGAATGTTTATCATTTGCGAAAATGTTACTACAAGTTACACTATGGGGTCATACGGTCCCACTTTTCAAGAGCCAGCTACACCATACAGAATAAAAACATCTTCAAATGTTCTAAACATACATACATATTTATGATCGTTGATCTATTTGGCCAATAGTATATTATTTATACGTTCCCTTCCCTATGTCAACATTTGTATTCCTTTAAAATAAGAGATCTCTGGACCCAAAGATGTTAATAAGAACGACATACATTCATCAAATAAATACAACACCAAAAAAAAAGCAAATCTTACAGTGCTTTAAAAGGAGTTGTGCAAAAGTGGCGACAAAGAAGTACTTCCCCGGCGCGACAACCCCTTGTTAAATTCATTGGTGAAAATCCAAATTAGAAAAACTTCCGGATCATAAGTTGAAGATTTTTATTGCTTCTTTGGATGCTCTTTTTTTGCTGGGTTATAACATCAATACCAGCGCTTATAACATTAATTTGAATTTAAAATGGTTGATATATCATTCAAATCCAGATATTCCGTTCAAAAGTTATGTAGACTTCAAAAGGGCTAAATTTGTAAAAATAATGTTTAGTTGACCAACTGGGGCACCCTATAAAATCTAAACCGTTATCAATTTGGACAATCGGTAAAAGGTAATAAGTCTGCATGGTATTATAGTACACGCATTTAAAATTTCATTGAAATCGAAGGAATCAAATATTTAAATTGTCATTTTTTGATCGTCTTTTTTTGGAATTACCCACATACCAAAAATCAGCAACTTTGTGTATTTCCGTTAGCATAAGCACACACAATCTACGTGTGTATGTATGCTATTTTTTGAACACTCGTTCAAAAAATTTTATTTTCGGGCGACTATATTTTTAATGTTATGTTTTTTAAAAATATAATTCGTTATTTCTCTACTCTGAAATTGTCAGGATTTGGTTAGAAACAATCGAGGAATATGCATATATTTTTCCTGAATTTGTAGGTTTGTGTTTTCATAGAAAAAAAAAACAAAAGAAGAAGGAAAAATAAACAAATATTAAAATTTTGTAGGTAACGGTCAGCAGCCGAGATCGGAAATGTTGGCAGCAGCTACATCTCAGATGGTCCATCCGTTGAGTCCAATTTTCCATGACTCGTTCGAGCATTTGGACTGGCAACTGGCGAATGACACGCGTGATGTTTTGCTCCAAGGCCTGAATCGAAGCGGGTTTGTCCACATAAACTTTAGACTTTACATATCCCCACAGGAAAAAGTCTAACGGTGTGATATCACACGATCTTGGTGGCCATTCGACCGGCCCAAAACGTGAAATTATCTGCTCACCGAAGTGTTCTCTCAATAAATCCATTGATTGATGCGATGTGTGGGAAGTGGCGCCGTCTTGTTGAAACCAAATGTCGCCGACATCACGAGCTCAATTTCAGGCATCAAATAGTCGGTTATCACGGCACGATAACGCTTGCAATTGCCGGTTACGTTCTCACCGGCATAATTTTTGAAGAAATATGGACCGATGATTCCAACGGCCCACAAACCACACCAAAATTTGGCTCGAAAAATAGAGCGAAGCGATGTCGCTTGGGAAGGTCGGGCGGCTTCAGTTCTTGCACAAGCTGTATTTTGTATGCTTTCAATTTAAGATCTCGACGTAAAATGCGCCAAGTCGTTCCATACGTCAGTCCGAGTTGCTGCGAACGGCGCTTAATCGACTCTCCACGGTCTTCGTGTACACTCTCAGCTACGGCCGCTACAGTTTCTTCACTGCGTGCTGGACGTGGTCTATTCGGTCGAATATGATCCAATAATGAATGCTGTGTCTCAAGACGGGTGATTGTGTTGCGAATAGTACGCTCAGTAGGCCGATTATGTTAACCATAAGTTGAGGGAAGTGCACGAAACACAAGTTGAACGATTTGTAAACGTTGTTCAGGCGTAAGTCTTTCCATGATGAAATGCCAATCAATACTTAACAAAAATAACATGACAGCATGACACGACTCACCCGTGATCTGTCAAAAAAAGCCTATTGAAAAAAGTATATCTACATAGATCACCCGTTATCTAGGTATTATCCTGAAAACCCCGTTTCTCACGACAACATTTTCCATTTTGTTTAGTTTTTTGCTTCTCTAGTAAAATTTACAAATATAATGATACGCTCTTCCTCGTTTCTGATCAAAAATTATAAAGTTACTAGCTGAGCCCGGTGCGCTTCGCTGCCCATGTCAAAATTAGCGCTGTAGAAACTGTATTTTATATCCGATCAGTACGAAATTGGGCAGAAAGAGGTTTGTTATTACATGAAGGAATACTGCCAAATTCGGAGAAAATCGGTTCAGATTTAGATATAGCCCCCATATATATGTTACCCCCGATTTGACATGTAAGCGCTGTAGAATCTGTACTTTATATCCGATCAGTATGAAATTCGGCAGAAAGAGGTTTCTTATTACATGAAGGAATACTGCCGAATTTGGAGAAAATCGGTTCAGATTTAGATATAGTCCCCATATTTATGTTACCCCCTATTTGAAATTCAAGCGCTGTAGAAACTGTATTTTATATCCGATCGGTAAGAAATTCGGCAGAAAGAGGTTTCTTATTACATGAAGGAATACCGCAAAATTCGGAGAAAATCGGTTCAGATTTAGATATAGCCCCCATATATATGTTACCCCCAATTTGACATGTAAGCGCTGTAGAGACTGTGTTTTATATCCGATCAGTACGAAATTCGACAGAAACAGGTTTCTATTTTACATGAATGAGTATTCAAGGAAAATCGATTCAGATTTATATATAACCTTCATATATATGCTCCTCCAGATTTGGTTACAAAGCACTATAGAAGTTGTACTTTACTTCCGATCATTACAAAGTTCTGCAGAAAAATGTTTCTCAATTTAGGAACGAATATTGCTTAATTTAGCGATTATCGGTTCAAAATAAAATAAGACATTTACCAATTATTCCAAATTATTATCGCAATGACCCTTATCGCATTGTTAGGGGGGTGTAGGGTATTATATAGTCGGCCCCGCCCCACTTTCTGCCTTTCCTTACTGGTATTAGTGATAAATTCACTGAATGAAAAAAAAAAGAATTCAGTGGAAAGTCCAGAAAATAGAAATGTATACTTATAAAATTTCCAAATTCTTGTTTCATTGGTCATGCATCACATTATCATATTGCGATTGTACTGGAGTGAGCAGCTATAATTATCGCATACCGAGCATTTTTGTTCATGTATTTCCTATATAATACTTGCAAGATATATCAAAATATGGGCTGTGCCACGACCACTGGTCCTATTCCGCCCATTTGTAAGCCAATCACGTAGACTGCTACCATTGGTCAGATCCCGCCAATTTTTGGACCAATCACGTGGACTGTCACCAGATAGATATGTACAACATTACAGCAATCTAGATTAAAAATTGTGCAAGATATCTCAATTTCGAAATTTGGCTTATAAGGGCGGGGCCAAGCCCATTGGTCCGATCCCGCCCATTTTTTGACCAATTACGTAGAATGCCACCAGATACATATACACAAAATTCCAGCACTCTCGCTACTAAATTGTGCAAGATAGCTCAATTTTGGGTTATATGGGCGGGGCCACGCCCTTTGCTCAGATCCCGCTCATTTGTAGACCAATCACGTAGGCTTCCACCAGACACATATACACAAAATTACAGCACTCTCGCTAACAAATTGTGCAAGATATCTAAATTTTAATATTTGGCTTATATGGGCGGGGCCACGCCCATTGGTCCTATCCCGCCCATATTTGGACCAATCGCGTAGATCGCCAACGGATGTATATGCACAAAATTCCAGCTCTCTCGATAACAAATTGTGCAAGATATCACATTTTTAAAATTTGGCTTATTTTGGCGGTGCCACGCCCATTGGTCCGATCCGGCCCATTTTTGGACCAATCACGTGGACTGTCACCAGATACATATGTTCAACATTACAGCTCTCTCGGTAAAATATTGTGCAAGTTATATCAATTTCAAAATTTGGCTTATATGGGCGGGGCCAAGCCCATTGGTCCGATCCCGCCCATTTTTTGACCAATTACGTAGAATGACACCAGATACATATACGCAACATTGCAGCACTCCCGCTAGCAAATTGTGCAAGATATCAAAATTTCAAAATTTGGTCAATGTGGGCGGGGCCACGCCTATTGGTCCGAACCCGCCCATTTTTGGGCCAATCACGTAGATCGCCAACGGATATATATACACAAAATTCCAGGTCTCTCGCTAAAAAATTGTGCAAGATATCACATTTTTTAAATTTGGCTTATATGGGCGGTGCCACGCCCATTGGTTTGATCCCGCCCGTTTTTTAACCAATCACGTGGACTGCCATCAGATACATATGTACAACATTACAACACTCTATCTAACAAATTGTGCAAGATATATCAATTTCAAAATTTGGCTTATATGGGCGGGGCCACGCCCATTGCTCCGGTCACGCCCATTTTTTGACCATTTACGTAGAATGCCACCAGATACATATACGGAACATTGCAGCACTCCCGCTGGCAAATTGTGCAAGATATCAAAATTTCAAAATTTGGTCTATGTTGGCGGGGCCACGCCCTTTGGTCCGATCCCGCCCATTTTTGGAGCCATCACGTAGACTCCCACCATATACATAACATTCCAGCACTCTCGCTAACAAATTGTGCAAAATATCTCCATTTCAAAATTTGGCTTATATGGGCGGGGCCACGCCCATTGGTCCGATTCCGCCCATTTTTGGAAAATTCACATAATCTGACACTAAATGCATACACACGAAATTTCAGCACTCTAGCTAAAAAATTTTCTCAATATCAAAATTGGACCCATATGGGCGGGTCCACGCCCACTTGATATATCGAAAATTCAAGTACCCTATTTTCAGCACCCCCTACACATGTACATGCTGTGAAAATTTCAAGATGATCGGTCCAGCCGTTTAGACGTCTATACGGAACAAACAAACATACAAACAAACAAACCCACAAACAGACACTCTCTTTTATATATATAGATAAGATAAGTTATCCTCGAGCGAGTAAGTGTTAAGTACGAACGAATTAAAAAATTTATATTAATCGATAAGTGCAAAAAAAGTTCAAACAATGTTCGCGGAAAACTGCTTTTTCGACGATGACAGTTCATTCCTATTTGTTGGTACCTGATAGATTTTGATGTTTCGTCCGGAGGGAACATCTGTATAATTAAAGGTATGTGTTTCTGATGACGATATATCTTATATTGGATTTACAGAATAATTTAGTTCACAAATGAATTCAATTTATGTTGATCTTAAAGAAAACTTCCCGGAGAATGTTTCTGAAGAAAAAACGTAGCAAAATTATTAACTGGTGTTGTAGCCAAGCTTCTTCAATGTGTACTACTAGCTGAGCCCGGTGCGCTTCGCTGCCCATGTCAAAATTTGCGCTGTAGAAACTGTATTTTATATCCGATCAGTACGAAATTCGGCAGAAAGAGGTTTGTTATTGCATGAAGGAATACTGCCAAATTCGGAGAAAATCGGTTCAGATTTAGATATAGTCCCCATATATATGATACACACGATTTGAAATTCAAGCGCTGTAGAAACTGTATTTTATATCTGATTAGTAAGAAATTCGGCAGAAAGAGGTTTCTTATTACATGAAGGAATACTGCCAAATTCGGAGAAAATCGGTTCAGATTTAGATATAGTCCCCATATATATGATACACACGATTTGAAATTCAAGCGCTGTAGAAACTGTATTTTATATCTGATTAGTAAGAAATTCGGCAGAAAGAGGTTTCTTATTACATGAAGGAATACCGCAAAATTCTGAGAAAATTGGTTCAGATTTAGATATTAGGTTCAGGTTCTCCGCTTGTTGCAGGAGGGCTTCCAGCCAAGATGTTTTCTGACAACGGCACCAATTTCGTTGGTGCTAGTAGAGCATTAAGCCAACTGAATTTATGAAGTACTGAACTAATTACATCTAATGAATTACTTGAATCTAACGGTTTTTCTTTATTAGTTAAGTATCTACGTACTTATGGAAGCTCTTAGCCCAATGGAAACCGAGCTGAAAAAGCTTTTACTCAACTGGACTAAGAGCATCCATCTTGAAGTTACATTCCAATTCGCAGCTTCGTTGAATTTTCTCTTGTTAGATTTTTAAGTTGCTGCATCGGCAGCAAGTTTCACTTTTGCTGTATCATCAACTAGGGTAAGAAGCTCGCGCTCTACGGCGCATTTGAACTACGTTCAAATACCTACATCTTTATCTACATCAGTAAAGCAAACCTTGAATTATACACTAAAATCTCCCCCTTGTCTTCTTATTTATTTCTATTTTCATACGAAAATCTTCGAATTACAATTTGTGAGGATACATCGAATAATAATAAATACAGTCCACTTTCCAGTGATCCCTCACAAAATTGTACATGGTCCTACGAGCCTTCACGAGGAACTACGAGGAATAAGAAAACTTGAATTTCGTGCGATATACCTACGAATAATTTAAAAGATGAACAACGAAAGAAGGTATGTGTTTGTTTGATTTGCAAGTTGTGGTTGGAATAGTTGGTAAATAAGTTAATGAAGGAAAAAGATACGTTTTAAAAGGGTACAAATCATTTGAAAGCTTTAGAAAGGAATAAAACGATTTGGTGTAAAGTGCATAAGCTTCCCTGTGTCGAGATTCTAGTCCTCTAGTTAACCACAAGCTCATAAAAGTCATAAAAGAAAAAAGAGAAACGGTTTCTCTGTTGGGAAGAGAAAAGTTTTTTTTTTTGAATAAAAACGTATTGGTGACTCCCTTACATACTTAACTCTTAATTCAGTTCATTCGTGGTTAGAAGAAATAAGCGCTTTACGAGCGCTTCTCCTATGATTACTGCCTCACGGACAGCAAATTATTTCCTGTCGCAAAATCTGCTCTTAAAACTTTCGCCCTTGTTAAATACTGGCTCTCTGCATAAAACATCTTTCACAAACTCACGCAAACAAATCTTTTAAGAATTGGCGGATCGTGCAGTACTAAGCCAAACGCAGATCCAATACCCACGACAGCATTGTCGAAAACCTCTGCTTGCTTGCCTATTGCTAGTAAGAGAGTCAACGCAGCACGCGTCAGCTTTTCTTAGAACCTCTGCGTGCTTGCGCTCTTTTTAACAGAGTCAACGCACGCACACACGACAGGCAAACACACATATTAGAGAACACAGAGTTGAGACTCTCTTAAAGTTGCACTCTTGTCATCGTTGTTAGCGCAAAACCATCCGCACATACACTTATACATATCGGATCTCTTCAATCTGGTGTTGTGAGTGGCGTCAGCCATTTGTACGGGGCAACAGTTGGCATATTACGTCTGCGCTGAAGACGGCTCTCTATGTTTGCGCTGCAGTAGCCGGCTGCTGCTTTACTCTTGAGAGGTCGGTACATGCATTGCGCTTTCAGAATAACAATTCATTTGAATTTGAAAGCGAAGGTGGACGGATCTTGGATCTAGATTTCAGCGGACACCAAAGAATTCTGCCCAATAAAGAAAATTCGGGGAAAAGACCTAAGCAAGTTAAAATATATATGTACGTAAAACGTCGTAAACAAAAATAAAGTATTTCTTTTCAACATTGTATACCAAAAATAATAATTTGGCTGCAGAAAAATGAGCAAAAATACAAAAAAAGAAATATTTATATATACATTGGCAAGGGCACAATAGCGAATTACCAGACCCTTCATAACCATCATTGCCACCGGCAACAACGTTACCAGCAACCCATCTTTAAGGTGCGGAATATTTTGAGTGAAAAATCGTCGGTGCCCTGTCGAAAGGCTGTTGAATCAACAAAAGATCTTGGGATTATTCGTGGATGTGGTGGTGTTACGCTATTCCCCCACCTACGAATTTGTTACCAAGCAAGCCAATTATTATATTCTGGTGAGGAAAGCAGAGGAGGCGCGGACAGACGATCCAAAGTAACGGGGTTTTACAAACCAATTCACTGTGCGAGCTAAGAAGGTGGGGACAAACGGCTACCGAGGTAAATGGGGTACCAGCGAGTAGCGAGTAATGGCTTAAGTTCGTTCGGTGAGTACTTTTGACAGTTCTCTTTACGAAAGTCATGAGAAGAATTAAAAGATTGCAAGAATCCAAACAAGAAATAAAGAACAAAAGGTAAACTGTGAAGTGAAGTAGCTGTCAAAAACGATAGATAGACATATGCACATAAGTTTCTGTCCATTATCCAATTTTTATTTGCTATTGTTTGTTTTTAATATATCTATAAATTTATGGATAATAGCCAGTTTAAGGCAACTTTTGAGTGCTTCGGTAACTCAAAATTGGTTCTATAAAAGTGAAATACATATATGGTTTTCCATAGTGTCATCGTATAAAAGTCATCATAGTTGAGAGAAAATAATTTGAACAATTACAAAATTGTGCAAAATATGACAGATGCTGATTTGAAATATTGAAACATTAAATATAATGACTTTAATCCAAAAGTGAATGGAATTTTTTTGATGGAAAGGCATACTCGAAATCGGAGACGCTGAAAACTGAAATTCGCAAAGAAAAAGAAGGAAGAACATGCCATATCAGCCAGCGAGATTGAAGCTCATGCACAGCAGTTGTATTAATGACGGTTTTGAATTTGATATACCGCAATTTTACAGGGTTATTTTATCTTTTTACATTCATAGGTATCAATAAATATACCAATTATATACGTATATATTGAATCTACTCGTATTGAAACAGGGAAAACGGGTAATGGTATTATTTACAACAATTCGAGTGTTTTTTATTCACCGTGTATACTGTGTACTGTAATAATAAAAAATCAGCTTATCTTGATATATTTTCGCCACGATTAATCTTATTCCACAAATCAATCAAAAGTGGTGGAAATCAAGAAGATTTTAAATCGAGGAAATTGACGACGGTTGAGGAAGTGTACTTGAAAACATTCCTTAACACCAATCTTTTATTGCTTACGTGGGTAGAGAATTTGCATCAAGCGCTAAGGGAACAAAATATTTGATTTTCGTCAACATTCCGCGACAGCTACACAGGAATATTGTTTTTTTTAGGAGACCTAAATATTGGGATTTGCACTTATGGATACTAAACTATAAGTACACCAGAAAAATGCATGTACAACCTTTCAGGAAAATAAACAAAATGCTCGTAACCTAGAAACTAAAAACTGTGAAAATATTTAAGAGAATCAATCTGCTTGTATGAAATCTGCACGGCAGTTCCAAGGGGAAGACAAATATTGATGCAACACGTGCAAACATATTTTCCATAGGATATAGCCATTAACATATGAAATACTTGGACAAAAGTATTTTCATTGGATATTCTCCCATACCTATTGCGGTTATAGGTTTTTTCACGAACATGAAAGTGAAAACGGAAAACAAAACAAATAATAGTATTTCCATCTGAGGAGGTGGTAGTCATTTCCAGAACCGCGAAGTGGCAGAGAACTGCGTCAGAGGTCGGGTAGTATATCGATTTGGGATTAAAAGATCAAACTCTTATATACTCCTAACATCCGATATGTTTTTTTTTCTCCAAGCTGAGGTAGCATATTTAGAAATTTAAAAGACTATCTGTTGAAGTGACAACAGCTGTTCTTCAACAGCAGCGCCCCTACCTTCACTTCAACAACGATGCAGCTGAAATGCATTGCTGCTAACGCCGTCATGGTGATGGTAACGCCGCCGTTTTTTAAAAGTTAGTTGTAAACTCACCCGCAAAACATACGACTCACGGCCAAAATAAAATCAAAATAGTTGAAATAAAAAATAAATTTTGCGTTTTACTTTTTTAACTCCCGCCACTCTGGCGCGGAGTTAAACATGGTCCTTCGAACCAAAGATCAGATCCAGTAACCCTGAGAATTGTGTTGTGCACGATAAACATGTACATTCATGGGTCGACGGTGAATTGCGGGTGGGTTCTTGCCACTACGTGGGAAGTCAATTGTCTCCGTCGCTCCACCATTGTTTTCATCACGTGAAACAAGGCTTCACGAGCCAGCGACGGATGACAAGATGGCAACAGAATAAAGGCTTCCCGTAAATGCACAGCGGTCGATCCCAACAAAGTTTACCGGCCACAACAACAATTCTCCAAACGAGGAACAGCAGCATCTCCACCAGCCAACAACAACAACAAATAGCTGAGTCATCCAGTTTGGTATTGCACTCGTGCAAGGGGGGCGGTATGTTGAAGTGACAACAGCTGTTCTTCAACAGCAGCGCCCCTACCTTCACTTCAACAACGATGCAGCTGAAATGCATTGCTGCTAACGCCGTCATGGTGATGGTAACGCCGCCGTTTTTTAAAAGTTAGTTCTCAACTCAACCCGCATTAATAAAGATGGCACACTGCCAAATATAATTATAATTTAAAAAAAATTAAGTTTCTTTTTTGATTTTCTCTGTTTCTTTTTAAGTCTCACGGACTTGAACACTATCTATGGCATTCTGAAGCATCAAAATCAAGGGAAAGTACAGAGTGAGATTCAGAGACGTTACAGAGTTATCTCTAAGAACACCTATAAATATACATATATGGAAATGTTCCGAAATAATAAACTTTGGGGATCGTGCAGAGAACAAAGTGATGTAAAAGTTCATTTTGTTTAGATATAAATCGTTATTTTATGCAAATATATAAAACTTACAAAAGGCTGAAATAATAATTAAAAAAACCAATTACTGCGTCTTGTTTTATTTATGCTTTTACAATATATAATTTGGCTGCAGAAAAATGAGCAAAAATACAAAAAAAGAAATATTTATATATACATTGGCAAGGGCACAATAGCGAATTACCAGACCCTTCATAACCATCATTGCCACCGGCAACAACGTTACCAGCAACCCATCTTTAAGGTGCGGAATATTTTGAGTGAAAAATCGTCGGTGCCCTGTCGAAAGGCTGTTGAATCAACAAAAGATCTTGGGATTATTCGTGGAAGTGGTGGTGTTACGCTATTCCCCCACCTACGAATTTGTTACCAAGCAAGCCAATTATTATATTCTGGTGAGGAAAGCAGAGGAGGCGCGGACAGACGATCCAAAGTAACGGGGTTTTACAAACCAATTCACTGTGCGAGCTAAGAAGGTGGGGACAAACGGCTACCGAGGTAAATGGGGTACCAGCGAGTAGCGAGTAATGGCTTAAGTTCGTTCGGTGAGTACTTTTGACAGTTCTCTTTACGAAAGTCATGAGAAGAATTGAAAGATTGCAAGAATCAAAACACGAAATAAAGAACAAAAGGTAAACTGTGAAGTGAAGTAGCTGTCAAAAACGATAGATAGACATATGCACATAAACAAAGTTTCTGTCCATTATCCAATTTTTATTTGCTATTGTTTGTTTTTAATATATCTATAAATTTATGGATAATAGCCAGTTTAAGGCAACTTTTGAGTGCTTCGGTAACTCAAAATTGGTTCTATAAAAGTGAAATACATATATGGTTTTCCATAGTGTCATCGTATAAAAGTCATCATAGTTGAGAGAAAATAATTTGAACAATTACAAAATTGTGCAAAATATGACAAATGCTGATTTGAAATATTGAAACATTAAATATAATGACTTTAATCCAAAAGTGAATGGAATTTTTTTGATGGAAAGGCATACTCGAAATCGGAGACGCTGAAAACTGAAATTCGCAAAGAAAAAGAAGGAAGAACATACCATATCAGCCAGCGGGATTGAAGCTCATGCACAGCAGTTGTATTAATGACGGTTTTGAATTTGATATACCGCAATTTTACAGGGTTATTTTATCTTTTTACATTCATAGGTATCAATAAATATACCAATTATATACGTATATATTGAATCTACTCGTATTGAAACAGGGAAAACGGGTAATGGTATTATTTACAACAATTCGAGTGTTTTTTATTCACCGTGTATACTGTGTACTGTAATAATAAAAAATCAGCTTATCTTGATATATTTTCGCCACGATTAATCTTATTCCACAAATCAATCAAAAGTGGTGGAAATCAAGAAGATTTTAAATCGAGGAAATTGACGACGGTTGAGGAAGTGTACTTGAAAACATTCCTTAACACCAATCTTTTATTGCTTACGTGGGTAGAGAATTTGCATCAAGCGCTAAGGGAACAAAATATTTGATTTTCGTCAACATTCCGCGACAGCTACACAGGAATATTGTTTTTTTTTTAGGAGACCTAAATATTGGGATTTGCACTTATGGATACTAAACTATAAGTACACCAGAAAAATGCATGTACAACCTTTCAGGAAAATAAACAAAATGCTCGTAACCTAGAAACTAAAAACTGTGAAAATATTTAAGAGAATCAATCTGCATGTATGAAATCTGCACGGCAGTTCCAAGGGGAAGACAAATATTGATGCAACACGTGCAAACATATTTTCCATAGGATATTGCCATTAACATATGAAATACTTGGACAAAAGTATTTTCATTGGATATTCTCCCATACCTATTGCGGTTATAGGTTTTTTCACGAACATGAAAGTGAAAACGGAAAACAAAACAAATAATAGTATTTCCATCTGAGGAGGTGGTAGTCATTTCCAGAACCGCGAAGTGGCAGAGAACTGCGTCAGAGGTCGGGTAGTATATCGATTTGGGATTAAAAGATCAAACTCTTATATACTCCTAACATCCGATATGCTTTTTTTTCTCCAAGCTGAGGTAGCATATTTAGAAATTTAAAAGACTATCTATGGCATTCTGAAGCATCAAAATCAAGGGAAAGTACAGAGTGAGATTCAGAGACGTTACAGAGTTATCTCTAAGAACACCTATAAATATACATATATGGAAATGTTCCGAAATAATAAACTTTGGGGATCGTGCAGAGAACAAAGTGATGTAAAAGTTCATTTTGTTTAGATATAAATCGTTATTTTATGCAAATATATAAAACTTACAAAAGGCTGAAATAATAATTAAAAAAACCAATTACTGCGTCTTGTTTTATTTATGCTTTTACAATATATATATGTCACTCCCGGAGGAATCACTACCGTGCCATTGGCAAATTTGAGACTAAAAATAGCAAATATACTAAATTTGTGAAATTTATAGGCTGGTTTAATCCATCAAATCGACCGCAGTCGTTAAGTAGACTTTGGGGATCGTGCAGATTACATTTTCTATCGTCATTTGGGACACGAACTTTCGGAAAATTTTACCAGTATGGAAAACAATCTCGTTTCAAGTCGAAACATAAAACCCAAACAAATATTGTAGTGTTTATCCTCTCCAAGAGCGAGTCAGATTTGTACTGTGTTTACAATTTTCTTTTTAAGAAACTAATCACGCATTCTTGGCTCAACAAAGCCAACCAGCTGTTCTAACAACAAATTAAAACTTGTTTTCGGCAATAGATAAGAAAACTCGACAAGATTAGTAAAAATATACAACAACAATGAGATCTACAGTTCAAGCCACTTGAATAGAGAAAATTGCAATAAAAGAAAACTTATCTGCTTAGAGATACATCGTCGTTTAGCTTGTTCCTTCACACACTACAACTTACTAGTTAGAAGAACAATTGAAAGAGAAATACATTTCAATTCGTCTTGCTCTTTTACTAGTTTTCAATTGAAATTTGTTGAGGGAAATAATAGCTGTCAAAACATATTGCCATATTTATTGCCTTGAAGTAAAGAGATTGTTCGGCGGTTGCTATCGCTTGCTTCGAAGGAAAATAGTAACTCTGAAAATAAATTGATTGCCATATTTATTGCATTCAAGTAAAAGAAATTGTTGGCGATTTAAAGTTTACTAGATTTCCGGTCCTTTCGATTTAAAATATGCCGGCTCCAAGAGAATTTTGAATCATGTCTCTTTGGCAGATCTACTATTGAAAAGAACAAGCATTTTAACAGCTTTCGATACAATCATCAAAAAAAAAAAAATTTGGAGGAAATATTATTGTTTATTCCTAAACATTCTGAAATCAATTTAATTCTGCAATTTCTACGAGGGAAATTGAGGAAAGTTGAATTGAGTTTTTTCCAAGTTCATATTCAGGGCATAGCAACATTGAATCTGTTTCGTACAAAAAATTATTTTTTATAATTTTCTATCGTACGCAAACTTATCAATTACGCTATCGGGATATTCTTTGCTATCAAATTTGAGAAGATACAAGATTTCAAGATGAGTTCCAAAAAATTTACCTTTTTTGCGAACCAAGTGGCCACATTCTGTGCTTCCTTTGCTTCGATCCCAATTCAGGATCATTCACTTTCTAGTCTGGAGGTAGAGTTAGAAGATTTGGAGCGCTGTTGGCGACAGTTACTCCAAGTCTATGAAACTGTGATGACCTCTGATGATCCGACTAATACAGCACAAGAGCAAGAGTCAACTCATACCAAGTTTGGCATACACTGTAGGTCGTACAAGGAATGTAAGGCATCCATTTTAGATCTCATTCACATTGAAAAACAGAAGCTTGTGAAAGCCGAAGCAGTGGAGCAACCAAGAGTTAGTGCCCCGGAAGATTGCGCATACTCCTTGAAGGTTCCCCCGTGCGACACCGAACTGTTCAGCGGTGGTTACGATAAATGGCCAAGCTTCAGAGACATGTTCTCTGCCATTTATGGTAATCACCCGAAGTTATCGCCAGCTCAGAAACTGTTCCATCTTCGAGCAAAAACTAGGGGTGAAGCCAATCAAATTATAAAGAGATTTGCACTAACTGATGCAAACTATCAATTGGCATGGGACGCTCTAAAGGAAAGGTATGAGAATAGGAGAATACTTATCAACCACCAATTAAGGAAAATCTTCGAGCTTGAGGCTGTTTCGTGCGAACGAAGTAAGTCTTTACGAAATCTCCAGTACACTGTAACTAATTGTTTGGCTGTACTGAGATCATATAGTATATCGACTCTATCTTGGGACCCCATTCTGGTGTTTTGGGTTTCTTCCAAATTGCCTGAGGAAACTCTTACGGCTTGGGAGAATTCCATAGACAACCATAAGGAAATGCCATCCTGGGATAGATTAAATGAATTTATTACGAACAGGCTAGACCTTTTAGAGTCAATATCTGACATTCGGAAGCCTTCGTCCAATGCGAATTCTACATCTCAAAGATCACAAAGTTTTCATGTCAAGTCTGATACTCCGTATAGACCATGCAAACTTTGTCGGCAAAATCATGCTCTACGGCTATGTCAGAATTTCAAGGCTATGCGATTGGCGGAGAAAAACAAGTTCATAGCAGACAATAACGTTTGCGAAAATTGTTTGTCATACGGGCATACAGTGGGAGATTGTAAGAGCAATAAGCTGTGCCAGACATGCAATCGATCACATCACACATTGCTACACCCGGAGTCTGGTCACGCCAGATCTCAAAACCAGCGGAACGAGACTGGTCACGCCAGCTCTCAAAATCGCAGGAACGGGCATGCAAATCCGACATCTTTCCATCTTGTCACGCAAGAGGAAGATAATGTCATGCCTTCTACTTCGTCCGGTCAAGTTCAGTCCTATTTTTCCGAATCAGAACCCGGCACAATACTTCCAACTGCATTAGTCGACTTGGAACATAATGACACTCGTTTCACTGTTCGTGCGTTCATTGACCAAGGTTCGCAGGAAACGTTCATATCAGCTAGAATCGTTGCACAGGTAGGAATCCCAACTAGGAAATCCTTCACGAGGATTTCTGGTTTGGGGGGTACCGTACTTGAGAATGCGTCCAAAATGTGTGCTGTGACTCTAAGGTCGAGAAAATCCGAATTCCATTTGGAAACCACCGCTATTGTTATTTCTAACCTGAACCACCTCATGCCTTCATCAGCTCCAGACATCTCTGAATGGGGCGGACTGAGTGAGTTGGATCTGGCCGACCCTTTCTTCTACAAACCAGCCCAAATCGACTTACTAATAGGAAGCGATATACTCCCATCCATATTAAAGTCTGGGGTTCAGAGCAATGTATGTGGCGGCCTTTTAGCTCAAGAATCCGAGTTCGGTTGGTTCGTTAGTGGACCTTTAAACTCAAGAACAGTCACAACATTTGCGGCCTGGGTGAGCAACCCGACTACCACACTAAATGAGGAAGTACGCAAATTCTGGGAGCTCGAGGAAATCTCTGACAAGCCTGAGATGTCTGAGGCGGACGTTCGATGTGAGAAATTTTTCAAGGAAACCACAGTGCGTCGCGAGGATGGAAGATACGTTGTGCGTTTGCCGTTTAAAACTGAATTTCCCGCGGAGATATCCTTGGGTTCGTCCAGACGCACTGCGTTAGGTCAATTTTTTAGAATGGAAAAGTCACTGAAAAATTCCTCCGATCTGGCCAATGAGTACTCAAATGTTTTGAGGGAATACATTGACCTAGATCACATGTCACCCACCCAGTCGACGGAAATACAAGACAGCTCTAGCTACTTCTCGTTTTATTTGCCGCATCATGCAGTAGTAAAACCAGAAAGCACATCAACGAAAGTTCGGGTCGTTTTTAACGCGTCTAAGAAAACCTCAAACGGACTGTCCCTTAACGATGTGCTCTATACGGGGCCCACACTTCAGAACGATTTAACCAATGTCATTCTACGATGGCGATTGTTTAAGTTCGTGTTCAATGGAGATATACAAAAAATGTACAGGCAAATACTTGTCGATGAACATGACCATCAATACCAACGTATTTTATTCCGAAGATCTCTATCAGAACCCGTTCAAGATTTTACACTGAAAACTGTCACATTCGGAGTTAGCTGTGCGCCATACCTAGCTATCCGCACGTTACTACAGCTCAGCGATGACGGACAGCTCAGTCATCCAGCGGCTGCCGCTATGCTGCGGCAACAGATATACGTCGATGACATATTGTCTGGAGCTCACACGAGTACTGAAGCCAAGGCAAATCTACATGAGTTAATAGAACTGCTGTCGTCGGCAGGGTTCCCATTAAAAAAAATTACGTCAAATCACCCAGAAATTATTGAAAACATTACTAACGAAGATCTTCTCCACGAAAACTTCCTTAAGTTAGAAGACTCAAGCGATACTAAGACGTTGGGTATTAGGTGGAATGCGATGTCTGACTCCTTTTACTATAATGTCTGCGACATTAAAATTCCGGATGAACATCTAACGAAGCGAATAATTTTGTCCATGGTAGCAAAATTATTCGATCCAGCTGGTTGGTTGGCTTCCATCATAGTAACGGCAAAAATACTACTACAGCAACTCTGGATTGACGGCACGGATTGGGACGAAAAGGTGAAACCACACTCTTTAGAAACATACGGCCTCTGAATTGAAGGAAAATACTTTGTGGTGGCACGGGCCATCCTGGCTTACGAAAGAAATGTCGTTCTGGCCACAGCAACCTGCGGTAACAGAACAATCAATGGACAAGAAAACAACAAATTTTCAAACTCTCACGGAGTCTGAAGACATATTAGATCGGTTTTCTTCGTACCATAGGGCGTTACGCGTCCTCGTCCATGTATTTCGGTTTGTTCGAGGCTGCCAGCGGAAAGCGAGTCCACCATCTCCAGATGATTTAATCAAAGCCGAGGAAATGCAGTTTGTGAAGTATCGTTTGATAAAGATCGCTCAGCTTATGTACTTCCCTCAAGAGTATCAGCTTCTACAGTCTCGCACACCCGTAAGTCATAAAAGTCGACTTCTTACACTCAATCCGTTCTGTGATGAACAGGGACTTCTACGAGTCCATGGTCGTTTGTCTGATTCAAATCTTAGCTACAACGAACGACATCCGATAATACTTCCGGAAAAATCAAGACTATGCAAACTATTCATTGAATTCACGCATAAGGTCTTACTACATGCAGAACATCAGAGTATGTTGAGGTCGATCCGTCAGGAGTTTTATGTGATTCGGCTGAAAAATGCGGTAAAACATTGTGTAAGGAACTGTAAGGTGTGTACCATATACAAACACCGGGTCAGAAATCAAATAATGGCGACTCTCCCTCCCGAAAGATGTACATTTTCCCTCCCATTCACCAATACTGGTGTGGATTTCGCAGGCCCTTTCGAGCTAAAAACATCCAAGTTAAGGAATTCAAAAATAGAAAAGGGATACGCTGCTGTCTTCGTATGTTTAGCTACCCGCGCTATACACTTAGAAGCATGTTCGGCGCTATCTTCCGAGTCATTTTTAGCGACATTTGACCGCTTCGTAGGTCGAAGAGGGCTTCCAGCCAAGATGTTTTCTGACAACGGCACCAATTTCGTTGGTGCTAGTAGAGCATTAGCCAAGGAATATACACATTTTCTTAAGTCGGCGGAAAAATCTTTGATTGACAAGTATAATATACACGGGTTTTCTTGGCACTTTATTCCCCCCCAGGCACCCCACATGGGTGGTTTATGGGAAGCGGGAGTGAAAAGTATGAAGTCTCATTTAAAAAAAGTTGCAGGTAATTTGAAGTTCACTTACGAAGAATTCTCTACACTACTGGTTCGAATTGAGAGTGTCCTCAATTCCAGACCAATGTCTCACATATCTGAAACTCCTACGGAGTTGGTGGCATTAACGCCAGGGCACTTGCTGAGAGGTTCTCCGCTTGTTGCAGTACCAGAGGAATACGCAGATAACCTCTCGATTATCAATCGCTGGCAGAGGCTAAAGCTTCTGCAGATCCAATTCGCGAGGCGTTGGAAAAATGAGTATATCGCCGAGCTACAGAAGAGGTATAAGTGGAAAACCACTCAGCGAGACCTACAAGAAAACGATCTGGTTGTTGTCAAAGACGACAACTTACCACCCACGGAGTGGAGATTAGGAAGGGTAGTTCACGTCTATACAGGCAGTGACTCACGAGTTAGAGTGGCGGAAATCCGCACTCAGAACGGAGTGATCACTCGCCCGTTAGTCAAATTGTGTATTTTGCCAAAGTCCTAGAACCAACCAACTATTCCAAACCATATTATTTTCATAATCAAACATAACACATATAAGATTTTCTACAGCTCCCCAAAATGCCGCGTCTGCCAAAACAGGCATCATCTCCGGCTTTGTGCGCAGTTTCTAGAAATGACTGTGGTGGAACGTCGTGAGGTGGTACTAACGAAAAGCTATTGCTTTAATTGCTTATGTTTGGGACACACAAGCGAGTGGTGTCGTTCAAGAAATAAATGTGAAGTCTGCAACAAAAACCATCACACCAAACTCCACATGGATTCGCCCAGACAACGAAGAAATCGTCCCAGTGAAGGTAGTCGTCCAAGGAGTCCAGAGGCAAGGATGCGACAGCCATCACCAAGCCCGTCTAACTCAGTGAATCGCGGTCGATCATCACAACGACGAAATCGTTCATCCCACACCAGCCGATCCAGCCCAGAAACCCCACGAAATCGTTCCATAAGTGAGCGATTAAGCGGTCGCTCAACACAACACGTTTTCCTCCCAACAGCGCTGGCCAGGGTTCTCGCTCCAGGAGGGACCGATTCCACCAGAATCCTGTTGAACTTAGGAACATCACAAACGGTGATCCTCCAATCTCTGGTGCAACGTGTCGACCTACGGACGACCCAGAAAAATGGAAAGGAATATTGTACCATTAATTTACAGTCGTTTAACGATAGGTCGACAAAGGTCCAGATCACCGGTCTGGTCCGACGGCATCTCAACACCCCCTTACCTGAAAAAACGACTGACAAAAGGCTTATGGAAATTTATAGTCACATTCCGGATCTGGCTGATCCCAATTTTCATAGCCCATCCAATGTAGAGATTCTTCTGGCCAATGACCAGATTTCAAAGGTATTGAAAGCTGGTCTAATTCAAACGTCGACTAACATGCCTATCGCGCAGAGCACCGTCTTCGGATGGACCATCTCGGGAGCGTGCCAGGTTTAACGTTGCAATACTGCAAGAGGCGGGAGTATGTTGAACCGTGTTCAACAGATATTAAATTAAGCCAACTGAATTTATGAAGTACTGAACTAATTACATCTAATGAATTACTTGAATCTAACGGTTTTTCTTTATTAGTTAAGTATCTACGTACTTATGGAAGCTCTTAGCCCAATGGAAACCGAGCTGAAAAAGCTTTTACTCAACTGGACTAAGAGCATCCATCTTGAAGTTACATTCCAATTCGCAGCTTCGTTGAATTTTCTCTTGTTAGATTTTTAAGTTGCTGCATCGGCAGCAAGTTTCACTTTTGCTGTATCATCAACTAGGGTAAGAAGCTCGCGCTCTACGGCGCATTTGAACTACGTTCAAATACCTACATCTTTATCTACATCAGTAAAGCAAACCTTGAATTATACACTAAAATCTCCCCCTTGTCTTCTTATTTATTTCTATTTTCATACGAAAATCTTCGAATTACAATTTGTGAGGATACATCGAATAATAATAAATACAGTCCACTTTCCAGTGATCCCTCACAAAATTGTACAGCCTCCATATATATGTTACCCCCAATTTGACATGTAAGCGCTGTAGAGACTGTGTTTTATATCCGATCAGTAGGAAATTCGACAGAAACAGGTTTCTATTTAACATGAATGAGTATTCAAGGAAAATCGATTCAGATTTATATATAACCTCCATGTATATGTTATTCAAGATTTGGTTACAAAGCGCTATAGAAGTTCTACTTTACTTCCGATCATTACAAAGTTCACCAGAAAAATGTTTCTCAATTTAGGAACGAATATTGCTTAATTTAGCGATTATCGGTTCAAAATACATTTACCAATTATTCCAAATTATTATCGCAATGACCGTTATTGCATTGTTAGGGAGGTGTAGGGTATTATATAGTCGGCCCCGCCCGACTTTCTGCCTTTCTTTACTGGTATTAGTAATAAATTCACTTAATGAAACAATACCGAATTCAGTGGAAAGTCCAGAAAATAGAATGTATACTTATAAAATTTCCAAATTCTTGTTTCATTGGTCATGTATCACATTATCATATTGCGATTGTATTGGAGTGAGCAGCTGTAATTATCGCATACCGAGCATTTTTGTTCATGTATTTCCTATATAATACTTGCAAGATATATCAAAATATGGGCTGTGCCACGCCCACTGGTCCTATTCCGCCCATTTGTAAGTCAATCACGTATGAGCAATATAATTCAATTTCAAAATTTGGCTTATATGGGCGTGGCACGCCCATTGGTCAGATCCCGCCAATTTTTGGACCAATCACGTGGACTGTCACCAGATACATATGTACAACATTACAGCACTTTAGATACAAAATTGTGCAAGATATATCAATTTCGAAATTTGGGTTATAAGGGCGGGGCCCGCCCATTTTCTGACCAATTACACCAGATACATATACACAACATTGCAGCACTCCCGATAGCAAATTGTGCAAGATATCAAAATTGCAAAATTTGGTCAATGTGGGCGGGGCCACGCCTATTGGTCCGAACCCGCCCATTTTTGGACACATCACGTAGATCGCCAACGGATATATATACACAAAATTCCAGGTCTCTCGCTAATAAATTGTGCAAGATATCACATTTTTACAATTTGGCTTATATGGGCGGTGCCACGCCCATTGGTTCGATCCCCCCCGTTTTTGGATCAATCACGTGGACTGCCATCAGATACATATGTACAACATTACAACACTCTAACTAACAAATTGTGCAAGATATATCAATTTCAAAATTTGGCTTATATGGGCGGGGCCACGCCCATTGGTCCGGTCCCGCCCATTTTTTGACCAATTACGTAGAATGCCACCAGATACATATACGCAACATTGCAGCACTCCCGCTAGCAAATTGTGCAAGATATCAAAATTTCAAAATTTGGTCTATGTGGGCGGGGCCACGCCCATTGGTCCGATTGACTGCCACCATATACATATACATAGCATTCCAGCACTCTCGCTAACAAATTGTGCAAAATATCTCAATTTCTAAATTTGGCTTATATGGGCGGGGCCACGCCCATATAAGCCACGCCCACCACGATTTCGCCCATTTTTGGAAAATTCACATAATCTGACACTAAATGCATACACACGAAATTTCAGCACTCTAGCTAAAAATTTTTCTCAATACCAAAATTTGACCCATATGGGCGGGTCCACGCCCACTTGATATATCGAAAATTCAACTACCCTATTTTCAGCACCCCCTACACATGTACATTCTGTGAAAATTTCAAGATGATCGGTCAAGCCGTTTAGACGTCTATACGGAACAAACAAACATTCAAACAAACCCACAAACAGACACTCTCTTTTATATATGGGGAAAAACACGTCAAAAGGGCCACTTTTTTCAATTTTATTCCGATCGCGTCAAAACTTGGTGGGGTTGCAGAAGTACTTTGGGTATGCTGTGTGCTTAAAATACAGCTTCCTAGCGTGATACGTTATGAAGATACAGGGTGTCAAAGCTGGAAATTTTGACCATTGTATCTCCCGACTACGTGGGCCGATTTGAATGAACCGTGGCTTATATGACAGCTATTTACAAACGCACAAAATGTGCATTGAAAATTGTTTGCAAATATTCAATTTTCATATTTTTTTCTTGCGACTTATGTTTTTCTCGCGATTTTAATTGTGTTCCGCGGATGGGATTCTATATCTTTAAACTACAAAAATGAAGCCCATTCTGTTTACTTTATCAATACGAATTTTCGCAATGGGATGAAAAGCACAACAAAAGCTGTGGAAATTTTAAATGTCAAACCTACTATTTTTTCATTATTTCTTTCGTATTATAACGTGGACCAGAAACACGATTAAAAAAATGTAATGGTGGCATTCTATAGCTTGATACGCCAAAACAACAAAAAAAATTTCAGGTTTCGCAAAATAATCGCTTTCCAATTAATACGAGTATTCAAAAACTGTAATAATCGTAAGTCATCTCCGATATATCTCCCGGGAAACCTAGTCGGAGAAATCATATTTTTAATATAGCTACAATTGGAAAAATAAAAAAAAATAAAATATGATATCTACGAGATGGTGTAAGATGTTGGCCCTTTATAAAATTAACTTTTAATTTGTTTGATACTCGTTTTAATAGGAAAGCTATTATTTTGAGGAACCTGCAATTTTTTTTTGGTAAAAGTGCGACTGTCGCGATTCTGTTTTCAAAAAAGCCTAAAATCAGCATTTTTATCACATAATTAATACAATATCTCAAAAACGCGAATATATATTGCATTTTTGATTTTATATTGGGATTAAGAACATCAAAATCCTTCGCGATCGTGTCCAAAATCTTCTCACTATGATTCGATTTGACCAGTGCAATATTGTAGGCCTGTGTACAAAATGCGACGTCGACTTTTTTCGAAATAAGTTTTTTTGTTGTTCTGGCGTATTTGGCTATAGAATGCCACCATTAAATTTTATTGATCGTGTTTCCGGTCCACATCTTAGAATAAACTCACTTTATAATACGAAAGAAATAATGAAAAAATAATAGGTTTGACATTCAAAATTTCCATAGCTTTTGTTGTGGTTTTCATCCCATTGCGAAAATTCGTATTGATAAAGTAAACAGAATGGGCTTCAATTTTGTAGTTTAATAATATAGAATCCCATCCGCGGAACACAATTAAAATCGCGAGGAAAACATAAGTCGCGAGAAAAAAATATTAAAATTGAATATTTGCAAACAATTATCAATGCACATTTTGTGCGTTTCTAAATAGCTGTCATATAAGCCACGGTTCATTCAAATCGGCCCACGTAGTCGGGAGATACAATTGTCAAAATTTCAAACTTTGACACCCTGTATCTTCATAACGTATCACGCTAGGAAGCTGTATTTTAAGCACATAGCATACCCAAAGTACTTGTGCAACCCCACCAAGTTTCGACGCGATCGGAATAAATTTGAAAAAAGTGGGCCTTTTGACGTGTTTTTCCCCATATATAGATTTTTATACAAATTTCAAAATTAATGCACATTTTCTCCAATCGCAAAGTTAGAATTTAGAAACCTTTACTATTTTGATATGTGGTAAGGTGCTGCACGTTGAACTACAAAGGGAATTTGGAGCCCGGCTTTTAGAATAATAGATACATATAGGGGGAAATGCAAAAAATCAAATTTTTGAGAATTTTCAAAATTATTTAGGGAATTGTGGGATTGTCTTTTGCAAATATACATAATGATCCGAGAATTATTTTGCGATTTGTGATTTTAAGACCTACAAACTACTAAAAAACAACATTAAATGGTCGAGGGAAAAAGAATTAAGACGACAGGCGATTGCTTCGAGATGGTTCGTACTTGAATGTAATTTCTTTTATGTAAATTTTGAATAACTTTCGTATAAGTAGAAGAAATAAAACGTGTTCCGCAGGCCAAAAACAACGCTACCGTATCTAAAGAGTTGACTAACCGCCAAAGAAACGCGTCATGCATTGGTTGGTGTTGGATTTCACGGACGTTTTCTTTTTCATTTGACTATTCAAAATACCTTCCTTCACTTAAAAGGAACTCTTTGATCTTCAGCTCAACTCCACAGTGAGAAAACTATAAAATATATCATTGAAGTATATGAACTTTTAAATATTTTATGGCGTTATTACAATTGTGTCTACATCTGAAAATTGATTTTTTTTCTGACCCTGTCCTAGAATTTTGTTAATATCAGTGCTGAATATAAACCGATTTCTCTCACATGAACTTTTCTGAATTCACAGCAAAATTTCGGTATATGTAGTATTTTGGAGAGAGGAAAACAAAAAATAAAGTATAACATGTTTACATTTGTCTTATAGGAAACTCCCTTGAGAATGTTTTCTGGAAAAGAATGGGTCAAAAGTTTGTATTAATAGTGTTGCCAGGTTTCTCCAAATAACACAATTTTTTACAAAAATTTTAAATGATGGCCAAATTTTCGCCAATCGCAAAGATAGAATATAAAAACTTTTATCTTTTTTATATGTAGGAGTGTGTTACACTGTAAACACCAAAAGGAATTTCGAGCCCGGCTTTTATAAGTTTATATTATATGTATGTACACATAATAGATTTTGGGGAAAAAATAGTAAATCCGTGGTTGGGGATTGTGGGATTTTCCTTAACAAATACAATAACTTTAGAATAAGCCTCGATTCCTGGTGTCAAGATGGACAAATTACAAAAAAAATTATTAAAAAAATAATTTTTAAATATTTTATTTATTTATAAAGATTACGCATTTCTTTGGAAACGTTTTTTTTTTATTTTTTCTCCATCCTTTCCTACGAATCCATATATATACCTCTTTTTTTATATGTAGGAGTGTGTTACACTGTAAACTGCAAAAGGAATTTTGTGCCCAGCTGTTAGTACAGGGCTTTCCAACAAGAGGTGTTATTTTGAATCACCCGGTATTTCGGTAGCTGTCACATTTGAAGCTTTTATTCTTTGACAAGAAGAAACTACGCCATTACTAAAAATGGAACGATACATGATCATCGGACGATACAAAACGATCAAAAAACGATCGAACAAAAAAACGATACGAACGATACAAAATCATCTTGACTGATGAGGCCCATTTCCACCTCGGTGGCTATGTCAACAAGCAAAATTGTCGCATCTGGGGCTCGGAAAACCCAAGAGTTATTTGTTGATAAGCCTCTCCATCCTCAACGTGTGACTGTTTGGTGCGGTTTATGGTCCGGCGGAATAATTGGACCTTACTTTTTCGAAAATGAGGTTGGATCAACAGTTACGGTGAATGGATTGCGCTATCGAGAGATGATTAATGATTTTTTATGATCGGAGTTGGATGGTGTTGATCTGGACAACGTTTACTTTTAACAAGATGGGAAAAGTTTCCGGACCGTGTTATCTCTCGAAGAGGTGATCACAATTGGCCACCGAGATCTTGTGATTTAACACCTTGCGACTTCTTCCTTTGGGGCCACGTGAAATATGAGGTATACGCCAACAGCCCAGCGTCGTTTCAAGACCTCAAAGATAGAATTCGTGATGCTATCGAGGACATAGGGCAGCCACTTTGCGATTTGGTTATGGAAAATTTCATGAAAAGGATATTGTCCTGTAAGCGTGGTTGTGGTGGCCATTTGGCTGATGTTGTTTTTCATTATTAACTGCATACCTTCCTCTTTATTATGAAATAAACATCCGATCATTTAGCTCAAAAAATGGCATTTTTCTTTGAATACCAAAACAACACCTCTTGTTGGAAAACCCTTTATAATAGATTTTGGGGAAAAAATAATAAATCCGTGCTTGGGGATTGTGGGATTTTCCTTAACAAATACAATAACTTTCGAATAAGCCTCGATTCCTGGTGTCAAGATGGACAAATTTCAAAAAAAAAATATTAAAAAAGTAGTTTTTAAATATTTTATTTATTTATAAAGAGTACGCATTTCTTTGAAAACGTTTTATTTTTTTTATTTTTTCTCCATCCTTTCCTACGAATTAGAGCTGCTTATATGGGCAAAAGTTAAATTTTTTTCATTGGGGTAATCTATGTTAGCTATCAATTTTCTTCCGTTGTGTACACATTTCGGTACAAACATTTCAAAAATCTATTCATTCTAGAGGTACTAGTCAGTTACAAATAAATACGAGTGACATATGGAGGAAGAATTTTTTGTGGGCATTGTTCATGTGAGATCATTCCGCGAAAAAATATAGCTCATAACTTTTGGAAATGCGATTTCAAATGTTTTTTTTTTTTACCGCGGTCAGCGCGCCCCTCTTTGTAAGTACCTAAAAAGCCATATAGGTGTCGATGATGTGCTCCAAATGGAACCAACGCTAGAGCTCCTCAAAACCTAGTTAAACTTGCGAGAATTTTTTTTCGATAGTGTATTTCGTGGGGCACATCGACAGTTATACATAGATTGAGCTGAATTAATTGCCTCAGAAGGTTTTTTACATTGTGAATCCTAAAATCAGGGGCGCGTAACAAAATAATGAATCTCTGAAATTTTATTCACTTCATTCAAATTTTGTTCTTGACAATTATTATAGTATAAAGTTCTTAAATTCATTTTTATGTTCTTTGGGGGTACTGCTGTGGTGCACTTAACAACCAAGGATACGTATTTGAAAATTGAAGTCTTGTACGCGAAGAACGAGACACTTTTGTCTCAGCGATGATCATCAAGGCACACCCAGTACGCAGTACAGATATGACGGAAGTTCATATGAATTAAAAGGATTTTTACCTATCTCTTCCGAAATCAGAGGCGCGTCATTTTATTTTGATAATTGTTCACCTTATGCACTTTGCAAAATTTACATAACCTCAAAATAAATCCATTCATTATTAGTTTCCCTCTTAAGATATATTTTGGTTTTAAGCGAATTCATACAATGTAAGTTAGCCCGGACATAATTACTGTATGTCATTGCCGACTTCACAATCCGCGAAATACATAAGAATATATTTTAAAATGTCTTAGTGTAATAATATCACTAAAAAAATCCGCGAATTCTCATTCTTTTTATATAAAGTCTTTAACAGATACTATTATGTAATCTTACAAAAGAAGTTCATCAAAAAAATAAACTCAAAAAGATCTTAACATTCAACTCTCATCAATACTTAGGCATTTTGTAGAGGAATTTTGCATTTAAATAATACACAATTAATATGGACTTCATATTTAAAACAATTATAACTGTTAAACCAACTTTCATTCTTTCTGAAGATAACTGCTATATTTTTCATACATATTTTTCGATTTTTATAGTTCGCGCAATTCGTTATATTATATAAAATTTTAATTAAAAAGTGTTTTGTTTCGCTATATTTTTGCAAATAATGAAGGCACCGAATATTTTGACATATGCTGATAGAAATGGGAATGGTCTACGATTGTAAGTTCGGTTTTCTTAATTCCGCTAAAAATAGCTTTTTAAAGAATTTTTTAAAAATTTCAATTTGAAACCGCCATAACTTTCGCGCCCCTTAATGAAATTAATTCACAACAACGGCTTTTACGCGCTTACATATTTATCTCTGTTAATGTACTTTATCAAATGCGGTTAATGTACTCGCCAAATTTCTTTCGAAAAAAAATTTACTTAAAAATTTACTTTAAAAGTTATGGCCATCTGAAGTTATAGTCTCCATAACAGGTTTTTTTTGTGTTTTTTAAATTTGTTGTATTTTTTACAAATAATATATTATGAAAATATTAAGATGATTGCTGCGGAAGTTATGAGAATGGAGATTTTGTGTGGGAGGTACCAAAAGGGGTCTGGACATAACGCCAATTTTTTACCGGACTGGACATAACGCCAATTTTTTACCGGACTGTAAGCACTTTAAAAGCATTACACTACACAAAATTTCAAATATTTATATGCAGTGTTAATAACATTATTAGCAGTTAACTTCATGTCAATGCAAATTGACAATTTGTATGGGAGGCACCAAAAGGCGCGTGGCAACGTCGCCCATATTTCTCAAGGCAATAAAAACCAAGAAATTACTACTATGAATGGAATTGTGAAAGATTCTGATAAGTAGTATGTAAATGTTGACCCTTTGGGGGACAGGTACGCGAAAAAGTGGACCAACATGGTCCATCTTGGATATTAGCCTGATATAGAACAAAAAATATTAATACATACCAAATTTGAAATCAATCGGTCACTCCCCTTGAAAGTTATCCAGCGCACCGGCCAGACAGGCGGACGGATAGGCTGGCTTAAAATGGCTCAAACGGATATCCGCCAAAAATTCTTGCGGTCTCTTAGGTCACTCCTTCGATTTGTTACCATCGTTCACAAAATTGGGGATATAAAAAAAATAATTTGGTGACATTTTCCTACTTCTACAAAAAGGATTATAAATTCTGTATTTAACTATAGATTCTTTTCAAATAGACATTGTTTTCTTCGTTTGGATGCTAACTTTCAAATATTGGAACAGACACCATATTACACCAGAAAATGTTTTGCACTGAACTTCGACACAAATTTGTTAAACTAGTGTTATTGATGCCATAAAAAACATATTTTATTTCCATCGATTACTGAAGGGTCCGCCATCTAACTTTTTTTTCAACTAGTGCTTATTTCGTGAATGGTAACACTTAGCTCAGGTCTGATGTGACAGATAATTAGTTTTATCCTTCCGCTGAACGAATATGGTTGTGTATACTTGAACAACGCTGGGAGCGATCGACTTACAGAAGATGCCGATTTTGCCAAAAAAAAAAAATCATCTTTTCAGATGAAGCTCATTTTGATCTTGGCGGGTATGTAAACAAGCAAAATTGTAGCATTTGGGGCACAGAAAACCCGCACGCATACATTGAAAAGCCGATACACCCAAAATGAGTCACTGTTTGGTGCGGATTTTAATCCAGAGGCATAATTGGGCCATTTTTCTTCGAAAATGAGCAAGTGGCCGTTACAGTCAATGGCGATCGTTATCGGGGGATATTGGCAACATTTGGTTTCAACAGGACGGTGCTACGTGCCACACAGCCGAAGCTACACTCGATGTTTTGCGCGATGTTTTAAAAAAAAAAGTTATTTGGCGGCAGCCAAAGGGCTGTGCATAGCATAAGAGAATTTCAACATAATCCGGTTTTTATGCCCCCACTATTGTGAACAAAGGTATATTAAGATGATGCGGGCCAAAAGTGTAACACATCGATGGAGTGATCTAAGAGACCCCAACAGTATTTGATGGAAATCTATTTGGCCAATTTAAAGTCATTTGAGCAATGTCAGCCAGCCTGTCCTTCTGTCTGTCTGGTTGGTACGCACGATAACTTTCGACAGGATATTAACACATACTAACACATACCAATTTTGGTATGTGTTAATATTTTTTCTACCTCAGGCTAAGATCAAAGATGGACGTAATTGGTCCACTCCTACGAATACCTCCCACACAAAAAAATTCTCATAACTTCTATACCGTTTTGTTTGTCAGCTCACATAGACCACTTTAGGTCCCTAATGTTGTAGCTCCCATACAAATAAACCATTTTGCACAAACAGTTAACGGCTCTTAACTTTGATTCCACTCCATGCAACTACTTGTCATTATGTGAAGTATAATGCTTTTAGAGTACCTACAGTCCCATAAAAAATGGGCGTATTTGCCAATCCCCTTTTGGTACAAATGGACCATTTTTCACAAAAAGTTAACGGCTTATAACTTTGATTCTAGTCTATACAAATACTTAAAATTTTATGGAGTGTTATGCCTTTACAGTAAATATAGTCCCTAGGCAAATGGGCGTTATTACCACGCCATTTTGGTACCTCTCATATAAATGAACCATTTTGCACAAAAATTAAAGGGAAAATTCGTTTCCTTCACATACGAACTTGAAATTTTGTACAGTGTAATGATTTTATAGTAACCATAGTACGTATATTAAAAAATGGGCGTTATTGTCACCCCCTTTTGGTACCTCACAAACAAAATGACCAAAATAAACCAGTAAGGAAAGGCAGTCGGTCACTTCCCTAACAATGCGATAAGGGTCATTCCGATAATAATTTGGAATAATTGGTAACTGGGTAAGAACATATATATGTGAATATATCTAATTCTAAACCGATAATCGCTAAATTAAGCAATATTGTTCCTAAATTGAGAAACATCTTTCTGGAGAATTTTGTAATGATCGGAAATAAAGTACAACTTCTATAGCGCTTTGTAACCAAATCAGGAGGAGCATATATATGTAGTATATAACTTGTATAAATCTGAATCGATTTTCCCTGAATACTCATTTATGTAAAATAGAAACCTCTTTCTGTCGAATTTCGTACTGATCGGATATAAAATACAGTCTCTACAGCGCTTAGATGTCAAATCAGGGCTAACATATATATGGGGGCTATATCTAAATCGGAACCGATTTTCTCCGAATTTGGCAGTATTCCTTCATGTAATAAGAAACATCTTTCTGCCGTATTTCGCTGTGATCGGATAAAAAAATACAGTTTCTACAGCGCTTGAATTTCAAATTGAGGGTAACATATATATGGGGGCTATATCTAAATCTGAACCGATTTCCCCAAAATTTTGTATTGTCTCCAAGTGTATAAAGAGACAACTCTGTCAGTTTTTGTACAAATCGGTTCAAAAATGTTGCTTATACAGTGCATAGTATATGCCAAATCGGAGGTACATATATATGAGAGCTATATGTAAATATGAACCGATTTAACCAAATTCAATAGGGATCGGCCTTGAGCCTAAAGAAAGATATGTGCAAAGTTTCGTTTTTTTTGGAATTCCCCTTACTTTTACAATATGGGTCATAATTTATACATTTATCCATAGATATTTTTCAAATAGGCCCCCTTTTCAACGTTAGGATGCTAGCTTTCAAACACTGGAACAATTTTTTTTTGAAGTTTTTATGTTCTTAAAGTTTTTTTTCGCGCTAGCAAACAAATATTTTTTCTAAACTAGTTTCTAATATTCATACGTTTAGTCTTAATCTTTAAGTAGCTTTGGCATGTAACTAGTCTTATGGTGAGAAAGTTGTATATTCTGTTATAAACAACAACAACTGTTCTACCCTTAATTTTTTAAGGATATTTATCTAAAATCAATCCCATTTAATAAGCCTATTCCATTTTAGGGATAATATTCTGAGAATACGAGCTTCGTTTTCCTTCACAGTAAATCAAATCAAATTGATTTATACCCACAACATTTTTATATACAACAGTCATAAAGAACCCTTTTAGGGCTAATGCTAAACTAAATATAAAACAGATGCTATAATCTACAACACAATCATTTCTCTTTTTTTGTGTGGTGCTCTTCCTCCCAGAATAGAATTGTAGTTTGTTTCCTTATGACATAAAGTATTGAGTTAGACATTTCCTTGAAGTCCTTTACAGTTAATAAAATTACATTTACGAACAGCCTAATCCATCATAGTTATCTCTAGTCTTCCTCCAGGACTCACTCAGCCGAAGTATCCAATGGTGTGAGGGGAGGGGAGAAAAGTGACTACGGCGGCAGCAGTAGAAATTGTCTGTGAATCTCGAATCTCCGTCCGAGGAGGCATTGGAAACGGGCAATTGCTGTCATTGGTTTGACTGGAGCCGTCACAATCCCACACTTCACTGCCAGAGAGAACAGAAAACGATGTGTCAAACATTGTAATTTACTCAAATGTTGTTACGGCTGTTGTTTGTGATTTACCAGTTGACTTTTCTCTACTTTTCCGAGTGGGCGTACTTCGAGTGGCCGTTTGGAATGGTTGTCTTTGAAGATGATTTTCGTATGATTGATATTATCGTGAATTGACATGACGGAATGCTTTACGATTGAATTGAGAACAAGATGAATTGCCTGTAGGGCGGTATGTTTTTTGCGTTTGCAGCCAAAATCTGGAAAATACAATAGAAGTTTGAGAATACGAGTACTGAGTAAAGAGCTGTTTTAATATCAAAGACTTTGCGCCAAAGATGTCATAATCTTTAGAAGTGTCTTTATAATAAAGATTGGAATGTCTTTGGTGCAAAATCATTAAATTTAGGAAATTCTTTTTCAGTGTGGGCATTTGTGGGCTTTAATAAATTTCAAGAACTATACAATCCTTGAGAATGAAGCAGCAGTTGCCATTAAAAGTCAATACATCCATTTTCCACGCTGTGAAATTGATCATGAACACCAAAACCGCACTGCATGGTCAGCTTTATTGAAGAACCTCTCTCTCTGTTAAGGAATATCCTATGTTAGCTTGAGATATAGAGGGGGCCTTCAGTAACAAAACATCCAGGCGCAATAACCTAACCTAAGCTACATATTGGGGTTTCATATGTTAGGTTAGGTTGACCTAGGATGACGCCTTGAGGATGATACCAAGCGTCCACTGTGACTATATATTTCGATTTCATATCAAATTAGATTAACGAAAGGGGTGGATAGGCAGCAGCTTTATTTCCGAATATATCTTTGTGGTCCGCAATCCAGTACAGGTAATATTATGCTGTTCTTCGAGAACCTTGAGCGGCAGCGACTGACTACCTTCGACCTTTTATTGATATCTTTAAAACTACCGGCGATCCCAAAATGATTTTTTGGACAAATGGGGCATATATGATTTATCATCTGGTCCACATTTTGTCAATTTAAAAATATTACTTTTTGAAAGAATCTTGATTTTAATTAGTGTTTTAAAAATAAAATATGCAGCTTCCAAACAGCATCCACCTCCACGCAAAGAAAAAATTCGTTTCTGCGTAACGAAATATTAGACAACTACAATCCTCGTTTGTCGGAACTGAAATTTTGTTTGTTGTGACAGAAACTTATTTCGCGTAAGCAATTGTTTGTTCTGACCAAAAGAAATTTCAGTTGTCGTAAACGAGAATTATAGTTGTCTAATATTTCGTTTCGAAGAAACGAATTTTTTCTTTGCGTGTCGATATTACTATCGCTGAAGTCTTTAGGAATCTATGTTTAAAACAATATATTTAAATATCTCTCGTAGAACAAAAGTTATGAGCTTTCTAAGCAAGCACTGTTCGATATTTTTTGCCCAATTTATAATTTTTAAATGTACATATCTCTCATAGTTTGGAAGATTTTTCAACAAAATTGTATTTGCGATATTTGAGCACCATATTTAACATTTCCACTAAGTTTCATCAAAATCGTTGACCATCAGCCATGAACGATTAACAATTAACGTGGGAATTTTTATAAGAAACTATGGAGAGGTCCCCTATACGAGTATGTCTTGACAAAAGATTTTGCTGGGCTTGCCGCGTTAAATTAAGTTCCGCTGATTCGTTATAAAATAAATAAATAGGTTAAATGCTTGTTATAATCTCAAGGGATCTTGTAGCGGTAAATTTCAGAGTTCCTGTCTGGTAACGGAGTGCAACTTTACCTTTCTCAGTGCCTGAACGTGTGTATAAGTATATACCAACATGTATGGCAACCACAACCAGGACAAGCCTTACTACCACAGAGTAGAGCCAGTGGATTATTTTAGGTTTTAATCCCCACCTGGGGCCCAGGAACTTTTGGCAAGATCGCAGAGCCGCGAACACTTTTCATTTCGCTTCCTATCACACCTAAAAATTTTGCCGTATTAGAAAATTTGATAGCAGTTCCTTGTAGCACCGATAATCTAAAGTCAGCTATTTTATTTTGTATACCCTCCACCATAGGATGGGGGGTATATTCATTTTGTCACTCCGTTTGTAACACCACTAAATATTGATCTAAAACCCCATAAAATATATATATTATTAATCGTTGTAAAATTCTAAGATGATTTAGCCATGTCCGTCCGTCTGTTGTAATCACGCTACAATCTATAATACTTGAGCTAGGTAGCTGAAGTTTGGTACATATACTTCTTATATCTGCAGGTATGTTGGGATTGAAAATGGGCAAAATCGGTTCAATTTTGAATATAGCCCCCATATATAGCATCTCCCCGATTTGACTTCTTAACGTCATAGAGACCACAAATGTCAACTAATCGGGCTAAAAATTGATAACTGGGGTTTATTTATACCGGATATCCTTCACACGAACAACGGTAGTCATAGGTCTGTGTTTTGATATAGCCCCATATAAGGTCCCTCTACATTTGATTTAGTAACGCCACAAAAAACTAAAATTTTAAAGAATTGTGCTGAAATTTACTGTAATGAGTTTATTAGTACCCTTAACCATATATAAGATCGGGCGAACTTAACACTTTTACTTGTTTTTAAGTAAACAATACCAATTTGGTCTCAGTTAGGTAAATGTTTAAACCGCAGCCAGTTGCCCAGGAGGATAGTTGCGATAGGCAATTCTCCATTCCGTGACCGTCGGTAAGAAATGACCTTTAGAAAGTATTACAATACCGACAGCGTGGGCGCACACCTTAACCCCTGAATAACTCCTCCACGATGGGTTCCTCTAGTCGCTGTCATTAACAAAGAAGTAGTCCCGAAACAAGGTAAGATATCTCTGAAATTTCACATAGTTATAATCCAATTAACAATAAATCCTTCTGTACCAATCTCTATGTATGATGGAAGAACATGATTAAAAGCATTTTCGATATCAAGGAACGCTACCCTTACAATATAACGGACCACACAGTGTAGAGCTGAGTGTACCGATCTACATTTCAAGTAAGCATATTGAAAGGAAGTCTATGCCAAGCTTGCTATATCGTCATCTGAAATCCAAAATGACATAACATCAAAAAAGTCTATTAGACTAAACTACACATTCCTATAAAATTTTTGACTTCAATATCTAAAATTGACCATATTAAGAGTGAAATTCAAAATGACATAACAACAAACAAGGTCTTTAAAAGGCGGAAAGATTAATAAAATTAATTTTTTTTCAGAATGTACGCCACAACTAATTGCACTAGATTTATTATTTGATTTCGCCTTAATAGTCAGGATATCCATAAATCTGATCACAAGCTTAAAATTACTTCACTTTATTTTTACTTCTCCTGAAAAAGCATGAACATGTGGGTTGCGTCTATAATTCTCTCTAAAGTCTTAACAAAGAATGAATAGAGACTAATAGGTATGTGGTTTATCCTACCTACCTTTGGTTTGAAAGCTCTCCATGATGGAGAGACGTACGTTAATTTCAGACAAGCCCTGAGTAAATCTACGAGATATTCAGATGTCACCTCAATGACTCTTGTCGCATTCTAGGATAAATTCCATCCGTCTGAAAGTGTGAATCTCTATGATGGGCGATGAGACCTTCAACAACATTTGTATTAGAGAGGCCTAGGTTTAACTCGTAACTACCTATACATAGACTGTTCTAAATCTGCCATCTATTTCATAATTTTAAAAGGGTCCTTAATACTGGATAATAAGGTTGCAAAAATCATCTCTTCCTCAGACAACTTTTTTTCATGTTTGATTACTACCGCTTTTCTTTAGATTTTCTATACCTACTTAAGAATTTTCATAATAATATACGAATGTTCATTCATAACCTTCTGATTAAAAGACTCATTGCAGCTAGTTTAGAATCAACTGACCTTCGAAGATTTGTCAGCAGATTCTATAGCAGCTTCCTCAGCTATAGAATCTCTCCATGAACAATATTCTACTTTTTCTATGGAAGAAGCATGTTAAGGTTATTGCCTATGCAGATGAGGGTAAGAGAGAAGTTGGAAAATACCCTTCATACAACTGTCTGATGGGTTCCTGACAGAATTAGTTATTTTCAGCGGCAGATATTGAAAATTTCCTTCTCTGAAAGCACAAAATACCTATGTATGTTTCTACACAGAAGTTAAACTTGAAACCCAACATTTTTGAAAGAGGAAAAAAGGTTTGTTATAGTGATATATATCCGTAAGGCATTATCATCTAGTTGACTCTCTGCAGAAATCCACCTTCTGAACGATCCTAATAAAGTCTATCTCGACGAAACCAACTGAGGCACTAAATGTAATACTACATTTATAAGCCACATCTGTGGCATATTACTCGTAGACTCACATACTTGCCACTCTGGTCAGAACATGACTACGGATATTCTAGACCTAATGCAAAAAGACTGCCCGAGCACTGTAGTGTTTACCAGGCAGAAATCTTAGCTATTAAAGATGTAGAAAATTTACTGAAAATTATTGTTCTGATCAATGTCGGTATCAATATTTTCTCCGATAGTCAGGCTGCTACAAAGTAGTTTGAAACTTTATTCCAAAATACAAAAACTGCCCTCGACTGTCGCAGATCTCTTAACGAGATGGTATTCACCGGACCACAAGGTCGTACCAGGGAGAAGATCTTACAAGACTAGGAACTACCATACACGCTCCAGGGGAACAAAAATATATGGATATGCTTCCAGGAACCACGATTCTTTAGAGATGGTGTCCTTACGGCATCAAATGCTAGGTAGTCACTTGTCATGAACTGCATACACTCCATGCTGATGTGGCCGTGGATAAACTCCAAAGCCCTACTGTTGTAAACAAGACCGGACGTTTCACATATCGTGTCTGTCATGACGGGTCACTGCATTATTGGATGGTACGCAGAGACACTGAATGTCTTGCGAAATTACTTCTGTCGAAGCTGTGAAGACGCAATCAAATTAGTTCAACGGGAAGGGCTTGGGAAAATTTAAGTTTTTCCTTACGCAATGTGGCAGCATAATAGACTGTACGGTCTAAGTGAGCCTGTTATAGTGGCTACAAATCTTAACCTACGAAGGCGGTCCCAAAATTAGCCGTCCTAACAAAGAAAACACAAGAAAATTGGGAACATAATCTCCTTTAAGCTCGATACGCCTGTTCATAGTACGAACTATCTAGGTCAAAAAATAGCCATCAACCGCAACTTCCACCTCTTCATTGCCGTCAATTTTTTCCGCCGACCCATTTTTTCAAGTTTGGAAACAAAAAAATCCGATGGAGCTAAATCTGGCGAATAAGGGAGAGAATATGGCAGAAGTAATTAGTTCTTTAATTCATTGATTTTGCCCATCGTAATAGTGGAAGTGTGAACTGGTGCATTTTCTTGATTGTGAGCAAACACGGCATCCATTTTGTGACCAGCTTTCTAATCATATAATTTTCCACCAATAGGCAATATGTAGCTCTTTATACCCTACACCACACTGTGGTACAGGGTATTATGACTTTGTGCATTTGTTTGTAAGACCCATTGTTTATTATACCGATCGACTCAGAATCACTTTCTGAGTCGATTTAGCCATGTCCGTCTGTCTGTCTGTCCGTCTGTCTGTCCGTCCGTCTGTCCGCCTGTCCATGTATTCTAGTAATCAAAGTGCAGGTCGTATTTATGGTCCGATTGTGATGAAATTTAGCATAGTGTTTTTTTTTTGCCCAAGGACGATCCCTATTGAAATTGGTTAAAATCGGTTCAGATTTGGATATAGTCCCCATATATATGTTTCACCCGATTTGACATGCAAGCGCCGTAGAAACCACATTTTACATCCGATCTTCATGAAATTCGGCAGAGAGAGTTTTCTTATTACATGTATGAACACTGCCAAATTCTTATCGCAATGCCCATTTTCGCATTGGTAGGTAGGTGTAGGGTATTATATAGTCGGCCCCGCCCGACTTTCTGTCTTTCCTTACTGGTTTTAAAATGCCTATGATTTCAGCTGGCTCACGAACCTTCAACCGACTATAGTCCAATACCATTTTGGGGATTTTTTTCTTGTGTGGACAACTCAAGTGGTCGACCACACTACGGTGTTCGTCTTGGCAACTCTTATCGGTCTTTTTGAACTCTGCCGCCCAATATTTTATAGTTTTATAATCTAGCTGGGTTTTAACATTGGTTGGACTGAGACCTTTCAAATTGGGGGATCTACGATTCCTATAGATCCGATCTATTCCCAGGATGGGGGCTGGAAAGTGATCCCAGACTGGTCACCAGTCGTAGATTTTCTGGAGTCTAACAGATAGTATCTTCGGCTACGCAGTCTGACCGGAGCCTTAATCTGGTACCACGGGAGTCAGGAAAGTCAGGCTTGACTATTGGTGAGGACCCTATTGCGTGCAACGTAGTGGCTGTTGTCGAAACCGAAATCGCTGGTGGAGATATTCTCGGATGTGGAGTTGTAAACCAACCAGTAACATGGCCCATAGAATGACAAGGAGTTTTAGAAAGGCTCCGCTTCTAACCAAGGAGGAGGGCAAAAGTGTCCAGAAACACGGAATGGATTGGTACTCATGCACATTGTGCGTGGACGCGTTGGTGGGGTTAAGCCTAACGACAGGAACTCACCTAAATCCAGAATCCTATCTGAGGACCTTTCAAATAAAATATTGTACTTGTATTACATATAGCTGACCTATTTGTTCCATGTTTACAAATTCACAGAGACCGTTTACTTTTGAGTGCTCAAAAAAACGAAACAACGAGGCGCCTTGAAACTTAAAACATATGTTTTAGAAGGTTGCCACTTTTCACGAAAGTAATTTTTTATAACTACTACCGCCATCTATATGTCAAGTCGGCTAATTTTAGGACCGTTCTCGTAAATCTTATATTCTTAAAATTAAGTTATTTTTGTTTGAGAACATTTATAATTTCTAAATTTAAACAATATTCCTGTTCTCTCTAGGTATCATGGACGCCAGCCAGACAAAAGCACTGCAGAGGTGGATTCGTATTTTTTGTTAACTATTTCTTCTTTTTATTTTGCTCTAAGCAGCAGTAGCATTAGGGTCAGACATGTCATGTCTTTATCATTTCAATCAACATCAACGTTAAGTTTTATAAAACTCTGAAACTTGTACATTTATTAACGCTGCGAGGGAGGGAATCATGAAAGAAAATAAACTGTACTCCAGATGCCAGAGCAAATACTTATACAACCGACAGAGGTGGTATCCACAGTTGCCGTTGCCAGAAATCATCATCATTGCGTTTTTAAAGTGCACCAGGTGGCAGTAGAAAATAATTTTCATTTGTATTCGCTATCTAAGAGTGCCAAGCACAGTTCCAAATGGTATTCATTCAATATGAGACAATGTGTTCAAAATAGCCAAATTCTTTGGAGAATCTTGGGATATAAGCTACGAGTTTATATCCTATATCTTATTATCTAGATTTCGCGAGGTAGTCATGTACCCAGAAAGCAAAGCTGGACAATCGCGCAATCATGTATCTCTTCCTTATCTAATGCCGATTTCGTTCCTGCAAAAAAGTGCAACATTTTCGTTGTCATTTTCCCGAAAACTGGACTTTTATTCCATATTTTGGAACTTTGAAAAAGGGGCGATGGTTAATCCGAGTATTTTTTTTTAATATTTCTCGTCGACGGGCCAACAATTTTTTCAGAATCGAAATCAGAATAAGCTATCACAGCTGAATCAATGATCGCTGCATTGTTGTTTTAGTCGGCGAACATGCCTTGATGCCTTCTTCGTGATGAAACCTGAATGTGATTTAATGCATTTTCTTTTATATTCGTATCAGATTTGTATTGGGGTTTGCAATTGTGAGGTGATATTGGAGGTTTAGCCTATTAACAAATCTGTTTAATTTCAGGGCATAGGAATTTCAATGGTATCGAACAGACAGGCGAAAGGGTTTTATATGATTTCATGTCTCGTTGGATTGATCCATGGTGCGCCATGGTAAATAGAACTTGGATACGGCAGACAGCGGTACGACTAGCTTCCCAAAGGGAATCCGGTATATTCCGCAAGTACCAATTCTAAGCTAAGCTGAACGAGTATGAGAGTACAATTCACCTCTTGGCAAATAACGCGAAGCGGACTAAGCTGGAGGGAAATAAAAAACTTGTCATCGAACAGAACCGAATGAAATCATTTCGTCGTGGCCCTTGGTTCCAAATAGGATTGTTTCGAGATTCGTCATCCACTTCTGGTCTTTACCCGCAAATCAAATCCTATGTTCTGGAATACAGTTAACTCCGCAAGAGACTTAGTATGGTAATTTAATCTTTGTTGTGGAACTAAAATCGACAAGGCGGTACTGGGATTGAGATACATAAAGATGAGTACCAAAGCAGCTTCGTATGCGCCCCGTTACACTTTTGGATAATCAGCTTGGAATATTGCAGTTGATTTCGTTCATTTTAATTTTGTTGCCATATAGAGTCTGCAATTTCGAGGTGATGTTGTATTTTAACTGACCCTACCGGTGGAGCTAATTTCATTGGGCAGATGCTTCTAGAAAACTCTAGTTTCAATATATCTTGTCGATACCTTCATTCCAAACTAGGCTAAGTGCAAAAAGGTAGTTTTTCAGGAGATGCGATCAAAGTTTGATGAATTTTTTTAATTTGTGTGGAATTCCTTTATAATGCAAATCGAATGACCTGTACTGTTTTGTGAATAACTTTTGATTGGGATGACGGATAAACACCAAATTTTGACTGAATATAATTTGGAATATTTAGAAATTAAAAATGCAATCTCCCTAAAACTGTGCTAAGTCGACTTAGCATGTTTTGGAATGAAGATATCGTTGATCTTGTGCATTTATATTTTATTAGAGTCGGGATTGTTCTATAAAGCCTGCAATTATAAAGTTATGTTTTTGATGTGCATCTTCACCTTTTCATTGGACCTATCGGTGTAGCTACGTCCAATGAATAGAGGCAGATCCTGCTCTTGCGTGTTTGTCTGTTCACTTATATGTCCTGGAATCCATACAAGAAATAACTGCCAACAAATACTTAGTTCGGCAATCTATTCTTTTTTAAAATATAACTTATATCGAAGAGATCGTGGAGGTCTTAAGACCCAGAAACATTTCCTGATTATCGACGTAGATGTTTACATCTACACGGCATTCACTTGGGAGGCGCTTAAATCTTTGGGAAGATGATAAGGTTGTTGCAAGCCCGCTTCAAAATATTTTTTTATACCCTACACTTCTGTGTGGTACAGGGTATTATAAGTTTGTTTCACGGCAGATGTTTGTAACACCTGAAAATCAGTCGCATGCTGACATTTGAAGCATTTAGACGTGTTAAAGTATCAGCTGTTATATCTTACTTTATAGTTAGTGAAAAACTAAATTTTGTAATTATATATTTATATATATAATGTCGCAGAAACGCAAAAAGAGTTGGGGTAACAACCCTAAATTTAAACAGCCAAGGGCTGGAGCAATTTTCGGCACCAATCGATTCCAAGCTCTCTCCGATGTGGATGATGACGACAGTGTCGAGAGTGTAGAGGTTACAACAAAAAGAATAAAAGCTCCCTCAATTGTGGTTGACAATAGTCACAACCTAACAAAAGTGATGGTTCTTCTTGGACATAATTGTAAGTACAAGAGAATGTCAATAGGCACAAAAATCTTCCCAAATTCCATAGCTGATTTCGAGGAAGCTGTTAAAAAACTGAGATCCAAGGAAATGACATTTTTCACTCATCCAATTGTTGACGACAAGAAGTTTAAGCAGATGCTCTTTGGTTTACCAAGACTAAGTATTGATACCATTAAAGATGAGTTTAAAAATAGTTTTAATATTGAGCCATTGTCTGTGAAAGAAGTTCCGACGAATCGTAGCAGTCCTGATGATGCAATGTATATGATAGAATTCAACAAGAGTCAAGTAAGCAAAAGAGAGGTCAAACAAATTCGATATTTCTGCGATGTTGTTGTTAAGTGCAGATTTATTTCGAAGCAATCGATGCATTACAGAAATGTCAAAATAAGTATGACAAAATGAGAGTACTTGGTATGATGCTCAAATATGTCATATAACCAACAACATCAATACGAACTTCACGTTATGCACTTCAATGCACAAGGCATAACAAATCAGGCCTCAATTTTGGAACTGGAACATGTAGTAAATGAAAGGAAAATCGACGTGCTGCTGATAAATGAAACATTTTTGAAGCCAAAACACAAGTTTAAGCTTAGAAACTACACAACCTATATAGAGGATCGAATCACCCACGGTGGTGGAGTATTAATCGCAATAAGAAATACAATCCCACATCAACGAATTGCAAGATTCTCCACATCAATTATAGAAAACATTTCTATAATAATTTATATAAACAAACGACCGGTCAGGCTGACTTCAGCCTACTGTCCAAAATATACTCCAGCTTTTATTAGCGATGTGGATAAAATTACATCAAGTACACACGAATTTTTCATTTTTGGAGATTTAAATGCACACCATAAACATTGGAATTGTCATCTTAATAATTTAGCCGGCAATAGCTTGTATAATCATCACAATAAATCAAACTACTATATACACTGTCACAATGATTTCACAAGGTTCACTCAGCGTCAATCACCACAACGGCCGTCGGTTGTTGATTTGATGCTAACAAACTCTGGGCTTCAATTTTCCCCACTAGAAACTCATCAACGGCTCCTGAAATCTGACCATATTCCAGTGACCTGCCGAATTTTTGGCCCAATATCTGTTAAATGTACAAAGATTCCACTTTATCACAAAGCAAATTGGAACTCCATACGCCAGAGTGTTGACGATGCAATTAGCCATAACAATCTTCATTCTGTAATAGTAACACAATTCAATGTTGATGAAATATTATCTAAAATAACAAATATTATCCACCTGGCAGAGAGGAAAATACCGATGGCGGAGAGAGAAATGTGGCAAAAAAGACTTTCGTCTTTAACAATATATTTAATCGGTCAAAGAAATAGATTCCGGCGTAAATTTCAAAGATCCAATAACTTGATGGAGAGAAATACTTTGAATTGTGTGCTCAAACAGATGGACCGACTTATCGAATACCATGTGCTTAATGACAGAAATAACAGCTGGAACACATTTTTGCTATCGTTGCCACCTGGACAAAAAAAGTTCTGGTTGCTTACAAAAGCCATCAGAGGCGCTAAAGTTGGCGTTTTGCCAAGAGATGGCGCTGATGTATATAGCAATTCGGAGAAAGTTAATATTATAGCTCAGAATTTCGAAGAAGCCCATAAAATAACTTCAAATATATATTCTAACCAAGAACAAAAAGTTTCTCGACACATTGACTGGCTTGACAAAGAACATATATCACAACAAGAAGATCATGAATCCACGTCCGTTGAAGAAGTCAAATGGTATATAAAATCCCTTAAAAACTCGAAGGCCCCAGGTTTGGATGGAATAAAACCCACGATATTGAAGAAAATGCCAGACTCCCTATTTTCTGTTGTTGCAAAAGTATTCAATTATTGTCTAAAAAGTGGTTATTTCCCTCAACCTTTCAAGGAAGCTAAAGTAGTTCCTGTTTTAAAAAACGGAAAAGTTAAGCGAAAAGTTACCGTCCTATAAGCATGCTAAACTGTTTGGACAAAGTTTTGGAGAAAATCATTTTAAACAGATTAAATGCATTTACTGAAAACAATTCTATTTTAAAAGAAGAGCAATTTGGTTTTCGAAAAGAGCACTCAACAATACATCAAGTCAAACGTATCGTGAACCTAATAACAAGCAACAAAATACAGCGTACAAGTACGGGTGTCATTTTTATTGATATAGAAAAAGCATTTGATTCCATATGGCATGATGGTTTAGTTTTTAAACTTCACAAATTTGGATACCCAATATATTTACAAAAAATTATTAAGAGTTTTTTGTCAGAAAGAACTTTCACCGTATGTGTCGAAGATTCACTTTCATCTCCACGGATCATCCCAGCTGGTGTACCACAAGGATCTGTCTTATCGCCGACGTTATACTCAATATACACATCCGATTTAAAGTTGCTACAAAATGAAACCATTGCATTATATGCAGATGACACAGCCATAATAACAAGCGGAAAGGTTTCAAACGCTATTATAAAAAGAATGAAAAAATCATTGATACATGTGGCAAAATATTTTGAGAAATGGAAAATAAATATAAATGAGGAAAAAACACAAGCAATCATTTTCCCTTTTAATAAATCGCAAAAAAGGAATCCGACAGCGCCACTTCGTGTCTCCGGTACTATTATTCCTCTCCGAAAGTCGATAAAATATTTAGGAATAACACTGGATAAATACTTGACATTTAAGGAACATATCCTCAATGCTTCCGATAAGGCCATTAGGTGTGGTCGAGCTTTATTCCCACTAACAAATCGAAAATCGCATGTAAACACCGCAAACAAGCTTCTAATATATAAAATGTGTATTCGTCCAATTATGACATATGGTTGTCAAGTCTGGTCATCCAGATGCGCTAAAACTTATATTAAACGTCTCCAAGTAATACAGAATAAAAACCTTAAAACCATATTTGGCTTAAATATGCGATACTCCACGCAAAGACTCCACCAACGGTTCAATGAAGATTTGATAACCAATTTTATTGGTAAGATAACCGAAAGTTTTGAATGCCGAAATAGATTGTCGAACCATAGGTTACTTCGAAATCTAACCGAATAAGATTTATTATCACCTAATCTGAAAGTAATCAATTTTAAATGCATAACAATTATTATATTTATGTACCCGTATTATAAAACATTGTTTTAAATACTTAGAAAGGTTTTTCCCTATCTTTTTCCCTTTAAATGTCAAAATCTATCCTAGAAAATGAATATTATCTGAAAAATGAAGTTTACAAATTTGCTGCAATACTATTTAGTTATATCTCAATATATGCTAATCATTAAGATTGTTAAATATTTTTAAGTGAAAGAATGATAGAAGAAATTTTAATAAATAAAAAAAAAAAACACCTGAAAATAACATAGCTAGACCCACCTTAAAGTATACCGATCGACTCAGAATCACTAGCTGAGTCGAGTTAACGATGTCTGTCCGTCCGTCCGTCTGTCCATGTAAAGTTGTTAGTCGACTACAGGTCGCAATTTCACTCCGATCGTTCTGAAATTTTGCAGTTTAGAGTACTTCGCAGCTGTTAAAATCGCTATTGAATTTGGTTGAAATCGGTTAAGTTTTAGCTATAGCTCCCATATATGTTTCGTCCGATTTTGCTCTTTAGTCCTGAAGAAGCTGTATTTTACATCCAATCACTTTGAAATTTAGAATGGTAGAGTTTCTTGATCCATGAACCAACACTACCGAATTTGAAGAAAATCGGTTAAGATTTAGCTATAGCTCCCATATATATGTTTCGTCCGATTTGGCACTTTAGTTCTATAGAAGCTGTATTTTACATCCAATCCTTTTGAAATTTAGAATGGTAGAGTTTATTGATCCATGAACCAACACTACCGAATTTGAAGAAAATCGGTTAAGATTTAGCTATAGCTCCCATATATATGTTTCGTCCGATTTGGCCCTTTAGTTCTACAGAAGCTGTATTTTACATCCAATCGTTTTTATACCCTACACCACACTGTGGAACAGGGTATTATTTAAGTATAAAATGACTCAAAAGTAAATTTATGTAAACAATTTATACATGAATTACAAAATTTATATTTCACAGTTATTCAATATTACGAGAGTGGTGTAGGGTATTATATAGTCGGCCCCGCCCGACTTTAGCCTTTCCTTACTGATTTTTATTTTATAATTTATTCTGTTTTGTCAGAGTCTTCTATGTCCCATTCCATATTAGAAGGAAACTTTACCTCCAATAGTTTTTCGAAGATAAGTTTCTGAACGCAGTTTCCTGAATATAATTATAAATCAGCACCAGAATACTAGCATAGACGGAGATGAACATCAATTCGGAGTAACGTGCTGAAAGCTTTCGAACTACAAATAAGCATTGCCCCTGTTGCAGCGGTGCAGGCTAACCTTTGGCACTAAAATAGCTGGCGTTATTGTAGTAAAAAAACATTTTATGACACACATGACGCACATTGTATATGGAATGTGACATACTTCATATGCCCATCGTGGTTTTGTACGATACACGGATCCCAGAGGTCCAATTTTTTATAATTCTGCCTTATTTTACCGGCTGAGTTAGATCGATGGTGGCATTAAGGACAACGGTTAATTTCGTCTTTTTGGCATAGACTTGCGTCATCAGACAGTCTCACATGAAGGGGGGATCTACGAATCCTATAGTTCCCATCTATTCCCAGAATGTGGACTGGACAGTGATCGCAGACTGGTCACCAGTCATAGACTATCTGGAGTCTAAATGGTAGTATCGTCGGCTACTCAGTCTGACCAGAGCACTTAATCTGGTACCACGGGATTCAGGAAAGCCCTCGGAACGCAGGTTCCGGCCTGACTATTGGAGAGGACCCTATTGGGTGCTACGTGGTGGCTTTGGTTGAAATCAAAATCGCTGGGGAGAATATTCACAGATGTGGAGTTGCAAACCAACCGGGTGCCATGACGCATAGAATGGCAAGGAGTTTTAGTTGGGCTCCGCTCCTAACCAAGGAGGAGGTCAAAAGTGTCCATAAACACGGAATTGATTGGTACTCAGGCACATTGTGCGTGGGGGCGTTGGTTGACGCATGTATTTACCCAGGAATTTAGCATAACGGCTGGAACTCACCTAAATTCATAATACCTACAGCCTCACATGAAGAAATCTTGCGGAAATCGAAATATCTGAGTGTAATATTTACCTTATTCGATGAGCGGACGTTGGCAGAACGGCTCGTTTCGAATTTTGCCAACAAACGTGGCTACCACATATACCGTATCATGGGAACTACGTTTGTCCTACAGAACATTCATTGCGATAATAATGTTCTATTATTTTGATGTCCTGTTCAATCGTGTAAATTCCATAGATATATTTTAAAGCTGATCTTCTGTAGCAAGAGTTTTATGTGTCTAGATTCCTCTTAAAGTATATTAGCCGCGATACTCAGTCTCTGTAGTGCTCACGATTATTGTGGCCTCTGTGGTAATATATATTTTTTCCGGTTTTGAAACCGTGCAATGTTACGGTAACAAATATAGTTTTCCTCTTTTTACTGACATTTTCGCTGCTGCTCCTGTTGTTGATATTATTCTTGTTGACAACATAACAAAAGACAATGGAAATATAAGAGTTCTTTAAAAGGCTACACTATGGTTTGATAACTTTTTGCAAGTTTCTAACTAATACACTGAATAATGTTTACCTTATTTTTACTTCTAAATTCTAATCATTCCAAAGTCAACACTTTTCTGCGCAATTGCAATTCGAACTCGTCTCGAATTGTTGTCTTATTTCAACTTTTCTTTCGCAAACGGAAGTGCTAAGGCTGTGGAAGCGATGTCTTAGCGAAAAGTGGTATTCTATCTCTTGTGAAGAATACCACTTTTGTGCCTTGTGAAGACATTAATCAAATCAATTTATAGAATTTGCAAAACTATCTCCATTGCATTTCATAGCGAATTTCTGTCTGCGGTTGTCTTTGGTGCCATTTTATTTAAGCCACAACATTCTTAGATAATCCTTCCTCTGGCACTTTACTTTTACTAAGGTTGTATTTGTTTAGCTGAGGACATAAATTAGCCGCTGAAAAGTAGAAGGTGCAGAAGCAAAAGAACAAAACTAGCTAAGACGATGGCATTGTTGAAGGTACTGGCGCCAACGGCACCTATTGTTAGGGTTTTGTAAAGGAATGCCATCTTCGAGGAGCACTTTCCACTTCTATAGTCTTAAACAAGTGTGGACGCTTTTATAATACCATACACTATTTACACTCATTTATTATTATTTTCGCGAGGTACGTCCGACTCAAAATTTTCCGAGTGTATTTCGAAAATTGATATTTTCTCCTAATATCAAAGATATTGAACCCATTCGACTGAAACTTCGCAATTACACAGAAAGAAAAAGTTGAGAATCCGTACTTGAATCAAGCCGTAGCGTTGTCAAAGGTACGTTAAGTACGGATTTTCTTAAACCAAGTATAAAATACTTGAATCAAGTACGGATTTTTAAGCCCTGAATTCTTAATCTTAGTGCTTATTAAGCCTGATTAGGCTTGATTTTAAGCCGAAAAATTCTAATTTTAAGCATAAAGCGATTGATTTAAGAATTTTATCAGATTAATTTGAGTGCGAAATGGGCTTCAATGAAGAAATTTTTGATTGAATTAAGCCTGCCCAATACTTGATTTAAGTCTGATAATACTTGATTGAAGCCTGATCAGTTCCTGATTTAATCCTAACCAATACTTGAACCAGATCAGTTCTTGATTTAAGCCTGGTCATACTAGATTTATTGTGCTTTCGTTCGTTTTATACCTATATACCATTTATATTAATTATACCATTTTTGCCACTGTATTGCAAAGAATGCATTTTTTTAAAATGGTATGTCAAAATACAATTGCTTAACAGCAAAAGTAAAAGTTTTGCTGCATTTATTCGATTTAATGTTTATACATAAACATCTCGACAATTTACTTTGAGCATACCCAAAAAACAATTTAAATCATCTCGACAATTTATATGTCAAAATCAACCACTTGCATGAGAGTGGTTGAGAGGGTAATTTTATTGTGCTCTATAATGGTTCTGTCTCTCAGAGAATAAAGTAAGCTTTTTTCTTACTTTAAGCCATATTAGGCTTAATTTTCTTTTCAAGAAATGTTTACTTGATTTCAAGCATTTAATGCGCCTTTCAGCGCTTGATTTTTTCAATTTAAGCCGATTTATACTTGTTTTAAGAAAAACTTATTAGGCTTAATTTCCTTTTCAAGAAATGTTTGCTTGATTTCGAGCATTTAATGCGCCTTTCAGCGCTTGATTTTTTCAATTTAATCCGATTTTTACTTGTTTTAAGAAAAACTTAGTACGAATGTACTTAAATTTTTATGTACTATTTCGGCTTAAATTAAGAATTTGTTACTTAAATTTAGTATGGCATTTTTCTTTCTGTGTAGGTACGAAATTCGTGCTAAATATAAATCAATAACTTTAATTACACTGGTTTACAAAATTTTTATTGAAGGGCTGTACATAAAATTTTCTGGTGTAATAAGGTGTCACACGAAAAAACAAAAATGGTTCATTTTAACTTTTTATTTATAACATAATTATTTTTTTTAATGCAGTATAATAATGAAGAATATTTGAGGAATATTTATGTCCATCGACATACACTTAAACCAGTGGTACGGTTAATGTCATTCCATTTATGGGGTCAAAGTTATGCGGGGTAAGTTGTTTTCATCGAGGATACATTGCAATGAAACAATTGCTATGATGTAGTAGGCTATGGGTCTAATTAATTTCCTTTTGGGCATTGTTAGCAAATTCGCAAAGCCGTACATAATAAATATGTATAATTTTATGACTTTACTTTTAAGTCATTGCCTTTTTTCAGTTCGACCACTTTTACACTGATAATATTAATTAGGATTAGTAATTTTACCTTGATTTAATCTCCGTCTGATGTTATTAAATTTTAATACCATTTTCTATATATTTTTTATTTTTATTATTAACCTAAATTGTTTTCAACATTTTAGCCAACGTCAATTTCTTATTTGTGATCAAAGTTTCTTATGTTTTTGTGAAGCAACTCTTTTACTTGTCCTATCCTATCAGTAATAAAGTAAGTGGCAAAAACAAAAACGAGACCATGCTGAGTTTTCCACGATGGCTCAGTGTTTGGTGGGTTGTTCTTCTAAGGTGCATAACACCAATAAATCAGTTTCAAAACTCCAACACTAACCATAAACGTGGGGGAAACCTCCACCATAAAACCCCATGAAAATAAAACATAAATTATGAAGGCGATGCGACGGTGGCGACACTCTGCATCCTTCTTCTTCGCCTTTGTCTTTATTCGCTTTGCAACAAACCCCAGAAATGTAAACAATTTATTTAAAGGCTCCGACTAAACTCCTTCGGGCGTTTTCTGTAGAATGTTTGAGACGAAATTTAAAACTGATACTTTTTGGGATACCATTACGATTTGGATAGACTAAATATGGTCAGTGTTTAGCCTTTTAATGCCGCCACATCTTTTTTGCATTTAATTAAAAAAGGAGGTTCTTCTTCCCGTCGAATACATTTTGGTTTTTGTTTCGTTTTTTTTTTGGTTTTCGTGTTTAATAGACACCATAATGAAAGCTTTAATAAATGCCATAATTAAACACCAACCCAAATACAAGGAAACGCACAGTGGGGGAAAAACTAAAATGGAAAAATTATTTTTGTTTCTTAACCAGTTAACGGATTTTAACAAAACTTCACAAGCTTATAGCAGATTTATCTTCCAGCAATGTCGCGATTTCTAGAAAATTATTTTTTTGATGTATTTACCAAACTAAAATTATTTTGCACTTTAACTTACAATACCTTGAATAACTATATCAGTTAGGAAATGCTAAAGTCGGCCCAATTTAAGATACTCTACATCACATTTTTAGGCCAGAATAAGCTCAAATATGGTTGTTCTATATCTGAAATAGCGACTTTATGACTCGCAGATTGTATGTTTGGATCCACAACCTATTCTAATTGAAGTTTCATAAAGATCGGCTGGAAAATGGTGCTTCCCTAACATTTGTAACATAGGTAGAGCTATATCCAAATACACTATGCAACAATAAATATAATATGTATATACATAATACCAACTTTAACCCGGTGCGCTTCGCAGCCCATCATTTATTTATTTTCCTTTTAGGGTACTGTAGCATAGTTACACCTCATTCTTTCAAAGGCAAATGACTATTTCATATGGGGAAACATTATCTTGTTTATGTTCCTGGCATCAAGGTACAATATTTATCCCTTTCTGTGCCTCTAAACGTCACAAACTATTTTTTGGACCATATTTTACCTTTTTCCCCTAGTTTATGTTCCAATAGCTACATTCAAACCCTGATACAATGTAAAACAATGTTTGTCCCACAGTGTCTTTTAAAGTTTTAATTAAAAAAAAGGTAAAATGAATGACTAGTTTATGTTGCAAGACTTACAACTACCACTGTGATCATATTTAATCATTTTCGCTCCATTAATTCAACCCAATGTGCCATAGTTTACCATTTTTGCACTACTGTACAACATTTAATCGTTTTTGCCCCAACAGTGACACTAAAAGTGTGTATTTAGGGAAATCATAGTTAATAGTCCAAGATCCATATTCGCAACCTTAGGCCGTATTTTACCCTTTATGTCCCCTATCTGTGACACGTTTAACTTTTTACCATACCGTGCCTTATTTAACTATTTCCCTCTGTTTACATAGAAGCATCGCACTCTGGTTATGAATCACTGCACTACTTAACTTAATTAAATATTTTATTATCCCACTGTTCTTCTAAAGTATAAAATTGTATACATATCTGGGACTATATATAACACTTTTTCCCCACTTAACTGATTTACCATTTTGCTACACTTTACCGTATTTAAAATTTTTTTACCCCACTGTACCATATTTAACCCTTCTTGCTTCACTATACCACATTTAACCCTTTTTGCTATACTCAACCCTATTTAACACCTTTAGCCACTCTGCCTCATTTGAAAAAAGGACTTCCTATCTCATATTTATGTTCCAGATGTTGTCCTCTCTCCCTAGAACCATGATTTTGCCCATACTTAGCACCTTCTTGTATTACAGTACTACATTTAACAATTTTTGTCCTATTGTAGCATTTTTAACCATATTTAACACTTTTTGAACCACTGTATAATGGTCAACCATTTTTGTCACATTGTACCATATTTAATCATTTTTGTTCCTCTGTACCATAGATAATACATTTTTGGCTCACTATTTTCGAGGTAACGCTTTTTGGCCCATTGTACATTATTTAACCCATTTTGTCTCACTCTACCATCTTTAACTATGTATATATACCCCGCTGTATTATGGCTAACCCTTTTTGTCCCATTGTGCAATATTAAACCCTTTGTCTCCCTGTAACATATTTAACACTTTTTGCCCCACTGTATCATATTTAATCCTATTTGCTCCACTGTATCATATTTAACACATTTTTTTACCTTTTTGACCCACTGTACCACAGTTAACCGTTTTTGGTCACTCTGTACCATATTTAATCTTTTTTGCCCCGCTGTATCATATTTAACACTTTTTGCCCCACTGTATCATATTTAATACATTTCTGCCCCACCACCATACCATATTTAATCCGTTTTGTCCTACTTTACCATATTTAACCATTTTTGCCCCACTGTACCATACATAACCCTTTTTGGCCAACTGCGCCATATTTAACCCTTTTTGTCTCACTTTACCATATTTAACACTTTTTGTCTCACTGTACCATATTTAAAAATTATCACCACTCTACCATACTTAACCCCCATTTGGGGATTAAGTACTGTACCATATTTAACACTTTTTGTCTCACTGTACCATATTTAAAAATTGTCACCACTCTACCATACTTAACCCCCATTTGGCCCCTTTTCGACCCACTGTACCATACCTAACCATTTTTTGTCACACTGTACCATATTTAATCCTTTTTGCCTCACTGTATCATAGTAAATACATTTTTGCCCCACTCTACCGTATCCAACCCTTTTTGTCTCACTGTACCATATTTAAAATTTGTCCCCACTAACCCTTAACTGTACCAAATTTAATTACATTGTATCCACTGTACCATTTTTGCCCTCTATACATTATTTATTGTTTTTGACCCACTGTGATCTTCACATCTCAAGTTTTACTTCCAATTTTGCCAGATTGATTAATTTTTTGCCCTATGCAAGATAATTAACCCGTTTTGCCCCACTGTGCCTCTTAAAGTTAGAATTTCAAAAATCTCTTGCGATCTCTAGTTTATGTAAGAAAATCTACCCTAGAACCATGGGACCATATTTAACAGTTTTAAACCACTTTACCCTAGTTCACACGTTTGACCCCACTCTGTCCCAAAAAGTACGATTTCAAAAAAAACTGACTACCCCGATCCTTTATCCTAAAGACATCCCACGCTTCAATTTTCACCATTCTAATTCTAGGCGTTAAAGTTGGCGGTGGTACCATATTTATCACTTTTTGTCCCACTGTGCCCCTAAAATTTTCAGAAAAAATCGCTCTTTGTTCTAGTTTATGCCCAAAAGCTACTCTCACAGAAAATTTCACGAATCTAGCTCTTACCATTTGGAGTTAGCCGTTGTACCACATTTATCCCTTTATACCCCACGATTCTAGCTCATTCCGTTTAGATTTGGCGGTGGTACCATATTTATCCCTTTTTGTCCCATTGTGCGGGTAATAGTACGAATTTCGAAAAATTCCGTCTTATTGCACGTCTACATCCCAAGGGCTACCCTCCCACCAAATTTCATGATTCTAGCTTCAGCCGTTTGTCCTGGACGATGATCAGTCAGTCAATCAGCCAGTCACGTAACAATTTTATATATATAGATAATTTTTTTACCACATCATTGGTTTCTAAGATATCTTACAAGATGGGATGGGAAAGTCAAAACAAGTTTTAATTTCACCCACTTATCCGATCATGCCATTTTTGGTTGAAATTTTAGTTAATAACTAATATTGACTCCAATAACATACAATCCAAATTTCGTTTTTCTACGGTCAATAGTTTCGGAGATAATAAATTTTTAACTAATTCTATCTATAGATATAGATCGTATACGAGTATATCGTGGTGGCCACGTCCACTTTTGGTAGTCCTAACCCATCACGGAAATACTGCCTTTCTGATGAAACCGTTTCGGGCACATCGGTTGGATTGTTTCTAAGTCTATAACGTACATAATAACATAGAAACACACAGAGATTTATCAATGTTTATATATGCAGATAGATACGAGTAGATTACATTTTTCGTAATTCCCCCACTGTAAGTCATATGCCCACAAACACAAAGCAAACGCACATATATTTTGGGACCCGAAAAATTCTCCACTGTCATGTATCATTTAGTTAGTGATGGCTCAGTTTACGTTCAACCTCCTCCGGCAACTTTTTCTGGGGATCCGTTTTAATATCATGGCTATGGCTCTCATGATATTCTGTTTGTTTTCGCCTTCGCTTATTTTCTTTTTTTAGGGGAAAAGCGATTAAATAGCTGCGGTTTGCAGCCATATTGACCGGCCAAATTCATGAAACGAAAATGCCAAAGCAAACTTGGCGGTTAACAAGAAAAAAACAACATTTATTCCTGTATGTGAATTTTTCCAAAAACTCGGGCCACAATTTTTTGCTCTTAATTGTAGCAACATTAAGACTCATTTTTTTAAACGCACATTAACTTTGTAACACCATCACTAGCATTCCATCATCCACCGCCCCCCACAAATAAAGGGGAATTACGCAGCAAAAAATATGGTGGGGAGGCAACAGCCATGGCGACTTAGTACTCTACATTGACCGACGGTTGATTTCAGCATCCTTTTAATTTGATACTTTACTTTGATGTAGAGGGAGGGGATAAGGGATTGACACGACACTTCCGTGATGGCCGGGACACTGGGTCAATTGAAACTCTTCGCATGCAAAGTCAATATACACAAGAGAAAGGATTTCCCCAGGCCTGCGGAATACAGAAGTGAATCTCATTGACACGACATCCATCCATTTCTATGACAGATGGTCAATTGGGACTAAGAGTACATTTAAAGGGGGACATGACAAATGAAAACAGACTCTTAATAATGTCATCCTTTTCAAAAGCACAGTAGTTGGGTTTAGTGAATGGTTTTGGAAGCCGATACTCGTATGTTTAGGGTACAATCCAAATATATAATATTTGAATACTTTCAACAAATCTATGTTAGGTTAGGTTAGGTTAGGTTGAAGAGAGGAGACGTTTAAACGTCTCATGTCCATGGACATACACTTAAGCCAGTGGTTCGGCCTGTTGTGCGCTCCTTATTTATGATCTTTTTATACCTCACGAGTTACAGAAAATCGGTACTAGACACGAATTTTCTCAGTATCTTCCAGTCCTATTCTCTGAGATGAGTCAAGTCTGGTAATATGTCGGACCCGAAATGTTGGGATCTTGCATGTGTGAAAGCCGGGCAGTGACACAGAAAATGTTCCATCGTTTCGATGTTTTCTCTGCGTGCCCTGCATTCGTCGTTTCCTGCTAGTCCTATGCGATGAAGATGTGCTTGTAGGCTTGAGTGTTCCGTTAGAACACTCATCATCTTACTAATATCGATCTTGTTTAGTTTCAGAAGACTTCTTGTTTTCTTTTCATTTGGGTCACCCCACAGTATCTTTGCAGTTGCTCCTACTGTTGCGCTATTCCACACAGTTTTATGAGCCATCACTGCCCAGTGCTTCAACTCATTTGTCGTGGCTTCGAAAGGTTTCCAATTTTTCAAGTTTATTACTCGAAGTTCTCTGCCCTTTGAAGCCAAGTTGTTTGCCCGTTCATTTCCAATCACTCCGTTGTGTCCTGGTACCCAGCAAATACGCAATTGACCATGGGCTGAGTAATCATTTATCGTTCTTTTACAGTCCAACACAGTTCTGGATTTGACCCTTTCCGATGTTATTGCTTGAATCGCCATTTGGCTATCTGTGAAGATGTTGGCATATTTAGGCTTTGTCGTGTTACTGAGCCAGTTCACACACTCCGTGATTGCTCGAACTTCTGCTTGAAATACCGTGTTATGGTCAGGGAGGCGGAAGTGAAGTTCGACTTCTGGTTCATCAATAAAAAGTCCCAGACCCGTCCTTCCTCCTCGCTTGGACCCATCCGTGTAGCAGCTCTAAATCTATGTTTCCATTATAATATTTTTTATTTGGAATATTTTTTTTTTCCGAAACAGAGATTAATTTCTATTTAAGTATTTTGGCAATTTGTCGATGACTTAATTAAAAGGCAAATTTTGAGTTTTTTAGAAATTCTAAATCACTTTTTTTGAAATGTTATATGATTGTAAATTCGACTAAAATGTATATCTTATAGTCTTGTGTTTTTTTCGAATTTTTTTTTTTTAAATTTTAGTTTAAAAAAATTTGCTACTTCACAATTAAACGCACCAGACTTTCACAAATCGAAAACAGTAATTTTTTTCTACAAAATTTCTTTAAATTTTAAAGAAATTTTCGTTGAAATTGAATTTAAAATAATTTTTTTTTCAAATAATATTTTTCTATTTAGCAAAATTTTTTTTTTTTAAATTTGAATTTTTCTAGAAAATTTGTCGAAAATACATTTTTATTGAAAATTTTGATATCTGTAGAAAATTAGTCAAAATTCCATATGAATGAATTTTGTAAACTACTTTATTTTCAAAAAATAAATGATAGCGATGTCTTATTTTTCCCTTTAGCAACATTTTATTTTATTTCTATAAAATTTCTTTAAATTTTCTTTTTCTAGAAATGTATCAATGTCAAAATGTATTTTTTTTTTGGAAAATTTTGTCGAAAATACATTTTTATTGAAAATTTCTATTTCTGTAGAAAATTAGTCACAATTCCACATTTGTAGAAATTCTCATGGAAATTGCCTATTTCTAGATAATTTCTTTGAACTTTAATTTTTGTAGAAAATTTCGTTGAAATTGCATATAACTATTTTGTTTTTCAAATAAAAATATTTTTCTATTTACCAACAATTAATTTTTTTCTACAAAATTTCTTTAAATTTTAATATTTCTAGAAAATTCGTCAAAATTGAATTTTTTGAAAATTTTTCCGAATATAAATTTTTATTGAAAATTTCGATTTCTGTAGAAAATTAGTCAAATTCCGTATTTCTAGAAATTTTCATTGAAATTGCCTATTTTTACATAATTTCTTCGAACTTTAACTTTTCTAGATAATGCAATTTCGTTGAAATTGCATTTAAACAAATTTTTTTTCAAATAAAAATATTTTTCCATTTAGCAACATTTTATTTTGTTTTTTCTACAAAATTTCTTTTAATTTTAATTTTTCTAGAAAATTCCCCAAAATTTAATATTTTAAAAGTTAAAATTCAAAATTCCCTACATGCTGAAAAAAAAATCGCTTCTGTAGTATATTATCCCAAACATATTGACTTGAAGCATATATATTTTTATGGTACACTCTAAATATATAATATTTGGTACATACAAAAATTATATATTTGGGAAGATTTTGTTCTAAACAAATCCTTGTTTTCACCCTAATACCTTTTATTTGGGATTTTAATTCCGAAACAAAAATGTATTTAGAGCGCCCCAGTAGGTGAGTTGGTAGCGTACTCGCCTATGATTTTGGGGGTCGTGGGTTCGATTCATACCAGAGGCTCTGGTCTGTCGCTGCAAAAAATTTAGCCATATGGTCTTTGTAACCCGGCCTTTCCCTGGACCTTATAATTAGAATATAAATTTACTTTGCATTGTAATTCATATAAATAAATAAATAAATAAATAGAAATTGCCTATTTTTAGATAATATATTCGAACTTTAATTTTTCTACATAATTTCGTTGAAATTGCATTTAAACAAATTTTTTTTCAAATAAAAATATTTTTCCATTTAGCAACATTTTATTTTGTTTTTTCTACAAAATTTCTTTTAATTTTAATTTTTCTAGAAAATTCCCCAAAATTTAATATTTTAAAAGTTAAAATTCAAAATTCCCTACATGCTGAAAAAAAAATCGCTTCTGTAGTATATTATCCCAAACATATTGACTTGAAGCATATATATTTTTATGGTACACTCTAAATATATAATATTTGGTACATACAAAAATTATATATTTGGGAAGATTTTGTTCTAAACAAATCCTTGTTTTCACCCTAATACCTTTTATTTGGGATTTTAATTCCGAAACAAAAATGTATTTAGAGCGCCCCAGTAGGTGAGTTGGTAGCGTACTCGCCTATGATTTTGGGGGTCGTGGGTTCGATTCATACCAGAGGCTCTGGTCTGTCGCTGCAAAAAATTTAGCCATATGGTCTTTGTAACCCGGCCTTTCCCTGGACCTTATAATTAGAATATAAATTTACTTTGCATTGTAATTCATATAAATAAATAAATAAATAAATAGAAATTGCCTATTTTTAGATAATTTATTCGAACTTTAATTTTTCTACATAATTTCGTTGAAATTGCATTTAAACAAATTTTTTTTCAAATAAAAATATTTTTCCGTTTAGCAACATTTTATTTTTTTTCTACAAAATTTCTATACATTTTAATATTTCTAGAAAGTTCGTTAAAATTGATTTTTTGAAAATTTTTTCGGAAATACATTTTTATTGAAAACTTCGATTTCTGTAGAAAACAAGTAAAAAAGTTTCAGTCGTGTAAACCTACTAAGGTATACCCTCACTTTGTGAGTAATGTAATATGGAATATTAAACGAATTATTCTGTCAATTTGTATGGGAGGTACCAGAATGTTTTTAACAAATACACCTATTTTTCGCTGAATAGTAGATTCTTTAAATACATTACACTGCGCCGAATTATAAACGTTTTTTGCACGGGTATATTAACGTTATGAAATATTAAATTTTGGTGCAAAATATTGTTGCATTTTCGTGCATTGGTACTCATGCTGTGAGCTCTTAACTTTTTGTGCAAAATTGTACCTTTGTGTGGGAGGTACAAAAAGGGGCGTGGAAATAGCGTCCATTTCTCACAGTGCAAAAGACACTATAAAAGCATTACGCTGTAAAAAATTTCAAGTATTTATATACACTGGTATTAATGTTATAAGCTGTTATCTTTTGGTGCAAAATGGTACCTTTGTGTAAGAGGTACCAAAAGGGGCGTGAATATGACACCCATTTTTCACTGGACTGTAGGCACTATGAAAGCATTACACTGTACAAAATTTCAAGTATTTTTATGCACTGGTATTAATGTTATAAGCTGTTAACTTTTGGTGCAAAATGGTGCATTTGTGTGGGAGGTACCAAAAGGGGCATAGCAACATGGCCCATTTTTCTCGAGTTGATAGCGACTAATAAACTATTGCTATGTGTGGAATTTCAGAAGATTCGAATAAGTAGTATAGCAGTTATTAAAGATTCAATATTTCACAACATTTTAACACTTTGTGGGGGAGGTAGTAGAAGGAGTACCAAATTTGAAGTCAATCGGTTACTCCTTTCGAGAGTTATCGTGCGCACCAGCCAGCAGACAGACAGACACACAGACAGACAGACAGACATACAGACAGACAGACAGACAGACAGACAGACAGACAGATAGATAGACAGACAGACAGACAGACAGACAGACAGACGGACATTGTTCATTCGTCTTAAAATGACCCAAAACGAATATCCGCCGAACATACTTAGGGTCTTAGATCACTCCTTCGATGTGTTACACTTTTTTTCGTAGCAAATGATATATACCCTCGTCACACTAAAGTGAGGGTATAATTAGTCAAAATTCCATATTTCTAGAAATTTTTATGGAAATTGCATATTTCTTCGAACTTTAATTTTTCTAGAAAATGTCGTTGGAATTGCACTTTTCTTTAAAAAAACTAATCAGTCATCGTCATTTAAACGACACGTCGACATTTAATCCGCTCATCGACCTTTGAAATTTCAACATCATATTTTCTAGAATTTTGTATATGCAATTGTAATAATGCAATTTTATCTAAATTTTCTAGAAAAATGCACTTCAAAGACTTTTCTAGAAAAATGCAGTTTCAACGAAATATTGTAGAACATTCTGATTTCAACAAATTTTTTATTAAGAAAATACATATTGGAATGATTATTCTAGAAAAATGCTAATTTAAAGTACAGGGTTGCCCATATTCGACGGACCCATCTGGCAACGCCATAACTTTTGACAGAGATGTCAGATCGCTTAATGACATACCGCGTTTGAAGCGTCAGTCCAAGCAGATTTTTACCATGGAACAATACACGCCACGCGAGCGCTCTGAAATAGTTGAAATTTACATTCAACAGAAGAAGTCAAGTCAACGTGCTTTTAAAATATTAAAAAATGTGAGAAGTGCGCCTTCTAAGAACACCATTAACCGTTTATACGAAAAATTTTCGACTGGTGAGGCTCTTTCTAATCCGAAGAGGCCAAATAAAAGTCGACCAAGGCGATCGGCCGAGAATATCGCTGCCGTACGAGCCAGTGTTGAGAGGTCCCCCAGAACATCCCAAAAACGCCGTTCTCAGCAGTTGGGCATGGCTCGGTCCACTTTACAACGGATTATTCGCGTTGATTTGCATTTGTTCCCGTACAAAATTCAATTGACGCAAAGATTGTTGCCTGCGGACAAGCCTCGTCGATTGGAATGGGCCCAACGAGTCATCGAAATGGGCGATGATGACGAGCAATTTTGGAACAAAATTATCATGTCCGATGAAGCCCATTTCACATTGAATGGGACCGTAAATAAGCAAAATTGCAGTATTTACGCCACTGAAAATCCTCAGGAGATTCAAGAATTGCCTCTTCATGACGAAAAAGTCACAGTTTGGTGCGGCGTTAGTGCGAAAACGGTCATTGGGCCGTTTTTCTTCCAAAACGAAAATGGCCATGCTGTTACCATCAACCAGGAGCGTTATCGCGACATGATGACCAATTTTGTGATGCCAATTATTCGAAAGCGTATGAGGCAGTTCTGGTTTCAACAAGACGGCGCTCCACCGCACACAAGTCGCATAACAATCGATTTTCTGAAGAATTTGTTTCCGGGCCGTTTGATGTCGAAAAGTGGTGATTTGGACTGGCCACCGCGTTCGCCCGATTTGACGCCGCCTGACTTCTTCTTGTGGGGATATTTGAAGTCAAAGGTTTACGTTAACAAGCCAAGGACCGTAGAAGAGCTCAAGGACAACATTCGTGAATAAATAGCCGCTATTCCGGCCGAAATGTTGGCGAAAACGATGGAAAATGCTGCAAAAAGGGCACAATACGCCATCAACGCCAGAGGCGGCCATTTGAGAGATATCATATTCAAAAATTGATGTAAACAAATCTACTTGGAACAAATTAAATGATTAAGATTGCCAACCGCCAAATTTTTATTTTTTTCTTTGATTTTTTTTAAAAAAACATGGGTCCGTCGAATATGGGCAACCCTGTACATAATTTTCAAAAAAAAAAAAATATTTCATGAATTTTTGGAAAATTCAAACAATTCAAACATGAAGGAATTTTCTAAGAAATTTAACACAATTTCGAGGGGAGGGCGTTCATGATAATTTCATTGTTGTGCGGAGCCCTATGTTGAAAGAGTAATTATAATTATATTTTGTTGCTGTCTGGAGAAATAAATTTTTTATTAATTCTATTCCTTCATAATTATTGGTCCGCTGATGATTTTTTACATGTTTGTATTATTGCACATTAACACTAATTCCTTTGTTATTTTTATTTTCAGATTTGTGTTTTCAATAACCTTTACCAGACGATAATCAACAAATACTTTATTGGTAAGCACAATTTGAAATCTTCCAAATAGGAAAATCTTTAATATTTAACAAAATTTATTTAATTGCTTAATTAGAGAGCTGAACCGATACGACCCATTGGTATTATAGTGTAGAAAACAAAGAATATTTTGTTAAAGGTAATCTAGATCAGTTAAAAATGTGACATTTATAGCATTAGGTGGTATTTACCCTAGAAATTACTTTAGGCGATAAGAATAATCGAAAGGGACATTTAGGTGGGAGCTACATATAAATAGTGGACGAAATACGGCATTTTCACTTAAACAAATTAAAAAACCAAAGTATAGCCTAGCCGTATGGTACCATCGCAATTTTCTGACCTGGAATGTAAATACGTTGCGTTTGTTTTGTATATATTGAATTTATTCATATATCATTGTAAATGTCTCATTTTTTTGCACATAAAATATTACAACCTACCTTGTAGATTAAATAAGTTCACTTAAATTTTACGCAGTTTTGCTGCACTGTGAAACTCGCCAATTCTTTGAATAATTCCCCTGATATGGCTACGAAGATGTGTAGGGTAAATTCGAAAAAAGACGCAAATTCAACCCTCCGAATTTCTAGGGAAATCCGAGGGGAACAGAACATTTGTGATGCCACTTAATGGGGGGTATAATTTAAATTTAATTGATTTGCTTGGCAAATGCTCGCGTTTGTACGCATTCTGCTAATTCGGAAATGCAAAACAAGAGTACCAAAACATTTCAATATATGACTTGTATGCTTGTTATTCGTATCCTTTTACTCCACTCCCTCACCTTTCCACAACAGGGTAAAACTCGTCGAAATGGATAACGCGGCGAAAATGTATATCGCTGAACTATGTAGATTTTTTTCCCCATTCCAAAATTAACCCTTAAATTCAAACAAATTTGCGGTTTATGCCACTAAAAACAACAAAAAATTTTCTAAAAAGGGTTAGCCTGCCTCGACGTTCCAAAAAAATCGTTGGTAGTATGAGAATTTCATCTTTTCATTGTAAAATTGATTTCATTTTTATTTCGCAGAAAAACGGATGGATCTTGCTTTTTGTTTTTTTTTTTTTGCAGAATACACCGGCGATTTTGCCATCCTTTCGAAATATTTCAAGAATTTTTAATTGTTGGTCTATTAAACAAAAGGCCACTCATAAGTGTTGTTATGTGGGCAGAAAGAAAAAGTTGGAAATATTTTTTAAATAATTATTCATTTCATTTTCAATGAATTCAAAAAGCACAAAAAAGGGTTACAATATCAGGTGGTCGCGGTTAAAGTATTATTGGAAGAGGGTGGCTGGTAGGGAAAACATGGAGTGTGTAGTGTAATTAAGTCCTCAACCTTTTTTAATTACACTTGATGACTCGGACTCGAAGAAAGGAATTGTTTAACGGATGGATTTTGTCTGCACGCCCAGATATCATTTCCCTTATGATGAGATTGCTCTAACCAAAAGTGGAAACCAATGTTGTTGTATTGAAGCGTTTAAATTATGTGAACGTAATAATTATATCGGAAAATGTTAAACGAAATCGTAACCGCCAATATGACAAACGTTTTTTTGTCAAATGTAATTGTCGCGTTGTAATCTGAACTCAAAACACAAAAATAAATCAGCTATTTTACACATTTGTATCTTAAAATGTAAAAAACACAAGTTATTTCACAATTCCAATTGCGTATTCGAATTCAGCGTATCAAAGTCTTCTGAAATCGAGTCTAAGATTTCCTACCTACGAACAACCATAGCCAGTGGTCTATTATTTGAGAACAATCCTTGTCCGATTGTTTCAAATCCTGTTTTTATACCCTACACCACACTGTGGTACAGGGTGTTATGACTTTGTGCATTTGTTTGTAACACCCAAAAGGAGAAGAGATAGATCCATTGTTTATTATACCGATCGACTTGTAATCACTTTCTGAGTCGATTTAGCTATGTCCGTCTGTCTGTCCGTCTGTAGATGTATTCTTGTAATCAAAGTACAGGTCGCACTTATGGCCCGATCTTGACGAAACTTTACATATCCCTTTTTTTCGTCCAAGGACGATCCCTATTTAATTTGGTTAAAATCGGTTCAGATTCGGATATAGCCCCCATATATATGTTAGCCCCGATTTGACATGTAAGCGCTGTAAAAACTTTATTTTATATCCGATCGGTATGAAATTCAGCAGAAAGAGGTCTCTTAATATTAATGAACACTGTTAAATTTTGAAGAAATCGGTTCAGATTTAGATATAGCCCCCATATATACGTTACCCCCGATTTCACATGTAAGCGCCGTAAAAAATTTATTTTATAACCGATCAGTGTGAAATTCGGCAGAGAGAGGTTTCTTATTACATGAAGGAATATTGCCAAATTCGGAGAAAATCGGTTCAGATTTAGATATAGCCCCCATATATATGTTACCCTCGATTTTACATGTAAGCGCTGTAAAAAGTGTATTTTTAATCCGATGTACGAAATTCGGCAGAAAGAGGTTTCTTATTACATGAATTAATACTGCCAAATTTGAGGGAAATCGGATCAGATTTAGATATAGCCCCCATATATATGTTATCACCGATTTGACATGTAAATGCTGTAGAAACTGTATTTTATATCCGATCACAGCGAAATTCGGCAGAAAGAGGTTTCTTATTATACGAATGCACACTGTTAAATTCGGAGAAAATCGGTTCAGATTAAGATATAGCCCCCATATACCCTCGTATATGTTACCCCCGATTTGATATGTAAGCGCTGTAAAAATTTTATTTTATATCCGTTCAGTGCGAAATTCTGCAAAAAGAGGTTTCTTTCTACATGAAGGAATACTGCCAAATTCGGAGAAAATCGGTTCAGAATTAGGTATAGCCCCCATATATATGTTACCCCGATTTGACATGTATGCGCTGTAGAAACTGTATTTTATATCCGATCAGTGCGAAATTCGGCAGAAAGAGGTTTCTTATTACTCAAAGGAATACTGCCAAATTCGGAGAAAATCGGTTCAGATTTAGATATAGCCCCCATATATATGTTACCCCCGATTTGACATGTAAGCGCTGTGGAGACTGTATTTTATATCTGATCAGTACGAAATTCGTCTTTTTACATGAATGAGTATTCAGGGAAAATTTATATATAACCTCCATATATATGTTCCTCCTGATTTGGTTTCAAAGCGCTATAGAAGTTGTGCTTTACTTCCGATAATTAAAATTTTCCATAAAGATGTCTCAATTTAGTAACGAATATTGCTTAATTTAGCGATTATCGTTTCAGAATTAGATAGTATGTTCCTACCCATGTACCAATTATTACAAATTATTATCGCAATGACACTTATCGCATTGTTAGGGAGGTGTAGGGTATTATATAGTCGGCCCCGCCCGACTTTCTGCCTTTCCTTACAGGTTTTCATTTAGTATAATGGTCCCTTCAACCAAAAATTAAAACTTTGACCCACTGTAAAAAAAACTCAGACCAACTGGACCATAAGTTGATTCTACAAAAATTATCTACTCAACATGCCCATTCTGTTCCAATCAAAAAGTCTTAATTTGTTGGACAGTTTATAGTAGATCCAAATATAATTGCGAGCTAACTTTCACAAATAAAATGTGTGCATACACACAAACAAAGTTATTTTTAAGAAGTTTTCCAACTATATTTTGTTTAAAAAACACTTAAAGCAAACAAAGTGTTTAAACAATAACAAAGTTATTGTTTAAGAAATTTGCCAACTACATTTTATATAAAAAAGTCGTATGACACTTTGCTGACTTTTTCGAATTTTAGTTAGTTTTTCCTATATTTAGTGTTATATATACTAGTTAAAAATGTCATAAGCAGCATTAGTTTTTATTATACAGCAATAATTTGTAATTTATAAATTTTCCAATTCATCGCTTTGTGTCAATCCATCAATGCTATTTATCGTTACGCTAGATTATACGATATACATTGTAATCGAATTTAACAAACACATACAATTTCTAAAAAAAACACTTTGGACTTGTGAAAAACAGGAAACTTGTCTTTAAATTAAGGCATTGATACATTGCCAAAATGCGTAGATTCGAATTAATCTTTGTTTCGAAAATATTAGTTCCAAATAAAAAACCAGTAAGGAAAGATAGAAAGTCGGGCGGGGCCGAGTATATAGTACCCTACACCTCCCTAACAACGCGAAACTGAGCATAGCGATAAGAATTTGGCAGTGTTGATAAATGTAATGAGAAAACTTGCTCTGGCGAATTTCGTACTGATCGGATATAAAATACGGTTTCTACAGTGCTTAGGTATCAAATCGGGCGAAAGGCTATATCTAAATCTGAACGCATTTTCTCCTAATTTGGTAGTGTTCATTCATGTAATAAGAAAACTCTCTCTGCCGAATTTCGTACAGATCTGATATAAAATACAGTTTCTACAGCGCTTACATGTCAAATCGGGGGTAAAATATATATTGGGGCTGTATCTAAATCTGAACAGATTTTGCCCAATTTTAATAGGGATCGTTCTTGGGCCAAGAAAGAGCACTGTGCTAAATTTCATCACAATCGGACCATAAATACGACCTGCACTTTGATCACAAGAATACATGGACAGACAGACAGACGGACATGGGTAAATCGACTCAGAAAGTGATTCCAAGTCGATTGGTATAATAAACAATAGGTCTATCTCTTCTCCTTTTAGGCGTAACAAACAAATGCACAAAGTCATAATACCCTGTACCACAGTGTGGAGTAGGATATAAAAATATGAGGATGGGAACATTGTTAGGTTTAGTGCAATATCTCCCAAACTTATAATAGTAGCGTGTATCAATTATTATGTATTTGGAGTGTACCTTAAACATATGTATATTTCAAGCAGAGTATGTTCTGGACAATATACTACAAAAGCGATTTTTCAACGTGCATGATTTTGACAAATAGTTAACTAAAGATGTACTAAATTGTTTGCATTGGTTAGTTCAAAAATTTTTCTCCTCAGTGTATAATAAGAAAATTCAAATACTATCTCTCTAGAGTACACCAAACCTGTGAAATTCCCCCCTCAATGTGGGAAATAACTAAATATCCTTAGATTAAAGGATGTTGATGGTCTCACAAGGAATTAGTCGTGCACGTATCAGAGAACTCAATTGTTTAACGGTCAAATTGCCTTGGAGACGGAGGGTGGTCCCAAATCCCCTTCACAGAATTCAATAATTTAAGCCAACAAATTGACATGTATTTTCGATAATGCATCACACACACACAATCTACAATCTCTCAGACACCAAACTCCCACTTACACACACCCTCTCAAATAGCAAAAACGATTTACTCGTCAACTGGGATTTAGTTTGTGAACATTTTCTATTTTGGTCGTCATTAGTCGATGAAAGAAGTATCAAAGTACGACTAAAAATCAACCAAAAAGGACTAACGAAAAAATCTAACTGCAGAAAATCGATGGCTCAGAGTAAATGGTTGTCGCTGTCGTAGTCGTCTTTGTTGTTCTTGCTGTGTACTTTTTGTTTTTGTGTGAAAAACTTGATAATTACTATGAATGTTTGTCACATGACATTACTCAGCGAGAGCATTTAGTGTTAAAGGGACAAGTAAATTGCAAACCCCAGCAGAAATAAACACTGCAAACACCAAAGGACATTTAAGGATGGTCGATGGATGGTCAGTAATGGATGGAAATGTGCTGTGAATCAAGTCCAGTCAAGCTTTGCCAACAAAGCATAGCAAAGCAAAGTAAAGCAAAGCAGATCAGAGCAAAACCAAACGAAATGAACAAAAAACTTTTGTTTTTGGTATGAATGCATATGTATGGAAACTAAAACCGAGGAGGGCATAGGTAGAGGTAGAGAGGGGGAAAGAAATAAAAACTAAAATGTATGTGTAAAAAGTACTTATTCAACACAAATCCCAAGTGACATGTTAACAGAGGGTTGGATGATGTTTGCAAAATAATGCCGATTTCCAATGAAACAGAACTGTCCAGAGCAGAGGACAGGACGAAGGACCAAAAGCCATCCAGCAACTAGCAACAAACCACAATGACGCCTCCTTCTTTCTGCTCTCCTCTGCAGGATACCCAAAGAGTGAGTAGCTCTTTGGTGTTGACTGATAATTGCGTGAGCTGGAGTGGTGGAATCTAGAGGAGGAGTGAGAAGGGGGAACGAAAGTCAAGGGGAGTGATGGGGATAAAAGTAAAGCTAAAATCACTATCTAACTTGGCTAATTTATTTATTACCACCAAACAGAAGTTACATGCACAAAAAATACAAATTAACTACAAAAACAAATAAAGCAAATAAAACAAACAACCAAAAACGAAAGAATGAACAAACAAACAACCAACGAAATATTCAATACATACATTTATTCATTCACTCGCATTGACCTCACTGATTGAGATTTTCTTGCACAGTGGCGGAGAGAGGCACAGTGAAGGGCTTTAATAAGGATATACATTCTATAAGGGCCTCACTAACTCCGTCCGACTACATATATGATATCCTACACTACCTTGATAGATCAAAGTAGTTGATCTAGAACTGAAACGATAAACCTAAAATTCGCAGTATTCTTTCACGGATCAATAAAAATGATTTGAAAATGCTTTTATAACGCATAGGCGCCGAACCCGAAGCGATTTATAAATGGGACTTTACCAAAATCTAAACTGATTTTCATCGAATTTAACAGATTTTATTCTTGGATAACACTTTTCGAGTATATTTTTTCAAGACAAGACAGCATTTTCGCTGACAAAAATGAAAATGTTAGAGTGCAGAAAGCGTTGTTGTGTATTAATTTTGTTCAATTAAATGAAAACTGCACTGAGATTTAATATACACTTTCAAAATATAACAAAACTACTGTAAACCCTACCCATATGGTAACCCTATTTCAACCCTTCTGAATACAGGAAGAAGTTTGCTGCAAAACCTGAAAGGTGAGTAACCTCGGTGGAGAATTTGAAACGGAAGCCTTCTCACCGCCGCACAGTGGAATTTTGGTGTCAAAAACCCTATTTTTCAAACATTCAATTTAAAAAATCGAATGATAAAGTTTTCGACAGATTTATTTAAATATGAAATGTGCATTCATGAGAAAAATTGTATATAATTTAAAACAAGTAAAAGCGTTAAGTTCAGCCATGCCGAATCTTATATACCCTCCACCATCCAAAATAACTTAAAGCTAAAGAAAATAACACCGAAAACACAAAAAATATAGTAGATGAGGCCAGTAGGAATCACAACAAGTTAGATGCTATATATGGGAGCTATATCTAAATATGGACCGATATGGCCCATTTGCAATCCCAAATAACCTGCAACTATAAGAAGTATTTGTACCAAATTTGATCAACCTAGCACTATTATTGCGGACTGTAGCGTGATTACCACAGACGGACGGACGGACGGATGGATGGACGGACGGACAGACGGACATGGCTAAATCGTCTTAGAATTTTACGACGATTAAGAATATATATACTTTATGGGGTCTCCGATCAATATTTAGAGATGTTACAAACGGAGTGACAAAATTAATATACCCCCCATCCTATGGTGTAGGGTATAAAAATTAAAGTAAGGTACATGCGGGGTTGCTAAGCAAAATATTACTTATATTTTCATGCAATTCAGTGATCCATATATGCACAATTTTCTTGAAAATACCGTCTAACTTTGGTATATTTTAAAATTTGCAATAAATTAAAATTAAAATTTATGTGGATATCATTAACCATTAAGAAGATATGTTAAAATCTATAAGTCTCTAAGAAGTAATTTATTTTTTATTTTCAATGGAAAACAAAAATAATTCTCGGAAATTTTTGGAAAAGGAAGAAAATGAAAGATTTCTGGTAAAAATCACGAAACTTGTCATACATTTCTTGCAATAATGTTTTGCAAAAACTAGGTATTAATGAATCTGGAAACAATGATTACACTATGCAACAAAATTTTGTCCAAGGGATGTGGATAACAGTTTCTGGTGCAATTAGGTGTCACAAACACGAAAAAAATTTTAAAAAAATGTCTATGCTACATTTTTTTTAATTTTTTTTTTAAATTCCGGCTTAAACACGGCTTCCTGATTGAGCCGTGTTATGCCGCAAATTAAAGGGAATTATGAGTGATACATATGCTGCAAATATTGCTTTTACGTAGAATCTTTGGTTTAGTAACAGTCGTCAAAAATATGAGAAAAAAATTTTTTTTTAAAACACTTTTTCCTGGTACAAAAAAAAAACATAAAAAAAATAGAAAAAAAATAGAAAAAAAATCCAAAAAATTATTTTATCACATTTTTAAAAACCCAGCATGCTAACGAAGAAAACACTGTATATTTGATCTATGGATAGATTGAAAAGTTATGAGCCATTTTGTAAATGTTAGGGAAATTCAAAAAAATCTTGTTATATATTGGGTTTCTACGTTCGAAGCAAACTATATGTCAGCTACAGGTACTGCAACTTATGAAACTTAAACCCGGAATTTATGAATGAAATTTCTTATTAATAAATTAGTGTAATTCAGCGCCTTAAAGAGATAAGTAGATTTTCTGAAAAATATTACAAAGTTAAATTTCGAAGTAAGAGTAAAAGGCAAAGAACATTTCAATGTGTAAATGATCCCGACAATTTCTGCTACATCTGCGGAAAATATGTAATTAAAAAAATTGACGTGCGTTTAGTAAAATAATAGAAGAAATATATGTGTAATATTTTGGTATACGAGTTAAAAATATGAACGAACCGTGGACACCTAGTATTTTGTGTAATTCGTGCCATGTAGATCTTACTCGACGGACTAGTGGAAGAATGTGGTAAGTACTTTAAAATTAATGTATTACAATGTTTTGTGATTTAAAAGTAGTTGGAATGTTATGCCTCTGGGATAGCCGTGCTCGCGAAGATCATTACAGAAGAAAGAAATGAACAACAAGAAAACACATTACATTGGGTGAAAACAACATAAAATACACACCTCTCGTACAAAAAGTAAACATTATTTTGTAAAAGCCTTAAGGAAAGATGGCAATTCACTCTCATATTTAAAAAGTTTATTTAAAAGTCTTTCTTCTTTTATCATTTCTTGCATTCTCATTTAAACTTTTTCCCCGAGAATCTTGACGACGTAAGTGACGAACATGGCGAAAGGTTTCACCAAGAATTGAAGTCCATCGAGTGGCGTTACCAAGGGATTGGGATGAACGAGGGATGGGAGATTATATTTGGTTCCTCATTAGAGAAACCGATTCCGAAATCTACAAACGTCAACAAAGAACTCACAATTACTTCAAATGAATCTTGTTCATGTAAATAAACTCAAATGTACATAATATAAATAAAAGTAATAAATAAAATCGCTATTTAAACAGAAATTCAAAAAAAAAAAATTTTTTGAAATTCTCTTACCTCTACCAAAAGGGCTATAATTTCTACATTTATCCATAGATTTTTTTCAAATAGGCATTATTTTCTTTGCTTGGATGCAAACTTAAAAAAATAAAACAAAATATTTGTTTTCGATAGTTTTTCTATTTTTTATGTTTTTTTTTCGTCACAGGATTTTTTATTTTTTTTGAAATAAAATATACTTTTTCCAATTTGTTTAATGACTGTTACTAAATAACTGTTTCTAAGTGAAAGAGATATTTCCAACATTGGTAGTCCACATTAATAGCTTCAATTAAACGTATAAGTCGACCTGATCGGGCATATACTCCAAAAATTATAGTGCAAATACTAAGGGTACGACGATAATAGCATTTTTAATAAAAAAAATTTAAAAAAAAAATTACCATAAAAAATTTTTGGTTTTGATTTTATATAACAGTATGCCACAATCTATACAAAAGAATCATTTTTGGGTCTAGGAAACAAAACAATTTTTTTTTTTGTTGCGTAGTGTTATCTATATTTCGTGTGGGAGTGTTCGATTCTGATAAAACTTGACTTCCATCTACTGTTTATTTTAGAAGATGCATGTACCAAATTTTAAGACTTTTGCTAGGATAGGAAACATTTGATGTGGAGATGGGCGTGGCCGATTTTTATGAAACTTCACAAGCATCTTTTGTTTGTTGTAGAAAGTATATGTACAATATTTGAAGACTTTTGCTGGGTTAGGAAACATTTTATTCTTAAAAATCTATTTGGATTGTATGGGCGGTGGGTGATGGACGTGGTCGATGTCGATGAAATTCCATTTTTTTCTAAATTTAGTCAATATAATGCTGAGTGCCAACTTTCAGTGATCTAGGGCCACTACTTATAGTTTTTGCACAAAAATGTGTGAAGCCATCTCACTAATTATAACCTCGCTTTAGTGATTCGAGGGTAAATAGCATTTGCTACGGACCGAAAGTGTAACAAATCGAAGGAGTGACCTAAGACCCTAAGTATGTTCGGCAGATATTCGTTTTGGGTCATTTTAAGTGGAATGAGTAATGTGCGTTCGTCCGTCTGTCTGTCCGCTGGCTGGTGCGCACGATAACTCTCGAAAGGAGTAACCGATTGACTTCAAATTTGGTATGCGATAATTTTTTTCTATCTCCGGCTAAGTTCGAAGATGGGCCATATTGGTCCACTCCTTCTACTACCTCCACAAAGTGTTAGCATTTAGTAAAATATTGATTCTTTAATAACTTCTATACTACTTATTCGAATCTTCAGAAATTCCACACATTGTATTAGTTTATAAGTCGCTATAACCTCGAGAAAAATGGGCGAAGTTTACAGTTTATAAAATTTATACCAGCGCATAAAAATACTTGATCTTTTGTCTAGTGTAATGCTTTTATAGAACCTACAACAGTCCAGTGAAAAATGGGTACCTCTCACACAAAGGTCCTTTGTGGTACCTTTTGGTACCTCTCACACAAAGGTACCATTTTACACCAAAAGTTAACAGCTTATAACTGTAATACCAGCGTATAAAAATACTTGAACTTTTGTACATTGTAATGCTTTTATGATGCCTACAGCCCAGTGTAAAATGGTCGTTATTGCCACGCTTTTGGTACCTCCCACACAAAGATGCAATTTTGTACCAAAAGTTGACTGATTACAGCGTGAGCACCAATGCACGAAAACATATTGCCAGTGATAAATGGGCGTTATCACCACGACCCTTTTTGTACCTCCCATACAAAATGGCCAAATCATACAAAAATTGAATAGTGAATAAGCATAACGTTAATATACCAATTCACATAAACGCTTATAATTCGGCACAGTGTTATGTATTTAAGGTATCTAATCTTCAGCGAAAAATAAATATAATTGTAAACCCAGACACCAGAAGATATCCCACAAAAATGTACAGAATAATTCATGTAATATTCCATATTACATTATTAACAAAGTGAGGGTATACTTTAGTCGGCTTAACAGACTGAAACTTACTTGTTTTAATTTAATTTTACTGGCCAAAAGTAAAATTTTTTGTCATCACCTATTTCTAAAATTTAAATTTTAATTCAATAGCAAACATATTAAAACTAAGCAGCCAAAAATATTTGTAATTGTGGGCGTGGTGTGCTGCTGAAAACAAATATTTTATGTTATTTTTAGAAAAAACGTAATTTTTGTAAATTTGTGTAGATGGAAATTGCCATTTCTCGCAAACATTACACCGTGCGACACCAATTTTTGGTCACGAAAATCTCTACATAATTCTGAAAGCTGACATGAAACAAAACAAAACTGTATACTCAATTTTTATACCTTCCACCGTAGGATGGGGTATATTCATTTTGCCACTCCGTTTGTAATACCACTAAATATTGATCTGAGACCCCATAAAGTATACGAGTATATACTATTAATCGTCGTAAAATTGTAAGACGATTTTACCATGTCCGTCCGTCTGTTGTAATCACGCTACAATCTATAATACTTGAGCTAGGTGGCTGAAATTTTATACATATACTTCTTAGATCAGCAGGTATGTTGGGATTGTATTTTATATCCCATCAATAAGAAATTCGGCAGAAAGAGGTTTCGTATTACTTAAATGAACACTGCTTAATTTGGGGAAAATTTGTTCAGATTTAGATATTTTGTTATTTAATTTGGTTAAGATTTTCAGTTATTATAATGTAACTTCTGATATCGCATTTTATATTTTTATTTCTGCGAAAAGTGACCGAAATAAATTTTCTAAGTACAAATTTATATTTTTTATGAAAAGTGCACGGAAAATACTTTACGATACAGTATTTTCTTTTTTCAATTTCTTATGATTTGTAGCATTAATAATCATTTTTTCTGCACTTTGACCTGTCCCCCTGCCTCCAGTTTTCATTTATTTTTTTTTAATATTGTGGGTCATTATTCCCACGTACTACACGCTGAAAAAAAAATCGCTTCTGTAGTATATTGTCCCAAACATATTCGGCTTGAAATATATATATATTCAGGGTACACTTTAAACATATAGTATTTGGTATATACAAAAATTATATACTTGGGAAGATGTCGTTCTAAACAAATCTTTGTTTACATCCCAATATGTTATTATTTGGGACTATTATTTCCAAAACAAATATTTATTTGCATTTAAGTATTCGGGAAATACATAAATTGTGTTAAATTTTTCAGTAATTCAAAGTTAATTTTTTAGAAATGTTAAATGTTTGTAAAATAATAATAATTGAAATCGTATAATCTTGGATTAAAATAAATTACTTAGAGGATTGACAACTAATGATGGCTTGGAATACTCAGAAAATTTAAATGATTGATTTAAAACTGCAGTTAATATGGTATCATAACTGGGAGGTCTAATTCGAAAACAAGGAAAAATTAAAACTTAATTTCGAAAAAGTCAGTAAATGTTTTGAAAATTTTTTTAAATAAAATATATTTGGAAAAATTCCTAAACAATAATTTTATTTGTATTTAAAAACATATTTTATTTGAGAAATTTAGTTTGCAAATAAATTTTGTTGTAATATATTAATATATGCGTTCCAAATACATTTTATTGATTTTCAAATAAAATTTATTTGCTCAGAAATATATAATATTTAAAAATTTGTGTTCCAAATATATTTTCTTTCGATTCAAACATATGAAAAAGGTAATTTTGCCCCGTGTAGGATAAAGCTTTCTGATAATTTAGCAAAGATATAATTTTTGATTTGTGACGCTTGAGAAAGAACTACCCATATAAAAAATTAAAATAGTTATAAATAGCAAACTACTCAACGTAAATAGAATGCTAAAATTTGGATATGAATAGCATAACAGTAAGATCCGCATAATATATTGTTTTCGAAATTTTCTACCATGGATCTTAAACAATTATTGAAGGACTACAATTTGCAAGACCATTTTTGCAACTTTAAAGTTCCACTTTCTAAAAACAAAAATAGTATGTAGATAGAAAAAATGTGCCCTTTGACAAACATGTCGTCTAACTAGGACTTTTACAAATTTACAAAAAAAAAAAAATGAATAATTATATCCTTAAAAAATATCATATCTTTTTAATCGCGAACTCGACCAGAAAATAAAAAAACTGAGTACACAGTTTTGTTTTGTTTCTGATCAGTTTTCAGAATTATATAGACATTTCCTTGACCATTAATTTGTGTCCAATTTTGTCGCACGGTGTTTTCGATACGGGTTATTATTTTTTGTTAGGTAGATAGGATATTAGTATTTAAGAAATGGTATACTCTATTACTGTACGGTTTACATGTGGTGGGTTATGTTATGTTTCCGCGGTACTATATTTTAGTCAAATTGGAATTTTAGAAGAATATCATACTGAACACAGGACTTCTTAATCATACAGCTCAACACATGCCACAACCATTTAAAGGAAATGATTTGGAGAAATATGGGAACTGCAAGTTAACACTAATTTGCAAATGGGAATGTGATGGTTCTGCTGGACAAAAATAATACAAGCAATGTGTATGTGAAAATACTTCAGACACATTTGTGTGGGAGGTACCAAAAGGGGCGTGGCAACTTCGCAAATTTTTATCAAGGTATAGTGACTAATAATCTAATACTATGTGAAGAATTTCAGAGGATTCAAATAAGTAGTATAGAAGTTATTAAATAATCAATATTTCACTAAATGTTAACCCTTTGTGGGGAGGTACTAGAAGGAGTGGACCAATATGGCCCATCTGCGAACTTAGCCGAAGATGGAAGAAAATATTACCACATACCAAATTTGAAGTCATTCGGTTACTCCTTTCGAGAGTTATCGTGCGCACCAGCCAGCAGACAGTCAGACACACAGACAGACAGACAGACAGACAGACGGACGGACATTGCTCATTCGACTTAAAATGACCCAAAACGGATTTCCTCCGAACATACTTGGGGTCTTAGGTCACTCCTTCGACGTGTTACACTTTTTTCCGCAGCAAATGATATATACCCTCGTCACACTAAAGTGAGGGTATAATGAATCATTATATCCTTAAAAAATGTCCTGTCCTTTTGAAAGCGAACTCGACCAGAAAATAAAAAAATTGAGTACACAGTTTTGTTTTGTTTCTGGTCAGTTTTCAGAATTATATAGACATTTCCATGGCCATTAATTTGTGTTCAATTTTGTCGCACGGAGTTATCGATACGGGTTATTATTTGGTAGGTAGGTAGGATATTAGTATTTAAGAAGTGGTATACTCTATTACTGTGCGGTTTACACGTGGTGGGTTATTTTATGTTTCCGCGGTACTATATTTTAGTCAAATTGAAGAATATCATACAGAACACAGGACTTCTTAAGCATACAGCTCAACACATGCTACAACCATTTAAAAGGAAATGATTTGGAGAATTATGGGAACTGGAAGTTAACACTCTTTTGCAAATGGAAATGTGATGGTTCTGCTGGACAAAAATAATACAAGCAATGTGTATGTGAAAATACTTCAGACACATTTGTGTGGGAGATACCAAAAGGGGCGTGGCAACTTCGCCAATTTTTATCGAGGTAATAGTGACTAATAAACTAATACTATGTGAAGAATTTCAGATGATTCAAATAAGTAGTATAGAAGTTATTAAATAATCAATATTTCACTAAATGTTAACCCTTTGTGGGGGAGGTACTAGAAGGAGCGGACCAATATGGCCCATCTGCGAACTTAGCCGTAGATAGAAGAAAATATTACCACATACCAAATTTGAAGTCATTCGGTTACTCCTTTCGAGAGTTATCGTGCGCCTCAGCCAGCAGACAGACAGACGGACATTGCTCATTCGACTTAAAATGACCCAACACGGATATCCGCCAAACATACATAGGGTCTTAGGTCACTGCTTCGATGAGTTACACTTTTGGTTCGTAGCAAATGATATATACCCTCCTCTCTAAGGTGAGGGGATAAAAATAAACTCATGGTATCAGTTTTTAGGTTTCTGACACAAATTATTTGGTTGCATATTGTAACTACCAACAAAAGTGACCGCATTCCCCAGTTTTCTAGGATGCTATTGATAAATGTTTCAATATTTTTGCACATAAAGAAATTGGAAATTGAAAGTATATAAAATTAATTTGAACAGACATTGTATAGGGTAGTCCAACCATAATACACGATGTTGATTGTGAGTCACACGTAGCGAGCACGTGGCCGATATTTTGTTTCACACATATTTGTCATAGACACTTCTATCGTAATAAAAACAAAGATAATTCTCTGAAAACTTTTTGTGTTATTTACAATTAACATCGTGCGTTTAATATGGAACACCCTATGTAATACAATTTTTCTAATGATACTAACCGGATCGGTGTTAACCTCAGCTTAAAAAAGAGCCTGCGATTTCCGTCCCTGTGTTGGTATAAACATTCTGGTTAAAGTGCTACAATTATATACATTCGTATGGTTGGCTGTATGTCTGGCGGATTGGTTCGTTGGTTAGTTAGTTCGTTTGTTAGCAGCAACAGCAATAGCAACATAAATGGCATTGGCAATAGCAACATACGACGAACAGCAATATCTTGTACAGCTTAAGCTTATTGCTGACAACGTAAAGATACGATTCAAGCGTACAATTGTATGTGTTTTGGAAGTACGTACACATTAGAGGGGCCCTTAAATTTTAAACTTGGTAAAACTTTGTTTTTGCGCTACAGTTTAGTTAATTAGAAATAAAAAAAATCTGCACATACTCTCTTCCAGAGAAAATAATTTAATTGCATGCCTGCAAATGCATATAAGGGCCATTCTAATATGTGTACATGCGTACTACATACGTAGTCTCATATCCATAGATTTGCTTTTAGTTGATGTTTAGTAATCGTCGTCGTCGTTGTCGTCGCCTAGTCATCGTCATTGGCTTTGCCTTTTGCTACTTTTCTCGTTTTGCTGCACTGATGCGATAATCGTTTGTTTGTCATTTGACTTTCTGATATAAATTCTTGTTTGCCATCTTTGATTATTATTGATCATACACATATAGAATATACATACATACGTTATGTACTCTACTAAATGTACATTAGACCAGATTGCGAAAATCTCTTTATTCCATGGACCATATTGTGACACGTGGAATTCCATATTTTGTGATATACGATATACGATCGTATGTATATTTGATTGTGTACTCGTATATCTACTTCGAGTTTACACTTACATAGCCATAGGAAAAGATACTCGCATATATTGGCATTGATTTGTCTACAAAGACGATAAACCATAAAAATTATTCAATTTTGTACCTAACTTTTAGCTAAAAATGCATTTTCTTTAGCTCAAATCAATCCAACCATTTAATGGTGAGGGTCTACGAAACTCAAGTTATAAATTAAAAATTTCTATCATTCTTTTATGATTTATTTTATTAATAAAATTGTTGTTTCCGCTCTAATATACTTATACTTGCTCACGCGCAAAACAAATACCTACATACATACATTTATTCGCTGATATTTACATAGATTTATGTTTAATCATTACCATTTTCCATTTCTGTTTGTTTATTTACTCTCATGTCTATACTGAAGTGCGGTGCTCCAGAAGTCGCTTCAGGATGGGTTAGTGAACTAATAAAGAAATTAAGAGAAATTTAATATTTCAAATCATCACCTGTAATTCCACAAGTTTCAGAACTCAAAAATGACAAAAAGATTTAAGACGAGCAACTTTAAGTCAGAATAAACATATATGTAAGTAAAATAAAATAAGATTTTTAAAAACGCTGAAATAATCCGTAATAAAGTTGTATTAACATTTCCAAAATTCGCATTTCTGTAATGTAACACAAAAATTTTTGAATGTTGAGTTATGTCACTCTAGAAGTAACTGAACGATATATCAAGTTTATATTCCAAGAGGTACACTCGCACCCTTGGACCATATTTAAACATTTTTTCCTCACTGTATCATATTTTACAACTTTTTGCCCCCAACATTTTCTCCTTAAAGTATACATTTCGCAAAAACGCTTGTTATCTCTAGGAATAGGTTCATACCCCTATCCTATGTCACATGAATGATACTCCTGTAGTAGCTTGGTACAATATTTGGTCCCACTGCGCCCCTAAAAATTTCGAAAAAAATTGTTTACGTCCCAATGGCTATCCCGCCACTTCTGTCATGTGAAATTGACGGTGGTACCATATTTATTAATTTTTAATCCACGACTCTAGTTTCAGCCGTTTTGGCTGGCAGCGATTAATAGTTCATATTTAAAATAAGGCACAACGGTCTATGTTTTATCAATTTTGATAAATATCCCTTCCGATCAGAATTCTTCACAATCTGCGGACGTATTTCTAGTCCAGCATGCTTAAATATATAGCACTCATATAAACGTCCCTTTAGATTAGAATTCTTAATCAGAAATATAACCATCCAAACTCTATATTGCACTTAGTTCTTCAGTCACGCAACAGTTATATATGTTACTATTGTTACTATATGTGCAATTAGAGAAGATTTAGATACGCAATATATAAGTTATTATAGACTATATAAAATATTTACTCAATTATAAACCCTTGTGAGGTATGTACTAGAAGAAGTGAACCAATATGGATCATTTGAAAATATGCCCACATACCAAATTTTAAGTCAATCGGTTACACTGTTCAGGAGTTATTGTGCGCCCCAACCTGACTCAAATGACTTAAAATGTCCTAAAACGGATTCACGCCGATCACGCTTAAGCCCTTAGGTCACTCCTTCAATGTGTTATACACTGGACTCGCAGCGAGTCATAAATATGTGCGATTTCATGTTATGTGAGTGAATTTTTCAAAGCGGAGGCTTCCTATCGGGATGAAACTTGAACCAAGTTTAGTCCTATTGGATAATATATATAAAACAAAATATCAACGAGATCGGTTAAGGACTGTTCGAGTTGGAGGGTGTTGAATTTTAAAATTTTGTTCAAGTGGCCCTTTTTCCCATCCATTTAACTAATTACCTATTGTATTTGCAAACTCAAATTGAAATTAAAACTTGTATTGACTTTTCGATAAAAACCCATCGTTTTTTTGATTTGAAAGCTTATCGTTATTAGTTCAGGAAAGCTTTATTCTTCTTCTTCTTTATTTGCTTTAAATAATCCTAAATTAAATAGCCTTCATCTCCTTCTTATATAGTTTTTCATCCCATTAGCGGTTTCAAAGATATCTTACAAGATATTGCGAAAAATCAAATTTTGGGAGAAAGTTTTTATAATAATTAATTAACACCTCTTAAAAACATCAAAAAAAATCAAAAACTATTATAAGGACTGCGCACGAAAAAAATATTACACTCATTTTTTCAATAAAATTTTGACACGGTCGGCCATTTTGAATGTTTAGTTAATTTTTGACAGCTGTTGTGCTTGGATGTGTTTTAACTTGTCTTCGATTTTTATCTATTTCAGAAAATGGATCAAATTTTGTGTGAAAAACAAAATAAAGTGCGCTGACGCATTCCGAATGTTGACTGTGGCATATGGTGAAGCTACCTTGGACCAAAGCAATGTTTATCGGTGGTACAAAATGTTCTTTGAGGGCCGTGAAGATGCGAAGGACGAACAGCGTGCCGGACGCCCGAGCTTACAGTTTTCTTGGTGTGCAGGGGCGTGGTGCATTATGAGTACTTGCCACGGTCAATAAAGAATATTACCTGCAAGTTATGCGAAAATTGCGCGAAGCAATCCGCCAAAAACGCCCGGATTTGTGGAAGAACAAAAACTGGCTTTTGCACCATGATAACGCCCCTGCACACACATCGTTGCTAGTGCGCGAATGAAAGGACGACACAAAAAAGGAGATCACAAAAAATGATTATTTGAAGTGCTTCGAGGATTGGAAAAAACTTGTGGCAGAAGTGTATTATATCCGAGGGGAATTACTTTGAAGGGGACAAAATAGATATTCATGAATAAATAAATACTTTTTGAAAAAAATACAAAATTCGCGATATTTTTTGACATACCTCGCACATTCTTTTCAACTAAGTGATATAATTTGCTTCTCTTTTTGTGCCCTTTAACGTCGTTTTAACTAAGGCCTAATATTGTTCGTTGGATGTACTTCCAGGCAGTTCGGTGGATTAGCCTTCTTTGGTACAAATAAAATGTTATTCGGTTAAACAAATATCGGGCCAAAAAAATGTAGAGACGTTGTAATTTCTTATAAATGGAAGTAGCCCCTTAGATAGATGCTCTTTAGTATTTATGGCTCCGATGTCTAGGAATATGCTGTTTCACTTTTTTGGAAACTTTGAACTCTTTGAACACGGAACTCTATCCCCCCTACTACAAGTATTGTTTTGATTAATTCTTATTTAAATTTCTACCTTGAACCATTTGCACTTGTACGTCTTCTTTTTCAATTTTGTTTATATATATATATATATATATATATATATATAATATATGTATCATTTCTTCCCGGAACGTTAGGCTTCTTTTTCAAAATGTCTATTATTTTCTTAACCTTTCCAGGGCCTGATTTCCTGCCACTGCCAGGTTTCCTATTAATGATTAAGAGTCCCTTAAGTCATTTTGTGATGCTATAGGCTTAATTTGGGACAACACCGCCTTCTTAGTATTTGTGTTTTTGTGAAAACATAAATTTTCTTGGAAAATGTTGATAATCCGTTTTCGCACATTTTATTTGCTATTCATATTGGAATAGCTAATTTTACCCACATTGTTTTTGATGACATTGACGTACCAAAAACGAAGAATTGCGCCTTTAATAATGGAATAGGAAAAAAGTTTAAAGCTAAAAGTAAGCATCATATTTGTCGTGTGTGGTCCTTATTTTTATTATTTTATGTCTGATCGGTCATGAATAAAATAGACTATTGTGAAGAAAATCGATCCATAATTGCAAAAGTTGTAGTTTTAATTTCACAAAAAAATATTTTTGCGAATTTTTATATTTTCTTATAAAGATTAAAGAAAAAGCTATAGAAATCACTTTGAGCAATATTTTCCACTATAGAGTTAATTAAAGGGTTTTCCAACAAGAGGTGTTATTTTGGTATTCAAAGAAAAATGCCATTGTTTGAGATAAATGATCGGATGTTTATTTCATAATAAAGATGAAGGTATGCCGTTAATAATGAAAAACAACATCAGCCAAATGGCCACCACGACAACGCTTACAGGACCATATCCTTTTGATGAAATTTTCCATTACCAAAGTGGCTGCCCTATGTCCTCGATAGCCTCACGAATTCTATCTTTGAGGTCTTGAATCGACGCTGGGCTGTTGGCGTAGACCTTATCTTTCGCGTGGCCCCAAAGGAAGAAGTCGCAAGGTGTTAAATCACAAGATCTCGGTGGACAATTGTGATCACCTCTTCGAGAGATAACACGGTCCGGAAACTTTTCCCGTAACAGAGAAATGGTTTCGTTGCTTGAGGGGCACGTAGTGCCGTCTTGTTGAAAGTAAACGTTGTCCAGATCAATACCATCCAACTCCGACCATAAATTAAATTATTAATAATCTCTCGATAGCGCAATCCATTCACCGTAACTGTTGACGCAACCTCATTTTCGAAAAAGTTAGGTCCAATGACCCCGCCGGACCATAAACCGCACCAAACAGTCACACGTTGAGGATGGAGAGGCTTCTCAACAATAACTCTTGGGTTTTCCGTGCCCCAGATGCGACAATTTTGCTTGTGGACGTAGCCACCGAGGCGGAAATGGGCCTCATCAGTCAAGATGATTTTTCTATGATTTTCGATTTTTCTAATTTTAATAATTTCAATGCGTTGCTGAATCGTGTATCGTTCCATTTTTAGTAATGGCGTAGTTTCTACTTGTCAAATGTCAAAGAATAAAAGCTTCAAAGGTGACAGCTACCAAAATACCGGGTGATTCAAAATAACACCTCTTGTTGGAAAACCCTGTAGTTATATAGATTGGATAGAAGGTCGTCTGACCAATTCAAAATCGTATAGTCCTTAACCGATCTCGTTGATACTAACGAAGACAATCTTTGCCTATCTAGTGCGAGGAGATATTTCGATCTTCTCAGGTCATACCTTGGCCAGATTTGTCTAGCTACCCTGCAGGTGCCGAGGGCTCCTGTATCAGGACGATGTCTACTGCACCTGTGGACAGGCGGAGCAATAGAGCCGCTGAGGCTGCTTTAGCGTGATGGAGGTTAATCTGTAGAATTCATACCATCATTGGTAATTGACAGATTAACATCCACCCCGACAAGGGTGTTGTCGAACTCTTCGTCCGTATCGTCGAGAAGCGTGTCCCCGCCAGATGCGTCAAAGGGTCCGGAGACTCCCCTCAGCCACTCTGTGTCAGAAGTAGAGCTTTCGTCCTCAGAGAAGGACGTTACAGATCTTCTGTTAGAGTTGGAATCACCAGAAATAATGGGCGTGGGTACCTCCGCACTTCCAGAGAGCCGTGTAGCAACCACGGTGGGCGACTCACCTTTCGCAGTGGGAGCGATATCCTACTTTTATACCTTCAAGACTATAGTCTCGAAGCCATATTGTAGGGTTGCACTTGCACGTTGTATATGGGAGGTGGACTCAGCGCTATAAATTGACTTACTTGACATGAAATCCCCAATTTGTATGGGTATATGTTATTTATAAGAATAACGCTTGCACCAAATAAAATTTTTCAAAAATGAGATGAGAAGAAATTTTTATTCTCAATCGCTCATATTGCTTGCAAAAAAGCCTTTTCAATGTATACACGGGAACAATCGTAATTTTTGATATGTTTACAATTAAAGAGATTATATTTGGAAACAAAAGTGTTGAATAATATATATTTCGAGCAAATACATTTTATTTAAAATCAATAAAATTTATTTGGAGCACATACTCGTATGTTAATATATGAGAACAAAATATATTTTCAAACTAATGTTGAAAATATATTAAACAATAACATGTTTGTGCTGACACACAAACCAAGTTATTGTTTAAGACTTATTTTCAAATATATTTTATTAAAAAATTAAATTTCAAACGTTGCTGATTTTTTTGAATTTTAGTTTTAATTTTTCCTCAATTTCGTATTATACTTTATAGTTAAAAATGGCATAATCACACTGACTTTTGTTCTACAGCATACATTCTACAGCAATTTATAAATATTCCAATTCATCACTTGTCAATCCATCATTACAATTTATCGTTACCTAAGATTTTCCGGTTTAAATTTTAATCGAATTTTACAAACATATAAAGAGTCTAACAAATTACACTTTGAACTTCTAAATACAGAAAACTTGTCTCTAAATTAAGCATTGATACATTACCAAAATAGTTAAATACAAATTGAGCCTTATTTCTAAATATTATTTCCAAATTAAATAATATTAGGATGAAAACATACTTTTTTTTAGAACAACATTCTCCCAAACATATAATACTCGTATTTGTGTGTGTCAAATCCTATCCTAATAATAATACATAGTATTTATAATAAAATCGTTTGTTTGTCTTTTTGTTTGTTCCATCATCACGTCTAAACGGCTGAACCGATTGTCTTGAACCTTGGCGTACAGATAGACCAATACTTGCGAAGTGTCGTAGGCTTCTTTGATTTTCGATTTTCCGCGAAGTATTTTTCGACCACTTGACCGCTGGGGCTCGTGTTAGAGCTATAAAGCTGAAATTTTGCACACGCATAGGCAGAAGTGCTGTATACACCATTAGCAGCTCGCGTATTAATTTTTCGACCTGTGGTCATTTCTAGCGCTATCAAAAACTCCTTTGTCCTTTTAGAAGCTTCTTATTTGATACAAAGTTAAAACCTTTTTAATATGAAGTACTATAAACGCAAAATATATGAATTCCCTGACTGTGGTCAGTATAGCAGTGACCAAAATAATTTTCATTATTTTCCAGATTTTATAAGTTGTTTAAGAGGTAAGCATGTAAAAATGTATATGTACACACTGGCCTCAAAGGAGATGCGAAAATAAATATTCGATGTGCAGCCCGAGCTCAACTCGGATATAAAGCCGCGTTTTCAATTTTCTAAGTCTTTTTCAAAATATAGCGTTCACTATTTACTGTGGTAACTTTTCGATCGTCGTCAACTTAAATTCTGAGACTGTGGTCAGTGTAGCAGTGACAAATGCCATTAGTTATGAGTACTTAAGAGTTATGAGTATCAAATTATGATATATGTTCAGATCTTTAATGGATGCTATTTTACTTCGAGTATTTTTTGAACACTTGACCGTAAGATCTAGAAAGCTAAAATTTAGCTTTAAGAGTCTTCAAATTTATTATATATGCACTGATCTTTAATGTATGCAATTTCACGTGATATATATAGTCGTTTTTCATTCAAAGAGTCGTCCTTTGTGGTCGACAAGGCTTGGCTCTAAGAGGATGTTGTGATACAGGCAGAATCAATTCAAATGAAACTATTCAAAAGTTAATAGCTTATAAGTTTATACCAGTACATACAAAGACTCGAAATTCTGTACAGTGTAATGGTTTAATAGTACCTACAATACAGTGAAAAACGGGCATTATTGCCACGCTCCTTTTGGTACCTCCCACACAAATGGACAATTTTGTACCAAAAGTTACCAGCTTATAACTTTAATACCAATGCATATAAATACTTGAAATTTTGTACAGTGTAATGCCTTTATAGTACAAAGAGTCCAGAGAAAAATAGGCGTTATTGGCACGCCCCTTTTGGTGCTTCCCACACAAATGGACATTTTTGTACCAACAGTTAACAGCTTTTACTTTAATACCAGTGAATACAAATACCTGAAATTTCGTACAGTGCCATGCTTTTATAGTCTAGAGAAAAGTGGCCATTACCGGCACGCCCCTTTTGGTAACCCCCACACAAATGAACCATTTTATAAAAAATTAACATTAAAGTTATTAAATTCAATTATATTGATAATAATTTAATTCAAACAAAAAAAATCAAACCATAGATTTTTAATAAAAAATATGTGAAAACCCCCCAAAACAAAATCCTGCGCACGGCCCTGATATCTGGAATAATACGATACTCAAATCCACAGGATTTGATCAGTGGTCAGAACAGTGGTTTATTTTTCCAATATATACCATCATTTTTTGATTTCCTAATGCAAAAAAAACACAATTTTCTACTGATCGCTCTGAAATTTGCTAATATGACTTTAATTTGACACGTAACCAGTCCCAATAATGGTTATGAAGCCCCACACAACATAATCTATCCATTTTATTTCTTGACTAAACGATATTAATTCCAAATTTCCACAGATTGGGCCGAAATTTGTGTTTGATGATGAATAGATCCAGTTCCATTTTAATTGGTCATCATTGGCCTACGTTTTTTGTACCCCCCATGTTAAAAATAAATAATATGTTATTTGTAGACCGCATAGTTCCCTATAAATAGGGATTAGCTTGGGTTTCATCGTAAGATTATATTCCAATATATTTTCAAATAGTTAAAATTAAATTTAACAGCTTCTTAAAACATATTCGAATTACATTCCAAATATTTCCTTTAAGAAACAAGAAAACTGTTTTGTAGAATATTTTCATATATCACGTGTAAGACGATTTACTTCCTATCGTTTAAACAACAATCAGTTTTTCATATTTCCGCTTCATTTAAAATTCCTTCCCCTTCTGTTGGGCCTAATAAGTAGCTTTCAGATTTAAAGGCATTTAAACCTTTTAAATTCCCACACTTACAATTTATTAGTTACCTTTAGGAAATCTTTTAAGCGGAAATAATACATTAATAAAAAATCCCTTATCTCCTACCATCCCAGCCTATCCCATTCCTTCCACTCGAAGCAGACCAAACCAAATCATTCCATATTTCATTTTCGCTTGCACTGAAGTGAATAACTCTTTCTTGGCCAATATTTCTGTTGCTCCTTTTGGGTGCTCAGCGTAACTCTCGGTAAGGTTTTGAACATCACTTCGCATTGGGGGGCTGCTCATTCATTATTTATGTTCTGCTATGTTATGCGATGTTCCGTTCTGTTCTGCTGTATTCATTCATGGGTCCTTATTTGGGGAACATAAAACATCTTTCAGCTGTTAAATTTGCTATGCTATTGTTTGGACCATGTCAAGCGAAATCATGTTTCATTTCTTTCACTGTTTATTAGGACACACTTTCGTTCGTAGTTTTTTTGTTTGTTTATTATCATCATCGTCATAGGCGTGTCCGACATTTTCTGCCACAAAGTGACAAGGATTCAACTTTCTTCCTTTCCCCAGGTAATGAGCAGCAAAGATTGGAATTGTGGAAGGCCATTGCTTTCATGTTTGAGAAACATGGGAGTTGATTCAGCAGCATAGCTCTCAATTTGCAAAAATTAGCATACTCGTATATTTTTATTATATCAAAAATTCAAGTAATCGTTTCTCACTCTATGTATATATAAAACGTAAAAAATTCTTTGTGACGGCATCACACCAATTTTAAAAGTGTTTCTTTTAAATAAACGCATCTTGGCCACAGATGGATCTTAAAAAATAAAAAAGTGGGCGGGGTTAAAAGTAGACGTGGCATTATTTAAAATTCAAATATCTTAGAAAGTGTTGATCGTATAAGAACGAAATTTGGTACATACTTTAAGAAAAATGAGCGGATCGTATTAGTTTGTATGTCAATATTATGGGTAAGAAGCTTTACAATATCTTCATTTTGATATAACCGTGTTGAACTATAGGAAAAGTGCTAAAAATCCTTTAGCATAAAAAAATCGTACAACCATTAAATTATTAATTGAGCCAACTTGACTAAACAAATGATGAAGAAGTTCTTATTTTTGGGGGCTACTTTTACGTCCAATTTTCAGAATTGAGTCCCAAAATCATGTATTGTACAAAATGAGTAACAAGATACACGACTCATGCTTCTTTCAGACGTTGACGCAAAATCGAGGTATCGAACCAGGCAACATTTTGGCTTTCATAGAGGTATCAAGATAGCATCCTTAACGGCGCAAACTGTTTCCAGATGTAGTAGCGAGAATTTAACGCTATGCTGGGACATCGAAACAACGTCCTTTATAACCAACGCGCTTTTATGCGGCGACTTACACGATTTACTTTGAATTAGTGGGAGAAGAGAAGAAACAGAATCTGAGGAATAACAATGGATCAAACCTGGTGTAAGTTTTAGGCGTCAGACAGAATCTAACAACCTAACCTAACCTAGAGTGTATATTTCTTTTTTGACGTGGCACTTCTATTCCGATGCCTTTACACAGCAAACTTTGTGGCTATATGTCACAGGAAAAAGCGGTTAATGCCCTTCGATTTAACGAGTCGAAACTCTGTGGGGTAAGGTGTTTTGATCAAGGATACATTTTTAATGTATCCTTGATCCAAACATGCATGTTGCGAGGATAAGATAAAGTTTCATTGTTGACTAAATCGATCGGTTTAGAATCACTTTCTGAGTCGATATGACATGAGATGTTCTTACGTTTTCATTTACCTTTTAATTCTCATTTACTTCTTAATTCAAACACCAATTGGACAATGTGTCGTATACATGTTATTAATATGAATTTATAGTTAATTAACTAAATATAAATTATACGCCACCCTGATTGATCAATACTTTATGATGGGTTAGATGGGATTTTAAACAACATTATAATCTCATGATCATATATGTTTGTTTTTTCAGTATTTTGTTTAATGTCATTCAGTTTTAAATCAGCCAACAATCACAAAACATGTGTCATTAAAATATTTTATTGAATATTTGAATATTCATTGTAGCAAATTTAGAAATTTGTGCTTAAAATAATAAATATATTATTTGACTGTATTAACTTATTATATTTGGCATATTCTCATGAAAACTAATTTCATTATAATATTATTTACATTCTTTATGGAGTATTATACATTGTTGACCAATATGTCGAATTAGTGTTATATTATTCACATATGAATTATTTGTTTTGATAGTGGAGTAAATCTACTTGTTTTTGAAACGAGATTTAATGGGTTTTGTGTTTCAATTCGTTTAAAAATCTGAGTGAATCTGCATCCCAATTCTAATCGAAATAAAATTCACATTTTTGGAAATAGGAAATGACAAACAAACACAACTTGACAATGTTTCTTCTTCGGCTGCCATTTTATAGAAATCGGTCTAGGTTTTCATAAATATTTCATAATTGAACTATTCGAGGCGTAAGCGCCATTATCACATAAATTGAGTTAAGAATGGATTCGGCTTAGATTGGCGGCATATAATTTTATCCAAAAGAATTTTCTCAAGCAAATGAAATGTGACATATATTTTTAAATCTTAGTTTTGCTACCACACAAAATTACAAAAACGTTTGTTTTGAAAGTGGCGTAACTCCAAGTATGATGGATATTTAAAAAACCGAGGATTGTTTTCAGATCTCATAACACAATACAACAAAATGTTTGTCGAAGGGCTGTGCACAACATTTTCAGGGATATTATAGTGTCCTAAACACGAACAAAATATTAAAAGAAATTTGAATGGCTAATTTTTTTTTTAAAAACTTGAAAATTCCTATTTTTTGGAAGTTTCCTTTAGTATTTGGACCATATGCTCGCACAAATATATGCTCGATACAGAAGGGATATACTTTAAATTAAAGGAAATTATGGGGACTACAAATCAGTAATAACACATTCACGTGGAGATAGTATTTTAGTAACTGCGTTAAAATAACACTATGCAACAAAAATTTTGTGTCACAAACACGAAAAAAATATTTAAAAAAAAATTTATGGTAAATTTTTTTTTTAAATTCCAGCTTTCATGGAAAGTACATTTATTTGGACCATAATTTTTCAAGTATACGCCTGATTGAGCCGTGTTATGCGTTAAATTAAAGGGTATTAGAGCTACATTTGCTGCAAATATCGCTTTCACGTAGAATCTTTGGTTTAGTAACAGTCGTCAAAATATGAGAAAAAAATGACTTGTTTTAAAAAAAAACTTTTTCCTGGTACAAAAAAAATAAAAATAGAAAAAAGTCGAAAAAATTATTTTATCACATTTTAAAAAGCCAGCATGCTAACGAAGAAAACACTGTATATTTGAAAAAAACTATATATAGAGGTAAAAGTTATGAGCCAAAATGTAAGGGAAATTCAAAAAAATCTTGTTTCATATTTTTCGTTTCTAAATGATGTTTTTTTTGCTTATTTTGAATTCGCCATATGTGAGAGAGACATATAAGAGACACTGCACTTGAATTTTATTTTATGAGGATTGATGTCCGACGTTATAAAATTATAGAGAGGACGAGGTTTTATGGCCATTCGTAACCCTCCATAAAACATAATATGCAATGTGAGATCTATATTGGATGAGATCCGCTCAGGTAGAGGGTCATTTATCAATATTTATGGTGTTTTATTTATGAGGTTTCCATTAAGGTACACCTTTTATGGGCATGGACATCCCAGTCGTATATACAGGTAGTAAAATTATATGTACACAATACAAAGAAGTACGCGGCAGTCTTGAAAATATTGGGTTTCTACGTTCGAAGCAAACTATATGTCAGCTACAGATACTTTAACGTATGTACCTTAAACCAGGAATTTAAGAATGAAATTTCTTATTAATAAGTTAGTGCAATTCAGCGCCTTAAAGAGATAAGTCGGTTTTCTGAAAAATATTACAAAGTTATATTTCGAATTATGAGTAAAAGGCAAAGAACCTTTCAATGTGTAAATGATCCCGACAATTTCTGCTACATCTGCGGAAAATATGTAGTTAAAAAATCGACGTGCGTTTAGTAAAATAATAGAAGAAATATGTGTGTAATATTTTGGTATACGAGTTAAAAATATGAACGAACCGTGGACACCTAGTATTTTGTGTAATTCGTGACATGTAAATCTTACTCGATGGACTAGTGGAAGCATGCGGTAAGTACTTTACAATTAATGCATTACAATGTTTTGTGGAATAAAACGTTATAATTTTAGACATCACGTGCAATTTGGAATGCCAATGATTTGGAGACAACCTTTCCTTCACGATACGGACTGCTATTTTTGTCTAAGTAAACAGATTGGAGTAGGAAGGAGCATTCGCTGGAATTACGCTGAAGTAAAATCTGTCACTTTGCCAGTTGCACATTCGGAAACAATACCAATTCCCAAGTTTCCAAGCATAACTACCGGCCTAATTACGGAAACATCATCAAGTTCAACTGAGTACTCAACTCTGAGCGATTTAAGTTTGAGTCAGTAGTCATCGCTTTCAACTCAGTTTCAGCTCATTGATTTAGTGAGAGATTTGGAACTGACCAAAGATAAGGCAGAACTACTTGCATCTCGGATGAAACAGTACAATATTTTGGCCCCACATATCATATTATAGAGTCCGTGATATACCATTACCAACAATTTTATACAACTGTGGAAAACATATGCTTTTGCAAAGACATTCCCGGATTGTAGGAGGAACTTAATCAAACATACAATTCAAAGGAATGGCGGTTATTTGTTGACAGCAGTAAAGAAAGTTTGAATGCAGTACTTTGCACAACGGAAATCAGAAACCGTCGATTCCCATTGCTCACGCTGTCAACACTAAGGAATCATACGAAACAATGGCTAAATTGATACATAAAATATGAACAAAATGACTGGAAAATTTGTTGCGATTTAAAAGTCGTTGGTATGTTATGTGGAATGCAAGGCGGATATACAAAATATAGCTGTTTTTTATGCCTCTGGGATGGCCGTGCTCGCGAAGATCGTTACAGAAGAAAGAAATGGTCAACAAGAAAACACATTACATTGGGTGAAAACAACATAAAATACACACCTCTCGTACAAAAAGTAAACATTATTTTGTAAAAGTCTTAAGGAAAGATGGCAATTCACTCTCATATTTAAAAAGTTTATTTAAAAGTCTTTCTTTTCGAAAAATCGAAGATAGCGTTTTGGATGGGCCTAAAATAAGGAAACTAATGAAATATGTAAATTTCAAATCATATTTGACGTCGGATGAAATTGCAGGAGGTCGTTTAAGCTTGTGGTTTCAAATTTCTTTGGATCCAATAAAAGCCCGCAATATGAAACAATGATAAATTATTTGTTAAAAAATTATGAAAAATTGGTAAGAAATGTATTTTTCTATATCTATATATATATAAATGGAAAAATTTTTGTATGTATGTATGTATGTAATTTTTTTTCTTTAGTTTTAAAGCTATTTGGTCTGAGATGGTTTTGGAAAAAAAAATTGCAAATAGTGGGCGGGGAAAATGTGGGCGTGGCAAATCGTTTGTTTGTGTGTTTGTTCCACTGCAGTTCTACTGGCAGTCTACGTCAGTGGTCCAAAAATGGACGGGATCGGAAATATGGGGCAACGAAGTGGACCGGGTCCAGCTAGTTTATGTATATAATACATATATATGTATATATATATATATATGTATTCTTCTAAATTAGTTTTCGTTTTGTGTATTCCAACAATTAATGTATTACAAAATTCATTTCTTGCATTCTCATTTAAACTTTTTTCCCGAGAATCTTGGCGACGAACATGGCGAAAGCTTTCACCAAGAAATGAAGTCCATCGAGCGGGTTACCAAGGGCACTGGGATGAAAGAATGATGAGAGATTATATTTGATTCCTCATTAGAGAAACCGATTCCGAAATCTACAAACGTCAACAAAGAACTTACAATTATTTCTAATGAAACTTGTACATGTAAATAAACTCAAATGTACATAATATAAATAAAATCGCTATTTAAACAGAAATTAAAAAAAAAAAATTTTTTAATTTTTTGAAACCTCTACCAAAAGGGCTATAATTACTACATTTATCCATAGATTTGTTTCAAATAGGCATTATTTTCTTCGCTAGGATGCAAACTTTGGTTAGCAGTTCTTGTTAAATTCAATTTACTGCTTCCTCAAGTATTTCAGCTGATTTAAGTTAAAGACATACACTATTGCTACTGAATTCTGAAGATGATAGAGTGGTGTCTATCGAAACTGCAGTCAATTCTACCAAGCAATTAAAACTCTCTACCAATTTTTGTATTTGTTTCTATTACTTTCTTGGAATAGACAGAAAGTAAATGGAACATATGGTCTCAAACCAAATAAATTCTGACTGAATAACAAAAGCACAGACCAACAATAAATAACAACAACACAATAAAATAAAATATTTTTTTTTCGATTTTTTGTTCGCCACAGGATTTTTTTTATTTTATTTTATTTTTTTTTTTTGAGAAAATCTACTTTTTTAATTTGTTTAATAACTGTTACTAAATCACTGTTTCTACGTGAAAGAGGTATTTCCAACATTGGTAGCCCACATTAATAGCTTCAATTTAACGTATAAGTCGACCTTATCGGGCATATACTCCAAAAATTATAGTGCAATTACTAAGGGTACCTTCGACGATAGTAGTATTTTTAATAACAATTTTTTTAAAAGAATATAATATAACAGTATTCCACAATCTATACAAAAAAATAATTTGTAGGTCTGGGACAAAAAAAAATTTTTTTGTTGCATAGTGTTTGTTATTTGTCTTCCGATTTGACACATATGGCTACAGAAAGAAGTCTACTTTTCAACAAACCTTCATGAATTTTCAGCCAAAATTTTTGCGGAATTTATAGAATTTTTTTTGCGTTTGCCATAGAGTGTGTTATATTTGGTTCAGAGTTTCTATCGGTCTTATATATTAATCTTTTTATTTAGCATCTACAGGGTTTTCCAACAAGAGGTGTTATTTTGAATCACCCGCTATTTCGGTACCTGTCACTTTTGAAAGAATAAATCTTTGACATTTGACAAGTAGAAACTACGCCATTACTAAAAATGGAACGATACACGATTCAACAGCGCATTGAAATAATTAAAATTTACTACAACAAGTAAGAAAGTTTCAGTCGGGTAAACCGACTAAGGTATACCCTCACTTTGTGAGTAATGTAATATTGAATATTACCAAAATTATTCTGTCAATTTTTGTGGGAGGTACCAGGAGGGGTTTAATAAATACACCTATATTTCGCTGAACAGTAGATACTTTAAATACATTGCACTGTGCCGAATTGTAACCGTTTATATGGACTGGTATATTAACGTTGAGATATTAAATTGTGGTATAATTTGGCCATTTTGTGTGGGAGGTACAAAAAGGGGCGTGGTGATAACGCTCATTTTTTCACTGGACTATAGGCATTATAAAAGCATTACACTGTACAAAATTTCAAGTAATTGTATACACTGATATTAATGTTATAAAGTCTTAACTTTTGGTGCAAAATGGTACCTTTGTGGGAGAGGTGCCAAAAGGGGCGTGACAATAACGCCCATTTTTCAATGGACTGTAGGTACTATAAAAACATTACGCTGTACAAAATTTCAAGTATTTTTATACACTGGTATTAATGTTATAAGCTGTTAACTTTTGGTGCAAAATGGTGCATTTGTGTGGGAGGTACCAAAAGGGGCGCGGCAATAACGCCCATTTTTCACTGGACTGTAGGCACTATAAAAGCATTACACTGTACAAAATTTCAAGTATTTCTAAACACTGGTATTAATGTTATAAGCTTTTAACTTTTAGTGCAAAATGGTGCATTTGTGTGGGAGGTACCAAAAGGGGCGTGGCAACTTCGCCCATTTTCCTCGAGTTGATAGCGACTAACAAACTAATACTATGTGTGGAATTTCAGAAGATTCGAATACGTTATTCAAGAATCAATATTTCACAACATTTTAACCCTTTTTGGGGAAGGTACCAGAAGGAGTGGACCAATATGGCCCATCTCCGAACTTCGCCGGAGATAGAAAAAAATATTACCATATACGAAATTTGAAGTCAATCGGTTACTCCTTTCGAGAGTTATCGTGCGCACCAGCCAGCAGACAGACAGACAGACGGACGGACATTGCTCATTAGACTTAAAATGACCCAAAACGGATTTCCGCCGAACATACTTGGGGTCTTAGGTCACTCCTTCGATGTGTTACACTTTTTTCCGTAGCAAATGATATACCCTCGTCACACTAAAGTGAGGGTATAAAAATGGTGAAAATCTTGTAGTCACAGTTCGCATTTTGGGTCGTCGTGAAGCACCTTGTCGGACCGCAATACATAAATTCGTGGAAAAATTCGAGCTGTTGGGACAAGTTAGTGATTGCTCTATTACGGGAAAAGTTTCCGGACCGTGCTATCTCTCGAAGAGGTGATCACCTGGCGACTTCTTCCTTTGGGGCCACGTGAAAGATAAGGTCTACGCCAACAGCCCAGCGTCGATTCAAGACCTCAAAGATAGAATTCGTGAGGGTATCTAGGACATAGGGTAGCCACTTTGCGATTTGGTTATGGAAAATTTAATGAAAAGGATATGGTCCTGTGAGCGTGGTCGTGGTGGCCATTTTGCTGATGTTGTTTTTCATTATTAACGGCATACCTTCTTCCACTGAATTATGAAATAAATATCCGATCATTTATCTCAAAAAATTGAATTTTTCTTTGAATACCAAAATAACACCTCTTGTTGGAAAACCCATTATTTCATAAAATATGATATTTATATATTATTCTATTATATCTTGAAAGTTATAAGCGGATGTAGGGTACTGTATAGTTGGCTTCCTTTTACTTCGGCCTATCGTTACGTATTTGGTCTAAGTTTTGTCATTAATTTTCAACCGTAAAGGGTATTTTGTTTCCCCTCGATTCAGTTATCACGCCTCTGAGCCGTTTTGCAACTCATGCGAACTCAGATTAATGTTAGGATGAAAAAGGTGTTTTCCAGGCTCTCACATATAGACACATGCACACACACATACTGACTGACATCAATTCATTTCACCATTGACTATAATGCATGGTCATATTTGTCTTCGTGTAAAAATATTTTTACACCCTCGTGATCCCTGTTTTACTTTATAGACCCTCACACACACATGTAAACACTATTCGCATTGTTGCTTTGTCTAAAGCTCTAAAAAGAGTAGATGTGTGGGTGTGTCTATTTCACAAACGTACATATGCACCTAGAGTCATACATAGGTAATAATACACAGGTTCCGGTTTGTTGATTTCTAACCATGCGTTGAAATGGCCAATTGTTCATATTTTTTAAACATTATATTTTTATGTATGTCATGATGAATGAACGAATGAATGAATGCACGAATGTTCTTCATACTCACACAACTTGGAAACCTGTACTGAATACTATAGATTTGTGTGTAGAGGCTTATGAAATTTGAGTGTTCATTCGGTCATCATCACAACACAAAAATACATCAAAATCTACTAAAATCTTGACTATCGCAGTAATAACCCGTAATATTACAAACTTCAGTTTCATTCATGATCAACACATTTCAAAATTAGAAAATCTTCGAGTAGACCATACAAAATTATCCAGTACAAAACTTCTATAAAATGTAGTGCTTTATGAGGACAAAATTGTTAATAAATAACTTGTCCATATACGGTGTCAATTAATAAACCACCAGTTTATACGTATACTTGTTTTGTACATTCCTAGGAATTTTGAATTTTAATCAATGCAAATTGAGTCTGAATTTGACGCAATCTAAAGAGTTCTCAACTGAGTGATGGATCTATTAAAATTTTTTTTTGTAATTCTCTAATACACCTAATTGTTTTTCTTTACTTCGAATAATGTTAAGAAGCACATGTTGTTTTCCTATTGTATAACCCTCTTTGATCATTCACATATGTACAATTCTTTTCAGGGCAAAAAAACTAAACAATACAAAACGAACCGGAGAAAAAGTTTTTATTGATGCCAGTCATTAGTGTAATAAATTTTAAAATATGTTGAGGGAAGCATGTCAAGCATTCAGCTTCAACACGTGATAAAATTACAGTCACTCGTTCGTTGGGGTCACGTGCTGTCCGCCTTCGCGGCTGGGGAGAAAGGCTGACCAGCAAATTGCTATTCTCGCTGGCCACTCTCTCCCCACCATCAAGTGGAGTTTTCATGTTCTTCCACAATTTGAAAATAAAAATCATTGTTTTCGAAAACTATAGTTTTAAAAATGCAGGAGGGCATATTTGAACAAGTGTAATAAATGTCGACACTTAACTGGAACTAATGGCCATTACGACAACTGATTTTTATCCTTTTTTCAGGGGTACAATTTAAATCGATGTTTTTGCAATGGAATTACTTCCGTTTTGAAACAAATCCAATTTGTATTGGTTTTAATGTAAATTTAAGCAAACTCTTGGTTTTCATAAGCCAAACTCTCTGTTTATCAGCTTTTTAATAACGTCATATTAACCAATATCCTAAATTCTATTCTTTCATTTTGGTATTAAATTTCGTTGATTTTTTCTAAGCAGAGTATGGCAATTTCTATAAGTTTTCATAGTGACAGAATCGATGTGTGTACAAAAAGTAACATAAAACGCAGCACAGTGGGGTAATTTAGAAAAAATTATAAGTCTGCAGTCAGCTGGGCCAACTTGTAACGGGTGATCCAAGTAGAGATACTTTTTTCAACAGCCTTTTTTTGACAGATTACGTGTCGACCGAATATACCACGTCCAGCACGCAGTGAAGAAAATGTAGCGGCCGTAGCTGAGAGTGTACAGTCGATTCGGCGCAGTTCGCAGCAACTCGGAGCATTTTACGTCGAGATCTTAAATTGAAAGCATACAAAATACAGCTTGTGCAAGAACTGAAGCCGCCCGACCTTCCCAGCCCAGCAAAATTTCTCATTACCAAATAATCCGACGAGTGAGCAAAGTTCGATAATGGTAAGTACTTATTATTTAGCCACTTTTCTCATTATTTTAACATGGGGATGTCATTGGAGGAAAGTACTTCCCAAAAGCATACAATAAAGTAGCATAATAAGTACTTATTTGTAGCTCGATTTTATGTACTTGAATAATGCATTACCAATATGTTATAAAATAAGTAGTAGATATGTAGAAATGACACTTATAAAATGATTTTTTGCATATTGTCGCGCATATTTCTCGAAACAAACAATTTCCTCATGCCATATTCGAATATCTGATATTTTCATTCAAATCTGCACGTATTGTTTGAAAACATGTTGAAATATAAATAAATCTTGTACAATAACCCACATATAGCCAAAATGGCATTATATTAAAATTTGCCAAAATGATTTTGGTAACAAAAAATCACTTATTTCTGTTATTATTGGTAAGTCATTATTAATAAGCCGAAAGTAATGCAGCGAATAATGAGATGTCATTATTTGGTAATGCAGGGAATAATGACAGGTACTTACCAAGACTTTGCTGGGAAGCGACATCACTTCGCTCTATGGGCTCTATGGGTATGTAAACAAGCAAAATTGCCGCATTTGGGACGAAGAGCAACCTGAAGAGATTCAAGAGCTGCCACTTCATCCAGAAAAAACAACGGTTTGGTGTGGTTTGTGGGCCGGTGGAATCATCGGTCCGTATTTCTTCAAAAATGATGCCGGTGAGAACGTAACCGTCAATGGCGACCGTTATCGTGCCATGATAATTGACTATTTGATGCCTGAAATTGAAGCTCGTGATGTCGGCGACATTTGGTTTCAACAAGACGGCGCCACTTCCCACACATGGCATCAATCAATGGATTTATTGAGAGAACACTTCGGTGAGCAGATAATTGCACGTTTTGGGCCGGTCGATTGGCCACCAAGATCGTGTGATATCACACCGTTAGACTTTTTCAAATGTACCATTTTGTACATAAATTTAACGCCTTATAACTTTGATTCCAGTCCATACAAATACTTGACATTTTGTGAAGTGTAATGCTTTTATAGAACAATTTGATTCGACTTTTGGCGATTAGGCACTATCAAAAACCACTGTAAATCATTGGTACCTCGGTCAGGTGCCAATGGACGCCGTTCGCCTCAGGATGAATTTCGTGAAGGTCGACCAACTTCGGTCGTTTTGCCGGAAACTACAATGCTGTACCTGAGCTGATAAAGCAAGACTGACATGTGACATACCGTGAGATTGAGGCATCATTGGGCATTAGTATGACAAGCATCAACAAGATATTGTATTGGCCGTGAAAAAAATTTGATCTCGTTGGATCCCACATAAGTTGTCGATTGCTTAAAAAGGCCCATGTCGATTGGAACAAAAAATGTTGAAAAAATCAGTGTATAACATCGGCATAGGTGACGAATCATGCGTTTATGCATATGAACCTGAAACAAAACAGCAATTGACCGTATGGGTCTTTCAAGACTAGCACATCAAATCAAATGATCGGGTTTTTTTCAGTATAACCGGTCATGTGGCCACAATGCCTTTAGTGTTACGTAGGACGATCAATTCTGGGTGGTACGAAGACGGTTATTTTTGCATCACGACAATGCAAGCTGAAACAATAAGCTATTTGAACACTCAATATATCGAGTTGATGGGTCATCCGGCGTGCAGCCCTGATTTGGCACCCAATGACTTCCTCTTATTCCCTTACATCAAGAAAAAGTGCACGGCCAACGTTTTTCGATGCCCGAAGAAGCTGTTGAAGCGTTTAAAATCCATGTTTTGGTGGTATCTCAAACGGAGGGGAAAAATTGCTTCGAAAATTGGTTTGAGAATTTGCAAAAGTTTAGTAATCTTCATAGAGAATATTTTGAAAAATAATAAAATCATTTCCAGTGATAAATAATTGTTTTTTTTATTGCTGGAGCCGAAATATAAATAGCAACCCTCGTATTTGTATACCCTACACCACACTGTGGTGCAGGGTATTATAAGTTTGTTTCACGGCAGAGTTTGTAACACCTTCAAATAACACAGCTAGATCCACCTTAAAGTATACCGATCGACTCAGAATCACTAGCTGAGTCGATTTAACGATGTCCGTCCGTCCGTCCGTCCGTCCGTCTGTCCATGTAAAGTTGTTCGTCGACTACAGGTCGCAATTTCCCTCCGATCGTTCTGAAATTTTGCAGTTTAGAGTATTTCGCGGCTGTTAAGATCGCTATTGAATTTGGTTGAAATCGATTCAGATTTAGATATAGCTCCCATATATATCTTTCGTCCGATTTGCCCCATTAGTCCTATAGAAGCTGTATTTTACATCCGATCGTTTTGAAATTTAGAATAGTAGAGTTTCTTGATCCATGAACCAACATTGCTGAATTTGAAGAAAATCGGTTAAGATTTAGCTATAGCTCCCATATATATGTTTCGTCCGATTTGGCCCTTTAGACCTATAGAAGCTGTATTTTACATCCGATCGTTTTGAAATTTAGAATGGTAGAGTTTCTTGATCCATGAACCAGCATTGCCGAATTTGAAGAAAATCGGTTCAGATTTAGATATAGCTCCCATATATATGTTTCGTCCGATTTGGCCCTTTAGTCCTATAGAAGCTGTATTTTACATCCGATCGTTTTGAAATTTAGAATGGTAGAGTTTCTTGATCCATGAATCAACATTGCCGAATTTGAAGAAAATCGGTTCAGATTTAGATAAAGCTCCCATATATATCTTTCGTCCGATTTGGACCTTTAGTCCTATAGAAGCAGTATTTTACATCCGATCGTTTTTAAATTTAGAATGGTAGAGTTTCTTGATCCATGAACCAACATTGCCAAATTTGAAGAAAATCGGTTAAGATTTAGCTATAGCTCCCACATATATGTTTCGTCCGATGTGGCCCTTTAGTCCTATAGAAGCTGTATTTTACATCCGATCGTTTTGAAATTTAGAATGGTAGAGTTTCTTGATCCATGAACCAACATTGCCGAATTTGAAGAAAATCGGTTAAGATTTAGCTAAAGCTCCCATATATATGTTTCGTCCGATTTGGCCCTTTAGTCCTATAAAAGCTGTATTTTACATCCAATCGTGTTGAAATTTAGAATGGTAGAGTTTCTTGATCCATGAACCAACACTACCGAATTTGAAGAAAATCGGTTAAGATTTAGCTATAGCTCCCATATATATGTTTCATCCGATTTGGCTCTTTAGATCCAATCGTTTTTATACCCTACACCACACTGTGATACAGGGTATTATGTAAGTATAAAATGTCCCAAAAGTAAATTTATGTAAACAATTTATACATGAATTACAAAATTTATATATCAGAGTTATTCAATATTACGAGAGTGGTGTAGGGTATTATATAGTCGGCACCGCCCGACTTTAGCCTTTCCTTACTGGTTTTAACATTATTTTTGTTATCGAATCAAAAATCTGGACCCAAAAATATCTCTAGTGAAATATAGGTATGGCTTTGTGTGGTTTATATACGCCGATCATAAACAATTGATTTAATATCCACGATCAGACTTTTTGAAAGTCTATCCAAATCCTGAAAACAATACCACACTCAAAAACTCAAACGGTATGAAAATATAGTTCGCTACATCATTGACCACAAACTGGAAATGAGAATGTATTAATGTATGCTAGCACATCATATAGTATTTAGCTCTTAATCGGCCCTTTAAATATCAGAAAGAATTATATTGTTTTGGCCTCAACTGTCCAGTTCTGGTCGAGTTCGAGTTTAATAGGACATGAAATTTTTTATGGATATACGAATAATTATTATTTTTTTTTTGTAATTTTATTCTGAATGTCCTGGTAAGACGATATGGGTGTATATATCGTCTTACCAATTTTATATTCGTATAAAATTGCATGTCCTTTAAGCGCATGCTCTACCAGAATATAAACAATTTAGTACACAGTTTTGTTTCTAGCCAGCTTTCAGAATTATATAGACATTTCAATGACCATTAATTATACCCTCACTTTTTGTGACGAGGGTATATATCATTTGCTACGGAAAAAAGTGTAACACGTCGAAGGAGTGACCTAAGACCCCAAGTATGTTCGGAGGAAATCCGTTTTGGGTCATTTTAAGTCGAATGAGCAATGTCCGTCCGTCTGTCTGTCTGTCTGCTGGCTGGTGCGCACGATAACTCTCGAAAGGAGTAACCGATTGACCTCAAATTTGGTACATGGTAATATTTTTTTCTATCTCCGGCTAAGTTCGGAGATGGGCCATATTGGTCCACTCCTTCTAGTACCTCCCCCTCAAAGGGTTAAAATGTTGTGTAATATTGATTCTCAAATAACTGCTATACTAGTTATTCGAATCTTTTGATTCGAATAACTAGTATAGCAGTTAAGCTAATACCACACATAGTATTAGCTTATTAGTCGCTATCAACTCGAGAAAAATGGGTGAAGTCGCCACGTCCCTTTTGGTACCTCCCACACAAATGCACCATTTTGCACCAAAAGTTAACAGCTTACATTAATAACAGTGTATAAAAATACTTGAAATTTTGTACAGTATTATGCTTTTATATTGCCTACAGTCCAGGGAAAAATGGGTGTTGTTGCCACGCCCCTTTTGGTAACTCCCACACAAAGGTACCTTTTTGCACCAAAAGTTAACAGCTTATAACATTAAAACCAGTGTATAAAAATACTTGAAATTTTGTACAGTGTAATGTTTTTATAGTGTCTATAGCCCTGTGAAAAATGGGCGTTATTGCCACGCCCCTTTTTGTACCTCCCACACAAAATGCCCAAATCATACCACAATTTAATGTCTCATAACGTTTATACCAGTACACATAAATGCTTATAAGTCGGCACAGTGCAATGAATTTAAAGTATCTAATGTTCAGCGAAAAAAAGTTGTATTTGATAAACCCTTTCTGGTACCTCCCACACAAATTGACAGAATAATTCGAGTAATATTCAATATTACATTACTCACAAAGTGAGGGTATACCTTAGTCGGTTTACCCGACTGAAACTTTCTTACTAGGTTTTTATCAATTTCCGTTTAATACTTTTACATGGGCTCAGTGCTCAAGATGTCACCAAACGTTTTGGGGAGAAGCAAATGCTTAATATGCTATATACATATGTTCCAAATTTCTATATAACCTTTTTATTCAAGATAATATAAATCATATCACATAATTCAAAACCTGATCACGTGCATATATATTGGCCGCACTAAAAGTATCTAAATTTTTGTTAAATAAAGCGTGATCCATTTCGACGTTCCCTACTTTTTTAAAGAAAAAAAACAGAGAAAATTCAAATTGAATGGGGAATGTTTATTATCGTTTGAAAGAACATTCTTTGGCATTTATTTTTTGAAGATTATGTCTATCAAATGTTGGTCCATCCGTTGAGTCCAATTTTCGATGACTCGTTCGAGCAATTCGACTGGTAACTGGCGAATGACACGCGTGATGTTTTGCTCCAAGGCCTGAATCAAAGCAGGTTTGTCCGCATAAACTTTAGAATTTACATATCCGCACAGGAAAAAGTCTAACGGTGTGATATCACACGATCTTGGTGGCCAATCGATGGGCCCAAAACGTGAAATTATCTGCTCACCGAAGTGTTCTCTCAATAAATCCATTGATTGATGCCATGTATAGGAAGTGGCGCCGTCTTGTTGAAACCAAATGTCGCCGACATCACGAGCTTCAATTTCAGGCATCAAATAGTCAGTTATCATGGCACGATAACGGTCGCCATTGACGGTTACGTTCTCACCGGCATCATTTTTGAAGAAATATGGACCGATGATTCCACCGGCCCACAAACCACACCAAACCGTTGTTTTTTCTGGATGAAGTGGCAGCTCTGGAATCTCTTCAGATTGCTCTTCGTCCCAAATGCGGCATTTTGCTTGTTTACATACCCATTGAGCCAGTAATGGGCCTCATCGCTGAACAAAATGTGGCTCGAAAACATCGGATCTTCTTGGAACTTTTCCAGAGAACATAGAGCGAAGCGATGTCGCTTGGGAAGATCGGGCGGCTTCAGTTCTTGCACAAGCTGTATGTTGTATGCTTTCAATTTAAGATCTCGACGTAAAATGCGCCAAGTCGTTCCATACGTCACTCCGAGTTGCTGCGAACGGCGCCGAATCGACTCTCCACGGTCTTCGCGTACACTTTCAGCAACGGCCGCTACATTTTCTTCACTGCTTGCTGGACGTGTGAATAAAGAATGCTGGGTCTCAAGATGGATGATGGTGTTGCGAATAGTATGCTCAGTAGGCCGATTATGTTGACCATAAGTTGAGCGAAGTGCACGAAACACATTCCTCACAGAACGTGAATTTTCGTAATAAAGTTGAACGATTTATAAACGTTGTTCAGGCGTAAGACTTTCCATGATGAAATGCCAAACAACATGACAGCATAACACGACTCACACGTGATCTGTCAAAAAGAGGCTATTGAAAAAAGTACTTGGTTTTTGGATCACCCGTTATATTGCCGCTGTAATTGGAGAACGATATACTCGTATTTTGAAAATACTTTTAATAAATTGTTGGTCGCTGTTTTTGGAATACTGATTTCCTTGAAGATCAGTATATGTACATATAAGTGTAGGTCCATATCTCTTTATGGGATTTGTAAAGTAATGGATGAATGAAAAATATTTTTCAAAAATTTTGAAATGCAGTGTATGAATGAGAATTGCTGTTGTCACTGTTAAACAGACGACAACCTTAGAAGTCAACATTGTTTTTCTCGTATATAGCACTACATATTATTATATATTTGTATCATTTAAGATGCTTCTGAAGTAAAACAATAATATTAAAGATTTTAACAGCGCGAGAAATTTCTAGCTCTTATAGGAGCCCTACGGGCCAAAAGTCACCGGGTGTAAAATCGCGTCCGTTGGAGATCAGAATATACACCTAAATTAGTAGGATCATAGCTCATAAGTGAATTTTAAAGTACAAAAAGAGTGAAAAGAGCTTTGGTCCTTGCTATTGACCACAGTCTGAGAATTAACCGAATTGGCGACGTTAGATATGTTACCACAGTAGCGAGCGATATATTTTTAAAAGGCTTTAGAAGTACATCGAATTGTTTTTTCGCATCTCCTTTGAGGTCGATATGTACAAATAAATTTGTATATTCTTAGCTCTTATGGAACTTTTAAAATCAGTGAAATAATGAAAATTGTTACGTCACTGCTACACTGACCACAGTCAGGGTATTATAAATTATTTTTCGCGCATGTATGTGTTGTTGTCGTATTACTTCATATTTATAATATTTTAGCTTTGTATCTCATAAGAGGCCTTTGAAATAAAATAAGAAAGTTCAGTCGGATGGTAAACCGAATTACGAATCCCCTCACCTTCAGTCCCAAAAATATTCGTAAATTTATCTATTTTATTTTGTTTTAATTAAATTATTATCAATTTAAATTGGATTTAATAGCTGTAGAGTTTGTACTGCTATTAAGGATATAATCTGTGAACTTTTGGTGCAACATTATCCATTTGTGCGGGGTCAGAAGGTTTGCAGAGGATTCGGATAGGTAGTATAGAAGCTATGAGACAATTAATATTTAACTTTATTTTAACCCTTTGTGGGGGAGGTACTAGAAGGAGTGGAACAATATAGCCTGAGATGGAGAAAAACGATACAGCATATCAAATTTGAAGTCAATCGGTTACTCCTTTCTTGAGCTATCGTGCGCTCCAAGCATTAGACTGACAGACAGACGTACGGACGGACGGATGGACGTACGAATGGACGGAAGGGCGGACATTGCTCAATATTTTTTGAGACTCAAGGTGAGGGGATGCTTAAGTCGGTTTACCAGACTGAACTTTCTTACTTGTTATTTATTGCATTTACGCCAAATCGTCGTCGCATAGTGTCATTCGAGGGAAAATACTTATTATCACCGAGCAATAGTAGCGGTTGAAACGCTGTGATAGACACTTCCTCTGAGTTAGGAACTCGGCGCCGTGCAGAGGCAAAATCAAGTTAAGTCCACCTGCTTTGGTTGTTCCGATTGATTCCAGTAATATTTACTAGGCAGAAATAACAGTCGTCGAAGTGGTTTTCTGGTTCTCTTCAAAACATTGGTACGCCGAATATCAGACATTTACTTTTTGCGGTAGTATCCTGTGGTAGATGTCGTGTATACGATTTAGAGACTTGATTGTACAAGATAAGCTTTCTGTACAAAATCACTAACAGTTTTTTGTTTTCTATGAACGTGTTTTCTCTGCAGCACAACATTTATACAACTTCTTCTAATTTAACTCATTTTATTTCATTCAGAAACACAAATACAATAATCAAAAACCCAGTACGTTTTTGGGTTACTTAAAAACTAAAATCAACTCTAATTGAAACGATCAATGTCTCCACACTGAACAGTCATCTACTGAATTTTTAGGGAAACGAAAATAAGGCATGAAATAAATAAGAGATCTGTCATATTTAGATTCAACAGCCCAAGTATAACTAAAATCAGTGTTAAATCTTAGGCACCAACAAAATATTTTTTTTGTGGACCTGTGTTATTATTTTGGAGTAGTCAGACATCAGACACAATTGTCGCATGAATTCTTATAACCGAAAGTTATGCAACAGACTGCAGCGATGGAAATACAAACCCTAAATTATTCTTAGAAATTTAATATTTATATGTACTCGTATATACGTATCCAAGCGATAAGATTTTTAGTGGTGGTCTATGACGTGCTAACCAAAACATATTTTGAACAGAAATTCGCAGCCGAAGAAAATTTAACCCTTTCCTTGACTTGGTTTTGCTTGACTTGGGTTGGCTTTGGCTTGACGGTTACTTTGGTTCACCCAAGTTGAGGGAGAAAAAACCTCAACTTGAGTTGTTATGACACTTTTAATAACTTTATTATTACACAAAGTTGTTCACACGCACACACACACACCCACAAACGTTTACATAAGTATAAAATGAATTTTATTTTCATATAAGTGTTGGTACTACAACTTAATTCAACTGCATGGCGTGGCATGGCATGAAATGGAGTAACCCGGTCAGGACGTGGGAGTGAAAGCGATGGTTGAGTCTGAGGCAGAGGCAGAGGCAACTGACTGACTAAAGTGAAGGTGATGGCTCCATCACGGTGCACCATATTAACACCTGTGCCAGGAATAAACGTACACTAAACGAGTATATTGTATATACAAACACTCAGACACTTTGCTCTTCATTTTATCAACGAGAAAACATAAGTTTTATGAGTGAAGTGTCGTGGACGGGGTGGCGTATGATGAATTTTATTTTCGGGTTATATGTATAAGAGAAAGGGTGTAATGGGGAGATGGGTGTACGTTTGTATGTGTTTACTTTTTGCTTCTGTATTTGACATTTACGTATTTTATAATTACACACAATTTACACGACAGTGTCTGGGAAATGAATTACTGCCGTTCAGTGGGTTCAAATAAATTTATCGACTAGAAAATGTGCAATGTGTTGCTTGAGGAAATTGTTGCATATTATTTGTTACGGATATTATAAAGTTTAATTTTTTACCCTCACTTTAGTGGGCGTATTGCTACGGGCTAAAAGTGTAACACATCGAAGGAGTGTCCAAAGAACGTAAGAATCATAACCCATATTTACCTAAAAATAATTCAAATTTCGCACACTGTATGACTGGGGTGTTGTACCTTTGAAATTTGACGTAGTCAACGAAGAAAAGTTTCTTACAATTTCGTCCTTTTCTATTTTCTTGTTATTTTACAGTCATTGTCGTTTAGCTTGTTGAAGCATATGCGTGAGCAATTAAAAGTTTAATGCATTTTAATGGTTTTTACAAAAAACTTTAAAAACGACAAGCCACCTTCACACGCATCCAAATACGTTCGTCATGAAGACAGACAGACACCGGTACACTCACACGCTCACACCCACACAACTTACAACGAGGCACTCATCCGTACCGAAATTAAAACTTATTAAGATTATTTGCCAAGAAAAAAGGTAAGAACGAAGCAGGTGGTGGAGGTGTCAGGGAAAACGGAAACATTTGATTTGCTTCCTCCTTCTTAGTCGGGGAATATTCCCGACGAAATAAAAAAGTTATTGCCGGCAAACAATACAACCTGTTAATTCTTGTGAAAAATCCTGAACATTTCACTTTGCTAATTATTAGCAATTGTCAGGAAATGATTTTTTGATTCATTTAAAACGATCACCATTAACATCGCAATTCAATATAATTTGTTTTGTTGCTTTCCTCTGTGTCGACTTATGCATTTCGGTGACAGCCAATTAATCAAGAAACTAAAGAACATAATTCTTGAAGTAATATCGACATATATAGTGCGACAAATGCGAACTTTTTCTTTCCTCCTAAGAATGAGACTATTTAGAAGTGAAACTATAGGCCAAAAGTAGATAAACTGCATACTCAGTTTTTATACCCTACACCACACTGTGGTACAGGGTATTATAAGTTTGTTTCACGGCAGATGTTTGTAACACCTGAAAACAACACAGCTAGACCCACCTTAAAGTATACCGATCGACTCAGAATCACTAGCTGAGTCGATTTATCGATGTCCGTCCGTCCGTCCGTCCGTCTGTCCATGTAAAGTTGTTCGTCGACTACAGGTCGCAATTTCACTCCGATCGTTCTGAAATTTTGCAGTTTAGAGTATTTCGCGGCTGTTAAGATCGCTATTGAATTTGGTTGAAATCGGTTCAGATTTAGATATAGCTCCTATATATATCTTTCGTCCGATTTGGCCCTTTAGTCCTATAGAAGCTGTATTTTACATCCAATCGTTTTGAAATTTAGAATGGTCGAATTTCTTGATCCATGAACCAACATTGCCGAATTTGAAGAAAATCGGTTAAGCTTTATCTATAGCTCTCATATATATGTTTCGTCCGATTTGGCCCTTTAGTCCTATAGAAGCTGTATTTTACAACCGATCGTTGTGAAATTTAGAATGGTAGAGTTTCTTGATCCATGAACCAACATTGCCGAATTTGAAGAAAATCGGTTAAGATTTAGCTATAGCTCCCATATATATGTTTCGTCCGATTTTGCTCTTTACTCCTGTAGAAGCTGTATTTTACATCCAATCGTTTTGAAATTTAGAATGGTAGAGTTTCTTGATCCATGAACCAACATGAAGAAAATCGGTAAAGATTTAGCTATAGCTCCCATATATATGTTTCATCCGATTTGGCTCTTTAGATCCAATCGTGTTTATACCCTACACCACACTGTGGTACAGGGTATTATTTAAGTATAAAATGTCCCAAAAGTAAATTTAGGTAAACAATTTATACATGAATTACAAAATTTATATATCCGAGTTATTCAATATTACGAGAGTGGTGTAGGGTATTATATAGTCGGCACCGCCCGACTTTAGCCTTTCCTTACTGGTTTTATTTTGTGATCGTTATTCTTATTATATCCATGAACCAACATGAAGAAAATCGGTAAAGATTTAGCTATAGCTCCCATATATATGTTTCATCCGATTTGGCTCTTTAGATCCAATCGTGTTTATACCCTACACCACACTGTGGTACAGGGTATTATTTAAGTATAAAATGTCCCAAAAGTAAATTTAGGTAAACAATTTATACATGAATTACAAAATTTATATATCCGAGTTATTCAATATTACGAGAGTGGTGTAGGGTATTATATAGTCGGCACCGCCCGACTTTAGCCTTTCCTTACTGGTTTTATTTTGTGATCGTTATTCTTTTTGCAGAACTTTTAAAATTTCAACATTTTTGAACATTTTTTCTTTGCGTTTATAATAATGTGACTTGATAAATATGCATATCATATAAAGGGGGAGGATTCCTGCTATTTTCTTAAACTTTCGGAATATTTTCAGAGGACGAAGGATATTAATAATGTCAAATTAAACATTTATCCTTAAATATCCTTCAGAGTTGTGGGTATAAAAATATGAAAATAACTTATTTTTTGGGTCCGAGACCAAAAAAACATTTTTTATATTGAAGTATACTACAGGGTGGCACAAAATGACCGAAAGGGTTTGAATACCTTATTAATTTTGTAATATAATTTGTTTGTATTTATTTTCAGTAGTTTGCAAAAAGATTTGGGGAATTTAAAATGGAACAGAAGACAATTGAACAACGTGGCCAAAAAGATAATAAAATACCAAAATTAAAGACTAGGATTTCAGGACACAGTTCTGATCAGAAAGCTACTGACAAACCTTTAGAACAAACGATGGCTCTTGTAGCACATTGCACTTTTACGGGACATAAACCAATTTTAAAAGAAGTTGACCCACGAGAAAAATTACAAAAAAGATACACATTAGAAATGTTACTCATAATAAATGTACCAAACGATAAGCGAATGAACTGTAAAACTGGCACGAACCATTGTGCACAAATTTACAGAAATTTTGTGGAAAAATACCGACGAAGGAAATTAGTTAATTTGTTAGTTAATCGTGGGCCACTTTTCTCTAGACTCTAGGTACTATAAAAGCATTACACTGTACGAAATTTCAAGTATTTGTATGCACTGGTATTAAAATTAAATGCTCTCAACTTTTGGTACAAAATGGTCCATTTGTGTGGGAGGTACCAAAACGGGCGTGCCAATAACGCCCACTTTTCTCTGGACTCTAGGTACTATAAAAGCGTTACACAGTAGAAAATTTCAAGTATTTGTATGCACGGATATTAAGGCCATAAGCAGTTAACTTTTGGTGCAAAATGGCCCATTTGTATCAATCAATAGCTGAAATCAATATGGCTATATGGCATAAAACTCTGGGGATGAATCCATAAAGAAAATATCAAATTGATTCAAACATTCCAAAACATAGTTTTAAGGAGCATAATAAACGCCCCTGGGTACGCCTGAAATAAATATATCTATAGACATCTTCAGGTGAAAACAGCAGCTGAAGAAATAAAACATGTTGCGAGAAAACATGACGCAAGATTAAAAGCGCATGTGAATCCAGAAGCAGTAAACCTAAATAATTCAACAAGTGTACGACGAAAAGTGAATCGGAAGAAGCCGTGTGATCTTTTAAGATCTTAATTTTTAAACCGTATCTTTAAACTTAGCCTGAGATATAAAACAAATTCCACATACCAAATTTGAAGTCAGTCTGTTACTTCTTTCGAGATTTATCGTCCACACCAGATATTTCTCAAATGATTTAAAATGGCCTAAAACGTATTTCCGCCAAATATACTTTAGGGCTTAGGCCACTCCTTCGACGTGTTAAACCCTTTGGCCCGTGGCAAATGATATGTACCCACGTTCGCAATAGTTAGGCTATAAAAACATAATTTTTTCAAATTCTCTTCTTCTACAAAGAGTTGGCATTGTTTTCTTCGTTAGGATGGATGCTGGCTTTTAAAAAGCCATGGATTAATGATTGCCTTTGTTGGCGTCAATGAATCAATTTCTTCTCAATCGATTGAAGATGGTGGATACTACAATGTAAATAAATAAAATCGGTTGATACTAGGGATGTAACGAAAGTGGCTTTAGCGAAAGCGAATATTGAAATATATTTCTTGCGAATGTAAATGCGAAAGCGAATAGTAAAATAGGCATTTTTGCGAAAGCGAATGCGAATGCAAATAATAGTATGACCCTTCAGTACCAACAAATTTAAGGAACTGAATTGATACTTTTCCAGGATATTCAAGTATTAAGAATGTTTTCCATATTTTTACCTCCTGTTACCACAAGGACAAACATATTTTTTCAACTGTTTTGAAGAGAAGTGGCAGAGGTTTTCATTGGTATTAATATCTTCAAGTTGTGTGAAGGGAATGAGGAGATTTAACGCTTTTAACAATTGGAAGCGAATACTGAAATATATTTTTGCGAAAGCGAATGCGAAAGCGAATAATCCAAAGATAGTTTTTGCGAATGCGAATGTTACAATGATGCGAATAATTCGGGTTCGAATATGCGAATATTCGTTACATCCCTGGTTGATACCCTTCTATGGGAATATATATTAATATAGATAATATGGTCCATATAGGATTTTCCACTTCAAAGAGGTCACAAAAATTGTGACCCTTGGATTGGGAAACTAAGGGACTTTTAATAATTTTTTTTTAGAATTGTGTTATTTCTTTTTTCGGTTTTTTAGTATTATGTTATATTTAAAGGCCTATAAATGAAATTTTCAAATCTGGCGTGAACTATTATTTAAAAGTAGTTAATCACAAATACTGCAAAAATTTAAGTATACGCTAAAAATATGGATAACAATCTGAAAACACGAATTGTTATTGAGCAACACAATATTATAATATACCGTTCGATATTCGGATCTTAAAACTAGAATATTAAAGTGGTCAAATAAAATGCAGTTCATTCAGAGAAATCCTACATTACGTAGCTTAATTTAAATCTTTAATTTAAATTTAAAATTTTATGTAACACATTTGTCTGTCATGTGAAATATGTTAATACTGCAGTAAGTCAGTAGTCAAGTCCATAGTTATGTGGTTACATTCAAAAGTGGAACATTTGATGTTGTTGTCGTTTTGACAATCTATTCATGTGTATATCATAGAGTGTGCCAACAATAATCCATAGTGTGTTACAATTTGTGTTTTTCGATTAAATTCCTGTGGAATTACCCGATAATTTTCGGATGAGAATAAATATAATAAATAATATGGGATAAAAATCCATAAAATCAAAAACCCTTTTATAATAAATTTGTTTTTAATTCCAATTCTAATGGAAGGTACCTTTAATAGTTTGTCTATATCTAAACCTGCCGTCCACAGAAATATAAGGAAGACAAAGTGGCACCTGTATGAGAAGAATTTCAAGAAAGTCCTCAACTCTAAACTTCTGTACGAACCGAAAGACAAAGCTGGTCTGGATAATCTGGTCGATCATATCACCATATCATTCAATAGATCCCTTGAAGAAGCCTGTCCAAAAACAAGGTACAAAGGTAAAACTAAACCCCAATGGTGGACTTCTGAGCTAACGGCTATGAAAAACACCTGCAACAAGCTATTCAATAAGGATAAATCTACTGGGGTCGCTAATGATTGGGATGCCTATAAAGAGTAACTCAAGATCTATAAGAAGGAGCTTAGAAAGGCGCAAAGGCGCTCTTGGTATACCTTCTGTGGTGAAGTGGAAAAGGTCTCCGACGCCGCTAGGCTGAGGAAGATATTATCTGCTTCACCCTGTACAGTGGGATATTTACAGGATGAGGCAAATAACTGGACCAAAAACAGCGGGCAGTCGCTCAATGTACTGCTCGACACAAATTTCCCGGGGAACTCTGTAACAGAACCCGAGGATCAGCAGGACCAACAAGAGTGCGAGTGGACTGCGATCGTCGCTAGCTTCTTGACTGAGAGATCCAGAATAAGCTGGGCTATTAATAGCTTTGAGCCCTGCAAGTCACCTGGACCAGATGGCATCACTCCAGCAGAAATGCAGAAAATGTTAAAGTACATAATCCCCTGGCTGGAGAAAATGTATGTAGGCTGTATCAGGCTTTCATACGTCCCGAATCGATGGAGGGATACCAAAGTGGTATTCATACCTAAAGCGGGAAAGATATCACACACTAGGCCAAAAGACTTCAGACCAATTAGCCTATCCTTCTTCCTATTGAAAGGTCTGGAAAGACTTTTAGATCATTTCATTAGGGAAAACCTGGATACAAAACTCCTGTCGGAGAACCAACATGTTTACAATAAGGGCAAGTCTACAGAATCAGCCCTACACGAACTTGTGAGCACTATCGAATCGTCCCTGCATTTCAAGGAATTCACCATGGTGGCATTTCTTGACATAGAAGGGGCTTTTAACAACATTCACTCAGATGCGGTAATTGCGGCACTCTCACATCTAAAAGTTAACACTAGTTTGATTAGACTAATTCAAAGTCTGCTCACCAGAAGACGCATAACAGCATGTCTAGGGTCCACAACTCTAACAAGGTTTGTAAACAGAGGGACCCCGCAAGGAGGAGTACTGTCTCCACTAATTTGGAACCTAGCGGTAAATGAAATCCTGCAAGATCTAGAACGGTGTGGCTGTAAGGTCGTGGCATATGCGGACGACGTGGCAATCGCAGTGAGTGGCAAATTCGTAAACGTCCTCAGAGACATCCTACAGGTGGCTCTAACCAAGTTGGCTAGATGGGCCAGAAGCAGCGGTTTGGGCGTTAACCCCAACAAGACAGAATTGGTTTTCTTTACTAGGATGAATAATGTCCGACATGTGGACCCTCCACCTCGGATAAATGGAACAGATCTAGTCTTTTCTGAAAGTGCAAAATTTTTTTTGGAATAATTCTATATAGGGAAATATTATTTAGACAGAGATGAATGGGTCGGCAGAATACCAGGTAAGAGAAACCATCTCCACTTCTACACGGATGGTTTGAAGCTTGATGAAAAGGTTGGCTTCGGAGTACACTGTGAAGAACTTAGTCTGGATATAGCTCACAGACTACCAGATACCTGAAGTGTCTATCAAGCCGAAATAATGGCAATATGGGAAGTCGCCAAGTGGCTGAGTCGCAACATAGTAACCAACACTGGCGTTGTCATTTACTCGGACAGCCAAGCTGCCATCAATTCTCTGGAGGCAACATCCCTAAATTCTGGCAAAGGTATGACCTGAGAAAGTCAAAATATCTCCTCGCAATAGAGAGGAAACGATTGTCTACGTTAGAACAGGTTCTGACGGGACACTGCTTGATCGGCGAACACGCCAAAAGATTGGGTATTGACTCCAATGACTTCTGCCGAAGCTGTGGAGATGAGGAAGAAGTGGAGAGCATTGAGCACTTGATTTGAGACTGTCCCGCTTTGAGAAAACGACGTCTGGACATACTGGGGTCGGCCTTTTTAGGCAGCCTAACAGACCTTTTCAGTACTGATATTCGTACTATCGATAAATTTATATATCAAACAGGTTGGTTTCGATGAGGGGCATTTCAGCCCGTGGTAACACTAGGGACCTAAACTGGTCTATGTGAGCTTGTAAAAAAATACGGCTGCCACCCTAACCTAAAACCTAACCTAAAAAAACCTAAGACCTCAAGTATATTTGGCTGAAATTAGGCAATGTACGTCCATCCGTCCGTCTGTCCGCCTGGCGCGCACTATAACGGAGTAACCGATTTATATAAAATTTGATACATGTTAACATTGTTCATGAATATATTGAAGGGAGACCTATAGTATTTTTTGCCGAGGAACATCTTTCTCAAAAAAACGAACTAAAAATTTCGTCGATATGTATGACGTTTGGCTTATAATACTATTTGATTGCAATTTTTTAGGGGTTAGGGAGTGAGAAGCGTGGGGGATTGCTTTGAGAGAAATAATTCTTCAAAGGTTCCCTTAATTTAGTTCTTTGGACTGAAAGGAGTATTCCGAAGTCTTCCACTTCAAAATCACCTCCAAGGTAACTAGCCATTCTGATTTCCTTGCAAACTTTGTGGTCGAATATCGCGAAAACAAGAGCTAACCTAAAACCAGTAAGGAAAGACAGACCAACACCTCCCTAACAATGCGAAAATGGGCATTGCGATATGAACACTTGCAAAGGCAGTGTTCATACATGTAATAAAAAAAAATCTCCCTGCCGAAATTCGTACTGATCGGATATAAAACACGGTTTCTACAGCGCATACATGTCAAATCGGGTGAAACATATATATGGGGGCTATATCTTAATCTAAACGGATTTTCTCCGAATATTGTAGTATTCATTCACGTAATAATATAACTTTCTCTGCCGATTTTCGTACTGATCGGATATAAAATACGATTTATACAGCGCTTACATGTCAAATCGGGGGTAACATATACATATATGTATGGGGGCTATATCTAAATCTGAATCAATTTTGACCAATAGGGATCGTCCCTGGGCCAAAAAAGAGTACTGTGCTAACTTTCATCACAATCGGACCATAAATACGACCTGCACTTTGATTACAAACATGCAACTACAGAGGGACGTACGGACGGGCAAGGTTAAATCGACTCAGGAAGTGATTCCAAGTCCATCGGTATAATAAACGTTGGGTCTATCTCTTCTCCTTCTGGGTGTTACAAACAATTGCATAAACTCATAATACCCTGACCCACAGTGTGGTGTAGGGTATAAACACGGCTAGCACCACTGGATTCAGCAAGGTCGAAATAGGTATACTAGTATCCATATTGTCGCATTTCTGTTGCATTTTTGGACTAGCATAGTGTTATTTACTAACTCCTTATCAGAATCTTCCAACATTTTTCCAAATATAATTAGTAAAAATTAGTAGTAATAAGGGGCGATCCATTTCGAGGTTCCCTACTTTTTTAAAGAAAAAAAACAGAAAATTCAAATTGGGAGTGTTTATTATCATTTGAAAGAACATTCTTTGGCATTTATTTTTTGAAGATTATGTATATCAAATGTTGGCGGCGGCTACGCCTCAGATGGTGCATCCATTGAGTCCAATTTTCGATGACTCGTTCGAGCATTTCGAATGGTAACTGGCCTACCTATAACAAGGCCTGAATCGAAGCGGGTTTGTCCGCATAAACTTTAGACTTTACATATCCCCACAGGAAAAAGTCTAACGGTGTGATATCACACGATCTTGGTGGCCAATCGAAATTACCAAGTACCAAAACGTGAAATTATCACCGAAGTGTTCTCTCAATAAATCCATTGATTGATGCGATGTGTGGGAAGTGGCGTCGTCTTGTTGAAACCAAATGTCGCCGAGATCACGAGCTTCAATTTCAGGCATCAAATAGTCGGTTATCATGGCACGACAACGGTCCCAATTGACGGTTACGTTCCAACCGCCATCATTATTGAAGAAATATGGACCAATGATTCCACCGGCCCACAAACCACACCAAACTGTTGTTTTTACTGGATGAAGTGACAGCTCTTTAATCTCTTCAGGTTGCTCTTCGTCCCAAATGCGGCAATTTTGCTTGTTTACATACCCGTTGAGCCAGAAATGGGCATCATCGCTGAACAAAATTTGGCTCGAAAACGTCGGATCTTCTTGGAACTTTTCAAGAGTCCATAGAGGGAAGGGATGTCACTTGGGAAGGTCGGGCGGCTTCAGTTCTTGCACAAGCTGTATTTTGTATGCTTTCAATTTAAGATCTCGACGTAAAATGCGCCAAGTCGTTCCATACGCCCAATCGACTCTCCACGGTCTTCGTGTACATTTTCTTCACTGCGTGCTGGACGTGGTCTATTCGGTCGAATATTATCCAATAATGAATGCTGGGTCTCAAGATGGGTGATGGTGTTGCGAATAGTACGCTCAGTAGGCCGATTATGTTGACGATCACTTGAGCGAAGTGCACGAAACACATTCCTCACAGAACGTGAATTTTCGTAATAAAGTTGAACGATGTGTAAACGTTGTTCAGGCGTAAGTCTTTCCACGATGAAATGCCAAACAATAGTTAACAAAAATAACATGACAGCATGACACGACTCACACGTGATCTGTCAAAAAAGGCTATTGAAATAAGTATATCTACTTGGATCACCCTATATTTGTAACTGACTCGCACAGAAATACTTCCAGTTTTGTTTATCAAGATTCTAATAAGAATTGCTCTCTGCATTCTATTAAAGTAGCTGTAGAACTGGCGGTAAGACATCAATTCTTTATTAAATTTTTTCCTTCTGAAATATAATTATCTATATTTTTCTGGATTTTCTAATCGAGAAGTTAATTAAAAAAATCCACAAAATAAGCGAGTCTAAAAATATAACTGTAAAATTGTCTGCTTTATTCCAAAAATCACAAAAAGAAAATATTCGGGTTCCCTTAAAAACTAATTAGAAAATATGTAGTATTGATGAGTTCGGAGAGATAGCATGCGCTGTTTTGAAGCAAGTAACCCGTGTTCAAATCCTCGTTAGATCGAAATAAAAAAAATAAGTCTATGAAAATAAAAATTAAAAATAGAAAAAAAAGAGAAATAAAAACGAAACAACTTTTTTATTTTTCTAAACTAGTGAAAACTTGGAAAAAGAAGGCGTTCTCTTTTCAGCAACTTAGAATTAGTTGGGGAAGTCTCCTCACTTTGTAAAAAGAATCAATTAGGGAAGCAAGTGGGCAATTAGTACGCACAAAACCGCTTCTTCGGAAAAATTTTTACTACTTACTTTTTGAGATTTTAGTCATGATAAAAAACGGAAAACCGGTGGAAACAGACGAAAAAACCGGTTGTACCTAGAGGGTTTTGATCGTTCAGCATCTAAGTGGTGCAGGAGCCACGTGATCATTTATATTTATGAGAGAGTACTTTTTTAAATCCAAGAACGAACACTGGGAATGATAGGGGTTATAAACTGCCAATTCAAATAACCATTTGAGTATTTATATTCTAACGTAGCAAAGTGGGTGTGTTTCCAAACGTATTTTGTCCAAAATCGTAAAAATTTCAGCACAAGAACGTAAAATCGCATTTCGAATTTATAAATTTTTAAATAAATTTTACAAACAGATACTGAGCTTTTCGGAGGGAGGCAGATATGTTTTATTAAGTATATTTTTTAAGAAATCTTCTTATTATAAATCCTGTTGAATTTCCTTAAAACTATTGAAGGCGATTCCATTTAGATCTTTTGCGAAGAATGCTTTTGACCATCTAAATATCTCTTTGATTTATCTCGAGGTTTATCCTTTATGTAAAATTTTTGTACTAGCACAGTGTAATAATTTAAGACATCCTAATATACCTAACCAGTTTACATATGTTTACACACTAAAGTAAGTACGATACGCCTTTCATACAATAGTTGCATGGAAACAGAAATGTATTTAACAAGTAAAGGCAAAACGTAGATCAGGTGGGGTAGGCTTCATGATGCCCTACTTTCATTGCTAACAGTCTCTTAAATTACTAACATAATTTAAAATGGTGCTCACTAAAAATAAGCATTTTAAGCAGTTAAAGTGCATATTTGACAGTAAAAAGTAGAAAAATCTACTTTATTGTTTCCCCTCGAGGATATAAATCTACCTTCCAAAGTAGAGTAGGGTGCACGAACAAATGTACATAACTGCATGACACCTCTTTGTCCAAACATAAGTACGGTTCTCTTTATAGGCAGCAATGGGTGTGTGATTTTAAGGTAGATCCATGCGTGTATGAGTTATTATACGTAATACAAAACACTTTCATATGTAAATCATACACATACAACATATATACTCGTATGTCATGAATACATATGTATTTATGATATACGTAAAATAGATTGTTAGTTAGCAACATAACAGGGCAGGTTGGAATTTGCAATAAAAATCCAGGCTCCACCCAGGAAAAAAGGAACATTGAAACAAGCGCCCCAGTATAAGGATGTTGAATGGATGAAGAAAAATATATATGAACCATTTGAAAACTTATAGTCGGATTTGCTTCAACTACAACAGAAGATTTGCTTGCTGCAACAATAGATATGTCTGGTAAATTGGTTGCAAATTCCGAGACTATAGTCTTCCTCTATACTAGTGTCGAACACTGTGGTCTTCCTCTCTATACTAGAGTCGACCACTGTGGTCGTCCTCTACACTAGAGTCGACCACTGTGGTCGTCCTCTACACTAGCGTCGACCACTGTGGTCGTCCTCTACACTAGCGTCGACCACTGTGGTCGTCCTCTACACTAGCGTCGACCACTGTGGTCGTCCTCTACACTAGAGTCGACCACTGTGGTCGTCCTCTACACTAGAGTCGACCACTGTGGTCGTCCTCTACACTAGAGTCGACCACTGTGGTCGTCCTCTACACTAGAGTCGACCACTGTGGTCGTCCTCTACACTAGAGTCGACCACTGTGGTCGTCCTCTACACTAGAGTCGACCACTGTGGTCGTCCTCTACACTAGAGTCGACCACTGTGGTCGTCCTCTACCCTAGAGTCGACCACTGTGGTCGTCCTCTACACTAGTGTCGACCACTGTGGTCGTCCTCTACACTAGTGTCGACCACTGTGGTCGTCCTCTACACTAGAGTCGACCACTGTGGTCGTCCTCTACACTAGAGTCGACCACTGTGGTCGTCCTCTACACTAGAGTCGACCACTGTGGTCGTCCTCTACACTAGAGTCGACCACTGTGGTCGTCCTCTACACTAGTGTCGACCACTGTGGTCGTCCTCTACACTAGAGTCGACCACTGTGGACGTCCTCTACACTAGAGTCGACCACTGTGGTCGTCCTCTACACTAGCGTCGACCACTGTGGTCGTCCTCTACACTAGAGTCGACCATTGTGGTCGTCCTCTACACTAGCGTCGACCACTGTGGTCGTCCTCTACACTAGAGTCGACCACTGTGGTCGTCCTCTACACTAGAGTCGACCACTGTGGTCGTCCTCTACACTAGAGTCGACCACTGTGGTCGTCCTCTACACTAGAGTCGACCACTGTGGTCGTCCTCTACACTAGTGTCGACCACTGTGGTCGTCCTCTACACTAGTGTCGACCACTGTGGTCGTCCTCTACACTAGAGTCGACCACTGTGGACGTCCTCTACACTAGAGTCGACCACTGTGGTCGTCCTCTACACTAGAGTCGACCACTGTGGACGTCCTCTACACTAGAGTCGACCACTGTGGTCGTCCTCTACACTAGAGTCGACCACTGTGGTCGTCCTTTACATGGTGGCTGATATGTATTGCAACCAACTTCAGGTTGCTATCATTTCTAAACCGCTAGTCTGATAGCTGACAGATTTATTTCAGTGACAGTTCATTTTATTGTTTAAAAGCCTACAAAAGCATTTTGATCTATTGCATTCAGAAAAAAAGTTATTCGTGATGGAATTCAAGCGTGATAGTGTGATTGCTTTATATTTGGGTGGAAAAACACAAGTGGCTATCGTTAGAGCCCTCCAGTATTTAAATGTGAATAAATCTTTTGTTTCTCGCGTCCAAAAAGTGGACTAAAAAAAACGGTAACAACACCAGAAATGATCCGAAAAGTGAAGGTCAGATTTGATCGAAATCCACGCCGCAGTGGTAGAAAAATTGCTCGTGAGCTGAACATATCGCGAGAACTAAAGCCATTGAAGTTCCAAAAAGTGCAAGAGCTCACATTTGCACAAAAAAGTTAGACTGGAAAGAGCCAAGGAGTTGCTTCGCTTGCACGAAAGTGGCCAGTTAACGAATTTGGTTTTCTCCTATGAGAAGCCATTCCAAATTGAGCAGTTTGTGAACAAACAAAATGATCGGGTTTACTTGCCAAAGAGGTCAGCTGAAAATTTACACCTTCGATTGGCCACCAGAACTCAAGCGCCGCCGATGGTAATGATGTGGGCCGCCGTAACGGCCGATGGTCGCTCCCTGCTCGTACTCATCGACCATGGGGTCAAAATAAATGCCGAATATTATCGGAAAATGTCCTAAAGACAGTATTGAAGCCCTGGGCAGACAAACATTTCGGCCGCAGACCATGGACATTCCAACAGGACTCACCACCATCACACTCAGCACGCGTCAACCAAGAATGGCTTAAAAAGGAGGTTCCTCGCTTCATTTCTACCGCACAATGGCCACCAAGATCTCCAAAGTATCGATCATCTCAAGACGGCGCATCGCCGGGAATGGGCCAAAATACCGCAGAGCCACTTTCGTGCAGCGTGTGATGGCTTTGTCGGCCGTTTGAAGGCCATAATTCGTGCCAGAGGTGGCCAATTCGAACAAATCTAAACTGTTTCTAAAATTTTATGTTATTTCCGACATTTTTTGCTTTTGAACAATAACATTTAAAAAAAAAATTAAAAAAATATAGCGCTTTACTTTGTTGCATTACATATCAGCCATCCTGTACACTAGAGTCGACCACTGTGGTCGTCCTCTACACTAGAGTCGACCACTGTGGTCGTCCTCTACACTAGAGTCGACCACTGTGGTCGTCATCTATACTAGAGTCGACCACTGTGGTCGTCCTCTGCACTAGAGTCGACCACTGTAGTCGTCCTCTACACTAGTTTCGACCACTGAGGTCTTCCAGCCGCACATGAATTTACAGCTCGTCTATACATATATTAATTTTACGATTTGAAATGTGATTTTATCATATCCATCTTGTTTATGATTGCGAGTCTTCATTACACATATCTTAATGCGGAAACATTGGAAATATTCCGGATTTATGACACATGTTCTTAATTCAAGGCCCATTTTACCTTGTAGTCTGCCCATGCATGTCCTTACGTACGTACGAAATGCACGCAAGTGGTTATTGTTTTCTAACAGCATGAAAAACCACAGTTTGCAGATGCAAAAGACACATATAATCATGTAGACAGACAGACAACGGTGTGTACACAGATGTGTGTACAGAATGTACGCACATTTGCTGAACATTGACATAAAACATAAAATTCAATGATTTTTAATGAGATTTTGTAAATGAGGACATTCACATAAACACGAATGAGTGAAATGTTGTGGTTCTGTACATTCTTTTTTTTTTTGTGGGAGAGAAGTAAAGTATTTTCCGCGTATTTTTGTGCATTATAGTTCAAG